>OX439413.1:12691655-14037483 GCA_949319885.1 Mecyna flavalis
TTGACGACACTAATCGCCTTTAATATTTTTTTTTATACTACATCAGTTGGCAGACAGACACGCAGCCCACCTGATGGTAAGCGGCTACTGCGGCCTATTCCACTGAGGGACACTTCGCTTGGAATCATCGCTCAATGTGCTGCCAGACTGTAGGCTCATCTGATCTTCGAGCTCCCACATTAATATTGGTACACATTACATGATCATAATATTCTCTTGTATTGATAAGTAAATGCACACATACACAAATTCACACACATGTTAACATGTGTGTGATTTGATTGCTTAAGCAATCATATTCTACGTAAATCAATGACTACGCATGACCTCGATCGCGCTTCGCAACAACCAGGGAAACACGAGGCAGCGCGCCGAGTCAGCAGCTTCGCGTGGCTACGTGACCGACCCACCGCGCCGCGCACCGTAATTCGAACACTCTTGTTTCATCATCATCGGGCAATTGTCATTCAATTAGTTTTAAAATTAATATTGTATTTTTATACTAAATTAAATAAGTTAATAAAATTTTGGTTTTTTTTGTATTCTCGGCTACAGCCTATCGTAATTGGCGCAGTCGGTAGGATACTCGCGGTCGGTTTCGTGTATCGTCAAGGAAGATTTCCGTTTCGTTTCCGGTCCGGAGCCAACCGTGTGGCTATCAAGTCACAGAAGAGTATCCTGAATCTACACGTCGTGCTGCAGCCGGGTAATCCAGACATCGATTAAGCAAAGAAGCCAAAACTATGTATATGTAAGTACATTAGAATTTTCTAGTGGTCGCTTATTCCTTTATCATTAGAACCCTTTATTTTAACCCTCCAAGATTTTCCATCCGGGACGATCAAGGAACCGTATGTCTAGTAGGCAAGTAATTTTAGACGCTAATAGAAACTTAGATATTAGTGACGAGCAGTTAGAACCTATTTTAGAGGCCCCTGTAGAACTTCCTCAAAGTGATAGGATGCCCGACGTAGATCAGATTTTTAAGGCTCTCCGCCTGCTTCCCGAATTCGACGGGAACCCTCATGTATTGACTAGGTTCATAAGTTTGTGCGACAAAATCGTGGAGGAGTATTCAGATCCCACGAAGCAGTCGCTGGGTAACGTTGCATTACTAAATGGAATCTTAAATAAAGTTGTGGGTTCCGCCGCCCGGCTAATAAACGCTAATGGTATTCCTAATGACTGGACTGGCATTCGTAACGCACTTATCAATAATTTTGCGGACCAACGGGATGAGACCGCCTTATACAACGATCTGGCTTTATTAACTCAAGGTAATAGCACGCCGCAAGAGTTCTATGAAAGTTGCCAAAATTTGTTCAGTACGATTATGACGTACGTGGCGCTACATGAAACTGTAGAAACAACTATCACTGCTAAACGTGACCTCTACAAAAAGTTAACATTACAGGCTTACTTGCGCGGCCTAAAAGACCCATTAGGTTCGAGTATTCGTTGCATGCGTCCTGGATCTATTGAACAGGCGCTAGAATTCGTACATGAGGAGATGAATACATTATACTTACAGCATAGGACCCTACACCTACCTGAAAAGAAGGCCATGTCTCAGCTAATGTCAGGCCAATCTAGCCAAAGCTTTAGGGCTCCTCCTAATCCATCCTTTACTGCACCCATGATGAGGCCTACGAACTTTAACATGCAAGTTCCATCTCGTTCCCATTTCATGCAACCGCCTCCTAACCAATGGAGGCCTAACCCCCATAACGCTCCTCAAGCAGGGCCCTCGCGTACCCAACAAATATTCCGCGCTATGCCGCCCAGTTTTAACCAGCAAAATAATGCATTTAGGATGCCCCCAAGGAATCCGCCTATGAACTTTAACAGTGGCCCCCATCCACGTCCTATGAGTGGCGTAAGTAATTTTGCTCCTCGGAATTTGCCTCCTACTCCTCAATTATCAGGCCATGACTGGAGGAGGTCAGGAAACCCATCTCTTAGTAATTATTTTAAAACCAGGGAGATGAACTTTAATGATTGTTATCCCTATGAGCCTTATTATGAGGAATATTATCCCGATTATGACTTTAACTACGAATCCTATGGATACCCGCAATATTACCAAGAGCAGGAACAGCAGTATTCTCATCAAGAATACCAGGAATGCTCACAAATCACCCCTGGCATCCCTGAAGTAGAACAGGAACCAGCTCAAATTAAAGAGGATTTTCAGAAGGACATAGCGTCAAAAAGATCAAAATAGAGGTCAACCTCCAAACCCAACGTCAGCTTCCCTACATCCAGATTGGTTCCCCTCCAATTAAACTTTTGATAGATACAGGAGCTAATCAATCGTTCCTTAGCCCTGAAACTGTAAAAAAATATTTTAATAACTTTCCCTTGAACTATGATCCTTTCGAGGTATGCAACGTTCATGCTGTAAGTCGTAGCGATTATTCAATCACTTTACCAAATTTTCCTGAATTTAATGACTCTAATGACGTTACTTTCTTTGTGTATAAATTTCATGATTTCTTTGATGGGTTAATAGGCTCAGATCTTTTGGACAAATGGGAAGCCACGATTGATTATAAGAATAAAATCTTAATAACCTTAAATGCGACTAACCCTATAAAGGTATACGATTCTCGTAATGCTAATTTGTTTGAGGATATTATTCCAGCAGGTTCTTCTAAAATTGTTAGGATACCTATAAATATTCATGACGGACAGGCTATAGTTAATGAACAAGTTATTTCAAATTGTGTTGTAGGCGAATGCTTAACTATCGTAAAACAAAATCGTGGTATAGTAGAAGTGTTCAACCCTAGTCGCTGCGATGTAATCTTTTCAATGGACCGCGCACTAACCGCTGAAATTTATAATGTCGAGTGCACGCGCACCCAACAATACTCGCCGCGTGTAAAAGAGGTGCTTTCGCGATTGCGCACGGACCATTTAAATCCTGAGGAAAAGGCCAATCTAGAATCTCTTTGCGCACAGTATTCAGATGTTTTCTATATAGAGGGGGAAACATTAACTTTTACTAACAAAATCAAACACTCTATAAAAACCACTGACGAGTCCCCCATCTATACAAAAAGTTATAGATATCCATTTATTCATAGACAGGAAGTCCAAAGTCAAATTCATAAAATGTTAGAGCAAGGGATAATTAGACCTTCAGATTCCGCATGGAGCTCCCCAATCTGGGTAGTTCCTAAAAAAGCCGACGCTTCAGGCAAACCTAAATGGAGGATTGTAGTGGATTTTAGAAAGCTTAACGAAAAAACAATCGATGACAAATATCCAATCCCTAATATTGCTGATGTTTTGGACAAGTTGGGTAACTGCCAGTATTTTACAACTTTAGACCTGGCCAGCGGGTTCCACCAAGTGGAAATGAACCCTCAGGATATACCCAAAACTGCGTTTAATGTGGAACACGGGCACTTTGAGTTTTTAAGAATGCCGATGGGTTTAAAGAACAGTCCATCTACTTTTCAACGAGTAATGGACAATGTGCTTAGAGAGCTCCAGAATACCATCTGCCTGGTCTACCTGGATGATATTATCGTGTTCAGCACCTCACTCCAGGAGCACATGGTAAACCTTGAGAAAGTTTTCCAAAAATTACGCGAGTCCAACTTTAAAATCCAGATGGACAAGTCGGAGTTCTTAAAACTTGAAACGGCTTATCTGGGCCACATTATTAGTAGAGAGGGAATAAAACCTAATCCTGACAAAATATCAGCAATTCAAAATTATCCTTTGCCTAAAACGCCGACTGAAATTAAGAGATTTCTGGGACTGATAGGATACTACAGGAAATTCATACCTAACTTCGCCCGCATTGCAAAGCCTATGACCCAATGCCTTAAAAAGGGCTCAAAAATTACTTTTGACCAAGACTATTTAGACTGTTTTGATAAATGCAAATCCTTGCTTATAAATGATCCTATATTGCAGTATCCGGATTTTAATAAAGAATTTGTATTGACCACGGATGCCTCTAAGTTAGCTATTGGAGCCGTTCTTTCTCAAGGGCCCATAGGATCGGATAAGCCCATAGCCTATGCATCTCGCACTCTCAACTCCAGCGAGATAAACTATAGCACTATAGAGAAAGAGTTGCTGGCTATAGTATGGGCAACAAAATATTTCCGACCATACCTTTTTGGCCGTAAATTTAAAATTGTCACGGATCATAGACCCCTGCAATGGGTAATGAACATCAAAGAGCCCAACTCGCGTTTAACTCGATGGAGATTAAGATTAAGCGAGTACGATTTTTCTGTGGTATATAAGCAGGGCAAAAATAATACTAATGCGGACGCCCTATCACGTATTGAAATCTGTAATGAGGAAACGAGTTCAATAGCAGTCAACCCATCAGAGAAACCTCCAACTATCTCCAATTCTCGAACCGCTACTGTTCATACGGATGCTGAGAATCCCATATTAGAAGTGCCTATCTCGGATGACCCCCTTAACAGATTTCACAAACAGATATATTTTGTAGTTGTCGGAGATATCAAAAGGCGACCGGCAGTTTCAAAGCCATTTGAAACGCATACAAAGACTACCATCCAACTCTCTAAGTCTAATCTTGAGCAGGACGTTATAAGCGCAATTAAAGAATACGTCAACCCTAAGGTAAAGACCGGTATTTTTATAGACTCCCCATTAGAAATGTATTCAATAATTCCGATAATACAAGCTCATTTTAAAAGTTCTTCTATGAATTTGGTACTTTCGAAGGTTGAATTGGAAAATGTAAAAGACTATTTAAAACAGCAGGAAATCATTAGAAATTATCATGAGGGTAAAACCAACCACCGGGGAATAAATGAATGTTATTTATCTTTGTCCCGTAAGTATTACTGGCCAAAGATGAAGGAACATGTAACCAAATATATTAATGAGTGCAGTGTCTGTGGGCAAGCGAAATATGATCGCAACCCTATTAAACAGAAGTTTCATGTAGTTCCTCCACCAACCAGACCGTTCGAAATAGTACACCTAGATCTTTTAAGCGTGGAGACACAGAAATATTTAACTATCGTTGATGCTTTCTCCAAGTATGCTCAGGCTTACTTCTTAAGAGACGCGACAGCGATAAGTGTTATTCAAGCCATCTTAAAATTCTGTTCTCATCATGGTTTACCTCTGACCGTAGTAACAGACAGAGGCCCGGAATTTACAAATCAACTTTTCATGGAATTCTTACGGTTACACAATATTCAACACCATAAAATTTTACCATACACACCAAATGAAAACGGGATTGTAGAAAGATTCCATTCTACAATTTTAGAGCACTTACGCATATTAAAACTTGAACATCGAGGCGAATCTGCTATCAATCTTATGGCATACGCCGTATTAGGCTACAACAGTGCTATTCATAGCTTCACAAAATGCAGGCCAATAGATATTATTACCGGGCACTTCGACCCTCGAGATCCTTTACATATAAATCTGACAGAACATCTATTGCAACAATATATTCAGGACCATCGTAGCCGAATGATTAAAGTGTATGATTTAATTAACCAAACCTCACTTCACAACCGTACGCAGATTACCGAAAATATTAATAAGGATCGCGAACAGGAAATAAGTTATCACCCAGAGCAACAAGTCTTTATTAAAAACCCTATGGCCAGCAGGCAAAAATTAACACCTAGATTTACACAGGATAAAGTACTGGCTGACCTTCCCATACACATTTACACCAGAAAGAAGAGAGGGCCCGTAGCCAAGTCACGTCTTAAGAGAGTCCCTAATAGCGCCCGGTTGTTGCAGGATTCCGATGTTGCTTCTGTTAGCGAACCTGGTACGAGCGGAGGAGATAACGCTCGATAGCTTGGAGGACGGACCTGGGATCCTCCCATTCGACTTAGGCCCTACAAAGATCGCATCCCATTACCATTCATTCGTACAAACTATTAATTTAAATAATATTCGGTCAGACATAGTTACAGTTAGAGCACAGCTAGATAAGTTTGCACCAGATTTACACAATAAGACTTTATCGTTATATGAACCTCATGTTCAATATCTCTATACAAAATTAGATCAAATCTCTAGTCAATTACAGACATTTGAACCTAATCGTGTAAAAAGGGGTCTCATTGACGGTCTAGGATCAGTCATAAAAAGCATTTCAGGTAATCTAGATGCTACAGACGCTTTACGTTATGATAATGCCTTAAAGGTCCTGCAGGATAATGAAAATCAGTTAGTAAATGAAATTAATAATCAGATGAGTATTAACAAACAGTGGGTAACGCAAAATTCCGAAGTCATAGTTAAACTAGTTGAAAATCAAGGTAAAATGGAAACTGTTATAAATTCTATTTTAGAAAGTGATGCTAGACATGAAACAAGTTTAATAAAATACGGGCATTTATTTCAATTATTTCTCATACTGGGAGATAATATAGATAATTTATCTGAAGAGCTAAGTACGTTAGAAAACTCACTAGCCTTCATGCGAGCAAGAAGCATGCATAACTCTATGTTAAACTATAATACGTTGGTAGATATGATAAATAAGCTCAAAGTTTTATATAAGAAAGATGAAGTGTTAGACGTTAGTTATAGAGAGTATTTTAATATAATAAAACCAGGCTATTTCTATAATAATAAAAATTTAATCTTAGTATACAAGGTTCCGATTGTCTATCCTAAAACTTATAACCTATTTAAACTAACTCCAGCTCCCAACAAATTTAATAAGATAATTATCCCAGCCTATCCCTACCTAGCGGTCCACGAAGATGATTTTATGTACATAGAGACTGAATGTCCGAAGGCAAATCAATGGCACCTTTGCGACTACCAGCCGAATCACCACTCTAGAAGACATCCCGACTGCATACAGCATCTGATCATCAAGCAGCAGATAGCTAACTCCTGTCAGTTCACTGCAGTAACATTATCCACAGCAGCCCAGGAGCAGCTCGATGACAAAAACTATGTAGCCAGCTTCCCCAACGCAACTCGAGTACGACTATCATGTGCTCAAGAACAATACAAGATGATGAATGGCAGCTACCTGATCACCATACCAAGAGGATGTTTACTACAGACGCCAGAATTCATCTTAAGCAACATTCACGATAGAATTCAAGGACAAGTACTAAAGATAATCGATCCACCCATGGAAGAGATGCAATCACCCGTCACTTTGAGATCTATAAAGCTAAATTCTATAAATCTCAGTAACCTACATGAGAGCAACTCAAAGATAATGTTGCAGCATCCAGTTAGTTTGAATGGGCCACAGATTGACAGTCTATACCACACCACTATACCGGTATATCTGTTACTTATCATTCTTATCATTATAGTGGCAACCGTTATCTACCGACATCATCTGAGAAAACGAGATGATGAGGAGAAGATATCTGGAGATGCAGCATCTGGACCAGCCGGCAGTAATTCTAATACTACGGGCATCTATTCTGAAATCAAGGAAGACCATGTGAATCAAAGTTCATATCCAACACTATTTTTCACCAAAGTTGCCAAATAGATGTTGGTCTTGCGGAGGGAGATGTTAAGCAATCATATTCTACGTAAATCAATGACTACGCATGACCTCGATCGCGCTTCGCAACAACCAGGGAAACACGAGGCAGCGCGCCGAGTCAGCAGCTTCGCGTGGCTACGTGACCGACCCACCGCGCCGCGCACCGTAATTCGAACACTCTTGTTTCATCATCATCGGGCAATTGTCATTCAATTAGTTTTAAAATTAATATTGTATTTTTATACTAAATTAAATAAGTTAATAAAATTTTGGTTTTTTTTGTATTCTCGGCTACAGCCTATCGTAATTCACACACACACACACACACACACACACACACACACACACACATTCACAACATCTTTACAAAACCTCATAAACAAATTTGCATGCTGATTATCTCGAAATATAAACTTGTTTAATGTTAATAAATCTATGAAAGTTAAATGTATGCTAATTGTAAAGGAGGAGCGGGACCTCCTGCCACAAGTGTTTTATATACTTACTAGGTAGGTCCCGGCCTTAGATTATAGTTTGTACTGTAAACGGTTTTGAAATAAACAATTTTTCATTTTCATTTTCATTTTCAATATTGCCGGAACACAGCCAGAGTTATTTATTTATTTATTTAAACTTTCATGCACAATCAAGAGTACATAAGGCAGACCTAATGCCTAATGGCATTCTCTGCCAGTCAACCTTTGGGCCAAGCAGAAAAAAAAATGGTGGGTAGTGCTAACGGGCTAAAGAGAGAGAAAAAAAATGAAATAAAATAATTAAGTCTTAAACAAATTAAAATAACATAAATAAAATATAATAATATATATATATGTATATGTGTATAATATATATACTAATATACATAATTATGATATTATTTATGATTTATGTGAAGAAATAAATAGATCTATTTTATTTAAAGTATATGGGTAACTTAATAAATATCCCGCTCTCATTTGGCCCAGTAAAAGGATAACTCAATTTTAGTTTTTTAGTTTATTTTGTTGTATCTACATTCCTTGCTTATACTGTGCAAAGTTGTTTATTACCAACTCCTCGTGGTATTTCGTTGCGGTTCGGCCGCATAGCACTCGTGCACCCATAGGACGTTTATCACTACCTTGCCGTAACACAGTCTTGTACTAGTATGGAAGGTAGAGGTTTGTGTTTCTGTACTTACCTACATAATGTTATTAAATAATATTATATCGCTGCAAATTTGTTTTTAGTAAAATAAGAAATACACTGTAAGTTTATTAACTATTATCGGTGTGTACATTGCAAATTAAGCACAATAACCTATCTCTTATTCTATTTTTTATTTCAATGTCGTAATCTACTAATCCTAGAGTAAAACGATAACTTTGTCTTGAAAATTCTTGAAAAACTATCTCTTTACTTTCTTCACAGCTTATAATATTTAAAAAATCAGAGTCTTCTTTCAATTTGCGATCAAAAAATGTCCTAACTTCTGCAGTATTATTACAATATAATATTTTACTTACTACAAATGCCCACAAAGACTTCTTGTATTCCATAGTTAAAAGTGAATCATTTTCAGTCAAAAAAGCAGTTTTAAGTTTCTCGCAGATGTACTCCACGGCAAAATATTCAGCAAATACCATGTGGAGAAATCTGGGTGTATTATCGACGATTTTTTCAATTAGTCCAGTTTTCTCTTCACCTGAATCAATTTTCTTTATGATGCTATGAATTAATTTTAAATCGTCTTTGGAAAAGATTTGATAATTCAATAAGACCTTCTCTCCATACAAAGCGAAGAGAGCTAGCCTTTTATGCGTATCTATAAAATCTTGACGCTCCTTTTTAAAACTCATTTCATTATCAGGGTTGTCCAGATCAATTTTTTTCTTTTCTTCAAACCTAATTTTTCTAAACTTTATGTCTAAGAAATGATCAAAAAGCCTGAAAGATTTTGTATTCACGTCCCATTTACTGTAAATTTCTTCTTCATTAAGGGGCATAATCGTGACGTCTTTTATTTGGCCGAGGAAATATTCTGCAGCTATATATAAATAAAGAGGGTTATTGGATATGGACATTAAATGATTGATATCAAATTGATTAATTTTCGTTTCAACTAACAGTCTGTATCTCTTTAAGTCCAAAGCTGTGGCAGCACACTTTGGCCTTAGATCCTCTTTATCGACCTCTTCAAAAGTACTGTAAGTTGATATGTGATTGTGAAAATAATCAACAGCGGCTAAGTATGTGGTGTTTAAAGGCATATTTACCATTTTTACGTATTTATTTTCATCAGATAAAATGTGATGTAGCATGTAATCAAAAAATCCACTTATATTTTTTATTTCGTCGTTTGTTAGCGTCAATAAATTAAAGTTTATTTCCATAAATTGTTTTAAATAAACTGCTTGTTCTTGTACTGAAAGAGGTTTAAGTGTATACGCTTTCTTACCCAATTCTTTTTCTAATGCATTTTTAACGTTACTATAAGTCCGCGTAGTTACCCATAGCCTTGGTCGTTGTAAAACTAATTGTTGACATTGGGAAGATGTTGTCGAAAGCAAGTTCATAGCAGTCTGCATCATATAAACAGGCATTAACAAATCACAGTTTGCTGCATGATAATTTATTGTCAACATTTTCAAAAGACCCAAAACTTCTTTTTCATAATGCGGACAAATCTCATCAAAACCATCTAGCAAAAAAATGACATTTCCATTTTGATAGTAGTACAGAAATAATTCCAGTTGAAAGGAGATAATTTTGTCTTTTATAAAACTTTTTGAAGTTATTTTTTTGTCTTTTACGGTGATTTCAAAAGCATTTAATTCACCTGCTTTCCCCTTATTGTTCTTTAGTTTGCTGTCAACCATTTGAAGTCCATGGATTGCTGCTTTGCAAATAAACCTTATGGCTTCGTTTGAATCAATATTTATTTTTTCTTTTTGCCATCTCCTGAATTCTCCCGAGTAATCTAATAAGTTTACGTGCACCACCCATGTACTATGATGAGGCATATTTCTTTCTTCTTCCTTTAGTTTTAGCGCTAGTTGGTTAAGCAAAATAGATTTGCCCATTCCCGGTTCGGCTGAAACTATCACAATTGTTTCATCTATGTCGGTAAAGTTGTGTATTGAAAATTCTTCCTCTCGTACCAGAATACGAGGTATACAATATTTCTTCACTTCGTCATAAGTTGAGGTTTCAATGGGCTTCCCTATTTCCACGCATTCATCGTTTATAAGACTCCATAACATTTTTGAATGTATAAATTTCTTTGATCTTTCGTCTACTACGTCGTTAAACTTCGTTTCTTGACCTTGAAATTTAACCATCCAATTCTGAGATAAATTACTAGCATCTAAAATATCATCAAGATAAACGGTTTTGTCTGTTTCTGTATTACATTTTTCATCACAGTGTAATTCTATCTTACTTGAGATGTTAGTTTCACTTACAATTATCAATTTAATTTTTGAGTTCCTACGAACACTCTCAATTATGTTACATAATTTATCAGCATCAGTAAGTCTTTTATGATTAAATATGAAAACTTTAGTTAAAGCTGATGTCATTGTGTTTTCAATCTCAATCTCCACTACGTCACAATAATCTTCATCGATAATATAACTAACATCTAAAAATGTGACGTCAGCTATGGAATTATTGCTAAAGTACTGTGACAGTTTAATAATTGTTAAAAATCCTTCAGTTGAAATTATATTTAAAATGTTTCTAGTTTTTTCATTTAAAAAATCTTGTACACCAAGTGTACAAAGATTATTATCATCAAATTGTATTTTATGTTTTTTGACTTTGTTCATAAAAACGAAATCGAGAACTGCCAGTTTAGGAGTCCTAATTGTAATGTTCTTAGATGTTTCTAAGTAGGGACAGTCCATTGTTAAATATTCTGTATCATCTTTAAGCCACCATTTTTGTACTGCGTCATGGAACCTCAAATATATTGCATCTGATTGGATTCTCAGCAACTGTTTTTCATCTAATCGGTATTTTCGGGCTATTTCCTCTTTCAAATATGTTTCGATTTGGGATTCAGTCAGTTGATTAGTGAAGAACCAAAGTTTGCTTAAAAATTCTTGCGCCAATAGTCTCTCTTGTTTATCACCATCTAAAAGTAGAGTTGGAAAGTCTGCTATATTAATGATTAATCTGTATTCGTACAATACATCTTCCTTAACCTTCAGATCTTGAAGAAGGAAATTGAGAAGGTTTTTGGAATTTCCATCGGTTAGGTTATCTATATTATTAAATTTTAGTGTTTCTGTTTCATCATCGACTATTAGTAAGTTACCTATGAGACCAGCAATGCCCCCACTCAGTTTAACGAACCCTTGTTCTATCTTAAGCTCTTCCTTGTTTTTAGTTTGTTGAAACATTTCCTCGTCTATTGTAATTTCATACGAATTAGTTGCTTCAAAAAGCTTGATAAAATCACGAGCAAGAGATTCAATCCTCTGTGGTTTTTGGACATGTAAATCCAAGTTTCCGAAAGTATGAGGAAGTTTAAATGTAAAACTCTCTTGTTTATATAGATCTCGACGTTCAGGTTTAACGTCCTGGAATATTGCATCTCTTAATATTTTAAGAAGATCATCATCTCTGCTGTTCAAAAAATCAGCATAAAAGTAGCCATTTCGATATTTTTCACTATGTGATTTATTAATTTCTCTTATATGAATGTCTGAAACACTTATAACCTTTCGTGCCAAGATTACGTGGTATTTTTTTATGAGGTTGTTTGACATCAAATTGGTATATTTTTTATCATTATCTGTTAATATTGAATTTTTTATCAACTCTCCTAGCTCTTGAATGTGCTTTGTTTTGCTAGATTTTAAAACTAGATTTATGTCATTAATTTGGAAAACTTTATTTTTATTTTCTTCATCTTGTTTTTTCTTAGAGGATGATGACGATGGTATATTTTTAATGCGCAAAATGTTTTTTGTTTGATGAGATGTTTTATCCAATATTTTAAATTTATCCGGAATGCTGCTTTTTAAAGGAGTAAATAGTACAAGAGCACTATCTATGGTATTTAATTCCCCCCTAAACATTGGATCAGTATTATCCTTTTTAAACATATTTTTTATTCTTACATAGCTGTCAAAATATTTGGCAAGACTAAAAATGGAAGACATGTTTTTTAAATCGTCAAGACTTAGTTTTTCCTTGTTTGGATCATCTTTATGTTTTGCTTGAATGAAAAGCATTTTCTCCGTGGGATCATTCCTCAGTTCGTATTTAAAACATACGTCATCTAAGTCTCCTACTTCATCAATATTTGTACCTAAATAAAATTTTGTGATTTCACTATCAACAAGTGCTCTAAATAACACTAAACTAGTCAATTTCGTTTCATATAACTGTCCCCTAATACCAGAAGTACCCTTTCTTTTTTTGTATTTGAATTTTTCTGGTTTATGGGCGTTTTTAGTAGATATTTCTCCATATTTATGGAATAGGTCGAAATGGTTTTCTAAGAGAGCCTTAATTTCTTCAGTGTTATTTCCTTTGCTCACCATCAATTTTGCAACTTCAAGCGGGTTCTTGCCATCTCGGTTTTGAATTTTAATGTTAGCATTGTTCTCAAGTAATTTTCTAACAAGGTCGAGATTGTTTTGCATTACGGCTATGTGTAAAAGTGAATTGTTATTGTCAAGACCATCTACTGCATTGACATCTCCTCCTCCTTTCAAATAATCTGATGTTTTCTGATATTTTTCTTCATTTGTTTTACTGCTGTGTAGCAATTTGAATAACATCATATGTTCTATCAACCTTTCGTATTGGTCCATTATTGCTGTGTTGGACGCCGGTAGTTATAATGGTAAGCACAGTCGATCTGGGAACAAAACAGTCTAATCAGGTAATCATAATATATAATAATGTCCTCCTAGCCTCTATACTAATCTGTACGATCAAGCAACTACATAATTATGCATTATAAAATAGCGCTAAAGTGATTGAACACGACTGTTCGCTTGTGCACCTGCGTGTCAAGAATAAAGTCATACAGTTTTTACCCATGCTCATAACACAGTAAGGAAGGAGTCTAAAATGACACAAGGGACATCAGTAGCAGGACCAAGGGCTTTTTGTGCTTTCTTTCGAGTATTCACTGAACAGAAAAAGCCAATTACTAAAACTTAACGCTTTTAACTAGTCCTTTATAGAGTAAGTAACGAGTAATTTATTGTTATGATAATAATAATATTACACCCAATGAAGTGTTTAAGGAATACAAAACAATACTTTTAAATGTTTGCATGTATAATATTTATGGCCGGCAATTTGAATAGAACTGTTGGTATTTGATAAGTTTGTTTATTACACGAAGATAATTATAATATTGTTATCGACAATCTCTCTGATATTATCATTGGGTGCCAGACAACTGATAAACATTACTTATACTATTATGTATACTTTTTTTTTAAATACATACATATTATAATACTAGCTGTGCCCGCGACTTCGTCCGCGTGGAATAGTGACTTTTCGGGCAGCATATTTTAAATAACAAATACCGTCCTTTGGGTAGCTAAAAATTTGAGTGTTTACCCGACAGTATGCTTCTCTGTAGGTATACGATATGTGACGTATGGCCATCGGGAATGAAAGCATACAGGCTCCTAGGATTGCTAACCCGTGACAGAGCCACATACAACTGACCGTGCGAGAAACAGCTGATACTTAGATCTACACCCACAACTTTCATCGTCTGACCTTGGGCTTTATTAATTGTCATCGCAAAACATAGGCTGACTGCAAAAAGTGTTAAGATGTGTAAACTAAACGTACAAATTTTATGAAACAAAAGAATTGCTAGAAAAATTAATTAATAACCTGAGCTTATAAACTTGTACTTAAATAAAGAAAATCAAGAAAAGAATTGCCTAACCTATACCAAATACTTATAAATTATTCATATATACAAACCCTAAATAAAAAATTAAGATAAGTATACCAAAAATCAAGGAAAGAAATGCCTAACCTATAACAAATGCTTACAATATTTATTTACAAATTTTTAAAGAAAATTAAGAAAGACAACCTAACCTACAAACCCTTAAATATAAATAAATGAAATATCCAAACTGTCAGTATTCAAGTAAATCGCAATAATCGAATGCAACTACCTATTCGCCATACTCTCAGCGCGCTTTATATACGGACGCGCAGCTCAGGCGCGAGGCGTGTACCTTTATATTGACATAACTTTTTTATTTATGAACCGATTGACATGAAATAAACACTAAATGTTAAGTGAAGCTTACCACAATATATTAGTGAAAACCGCATCTCAATCGAATAAGCCGTTTCTGATATTAGCGTGCACAAACACACAGACAAACAGACAAACAGACAAACAGACAAACCGACAAACAGACAAACAGACAAACAGACAAACAGACAAAAAATTTTTTAATTACAATTTCGGGTTCTGTATCGATATAATAACAACCCCTGCTACTTTTTTTTAATATATTTCCATTGTACAGACACCACTTTTCTACAAATTTATTATATGTATAGATAGACACGCCTAGACCAATACAAACAGACATGTTTATGTTCATGCACACAAATGCTTGTACCGTGCGGGGATCGAACCTGCTACCTCTGGTGTAATAGCCGACTTCTCGACCAATACACCAAAGGCTCGTCAAATATAATCGTAATAAGCATGATGACTAACCTAACCTAACCTAACCAGACCGTTATTATTTATAACAAGTATTTAGAGTATACACGAGAAGTATTATACTTTTCGTTGTACAATTATAATAAAAACCAGAGGTTCCCAAACTTATTTTTTCCATAGACCACTTTCAAAATTTTGCTGGTTAAGGTGAACCACCTGTTATTAAAACAAGTATTTAGAGTGTACACGAAAAGTATTATACTTTTCGTTGTACAATTATAATAAAAATTAGAGGTTCCCAAACTTATTTTTTCCATAGACCACTTTCAAAATTTTGCTGGTTAAGGTGGACCCCCTGTTATTTATAACAAGTATTTAGAGTATACACAAAAAGTATTATACTTTTCGTTGTACAATTATAATAAAAACCAGAGGTTCCCAAACATATTTTTTCCATAGACCACTTTCAAAATTTTGCTGGTTAAGGTACCCCCTGCAGCTACATTTCTACTATATTCCCAAAACTTGACAAAAATGTGAAAATTAGATCTAACTATGGAAATTTGCGTTGCGGTTGCGTTCCATCCACGAATTATTAACAGTTTTCGAAAAAAAGTGAGAATTGATTGCTATTAATTTATTGTGCTGTGAGTGGATGTCAAAAAAGTAAGGTTGGTCAATCAATTCAATTCTCACTCTCCCCATTCGGTGTGGTTAACATAAAAAGAAAAATAATATATTTTCTCGTGTTATTTATTAAAATATGTAATTATTATTACACAATTACTCCGTCGAAAATTAAACATTAGTAATTTCTACAATGACAATCACAAAATAGTCATAATTTTAATGGGATGGATGTACTTGATGGATTGACAGCAAATTAGCAATATTCGGCTTCAGTTTTGTTAGGAATAACCGCGAATCTCCCCGTTCTGCGATATTCAATTTGCTCCTTCTTTTTTAAAAGGTTTGTCACGACACTATGTTATAAGAACAGTGATAGCACAAGATGGCGGAGTGCAGTTGAATGGACAGCATATGGTGATTGGGTACGCGGATGATCTTGCTCTGCTGGGAGAGAGACAACAACAGGTGATCCAAGCCATGGAAACTCTTACGCAGGCAGCAGAAAGGATCGGTCTCAGGATAAACCACCAAAAAACCGAGTACGTCCACATCAAAAGGTACAAAAATGTCCGGGAACCAAGAAGGAACCTACAAGCCGGAGGGGTCACGTACAAAGGAGTCGACAGATTTAAATATTTGGGCTGCACTATAACGGATACCAACACCAGGGAAGAAGAAATAGACACAAGAATCCAAAACGCCCTCCGTTGTAGTGCAGCTTTGCACAAGGTTTTGGTGTCGGGGCTACTCAGCAGACGTACAAAAATCCGTATTTATAAAACGGTAATACGACCAATCCTTGTGTACGGATGCGAGACTTGGACATTGACCCTTAAGGAAGAGACCAAACTCCGAGTGGCGGAAAGGAAGATTTGGAGAAAAATCCTGGGACCTGTGCGGGCAGACGATGGAACATGGAGGCGACGGTACAACTTAGAGCTCGAGGACCTGGTTGATGAGCCAAACATCATTGGCGAGATAAAGAGCCAAAGACTTCGCTGGCTCGGTCATCTAGAGCGAATGGGCGAGGATCGTGGAGTGAGGAAAGCGTACAGACGACTGGCAGGAGGTGGCGCAGGATAGACCAAGATGGAGACGTTTATTATCGGAGGCCAAGACTCACTTCGGGTCGCTGCGCCAGTATAGTAAGTAAGTAAGTCACGACACTAAAGTAACCCTTTTTTGACAAGATATGACGACGGAAACGCTATCAAAAGCTTTCTATTAATTCTCCACAGTCCAGGATATATTTTTTTAGTTCTTCACTACCCACTAGTTAGAAAAAGGCATTTAAAATGATTAAAAATATTTGAAACAATTAAAAAATATTGAATTTGATTACAAGATAGATATTTACTTTGCATTGAAGTAATCTTTTTAAATGCCTCTTTCTAACCAGTGTATCGGAACCAGATAAATTTTCGTGGACCCCGCTTACGAATTGTGCACCCCCATTTATTGGTCACGGCAACGTAGACAGACCCCCGTCGAGTCTCCCGTGGACCCCTGGGGGTCCACCTGGACCACTTTGTGAATCAATGATCTAAAGTAAACTATAGTAAATATTAATTGGCTAACAATGGTTACAGATAATTTATAAAAAATGCGGCTTACAACATTAATTATTTCAAGTATGAAAAACTAAAGCACAGTATTTGTGTTGGTTAAAAAAAATATATACATATGTTTTTGTTCATCAAAAATAATGACATACTTAATTAAGTTCATTTCTCTTTTTACATTGTCTTCGCTTACAAATTGAAATATTTTCAATAACTTACTTGACATAATTTCCCAATTTTGTATATTCTTCCTCAAGTTCTTAATCTTAAAATGATTTTCACTGACCACTTCTCCAGATTTTAATATTTTAGATGATTTTTAAGCAAGTCAAGTGCGTTAAGAATGTATAGAGTAACGTGTAAAGCTACCTATTTGTAACTGGACAGTGTGTATTGAAGTCGTATCGGTGCAAAAAATTATCTTATCAATTGGATAAGTGCAGCTGTTGATGTCACAGACCAGTTTTATAATTTGTCAAATTAGATTGATTCTAGTTGTGATATACAGTCTGTTCACCATAAGTTGTCCTTTAGCCACTATATTGGCAGCATTGCCTACGCTTTGTAAATCTGTCAAAAAACAGATTGAAAGTATTGAAAAACAATAGTACCAATATAGCGGCTAAAGGACTTCTTATCGTGAACGATCTGTAGTTGTGATATATAAGCAGAGCTATGGTAGCAGTGTGGTTACAGATGCTGCTTCAGCCGCGTCACAGGCTGTCGGTTAGAGCATGAAAAACACACTCTCAGAAAACTCTTTACAAATGAGTATGAATACTATTTATACAAGCAAATTGGTATGAACATTATACAGCAAAATTTCTATAATGACCGCGATATATTTATTTTAAACTATTTTATCAGCTTTTGAGTCATTGCGATATGGATAACAAGAGATATTGTTTTCATATTCTTATTATTATTTAACACGAACCTTGATTACATGGCAATGGAGGAAAGTGATTGCATAATATTATAATTTGAATAAAAAAGCACCAGTATTAGCTTTCTAGATTTTGTACTGCTAAGCGACACTCGTTCGATGCGCTCACGGCTGAGATCACGGGTGTGTCAGCCATAACATCGTTCGATGTTTTCACGGCTTTATAAATTGGTATTCTCTCTGTCATCTGTCAAAGGCTTCGTGAACTAACTTTCATAGAGACCGACAGACTTATCTGTTCCGGTGGCGGTGTCGCTACTGTATATTTAGAACTGTCATTAAATATCGTTTTTGCATTGCATTTCACGTAGTTCCAAATTTGGCCACCGGAACAGATAAGTTTGTCGGTCTATACAAGAATATGTCAGTCAAGTATTTCCTTATCACACCGTTCAAAGCCTTGCGGCGCTAGTATCGTACAGCGTTGAAAAAGTTCTTAAAGAATACCAAAATGACTGTCACCGATGACACAGCCGCGGCGACTAAGGCTTTTATGACATTTGCGCTTAGTGAATCGCACTGCTGCAGTGCGATTCACTAAGCGCAAATTGGTATTCTATAAGAACTTTTTCAACGCTGTACGATACTAGCGCCGCAAGGCTTTGAACGGTGTGATAAGGAAATACTTGACTGACATATTCTTGTATAGACCGACAAACTTATCTGTTCCGGTGGCCAAATTTGGAACTACGTGAAATGCAATGCAAAAACGATATTTAATGACAGTTCTAAATATACAGTAGCGACGCCGCCACCGGAACAGATAAGTCTGTCGGTCTCTATGAAAGTTAGTTCACGAAGCCTTTGACAGATGACAGAGATACCAATTTATAAAGCCGTGAAAACATCGAACGATGTTAAGGCTGTCACACCCGTGATCTCAGCCGTGAGCGCATCGAACGAGTGTCGCTTAGTGAATTGCATAGCTGTAAGGTTATTTAACCGGAGACCGCGTCTCGGTAAACGTAGTGTAGGACTCACTCAGGTCAGGTGAAGCGATGATCTGCGCAAGATGGCTGGCAGGAGCTGTATGCGAGTGGCCGAGAATCGATCAGCGTAGCGAGCATTTGGATAGGCCTATGTCCAGCAGTGGACTATTACACGCTGATGATATATAATATATATAAGACGAAGGTTATATAATTGGGAAAGGTAGAGAGGAAATAAGGCCCTTAACAATTACTAAGCATAATATTTCTTGTTCCATACATTTCCTTGAAATATGGTCTCGTAGTTCTATCAATGACGTGTTAGTAGCAAACTCTTGACGGAGATTAATCGTAATAAGAACGATCGTGCACAATGGGAGGCAGGTTATCCGAGAGTTATAATTTCGTTATGCTAGTAACAGATTAATAATTTCTTGTTTCCGAGAAAATGTAGAATAAATCTCTTACCAGATTCTAATTTTTAATTCCGATACACTTACTAGTTTTATTGAAAACTGCGACCCGGCTTAGGGGGTAGGTACCTTAGTCGAAACGGATACAATAAACATAAATTCGAAGCTACTTACTTAGTTTTAAGATTAATAAGTATATGTGTGTAGGTATGAGTGTGTTTTCTGGGTCCGGCCGTTATGCCCCCATTCCGGGTTGCCCCCGGCCGGTATGCCCCAACATTTTGGTTTAAAATGTGGGGGCATACCGGCCGGGAGCAACCGGGAATGGGGGCATAACGGCCGGACCCTGTTTTCTGATGTTTGCTTTTTTTATTTATCATGATAGTCTCAAATATTTATTATGTTCATTACTTAATCCTTTGGAATTACGATATATTGATTGATATACTTACCTGAGTATGTTTCCTGATATATTTATAATGTATGTAATGATATTTTTAAAATGTTTGGGATTTGGTAAAAAATAATAATATAGTGAAGCTTGATAAGGCTTTTATTATTAATGTGGTGACTAAGCGAAAAGGAGTTAGTGTATGAGGAGGACAGTGTACAAGTTTAGTATCTTAGAAACATATTTTTTTGTTTTTGGCAGATATGTAACAGCAGGTAAGCGGCCACTGCGACCTTTTCCGTTGATGGACAATTATTATTAATCAAGGAGCATCGCTTAATGTGCTATCCACAGAAATCTAAATAATTATTTAGAATCATATCATAGAATATGGTGCTATCATAGAATATTTTAGCTAGAACAATTGATATAAAAGACCTATAAATGTATGAATTGGCATTATTTTCTTGATTAACCACAAACGCGAGCTGGTTTTAACTCAATATGAAACCATTAACATATTCCTTACAAAAGCCTATTTCGAATAAGAAGATTTACTAACAACAATGTTTGATGTTTGCTCAAAAGTAAATTAGTACCTAAGACCTCGTTAATTGAAGATAAGCTTACAATTTGAATTAATTGGATTAATCAACGCGTCACATTCATCAACATGGTCATCACAACCGGGACGCGTTTATTGCAGACAAATTGCGTATGTTGTTCGTCTTTATCTGACTTGAAACTTGAATGTTCGAGGGCGTGTAAACGTATGAGTGTTAATTAATAACTCCATTCGAATAAAATATGTCGACGCGCCATTATGGGCCGCTGTTCTCGGCTCGGCGTAGTCGTTCATTATTCATGTCATGTATTGTTCGACTATAATAAATCTTATGCGTATATGTTTATGGCCTTGTCTACATTAATAGGCCGAATCAAAGGTTATTTGGTACACCAAATAACCATAAGCATTCTGTGTAAATATAGATCTACATAAACTACAGTTTATGTAGATCTATATTTAGTTTACACAGAATGCAAATGTTGATTTACGTACATACCTACTACGCTAAACTGAAATGTTCTCAGCCGCTAAATCTAAAATAAATAAAATAAAAATAAAATAAATGTTTATTCATTTCTTAAAAGGAATAAAAAATGAGTTGTTGACCTCCTCTATTAGGTACAAAAGCACCTGTGCCAGAGGGAGCCACTCGTAACTAATTAACTTACATTCTATTAGGTAGTACATATCGCAAACCATTTATTATCTAATTTAAATAATTTGATTGATAATATTGATTTATTATCTATCACTTGCAAAGTTAAAGTTGAAGCTAAATGAAATAAACTAAACAACAATTACATAACATAACATTTTCACTGCAGAATGTGTATGTCAGTAAGTAAAAAAATTTGCAACGTATGTCTGAGAGTGCGTGCGCGCGCGCACGCGCGCGCGTGTGTGTTTGTGTGTGTGTGTGTGTGTAACTTCGAAATCAAACTCTTGAAAAGAGATTGATACTTAATTAATTGGTATAGTTTCGAAATTGAGAAACAGTATACAACGTGGCGACTGAAGGACATATTGCAACTGAGCTATTGCAGTAAGTAAGTTTTAAGTATCAGGCAGTTTCGCATCAAAATGCAGACGAACACATTTCATTTTAGGTCAGTACTATTCTTATCCGGATTCGAAGGACCAATTACATATTGACACGATACGGTGTCCGTCGGTATATCGTTTCCAATACGGTTGACCTTTCAGAAGTTTTATTACTGGAATGCACGCTGGTATTGGAAAAGCGGTCAAGAACAATGTAGGTTGCATTCGCTGCATGAATGCAGTTCATTCGTTTTGTATCGCTTCGCAATTCTGCTGGTCTGACGCCATAAAATCTAAAGTTAACAGCGTTAGAACCAAAGCGCCGAATTTTCTCAATGTATTGAACTGTATCCGTAGTTTATGACACCAGATTGAGTAAAGCTATTTTACAGTGTTGAAAGAAAGTAATTATGTTAAGAAATTAGGTACCAGCATACAACATAAAAAAAAATATGTATCAACTAAAATAATTAAAGATATAAGTTCTAAAAAGCGCAGTAAATTCAATTCACTTCCTTTCGAAAAAGATCACGTGTTTTTACTTCAATAATTGCGTCTAACATCTCAAAATGCTGTTGGGAAAAGTAACGTGCAAAAGTAATTTCTAATAATCTATTTGCAGAATAAATCGTTTCGTTTCATAATTTAACAAAATAGAAACACAACCCTACTTACCCGTGGAATCGGAATAACAGAACCACGTTGTTTATTTCATATCAAATGAAACATCAAACTTCTGCGAACTCAGCAATATTAATTAATTTGATCACGATACTGGGAAAACGAATAAACTTTTGAAATAAATTATTGCCGTCTATCGAATTTAGTATAAAACAAGATACAAATTGTGGATGTTTCCGTGAACGCTGGTTGTACGAGTACTAATTAAGCCATTTTATGTTCCAGGTGAGTCGTAAACGAGAGATGGGACGAGATGGGACGGGCCGGAACATATTGGGGGCACAAACGACTTGGAAAGGTTAGTAGTTAGCAATAATTTTACGATCGGCTGTTTAAAAAGATTGGAGGTATCATGATCATGCACTTTTGGCAATGAGCTAAAGTTTTCTCAATCATTAGATTGTCATCAAAATAGTTATTTATGTGGCTGTTGCATAATGAGGGTCATTAAAATACGAATGTGGTGTATGAGCATTTTAATGCCTAATTATGTACAGTCACATAAATAACTTTATCTTCATTCATTGTAGGTCAATTTGAATAAAATACATTCTAAGAAGACGTTCGAAATTTGAACGTAATTAAGGATCGGTTACCGATACTAAAATGTAAACATTAAGATGCAGCCACAGATACTCATATCTAAATATAGGGCGTTTGCTCATCGATCCTGACTATAAAACGTTCTAAATTTGAACGTAATTAAGGTATCGGTTATCGATACTAAAATGTAAACACTAAGATGCAGCCACAGATACTCATATCGAAATATAGGGCGTTTGCTCATCGATCCTGACAATAAAATAGTCATATTAGGGTATGGATGTAGATAAAACACTGAAAGCTATCAAAACGAACCTATTAGGATTCGTTCTCAAATTTCGCGGGCAGAGGGGCGGCAGTGGCAGCGGCGAAATTGTTTGTATGGAATCCCATAGACCCGTTCTCGAATACAGCGGAGCTGCAGCTGTAGCGGCGGAGCACGCAGGCGCAGTGCGGTCCGCTTGACAGTATGGTACCGCTCTTGACGGCCCGCGTCAAGCGGTGATCGCAGTTCGCCGCCCTCTCCCGCTACCGCGAAATTCGAGGCCGAGGCCTTTAGGTCTGTTCTGACAGTTTCAGTGTCATGGAAAATGTTTTAGTTATCCCTTACAAATAAGATTCATAAGTTTTGGTCTATGCTGCCTTACAGAATTCTTAAGCCTTAATCTAAATGGTGATAAGAGCTGTAAAATTGGACCAATTAGATTGTGACGACTTTAAAAGTTTTAGCTTTATTGGATCTTCCTTCTCAGAGACTTTTGTCCTGATCGAGTCAAGGTATACGTGCCTGCAAACTTCTTGACCATCGGTCGACGGAGTGGGGAAAAAGTTCACGCATGTGCACATGCGCATGACCAATAGCGCGCGCGAATCTTCCGACGCCCGCGCGCGCTATTGGTCAGAAGTATGCTTCTGACTAATAGCGCGCAAGCATCTTAAAATTCGTGTTCTGCGCAATTCCCACTCGATTTCAAGAAGTTTGCCGGGACCTGTACGCTTGCACTATGATCCAAGATTCGACATTTGAAATGCTGCAATCTCTCGAAACGATTCCGTAGTTACTTTACTGTGATTTGATGAAGCCAATTTGACTCTAACCTCGACAGCAAGAGAGTACAATTTGCATAATTAAACGTTCTACAGCTAGTTTCGTCTGTGCTGTTTCAATTGTGGTCAGAACCTTGCGTCGAGTGGTTTAATTTCCAATGACCTCTGTTTAATCGCTACCACATCAAGGGCGGGCACCACTACTTTCGGGTGTAAAGGAGGCCGGGGGAGATGAAACCTAGGTACACTAAAACATTTTTAATTCAAGTGTTATAACGCCCCTATGTTCTCTTTTTAGCTGGTATGTAACCAGTCAAATTAAATATTTTGAACTGAGCCGAATAAAAAAAACTAGTGAATTTCTGCAAAAGTTCTACTTTCAAATAGACCCAAAATGGAAGTTCAGCCCTCGGCATTTACTTGTTGAAACTTTTTCTCTTTGATGAAAGAGGGCTTTACCACCAAAAATACATCTTTAACAAAACATGTTTTTCAATGCATGCCTGTAAAATATATGAGTGGCCTGTGTAATATAAGAGTGACCGGCAATAACGCAAATGCCAAGTCAAGGGTAGAGTACCGTTAATGATTCACTACAAACCGTCCAATGGCTGAATTCCAACCCGGGGACCAGCCGAGCGAATATGTGCCTTCCGCCCACTGCATACGGCTCGAATTACATGGCTCAGTTGGTACTGCTAATTAGTTTCAGTCCTGTGGTCTGATAGGGTTGTCAACGTTTTGTTGTTACAATGTTATTCCTGTTACAAATGCAAAAGTGTGTATGTCGACTCTTTTGAGTTTATAACTTCGAAAAATTATCAGATCGCTATTAAAGTTTTTGCTAAGAAATACAACTATTAGGATACTAAAATTTATTTGTAGGTTCAGTTTTATTCATAGTGAGTTTTTAGTAAAGCCTTACCAAGAAAATTTAATAAAAAACCTGCTTTGGAGGCGCCACATTAGCTACGGTTATAGCAACACTTGGTTGCTATGGTTATACTCACAATATCCAATAATAACAAGGCACAGTTGACAATTGACATCACACTTTAACAAACAGCAATAATGACATCTTATTGTTTTTCTATTTGATTGTTGCCACTTTAAGGAATTAGTTCCAATATTTTTCCGCAGTATAAATAAATAAATAAATAATAAATAAATATCTCTGGACATTATTCACACAGCGCCATCTAGCCCCAAACTAAGCATTAGCTTGTGCTATGGGTGCCAGACAACGGATAAACATTACTTATATACTTTTTTTTTTGTAAATACATACATATTATACATAGAAACACCCAGACCGATACAAACAGACATGTTCATGCACACAAATGTTTGTACCGTGCGGGGATCGAACCCGCGACCTCTGGTGTAATAGCCGACTTCTCGACCATTACACCAAATAGCTCGTCAACTTGGTTGCTATGGTTATACTCACAATATCCAATAATAACAAGGCACAGTTGACAATTGACATCACACTTTAACAAACAGCAATAATGACATCTTATTGTTTTTTTAATTGATTGTTGCCACTTGAAGAAATTAGTTCCAATATTTTTCCGCAGGTTTTATATTTAAATGGTCGGGCTATAAATTAAAACAAGATAATAAATCAATTTTGGTCCTGATTAAATCACAGCCCTACAAGTAATATTAGCAATGTAGTCGAACAAACATTGTTTTCGCAGTATCTATTCGAGTTGCGCCGCTCGTTGTTCGGTTGTTGGCTCTTTTATTTTCGTTGCGATAGTCGTTATTTGTGTTTATCAAAGTCTATGGATTGTTTATGGTGCTATGTAAACATGCGCGATGTATCTGTGTAGCTAATATACATATTTCTAATGGCGTGAAATAATGATTTACTGTTTGTAGTTTTGCTCAGAAATATAAATGGTATATTTTAGGGCATAATTTATCTTCTATGTATATAAAATCAAAGGTGACTGACTGACTGACCGACTGACTGACTGACTGACTGACATAGATAGATATCAAAGCACAGCCCAAACCACTGGACGAATCGGGCTGAAATTTGGCATGCAGGTAGATGTTATGACGTAGGCTTCCGCTAAGAAAGGATTTTGATCAATTCCCACGGGAACGGGAACCACG
Organism: Mecyna flavalis; assembly: GCA_949319885.1. NCBI lineage: Eukaryota > Metazoa > Arthropoda > Insecta > Lepidoptera > Crambidae > Mecyna > Mecyna flavalis. The sequence continues at coordinate 12,717,692 of OX439413.1, forward strand.
CGGGTGAAACCGCGGGCGGCCGCTAGTTTATTTATATGATTACATATGTAAGTAGTAAAGTTCCCACGGGCAAAACCACTGGCGAAAGGCTAGTGGTGATATTATAAAATATACGCCAAAAAAGAAAAGTTTCTAAGGGTGGTTAGATCTCACTCCAATGCCCCCATTGGGGTTAAAGCGTCAAACTTAGTTGGGAAAGAAGAGGACAAGTAATTCTTGAATACTGTTTGAGAACTTGACCATCATTACAGCGTTATTTTATTACTTACGATATGGCGAAAAAAGAAAGTGGGAAATTTTTTTGGCAATTTAATTCACTATTTATTACTAACATTTGATATCCATTTTCCCGTCTATTTAAAAAAGTAAAATAAAAATAGGATTTTTTTTCTGAATCTGATCGGATCTGATTCTGATCGGAGTTTAAGCTTTTTACTTTGAAATAAGATTCGATTGTATGTGATATTTGATGTTTATTACCGGTCCCATATTGCAATGTTTGTTTACGATGTGGCGGGTTATATGTTTTGATGTAAAATGTTTATAGCTCAATATTGTTTGTCACCGTGTATATCACTGAGCAGTAATAAACTGAACAATGGTTAGTTCGTAAATCAAGTTTTATTGTAAAATTCAAAGACTGTTAATGTATTTAAGGACCGACTTGGTGAATTAGTTAAAAAATCGGCTATTAGGTACACCAAGAGCTCCCTAGGTCCAAGTACAAACATTTGTGTGCATGAACAGGTCTGTTTGTATTGGTCTGGATGTTTCAATATACAGGGTGGAATTTTGTAATGCCACCTGAAGGGGAAGTACTCTTAATTCTGAAGATAGAAAGTTTTACTCAAAGAAAACATTCCTTTATTTTTGAAAAGAAAAAAACCTGCATTCAAAAATTTTTAAAAATTTGCTTGCCGCAACTTTGTAATACCACCTGAAGGGGAAGTACTCTTAATACTGTAGATAGAAAATTTTACTCAAAGAAAACATTCCTTTGTTTTTGAAAAGAAAGATAACTGCATTCAAAGATTTTTAAAAATTCGCTTGCCGCTCCCGGTAATCGAACCAACTAAAATCTGTAAAAGTTGCACCTTGTACTTTTATTGCATCGATCGTTAGGGACAATTATAAGGATAAAATCTCTCCAACAAAGTTCATAAATTAAATGAAAGGAAAACAATGAAAAAAGTGCTTTAACTTGACCCATTGAATCAATAATTTAGGATTTCATTGTTTTCCTTTCATTTAATTTAAGAAGATTGTTAGAGAGATTTCATCCTTATTATTGACCCTAACGATCGATGCAATAAAAGTACAGGGTGCAACTTTTACAGATTTTAGTCGGTTCGATTACCGGGTGCAGCAAGCGAATTTTTAAAAATCTTTGAATGCAGTTTTCTTTCTTTTAAAAAATAAAGGAATGTTTTCTTTAAGTAAATTTTTCTATCTACAGTATTAAGAGTACTTCCCTTTCAGGTGGCATTGCAAAATTCCACCCTGTATAATATTATACTCGTATGTGTTACTAGCGGTCGCCCTCGCGTTCATCCGTTCTTGTGTTATAAATAGTGTAACTAACACAACTTTCTTTTATATATTATACAGATATGTTATTTACAAAAAAACGTATAATAAAGATAATGTTTATCAATTGTCTGGCACCCATAGTTTAAGCTATGCTTAGTTTCGGCTAGACGGTGCTTTGTGAATTGAGTCCAGGAATATTTCAATCATTTATATTAAAATGCCGTAATTTTGTGAACAGTTTCTGTTTTTCTACATGGGTGGGTTATAGTCCACATAGGTGACGCCAATAGACCTCTAGACCGAGCTCAGATGCTTTGAGTAACGGTGTTGGTAACGTATTGACTCACAATGGTCCGCCTTGAGGGTAAAAATCCCCAGAAAACCTATTGGTTTAGGACCTAAACCAATGGGTGAAGGCCATCCATAAATCAGAATTACATCGTCCTTTCATTCAAATATCAGCACAACACAGAAATTGCTTTCAAACATACAATGAACGTTATTCACCTTTTGTGCGAAAGCGATGGCTGAATTTATCATATTACATTATTCATAAAGAATATTAGATTTATTGATAAATCTGCTGGATATTTTCATTGAAATTGGACTTCCATTTTCCCTGTTTTCGGACGAGTTTGAATTATGAATAGGTTGCCTAATTCGTTTGTTTAGAACGTGAAAATCAGGTGTTTAGAAATATTTATTATCAAGAGAGGGACTGTTGGTTAATTTTACTTCTCGAGCTCTGATTATGAAAACCTGATTGGTAAATCATATTTTCTTTTAAAACGGTTTTCTTTAAAAACGGAAAACACCCAGAGAAAAATATCTCATTTAATCCCAAAGTCACTACTCGTACCAACTTTATTTTCATAATTTATCGCTATTCATTACACGGACTTAAGCAGGGACTCTTACAGTACTACAGATAACAGTATTTAATAAGCAAAACAACTCACAGTTTTATCTCAAAATGTTTTAAACAACCATTTATAAAATGAAATTAATTCAACTCTAAATAGACAAAATGGAGATCCCACTTTACATCAAATTAATGCATCCAACCTTGCCATATTTTGTCAAACCTTTAACGAACATGAGTGTTTCGTCCTAAAAGTCGTTACATCCAAACATAGCCCATTACTTTGGGTTTTATCTCCCTAACAGGACAAATTCCAGTGTCAAGAGAGGGATCGTATATGCGATTCACAGGAAAAGGGCTCGTGAGGTGAATTGAGTGGATTGAACGATAAAAGTGAATGAAACAGTTCAAACGCCGAACCTTTCTGCGTAGGAAATGTTTCAAGTACCTATAAGTTAAAATATCTTTATTTACTTATATACGCTACAAAGTAAGCAATTATAAATCTTCAATTAATAAAACTGTGGCTCCAGAACAGTGTCGAAAAGAATCTGGGAAGAAACTCGATCGTTTTTTTTTTTTGTGGTATTACTGGGTACTTGAGACCTAATAACTGTCGTCTCGGTGTAGCGGGCGCAAGGCAGTGCCAGACAGTAACTGCTTAGTTACTGTTTGGCACTAAACTGTCTAAGGGCAGACGTGGCGCTTACCATCAGGTGTACGATCTGCTCGTCTTGTTACATATTGCAATAAAAAAAAACATCTGCAATACCAGAGGGATCGCTGATGCGTTGCCAGCCATTTTCCGTAATACTTAGTTATACTAAGAATAGATCACGCCTTAGCCTTCATAATCTCGTTCAGAATTAACCCTGCACGCGGCACGGGTGTCTAATACCCTGCGTAGGCTTACGTCGTGTTGGGTCGCTGTTCCGTTGTATCCTTCGCTAGTGATGTGCAATAATGCGTGCTATAACTCGTGTGATATCATTGTAATATATCACGTAGTTACCTAATCCTTATCTCTCGTTAAGTAGGGTCGGTAAAACATGTTGTTCCTTCCACTTCGTTTGCGTAATCCGTACACCAGTTTGAGTCTGATATTATGTATTTGTTTATAATTTTTAACGCCTCCTTTGTCTAATAGTTTAGTGCTTGGCTATGATTTCCGTGTTGAGTTTATTTTCCGGGTCGAGAAACGGTGATATTGTGACGGTTTTTTTTTATATGAAAGCAATCAGGATGACCTCACTCCACCTGATGGTAAGTGGATGTAAGGTTGACTGGCTCAATAGAACAAAGTACCCTTTGAGCCAGGCACCCTCGCCCTGAAGGCCTGCTGAGATGCCGCTTCACGTCCCGCCTAAAAAGCCCAGCCCAGGATTGTAAGAGGAAGGAAACACGTGAGCCGGATGGGCATTCCATGATTTAATGGCACGGGGTAAAAAAGAGAAACTATACCTCTTGGTATAGTTCCTCCTTGGTATAGTTGTGCTTTTTTAACACAGTTTGGGTATGTGATCACCAATTCATTTGGCAAGCGTATCACGATTGCGACGTCTTTACCCTGCAGTGGGACATAAATTTGCTGATACTTCATTTTTATTATGTACCGAAATTCTCTACTGACAATACTGACATCACATTGATTGATCACAAAGTGATATCACATACGTACCTATACGTGATATGTTACAGCACTGACATCCCATTTCTCCTTTGTACCGTATTGTAGCACTAAGCACTGCGGGCCTATTGTGTTTAGGAATGTATTGTTGTCCTCCTAGCTTTGTATTAAGCTTTATAATCGCTGACTTAGGAGCGGCAATTGAACTAAATGCTCTGTTCTATTCATTAGTGTTCGGAAGCAACTGTTATGCTATGCTATTCATTAGTGTTTGGAACAGGTCTAGACCTTGTAACGGATAAACTTGAGATAATTCAGCTAACATGTTGTTGTCTCAACATATAAATAAGTAAAGTATCAGCCTATTAATGTCCCACTGCAAGGCAAAGGCCTCCATCCTGAAATCAAGTTATCTGGCTTAATCACCACTCTTGCCAAATGCGGATTGGTGAAAAAACAGACAAAAAGTTAGCTCGACCAGGGTATTGAACCCAGGACACCGAGATCTCGGCCCGGTACTTAAACATTGAGCGACGCTTCCTGGTCAAGTGTCCCTCAATGAAATAGGCCGCAGTGGCCGCTTACCATCAGGTGAGAAGCGTCTCTATCTGCCAACTGAAAAAAAGAATAAACTATATTTATACTTTCAATATATTTCAGTATTGAAACGCTGTAGATTTCTAAAATAGGTTAGAAATACATTTCCCGCTTCACTACCCCGGGTACGGCATACCCACGTAAATTTCACACTATTCCATCGAGCGCACCCCTGGGAAATGATTCTTAAAATCTAAAAATACTCGGCCAATCGCACAATACCCACTTTGACAAATTCAGGTATATACCCTGTGGGAACATTTATTATGCAGGGTTGAAATAATGGTTGAAGTTGATGATGACGTAGTAATTTCGATGGGAATGTTAAGTTTTTAATGAAACGGAGCATACAAATATTTAAACATGTACCAAAAACTTGTCCGTAAATTATTAATTACCAACGTTACCTTCGTAAATGTAAAAATTAAAGATTAACCTACGAGGAAAGGCTAATAATATAAACGATTTCGGCAAATAAATGTACAATCAGGTACATATATGTATATCTTACAAAAATATTATTTATTTATTTAAACTTTATTGCACAACAGAGGTACAAATTGGCGGACTTAATGCCATAAGGCATTCTCTACCATATTACATGCTGGCTTACCTAAAAAAATCACAGTTCGTTACTTTGAGCTTCAAAAAACGACAGAAAAACCTGAATATTATACTATAAGTTACCTTATTATCATGACAGTGAGTACACACTTTGGCTGCTAAATCAATACACAATTTATTGAGAAAATAATATCAGAGACTGCATCGGAGCACTATGTATTTCAAAGATTGCTTATTAGCAAAGCCTATTTACCATTTTAAACATGATTAACTTAATAGAATTAACATCAAAGATATTTCCCATCAATAGGTCGTTTGCCCCCTTTTAAAAAAAGTTTATTATGTTTTACCTTTTTTTCGAATGAGAATGCGTTTATGCACCATAACCATAACCGCAGGCTTTCTACACCTGCAGCCGTGTGTGGTACTTGAGACTAAAGCGTCCACTACCCACTAAACTACCCCGGTTTCCCCTTCACACCCGATTGGGACGAGCCGGTGCCAACCTTCTGGCTATTGACCAGCCCAGACAAATGGTTGTACCGTACGGGGAATAAACAGAAATCATTTCGCAATACACGAAGTGGTCGCAACCACTTTTTGTATTGCGAAATGATTTCTCAACTAACTGAATACACCAAACAGGTCGTCAATACACAAAATCATTTCCTTATTTCCTATTTTGTTGTAATTTTTTACATGTTCACTGAGACAAAGCAAAAACTACAAATACGTCTGGACTAACAAAAAATAAAATTCACCTTTCGCTAGTATTGGAAGCAATAAAGTTATCTCACCAGTCAAATATCTCCTCTGAGACAGAAAGCGTCAGAATATCTGTTACAAGCGTTTCCTTTGTAGCGGGAATTTTCAATATGATGTGACAGCTTGGCCGCAGTGGAATAAGATGAAAAATGGAAATATTATGGTATACGGCCAATGACGTTCAATATACAACTAGACTCCCATTCACACACTCAAATACTGTCCGAAACAAAAGTCTGCCCACGCAACTATTGGGCAGAGTTTCCGTTTAGTTGTATACAATTGACATTAAACACTAACTGCCACGAGATAAGGTGTTAATTTGAACGAATGTGTTAAGACTGTTAAACGATTCGATTGCCGTTTTGACTCAAAATAGGCAGTTTTCAACGAGATATTTTCTATGAAAACGTGATCTAAGAAACATGCGACTCACAAATTATTATAAACAGTATCTTTGTCTAAAATCGTAGCCCATACCACTTTTCTTTCTATGGAGTATTTGTGAATACTGACAATTTACCCGAGCAGTGTTTTATAAACTTCACTTTTAACATCGATTTCGAAGCTAAATTGTTTTAATACCATTGTAAAAATAGGACATTTTACTTTATTATGCAAGTCTACATATCATTACGCAAATAGTTAGATGGGGTATGAGTTAAATTTGAGATTATTTTCATACGAAAATCAAATCCATTTACAGCGAAATTACAAAGAAATCACTGTTGTAAACATGCAAAATTTACCATTAATTTCTTTAATTTACAAAAAGTTTTTAGTCTAACTTAAAAGAAGAACATATTATCTTAAGTTTGAATACATAAAACCTATATAATGATGCACAATTTATTTTATAGACATTTTTTTAAACTGCTATAAAACACTCCGCGCAAAACATTTCAAATTAGTCAGCCGCCGGGCTCTTCAGAGGCAGGACGCATGTCGCTCGTGCCCAGAAACGGCTGTGCCGCAAACATCGCTGATTTGCGTAGCGTGGTACAGTTTTAAGCGCAACCGACACTTCTTAGTACTATGTTGAGTAAATATTTTATAAGACTATGGTTATGAATTTATGTTAATATTATATACACTACATTAATTGGATAAAAAATGTAATATCTATATCTATATAATATATTATATATATCTTATTATATAAAAGAAAGTGGGGTTAGTTACACTATTTATAACTCAAGAACGGATGAACCGATTTGGCTGAAAATAAGTGGAGGGGTAGCTTAGACCCCAGACTGACATAGGATACTTTAATGGGGGAAGGGGGATAGGAGGGGGAAGGGGGATAGGATTGGGAAGGGGGATAGGACGGGGAAGGGGGATAGGAGGGGGAAGTTGGATGGGATGGGGAAGGGGGATAGGAGGGGGAAGGGGGATAGGAGTGGGAAGGGGATAGGAGGGGGAAGGGGGATATGATGGAAAAGGGGGATAGGAGAGGGAAGGTAGATGGCATGGGGAAGGGGGATAGTAGGGGGCAGGGGGATAGGAGGGGGAAGGGGGATATGATGGGAAAGGGGGATATGAGGGGGTAAAGGGATAGGAGGGGGAAGGGGGATATGATGGGGTAGGGGGATATGAGGGGGTAGGGGGATAGGAGGGGGAAGGGGGATAGTAGGGGCAGGGGGGACAGGAGGGGGAAGGGTGATATGATGGGGTAGGGGGATATGAGGGGGTAAAGGGATAGGAGGGGGAAGGGGGATATGATGGGGTAGGGGGATATGAGGGGGTAGGGGGATAGGAGGGGGAAGGGGATAGGAGGGGGAAGGGGGATAGGAGGGGGAAGGGAGATAGGAGGGGGAAGGGAGATAGGAGGGGGAAGGGGGATATGATGGGAATGGGGTATAGGATGGGGAAGGGGGATAGTAGGGGGAATGGGGATAGGAGAGGGAAGGGGGATATGATGGGAAAGGGGGATAGGAGGGGGAAGGGGGATATGATGGGAAAGGGGGATATGAGGGGGTAGGGGAATAGGAGGGGTAGGGGGATAGGAGGGGGAAGGGGGGGGAGTTAAAAAAGGAAATTACGCGCGGGTGAAACCGCGAGGGCAACTGCTAGTGGGAAATAAAGCTAAACTACAGTGGAATCCGTTTATAATGACATCGATGGGAATTGACAAACGCGTCATAACAAGTGGACGTCATACAAAGCGTTTTGTAAAAAAAAAGTTTATTTTTTGTTTCTCATGATTTTAAAACTACATATTTTAAGAATTAATGCGTTAATTTCTTGTCGCGGTTTTCGAATCGTTAAATTTAAATGTTTTAAAACCAAAAGGGTTCAATTGAACGATTCCTTGATGCGGTTGTATGAGTATGATTCTCCATTTTTCCCCCTCAATTGTAAATGTTTTACAGCGTTGAGATGACATTTTTTTCACAGGATATCACTAAAAACAATGCATGACCTTCAATTGTCAACTACTCACTTGGATTTAAAACAAAAACGAGCCGCGTGCCAAACGTCGGAAATCAACGAACAATACGAATCATGTCGGTCATTAAAACCGGACAATTTATTAAAAATAGGTCATAATAAGCGACATGTCACTGTAACCGAAGTCATTATATCCGACATTTTAACAAAGATTTTATATGAAAACCAAATTTCTTAGTGTAATTACGTCATAATAACCGATTGGTCCCGTGGGTTGGTCAATATAGGCGGAGTCATAATAAACGGATTCTACTGTATTTAAAAATAAGAAAAGGAAACGAAGAAATGAAGAATCCTTAGTTAAGGCAACAGCTGAATGGTAAGTATAGTATTGATTTTCGGTTGCAAAGAATATTGTAATTAGCCCCCGAACAAACAAACACACATAGCAATTTAAAAAGGTTTTTTTAAATCTCTTGCTGCCTGGACGTCCCTGCGTGCCTGCCTACGCCCTACGCCCTATTTGATCCTACATTATTACTACCTAGTGCTTTCGTATTTATTAATCTTAGCCCTATTTAGTCTTATAATCTTAGTCTGTAAAACTTTAGGACGTGGCATTTATTAAACCTTTGGCTTTCAGTTATATCGTCTTTTATTTCAAATTTTGCTCCGTTACCTTCCGTAACGTGACAGTTTAGGCTGGAATTTTGGATAGATATTTAGATAAACAAAAGTATAGGTTCATACATTTGTTTCTGGTGACAATACAATATGCATTACACTCTTGTGTCAATATTTGCAAAATGGCCGCCGCCACAAGATGGCGGACAATGTATTAACCCCTTTATTGTATAAATTATCCTTTCTGTATTTCCCTTAAACTGGTGATGGTAATAGGCTCTAGGTATCTATTACGTGTAACTAAAACATAATTGTTTTAACGAGTTTCTTGCCGGTTCTTCTCCAAGGTCTCCCGTCGGGTGTGTTCATTTGACATAAACGAATGACAAATTTTCATTTGAAAAATAACATTTGACAAAATTATACTTGATAAATTTATTATTTTACAAACTATTGTTTAATAAACTACGCATAAGACAATATTTTTACAAGAAAAAAATTATTATACCAAAACATTAATTTACAAATTTATTATTTTTTAAACATGTTAGTTGGCAAAACAACGGAAGCACATTATTTTGACGAAGTGCATTACTTGGTAAATATTTTATGAACCAAAAATATAAAAATATCATATTTAAGTACACATATCGAATATTAAATTTTACTTTAAGCACGAAATCATATAATAATTATGTGTATGGTCAACTGAAACAATGGCTGGTTAGCTGGTTAGGTTAGGTTAGAACTGCGACCACAACGCACGAGCCGAGCGAGCGAAGCGAGCGTGCCGCTGCAGCGGCCAGCGAGTGCCAGAGCCGAATTCTACTTATTTTGCTTAATTCAATCAGTGTGTATTCTTTTAAAAGACTTGTTCCTATAAAATTAGTATTACTCGTAATACAAAATTATTACCTGCATATACAATAATCTGCCCAAGATGAAAATTGCAACCATGCAATTTAATATTTTCAAAATTTGATCGCAGGTAAGTATTGGTTAGAAAATAGTTAAACTAATCATTTATTTTCTAACTTTTTGTACAATCACCAATTTGGCAAACGAATTATTTAGTCATGTGATTAATTTTAAAATATAATTTTAACAGTTAAATAATTTTCTAAGTAAAACATTTGCGAAACCTGTATTATGTCAAATGATTGTTTTTAAAGTAATATGTTTGCGAAATGAAAGTTTGTCAAATGATTAGTTTTTCAAACGTTGTTTGTAAAATGATCTTTTGTCATACGTTTTTTGTCAGACAATAGTAAACCCTCCCGGCTTAGGGTTTGCAAAGCCGGTGGCATAGCTTCTTTGACATTCACAAGTGCTGTATCAGCCTAAACTGAATAAAAGTTATTCATTTTAAATTAAAATGTAATTTAATTCATATAAACAGGTAACACACATTTTGATTAGTGTACATAATGTCATTTGTAATACATAGTTGTTACTTGATTAAAATATTTACTTTTATTTTGTAAACGAAATTTGAACAGAACAATTTTGTAATACATAGTAGGCACACTTAAAATGTGATGTGCTTTATTCAAATGGGATGTTAACATTTGACTTTAAACGGTCTATAGGTCTAAATCAGATTGTTATAAAAATGGTATTCTGAAATCGGTATTTTATTTCTAAATTACGTATCGAATGGTCATACTTAAAAGACTTACATATGTCAACAATTTTCATTAGGTAAGTAAGTATTTACACACACATTTGGGAAGGATTACTTTATTAGTATTAATTGGCTACTCTTAAAAAATCTAGGTACTTCATGTAAATTACAGTAAGATATTGTCAATGTTTACTACATTGATAAATATTTTACCCATTATATAACAACACACACTTACTTATGCCCTGTTATGATTATGTAAGGATATAATATACTATTGACTAATATAAATAGTTAAAAATAAACAATATTTAAAATTAAATCAAAAGGATCAAAGTGATTACTTTGACTACAGCAAGACATTGCTTATCTTGACCTGGCGCGCATGCGCGAAACCCGAAATTCGAAAACTCGACGCGACGCATTTTTCGTTAACCCTCTTAATGTCATCTGTGTCAACGCCGCTCGGACGTTTTTTGATGATTTTTTCTTATAGATTGGGTGTCTAGTTGTATATTGAACGTCATTGTATACGGCGATAAATATTGCACCAACTTGAAAAATAGATAAATTCATTGTTTCGGCTTTGTTAAGCAGCAAATAAGTCTTAGACTCAGCACACCTGATGGTAAGCGGCCACTGCGGCCTATTCTATTGAGAGGCACGTGTCGCTCAATGTGCTGCCACATTGAAGGCTTCTCTGATCTTCGAATCTTTTATTTTAATTGAACTGGCTGTACCGTAACATATAGATATTATCTTACTAATACTAATATTATAAATGCGAAAGTCTGGATGTTTGGATGTTTGGATGTTTAGATGTTTGGATGTTTGGATGTTTGGATGTTTGTTTGTTCCTCACTCACGTCTAAACGGATTTAGATGAAATTTGGCATACGTATAGTTTATAACCCGGATTAGGACATAGGCTATAAAATTCCCACGGAAAAAATCTCATTCCCGCGGGAAAAACAATTTTAAAACTACTGAACCGATTTGGATAATTCTTTCACTGTTGGAAAGCTACACTATCCCCGGTGAAAATATGGTACTTTTAAACCCGGAAATGGGGGGGAAGGGGGGGATATTTGAAAAAAGTAATTACGCGCGGGTGAAACCGCGGGAGGAAGGCTAGTAGCCCATATAAGCTATAATATTATGTTGGTATGAAACGAACACACGTTGACCGTTATTGCAATAACTACTCTTGACACAGGTCCCGAGTGTGTATTACGTACTAAAGCATTTACTAACGTGCATCGCAAACACCGGCGTAGTCCAGGAACCTCGTTAGCTAAGTGCTAACAACTCGACGCGAGTTGCTCTATGATATTTAGTACTTGTGTCTACTTCATAACCCCCGTGCTAATATAATATGAACGCGCGTATGAAGTATGATTATCGACTGGCTCTTTTTATAAAGGACGCAAACGAGTAAATGTGACATATTTTGAGTGGTCACAACCCCCTAAAGAACTGCGAACTAGGTCTCCTCCGAATAAGCGAATACACCAGTTTTCAGCCATCATCATACTTTGGGGTCAGATCAATGTATGTGATCTTGTCCAATAATTATTTCTATTTATTTATTTATTAATAAAAGTCAATAACCAGTGTCCATTAGTAAAATCACACAAATACTTTCTCCAAATTTCAAATACTACAAAAGTAGGGTTGGTTGTTAACACTCAAGTAACTTTACTTAATAGTATTGCAAATTTATACCAGTAGCCAAAACAGATGCTAATCCAACCAGCAGAGTTGTTCTCAGTTAGTTAGAGACGTCTCTCGGACGCGAACAATTAGTAAGATACAAGTTAGTCTCTTGATTCAACCCGGCCCGAGACTTTAGTTGTACCAAGTTTACGAATTACTGATGAAGTAAGAGGGGTAATTAATGGATTAAACTTGCTAAAGCATTATAGATAGATAATTTGTTTATTCAGCTACAAAACATACATACAGAATAACTTACAAATATCCATTCCAGCAAGAAAACACAGGCACTCTAGTTTGTTTTAAAACATGAAGCAATGAAACAGTGTGGAGTGTAAAAGATGTAAAAGTCTTATAGTGAAAACATAAAAACATAAAAAAGATATAAAACAAAAAAGAAACTAAAAAGAAAGATGGCAGTACAGAGAATTAGAATTTTAAGGAACTACCATTGTCAATAAATGAATTCACAAATGCATTTTTTAAGATCAGTTAAATTACCATCAAAAAGAAAAACAAAAAATATCGCGTTAACTATTTTTGTTTCTATCTTTCTTTCTTCTTTCTTTAAACAAAATACTTGCATAACAAGATAAAATCTTCTACTAGCAAAATATTCAGTTATAGGAGAGTTACGTTGGGAAGGGAATCCAATTTCTAGCTACAGATTATTTTAAAACGCTATCTAGGTCTCTTTAAATGGAAATTGACAATTATATTTCAAATGGCACAGAGACTCTAATAGGAGCGCTCTTTGTAGAATCTGTAGACTAAGAGACGGGGGAACAAATAATTTGTTGATAATTTAATGGTGAAAAAGCCATGCTGTTTTACAGTACGAATAGGCCGGCTCGTCCAAGAAAATACACCCTCTCACATAACACCAGCGTGAAATAATAGTGGCTACTATTGTGTTTTGTCTGGTTTGTGAGAGTGCCGGAGGCCCACACCCTGAAAAGACCGGTAGCCAACTTGCTTGAAGTGGGCACTTAGTTTTACAAGTAGGACTAACTGATACAGAAATCAATTTAATAATGTCCTCTTGGCGACTTTAGCAAACAACGCAGGAAATATTATGTCTACGACACACTCACTTACATCATTCACTCATTCACTCATGCGCGGGCGGCGCGGATTCAAGGACTCGCTCGATGGACGGCTCTCTGTATATACTTATTGAGTTACTTCATTAAACCAGTATAAATTTCAATACAGTCCACCATTTATGAAACATCTTTCGGAGGACCCTAACACAATCATTTTGGTCTTTCGAGCCGGATCAAAATGATTGTGATAGGGTCCTCCACCTCGGTCCTAGACAGCAGTCGCACACTACTGAAGAGGGATCAGGCGCAGGACCAACAGGTTTTTAACACTGCCAACTTTATTTCAACTATTTGCCCTGCAAAGGGGCTAAATAGGCTGATACTAGACTTAACTAGAACATATTAGATATTGTAAGAGGTAAATATTTTGTTTCCTGTCTCTTGTAGTAAGCCGATAATATTTGCTGCAGAAAGTAGCGTAGTACGCTTTTAGATGCCGCAAAAGTGTCTCAATGAAATGACGCAAAAGTAGCAATCCTAGTCCAATTACGTCATGTAATATGTTACCGTTAGAGTGTGGAATCCGGTAATCTGCATATTAACTAGGTAGGTAATCTGCGGAATACAGGATACGATCCGTTACAGTGTAAAATTTTAATTAAAAAAGCTCATTATTGCACTTTACTTAATTAGTCTGCATAGTAACAAAGGTAAATCGTAAATTAAATTAATAGTTAATCGTTAACCTTATATCCATCCGAGTCGATTTCCGCCTCCGGTCGTTCTTGTTTTCTTTTCTCTCTTAATGAAACAAGAAACTGTCTTATGAAAATTTACCGTATGCCTGGTCGTCAGCCTGCAGATTACCTAGGAAGTCGACAGATTATGTATGTAGTTATGGTAAGAACTTAATCAAATTTTCTCCACTTTAACTGATGCTGCAACGGAACAACCTTTATTTTGGTAAAAAAATCGGATGTCTGTAAAGTCGGTTTACTGACGATAGTTAAAAGTGACAACAAACATGTATATGTATTATTGTATAGCAGTTGTCCACGCGGATGCATCGCTCGCACACAAGTAGGAGAGAGACAGACTGATGTCGAACGCTGCCGAACGCGGAGGCCGATTGTGCCTCTTTTTCGCTCGTTCCGCGCTCTCGCTTGCACTGAAACGCCGCATGAGTAATGTTTTTTCGTGCGTGCAGTCGGCTCCATCGAATTATAAGACGTTGTCACGTCAAAATTCATGTTTTGTCTTCAAATTACAGGGCCGGCTCGGCGCGATTGATGCCTCTGGTGTTACAAGGGTCCATATGCGATGGTAACCGCTTACCATCAGGGGAACCGTAGGATGAGCGCTACCCTAGTGGAATAAAAAATAATAATAAGTAGAATAAGTGTAAATGTATAAAAGAAACAAAATAACTTTTTATTTTCATTCCCCTTTAACTTAAAATAACAAGAGATCACAATATTTTAGTCTCGAGCGACGACTATGATAATGGACTATAAAAGAACTGTTTGTTTTATACCTTAAAGAATCAAGTATTTTTCTGAAACAAAATACCCTTACGAGTATGTAACATCTGTTATCATCAGATTTTTTGCTCTTCCATACAAATTTTGAGACTTTTTGTACTTATAAGAATCTAGTTACTTTTTCAAAGTTTCCAAACTTTGCTCTATAGTCCAGTCAAATTAGGTCTTAAAATGGAAGTAAGGTTACAAAAATTCCCAGAGTGCTAAAAATTGGTATGAATGTTCAGAAGACTATTGTAAATGAATTGTAAAAAGTCCTCATCAATCCTCCTTGTGCAATTTTTTTTATTGATGTTGAAAGTTTGCAAAAATAGGTTTTTCGCGTTTTTCAGCTAAACGGTGAGTTTTACAGCAAAAATAATTAAGACGAAATTGTAGGTCGTCGAATTCTCTACAAAAAATGTATTTACACTTTTTTTTATAGGTATTGCCATTTTCGTGATATAGCGGTTGAAAGAATTGAAAAAAATATTTTATTTGTAACTAGCGGTCGTCCTCACGGTTTCACCCGCGCGTAATTTCCTTTTTCAACTATCCCCTCTTCTCCCCACTTTTCCGGGATAAAAAGTATCCTATGTTCTAATCCCGGTTATAAACTATACGTGTGCCAAATTTCATCTAAATCCGTTCATCCGTTCTCGAGTTATAAGTGTTGTAACAAACACGACTTTCTTTTATATATATAGATATGTACGTTAATGTACTTTTATAACCGTTATACGAGTAAAAATTTGACAACCTTTGTTAAAAAAATGAAAATAGGGCTGAGTTTTTGACGTTCATTTATATTCTTAGAATTTTATAATTTGTATGTATAAGACATAGGGACTCATATTTTCACTCGTATAAGGGTTCAAAAATGTATATAAAAGTACATCAACGTGCCTATTACGAAAAAAATATTTTTTACAATTCTTCAATCGCTATATCACGGAAATGGCAATACTTATGAATAAAAGTGTGGATACATTTTTTGTAGGGAATCGGATGGTCTACAATTTTGTCTAAACTATTTTTGCTGTAAAACTCACCGTTTAGCTGAAAAACGCGAAAAACCAATTTTTGCAAACTTTCAACGTCAATAAAAAAAAATGCACAAGGTGGATTGATGAGGACTTTTCACAATTCATTTATAATAGTATTCTGAACATTCTTACCAATTTTTAGCTCTCTGGGAATTTTTGTAACCTTCAAAGTCTTATTTGACTGGACTATCTAAACCAACAAGACGTAACGATGAAAGGTTGATTGAAAGAATTTAATTTAAACTTATTTAATGTTTGCCTAACAAGTTGGACGCAGCGCAGTTGGTGAGGTGGGAATTCTGTTCATTAGCTAGAGTGCACTATTACTCAGAAGTTAGTAGTCATGAGCGGTATTCTTTGGTTTAAGAAAACGTGGCAATGAAAAATATTAAGTAGTAATATTAAAGCTCTTAGCTAAAATAGCTAGAATGCAGCAATATATTTTTATTTTTAACTAGCTGATCCGGTGAACTTTGTATCACTTCGTTTGACAGGTAAGAACAGTTTTTTATGGGAAAAAAAAATTGACAATTTTAGTATTTTCCTCGCAATTTTTCCGTATTTTCTCATCATTCAAACCTTTCTTGGACTTCCACGAATATTCCAAGACTAAAATTAATCAAATTCTCGTGTTTTAGCGAGACTAACGAACAGCAATTCATTTTTATTTATAGACACATATAGATATCCTGATGGAGCATTTGGTAGTGACTACGCCACGGGTCTGGGTTCGATCCCAACCAGGAAAAACCTGCCTGTGATGATGATTTATATGAAGGTTTGTCCTGTGTCTGGATAAAGTAAAGTAATCACCACGCTTGCCAAATGCGGGTTGGTGATCACAAATCCAAGCTTTATCCGAAAAGCCCATCAAAGTTAGCTCGACCCGGGAATTGAACCAAGTTTCTGGATGTTTATATGTATTTAGGTATATGTTTGTGGTAACTTTTATTGTTTTTGAAAATAGAAGTGCTGAGTTGGCTTACTTTGGGACTTATATATATAATGTAAGGTTTTCTTGATTGATTTCGACAATTACAACAACAACGTTAAATGACAGGCAAATTACAAAGAACTTATCAGAGAGCGGTAAAACTTCTACATACTCATATTACAAAGAGGAAAAATTTGGTTGTTTGTTTGTATCTAATAGGCTCCGAAACTGAACCGATTTGAATAATTATTTCACTGTTGGAAAGCTACACTATCCCCGGTGAACTTTTGATCCCTAAAATGTGGGGGGATGGGGGGGATATTAGAAAAAAGAAATTACGCGCCGATGAAACCGCGGGCGAAAGGCTCTCGCAAATAAAACTTACCTACTATTTAATATTTGTGCTACTACAAACTCCACTGCAGTGTAGTAATCTACAAATTGCCGTAGCATGTCGCGTAGTCCGTAGCGAATCCGTAGCGCTCGTAGCAATATCGCGACTGTACCATTCCTAATTTTATTTGCTTGAAACTTTAAAATAACTTCCAGAGTTATGTAGCTAGTTATTTAGAATTTACAGTTAATGAAGTATTATGCTTAAAATGGTTGATATCTCCAGTTGGTACCAGTGTAGGTAAATAATAAAAATAAAATAATCCTACTAATATAACGAGTACAAATGCGAAAGTCTGGATGTTTCTTACTCAATTAAGCCTAAACGGCTGAACGGATTTAGATAAAATTTGGCACACGTATAGTTTATAACCCGGATTAGGACATAGGCTATAAAATTCCTACGGGAAACGTCTCATTCCTGCGGGATGTTTGAAAAAAAAAATTACGCGCGGTTAAAACCGCGGGCGGAAAGATAGTAATTATAATAAATGGAGATGTCT
Organism: Mecyna flavalis; assembly: GCA_949319885.1. Lineage (NCBI taxonomy): Eukaryota > Metazoa > Arthropoda > Insecta > Lepidoptera > Crambidae > Mecyna > Mecyna flavalis. The sequence continues at coordinate 12,735,434 of OX439413.1, forward strand.
AGATAGTAACGCCTTCGTGGCTTAGCTGCTCAGTATAAACCTAGAGGTCGTAATTTCAGTTGGTAGGACTTAAGCATCTAACTGGCTAGCTACTTTTATTATATTTTAACCTCAGTTAGTTCTATGCTGAAAATGATAAAAGAAACAGGGATGATTACGTATATTTACTCGTACCTATAGTAGTACTCACTACTAGTAGTAGTTTTGTCCGACTGGCTAGCTACCACCCCCACAGGTGAAATCTGTCGCCATAACAGCTTGGACTGTGTTCCGGCAGTATTAATGTGGGAGCCAGTACACTTGAAATCAGAGGCTCGAAATTATATGAGCCTTTATACAAAAAACTTCAAATAAAATTTGTTGTTATCACTTGTTTTTATCATACACACGAATAAATTGCATCCATTATTTACAATCCCACGAGACAAGACTACGCGTTATTTATTAATTTCACAAATGAAGATACATAGTTTATCGCGGGCAATTTCACAAATGATAATGTATTTTTAATAGTCCTTTTCACATGCAAATGCATATAATAAACTTTTGTTGTGAACGAAATTAATGAAAAGCAATTATAATATATGTTTCGCAGACACAATAGTGATTTAAAGTTTGTGTGGGAGAATAAATAAGAATCTTCTGCCGTAATAAGCATCAGCTTATTTATTTCACATTATAGAGCAAAGGCCTCTACGATTAAAATAAATATAAATAAATATCTCTGGACATTATTCACACAGCGCACTTTACCCCCAAACTAAGCATTAGCTGGTGCTATGGGTGCCAGAAAACGGATGAACATTAATAATATACTTTTTTGTTTGTAAATACATACATATTATACATAGAAACACCCAGACCGATACAAACAGACATGTTAATGTACACAAATGTTTGTACCGTACGGGGATCGAACCCGCGACCTCTGGTGTAATAGCTGACTTCTCGACCATTACATCAAATGGCTCGTCAATAGTCATCCTCACAAAGCCCTAACTAGCAAAGGGATATTAACCCTTTCAACGCCCATGACTGATATATCATACAAACCATTTCCGTGCGCACCACGCCAATGACTGATATATCAGACAAAAAAACAGGATCAAGAAACGTTGTATTTTTACTTGCCTGAATGAGTTGAGTAAAATTAATTAATAATAATAATAATAATTTATTTATTTAATTAGACATCAATGATCCATTTGTGTTAGTATGACTTATAAATAGGTTAGTAAAAATTAATAATAATTCACATAAAAATAATAATAAAAACGAACATACAAATAAAATAAAACAACAACACACTAAGGAAACACCTCTCACCAATAATTATATGGCACTGGTCGCCTCAGTACATTTACAAAGTGCCCAATAATGGAAGAGTCATATCTCTCAGCTACGGTTTTCAGGATACTGTTGGAGCTAGCCCGCACCCTATCTAACAACGAAGCAGTCTTTTTGCGTATAACAGCGAAAAAGCCATCCGTGTGTGACTGAGCAAACATTTCCGATGCACTACAAAAGCGGGGCGGCCCCAACAATGCCCTGAATCCGTTGTTGTATTGGATACGTAGGACGTTCAGCGATCTCTTCGTGTAGCTGGTCCACAAATTGCTGGTGTATAAATTCTGGCAGTATGCTTTAAATAGTGTTATTTTCACTTGATCAGTGCAGCGCGCAAATCTGCGGGCCAGCATATTACACCTGACCGCCAACGCCCTACTTTACGCTTAATTTTATGGTAAATTTTTTTTTAATGGTTGTGGCGTTAGGGGCACTATTTTCGGAAAAAAGCGTGGCGGGGAAAGGGTTAAAGAAGTCTCTAACCTTATATTAATCCGGAAACCAACTGCTAATTGTTTTGTTGTGTATTTTATTTTCAGTCCTACCGGATAATCTAATTTCATTAGGAAAGAGAAGGGTTCTGGCCGTTACTTTTTGTTAACATAATACTAAGGCGCTGAAAGGGTCCTAACGGAATTACCCCAGAGGGTAAACATGTGTCCGATAGGGTACGACCTTCGAGGAAATAACGCAAGGGAAAAATTCACAGGAAAAATGTATTCCCCACTTAAAAGATATTGGGAAAATTCAATTTAGGGATCCTGTTGGTATGTTTAGTTAGTCCATACTAACTATAATGTAAAAGACTGTTTGTCTGTATCGGGTACTTAGGGATCCACTAGGTAGTGTACCTAAGGCCTCAGCCTCGAATTTTGCGGGAAGTGGGGCTAGCGGCAGCGGCGAGATATTTTGTATGGAGTCCCATAGACCCGTTCTCAAACACAGCGGGGCGGCAGCGAGAGTGGCGGCGTACGCAGGCGCACTGCAGTTCACCGCTTGACAGCATCGTACCGCTCTTGAGTCTTGACGGCCCGCGTCAAGCGGTGAGTGACTGCAGTGCGCATGCGTGCGTCGCCGCTCCCGCTACCGCCCCGCTGCCTCACTAGGACGTCAGGGCAACGTTGCCGGCTTCCTAAATATTTAAATTCATGGTATTTATTGGTGGTGCTTTCGTTGTTTTTGATACCCAGGACACAAGTGCTTCTACTTACCTTGGGGTCTGATCAATGTATGTGATGTTCTCCAATATTTATTTATTATTAATTTATTCGAGTGAAACATCCACTATGCCACTTTTTGCTAGCATTATACTACACATACATACACAGTAATATAAAACATCTGAACTCAACAGCCCCCTGTATTCCATTATCAAAGCAGAATACTAAATTAACTAAAACAAAACTTACCATGCGTGTAAAATAATGTATTCAAAGTTATAATGAAAATGTAATTGGTAGCTTGAAGGTACGCAATCTGTTAGCACATTTAGTACATACAATGTTCGTTACACTCATTTGCATTGTAATCGTTTTCCAAATGGCTTCTCTCAAGCCTTGTATTAATGAAACGATATTTTAGGAACACGTGCTTTCGTTAAAAAATACAAACAGTTAGTAGGCGCTTAGAACACACAAATGTTCTTGTCAAAAATACGTACAGTCAGCGCCAAAATGTTCTGAGCGTTCAAACCTACTAAAAAATCTGAACATTTGACAAAAATCACTCATAGCACAATACTTTTTAGGTGTAAATATCGTTTGTTGTAATTTGTTTTCAAACAACAAATGAAAATGCACCTTTACGTCTTAAGGTTAGGTTGATTTTTGTCAAGTATTTAGATCCTTTTGGTGGTTTTGAACGCTCAGATCATTTTGTCGCTGACTGTACGTATTTCAAATTTCAATTCACCACATCTATCATAGAAAATAAAACCTGGTCACCATCTTCTATAGTAGGATTTAATGAGTAAACTCCACCCTTTCTAGGGTGGGGGAGTCCCACACGTTACCTACCGGGGGTAGTCTTTTAAGGAAGCCGACTTGCTAGCTACCGTCCCTACGGGTGAAATCTGCCGCCATAACATCTCTGGCTGTGCTCCGACAATATTAATGTGGGAGCCAGTACACTTGAAACCAAGGCTCGAAGCTCAGAGGAGCCTCCAGTCTGGCAACACATTGAGCGACGCTTCCTGGTAAAGCATCCCTCAATGAAATAAGCTGCAGTGACTGCTTACTATCAGATGGGCTGCGTGCCTGCCTGTCAACTGATGTAGTATATGTTACTAGTTTGCGGTTGAGGTGCATCAACGAATTCTCCTCGGCAAAAAATACTGTCAGCTCTACTAAAATTAGTAGATTAGTTGAATAACGGGCCTCGTGAGCGCCGCCGACATGATACGGACATAATGACGGATGTTCAGACAGGGAAGTTTGCCGTCGTTCAAAGTTTCAACTTTATTCTTAACTTAGTTCGGTTCCCTTGGCGTTTGCCCAAAGGTTTCGTGGCAATTACTAGGGCTAACTTTTAAGAGCTGCCCTTGTAGTGAGATGTAATGATGTCTGTACCTATTTGTGGGAATAGTTTCCTACTCTTTTTATTAAATTTTAGTTGACAGAGTGCTTGGTAGTCTACTTAATATTAAGTGATTGTTTTTTTTTTAGGGATTTTTTATCAAAAAGATTTTTTTTATACCAGAGACGGCAAACGAGCCTGCTGGTCGCCTGATGGTAAGCAATCACCGCCGCCCATGGACATCTGCAACACCAGAGGGATCGCTGATGCGTTGCTCTGGTCTTTTAAAATAATAAATAATAGCACAATATGCTGTTGTCTTTAAATGAGCATACCTAATATTTGAATTTTTTTTCTAGTCTAAGTACTTCTTTTGAACCCTAGTTTCACGTAGTTATTTAAGTTAAGTTCCAAGATACAAATCTTACTTTTTTCTTAATTAGAATAGGTTGAGTTCAACTCAAATTTAGTAATCATCTAAACAGGTACGTATCATAATGAGAGTATAAACATTCATGGCAAGAATGTCGTTCGACCTCCATAACCCGTGTCAGAGGAACTAAACTAATTAGGATCTTAGTTTCACAGATCATTAAGAGCATAATAAACATATTCAATCTACTGTCACTTCGCCATAAATCGTGCCCATTCTCATTTGAGTCTCGCAGTTTCAGTTAAAACAAACTAGCAGAGTTTAATTAAACAATTTGAACACGATGAATATTCCTAATTATCAGGTACGTCAGTCGCCTTGCATACTGGCTAAACTAATCTGAACTTGTTGCAAAACAAAGTTAAATTAATTTCGTGGTTACGTATGAGTCTTGCACACAACAACTTTGATACTGAACGTTTTAAGTCTACCTTCAAAAATATGGTTTATTTCTAGATGGTAGAATATATGAAAACTTGAAGCATTTTGTACCCAATTTGTCTCATAATATACAGCCATGTAACTTAAAGTAATTGGAGGCAGGGCATAATTATGTTCTTTGCGTAAGTATGTGTAGAAGCCAATTTCAGAGCATTCAACTCTAAGGAGCCAGTACACTTCAAATTAAAGGCTCGAAAACTCTAAGAAGCCTAGAGTATTGTAGACAATTGAGCAATACAGATTATGTATCTCTCAATGGAAGAAGCCGCAGTGGACACGTACGATCAGGGGGCTAAGTGTAATTTTTTTAAATATACTCGTAGGTAGGGATTGCAAAATCCGGATTTTTTTCAAATCCGGATTTCTAAATTTTTGTTTGAGTAAAATCCGGATAATCCGGATAAACCGGATTTTTATAAAAAAAAATTATAAAAAAGCATAAACCATTCAAAATTTGCTTTTTTTCAGACATGACAATAAAATCAAATAAAAAACGAACTTTAAGAACTTATCAGTCCACTTTCCCTTACAAAAGGTAAAGTACATCGAAAGGTAAAAACGAAACTTTTATAGGATCACTTTGTCATCCGTTCGTCCGTCTGTCTGTCAAGGACCCTTTTTCTCAGGAACGTGTGGAGGTATCAAGCTGAAATTTATATCAAATACTCAGGTTCATTTGATTTTTTCAGAGTTATTAGGTTCTTAGGGACCTACTCCCTAAGAACTGTGAAAAAATTAAATTACTAAAACAACGCAATCAAAAGATACAGCCGGTTAATGCAGCAAATTTTCGAAACTCGAAGGGAATCAAGACCTACTTACTGTGGACTCAGAATCTTGAAACTTGTTACGAAGCAACGTCATATAAAATAGCACAGATAAAAATTGCGAATACCGTACATCTTTAGTTACATCACCTACCTATGATGTATATCCTCCTCCTCGCGTCAGTCTCCTCAATGCTGAGGGTCGTGATCACCCTGCTGACAGAGCACTTTGTTGCGAATTCTTTGTCGCAATCTGCCTCTGTCCGAAGCAGAGCAAAGAGCATCGTGGACGGTAGTTTCAAGGGTAGTGCGAATTTGGTCACTCCATCGCATTGGGCTCCTTCCTCTTGGTCTTTTATCCTCGATTTTCCCGGTGATGATTAATTTCTCCAGGTTGTCAGGGTCCTTTCTTGCAATGTGTCCGAAGTACTCGAGGATTCTACGTAGGCAGATGGTAGAGAGTCTGGTTTGGACGTTTACTTGCTGTAAAATCGACACATTGGTACGATGTGCCGTCCAAGGTATGCCCAGCATTCTCCTCCAACACCACATTTCAAAGGCATCTATCCGGCTTCGGTCGGCTTTCTTTAAGGTCCATGTCTCTGCACCATACATGAAGAAAGAGAATACTAACGTTCGCACAAGGTTGGATTTAGTTTTCATGCTGATGGTCCTGTTCCTCCATATCTTCTCAAGTTGTGACGTGGCGCCTTTTGCCATACCAAACCTTCGACGAATTTCTCCTTCGCAGGAGCCGTTGTTGTGGATTTCAGAGCCCAGGTATATGAATTTGTTTACTACTTCTAGGTTTAATGTCCCATTGAGCTCTAGCTTCCCAGTGCGATCCACTACCATTAGTTTTGTTTTGGATTTGTTAATGGCGAGACCCAGTTCGGCGCTGACGCACTCCATTCTGCTTAACAGTTCGTGCATCTCGACCTCGTTGGCTGCTAATACTGTTGTGTCATCGGCATAGCGTAGGTTAGCGTTCCAGTCGTCGCAAGTCTTTCATACGATGTACTCGCCATATACGTTGAAAAGGATCGGCGAGAGAATGCAGCCTTGACGTACTCCCTTTTCAAAACTGAAAGGCTCTGGCCTCTGATGTTGTTTGGTCAATCTTCACCATACCCTGGCTGTTGTAGTATAGTGACTGGATTAACGCTATAAGGTGCTTGGGTACGCCTAGCTCAGTCAGCACCCTCCACAGACAACTCCACTCCATACAGTCGAAGGCCTTTGTGTAGTCCACAAAGCACATTAGATGATGTATATACCTACAGGTTTGTACGGAACCCTCGGTGCGCGGGTTGACTCGCACTTGGCCAGTTTTTATAAAACCGCAGACCCAAAAAAACTGATGTTAAACTAACTCAATTACAACTTACAACTAAGAGAGGAAATAATAAAAATTTTAATTTTTAGGTTTATCTCTTTATATGGGAAAAGTCGCTCAAACAAAGTAGGTACTTTAGCCTGTAGCGGCCTGTACGTAATCTCACTAATTCAAATTTAGTTTGAATTTTTATATTAGAGTAGGCAATATACCTATTACTCTTCTTTGATTGAAAAGAAGATATTATTAGGACAATAAATCTTTATTTAAATATATTTACTTTATATTAGAACAATAATATCCATTGAACTAGAATTCGAATAAACCGGATTTGAGTTTAAAAATCCGGATTAAAAAAATTCTTGAAAATCCGGATTTATCCGGATTTTTCGGATTTCGGATTATCCGGATTGCAATCCCTACTCGTAGGTAAACTAATTTTATTGTTAGAAAATATTTTTAATCCTTCTGGCCCCGGAACACCAGACACAATAGAAAATCTATTGTTAAGCGGCACGCGAGTGCCGGTTCGGCGTTGAGTGGTTAATATTATTTTATACGATTATTTATTTACTTTTGCCGGCTGGACTTTACTCTTCAAAAGACCAACCAACCTTATTACCAATTACCGACCGCCATTTTCCAAACGAGCACAATTAACAAAATGGCCGCCACCTGGTCACTCGCTATTGCCTCAGTATAATATGGTGCCACAATGCATTTAAATGGTCCGATCAAGTCAACACAGCTACCCCGACGTGTTAGAAATAAATGGTTTGTGGGCAGGAGAATGGTTTTAAAAGTTTTTCCTGTTAACTTAAGTGGAAGTTTTACTTCGAAATTAGGTTTAAATTTCCAATGACTTGAAAATATAATTTGAGATAAATGAGTTTTGCCTGTCATTTTTTAAATGAGACGAGAAACTTTTTGGTTCGAAACGATGAAATTGGAAATACCATTTCTTTAAAAATACTCGTCCTTATTCAAACACAAACTTTATGCGCAAGCGAATTCATTCTGAAAATGTTTAACTTTATTTGGGCTTTAAAAGTCCCGAATAAACCTTAAATCACCAATTACCGACCGCCATTTTGTAAAATGGTCGCCACCTGGTCACTGGCTATCGCCACTGTACAGTTAGGTCATATAGACTCAGACTCACAATGCATTTAAATGGTCCAATTAGACCAACACAGCTTCCCTTACGTGTCAGCAATAAAACGTAGGTTTTGTAGGTTCAAGAAAACTAGGCACGAGGATGATTGTAAAAGTTCCTCCCGTCCGTTTTAGTGCTGAAGTTAAGATTTATTGTAATTTGAGGTTTGAGAGAAGACGTATCTCACGTTTTCTTGTTTTATGACATTTATTTGAACTTTCATTTAGTGTGACCGCTAAGACTATTTATAGCTTTCGTTTCGTAGATTTAATTATAATTTTATAGTCACCTAGCGGTCGCCCGCGGTTTCACCCGCGTGGTTCCCGTTCCCGTGGGAATATCGAGATATCCTTTCTTAGCGGATGCCTACGTCATAACATCTACCGGCATGCCAAATTTCAGCCCAATCCGTCCAGTGGTTTGGGCTGTGCGTTGATATCTATCTATGCCAGTCAGTCAGTCAGTCAGTCACCTTTGAGTTTTATATATATGGATTATATAGATTATTAAACTCCTTTATCTTTCTACGTCTGATGAAAAACATCACTTTTTAATGTGCGTAACATGCGTGAGATCGTAGGTTCGAATAATGCAATAAGCAAGCCCTTATGAATTTTTCTATGTACATATTTACCACAAACTAGTAATTGCCGGAAAACGTCATAAGAAGACCTGCACAGTTGCATTATAGCCTATCTAACTAATTGGTCAAGTTCCCCCTTTAAGGGTTACTGAGCGGAGGTCAAATGGCAGTCGCCCTATGTAATAACTGGACTTGCTAAGACAGAGAAATGATTTGAATTAGTATCCTACTTGGTCGAAACGCCATTATTGCATAAGTGTGTTCTTTTGGACGCTACAATGAAAAACACATCGCGACATATCGAGTTTTATGTTAGACGCTCTCGCACGTAAAAAATACGTGACTACGTATGTATCTACGTGATCGAGTGCTCAATACTTGTGTGTTTCGGAGCGAATGTTGTTATTAATGTTGACAGTAACATTCCCGGAGGTAAGCAGTCGCTGAAGTGCTCTTAGAATACTGAACTAGTTTTTAGAAACAATGGGACACGTTTCGTTTCGCAGCTGTGGGGGAAATGGTTTCAAACAACGCTTTGTACTTTTATGCGGAGGCCATTGCCCTCTAGAATTGGCTGTGAAGAAATTGTTTGCTTTGATTGATCGATTTTTTTTTTACCAGTAGTTAGTCGGACGGTAGGGTCCGTTTGAAACTTTAAACTTTGAAACTCCTCTAAGTTTTAAACAAACGACTTTACTATCCTACAGAGTTCAGATTTTTATTTTACGTCAGAGGCGGCAAATGAGCCAGCGGGCCCCCTGATGGTAAGCAATTACTGCCGTTCATGGACATCTGCATCTGCGTTGCCGGTTTTTTAAGGGGGGATGTGTCCGGCACTCTTTCAAACCAGACGAAACAGAATAGTAGTCACTATTATTTCACGCTGGTGTTATGTGCGAGGGTGGTATACATCCCCGGACGAGCCGGCACATTCGTAGTCGGCTCTACCACTACTAAACATCAGATCATTCTGCATGTAAAATTTACAAAGGGCCGACGACAGTCGCTCTAATGCTTACTATAATAAAAATTCAACTGGTAAAAGATAGTGATTCGAAGGCAATGGAACATTTTTTCTGGACATTATTCACACAGCGCCATCTAGCCCCAAACTAAGCATTAGCTTGTGCTATGGGTGCCAGACAACGGATAAACATTACTCATATACTTTTTTTTTTGTAAATACATACATATTATACATACAAACACCCAGACCGATACAAACAGACATGTTCATGCACACAAATGTTTGTACCGTGCGGGGATCGAACCCGCGACCTCTCGTGTAATAGCCGACTACTCGACCATTACACCAAATGGCTCGTCTTGTCATTGTTGGCACAGTTACTGAAGCTAAGAGATGTTTATAGTAGTGTAAAAGTCGGTGGGTGTGAAAATAAAATGTTGCACTTTATGTTGCACTAACTGACCTTTTAAGTATAGTGCATAGCAGAGACGTGAGTTAAGTCAATCTACTAACTCAAATAACAAAGAAAAACTTAAAATTTGGCTCGGCATACAAAGGCATTCGAAACAGTAAGTAAGGTACGTTTTTTATCGTGATATAAATATAAATAATAATAATATAAATATCCTCGGACACTATTCACACACCGCCATCTAGCCTTTATAAACATTAGCTTGTGCTATGGGTGCCAGACAACGGATAAACATTACTAATATACTTTTTTTTCGTAAATACATTAATATTATACATAGAAACACCCAGACCGATACAAACAGACATGTTCATGCACACAAGACGTGTTGTACCGTGCGGGGATCGAACCCGCTACGTCTTGGTGTAATATCCGACTTCTCAACCAGTACACCGAATGGCTTGTCACATTCGTCACAGACGTCACAGCCGATTCACTTTTGCCATTACCTAAATAGTAATATAACTATAACGATGATTTCATATAAAAGTTAAATGCTTTTTCCTTGCAGTGAGATAATCTCCTGAAACTCTAAAAATTAAAATTAAAATTTTTGTTTGTTTATAATTAACGATAAACCGGATGGATGCGGATTTTTAATTGACGGATCATAAAGTATCAGAGGCTTATCCCTTAAAACCATAATGACAGGCCAATTTCCACGGCAGCAATTAAGCTTTGAGTGGAATTTAAAAAAAGAAAATGTTTTTTAATCAGGAACAGGTCAAAATGTTAATGAAGAATTAATTATGTCAAGGACGTAAGGTTCTTTTTATAGACATTTTAAACAGTAAAGCCTTACCAGGAAAATAAAAAACCTGCTCTGGAGACGCCACATTAGCAATGGTTATAGCAACACTTGGTTGCTATAACCATAGCTAACGTGTTATTATGTATTGCATACATATAATGATTATTTTGTGAGTATATACCCCTCACAAATAACTCACAGTATCCAATAGTAACAAGCCACGGTTGACAATCGACATCACGCTTCGACAGATTAATAATGAATGACATCTTATTGTTTTTTATTTGATTGTTACAAAAGACCACAGTAAAGTGGACTACTTTTTATCCAGAAAAATATCATATTCCTGTGGGAAAACTTTGTATATTAACACTAGGGTGAAGCCGGGAGACTATTTTTATTAAAGATAATAGATTTTTACAACAACGCCGTAAAAAGTGAATAATGCGTAAAATTAACACCCTTTCAAGATCCAAATACAAATATAATAATATGTATGTTCCAAAGGAACCTCACGTTCCAAAATAGGCCACAAACCACAATTATTAATAAGTACTGGAATAGTACAAACTCCGTTTTAAAATACAGCACAAACTTTTTCATTTCCACGTAACTGCTATTTTATTTTGAGCACGCCACTATATAAAGACTGGTTTGTGAAACATAAATTTTAATTTTAACCGTGTTGGTCTGTAGCTTCGTACAATAGATTTACCTTTTCGCTTTGCTAGGTAAATCTGTTTTTAAACGTTTCACGGTATGTTGTTGCCTTATGTTTTGTATTGTTCTAATTGTGTTTCTGAAACATTTATAGCATTTCGTGTATTTTAGGGATAAAGATTTTGTTTTTTGTAATAATAACAGAGTGTACCTACACTAAGTGACGTTTCCTAGCTGTTCTTCAATGGAATAGATAACAGTGGTACGCACGAACAAATTGTCAAATTCTCAATAATGTTATTGTAAGGATGAATGGATAGTTTGTCGTTATTTTAAAATTTATAGATTTTAATCTTACATAGGGTAGCGTTTATCCCTGCAAAAACCACAGGAAAAATACCTAAACTTTTAACGATGCTTACAAAGTGTAATGACCCATAGTAAAACTGGTCGTATTTTAATAGATAAAAAGTTCGATGATTCCTTTTTTTGTCGAACCATAAAGAAGTGGAACTCTCTGCCGGCTCATGTATTTCCCTCTTCCTATGACATGAGTTCCTTTAAACGAAGCGTGAAGAAGCACCTTGTCAGCCAGTACTGCGATACCAACGGATAGAACGTCACGGTGCCGGTGTTGCGTCTGTTGTCATGGTAATTTGGGTTCCCCTTTTGCTTACCATCAGGCTAAGTGGAGCCAATGTACTGAGCTACTATAAAAAAAAAGATAATATATTATTAGTAGGATCACCACCACAGAGTACATTTTGTAATACCTAATAAAATTACCACAGGTTTTGTGACGTGACTGATTCGACGAACCCTGTTTCATAGCGTGGTTCGACGTTAAATAATACTCGTATATAACAGTGAAATTTTATCGTCTCGTTTCAATTTGCAGTTAAAATCATTTATTAACTTGTATTTTCGCACTGAGCGGAATTGACAGAATAACTGACCAATTAATAGGATTAGTCCGTTTCATTTTGATAATATTATTACAGAACGTTTCAACTAGTTTAAAATAACTTTCACTAATGGCTTTTCTCATAGTGTAGTCGAAGCGAAAGTAAACATTTGTTTAGGTCTTTTACTGTAGTTCTATTATGTTGATTTTATAAATCAATTTTTGAGGGGGCGTGTTGGATTTATAGATTTATAATACAAAAATTGATACAGTCATTTATACCATATCGAAACTCTTTACTTTGTCTATGGTTAGCTGTCAGGTGTCATGGCTTCTCTGTGTCGAATAATTGAATTATAAAGTATTACATTGCTGAATCCTGAAGACCAAATAATCGTTTGATTTCTTCCCATAACCCAATTTCCAATATAATCTACAATAGGATACTTATAAATTAACTAGCCTTCCGCCCGCGGTTTCACCCGCGCGTAATCTCTTTTTTCAAATATCCCCCCTTCCCCATAATATTTCTATGCCTTCCCCCCACATTTTCAGGATCAAAAGTACCCTATGTTCACCGGGATAGTGTATAGCTTTCCAACAGTGAAAGAATTATTCAAATCAGTTCAGTAGTTTCAAAATTTTTATTCCCACGGGAATGAGAAGTTTCCCGTAGGAATTTTATAGCCTTTGTCCTATTCCGGGTTATAAACTATACGTGTGCCAAATTTCATCTAAATCCGTTCAGCCGTTTAGGCGTGATTGAATTACAAACATCCAAACATCTAAACATCCAAACATCCAGACTTTTGCATTTATAATATTAGTAGGAAGTTGGATAGGATAGACAAGTATAAAATGATTAAACATGCTTTACACGAAGGCTAGTTTTGTTTGTTAGGTTCTTGGATATACTTTATTCAATGGTACATTCAATGGTAGATAGGAATGCAGTGCAGTGGTTGTGAATTCTTTCTAATAAAAGCCTCAGAATGTGCCGTGTGAAAAATACCTGGAGTGACCAACATAATTGTGTGTAAACATTTTCCTTTGTTACCATTTATATAATATTTCAAATGCTTTTTCTTTTTAAATGAAGATGGCCATCTAGCCCCAAACTAAGCATTAGCTTGTGCTATGGGTGCCAAACAACTGATAAACATTAATTATATTCTTTTATTTTGTAAAAACATACATACATACTATACATAGAAACACCCAGACCGATATACATAGAGACACAGACATGTTCGTGCACACAAATGTTTTAACCGTGCGGGGATCAAACCCGCGACCTCTCGTGTAATAGCCGACTTCTCGACCACCAAAGGGCTCGTCAGATAACTACTTCCATTAAAGTTAAGCAGGTAACTACTTCAATAATATCCCTAAACGCTAACTAGCAAACTAAATCCACACGACGATAAAATGTATCCCGAGAGACGGTTGTTGAAAGCAAATGTTCTCCACGGCGGATTTATGCTGGCAAGCCGGAGATATGGCGCAAAACCTCGGAGATTTAACTGGAGGTTACGCCAGTAACGTGCAGTAAACAGCACATAAACGTACCCTAATCTATCAAATTCGCACAACCAATTTTCAGCTTAACGTTCATTGCGTAGATTTATATTTGAAAATTGGGAAGTTTCGTCAGTTAAGGATAATATTTTGATATGCTGCTATTTGTCTCAATGGTAATAGATTACGTTGTTTCTAAATGTGAATTTAGCATGAAGAAAAATCGTTCATGAAGTATTTCAATAGATGGCGTTGTAGCAAAGTGATGGTTGCGGCTGAATCGCGATGACGAGATTTTTTACAAAATCCTGTTTATAATATAAGTACTCGTAAGATAAAATCTGTAGTTGATTGATAATACATTACATAATATTTCTGGTGTACTGTATAAATCTTTTCACATTATCCAATTAACTAACCTCAAATCTAAAGAGAGAAAAACACTACCTTTTTGGCCTCCTTAGTATATCAGACCAAGTAGACCAAGTCTTATTATACCAAAAAAAATTCAACTTGCATGTATCAGACGGAATTTGAACCCGTAAAGAATCCTTGTCTCAAACAACGACTTTGCCTTTACCAGATTGCAATAACAAGAGAAATTTAATATATCAATGAAAAAGTTTGCATTTTTTGCCACTTAAAAACGTTTTAGCGAGCAGGTTCTGTTTCAAGAGTAACGGTTGTTTTATTAACTTGTTCAACGCCGTATGAATACTAAACTGAATCTAAGATGAACTAATATGCCTCTTAAAATAAGGTTCCAAGCTTTTGCTAAGGTAACAACGTTATTTTCGCATTTGCAGTATTAGAATTGATAGCGATTTCGTGGAAGCGACTACACTTGATATTATAGGCTCGAGGATCATGGCGCCTATATAATATTCTGCTATAATATTCAGCGATGTTTTTTGTGAAATGTTCTTCAATGATAATAGACCTAATTGTCCGTTTATACTTCTATGGGCATGTCTGTAAATGTGGTGGTAAAAGAAAACTGTTTTCCATTTTATTATGGTCGAGTCATTTTAATAGGCCACATTTGACAGTTTATTTATGCAAAGAAAAGTGCTACTTATGTACATCAGGAGTAGAGTCTAATTTTCTAAATAAATAATTGTATGTATTATGTATTAATAAGAACTGATGTTGTTTTATTGAGTTTTATTCCTTTAGCGTAAGGTATATTTTTCTTTCCATAAATGAACTGTCAAATGTGACCTACTAAAATGACTCGACTATAATTTCCTCATTCTTGCGGGAATTTCATTTATCTGGATTCTCTATCTCTATCTGGCAGTCACTGCTATCGTAAAAATCCACCGAAAGAAATCATTAATGTGATGAGCAATTGCAAATGTTTTGCATTTGGATGTTTATAATATTTAGGTTTGCACTCACTCACATTGAACCTTCTTATGAGAACCATTAAAGGGCATGACTACGTTTCGCATCGTACCTCTAATCACTGACAAGGACTTTCGTCTTGAGGAACTGAGGTACAAATAAGTAACGACTATTTAACTAAAATAAACATTTGAACAAAATCTCATTAAGTTTACTGTTTCGAATGGAGGTGTTTCCTCATTTTCTCAAAGAAGGTTATTTCCAGTTGAAAGGCCTACGTCTTTGAATTTGAATGTAGCATTTGCGAAGTGAGCGTTCGCGTGTAATGTTATCTTGTACAGTTGTACTCTACTGTAGATGTGTTATAATAACGGAAAGTTACAGTGTGAGTCAACTAAGAGGATATTTGGAAGTACCTCATTCGATATCAAAGGTGGTGGCTGGTATTGAACTGGTTACCCGTGTCATGTCTTGCAAAAACAAATATATCTGCCCACCTATCATGTTGAATTATTTTGTCCTAGCAAAGACTTGGGCCGAAAAATTACAAAAAAGCCCGCCCATTTCCTTGCTTGTTTGTGCATGTTACGCCAGCGTAAAAATAAAATAATATTGTTTATGTTTACCCGGGGAGCTGTGTCAACATAAACAAAGGAATTACCATTGTGTTGCTGATAAGTAAACGAAGTCTTAGCAAAAACAGCCAAGGACAATTTTTATGTGTTTCCTTTTTTCCCTCATCGGGGTAATTATAAATTTCACGGTTGCCGAATTACAAAGTTTACTATTATAATGGCGATAATTAATTTTCTTATTTACATAATTTAAACGTTTCGGCTTTTCTTTCTTTTGACGAAACATTTGATAAAAGAAAACTCACTGAAGTAATGCTTTACGTTGACTGAATATTTTATAAAGTTTTCAGTAATTTTGCTTAATTTTTTAAAATTAGTCATTATAGTAAAAATGAGAAAAGAAGATAAATAAAAGAATGATAATTATGCATGTTGACGAAGATTTAAGCAGAGGAAGACCGAAAAAGAGATGGATGAATTGCGTGAAGTATGGAAATGAAAGGAGTGTATTTAGAATTGAAGTCTAATAGGAGTGCGTGAAAAAAAAAACATAAGCGCCGACCCTACTTAGCGTGGGATAAGGGTAGGAAAATGATGATGATAATGATTTTTAACATAGTAAAAATATATATAGGCTTAGTGAAAGTTTGTGTTATTGAAACTTTTGGTCCTGCGCCTGATCTCTCTTCGGTTGTGTCAGACTGCTGTCCCACCGTGTTGAACGTGTTGTATATGAGCGAGAGACTAGAGACTGCACTTATGTTTGCGCTATACTATATCAAATCAAATTAAAATCAAAATCAAAAATGTTCTTTATTACTTAAATGGTACGTCATTACAAGTGTTGGGCATCTCCTTTTAAGTTTATAAAAACCTGTGTTAGGAGAAGCCCGTTCCTTCGTTCGATTTATATAAATGTAAACAACAATCTCTCTCTTTTGCACTATACTATATCTTACTATGTACGTGGTTGATAGTAAAGATTGGTCACCGTAGTCGGAAAGTCTGCTAGGATTACATTATCATATTTTTTATTCATAATGTAGCGCATTTCGATAGCCAGTACAAAAAAATATAAAATTCCTTCATGTTCGCGTTTTTCAAAAGTTTTTCGCGCCTCATTTCCTGGTCCTACATTAAAACAAACAAGTCCTTTATCAGCAGTCTTTGTTCTGAACAATATAAATCAGAACGCTTAGTCCGTGGAGAGCGTTTTCGGGAATTACTTTACGCAGATTGTTCGAGGCGTTACATTTTCATTATAACTTGGAATTATTTATCACGTAAAGGTTCATAAAATCTAGGACTTAAGGAATTAGGCAGCTGTTCAACCATTTCATTTCTCCATGGCGCATTGCATAAGTGTTTAGCTTATTTATGTCCCACTACAAGTCACATATATTATTATTATGCCTCCATCTTTGTAATCAAGTTATCGTTACAATGATGTGTAGGAGGCGCTCGTGGCGCAGCTGTGACAGTGGTTCGTTAGCGATAACGAAAGTCAAGCTACCTACGCCGCGGTCGGTTAATGGATGGGTGACCATTCTGACCATATTTAGTGACATTAATTTCGAGCGTCTCCGTGCTTCGGAAGGCACGTTAAGCTGTTGGTCCCGGCTGATATTTACTATTATGTAAATATTAGTCGTCAAGCCTAGTCAGAGGCCATTTGGCGGCTTGATAACATCTGACACTTGCCTTACGCACCACTCCACCAACCCGCACTAGGCCAGCGTGGTGGAGTATGGCCCACACTATCTCACAATTGAGATAAGGCCTGTGTCCCAGCAGTGGGAACGTATATAGGCTGATGATGATGTGTAGGTACCGCGTGGTGGACTATGGCCCACACTATCACACACTTGAGATAAGGCCTGTGTCCCAACAGTGGGAACGTATATAGGCTGACGAAGATGGGTACTGGCTTAATCAACACTATTGTCAAAGGGGGGTTGGTGATCACAAACCCGAGCTATGTCCGAAAAAACCGACACAAAGTTAGCCGGGAATTGAATCCAGGACACCAGGATCTCGACGGTGCGGTCAGTGGCGTAGCGATCGGTCCGCCCCGGGTGGCACTTTTTAAGGGGGCAGCAAAATTTCCTGGAAGAGCAAAGTCGGTAGAATTGTCCTCCGCTCCGGGCGGGTGAGCTGCTTTGCCAACTGGAGGAGCAAAAAAAGGGGGGCAGAATAGTCTTCCGCCCCGCGCAGCTGACACCCACGCTACGCCACTGGGTGCGGTGCTTCAACGCATTCTGCTCCAAATTATTATTACTAAAGCGTATCTTAAAGTAGATATTGTATACATATTATGTAATTAACGAAATATGCTCACACCTACGGCCTGTAGGCGGTAACCAGCGCTTATCCCGACCCTGTCATTTGAAAGACAAATATAATAAATAAATAAATATCTCTGGACATTATTCACACAGCGCCATCTAGCCCCAAACTAAGCATTAGCTTGTGCTATGGGTGCCAGACAACGGATAAACATTACTTATATACTTTTTTTTGTAAATACATACATATTATACATAGAAACACCCAGACCGATACAAAGAGACATGTTCATCCACACAAATGTTTGTACCGTGCGGGGATCGAACCCACGACCTCTGGTGTAAAAGCCGACTTCTCGGCCATTGCTCCAAATGGGTCGTCAATAAAATAATGCTGGCAGCTCAGGATAACTTTCTCACCGACAAAAATTATAGCACAACGGTTTGACTAACCCGATGGCGCATTTAGTAGTGACCCTGCCCTATGCGCCAGGGTTCGTGGGTTCCAATCCCACAAAGGACGACACTAATATGATGAACATTTGAGTTTGTTCTGTGTCTGGATGTTTATTTGTATTTAAGTATATATTTGTGGTACCTTCGTTGTTTCTGATACCCATAACACAAGTGCTTACACTACTTACTTTGGGGTCAGATCAATGTATGTGATATTGTCCAATATTTATATATTTAAAACGGTTCTAAAGTACTACTTCACTATGGTGCTTTGTAAGGTAGAGCTCCCCATGCTCATTCGGGTGGAATATCCACTTTGCTCTACCTCTCTTAAAATATTTATTCAGGTGTATGAATAATTTAATGTATGCATCATTAATCGGAAAGAAATTATTCAAATAATTATTCACGAAACTTCTTTTGTGCGCAAATTGGAAACATTTGCGTACAAAAGAAATTTCGTGAACATTTTCATAACAGTTTTAAATAAATTCACGAAATCCTGTCTGTACTGGAAGCGCACGACACAGAAAGCTTAATAAAAGATTATTTTTCCTGTATTTTATTTTTAATAATATTGATAAATAAATATACCGTTCATATTTAACGCTGATTTATTTTTCAATAAGCTTCCACAAGTTTTAGATTTTTTTTACTTCTTTTATATTTCTATAAAACACACTCTGTATCTGATTTATTAAGTGACTAATAAAATTGTGATTGGGTGTTTGTGTTCGGAAAATACTCGGTGTAAAACCCAACGGTGCCTGGCAAGGCACGTAAGGCCGTTGATCCTGCGCCTGATCTCTCTTCGCTTCGGTCGTGTCAAACTGCTGTCCCACTGTGCTATGTGAGTGAAGGAATAGGGAGTGCTCCTATGCTTGCACACTCTCTCTTTTGCAAAATAAAAATCTCCACACCAGGCTTGCCAAATGCGGCTTAATCGGCAAAAACAAGTCATCGAATGAGCAGCCGTTGAAATCCAACAAGGTTTTCACGTAACCTCTTTTTATCCCCTATGTATCAAAACAGCATCAAGCTAACACTTTTCACTGGCAGATGCAATAAAAAGGCACGCAGTCTCAACCCCGCCTGCCGCCCGTAATTTCTCGTTAGCACAGCTTGACGTACCGATTTATCCTACGCCTTCTATTTCACTGAAACACCATGGTGATTCACAGCAATTTTTTGTATCAAATAACGCAAGCTAAACCTAGCAAAACAAGATTATCTACACAGAACAAGAAAATGTTTATCTAGGTAACTCTTTGACTAGACTTCTAGAATAACATCTTAATGACCTCTGGGACAACTTTTCAGGTCAAAATAAAAACCTATCTTACTGCGTCCCAGGGTTTTTTTTATACCTATTAGCCTTTCGCCCGCGACTTCGCGAGGGTGGTAAAAAAGTATATACAGGCCTTAACAAAAATACCTAATTATCTATTGTAAGATACATTTATGCGATACATTTTTATTGTATTATATTACTTTCTTGTTAGTTAATTCCGGGACCAACAGCTTAACTTGCCTTCCGAAGCACGGTGACCAATGGTCACCCATTTTTTTTTCAGAGGAAGATGCGTTGCGCCATAACCGCAGGCTAGCTAAACCTGCAGCCGTGTGTAGGACTCAAGACTAAAGCTTCCACTACCCACTCAACTCCCCCGGTTCCCCTTCACACCTGATTGGGACGAGCCGGTGCCAGCGTTAGCTATTGACCAGCCCATCCCCGGGAATGGTCACCCATCCATTAACCGACCGCAGCGTGGGTAGCTTGACTATCGTTACCTCTAACGAACCACTGTCACAGCTGTGCCACGAGCGCCTCTCACAATCAAAATATTTCATTACTAATTTTCCCATAGCCCGTCGGTAAGATAAAGCCTATGCTTCTTTGTTCCCCTCTAGAGTTACAATCTTCGTGTCTTGGATAGCGAGTTTCCTCGTAAACCAAGGATATTTCCTTTTGAAACTTTTTCTACGGAGCGCAGTTGTGACATGATTTTAATAAGAGGAAGATATAATAAGATTTAAAGACAAGGATTGTGAAACAAAAGTTTACTGAAAAACAACGAACGAGGAAAATCAGTATTCTACCAACATGATATTTTTTGTTGTGTTTTCTTGTTAGATGTTTTGCTATATCAATTGACAACAAGCACGCAGTCCTCGTGATGGTAAGTAGCCACTGAAGCCTATTCCATTGAGAGGCACTGAATCAGGGAGCATCACAGGGTCCTCTTATCTTCGAGTCTTTTACTTAAAGTGTACTGGCTCCTACATTAATATAATATTTCCGGAACACAGCCAAAGTTACGGCGGCAGATTTCATCTGTGCATTGTGGTAGCTAGCCAGTCGAACTCTGAAAAAGTTCTACAGCCAACCAGACTGAATTATAATTTATACAATAGTTCTTGTCTCTTGCAACTTTCATTGGCATATTTAGCATATTTAAACAGGAAATAAAAAGCTTTTTCCGGTATTTTTCAATGCGGACAGATATATTCGAAGTTTTGTCTTCATTTGGTCTGTTGTTATTAGACGTCGTAAACGACAAACTCTTATTCTTTGCTGTATCTTCTTTGTTTTTTTTAGAGACTGAAACTCTATTAGACGGACTATTAATAATTTATTATCATAAAACGGAATGAATGTACAAAACCACAAACAAAATTCTAATATTTCGCCGCTTTATACCGCTACTGCGTCAAAACTACTGAATTATTTATACCATTTTCCATCGGCGCAGCATGTTTTACGCAAATCAATGGGATTCACTTGCAAAATCATGTTCGAAGCGGACCCATAGATTTAAATATTCAACAACCTGTTTTACAACCTGCGATGGAGAATTACAGAGAAACTAACAAATTGAGATAATCCTTCTTTCTGAAGCAAATTAGCTCGGTATCGCAAAAGGATTATGATCATACGTTGTTTTGAACGAACACAAACAAAACAAACTTTGCGCAATCAGGCTTCGGTAGACAAGAATTAGAAATATTTCCCTTTATGCTACGGAAGGCGCGTACGTCGTTTAGCCATTGATTTTTTATCTCAAAGTGTTATCTTATATAATTCTGCTGCTAATTGGTTGTCAGCAGTCATTCTCGTAGTATATTTAATATTATAATATTGTAAATTATAATTACATTATGACGTATGCAACAGCAGACTTTACGATCATCATCATCATCATTTCAGCCAAACGTCGTCCACTGCTGGACACGTAATAGGCCTCCTCCCACCACGCTGGCCCAGTGCGGATTGGTGGGGGACCGCCAGAGCCTCGTCTGTTATACAACAGGGTGTACCACGTGCAGGTGAGGTTGGCTTGGGTCCCGTAGGATGTTGTTTGGGACCCCTCACACCCCTTACGATAATGGA
Source organism: Mecyna flavalis (assembly GCA_949319885.1). Taxonomy (NCBI): domain Eukaryota; kingdom Metazoa; phylum Arthropoda; class Insecta; order Lepidoptera; family Crambidae; genus Mecyna; species Mecyna flavalis. The sequence continues at coordinate 12,757,337 of OX439413.1, forward strand.
AACTCATAAATTACCTTTTATTATAAAACCGTGCTGAAAACGGTTGATGTGTTCGAAAATCAATGAAATCAAAGGTGTGGCAGCTCATTAAGGCTGGTTTTAAGTGCTTCTTAATAAATAGGTCGCTTTGGCCGCTTTTTATCAGGGCTACATGCCTATATTCCAACTAGTGTTTTATAATGTCATTCTAATTCCTTTGATCTTTGCGTTAACTCCCACGATAATTTTACAAATACACAGACAGAGCTATTATTACCGCTATTTACAGAAGCAGCTCTCATTTAATTAAAGTGATAAATTAAGTCCCCAGTAATCTTCCCAATTTGTTGAAGCGACATTTTTATAAATGGACGAGAATAAAAAACTCTGCTAAAATAGATTTAGGCATAAACGCGCCCTTTTTGGTATCAAAGTGGGAGCCTATGCCTATAAAAACATTTTCCACTTTATTTGAAGAAGGGTCGATGATAGATAGCTAGTGGCCAATGTGGCGTGATGGGGGTTGTGGCGAATTGTTTTTTTATTGGACAAGTTTCTTGGTTCAAATGTAGTAGGTATATAAAATGGTCAGCGGTCGCTCGTTCGGGCTTTTTTTTTTGTCTGGTCAGTTTCATCCTGAATACTGATAAGAATTATTTTGGAGAATATAAGACTAAAAGTCTAATAGTATGAATGCCTTCGTAGTGCAATGGCTGGTCAATAGTAACTTAAAGTGACGGCTTCACTGCATATTCCCTCACTCTCTTAGCACAGAAGTCACATAAAAACAAAAATGTAAAAAAAATACGAACAAAAAACTTAATGTATAACTTATGTCTCCGTAGTATACTGGTTAAAAAAAACAGACACGTACCTTAACAGAGACGTAAAAAAATAGTTTTTGAAATGAGTTAAGTAGTTTTATTGCAATCTTAAAGTTGCTAATGGTTTTCTGCAGTACTAAAATTCTGACAGCGAAAATTTCAACTCAACTTAAAGTAGTCGTTTACCATCACGATTTTGCAATAAAATGAGAATATACTACTCTATTATTAACAAATAACAAAATATTAAATTAGAGTTTTCTTGGGTAACACAAACAAATTTCTATAACTCGTAACCCGACTAAGTGCTAAAGCAACTGTCACTCGCCGTCAGTTATTAAGCAATTACATGATTCTGGTCTTAATAAGAACAGCTGAAAACTTTAACTATTCGTATATAACTGACTTATGAAAGAGCTTGATGTTTGGGATAGAGAACAGTTTTTTTTATGAAAGGTTTGCCTTCCCTGGCCAGGAAGTGTGACCCCTGATGGAAATAATCACTACCACTATTTTTTTTATTTTGTTTTATTGAAGAATAAGTGAGTATTTGACCGCAATCTCGCCTGATGGAACGCGACGATGCGGTCGAGGGTGGATTATACTCACCTACGAATAGCCTATTTACTCTGGCTGGCCTTAAAAACATCAAGTTCATATTTTTTGTAAAAACAGTGGAAAAACAGGAATTGCATTCCTTGGCGGTTCGCATATGGAAAGAGGACACTTGCGACTAGCCCCTATTGTCCCTCTACCCACTGAATTCCCCCAGTAGCTCACTGCGTGCGCTATGGAGTCATCATAAAAAATATCTTTCAAAAGCTTTTTCCTTTAGGCACAAATCTGCTAACTGAACACATTACTCGAATCCAATAAATATATCTTAATGTACACCAAAAATACCAAATAAAGTTTATGATTTATGTCCTGTAATTGGACTCGCAATATTTCCAAGCTTTACACCGTCCGTAACGTACAGTTCCACCCACAAAGTTTTAATTAGTCTTGCTCAGAGATATGTCCTGGTGAAAAAGACACTTAATTTTAATGAAACAGTGCTAATGACCCTTAGTTACAGCGAAGTGGCGATAAAACATTTCCAGCTACGGTTGTCAAGCGTTCCACTAAGCTTGTATAGGTACTTCACCATTTTCACTATATTATGTAGGTAGCTTTAGTTGTGTTTTCTTTTTTTTTATACCAAGTCAGCTGGCAGACAGACACGCAGCCCACCTGATGGTAAGCGGCCACTGTGGCCTATTCCATTGAGGGACACTTAACCAGGAAGAGTCGCTCAATGTGCTGCCAGACTGTAGGCTCATCTGATCTTCTTCGGTTTATGGGAAAATGTATGATTCCAAGACATGGTTTGGGCCTATTTGCAGTAGTTAAATATTTGTCTGTATGCTTTTAAGACAGATTTGATGAAACTTTCTCATAATTTAAAAGTCTTTAGCAATATATTTTGAACATTAGTATCCAATTGACCGTTATTTGTTCTTCCAGAACTGAACTTAGAGCCACACGACAACATCTACGGTTCTCAAAGGTATGAGTCTGGTCTCATGAGGGTTGCCTTCGCGAAGGGCAACCCTGCCTACGCCAAGAAGCTCTTCGGAGGTCCGGTCCTCTCTGACGCAGATCCTTACCGGACTTACCTGTTGAGGGAGAAAATTGGAATCGACAATTGGAATAAAGATTTCCACGTGTACACGCTTATTTGGAAGCCAAGTAGCCTGCGTTACACACTCAGCACACGAAGCTCAAAGCTACTTACTCGTGCTACTCATACGCCAGTCTTCTATGAAAGGGTGGTACTTCCCCGGTCGACCAGGCTTATTTCAACTGACAGACAGAAACTGGATGCTGCACGGCAAGTGACGACTTAAATTACGCTTTCGGAATAGTTATTCCGTGTGATGCACATCACTCTTTCTGGTTAAAAAAAGTTATCGTTTTAAACTTTTCAGTGGCGATGCTAAATCTCACGCGAACGAAGCCGCTGGCACAGCTTTTCCTATGTATTTTTCTCAAACGAACATGAAATCCACCGCGGAGTGCTCAAATACGTGATCCATCACCAAGTTTGTTCGCAAAGTTTTGACCGTGCGAGTCTTCCGCAGGGGAAGTTAGAGTCTTCCGTAGGACAAGTTACACCAATTAGAAACGAGGTAGGATTACCTAACTACCGGTTAGTTTAGACCGAGTTCGACAACTGATCCGAGTTTAAAGCCGTAACGATGCGAGGGTTAGTTGCAGTGTTTACGAGGAGCCGAAGTTATATATTTGTTACTAGCCTTCTGCCCGCGGTTTCACCCACGCGTAATTTCTTTTTCCAAATATCCCCCCCTGCTCCCCACATTTCCGGGATCAAAAATACCCTATGTTCACCGGGGATAGTGTAGCTATCCAACAGTGAAATAATTATACAAATCAGTTCAGTAGTTTCAAAGCAAACAAAGAAACAAACAATCAAATCTTTCCTCTTTATTATATTAGTATAGATAAAGGGTTGTTGCGGGTGTGAAATTAGGTAGAACGAGAAGAAATAATAACATTTACTTACATAAAACCACAAATAGGACCACTTGCAAAGCAAAAAGAAACAACATCAATTTAATTGATGTTAAAACCGTAATAATAATGTTGCTTATTTTATAATTGATTCAATTATAAAATAAGCAACATTATTATTACGGTTTTTTTTTTTCAACACAAATTATTATCAACCAAAGAGTATTTACAGAAATATAATTTAGTGCTGGCAAGTTGACCCCCTATGAAAGAAGTGGTGTTATTTTTTAATTCTTTTATATTTATAAAATATTAAATTAAAAAAGTTTGAGTTACGCAGTTAAGCTTGAGAGTCATATAAAACAAGATTCTTGGCACTGCCAATTGGGCCGAAACCTTTTCTCACCTAAAACACAGCACAATAGTCACTCATAGTTTGCCTCTCTTTCATAAAAACTGGTTGAATAGCTGTTTTATCTAGATTTAAACGTATTTTACTCTGCACAAAAGGACCTAACACCAATTAGTGTTCCAAGCGAAGTGGCTGAGATTGTGTTTAACGCCCACAACGCTGTTTACTACGGAGGTAAAGAAAGCCGTTTGCGGAGTTCCATTTAATTTCACAGTGGATTTTTCAATCGACCATCACTCTGAGAGCAACATTGTAAATTTAATAAAGATCCCATTCAGGTGTAATGGGGAAACCGGGGGAGTTTAGTGGGTAGTGGGACGAACGTCTTTAGAGGCTAAAGACGTTATGGCGCGTAAAACTCATTGACACCCCGATTGTTTGAGTGCCGAAACGCGATCTCAGGATCCTGGGTTCAATTCCCGGGTCGAGCAATATTATTGTGAGATTTTTAAACAATACTCAGTTCGCATTTTGTGACGACGATGACTTAATTTCTATTATATAATAGGCGCCTTTGCCCTTTTTTTTTTTGTAGTGGAGAAATCTTTTATGGATACCCCAGCCGCTTAGGGGAACAGCTTCACTACTATAAAACTCGCCCTAAATAGTCGTGTGTGTTCTGTTCAGTCTCTCAATAGGTAGGTAAATGCCAGTGATAATTTAGAAGCACCACTATATAAACCTTGGTAACAATTTGTTCTGCCAAAGTTTACATAGTGGTGCGGTCGGGGGACCTTCAAAATTTTAACCCCGCGTAGTTCACTATTCCACCATTTCGTAAAAATCACATCGTCCCCTTGGTAAACCAAATTTATGTAAAACCTGTTTTCGCCACAGCTATAATGGCCTGCGTAATTCATTTAATTAAAAAAGCAATTTCTCTACGACCATTTTAATTAAGTGACCGAAAAGGTCGGTCTTCCCTCGTTACGTGGATCCATAATTAATAGTCGTTGAATTATTTTAATTCGATTCCCTGTTGAGCCATTATAACTAACGAGCTAATTTAGTGTGTCTAGAACTAAAAAGGAGATGTTGTGTATAATTGGGGTAGTTTATCCCTTTGCAGAGCGTAAGGCCTACGGCACACTTGACGGAACTTACGTCACGACGTAAGTTCCGTCAAGTGTGCTGAAATTGTAATACTTTATTACGCGTAATGCATAATAATATAAATATTGTCCGCAACGGAGCGACCGATCTTCCGCGTAGTGTGCCCGGTATTTGTAATTTATACGCAATTACATGTATTGGCGTTCCGTCGCAAAAGATCCGCGACGTAATTTCCGTCAAGTGTGGCGCCGGCCTAAAGATCCCTAGCTCCTATTGGTTATTTGTAAGAAGTGGGAGTAAAATGTATTTGTTTCAGTTAGTAATAATAGTAGATTCGAGCTAGACTTTGTAAGTGCCGAGCTTAGAACTGACGTAAATTGACATGTTTTTCTGATAAATATAGCGAAAGCCACGCAAAATAAAAATATGGTAATCATTTCAAATGGTGATGGTGGTCAAATGTCATCGCTTCTTCGCTATTGAATAAAATAGCAAATACCATTAGTGCTGTTTTTTCATCCATAGCTAACCAAAAATTTTAACCAAATGGTAAAAATTTGTGAAAAACGGTTTTTAACCAATAGTTAAGTACTTACCATTACTAATTTTGAACAATGGTTTAGTTGATCCAGTTTTTGATCCGTAGTTTTCACTTATTTTTAGTAGGTAACTAATTGGTGTCTTTTCGAGTTTTAAAATAGATGCTTTACATAACATCTGCAATATTTTTATTTGAATTAATCAGGTTTTTAGGCAAAAATACTCTTTTAGTGTCCTTCTTTAGCATCGAACTTACATCAAATATTCTTTGTTATAACAGTGTCGATCCAAACACGTAGCTAACATAAAACCTCAAGAACTTGTATCAATACATGCATATTTCATATACATACCTATATGTTTATTTTTCCAGCAAAATTGAACTTGGTTAGAATGAAATCTCAGGTGCACCCAGAACGTTTCTGTTAACTATGCAAAATTATGTAAAAATGTTCAAAATATGCTAATTCGCTTTGCACGTGCTTCTGCATACGAGTATAATCCCATGTTGACTATCTACTTTTATGGACAGATTTTTTATTTTGTGCATGAAGCAATATTTTTTCTATAGTCACTTCGGGATTCATAATTAAATTTTTTCAACGTTTCCTTTGCTGCAAAGACGAATAGGTATTTTGACGTTATTACTACAGCTTGCAAACCACAAATGGAAATAACTCTCATTGTTTTGTGTGAATCGAACCACCACCACCCGGCCGAAAGTATGCGTTACGCATACCCTCACGCAGATGGTGCTGGCAAGAGCTACACCTGACAGAGCTGGGTAATGTGGGGCTCCCCTACCCAAAGGGTATAATGGGTATGTGGGGTTTACTGGGTAGGCATAACCATTAAACCCCACAGTGCCCAACAGACTTCTTAAACCTTATTGGTACTGGCGTTTCTCCTCGTACAGCTGACATTTCCGAGTCTATCTATACTACCCGAGTTATAACTAAGGCTGCGTTCCCAGTAGGCAAACTGTTAGCGGCAGACTGAGTGAGCCGCAAAGTGGCGAACTGAAATATAAATTTCGAACGACGCAACCGGTGATGGGAGTCGGCCACTCACTGAGATAGTCGGCGCGCGTAGCGCTGCAAACTGCGTACAGTGAGCGTAAAACTAGCAAAATTTGGACACTTCATTTGTTACTTTAAGGAAAGGCGTACTAAATCGATAAGCCGCAGACTGTCAAACTGTTAGTCTGCCGCTAACAGTTTGCCTACTGTGGACGTAGCCTAACAATCGTCTTTCTTTCCAGAGATGTCGTCGTGCCGCGTGGCAGCGTGCGTGGCCGCTCTGGCCGCGGTGTCCTGCGCCCTTCCCCCAGCCGTCCTCACGCTAGACCTCAACCGGCTCTACGGACACCACTCCAAGAGATCTGGTGAGTACACAGGTGTCTGTGGCCACCTCTAACTTGATTAGTGATCAAGCCAATCAACCACCTTATCGACGTGACGAATGGACACACACTATTCAACCTTACGTCTGACGTCTGTTTCCACTGACAAATTAGTGCTGGGTCAACTCTATTTACTAACTTGACTTGGAGTCGACTTGAATCGACTCGAGTTGAATTCTCTATAAGCTAGAATTTGAATAATCTGTCGTAGCCAATCAACTGATGTCACCGGCATGCCGCGTAGTTTGCCAATCATGTTGTTACTTTGTTTCTTGGCTACAAATGTTGTAACATTGCAGATATAGTACTAAAACTGATGACAGGTACTGACCTAAAATTACGAATTAGTAACAATCTGACTCGGAGAATAATCTTTTACAATACTTTTGCAATACATCATTTATCTTTTACAACATTGATGGTAGATACGGCACTAGCGCTCGAAAAATGCTCCGCTCATATTGTGTTAATTGACACAAATCATTTTAGACTCATAATGTCAACGGTTGGTGAAGCACATAGATTTAGTATATCTCGACGGATCAAATTCTAATCGCCGTGCGTCAAAGGATGGCATATCTACCTCTTTTTTAATACACTATCAATGTTTTACAATGATTTTTCTCATCATGACAGACAGACATGTTCATTAAGACATTCATGCTGTCGGGAAGACAGCCGGAACTATTACTGCGCCTGGTTTTATCAGTGACCGTGGTGGATCGAACTCTATGAAATTCTACCATTATCGTATGGCATGCCCCTTTCACGATCTCCAGGTTTTAATATACGAAACTAAGTACTTTAAGGAATGAAACTCCACATACGACTGAAACATTATATTTTATCCTTGTTTACAATGAATTAACTAGTTATTTACAATGTTTATCGCACGAACACCCGATTACCAACAATTCTATATTTTTTCCTATCCCACGCGTCCTGTTCCCAAATTGAAGGACGTGCCGCCATCTTTTCTCCAAAAATGTTGCCACTCTTTTTTTTAAGTAACACAATTGACTAGTGATTAATAATTGTGGTAAATAAATTATTTTGTATTTTTAAAATATTAAACCTTACAGTACTGTTCTTTGGATCAAGTTTAAGTAACTGCAAACCTCAATAAACATTTATGGCAATAATAAACTTTCACTTGCGAACAAACATAAAGATCGGCTTTAGAAAAACAAGATGAAGGAAACCCATAACTGTTATATTTCCCGACGTCTATTTCTCTACGCCCTTAGAATAATAAAAAGTTCCCGAACAATGTTCTTTCTATACATAAAAAACGCGGTCTCAATTTGGCGAGAGAAAAACTGTAACAAGAAATTTCTTACAACCGCACACTTAAGGAAATTTTACAATGGCCGCCCACACCGTGTAATGGTGTGGATTCATTGACGTTGATATATTAGCATACTAACGGCCAATTTTACCGCTGTCAGATAAAAGTAATGGTGTCTTCTTTTTTATAGAAGTTGACAAAACAGACAGCTCAGACAAATCTCTCTTTCTCCGTGCATTTTGTCTGCACAACACATGCACAACACAACCGTTAGTAACTATTTATTAATCTGTGACACAACTAACATTCACATTATTATAAAATTAATTCTCGACATTGGAAAACATAATATTAATGCCTCGAACAAAAAAGAAACAAAAATAATTTTCAATGACATTATCTCAAAAAGAAAGTGAACTTTCAAAGACTTCGTCGTGACCGATTATATGATTATCCCTAAAACAGACAAGTTCTAAGTAGGTACCCAACTTAAGTAAAAATATCTTACAAAATGCCATCATAACTTCTTAAATACGCTGACGCCCACTTAAATTTTTTCATGTTATTGTCAAAAAGAGTTGAATCGACTACTTTAATCCAATTTTGAGCTATTATGTTATTTGTGAATTCATCAGATTCATCACTTGAATGCCTATGATCATAAAGTATACTAATCCTATTTCAAAAGCTACGTCCTATCCTATTTAAAGACTCGAAGATCAGATGAGCCTACAGTCTGGCCGCACATTAAGCGACGCTGGTGAAGTGTCCCTCAATGGAATAGGCCGCAGTGACCGCTTACCAGGTGGACTCTGCCCCTGTCTGCCAACAGACGTGGTATAAAAAAACGTTATTTAAACTTTAGTTCACATCACAAGAGTACAAAAGGTGGACATAATGCCTAATGGCATTCTCTGCCAGTCCACCTTTGGGCCAAGCATATTGGAATAGTGGGTAGTGCTAACGTTACTTTTATGATTCAACTTTAGTATTTCAGCCATACATTAAAATGCCAATACTAAATTTGTGGAATTACTGGGTATATGAGACCTAATAACTGTCTTCTCCACAGAAATCTATCTCTGTGGTCGTCTCGGTGTAGCGGGCGCAGGGCGGTGAGACAGTAACTGCTTAGTTACTGTTTGGCACTGAACTGTCTAAGGGCAGACGTGGCGCTTACCATCAGGTGTACGATCTGCCGTCTTGTTACACATTGCAATAAAAAAAATAGTAAAAGCATAAAAATTACCCCCAGAATAATGTCTTGAAATAAAGTAAATTACGGTAAAGAATCCTTAGTTCGTTGTACATACTCCTGAGGGAAATCCCGTCTCACAAAAGACTTCGAATGACGAACCCTTGGAATACTTGATGAGTTCATTCCCGTACCCTTTACTGTTCCTTTTATCTAGACTTTAGACTTTAGCGATTTATTTATTTATCTCAACGAAAAGACATTCGATGAAAGGAACCATCGACGAAATTGTGTCGAACTACAGTATTCCGATCATTTAAACCGTTGACTAGAAGACATTCGATGAAATGCACCACCGACGTATCAACTTTCGGGTAAATAACGCATCGTTCAAACATATACTCGACTAGTATAGTTGTCATCGACGAATTTATTCGACGAGACGTTTTTTGAAATGGAATAGTAAACCCATTCAAAGTATTCAAGCATAACTATCGAATTTACTAGATTAGTATTTTTTATATATTATAGGGGGGCAAACGAGCAAGTGGGTCACCTGATGATAAGTGATCGCCGCCGCCCATAAGCACCCGAGACCCCCGGGTTTGCAGGCACGTTGCCCGCCTTAAGAGACGACAGTTATTAGGTCTTATATACCCAGTAATTTCACTAGCTTCATTCCCCTATCCCCGAAACAGAGGAATGTTTGACACACTTCTATTTCACATTCTTCTTTTTCTAGTATAGAATTACTATGTTATATTTTATCATTATCACCATCCGATACATCCATGACATCTTCCGTAAACACTCCGTGAAACGTAAGTAGCTACAAACAGCCGTGTATCTTAATAAAGCTTGTACCTCATTAGGCGAAGTCTCAGTCCCTAGAGGATCACTCCATTACGCCCGCGCCGTCTCTGTAATTCCGTCACGAGTGTCGAGGCAATTTGTCTTTTGATGAACAGTAGATGCACATTATGTTTTTGTACCTTATTGCCATTGCAGTAGAGCATTTTGCTCAGGTAAGGATGACTGTATTTTTTTCTTATTTACTGTAATCCTATATGAGACTTCAGTTAAAACTCTTAGTGGAATTGGCTGTTTAGATGGCAAGTTTTTGTGCAACCTTTTTGTACAAAAGTATTGTCATATTAATAAACAAAAAACAAATTATCTTTTTTCATGTATGCATGTATTATCATGATTCAGAAATGCACTTATGAATCGTTAATTTTATTATAAAAGTTTAATTGTGGCTCTACCGCCGCGGCGGTAGAGCCACACTTACGCCGGCTTTGGCATGTTGTTATCTAAAATAAGAATCACGATAATTACTCTTTTCAATCCACTGACCTCTAATATACAAGTACGCGTTCTTGTATAATAGAGGTCTTTTTCATATAGAGAGAAAGACATAGAAAAAACACAAGTCACATGAGTACGACATAACAAAATGCTTACAAGTTCAAAAGATCCTAATTCAAAATAACCTCTTCGATTCCCCAGAGTCCCGTAAGACCCTGTTCTGACAGAATAAGGATCTTATCTCAACAAGGAGGGACGTGTCTGTTCTATTAGATCCAGGATTAAATGTTACTTACTTATTCTGCTTTTCAATTACCTGGATAGTTGATGTTACGTTGTTTTATTAAAAGCGATCATCGATTACTTATTTATCTAAAGGCGGGCAACGCGCCTGCGATGTCTCGGGTGCTCATGGGCGGCGGTGATCACTTATCATCAGGTGACCCACTTGCCCATTTGCCCCCCTATAATGTAAAAAAAAGATTAGATGTTTTGTTATTAAGTAGGTATGTTGTATGTTATATCATTATATGACGAGGAGATTTTGCAGGTGACCTATCACAAGGGCTGTACTATTGCAATCATTACATGTCTGAATGCAAACGAATGTTAGTTTCCATGTACATCAATTATTACATTTATAATGTATAATAATGATAAATTAATTGTACATAATTATGTAAATGTAATAATTCCAAAGGGATGAAAATCCGACGATTGACGAAATTTGAAGTTAGCCGAGACGCCCGAGAGGCATTAAAAAATAGTTAAGTTGGTTCTAGAGAAATAATAATGTTGGTTTTATTAGATAGAGATTATTTGTGTCATGAAAATATTGCTAGAATTATTATATCTCGGCGCTAATTAATACGCTACAATGATGGGTATTGGCTTAATCACCACGCTTGCCAAATGCGGATTGGTAAACACAAACCCGAGCTGTGTCCGAAAAAACCGACACAAAGTTAGCTCGACCCGGGAATTGAACCCAGGACCCCGAGATCTCGGCCCGGTACTTAAACCACTAGAGTCTAGTTCTATTTAAAAAAAAACACCTCGACGGTCTAGTGACTAGACCGTCGAGGTGTTTTTTTTTAAATTAATACGAACTGTACCTACGTACCTACCTACTACGTATTAACAGGATAGCTTTACAAGGGGTTCGCTCGATTGGGATTGTGTTTCCCACAGAAATGTTTAATATCGCAATTACATTAAACCATTACAATTTATACTCGTTTCCTGAAGCTTAACAGGCCTTTAACTGAATTCAAACAAAAAAATGCACCAAAAATTAAAACAAAATATAATGCGCTCTTGCTTGTATTAAAATGTACTTGGTGTCAGTCGCCGACCCTACTTAGCCTGGGAAAAGGACAGGAAAATGATGATTGTTTCGGTCTTTGAATAATCAAAGATGTTGGCTAACACAGACACTATTTTTTTTAAGTAACACAAAAACATTCATACCAATTGTAAACCCTCTTTTTGTAGTCAGATAAAATAAACAGGTGGATGATATTTAAATGTCAACGAAAACATCAGGGAATCCGCAAAGTCTTACCAATGTTTACGAAATCTAAATGCAGGTTGCAATTTAAATCCCAATGCAGATGCACTGGAACTGGCGACGTGAAGTTCAGTGCAATACAATTCTGGCATGAACTTTTAGACAGTTTAAAATCAACCTCGAGCCAACCAGTCCACAGTGGCGTCAGCCGAAAATGTGCGACGAACAACGATATTAAATTCGTTGGCGACGAATTTTTCAACGAATTTAAATACCGTTGACTCCATGCATTGCAGTTTCCTGTTTGATATAGTTTACCAGTGTTTCATGAATTATGGAGTGTTTATTTGATATGAAAAATTGTTTACAACGTCTTTAAATTAACATTTTAACGTAAAAGCTCCTATTAACGACCCATCAAAATGTGACTCTATTACCGACCTAATTTTTAAATCACTCATATTAGACATAATATAGGGTTCCAGGAGGTCATACCTTAAAAATTAGTTACGTATTTTTGTTTGACAACAAATAGAGTAAATTTTGTGTGTTTAAATAGCCAGTAAAAGAAATAATTTGACAATGAGAGACGCGCCCGAAGCGGACGCAAGTTTCATAGTGTCGCATCTCCAGACACGTAAGTACACCTAAATATTACTTAAGGAAAATAACACACTAAAAATGGGTTTGTCTTCTTGCTATTACATTACAACTTTAACGTATATATTCGTTTTCTAAACTAACTCTTAATATGATACTTTTATTGGTTTTTGTGTGATAAAATCATGTTTTAATTTAAGGCGGTAATAGAATCCAAATTTCAAAACTTGATTCTAATAACGACCCATGGCGTTGTTAGATTTTTAAGAACATTTAGTATTTTAAAATAATATCTATTATAAACTACCTTATTTGATTTAATTTTTAGTTGTTCAATTCTTAAAATTATTTTACTACGTTGAGATCTATTAACGACAAAGCTATTTCTTCAAGTTTTTGTGTAAAACTCGATTCAACGTTAGACAATATCCCTATTATTATAATGAAAATAACCTTTATTAACTGAATTAAAGACTACCTGACATTAAAAGAAATAATATAGCAATAAGATCGAATTTAACAGTATTCCATAAAACGGATATTTTATCTGTTTATTTTTAATTTTATTGGTCGCTAATAGAATACTGCAACCTTCATACTTAATTCTATTACCGACTCACAGCTGTGACGATATTATTGGTTTTTTGGTATTACAGTACACAAAAACAAAATGTATATTTTTGGCTTATTTTTTGCATACGTGACGTTTTGAGAGATTTTGTCACATTATTAATGTAAAATCAATCCAGTTTCATTCATGGCTTCATGGCATTGGCTATAGGTAGGTATTTTATATATTTTCAAATCAAATAAAAATTACAGGACGGAATAGGGGCCATGTAGGTTTTTAAAGCTTCTTTCGAAGAATTAAATTCTATATTGTGTTCTTTTATAGAATCATGGAGCCGCAGAAGCGCAAGCAGTACGCCTCTCTGCTCAACTAGAAGCTGCGCTTCTAGCTATAAATGAAGGTATCAGCATAGGCATACGAAGCTTCAAAAACATGGCATACCGAGGACAACTCTGCGTGATAAGAGAAATAATAAATATACATATAAATTAATATTGTGGAAAACAAACAGTTTTAACGAAGGAGGAGGAAATATTATAAAGGTATTTTGTGATTGTATTACAGGTAAAAATATTTTTGTTACTGATTTATAATATCTAATTAGTATGTAGATAATTAAAAGATAAGCGTTTAGTTATTTGAAGACTGTTTTCTGTGGCTGATTATATTTTTTATTAATTTAAATAACGAAAAAAAAGTGCTCTAAGCGTTGCAATAAATAATTATGTTCATATTGTAATAATGTTGATCTCATAACTATTGTTATTGTATAATAAAAACCTTAAAAACGGTTTTTTATTTTATTTAATAGTATAGAAAAAGTGACAACTTCGTAGCGGTCGGTAATAGAAGTCGAAAAATCGGTAATAGAATCTTGCCGCGTTCTATGGGTCGGTAATAGAATCAACTACTCTTTTAGATTAAATAATTATTTAGTAAATATTGTGTTGTTGAATATTGAATTTAATTACTGAATTGCAAAGAATACTTCATTGAGATTAATTATAAATTATAACATCTTTTCTAACATAACAGCTTATATCTATTTTTTTAAAGTGAATCCTAAGACAGCTTAAACTGGCGGTAATAGGAGCATTTACGTTATAACTAACTTTTCGAGAACATGTCCTTTTTAAGTCGAGGTACGGTTTATTCATGATCAGCTTTGGATCATGACTTAGGTGTCTATCTACTACTATCGCGGTCACACGCGCGTGATCACCCTTAAGCCTTAAGGCTAAAATCCTGTGCAGTATTTTCACGTTTACAAGCGCCGCTCCTAACAATTCACGATGCGCGTGCACGGTATATTTTTCCAAAAGTGATCACACGCGGGAGACCTCGATCGTACCTATTACTCACATAATTCCCGAGAGATAGATAAATATTGACAATTTGGTGTGAAAGGGTTAAATTTTTTAGTTATATATTTACACTTGACATTCGGTATGCTTATATTTAAAAATACCTATAAATAATATAAATATTAAACAAGACACCCTGTATTATTCATTACATTAATATACCCCACACTGCTTAATACACAACAACGTACTCGTATGTTGTTTATTAAATTTATGTGTCTCTAAATATGCCTACACCGTCCTCGTTTTCGTACAAGCTATGTCGCAATAATTATTCCCTGAATAAGAGAGATAGAAGAGCGTTAAAGAGCTTTCTACACTCTCGTTTTGTGCCGAGTTGATTTATATTTTCAAACAAACCGGAGCCCATATTTTGCGTCGCATTTGCTTGTTTCTTAGACTAATATCAAAGGTAGATGTTACATAGTTTACACAAAGATATGTAAAATGTTTCGTTCGAAGTGCGTGTAGGCACTATAACAGCAGGTGAGCTAAACCTGTGGACACGAGACTAAAGCATCCCACAACACACTAAACTCCGCCGGTTTCCCCTTCACACCCGAAAAGAGACGACCCGGTGCCCGCCTTGTGGCGATTGACCGGCCCATACATCTACAGGATGTCCCAAAAATGACACGTCACAGTGACACTGGAGGTAGGCCAGCACAAGAGGCATCGAACAAGCCTAACATGACCTCAGCAAAAGTTGCTCGGTTTTCAAGACATTGCCAATTTAAGCTTTTTCTAAATTTTCACGTTTTTTAACGTGTTCAGTGCTAGCATTAAGTAAGATAGCCCTCATGTTTGGATTTTTTTTTTGTACACTTGTTGCGAATATCTTAGGCTATCTAACTTAATGCTAGCACTGAACACATTAAAAAACGTGTTTAGAACTGTTTAAATATCTTAAAAACCCAGCACAACTTTTACTGCGGTCATATTAGGCTTGTTCGATGCCTCTTGTGCTGGCCTACCTCCAGTGTCAGTGTGACGTGTAATTTTTGGGACACCCTGTATAACATTGAAAAGGTAAACTAAAACCGAGCCAAATACAAAAAAAAATTGGTTAACCACTGTGTATTCTTGAAAACAATAACAACAACTATCATAATTATTTTAATCATAAGAAACGCTGCTTGTTCTGATTCACCCTTGAGAAAACATGTCACAGCATAATGAGAGCACTAATCAAATTAACCAAGAAACCTAAACTCACACTATTTACCGAGAACCCTGCGACACAGTTCACTAATTATTCTTGGAAACCCCATGGGACCGTCAAAGGGCAAGTAATATCCATGACAAATCACCATTTCCCACGATAATCATTCGGCCCACGTTTTAGGTGAAATGCCCTCTTTATTACACCCCGTCAAATGTACTGAAAGCATTTTGCAGACACACCTTATTCACAATATACGCCTATGAGAACAGTAAAGAAAGGTGTAGATATAAATTATAGTAGCTGCTTCACATGTTTTTTTTTTTTTATACTAAGTCAGTTGGCATACAGTCACGCGCGGCCCACCTGATGGTAAGCGGCCTCTGCGGCCTATTCATTGAGGGACTATTTATACTACACCAGGAAGCGTCGCTCAATGTACTGCCAGACTGTAGGCTCATCTGATCTTCGAGCCTTTAATTTCAAGTGTACTGGCTCCCACATTAATACTGCCGGAACACAGCCTTAACTGTTATGGCGACAGATTTACCTGTGTGGGTGGTAGCTAGCCAGTCGGACTCTGAAAAAGCCCTACCACCAACCAGACCCTAGGCGGGAATCGAACCAACGACTTCCGGATTTTATACCCGAGCGGCTTATCCACTGTTCCACGGAGGCGGTCTTTATATCTACCCCTGATGGTATGTAGGTACCTAGTCGTTCAAAAGTAGCCTGTTGCAATGGATACGTACAAATATTTATATGTGTACGAGCTAACTTTGTATCGGATTTTTCGGAATTTTCGGATGTGATCACCAATACGCATTTGGCAAGCGTGATGATTAAGCCAATACCTATCATTGTAGCAATGAATTGATTCCAATGATGAAGCCTTTCGCCCTGCAGTGGGTCATTAATTTTATTTTACTGTTCTTATATTGACTGTGCCTAATGCATGGCAATTTAATCCTACAAGCTTCTTTTAATACACGCACAAGCTGATTAGAAGGGCGAATTACCGTCTAAATTATATGGCAGAAAGAATTCACCAGCCTTAATTGAATCAACCATGCTTTTGAAGTCCAATGAGAACGGTTATGAGTTGGAATTTTTAATTCTTTGAACTGCTTTGCGTTTATTTGAAAGGACGTGTACTCTCTACCTCTGTGGAATTTAATTTTGAACTTTAAAAGGGATGGAGGCTTTTTCCCTGCAGTGGGACATTAGAAGGCTGATAGGTACTTAACTTTGGTTTTACTTTTACAATGATAGGCTGATGCCAGTGGCTGGGCATATACATAGGTACTTTTTTTTTTCTCGGAGGGGAATGCGTTTAGGCACCATAACCGCGGGCTAGCTAGACCCGCGGCCGTGTGTGGGACTCGAGACTTAAGCGTCTACTACCCACTAAACTCCCCCGGTTTCCCCTTCACCCCCGATTGGGACGAGGCCGGTGCCAGCCTTGTGGCTATTGACCAGCCCATCCCTGGGATATACATAGGTACCTGATTATATGAATCCGATTTACTACCTTTTTATATTAGATCCCATGGTTTAACTTATTGATGATTTTTCGAATCAAATCAAATTTAGTTGGCTGAATTTTCAAATCAAATTACAATTAGCATCCACCACCACCAACAACACCACAAATGACTTGATCGGAAATCGAAACCCGACCTTAAGTATTTTTTTCTAATGTATTTGTGTCTGATGTCGTGAAATTACTGTGTTTAAAGAGACCTAATAACTGTCGTCTCGGTGTAGCGGGCGCAGGGCAGTGCCAGACAGTAACTTAGTTACTGTTTGGCACTGAACTGTCTAAGGGCAGACGTGGCGCTTACCATCAGGTGTACGATCTGCTCGTCTTGTTACACATTGCAATAAAAAAATGAATATTTTTTCTATGTTCCAGAGTACTGCCACCCGTATGAGCCGTTCAAGTGTCCGGTGGACGGGAACTGCATTTCCATACAGTACCTATGCGACGGTGCACCAGACTGCATCGATGGGTACGACGAAGACTCCAAACTGTGTACCGCAGGTATGTTATTAACTTCAATGTTTTCCTATTTCTCGGACATGACACAAAACCTATGGAATTACGGTCAAATGAAGAGTTAAATAGTTAAAATGAAAAAAGCATTCCAATTGTTAGTTGTAAGAAAAATATGCCGCCATAACAGCTCTAGCAGTATTCCAGAATACCCAGCAATAATACTAAGAGAGCCACTTGAAATCAAAGACTCGAAAATAAGAAGAGCCGGAACACCAATGGAATATGCTGGCCGCGTGCTTGCCTGCCAGCTTAAAAGCAAAAATACCAGTTACATATTTTTTACTTTATAGCTGAAAAAACAAATCAAAAAACCCACAAAGATAGTACATCCTAGATGACCAAAAACCCCAAAGGGAAAAACTACTTAAAGTGGTGAATATTCTCCCAGAGCAGAGATTCTACAAGATAGCCACAATTTCATACAAAACGGCACCAGTAAAAAGTATTTCAATTTAACTTTATTTAAACACAGCCTTCAACAAAGTTAGATAGTCTCACAACTTGAAACAAAGTCTCGTGCGACATCCAAACGTGCTGGAAAATACGAAAGAATTTAGTGGAAATAAAGTAAAGTTGCACACGAAACGTATTTTAGTAATTGCAAGCGGTCAGCTGTAAAAGAAATTGAGACGAAAGTAAAATACTCGTAGAAAATAAAGTTGGTGAATTGAAAATGCAGTATAGATTTACTGTTAAACTCTTTTGTGCTCTTATATTTCATTTTGTTCCCTGCTGTTCGGTATTTTTTCAACTGATTTTAAACTTTAGTTTTTAATATTATGTGCATTTCTAAAACGCAATATAATATAGACACATCCTCGGAAATCAGAAAGTAATTCTCGTATAGGCAATAAACAAGGATTTGGCTAAATAAAAGAAAACGGGATATTTTTAAGTGTACATCAAAAAAATACTGAAATGTACATCAAAATAACCCAAGCAGCATCACAAGCTGTATAACAGCTCTATTAAAGTTCATTTATACTCTTAATGCTGTATTTCTTGGCCGCATAAAGGCTGTATAAGCGCTTATACAGCCTCTATACCCCTGAAATGGGCACAAATTATACAGCGTTTTGTGTTATATTAGCTGTACAGTAGCTGTATAAGCATAAAATAGGCTGCATAATAGCTGTTTTGCGGCTGTACTATGGTGTACGAGGAAACCAATACACTCCAATTACTACATTGTAACTCACTTGTTAAGCTTTACGTTGTAAAAAGTATGTTGAACAGAGTTACAAAAGAATTAAGACGAAACAAGATATATTTTAATGATGGCGTTTATAATCGTATTGATCAAAGTGACATTTATTATAATCGCAAATTAAAGATTTGCAGATTCGATAGGCGCAGGATACAGTGCATTATCGTGCCAAAATAAATTTATTGTGGACATATATATGTTTTGTGATAAAAAATAAACGCGCCAACAAAATAACCAATAAAGAGATATTAAATAAGGAAGTAAATATGGTTTTATAGGTTAGAATTTAAAAATGTTTGAATTAATGGACTTAGAGCCTAATTGGTGCATAGTAGGTTAATGGACAAACTGAAAATATTGATAAACATAAAAACATTAGTCTAATTTTAAGTACTCATGTTCGTAATCTTCGATTTGTAATTGATAAAATGGCGACAATTTGCTTAGCAGCCTAAATTCTATTTTGATAGTCTTTTACAGATTAAGGCTGTACTATAGGCGTCATTTATTTATATTGCTGTTTATTACTCTCAAAGACAGAAATTAGACAGCTATCGTCTGAAAAAGGGTGTACAATTACACCATAAAAAGAAGCTGTAGAAGAGAGTTTGCCTACTACATAATACAGAAATAAGATTTGAGGACCACCTAATACCTACAGCTCTAAGCTGTATTAAGTAAGTGACGGTATGCAAAATGCAGCTATTGTACAGCTTTAATACTAAAATGAGAATAAAGCGTTACAGGAAACTTAAAGCTGTACATAACAGATATCATACAATGATTTAGAACTTTAAGCGTACTGTGACTCCTTAATACAGACTTAATACAGTTAGAGCTGAATAATTACTCCTAAACCGACATTATAACACTACAATGTCTTTTCAACGTTCTTATATAGCTGTAAATCAGCGTTAAGTGCTATATTGGCTGCTTTTTAGGTGTTCATTACGCTTGGTTGCTGCTTGGGAACTGATTGCACAGCAAAGCCCTACGTTAGGTTAGGTTAGCAATTCAGACATTCAGTATTTTTTTTGATGCACAGTTAAATACAATACAAATAAGACACTGTGGGGTTTGAGGGTATCTCGGGGGAGTTCCACACGATCCTCGACGCAACCTGGGAAAAGATATGCTTAATGCATTTCACACCAATAAGGATTACCCCTTACGTAAAGGGTAATCCAAACACCAAATCTGCTAAGAGGTATTTTAGCTGATCGCACGATTAAAGAGTAAACAAAACATATTTAAAACACTATTCTCTCCTTTTCTAGCCAAACGACCGCCCGTAGAGGAGACGGCATCATTCTTGCAATCACTGCTGGCGTCCCACGGGCCCAATTACCTTGAGAAGCTGTTTGGCAGCAAGGCCCGAGATGCCTTGGAGCCACTGGGGGGCGTCGAGAAGGTCGCCATTGCTCTCTCAGGTAAGATCGTCAATGTGACTTTTCGTTAATTGGCCATATCACGATAGGGTGCCACTGACGCCTAGGCGCTACCCCGACTTAAGGCCTCTCAAGGCAGGTGCAGGTTACCCGTTGTCCTAGGTGGGCGACGCGACGCGACGCGACACGACGCGACGCAATGCGACGTAATGCGACCAATACTTCACGCGACGTGTGTCCTATGTCCGTGCGCGCAAACGCGGCAGTAGTGTTTTTAACCATGGGCAAATATTATACTGCTTTATTACTAGAAAATTCATATTTTAAATACTTAGCCCTACAGAAACTTCGTAAACATAGAAGAAAGTCAACAAATATTATATATTTAGGTGATGTCCAAAAAATAACCCAGAATCGACAGGAATGAAATGTGTACCGATGGATTGGCATTAAAATATAATATAATGTTGCCAAAGCGGCAACCCTGAAACCGTTATAGTATAGGAGCTAGGAGCAAAATAAAATAAGTAAGAAATTCGTATAAAACAATAATTAAAATAAGTTTACATCATGTTGTTGCTTAATATAACGTTGTTTTAATGTTGTAACACATGTGTTATACATGATAGTTATCATTAACACATTTCACAAGCAACAGCAACATAATAACAACAGCATATTAAATCACAACATAAAAAAGACTGTTTTTTGTACCTATATATTTTTTCTTTTGGCCCATGGATACTACAATCGTTATAGTAGGTACTGTGGGTATTATTGGTAATTCTGTGGCTAAAGATTGCAAATAAAATAATAATTGGTATAGTAGAGGAGCTAAAAGCCAAAAAAACTAAGTTAAAAATCGTTTAAAAATAATAAAAATACGTTATGTTGTGGGTGTGAATATCGTTGTTATTATAATTATGCATATGATTAAAATTTATCAAAATAAGAGTTACATTATAAAAATAAATGATTTAAAAACATGATGTTGCTTTTGCTTGTACACTCATGTGTAACACAAGTTGTTGTGGATTAGAATGTCGTTGTTATTATAGGTAATTGTAATATTATTAAAACTTATCACAATAAGACTTTACATTATGAAAATAAATGTTTAACAACGATATTCTCACCCACAACATGGCTCTTAGCTCCTATACTATACCAATTATTTTTATATTTGCAATCTTTAGCCACAGAATTACCAATAATACACACAGTACTATAACGATTGTAGTATGTATGGGGCAAAAACAGAGTCTTTGTTATGTTGTGATTTAATATGATGTTGTTATTATGTTACTGTTGCTTGTGAAATGTGTTGATGATAATTATCATGTACAACAAAAGTGATACAACATTAAAACAACGACAAACTTATTTTTATTACTGTTTTATACGAATTTTTTACATATTTTGTTTTGCTCCTAGCTCCTATACTATAACGATTTCAGGGTTGCCCCCTTGGTAACATTATATTATATTTCAATGTCAATCCATTGATATACATTTCATTCCTGTCGATTCTGGGTTTTTGTTCCATACATTTTTGGACATCTCCTTTGGAGAGTTTCAATCTGTCAAAAAAGTATTCATACTCCTTCCTTCAATTCAAAAATTCCTTTACAAATGTCAAGCCGTCGCGCGTCGTCGCGTCTTGTCGCGCAAAAAAACAAGTCCGCATTACGTCGCGTGTCGTCGCGCACTGACTAACGCGACAACGTAGGCTACTATCATACACAACGACCATTTGACATTTACGCGTCGCGTCGCGTCGCGTCGCGTTGCCGCGTTTGTCGTTCAACTAGGACAACGGGTTAGGTCGCAAGGCAGGTGGTATTAGCACGACCTAATCAGGTGAATCCGGGGAAGTTTAGTGGGTAGTGAGACACACGTCTTTAGTCCTAAGTCCCACACACGGTAGATGCATTCTGCTCCCCAAAAAAGGAAAGGAAAGGATTACCGGGTCACCTCATAAAAGGAGGAAAAGTAGGGTGTCACTTGTCGGGAAGCATTTTTTTATAAAAGAGGGAAGCAAACTAGCATGTATGATACCTGATGGTACGTGCAATCACTACCGTCCACAGACACCGACGACTAGTCGTCGGTATCCATGAATAAAGAATATTTTGATTTGATTTGATTTGAATAGATTCTTTAAGTATAAAACGTTACATGGCCAATCTTCGACTTGCGCGGTATTGTTAACTAAGTGACGCCTTGTAAAGTTATAACGATTGACCCTCCAAAGTGAACTAATTTCGCGATATCGCGCGTCTTAAATACGCCATCGCACCTAACGATTTAAGTCTCCGATTGTAGATATCTAATCGCGCCTTATTCGTAAAGCCGGCTTCATAGATAATTTGCATTTTATAGCCGACTAGAGCCCTTCAGTCAAGATTACCGGTTTCAACTGTAGACCTAACTTTATTTACCACCCTAATCTGAATTTAGGGGAATAACGTAATGGATACCTGGATTTTCAACCCAATCCTGAATCCTCCATTGGCGATCGATTCATGGTGTTCTGTTTGAGGAGACGGCAAATATATAGGGCTCGTGGGTTCGATCCCTGCCGCATGTAGTTATTTTAAGAAGACGGCAAATACCTATATAGGGCTCGTGGGTTCGATCCCTACCGCATACAGAAAGTTATTTTGTGTGCATGAAAATGTTTGTTTGTATCGATCTAGCTATTTCTATGTGTAAGGGTATAATTTACAAAATAAGTATATGTATAATAATTAAATTCAGTCGTTGTAAACATACATAGTCGTATAAAACGACGCTTTGTGAATAATTTATGTATGTTTACACGGCGCCGTCTAGTCTAGCCCTAAACTAATAAATAGCTTAGCTTGTACAGTCAACAGCACATCAGACTACCCTAATGTGTTTTTCTACAACCAATTTTCAGCTTTATTCACTTCACATAGAGTTCTCTCACAATTGAGATTTTTGACAGATTAGGGTAGGTTGATCTGTTGCCGTCCGTACTATCGATGCCAGACAACGAATAAACTTACATAAACTTTCACTGTTTTTAAAAACATAGAAACTACAGACCGATGCATCACAGACATGTTCAATTGTTCACGCACTCAAATGTTTGTACTCATAACGTTGGAGGATCGAACCCGCGACCTTGTGAAATAACCGACTACTCAACTATTACACCAAATGGGTTGTCATGTGAATAATGTCTAAACATTTATTTATTTAACCAAGCATATCTATTTTATTTTTATTTGTCTGAAGATTTAGGACATCAATCACGTTATAAGCCTAGATTTTACCTATCTATTTTCTTCTGAAATATTTGTAAATCATGTTATTTTACCAGCTTCATTTTGCTTACTAATTTCACTACGTAGGTAGACGTATAACGCTTGTTACAAGATAAATGTGCGAATCATTTCGTTTTGAAATCATTTCGAAATGCTTATATCTATCATAGTTATATCTCTATAACATATTCCTTCACATGGCATTGTGGGCTTACACATTTAGGTACTTTCACACTAAAAAAATAACGAATAACACTTTGTTAACGTTGTAGCGCGTAAAGTGTACCAAATTTTTATAGGACTAAATGGCAACTAAGTATTCCGAATCCAACAAAGAAAGTATCATGTAAATTGGATCAGAAACCTCAGACTAATCGGTTGACATACATAAAAATCATTCTACCTGAATTGAGAACCTCCTCGGTTACTGTCGACGCCCTCTGCCCCACCTCGGGGTCATAGGACATTAAGTCAAGTCGGTTACACAAGGAATAACCATGGAATAACCATGGAATAACACTCATGAAAACACGACCATTTTACACCAACCCTACACCACTCCGCAACAACGAGGTGAATAAGCCAAAGTATAAAAATTGCGTCATTCACATTTTTGACTAGCGTTTTCACGTTTCAGAATCTCAAACCATTGAGGACTTCGGCGCAGCCCTTCACCTCATGCGGTCAGACTTGGAACACCTACGTTCGGTCTTCATGGCGGTCGAAAACGGAGATCTCGGAATGCTGAAGTCCCTCGGCATCAAGGATTCAGAGCTTGGCGACGTCAAGTTCTTCTTGGAGAAGCTGGTCAACACCGGTTTCCTCGACTGAATAGCACCGGAGTCTGCCTCTGATTACTACCACGTTGTCCAGTTCGGCCCCATAAGCTCCTCCTTCTACAGCTACCTTCCTTATGATTCTGTCAAATACAGGAGAAAATAATCCTTTCCTTTCATAATTTCCAACCCAGAGAGATTGTTGAATGCTTGAAGACCCCAACAAACCTCTGTTAGAGTCTGCCTTTAGTCTACTGACTACCGCAACCGGCCACGCGGACTCAGCGTCTGTAGGACGGCTCTAACAGAAGATTTTGATTTGAACAGTTAGTTAGATAGTCAAAAGCGTATTACTTTCAAATTACCCTAGGATATAGGTATATTTTTGTATTAAAAAGCTTTGTTAGAATACCAGTATCGTCAATTACACAAGTTATATCAGGGTTTACTCGCGTCTCGCCGCTCGAGTGGCACTGTTGAGTAAGACTGGTAGATGGTGAAAGGAATGCACTCGATCGGTGTCCCTGATATGACCTGACGTAGCGAGTGAGTGTGATTGCTTCTGAATGTCGCCCCCATAACCCTTTTTCTACCCTAAAATGTCAGAGGCGACTCCAAGTACACGCGTCCATTCTAAGCGAGATATAAAGCTAAGTCGGTTGATTTCATTCGATTGAAAAAAAAATGTCCTTAGATTAATATTATAAGAATCGTTGAAAGAATGCATGCGCTTTATATCTGGCTTTTGGAAAAATCCAGAATAGGACCATGGATACATATCATTTAAAAATTAGATCGTAGGATAAATACATATCATAGTTCGTAATCAGTAGAATAAATACAATTATTTTAATATGATCGGTATTGTAGTGTTTTATGGAACATTTTATATGTCCGTTTCGTAGGAACTTTTGCAATCATGAAGGTTAAATCTTAAAGCATGTCGGTGCTGCACTCAAATCTACATACATATCAAAATTATGTGATTAATATAATAGATTAGATATTGTGTGTTATTTATAATAGAATATAAATGTAGTTGCAAAATCAACTAAGTAGTTAGTTATACTACTTACTAATTCTATCTTTCGTCTATACGATTTGTCATATATATCTATATATATAATTTTAACTGTCCTTTATTGGTGTTGTAGTATAAAACTTTTGTCAAATGCGGGCTAAAAAGACAACGAATTACTATACCTACCTTCTAATAACGTGTTTTGAATACGTCATTTTACACGTATAAATATCTAATCGAATACACAAACACAGTATAATACTTGCAAAAACTGTATCTATCTGTGCAGTGCAGGTCAAAGATAAGCAGGTCTATTGAAATTAATTAAAAGTACAGACAGCAGCAGATCAACCTATCCTAATCCGTAAAAAAATCTCAATTAAAATTGAACTCTATGTGAAGTGAATAAAGCTGAAAATTGGTTGTAGAAATTTGACAGATTAGGGTAGTCTGATATGCTGTCGACTGTACATTGATTGGTACTTATTTGATAATAATTACGGCATTTGAGACGTCTGGGGAATGTATCCGTCGTTAATTTGGTTTTAGTGCTTAATTAAATCACAAGACAATTAGAGAGCAAGCTTTAGCTTGGTCGTTTTGCGACACGTCATTACAAAAAAAACAATTACCAAATTCTAAAATGCAGAAAGCTTTTGATTCTTTTTCCAGTAGGTAGGTACGTTTTTATTTCAGTTTTAAATGGTTTTGTTTTTAAAATTTAAAAATACTGGCAATAGCTGTTCTTTTGTTGTATAGGGACCACATGACACTTTAAATAAATTACTTTGATAAAGATTTTCGTTTCTATTTTCAATAGTGTTCTAGTATTTTAAATCGAAATCGAATATTTTTAATCGTATTATTTCTGTTTGAGTGTTCGATTGTATTAAGTATTTTGTAAGGAAATAACGGCTTTTATCAGGTAAAATTTCTTAAATTTCTATTTGATGGTTAAAAACGGAACAGCCTGTATTTGCCAGAAGTTGTATGGCCCAAGGCCCTAAGTAAAACTAGTATTTCCAACGCCAAATTCTGAACCTATAGCAAAGTCTATCTCCGTTATAAAATATTTATATAGCTGTTCATAAATTTACTATTCGTTATAAAATATTTATATAGCTGTTCATAAATTTACTATTTTATCTATATGTAGATAGTACGTAAGTAAGTTAAGAATAGAAACAGTATACAACTCGTTAATAATTTTAACTTGCGTCAGATACTAGACCATTATAAATCTGCAAAGCAATTTTCGAGCTGTTAGTTGATATGTGTTTCAACTATGTATAAATTAAAGCTTATCTTAAATGACAAATCAATAAATGAATCATCTTGAAGTTGAGTTTTATTTCAAAATCTGTATTTAAGGATGGAACTGCTTTCGGTTTTAAAATGTTTTATTGATCAAGATCCGATACAACATAGCCTTTTCTTTATGTAATTTCATTGTTTTTTATTTTATACAAGTTCTTACTACACACAACGGATAATCCTTTTTCCTGTTTATTTTTTTTTGGCTGCTTAGTTTTTGTTTGCAAGAACATCAAACAAACAATAAACACGTTTTTATTTTAAAATAAATAGATGCCTGGTATAGTTTGGCAACCTATGAAAAATATGCGAAATGTTTAATTTCTTGGTAATTTTAAAAAATAAAATTCTTTTTTACGATTTACACTTTTTATCTATAAAACTAACAATCACTTTCCAGTAGGTATAGGTACTTATTATACATACTTAACTTGTATATTATTCTTATTAAAGGTATTATTTTAATCAATATTTTCAAAATACAGATCTAAACATTTTATACACAGAGGTAATCAACGAAATTTAAAGCCTAAAACATTGGCAATACTTATTATGAACAGCACAAACATTAAACAAATTACTACTTAGTTTTTTTTTTACATTAACTTACCTACTTAAAAATATTTTACAAAAAATAACACATAAAACGAAAGAAGAAATACCTAATTATTAATTAATTTAATAACAAGTAAGTATGAAGCATTTTAAATATTGATTTATTTTGAATTGGGTGCGTGCAGCGTGGTAGGGGTATTTTGCCATCTCATTCATACTAATATTACAGTTTTAAGTTCCTATTTTTTGAATAAAAAGAAATAATTGTCAAGTAACCAAAGGACGTCATGACATTACAAAGAACACATCGACCCATCAACTAATTTTCAGCTTTATATCCTTTGCATACAGTTGTATTTCTTTTTATGCTAGATCATTTGCTGGCTGGTAAGCGGCAACTGGGGCCTATTCAATAGAACTTCACTTTGAGTGATCCTAGTGATGTATATCTCAATCAATCTCAATAGAGAGATACATCACTAGGATCACTCAAAGTGCTACAGGTACATCGGCAAACTTCTTGAATATCAGGTGGGGATTGCGCAGAACACGAATGGGCGATTTTCTGACAGGCCATTTAAAAAAAGGCTTCCCAAAAGCTTCACTAGATGGCGTTGAACAAAGTATGTACATCTATTGTTACTTCTGGTTTTGTATCTAGGATTGATCTGTGAGCCATAATCTTTACTCATTCTTCTTCTTAATGAATGGCTTGCTTTGTGTTTTTATTAACAATTCCGCCAATTGTAATTTTTTCGGGAATGAAATGACATCTGAAATAAACAAAACGTTCCGTTTTATGAAATAAAAGTCATGTCGAAGCAAACTTTATAACGTTCCGCTCCTTGTGACTGCATAGGTGGAACGGCGCCATCTTTTGGGAACTACTAACAAAACATCGTCAGAAAATCGCCCATTATAGTATTACCAGAATAAAAGTATCACATAGAATTAAAAATGAAACACGATAACTCTTTTTGTAACTTTATTAGAAAGAAAGTCAATGCTTTCTTTCTTTATTAAATTATGGGCAACTATAATGGAGTGGTTTGCCATTGCTGTACTGCCAATGGAGAAAAATTGCCACAACAAAGATTTATATTAAATAAAAATTGGAAAAATAATTAGACAACAATATGCATAAACATTTTCACTTTGCATTACACAACTAACAGAGGACCAAATGTTATATCCATAGGCTCAAAATTGTTGCAATATAAAATGATACAGCAGGACCTCTTTAATCCGAACCCTCTCTAGTCCGAACACCTCTGTAATCCGAACCCCCGACCCGAGCCCGCGCTTTCCCAGTTTTTTCACACGCTGAACCAGTGGCAAGCGTTTCCAATTCAAGCGCCATGTCTGCCTTAAATATATGTCTTGAATGGGCTGATCAAGTGGATATTCCTAGCTTTGCCAAAAAAAAAGGTTTTACGTTAATTACGAGACAACCACACGACAAACCAAATAATTGGAATTCTTTAAAAAAAGTTGAATAAAATAGGAAATGTTTATAGATGAATACAGACATTATTTATGTATGTACCTATGTAGTTTTATTTACAAAAAATACCCTTATCATCTATACTCCGAACGCTCCACCAATCCGAACGGGGGCTAAATTTTCAGAGTTCGGATTAAAGAGGTCCTGCTGTAAAAACATTAAGAGCAAAAAAATACGAGTATAATTATACAAGTACTTATATTGCTTTCTGTCCGGTTGCTATAAGTGTTAATCACAAGCACCAATGGCAATACATAGTTGCTATAAAATCGTACACCTAAGGATAAATGTCTGAAAAAATTAAAATAGAATTCTACTTATATTTACATACATAATATACTGTGAATTAGACTATCCTTGTATTAGGATCTTTATATCAAAACTCACAGACCACAATTGTTATGAAATCTGATTCTTTAGTGATATCCTATTTTTCTTAAATATAATTTAACTTCCATTACAAACTGTTATCATTTTAACAAATCAAAAAATTAAATAACAATTAGATGCAACTTTCACATTAACTAAGTCAAAATGTAAATGGTTTTCGCTACTTTAGTCCAATATTGTACAATCACTTAGCCCAAATGAATTCATAACATCTAAAGATATTCAAAATATTATCTACAGATCGTTCACGATAAGAAGTCCTTTAGCCGCTATATTGGTACTATTGTTATTCAATACTTTCAATCTGTTTTTTGACAGATTTACAAAGCGTAGGTAATGCTGCCAATATGGCGGCTAAAGGACAACTTATGGTGAACAGACTGTACAATATTCATGGTCCAAATATTGACACAATGGACCAATGAGGTTCGTTGTGACCTCATTGCAATATACATTCACTTGTGAACAATATTCGATTCATTACGGCAGCAAAACTTATCTATTTGACAACATACAACATTCTGAGATTTATAAATGCACACTACATAATTGTAGTAATGTTTTAAAACTTTTTACCACGTTTTCTGTTATTTTTCTCTCTCATCATGTCTTCTTCATCCATCTTGTTATAATGAGAATGAATATGAGCGAGCAATTTCTTTTCTCTAGAAAACCTTTCATCACACATGTTACAGGAATATTTATCTTTATCCTTACTATCAGTATTTCCTTTTGATGCAGGAGTGGAAGTAGATATTTGAGACTCTTGAATTATATTATCAGTTGGGAGAACATATGATGGTTGTAATAATGGATCTACGTTGATAAACGTAAAGAATGCATCTTTAGGCGGCACTGCGTCTTCTAAAGTCACATTAAATGGCTGCCTTTTTTCATTTCCATCTTCTTTTATTTCATGCTTGGTCTTTCTTTGACGTTTTCTCGATGTTTCTTCCACTGGTTGTGGAGGTTGTGGTTTTGTGGATATTAACAATTTACTAGGATTGCCTGTTTGAACAATTGTGTACGACTGTTTCTTCATTGCTGGTGTGGTGAATGTTGGTTCGGGAGCTGGAGTAGGTGGTGGTGGGTATATACTAGAGTGGTGTGGTAATGTTGAAAACAGACCAACAGGATATGGCTGCTCATGAGATTTATTTTCAGCCTTTTCATTCTGTTCAGATGAATTTTCTAAATCAATAACTTCAGGAACCACAGTCCTACTTTTATTCAATGAATTACTACTGGTTTTCCGATTCTTGGATTCCGTTGACTTTACTGGTTCATCACTTTTCCGCTTTTTGGATGATTTCGTACTAGTATCATTAGTATCTGTTACAGAACCAGCAAATGATTCTTCAACTAACTGGTAAGTATTATTTGGGCCAGGAACCAGTTTATATCTAGAATTTAAGCTTGGAATACTAGGAAATTGTACTGAAGGTGATGAAGTTGAATTTTCTGATGAAGGTTTTGCTGGTGGGTCTTCTATTGGAGCAACTGACATACCAATTATGGGATTATTTTCATCACGCCTAACTTTACTGGCGGGACCAATCCTAGGCTTGGGCTTAGCTTCTGGTTTCTTAACTTCTATTTCAGTCTTAGCAGGTTCATTTTCTGAAGATTTTACAAGCTCTCCATCAACTTTAGTATTTATGTACTTAACCACTGGAGCTCGAGGTGGATCAGGAGGTAAAATAGTTTTCAAAAAATCCAATTTTGGGACACCACCAGTCTTAGAACATCCATGTGTCATAACAACTTCTTTTTTCAAAAAGTTTCTATTACATAATTTGCATTGGAATAAAATTCCAACACCATTAACTTTGATTGTGCTTACATGATCCATTATATTAAATGGTTTAGGTGGGTTTTCAGGCTTAGGCTCTTCCTTTTGGGTCTGCTGTGCAGGTGGTGGTGATTTAATCTCAACATCACTAGAACTGGAACTCTCTTCATCAGAACTTGATAACTGAATGGCTCTCCTTTTACTTTTACTCTTACTAGTAACCTCTTGTTCATTTTTTTTTGTATCATCATTCTGTTTGTCACATTTTTTGACCTGTCTTCTGGCATCTGGTAGACCATCAAGCAATGCTTCAGGGTTTTGTGACCTTGACGTCCTTTTTGGTATAAACTTTTGGTCACATTTGTCTAAGGTCAACTTTAGTTGTTTTAAGGACTTGTCATCTTCAGGCTCATTTTTAACATCAGTATTATTTTTAGACTCCTTTTTTAATGTTGGAGGGCATTCAGTTTTAATTTTTGCTTCTTTTTTTACAGATTTAGGACCAGCTGACTTTTCTTCTTCTAATTGCTTTAAGGGTATGTCTTTAATACCCTCCATGGCTTTTTTTATCAATGCATTGCAAATATCATCATTGGATATATTGGATTTATTTAATTTCTCTTCCCAAAGTGCTCTGGTCTTTGTTTTAGGGACATGCTGGTCCTTTTTACCCAAAGCAGTGTTTAAGCTTTGCTGTGTTTTTATACATTTTTGTACAAACTCATATAGCTCTTCTACTTTAGCTGAGCATCTAAAGCAGATTTTATGAGGCAAGTCATCATTCTCAGCAATCTGAAAACGAAAACATTACACATAAAGTTTCATAGAGATAAGATACCTTTACAAAACTGAAACAATAATATTGTTATCAGTGTAGAATTAAGCAAAGGATAAAACCTGAAATTAATAATTATAAGCTTCATACATACATTTTACACAGAAGAGAATAACATTATGATATTCTATACACTAAAAAGTTTTAGTAACCATGTCCATGCAATGTTAACCTGATAATCAAATCATTTGGACACTATTTAAAAAGTTAATTTCTGATATCTAATATCAGTTACACATCATTGTGTCAAGTAAGAAATTAAGGCGACATTGAAATACAGATTGGTATGGTAATGTTAAAACGTATAGGGAACTTAAGGTGCTGGCTGAGTCCAGAGAAAAGTGAAAGTTGCTTCACTGACAAGAGTGATGCTCTTACTTAAATTAGATTAGATTAGATGGTAGAGAGTATCAAAAGCTGCTCAACTCACCCCAAATGGCATTACTTCATTTATTTTCTTGGCGGTCACCTTATCTGCGTCAAATATGTTAAGGAAAGGGCCATCTTTAGATTCGCAAAGCCTGCAGACTTTCATGAACACAGTTTGGGTAGCCGTACTTATAGCTGCCGCTATCAGATCCATGTCAGTTAGGGTTGATTCTTGAACAGCTGGTGCTGGCTTTGATGCTTTCGATTTCGTCTTTTTCTTCCCCATTTTGTTTTAAGAAGGATAAGAAATGAACCAAAAACAAAATGCTGGCCACTAATTTAAATAGCAAACTGGACCTTCTACCAGAATGAATTATTTGTCTTGGCACCTATCAGCAATGCGGTCAAATGGACTTCTACTTTCAATATCCTTTAACCATATCATCAGTTTAGCTTGGAAATCGAAATAAGCTCACGATCACGACAAATCAAATACGAAACGAAACATGGCTGATGAGAAGAAAACCAACCAACCAAAAGCTTGACAGATTACAGAACATATGAAATGTCATAAACAATAAATATTTTTTTTTCTAAAAATTACAGCAAGTGTGCAACATGGACATGGACCAACGCCATTGCGCCAGTTCGCCACATCATCCTAACTCTAAATTGTAATTTCCATGCATTTCCATGATTTGACGATTTTTAATTTAATGAAATCGTTTATGGTGTTGTTTGATCATTCAATTAATTAATATCATTCGAGTTTACCAAAACAACATTGAAACAGAATCGAAAAAATATTTTAGTAATGGCAACATCAATTTCATCTTCGTGGCCGCCATCTTGAAATTTAGTATTGTGCCAGTCGGGGGGGCGGTGACATTATTTTACCCGTCATCGTCTTAATTTTGTGAACTTGTTTTATAAAACGCGAAAAGAAGTGTCGTTTTGCTGTGTAAATAGTTTATGTCAGGACTGAACGTGAGGATGGCGGGTCAGACTATAAACGATAGATTCTTGGCCGCTCGGCACAGTATCGCCGGCCAAGGATTAGCAAAATCAGTATGCAAAGCTACCACCGAAGAAATGATTGCCCCCAAAAAGAAACATTTAGATTGTGAGTATTGTTATGATTTAGCCGTAGTCGTAAATTCGCTTTATCGTTAAGACACGGGCGATATACGTATCGCCTATTGGTGACACTCTAATGATGGTCGATATCTCTACCGTGAGTACCTATCCGTTTGGCTCATTCACTCCAAGTTCAATCTATTCAGCGAACGTCACAACATTTCGTTGGGTACCTAGTCTCATCAAAACATGTTATTGAAAGGCAATTGAAAGGCCAATTAATTTGTGTCGAAATATTTTTACATAATTGTGTCTCACGGCTTCACAATGCAACTTGACACAGTTTCGCTATTATGTCATGTGAAAGAACCGGGGGGATGACATGTAAGCATGTAACTGTTGTAAAAAGTTGATTGTTGCTATTGGTTTTATGTAAGAAGCAACATTCGATCATTACTGGCTGCACTCATAACACCAGTATTGTATTATTTTGTTAATTTCACACTGTGTGGTCAGGTTACAAAGCTTGATCTACCCACCCTACTCATATGGAAAATTTCCTGTTAGTAGGGTATTCATTTGAGGCCATGCCCTCACATTAATGAGACATCCCCATAAGAATGCACAAAGTTGTTACTAATTAATTTTTGGTGTATACTTTTTATATACAAAATAAATGTTGAGTAGGTAGTTATACAAGGTTTTTAATGACAAGAAGAGTCAGTTTCATATTCTGTGATATACAATAAAAAATCACCACCCCACAAGCCACAATCTCAGAATATTAAGGCAATGTCTACAATTTTAGCTGATAACAAGTAAAAATACCATTATAGGTAGCCTATATTAATAACCCTTTTTAACAAGACTACTACTTTACCTTAACATAAAATGTCCACCCCTTATTATTATTATTCTTACATTATTTTAAAAGCAAAGATAACATTGGGTGCTATAAAATGTTTGTTAGGGGATGCATAAATTATGAGTGATTGCATTGCTTTGATAAGGAGACAGGACCATTTCCTGTGTTATCAGAAATAATGTGATATAATACTGAAGGGGATATTATAGATTGTTGACCATTGTTTATTAAAATAACTGTTGTAGAAAAATCATTCTAAACTTTTGCCACCAACTTGTAGATTGTTTTTCTATGATTTCTTTACTTTTTTTTGTAAGTAAGGGCTTCGGTGAATAAACAATGCTTTTGAATGAAGTTTATCTTTACTGCCAAATAGGTACTTCTGAATTCCATTTGCTTGTTATCATTGACACTAAAAAGATATTATTGAATCATTGTAATGAAGATTTATAACAATTTCATTTATTGTTCTTCAAATTCTTATTTAGATAGGATTGCTTATAAGCCAACTTAAGGAGATTATCATATATGCTAAAAAAAATATGATATGTCCCATACCCATTTAAGACTACTGGGGCCAAGCAGACATTCATCTATGTAACATTTGAGTTATTTAATTATATAACACACTATAAACAATTAAGATATAGATACCACCTATCTGGAACTGAAATATTGAGTCACATAATTATTCACGCTAGACCAATGCTCCCACGGCAATTAAAAAAAACTCACTAACCTACATTTTGATGTTTATTTATTTAACCAATGATCACACTTTCATATGCCGTTATAAAAATGTAGAAATTTCCAGATAAGATTAGATTGCCTGGAAGGCTGTTCGTTAACGTAGAAGTTTGAACTTGTCGCCTAGCCTGTGACGTCACTACGACGATACACGCATGCCGAACAGCTGGGTGACGCAACCGTAACACCATGCGTACGAAATAGTAAAAGCCCTGTCTCATTAGGACGCCCATTTTTTTTTTTTTTGACTCTGCCTGCTACCTTATCCTAAGGCCCTAAACGCCTAAACAGGCGGCACTTATGACGTTCGTTATCGCTCAATTCGCGATAGCGAATGCCAAACCCGTACTTTCAATATCGCTTGACCACGTGACTTTTCTAAGGCACCTGTCAAATCCATACAATTTCGCTATCGCTGTCAAAATGTTTCTTTGTTTAGGCCCCCTGAGATAGTATGAAAATGTCAAAATTAACAACGTTGCCAAACCATCGCCAAGTGTGCTAGGTTCCATCCCATACGTTTTAATAATATCTATGTCGCAGGGATATGATAAAAACAGGGAATTGGTCAATTCCCTAAGGGATTTGTTGATCAAATCACGGAGAATGTTAAAATAACAACACGATTTTATCATTTCCCTAAACAAATCTAGTGATTTGAACAAATCCCAAAATATCTAGTTCTTACTAAGGGGGAAATCGACTCGGATGGATATAGGTTAGAAGGCTAAGGCCTTCGCCGTGGTTATTTTTTTTTTAAACACAGAAACCCTTTTTTGTTTTCACTATAATTTTGTCATTTCACTGAACCAATTTTGGGATTTGATCAAATCACTAGATTTGTTTAGGGAAATGATAAAATCGTGTTGTTATTTTAACATCCTCCGGGATTTGATCAAATCCCTTAGGGAATTGACCAAATCCCTGTTTTTATCATATCCCTGCGACAGATATACTTCGATACGGTTACCCGGACGTCGCCATGGCGTCCTAATGAGGCAGGGCACTTACGGATATTGGTGTATTGTTATGATTATGAACTGACTACACTGTTTTAGCACCGATTTGTCGCGATCAATATTACTAATAGAGGTGATGTTAATGTATACACAGACTAAGGGCCAGTTTCACATGTAATAGCTTAAAGAAGCGCGTGATAATTTATTTTTTAGGATGCTATCTCTTTGTTACCTTTCTTTTACAAAAAGAAAAAGACAGAATCACTGTTGGCCAGACAAATGATCACGAACTCATCAGGCAGTAGTGTTACTGGCCCTAAAGGTCGAATAAAAGCGAGTGAATATTATTTATATTATTTTTAATTAAACAAAATAAATAAACCAATAAATTGCGCTCTGGACTTAATTCGATTTTAACGAGTGAAGGTAAAAATGTACTTTAGGACCGTCGATAATTAATGCTATTAAAACCGACAAGGTAACAGAAGTACTTATTTCTCGTAAATATCTGCGATTTGCGGAAATTTTAACGTTTTGAAGCAGGCCTCCCTTTCTTCGTTAGCGATTTACACCAGTGAAAATAATAAAATAGGATATCAATCCTTTAAAATACAACTTCGATTCGGTAGCTTTAACCATTGATGATTCCTTGTGCCATCGGCCGGGAAAATGCGAGAAAAAGTGTTCTGGCACGTGCCAATGCTAGAAATCGTATCAAATGGAATCCCACACACAAAGTTCAAATATCGGTCCGTAGTTCCGTACTCCGTATAAATTCGGAATAAATTTTGATTCTACATAGATGACGCGTTCGAACTGTCTGGTCGAAGATAAGGGTTCTAGAAACTAATTTTCGCGGAAGTCATTCCCTTACACATTGAAAAGGGACTCTGAAACGAGTGGGCGCGTTGGGTTACCTTTATTACAAGTTTGAACGATTCTTGGCAAAAAGTAAGACCATTTCGAACCGATAACAAGTTTTAGTGACCTAGGCCTTAGGAGTACTATCGCCATCGGGTATCATAAGCGTATTTGAGTCCAGAAACTGATTTCCCTGCCAGAGGCTCTAGGCAATATCTTATATGACACTCAATAAAAGAATTTATTTTTTTCTTGTTCAGGGGATCCTAGTAAATGCGGGGAATAGGTACATGTAGCACATACGTAGGCAGTTGTCTACACTGCCAAATTCTTAATCCAGCCCTGTTTGTTTGTTAAATAACCAAAATGTTTCCCAAATACCGCCCACCCTTAACTGGCCACGCTCCAAACACTTCATCCCCATTAAGTTTTATTTTCTACTAAGAATAAATGTAAATTCTGGGTGAGGTTTTTTCAAATCTATGTAGGTCATTGGTTTTTAAGAAAACTACGATTTTGTTTCGCTGTCATTAAACCAATTCTCTTCGAAGCTTCCCAGAGTTCTAAGTTTCTGTCATTAAGTAAACGATTCCTTAACTTTTTTATGGTTCTTCAGATGTCAGAAAGGCACAAAAAAGTAGCCCACCTGAGTAAGCGGCGAGCCTTCGCACGAAAGAATCCCGCAATGTAGGAACATAATACATAATATACTAAATTCTGTCACTTCGTGATTGAATAACAAATGTAATTTATACATACATCTGGTTTAAATGAGATAACATTGTAACAATTTACAGGCTATCTGTCTGCCATATCCTCTCATGTAACCAGATGGTTATGCGTTATTCACTGTTGCCTATAGAAACAGTATACCCATTACTAAGAATCGATAACATTAAGCATGGTTATGTGAAACTAAATTAAAGTGTAACTTTAAAACCTATTAATATTCGAATCGTTTTTAAGTAATCGCATAGTTTTGTAATCTTTGGAATGGATTTTTATTTACAAACACCGTTTTTTTAAGAGAGCATCAGGGCCGTTCGTTCATTATTGTACTTTCCGAAGCACTGAGGAAAATCGGTTTAACTTATCGGTAAAACGGACCTGCGCAGAATGTTTTTTAATTTTGCGATCGTTGCATAAAACTCCTTTTATTGTAATACTTCTGCGGGTAA
Source organism: Mecyna flavalis (assembly GCA_949319885.1). NCBI lineage: Eukaryota > Metazoa > Arthropoda > Insecta > Lepidoptera > Crambidae > Mecyna > Mecyna flavalis. Next base: position 12,795,249 of record OX439413.1, read on the forward strand.
AAGGATAAAGCAAACGTTAAAAGAAGTGCTGGGAGTGGCAACTTATCAACATCGTAGCAACTTAACTAAAAATTGTCAGCTATCATAAATGTTGACTCCGATTTCTGCGAAATGTAAGACCGAATCTTTTTTTTCTTTACTTACATCAGTTAGCAGACAGGCACCCAGCCCACCTGATGGTAAGCGGTTCACCAGGAAGCGTCGCTCAATGTGCTGCCAGACTGTAGGCTTAATATTGCCGAAACACAGCCAGAGCTGTTATGGCGGCAGATTTCACCTGTGGGGGTTGTGTAGCTAGCCAGTCGGACTCTGAAAAAGCCCTACCATTAACCAGACCCTAGGCAGGAATCGAACCCACGACCTCCTGGTTTTATACCCGAGCGGCATAGCCACTTTTCCACGGAGGCGGTCAAAAATCTAATCCAGGAGCAGAAAATTATGAACTATGACTTCTTCAGACCTAGAACCTCTCGACTATAAACTCTTGATATCTCAGTCTGTGCCCGACTATTCTAAGTAGGTATTTGATTCCGACTGACTTGATGAGATTTGGCATAAAACTATCTTCGATTTAAGAGCAACCAGCCCCCCTAAACAAGCGGCATTTATGACGTTCGTTATCGCTCAATTTGCGTTTGCGAATGTCAAAACTCGTACTTTCAATATCGATTGACCACGTGACTTTTCTAAGGCACCTGTCAAATTCATACAATTTGAAGTTAGCGAATTTCGCTATCGCTGTCAGAATGTTACTTTGTCTAGGCCCCCTGTAGTAGGTTCCACACTTCCACTTAATGTGGAAACAACGGCTAAAATCAATTGCATGGTGTCAATTTGTGCAACAATTAAATCGTTGAGATAACAATTCTAATATATTTCATCCAGAATCCAGATCTACCTAAGACCTTCCAAAAAGTTGACGTAAGAAAAAATACGGAAAAACCGTCAGTTCAAAAATAGCCTACTTTCTAGCTCGAATATTAAACAGACTCTTACGTTGGCATCCTTGACCGTAGATCAGAAATAGAACTAGATTTAATGTAATTTAAGCATAGGACTTGTTGAAAGAGGTCGTTCTTATAACTTCTTGAAGATGAAGATAATTTTAGATACATTGACCTTTAGACAATTTGTCTTCCCACGTCTTAGTTTTTGTGGATTAGTATAACACAGAAACTTTGATCTGATCTTACTTATAGCTTTCTCGTAATTAGTTTTGTTTCTCAAGATCCAAGGACTAGTTGCCGTACATTCGAGTGGATACCAATACAACTTATTATCTATACTAATAACATACCTACTAAAATAATTTTTATTAATAGGAAAGATTTGTTTGTTTGTATTGAATAGGCTCCGAAACTACTGAACCGATTTGAAAAATTCTTTTACTGTTGGAAGCTACACTATCCCCGGGTGACATAGGATACTTTTGATCCCGGTAATGGATGGAAAGAAAGAAATTACGCGCGGGTGAAACCGCGGAGGCGATCCTCTAGTTCCCAATAACTTAACGTAACTCTGGTAGAAAAAAAACTTTAGCACGTTTTGGCGGACGTAAATCACGTAAACCTATTCAGCCTGCAAATAATTTACGGTACAACAAGCTAAAAGACCAAAGCTATTAACTTGAAACTTTTCTTCTATCACGAACATTTTGTTAGGGAAAGTCCATTATCTAGTTTCGCTACACATCACGTCCTTGATTACGTAACGACTATTTAATTACTACGTGGGTGAACAGTAAAAACATTTTCATTCTTCCGATGAAGGCAAGTGTAGGTAATAATACCTAGATTAAGACCAGAAAAGCAAATCTTTTACTTCTCTTTCTCCGAGCGTTTTGACTTTTGTCCCGATCTAGTCAGACTTGGCAAGTCTAGTTATTAAGGTGGGTCTATACTTACGAGCCGAGCACGAGCCGCGCACGAGCGGAGCACGAGCCGAGCCGCTCTGCTCGCGTGACAAGTGTGGACACACAACGAGCCTGCACTGCGAGCGCGATGCAAATCTCTTTGTGTTCGTCAAAAACCCGACAATCGCGGAGCACAGTCGAACACGAGCCGAATGCTCGAAGCACGCTCGTTCGAGGCTCGAAGTCGGTCCACAGTACCACGTGCTCGGCTCGTAAGCATAGACCCACCTTTACATTGAAGCGACTGCCATTTGACCTTCTTAACCCACGAGAGGAGAACTAAACCATGCAACTTCTTTTTTTATACCAAGTCAGTTGGCAGACAGACACGCTGCCCACCAGATAGTAAGCGGCCACTGCGGCCTATTCCATTGAGGGACATTTCACCAGGCAGCGTCGCTCAATATGCTACCAGACGTAGACTGATCTTCGAGCCTTTGATTTCAAGAGTCTTCTTTATTATCGTAGAGAAATAACGAGAGTTAGGTAGCATGAAGAATAAGTTGTCATCCATACCATAGACCACGTGGATCTTCTCAATTGGTTGATAAAGACATTGATAGTTGAGTTTGGCCTTTGGCTAATTAAACCACGAATTGGATTGAGGTGCATACTCATGTACTCTTAATAGCATGTAAACACCCAATTAGTAGTTAATTATGTTAATCTGTTAAATTAAGTAGTAGCTACATTTCAGTCCTGACGTCTGATGATCTCATTTTACATGTATGTCTTTTCTCACTGTCTTCGTATGTTTTAGTACCAAATTACGAATTTCATCAACTCTGTTTCCTCCTACTAAAATGTTATGAAGGTAGAAAATATCAGTCATTTGTCTTCCGTCGTACAGAATTTCACAACAGAAATGCTTATTTTCCTGTATCTTGTTACCTACTCCCAATTCTAATATTTTAAGCCGTAAATTGAAATTGATGAGGGTTAAATCTAGACCTAAAAATAAAAAAATGGCTTTTCCCTGAAAATATACACCTACTATACGACTAATGTTATTTAATTTTCCCTGGTTCAGGTAGATTTTAATTAACAATTAATCATTATTTTACGTTAACTCCTGATTATAATGTTTTATTTGTGTATAAATGGGTTTTATTCATAATAATAGGGTTACAATATCAACATTGGAGCATCATCTGGAAATAGTATTTTTTTCAATGTACCCGTAAGGTTACTTTTTACAGAGTTTATTTCATACAAGAAGGGTGGTGCTCAAGCATACTAGGGCCTGCCTGGTGGTAAGCGGTCGCCTATGGACGCTTGTATCACCAGATCACCACCTCTGGTATCAAATTATAACTGAAAACATACTGTTCACAGCAAAAAAAGGTTCTTAGTGCTGCCATCATCATCCATCAGCGTTGTCAGAAGGTTACTTTTGTAACCTTTTAGGTAATTTTTGAAATTTTGACTCCTTCAGGTTACTTTAGGTTACGACACAAAAGGTTACATGTAGGTGATTTTTTTGGATTTGCGTGAGGAAAGCATTTTTCAACTAACAACATAATTTTCTCTTTCACACATCCGTCTTGCTCGCCCCGACAATCGGATTCTTTCGTATTCTGTCGGAGGATTTTTTTTGCTCACCTAAAAATGTAAATGGTTACTTTTCCTACAAAAAGATTAAGTACATTTTTATGTACATCTCGGGTGACTTTTGACAAGACCTCGCTGGCAACACTGTCATCAATACCCAATTGAACTCCAAAGACCTTACTCACCGGTTGAAACTTAGCCCAACAGTAACAAAGAGCTACTTTACTGTGTCATTTTTAGGGTAGAGGTACTACCCCAGACGAGGGCCTGTAATACATTTAAAAAGATTAAAGGTTATGGAATTTTTTACTAAATAACGCTTTATTAAACGGATCACGTCCTGACCTATTTCCTGGAATAATTTAGTTACGCATGGTCCGTTGGGAAGGATAAATGTGGTACATCCCTGCCCTGAACAAATTTAATAAAGAGCTTTATAAACAGTTCTGAAAGCCTCTTTATTTATAAATCATCTAATGACGATGTTGTAGGATAAATTCAATAAGGGGTATACACCAATAAATAAATCGTAATATGTACTATCTAATATCCATACCAATAAATGTGAAAGTAAGTCTGTTTGTAGTAGTAGTAGTAAGTAAGTCCTTTCCTTTCCTTTCCTTTCTATCAACTGAAATAACAAAAAAAATGCATTAACTTTTCCTTCGCCTTTCGCAAGATGGCCGTAAAACGAGCTAGGTATGTTGGAAACCTGAATAATGGGGCTTGATAGGCTTTGATACAACGCTTAAAAATAAGTTACTGTCTAGACTGAACTTTAGTTAGACGGTATTGTTTAGCTGCCGGCGTCGTGTCTAAGATTTCCGGCAAACTTTATACTCGGTAACAATTTAAGAACATACTCAAACCATCTAGATCTCGCCTTATCAAGAAACGTGCAAATTGAATTCAGTTATACAACAGCTCCGTGTTTTTTGTTATTAGTACGACGGCAGGAAAATAAGATTTCACGAAACTGGGCACCATTAATGTCGATAGACGATGTAAATAATATCCTCAAAACAGCCGAACCTAATTGTGTTACGTTTTACCTTTTTGTATGAACATTGAACACACTCAGTATTAAATTTCATAGGACTTAATGCGATTAGGGATAATTCACCGTTGTAATGACTGAAATTTCGATGTCCTGGGTTTAGTTGAATTTTTCCCGGGTTGGTAAAAAACTGTGTCCAATTGTTATAACACAGTTCGAGTTTGTGATGACCAAACCGTAGCTATTTATTTATTCAAAAGACTAAAGACTTCAGACAAACCCCGATGTTCGGCTAAGGAACCAAACATTTCTCATCTCGTAATATACGTGACATAATTTACCCACCTTATTTTATACTAGCTTCCCCAACATACTTCGCGTGGTATGTTAATGAAAAGCAGCCTAGTATGTATCTGTCAGTAGTTTTTACGTCAAAAAAGTAACGAAATAATATTATCTTTCCACCCTCACAATCTTTTGCATTTATTGCGTACGATACAAACAACAAAATAATGTTTGACTCACTTTTACATTTACAATAGAACGAAACGTTACACACGAAATCCCCCAAAGCCATTGGAACTCGGCCACGGCACAGAATATATACTGCCACGAAACGATACCGTCTGTCACAGTTACTCGCCTGTCACAGTCACTACAAGTAACAGTCCACGTGGCACGACGGTTACCAACATCGACTAGTCGGGTCAAGTTCGCGCAGCATTAATGATTTTGTTATGGTGCGTCTATGCTTACGAAGCGAGCACGAGCGGCGCACGAGCGGAGCACGAGTCGAACCGTTCTGCTCGCGTGACAAGTGTGGACGCACTTACGAGCCTGCTGCGAGCGCGATGCGAACCTCTTCTTTGTGTTCGTCAAAAACCCGACATTAGGCGGAGCCGTAGACAGAGAAAACTATAGACAGCTAGTAGAAAAACCGGCACGCGGTGCGAGACAAAAAATTGTGTTGTTCTATCTCTTTCTTTTACATGGTCTATCCGTATCGCCCTCTTTTTCTTGTGTGAATGCGATAGATTTGTCTCAAGGGCCTGACATGATTTGATAGAGTGAGATAGTCTTATTGATATTCCTATATGAGGAAGCAGATAAGAGTGCCATGTTTTTATCTCTATCACCGACCGGACTTTTTTTCATGGTCAGGTTATAGGTACAACTCAAACTTCAATCAAAACAAACAAAGAAATTAAAGGTTTTGTGGATTACTACCTAATTTATTCATAAAATTTGTTATTAATCGAATGTGTAGTGTTTGTGTCTAGCATACATAATGGGAGGGTGTTCAATATTTGGCTGCAAAAGCAACAATCAAAGAAAAGAAGTGGGTGTTACATTTCGTACGTAATTACACTGTTTTATATATTTTGATCACGTAATTATATCTCAAATCTCACAGGAACCCAGTTTCTGAGCTGAATCATTAGTTATATCATGAAAAACTTGAGAAATGGGAAATATCTAAAAAATATTTGTAAATATAACCTCTAAAACATTTGACATGTAAACCGGTAAAATTACGTATTACATATTTACGATAAAAGCCAGCTTAGCATAGACGTCTACTAAAATTAGTAGATTTATAATACCGCGTTTACATTCAGCCCATTGCCGCGGCAACATGGGGAATAAACTGGGAAACGCGAGAATGTAAACAGGTCATTTCCATTGCCTTGACGTTGCCGTTCGCATTGCCCGGCTATCCCCCATTTGGCGGTTTTTCTAGCGGACATCAAACATAGATTAAAGAAATAAAATATAGATAGAACGTTCGGTTGTCAAATCAAACGCCAAGGTGTGTCCAGAAACGCTGCGTGCCCCCCGCACCTACCTCACTTCGGCCCCGCGTTTTATTGCCAGGTCAAAACTCGGGCAAGCCGTTTCCCAATTTTTTGGGGTAAACTTTTTGGGGTAAATGGATACTGTGGCATTACGATAATAAGTAGTTGTTAATAAATAAAAAATAGTCCAGTAAATTAAATATAAATATTTTTAATATTATAAAAATAAAATTTTAATAAAATAACTTATTAAGCAAGTTTTACTCGTCAATCTTTTTTACCCTTTCAGCACTTCGACGTCAATTAGGTACCTGTGAAGAAGAAGTGCCGCAAGAAACTCACACTTTGCTTTTTATAAAAGAATAATAATAAATATGTAATTAAAAATCAAAAACATTTTAACAACACAATAATAATTTTATGTCGATATAATTAATAATGTCATACTGTATAATGATATCAATACAAGGAATCAAAAGAATAATGTCAATGAAATAGTTTAATGAAATGAAATAACTTATTCAGCAAATAGAATTAAAAAGAAATACTTTTGCACGTCGATCTTTTTTTCCTACCAGCAAGAAACTCAACACTTTGCCTTTTTTACAAATAATAAAGTACATATCACAAACATTTTAACAACACAATAGTAATGTCGAAATAATAAATTATGATATCAATACAATACGAAGGGTAATGTCAATACAATATTTATAATCAGCCAGCGCCAACTATTCGCATCTACAGACTTTTATCGTTTAAATAGTTTTCCATTTTATTTTAACAACACAGTTCATAACATTCCTTTTTTTTGAGCAATATCAGTTACTACAATATATTAATGGTAAAAAATTTGGGGTACTATTTTTTCATTTACTGGCAACACTGTAAGAATGAGTGAAGTTTTTTCCTTGATAAATTAGAAGAGGTTAAATATTAAATAATAAAATGAAGGTGCTGTATTATCGGTTACTTACGTGTGAAACGTGATCCCGTGTTCTTTTTTTGTCAGATTAGGACTGTTTCGGCAGGTGGGAACAACGCAGGACGGCATGTTTATTTTTTTTTCGCACACGTGCAATACGTCACGATCGAAATGTTACAAACCGCGACTGACGGCGACTGAGCGAAACTCTACGAAAATGTAGAGTTTTCACTGCCCCAGGTTTAGCGCGCGTCACTCCTTCTGTATTATTCCTACTTCTATGACATCAAAGCGCGGCAATGCGAGCGGCAACGTGTGTTTACATATTGCTCTCTCGTTCAGTCGTTTAATATCTTTAAAAATACTTATTGTTCTATTACGATGAATTGCTATCATCCACCATCTCCTCTGACGACGACGTCTCTTTTGAATTCAATTTTTTTTAAAACATTTAAATAATTAATTAAACTTAAAAGGCAGAGCGCCGACGCTGCGACAATTTCCACGTCATCCATGGCCCAGAGTCGAATTTAAAATACATATGAAGCGGCAATGTAAACACTCATTTCCGCTGACGTTGCCACATGGAAATATGTACGGCAAGGCAAGCAGCAACGGAAATGGCTGAATGTAAACGCGGTATAACACTTCATAATTCGATTTCCGGATGCCTACCATACAGAAAAATTACCCCAAAAATTACCCCATATTTCAGGGAATTTTAAGCGATTTGATGTTTCCAGATTTCCGACGGATGATAAAACTCGTGAGAAATGGATAGAAGCAACTGGAAAAAAGAATTGGGTACCACATAATAAATTGTTCTAAACATTTTGATAAAAGAAATGTTTCCGTAAAACAGGCTTCAAACTTATAGCATCTCCCTTTGCCAGCCTCGGGGGTTAAAAATGTCTAATAAAAAAATTGTAAATGTAGTTATAATAAGTTTTCAATAAAGAAATTACCTGTTTTCAATTAAAGTTTATCATTTTATTCCATTAACCACACAATCTCATATTAAATCCTTGAGTGAAACCCTCTTTGATCTGATATTGATCGACAATTAATTCGTAATTGTAAACTATATTAAATTTTTTGATAGTTTTTCGTAACTATCAAAAATTCAATATAGTTTATCACAAAAATAGTGGTCGATCGGATCCACTTATTTTCGCGCTTTCGCTTGCGATACTAGTATTAGCGAGTCAAAATATTGACTTTCACTCACTACGGAATTCGAATACTGCAACGTTTCTGACTACATTTGAGGGTAAAATTTTGCGTTCATGGCAGCCCTATATTTTGACGTCATAATATGTCTATCTCTTACACCCGGTCGCTTGGTGGGTATAGTTTTCTCTGTCTACGGGCGGAGCACAGTCGAACACGAAACGAATGCTCGAAGGAGGCTCGAAGCGCGCTCGTTCGAGGCTCCAAGTCCGTCCACAGTACACGAATTTTGGATCGGCTCGTGCTCCGCTCGTGCGCCGCTCGTGTTCGCTTCGTAAGCATAGACGCACCATTACGCTATTCACTCTGACCTCCCTCTCTGAGGTGGGTATGGCGCAACGACCTTGTTTTTCTAGCAATTTTACACACTTGCACTGGGATATTTGCGAGATATGAGCCCAGTGACAACTGACAACCTATTCTGTAAGGTCAGAGCTCATGCATTCTGATTTGTACATAACTTTAGTCGTTAAACAGATATGTAGGTAATTAATCTACCAGTTCGTAGACGGCCACCATCACCACTATCTATTCAAGCATCGAAATCAAGTAATTGTTACAATAATGAGTACTGGCCTTATCACGACATTTTCCAAATGCGGATTGATGATTATTGATAGACTATCAATGTTGTTGATCACAATACTCGAGCTGTGTTCGAAAAATCAGACACATAAATTTTGCCCGCCCCATGACATTCCTTTCAATCATTTCTGTTTCGAATTTGAGCCATTAAAATGGCCCTATTAGAAATAGCATGGATTTTTTAAGGAACTGGCAAATTGGCTTGTAGGGATGTTACTTCTAAATTTTGCCAGATTGTAGGTCGTCTTTTTAATCTGCAACCAAAGTTGTCCAGAGTTTAGACAGTTCTAAAACCGTTCTGTTAGAGCGGTTAGAAGTTATTTTAAATTGGGTTTCGATTCGAAGTCCGGAGCATTGAAATTAGCTTTATCAGAATTTATTTCCAGAGTACTGTCTCCCGCCCGACTTTTATATTGTCATATCATTACGAATGCAGATTTCCAGACTCGTCTCGTCCACCCACTCATCAATCCTCTTCGACAATTACTTATCTTTATTATGACTGATTTACTGAATGGACATAATGAACTTTCATCTCTGAACCCATTGACACGACCGTAAAGCAATCTTAATCGTCTGATAATAATGTTACGGTGAATTCCTGTTAATGACACATCAGTGGCATGACCATTGATTTTATATTACTTTGAAGAAAATGAATATTTTTTTATCATTTTAGTCACACAGATAACGATACGTCCTAATTACGTATGTAAACTGATTATTGAATAATCCTTATACCGAAATTGTTTAAAAACAACCTCATACAATTTAGCGATGTAAAAGTATTCACCATGAAAGTATTTACGTATGAAAAAGAAAAATAATGAATCAAAAATCTATGGATTATCCCATTGAAAGGATTCACTCCAACTAGGAAGTGTCTCTATATTTCTACCTGTGAGCTGTCTCCAAATAGAATTAAAAGATCATTTATTGCACCAACAAAACTTGTTCCACGAAGGCTAAAGAATAACATGGTTTATCATCAGCTCGATTTGACTACACACTCATCAAGTAACTTGTGCATGAGTAGAGACTGCTCCCAATGTTTACCATTAACCCTTTCCCCGCCACGCTTTTTTCCGAAAATGGTGCCCCACACGCCACGACCATTAAAAAAAAATCCAAAAAATGATTAGGTTATACTCAACTCATTCAGGCAAGTAAAAATACAACGTTTCTTGATCCTGTTTTTTTGTCTGATATATCAGACATTGGCGTGGTGGGCACGAAAATGGTTTGTCTGATATATCAGACATTGGCGTTGAAAGGGTTAAACAAGCGACACCTGTACTTGATTAACGAATGTTAATTTCCTTCTGTTTCAGATCTAGTCCACTGCACAAACGAGCCGAATGTTTCAATACCACAGCTGGCAAACCTGCTGGTGGAACGCACGCAAAACACCAACTGGGTGGTGGTCTACAAAGCACTCATCACTGTACATCATTTATTAGCATATGGCAATGAGGTATGTACTGAGTTTTGATTTATATGAAGTTTTGTTTCGTCATATTTAGACACTGTGGCAGACGAAAAATATTTTAATGCCAGTGCTGAGCGTCTGAAGGATACTATGGGGTTTAGTGGGTATCTCCACTCTTTTAGTGCGGGAGTTACACATAACCCTTATCATCCCCCCAAGTCAAAACCCATTTTCTAACTAAGAAAGAACTAGAAATGTTTTGAATAAAATAGGGTCTACGCAATATGCAAACAAATTGGCTATTTCTAAATTTAGTTACGATAGATTCGATCGTATGTCCTTTTGTAGGAAGTATGGGGAGGTTTCCGGCGTGGGTAGAACAGGAAAAGTCCTCAAAAGGAATAACATGGTGTATTTCTGGACGTCGCTTGGACTTAATAACAGTTATTTAAATGACCATTTGACCTTCAAGCACCATGTAACTAGTGAAAAAGCCATCCAGAAGTTGAGGTATTCCTCGAAATACACCCATTTTTAGGCTCACCTTAACTATTCCACGAAACGCACCTTTTAGTAGCGCTGCTTGCTATCGTGATCGCTACTATAAGCTGCGCCTCAAAATGGGTGCGCTTCGAAGAATACGTAATAATTTGAGGTATTTGCAAATATTTTACTACTGATGATGTAGAAATGTCTAAAACGGCATTTCTCGAAACCATAGAAATGGCCAGCAACAATTTCTGAAAACTCATAATAACCTTATCGAATGTTCATTTAACGATCGACGTATCGCGATTAATTTCACCGAGAGCTACGCCGACGCACATATACGAGGAATATAATACGCGATACAAATAGTGTCGCCATTGCAACCACTTGTGTCAATAAACGAACACTATGTGCGCAATGGAGTCAAATATAGTAGGACAGCTCCACCCTCTAGAATCAATGAAAATAAGATACAAAATTTGACCCGCAATTTTGTGAGGAAATAAAAACAACCAAACGCAAATTCAGCATATTTTGTGTAGGTAATTGAAAATTATTCAATTTAAACTAGACTGATTCCCAGAAAAAAACTAGGTAGTTTCGCGTGGGATGCCAAATTATGCTGATTCTGTCATTCAAATATTTTCCCTATGCATATGCACGTATACTCAGTAGGTTAAATTAGTTTACTCATTACCACGACACTTAATACATAAATGTTTTTCTTTCATGATCAGTGAATAGGCCAATTCCTTGTCTAGAAAACAGCAGCTAAACAAACAAGCTATAAGTATCAAATGGTCGAAGTAAAAATCTTACAGATTTTTTCGCAGTAAAAACTATGATCTAAATAAAAAATGTTTTCCTACAAAAACGATATTCTCACCAAATTATTTGAAAGCAGCGTAAAAATAACGTTTAAACTCTGCATCACGTACTGTTATCATCCCTATACTGTGCTATGGGACTATCTTATAATATTGGGTCGTCCTTCACTGTAAGAATGTATTGTATGTGTACATGATTGAGTATTTCATGCTACGCAGGGCTTCATTGACGATAATTGCCTATTTATGATATGTCAATCATTCAATCTTCCTCACGAAGGTGTGAGTTCTAAAAATAACTGTATATTTCCATCGAGGTTTTACGTAAGTTATTATATCGAGGGCCGGTCAAGGCTATTTTTTTGTTCATTCAACCGTATGATATAATGGTGATATTATTTTTCTAATGATTCTTCGATCTTTGCGTTGCAGTACGAATATTAGTAGCATTTGAGTCAGAGGAGTTAGGTCTTTAAAAATCTTGTAAAACTTGTATAATATTATCCTAGTGCTCTAAGGACACTCAAAAACTTGCGTAGGTTTTGTAATCACTACGAAAAGCCAATATCTATTCTTAATTTTATATAGAATAGACCTTGAGAACGAATATAAACTTCCTTTTATCCTGGGAAACGGTTCCCATAAAAGAAATAAAGTATTTTGGGTTGTGCTTCTTTTATGTCGCAACGGATTGAGGCGATATAGGGATAGTTGAGAAGCTGTACATGGCTACTTTTCACCCTATAAAATCCCTTTCCTGCGATATAACAATATTGTCACCGCGAGCGAAAGCTACTAATAAAAAGGCTATTATAAAAAATCTGTTGCCTTTGTATTCGTTGTGTTTAGTTAATGCCCTGAATACTCGTATATCTTATTGTGTTCTAGATGTGAATGATTGTATTAGGTCATCCTACGATCTAGATTGTCCCCATTTCATGCCCTGCCCCCAAAAGATTTTGGGTCGGCACAGTGTGTCAACAAACAGACTCGACACATCAAGCCTTAAGTGCTTAGTACTTAACTCTTTGTTGTTGTAGACTTAATACTGATAAAAAAAAAATTAAACCGACTTCAAAAAAAAAACAAAAAAAAACTACCTAAAAACACTGAAAAGCAAAAAATAATTTTAATAAGACATTTATCAAATGCGCTTATTGTCTAAGCCTATTAATAACATTAAATTGTATTTACGTGCTAGGTAGGTACCTACTAATCTGTTTGAAGTCGGTGCCAAGCCAAATAGTAGGTACCCAGACTACGTACCTACGTCCGCGGATTATTTGTAACCCTGTATAATACATAAATTATTAGGTATGTATCATTTTTCATTACCTTTGGCTTGGCACCGACTTCAAACAGATTAGTAGGTACCTACCTAGCACGTAAATACAATTTAATGTTATTAATAGGCTTAGACAATAAGCGCATTTGATAAATGTCTTATTAAAATTATTTTTTGCTTTTCAGTGTTTTTAGGTAGTTTTTTTTTGTTTTTTTTTTGAAGTCGGTTTAATTTTTTTTTAAAAAAGTTTGTTTATTTTTCTATTTTTAGTGTGAATAATACGTAGGAGTAAGTAAAACTCTCTCATAATTTATTGATAACGAAAATACGAGTATAATAGTAGAATTGTATTATTTGACAATATTAGGTATTCATTAAGTGTTCAGCACCATTCAGTAGACCAACTAAAGATGCAGCCCGCAAGAGGGACATAAGAATTAAGAAGTCGTACCCTTTAGCTTCCATCATCATAGTTGTACCTTCCATCATCAGCTAAGCTGCAAAAGTACATGAAATACAACTAACGGTCCACATATTCCTACAACACTGAAATAATTATCCCCTAACTCCTAACCGTTAAGGAGTTGTACCTTCCATCATCAGCTTAGCTGCAAAAGTACATGAAATACAAATAACGGTCCACATATTCTTACAATACTGAAAGAATTATCCCCTAACTCCTAACCGTTAAGGAGTTGTACCTTCCATCATCAGCTTATCAACATAAAGTGATGTCTATAGGACGCAAAAACTTAAATGGCTTCAGAAAAAACAAGTAACGCGTAGTGTGCGCCTATAAAATTTGAGGTTTGCCCTTGATTTTCTCGGGATCCCATCATCAGATCCTGACATGGTGACAATGGGACCACCTCGGAACTATGCACTTTCAAATAAAAAAAGAATTATTTAAATCGGTCCACAATTGACGGAGAAATCGACGGACATACATAAAAAAAAAAAAAAAAAAAAAAAAAAAAAATACATACAGTCGAACATAGAACCTCCTCCTTTTTTGAAGTCGGTTAAAAATAGTACGTTAATAAGATAATAAACACATAATTCGAGTTTTTACTGTGTCCGTTATTGGATTTCTTAGCAAATATTATATTAAGTATTTGTTTTCTTTGTTTTCAGAGATTCACACAATACTTAGCATCCAGTAATTCAACGTTTCAACTAAGTAATTTCCTAGATAAAAGTGGAGTACAAGGTATGTATCGGTTTGGTGTACACTTTTCCTTGTTATGCTGCAAATGAAATGGAATTTACATGTAAAAACGTGTCATTTTCTATAAATAAGCCTCTATTTTAAATTGCTATATTTATTATAATAATCTGGAACGGCCATCTCGTTAATACAGAAATACTTTATGAGATATTTTATTACAATAACATTTTCTATAATTTATTACAATAGTATTTATATAGTTTACAAATATACGTAAAAGAAACCAATTTTTTGCTATCTCATCAATGACGTTCAATATTAAACGTCATTGTATCTCATAAAAAAATTGCCATCTGATTTTAATATCATTATCATCTTCCTGCCCTGTACAACAATTTATTTGGGTTCGGCTCATGTTTATTTAAAGTCTGATTATAAAATATTGTAAGTAAAATTATATCTACAGCCTTTTGGGACCTCTAGATTCGTGGTTCCACAGGCCCTCAGACTCCTTTTAATACTTCCAAATACATCTTCTGATAAATTAAAAGGGATATTCGACCCTTATTTGAAGCTAGTAATACCGAGAAGAGGCCGACTAATATAGATACATATTAAGCGCCAGTGATGTGATTCATTCTAAGATTGCGGATATCGGAACCGACAAACGGATATGAACCGACGTACTAGCGATTAGCGTGTATGAATTTACACAAATAGAACGTTCAAGGGAATCTGTAACGGTTCACACAGTTCTGTTTACTCTATGGCTTCGTAAAGACAACTTTGTACGTAGCGAGTATTCTTGGAGTCAGTTTTATTGCTGTAATAGCCATGTGACAAAAGAACTCTCCAATTTCATTTCAAATTAAAATAATGGTTCTTTTTTTTTTCAAAGTTTAGTAGACTTTTTGTTTTTACCAACTTGTGGGATTTAGTAAATTGATAAATTGACCTGCAGTTATTATTCAAGGACATTTCGTGCTTTGGATACATTCCCTTTGCTACTACGCTATTTGAGTTGAGAGTTTATCTAAATACCACAGTATACACTTTAAATGTAAAGTAATTATGGTTTTATAGTGCTTATTAATTATAATTTCATTGAAAATTATTAAAAAAAGAAACCACTAAAATCTCAACAAAAAAATCTCTGGCATTATTATTTTCTTAATACTTTTATTGCCCTCGTATAAAGTCCTAATAGAAGTCTATGTATGTATATTTCAATTAGTTTAATTTGCACCTTTACCAATTAGCAAAATTATTGCGACCTAAAACCAATAATACAAAATGACCCAAAAAATATATCAGACGAACGATGTTATGCAATAAAATCACAAAAGGAACTAGATAAAGTGAGTCGCCATACTCGCCATTACTAGACTGGAGATATTGCCAAATAATGTTTGGCGCTTGGCATGCTGGCGCCCGCCTAACGTAACATCTATACTATTCTTAGGTATTATTAAACTCTTCAAAAATAATGTTTTCATGAAAACACGTGCGCGCGTCAATGTATTTTTAAACGTCATTTACTTTTCTCATTGGTGGATAGAGATAGGATGGGCGCCCCGCCCTCTAGACGAATTGAAAGTTATAATAACATTGATAAACTTAAAACATGTCTCGTGACTTTCATTAGGGTTGTCCGTTTACCTCACTATAACTCATTTTTAATGAAAAGGAATATAAAAAGGATATAGTAGAGATAGCAAAAGGTTGTAAGTACCATAGTAGTCGATCATCACATCCATCATCAAGGACGACATCGACTTTGAATCTATTAAACATGATTCGAAATAAATGTATGAATCTATAATATTGCACTTTGGAATCGGACAATTCACAATTGATATTTGAAGTATCGCTACCAATGATATGTCAAGTGGTCCTTAAAACAAAATCCCACATCGATATCACAACACAATGTGTGACAGTAAAACATCTACCGTGACAATAAATTACAAATGAAATACGTATGGCAGTAGTAGTAGTAGTAGTAAATGTCTTAAGTAAATACCATTTATTTTCTCTTCACAATAAACATCTGACTTATTGCTAGTGCCTACTTTTAATGGTATTACATTGGGGATTTATTAGAATCGGACTGAAGGTGCGCGTAAATATCTACATTCAATAGATTATGGTGATTTAAAGTATCTTCTTATTACAAAAGGAATTAAGCATTGAAAACTCATCAGAAGCACTTGCAGTTTCTTGAATCACAAAACTAAGATTCCTACATTCCCACACAAATTTTGGTCTAATCGGTGACATATTTGTAAATAATGATGAATAAGTCCCCAATAGATTTATAATCTTTCATAATCTGGCAACACTGCTTCACTGTAATGCTCTACAGTGCATCAATATGCCGGGAATGGCACCTAGGTCGAACTCATACATCGATACACTCCATGTGACTAACACGAGCGAACACTTGCTATTGACCAATGACCCCGCGGTTCGTCGACTCGTAGCGACCTCGTCCTGGCAGCGATTTTTTGTTGACCGAAATGCTCGCAATATGTAAATGAGATGATAGTTCAAATGAATGTAGTGCAACATAAAAATTAAATTCGCGAAGGATTTATTAATGAATGCTCCAATTAATGGAAACGTCATTCCCTTTTTGGTGAAAATCAGACATAAAAGAAGACTGATTTGGTTTAACGGTTGAGTCTAATACAAATATTTGTGTTCATGGACATTTCTGTTTGTATGTGTGGGTGTTTATAATGTATAAACAAGTATAGTCCTTTGCTTAGATGTAGAGATCTCCTCATCAACTTATTATTATAAAACGTCATTCTGTTTCTGTTATATTATTGCCAAGCACATTTACAAATAAATAATTTAGTCCTTTGTTTACAATACGATATTTTACTCCATTTTCAATTATTTCTCTCCAAACCTTTCTTTACGTTCTCTATTAGTCGTATCAAATAGCGACAAATAACAAAAAACAAAAAGTTGTAGAGAAATAGAGATCAAATTAATTAAAAATACAATTACTCGTATTATTGATTTGTAGGTAACATGTAAAATACCATTCACAGTTTATAGAGACGCCCCCCGTTTAACTTTACTGAAACTGGTAGAGCAGTGAATGTTCTAGTTTTAATCGGTCAATTGCCATGTAATGCCTCATTTGTTATTGTTAAATGCTGTCTTAAAATAGTATTATGACCGTCTGGTGCCGGCGGAGTGCAATTGCATCGCCTGTTCGTGGGTGTCGCACAAGGCAATTGGCATTGGGTCCTCTATTCTAAAACATTTATACCATAAAATAAATATTGATTTCGTTAAAACAAATTTATTCTTCACGATCTAACTTAATTGTAATTAAAGCGTTATATAAATTAGGACAGTACGCCTAAAACACCGTGTATTTTACCCAAGAGACGAGAAATCTATAGGCTTACTGTTTACTATGTTCAAGTAGGTATTTTAATCTGATGGGTACAAATTGATACTACAATTTTTTTTTCAAGGACACAGTTATCTATCATCATTCTTTATTTTTATTAGATAATAGATTATTTTAATGCATTCGTATTTTCTGGTACCATGATTTGCGAGTCGGCTACTAATTTTTGGATTAACCCAAGGCGAGTTTGTTTGCTATTATCCAAAAGACGTTTTAAAGACCTACATTATTCTACATACTTACCGATAAAGAATCTTGAAAATAATGTACCTTAGATTACATATTTTGTATGTATCACTTTACACAAGTATGACAATGTCACAAATTATCACCAAGTCTTACACCAAATAATGTAACATATATTAGCAGTAGTTTGTAAATTATTGGTTGTATTATTTTGGGATGACATTTCGTCTATCATCAGATAACTAACCAAATGATGCTGTTTTCTTTTTTAATTGAAAAAGATAGCTTCTTAGTTATCTGAAAGATTAAATATCACGAACTGAAATGGTGAAATAAGAATGTGTAACGATATAGGCAATTAATTATTAAATCTTCAAATAGGTAATGGTATATCTATAAAAAACTATTTGATAAATATTAAAATCATTTGATGTCAAATAATTTAACGATAGTTCGTAGATAACACATTTAATATACCTAATCATAATAAACATTTCATTTGCAGCATTTTAATATACATTTCATATTATAAATAATTATGTTTAATTAGTGATAAGCAATCGAAGTGATTTTTTTATATGACTATACAGTACGATGTTTTTTTATTTGCTCTTGTGTTTTGAAACCAGTATGTTATGTTTGTTGAATGTTGAGATTTCCTTGGGATTATTAACCCACACTTTTAAAGTAAATGAAGGGTCTATGCTTAAAGCAATATTTCTAGACGTAGTTTAAAATGTAAATGTAACTGTTTTACCAGTGACAATAGCATAAAGCAAGCGAAAGAATTTCCTTACGAGACCCTTGTTTTAATTTCCTGACAATTCAAGTTTTGTAACAAATCACAGTTTAGATCAGACCTCCACTCAATTTTAACCTTTAATTTACATAGCAATAAGGTTGAATAGGCAGTGCAATGTATACGATGGGGTTATATCCCCCTGCTTGTCGGAGTTGATTTAACTTGAAACCGAATGAGTCACGGTGTCTGAGGCATTCCCGACGTGCACTTTGCAGACGATGACGTCACTGCATAAATTAGTTCGGTCTGCTTTTGAATTGCATAGGCTGTAAAGCATACACTATAATAAGAGTTGCCGTATTGTGTTTTCTATAGGTAGTATATATATTTTCAAAGAATACAAATAAACTTTTTAACTTACATAATATGGGTATCAGTGCATCTGACAGTCCAAGACATTGATCTCAATACAAAGTACGTAATTTTAATACTTAAGTTGATGTACGAGGAACATTTATAGGTACTTTCTCAAAAAAGAAGTTTGTTTGATAAATTATGGGACAGTGATAACACTGACTCACTTTATCTTTATCAAATACACTGTGGCAACTTTTAAATTAAAGCCAAATTAAAACCTAATTAAGCCTCATCTTGATAAGACGTCTATAGGCCTCCGAATCAAATTTCCAAGCGCAGATACCATCTAAATTCTGTATCTATGTACCCAAAGCATGTTCTAAGCAGATATTAAATAAGAATAAAACTGCTTTTGTAAACGTAATACTGTTACGACAAGTTCGCACAACATGAGAATCGCACGGCGTTATATAAATATATTATGAAAGGTCACTATGTCTCGAGCACTAAATGCATCGCATCTTGGAAAGTCAGATACGACAGTAGGTCAAGCACAAGTTTTGAAGTATAAAGTGTTTGTATCGGCTTTGGCATGACGTTGATGATTTACTTCATCGATTTGTACCTATACACTTTAGTATATTCTGTGCCTATACAGATTTAGAATTGGCCCTATTATATGAATAAACCAAATGCCAATAAAATCCGTACAGCTATATCATTAACTAGACCTTATTTGGACAAAAGCAATTTTAGCCAATAAGTTAAACATACTTTTTATTGAAAATATTAATTTTATTTAATAATAATGACTGAAATATTAAAATGTGTTCTATTTTTAAAATATTTCGTGTCTTTTGTTTCACGCTACATTATTAGCAGCAGGTAAGTAATTTACTATTGAAAGGGGATTGCCAGACAGCCATAGTAACTTAGGCCCAGAGTGCACAACATATTCAATCACATGAATGAAATCTAAATATTCGTACTTTATTTGTCGCCTTCTTCTTTTTTCAGTATAAGTTGGGAAAAACATTTATAAATAATTAAGTATTTCAACGATTTTTTCCTTTACATGTTGTTTACATGTCACTTCTGATGTTTGATAATAAATAAGAAATTGTTCCGAAACAGTTTATTTTTAATTACGTTTTTCGATATAGCGGTAAATATTTTATAAAGTGTTAAATAATATTATTAAAGACCAATGAATAAATGTATATTTATGAATAATGATAAATTGTTTTAAAACTACCTTTTATAATATTAATAATTATAAAAAACGTAAATTAATTTCGGACCAATACTTTTTTTTTCTTTTTTCTTGGCACTGCACGGTTTGTGCATCGGCCACTGACATTGATCATTTATTTTTATTCTTCTTGTTGGTTGGTCCGAAATTAATTACGTTTTTCGATATAGCGGTAAACATTTTATAGTGTGAAATAATAATAATTATAAAAAGTAGTTTTATACTAATTTATCATTAATAAATAAATATACATTTATTAATTTGTCTTTAATAATATTATTTAACAATTTATAAAATATTTTCCGCTCTATCGATTAACGCAATATAAAAACGTAAGTTTCGGACCGGTATAAACAACGTCAGTAGTGAAATGTAAAGGATATACTCGTTGAAATATTAAATAATTTATAAATGTTTTTCCCGACTTTTACTGAAAAAAGAAAAACGATAGAGAAAAGAAAGAGAAGCGATATCGGCGGCCTTCGAATGTAGATGTATTATTTGTTTCAACGGTTTTGTAGTGGAACGTTTTGGATTTTTCGAACACAGTTTGGTTTGACGATTTGCAGAAGCGGCGGCATAACATAACTTGTCCACGGACGTACAGTAAGAAGCACATTAACTTACCCGAATCTGTCTAAAAGTGTATATAGAAATGGATATCATCATCATTTCAGCCAAACGACGTCCACTGCTGGACATAGACCTCCCCCAAGTATATCCAAACCGATCGGTCCTGCGACACCCGCATCCAGTGGATTCCGGCGATCTTAATGAGATCAATGGATATCTAATTATCTATGCTATGTTAATTAAGCTGAAAATTAATTGTAGTAATGTGACCACAATATTGCAAACGCTCGACCTAACGTTCGTGCCAATAAGCATCACAATAAATGCGCCTCTATGGTTGCAATAATCAATGCAGTAGGCATAACTTCTTGCCCTTAACTGGTATCAAGGCCATGCGTCTAGCGTCTAACCATATTTACATAAAGTTATGCTCGAATCATCATCATCATCTCAGCGTATTCCCGATTGCATCCAGTATTGATGCTCAGGGTCCGCTTCGACTATGATCCTAGATTTGACAAGCCTGGTTATTACAATGGAGCGATTGCCATCTGACCTCCGTAAAACCCTTACATGGGAAACCAGACCAACTTGGAACATAGTCGGGACCAACTAAACCAACCAAGTACGACCAAGTCATAGGTACTCGAATATTTTCACGAAAACGGTGTCTATGGATCCCACTGCTCGATTCTGCAGGTACTATATGTTTTTTGTTACAAATAATTTAAAATGAATGTTAAAGAAGTATGCAATCCTTTGAATAATAACACTACGTTACAGTTACTTTATCTTGAATATTAAAGAATGAAATAATGATAATAATCTAGGCATCCTAATATTATAAGGAGGAAAGATTTGATTGTTTGTTTGTTTGTATTGAATAGGCTCAGAAACTACCTATTGAACCGATTTGAATAATTCTTTCACTGTTGGAAAGCTACACTTACCACGCGGTGAACATAGGGTTCTTTTGATCCCGGAAATGTGGGGGTAAGAGGGGGATATTTGAAAAGAGAAATTACGCGAGGGTTAAACCGCGGGCAGAAGGCTAGTAGACAAATAAAATAAAAGTACCTATTGATAAGAGTACAATAAAACAGCAATGTTATAAGTGGCTGTCCATATATCTGAGAGATTACTGGTTATAAAAACTCGACGTTCGCAATGTATACGAACGGCATGTAATGTAATGTCATTCGTTTAGACACATTGAATAAACTTAATATGTAATGATTTCATTATCGTCTTATAGATTGCATTCGCCAGGCGGTTTCACCCTGTATATGTTTACAAAATGAATAGAATTGGTATTCTTGATAACTTATTAATCACTTGGTTAGGCTGATGTTTGGAGTAGGTAGAGCCTAGATATCGTAAGTCTGTTGTTTATACATATATTTTTTTAAGACAGACTAGACGTTGTGTTCCGTGCGACACTTTTTCTCAACACGCAATTAGTTTCGAAATGCAGTAAAAAATTACAGACGTAAAGTTTTTTTTTTATGAATCTATATATTTGCAGATGTTTTTCCCGTCTTTCGTTACATCTGTCGTGACTTCTTCCACGAATGCCATATTTTTTATATCTAAATATTTTGTAAGAAAATCTAAGTTTTTTTTAAATTGGATCATGCCTAAACTTGAACTTATTATAGGGGCTAGAAAAACTCCTCTGTTTTAAAACAACGAAGTTCATAACATTACTTTGAAAGTCAACAAACTCTAATTCTAAGATCAACACAGACATATACACACACCGATTGCTCTTTGCCGCCTACAGTAATGCAATTAGTTAGGTTCATTCACTCCCCGAATTTCAGATAAACATTACAAATGTCTTTAGACGTATTCAGATCCACATCCATTATACATGGCAGTGTCAACTAAGTTCGCTAAGCACATAAGGTGACAAGCTAACCTTGAGTTACATTTATTTACACGACCCATTTCAAGCCACTTCAGCCCTCCAATAACTTCTATGTGGCCTACACCTGTGAAATATACATACGCTGTTATCTCCCAAGATAGCACATATTTCTGAAAGTGTGTCTTGTGAATCCCAATAATTCAAGATATACAAGTACTTTCAGAAATATGCTAAGAAAGAGTTTCCAATCGGTCACAGAATCAAGAATCAAATTCATTTATTCAATTTAGACTCGTATAAGGCACATAATATATGAATGACAGACACTATTTAAAAATATATATGGACCAGTCGTTTTTTCCCCACTGCAAGGATGTCTCTCTTTTATGTTTTCAAAAAAATAACAGCGTAATTATCAGGAACTTTACAGACAGTTATGAAATTGTCCCATAATATTTGTTAAGTTAAATCAGAATTTCGTAGCTTTTAAACACTTGATATCACTTACATACTCGTAATTCTGACATATGTACACGTACCTGATAGAAAGACAGGTCCGTGCTGACATAATACTGGTTTCTAAACACAATTATTCTCTTACTGTACATTCGTTTTTCTTTAAATTATTGTACAATACTGAGCAAAACAATTATCTTAATCACAACAATATTACTATCGCATGATGACAATATCAAATGATATAATTTGTCACTTGATATCACTATTTTATAATTCATAATGAATCCTTGCATGTCACAATCACTTCTATACTTACTTACTAGGTTTAAAAGTGTAGAAATTATTAATTTTCTATTAGTGGTCTTAAAGAGAATTAACCACAAAGGGTTTTATTATTACTACTGACATTATAAACCCATTTATTAAATCATCATTTAAGTGATATTATCGAAATTAATGTATAAGCAAATAAATACACATTAAATAAAAGGTTCCGAAATTAGTATCCGGGAATATCATTTCCTGAGATCTTTGTCACGCGCTCAATCGGAACATCTAAAAAATACGTTATTGTATTCATTATATTGCGAATATAACAATACTCTATTTGAATTACCTACTCTATAGTTTTCTATGTTTTGTCCATACAAGCCCTACTGAACCATGGTTTCAAGATTTGGCAAGTTCTAGTATAACATTGAAAATTTTAAACGTATTGCTGTCAATAACAATATATTTAGCATGTTTTTCTTTTTATTTCCACTACTTTAGCACTTACCGAAAACATTGTGAAGAGAAGAAACTTGCACGGTCGAATTACAAATGGATAGGATGTTTGGTCCTGATTAACATTACAGAGGCCTGATGAGACGATAACTGGGCTTGCTACATCTTAACCATGCACCCAAAATTGGAACATTGACGCGAATTATTTTCGAATATATATTTGTAGCGATTTTTTTCATACTTTATTTGATTCGAAACTTTTCTACCCTGAATGCAATATACCTAACTGAACATTTCTTATTCCCTTGCTTACACAAGGCGCGGCCGGAGCCCGGATCGGTGAGTCGACACAGAATCGCACAGCCTGTTGTGATCGTCTGTTTGTTCGTAGTGTAGCAAACACGCTTGCATATTGCAACTCTGTTCACAGCACAACTCTTCAGCTTTTTGTTTTGTCACCTGCATTTTGTTTTTCTTCTGGTCTTTGTTTTTGAGGGTTTTGTTCAATTTGAATAACGTGTTTTTTAAATGTATAAAAAAGTGAACTTATTTTCATCTTTTATGGATTCTGTATTTTGTCTTGTCGCGGTTTTTTTATTATACGTGTACGAGTTGGTTTTGTCCTTCCATGCATAAACAATATAATTCTTGTGTGTTAATGTTAATTAATTGAAAACAATCTGAATACTATATTTATTAGTGAGATAGAAGGAGAAGAGATAGGAACGCATACGGTCATTATTACAGCTAAAATATAAGTGCACTAGTTAGATGAAAAACATTAATAATATCCTGAAGATTATTATAATGAAAAACTTATACGTATTTGGATTGAAAAACGTATACGTATTTGAGATATCGAGAGAAATGTATGCGAAGCCGCTTTTGGCTAATTTAATTTCTTTTACCGCAGAGGACTTACTACTACAATCGCGGGACTCGGGACTGACAACCTTCGTCCAACTACCCTCTAAACTCCCCCGGACTTCCCTTCACACTCGAAAGGGACGAGCCGGTGTGCCTGCGTGGAGCCATTGACAGGCCCGAACTTAGTGATTGATCCAATCCCGGGGATGGGCTGGTCAATAGCCACAAGGCTGGCACCGGCTCGTCCCATCGGGCGTGAAGGGGAAACTGGCGGAGTTAAGTGGGTAGTGACGCTTTAGTCTCTAGTCCCACATACGCTAGGGTCTAGCTAGCCTGCGGTTATAACTTTAAACGCATTCTCCTTGATCCAATATCTAGTGTAACGATGTCTTGTTCTTAACTCCGCAGCGCGCAGTTTAACATTAATATGAAGTTAACTGATAACTAATGCCCCCATATTATAAAACTAAAATAAAACCTCTCGCATTATACGAGAATACATTGAAGTGCACTTAAATAAATTTAATAATAACAGCCATTTGTTATGATTGTTTGTAGGCGTATACGTACTTGCGATATCGTTTCTCGGCTACGGTATAACGAGGAAACATGATACTGATGAATTTGGTTAGCGTGTACTGTTTTTATTTTTAATTAAATATTGAATCATTGTATAGGTATTTGTTATTTAAATTTTGAATTTTGGGACTAGAATGTATTCCATACTTGATTTGAAGATGCTTATGTGTTTGTTAGAATTGTACTTTTGTTGTTTTGTTTGGGTTGTTTTTCTGTTGATTGTTTTTCTTTAAGTTGAAACATTTAAAAACATAGATATTTTACAACATTTTTTAAATTAATCGCACCTTTGTTACTTATATTAATAGTATTACAAATATGTTATGTTAATTGACATTAGGCTCATAAAATAATGTAACTGTTATAATTGCACCAGAGTTTTTGATAGCAAGTGATCGAATGTCACACCTGCATACTAATATCTTTTAATCACCATCGCACGATTTTTTTTATTTACACAGTAATTAGAAATCACAAAGCACGTAGTAATTGATGGAATTGTTGTTGTTTTTTTTATTTTCTTTTAATATGTTTAAAGCATTAACATAAGGAGATGAAAGCTGACAAATAGGGAAGATGCTAATAGCTGGTTGTTTTCTTGGGACGGAAAACACAAACAAGTGGTTTTTATTGGTTAAAACTTCCGTACAACTATCAATATTAACGTAAACTTCGCGTTAACACGCTGAAGGAAGACCATTAAAAAAGCCCGTAAAAATAATGTAGAAACAAAATAAGAACCAGAATGTACTACTAACGGACATGTCCCCTCAACAGTGTAGTTATTATCGTAAACAAGCAATCTTGATTGTATTGAAAACTCGGGGGGGGGGGGGGGGAGTTACAGGGTTATATAGAGTTAGGACTCTATCAAGGCAGCCCTACCTATTAAAACCCCCCTGTGCTTCAATTCAACTCCTTAAGAGGCTGTGAGTTGGGTTTCGCAAGCACCGCAACAGTTTTCTTCATCTCCTTATGCTAAATGCCTAAAATTGAAAGTTAGAATTCATTTTACCAACAATACAAAAATTGACAGATTTGGATGATAAAATGTTTGCTATTTGTCGTCTCTGCTTGGTATTGTCCACGACTGTCAATTGTTTTTCTGATGTAAGAATTTTTTGTGCTAGGCAAATACCTATAGGAAAAAAATAGAACTTATCATTTAAAGTACAGTTAAGTAAAGTAAAGTTATTTTATTAAATTTTGGTTCTATATCTTCGTCTATACAAAATTGCATTCGCCTAATCTAGTTGGACTGAACTACTTAGTTTTATTCATAACCCCGGCAGTACATAACAGCAAGACAGATCTAGACTGCTCCAAATTAACGATATCAAAGAATAAAAAAAATATCATGCGATACCACTTAGAAATCACGTCGTTCAATTTCAAATCATGAGTAGCGAAGATGATGCTCATTCAGATGTAAAATTTTCAGATTCAAGCAGTAAACACTTAATTTGTCACTCGTTCACAAACACTTGGATCTCTGTTATGAAACAAATGGTATCTGTTTCTGCAGCGAATAACGTTAGAAATTCATGAGCGAAAACCAAGCTATTAGTCGATCGATCCCAATGTAACCTTCTTAGTTGTGTCGCATTGTACGATCATTAACAACCTTATGTACTGCCTAGGGGTGAAGATCTTCCTCTAATTGCTACTTATGTGCAGGATATGACATGTCACCGTTCATCCGGCGCTACGCCAAGTACCTTAATGAGAAGGCGCTGTCTTACAGGACAGTGGCGTTCGACTTCTGCAAAGTCAAGAGGGGGTAAGTTAAAAACAACTTCTGTAAGTGCCCCCGCGCATTAGGCGGCTAGGTCGCGCGACCTGGCCGCGGTAGCTGCGATTCATCTGCGACCACGTAGCGACCGCGTGTTGAGTCGCGATGTTGCTGGCCGCTCGGCCAATACCTGGTCGCCTAGTGCGCGCACTTGCATATGTCACAGAAGAATTAGTTGGCCGCAGCGTCCTGGCCGCGCGACCTGGCCGCCGAATGCGCGGGGGCACTAATAATTAATCATATTCGTCTTCAATGATTCCCTTACGTAAAATGCTTTTATTAGTAGATATGTGACGTCATTCACACCCGATCGAACTATTGTGGGCCCGCAGTTAAAGATTTGATGACTCATTAGGAACCATTACCATTAAGGTGTGAAACGCCCTTATAGCACATTTGCTTCCTATTTCTGTGATATTTACTCGCAATCCCATAAGCAGGGCAAAAAAGGCCTTCTACACACAGAATCAAGATGAGGTGGAACGCCTCTGCTAATAAATTATTGTAAATTGTTATTAAATGATACTGTTCTGTTCAGCACCAATATACAACATTTAAGTAAAGCCTATCAAGAATTTAAAAAGTTAACGATCTGATAGGTCCTCTGGGTATATCTGGGCACGTTGAACGCCATAGGGATTCACCTGTGACGCCCAAACAATACATTGCCTCGAACCTTGTCAGATCGTCAGTTAATGACTTGCTATTCCCTGGAAGTTTAGCAGTCGACTCGCTTAGATAATGACCAAACCAGATAGAAGCGGTCACAAATAATCCCATATACTTCAAACAGCAAAGAAGAAGGCTCCCTCCGGATGATGAACGTGGAGAAACTACTCAAGACGCTGCCGGTGCTGCAGGCGCAGCTCGACGCGCTGCTGGAGTTCGACTGCACGGCCAATGACCTCACCAATGGGGTCATCAACATGTGCTTTATGCTGCTGTTTAGGGATCTCATCAGGTGAATATATCTTCAGTATTCCGTCCAATGGGTCGGGTTCATCGTCACACGGCGGGCTTCGGCTGTGTGACGATGATCTTCGGGTGTGAAGTTTAGTTCGGAAACCGGGGAGCTTAGTGCGTAGTGGGGCGTTTTGTCCCGAGTCCTACTCGTAACATGCGCCGGTACCACAGCAACTTACTAAACTCTTCGCACCAAAAGACCCTTTAATGGTTATTTGGCTATTTTTGTTACATGGTTGTCACTTGAGAAATTCAGGAGTCGCCAAATGTTTTTAGCTCTGAATGTTAGGAATTTTATACAGGTTCTATCAGCAGACAGAATGTATACGTAAAGCTGTGTTCTGGTCTACTGCTGGCCGTAATAGAGTGTAATAAAACTCCACATTTAACTGATACACTATTTATTTCGCCCGTACTTTCTTTCTTTACAATAATCGATTACAAAACTCTATATAACAGTCTTTATTTCCTTTTCTATTCCCAATACAATTCGTTTTCATCATCCCTTTTTGCTTAGCGTCCTGTCACCCAATTCAATTCCGTGTTGCCCTTCTTTTTTTTTTTTCAATGTTGCCACCCTTTTTCTTTAAAGTCACACATTTGACTAGTGATTAATTGTGGTATATAAATTATTTTGTATTTTTAAAATATTAAACCTTACACTCGTCCATCCTGACCTTCGTGTATGTCCCCATACACGGTTTCAGGACGGATTATTATCAATGATATTATAATAAAATATGATAATCTACCTTACACTCGGCGGGGTGGCACTAACAAGATTCATAAATTATCATTTAATGTGGGTATATGAGGTCAACAACAACATTTTATACGTAACGACAATGAACAACTTAGCATAATCTTATGAAACAACAAATATAATGATCACCAACTTCGTTAATAATCCTGTAAACCCATCCAATTCTTACAGGATCATTTAACATCATTCATGACCGTAAACCCATCCAATTCTTACAAGATGACAAATCAAGATAACATTGCGAACCCATCCAATTCTCGCAATATTAAATCATGCTAACCCATCCAATTCTAGCATGAATCTCCGTAATTAACCTAAAGGTACTTAGTATTATTTCTTACTAACCCATCCAGTTCTAGTAAGAATCTCCGAAATGAACATTCAACAACAATAATTCATACTAATTAAATGCCCCCTTAATTACTTATTTACAAAATATACCATAATAGTGCATTATGCATTATTAACCCCAAGTACAAATATCAATACTTTTAACTGATTTATTATTCATAATTACACAACAGTAAACAAATTAACCTTAAGTGCATGTCCTTATGCACAATAAAAATATACAATCTCTGTGAACCCATCCTTTCTCACAGACATATTATATCCTTCATCATTATTATTTATAATTACACAACAGTAAACAAATTAACCTTAATTGCATGTCCTTATGCACAATAAAAATATATAATCTCTGTGAACCCATCCTTTCTCACAGACAGATTATATCCTTCATCATTGTCACAAGTTGAATAAGTTCCATTTGCAAACCCATCCATTCTTACAAATGGGACCCATTTCTAACGGACCGCCTCGCAACCCTGATCACAAACCCATCCATTCTTGCCACCAAGGCTGCGATGCGACAAAATTATGAACCCATCCATTCTCATAATTATGTCAACGTTCCGTACTTATTAACCTTAAGTGCATGTCCTCATGCACAATAAAAATACATAATCTCTGTGAACCCATCCATTCTCACAGACAGATTATACCCTTCATCATTGTCATAAGTTGAATAAGTTCCATTTGCAAACCCATCCATTCTTACAAATGGAGCCCATTTCTAACGGACCGCCTCGCAACCCTGATCACAAACCCATCCATTCTTGCCACCAAGGCTGCGATGCGACAAAATTATGAACCCATCCATTCTCATAATTATGCCGACGTTCCGCCCTTATGAATGAATGAATGAATACATTTATTTCAACCATCAAGGATCATAATACACAATTATATAAAATAAACAAACAATTTCCAAATGTTATAAAAATCACACATTAAATCGAATTTCACAAAAATGTCACAAGCAACACATAAAATTCAAAATAACACAATAAATTACAAATAATATACAATAACCAATATAAGAATAAATTAAAAACCAATGATATTATATAAAAACAAAAACAGATATGTTATAAGCGCTCGCGTTTTGAAGACTCAAAAAAGACCCAATTGGGAGGTTTTTTAACAGTCTGCGTCATACGTCAAATTATATCTATCTCTTTCATTTGCGTGCTATTTCGTATCTTTTGTCTTACTTATCAGTTATATTTGTCATGTGTGCAATGGAACAGATTTAAATCGTAATTACTATGAACGTAACATATCTATAGCATAAAACATCATTGTTAAAAACAGATTAAAATTGCAATTCGAATAAAACAATGTCAAAAAGATGTCAAATTTAAACTTAAATGTCAAATCAATTAATTGCAGTTTTACTCTGATAATTTGTTTATTTGTCAGTATATGGACCATAGAACACTGGTTCACGTACAGACAGTCAAACCCACGAGAGAACATTTCTAAGATGGTATTGGGGCTGCCCTGAACCCTGCGGTTTAAGGATGAGCATCGCTTCCTTAACGTTGTGTAAAAACAATCGACACCATACTCAGCAACCATCCAAGAAGCGCTGCCTATTTATTTATAATAAAAAATATAAACAAATTAACATTTTAAGATCCGTAAAAAAAATGATTACAACCTATAATAGTATATCGTATTGTAATAACCGGGTGTTCTTTAAATCTTCAATTATTTCATATTACGACTAGCTAATATAAAATTATACCGAAATTATTTTCTATTTCATTCTAATAATAAGAATCTTTAATACACTACTTAATTAATTACTAAAAGGAAAATAAAATGCACATACAAAACAAATCTTTTCACTGATATTTGGTTAAAATAAATGCACATTTCTCTTTATGACTTATCATCTTATTAAACACATGATAGTCTTATTCATAGGATAATTATTTTTCATAAAGATATAATATGATAATATCAATCATACGATATTCTTCATCGTAACAAAGTTATTCTCCATTGGGCATATCAATCAAATGATATTTCGTATCAAATTCATATCAAACCTACTACAATTTGGACATATCATTCACATGGAAGTCCTATGTATATCAGAGTTATTATCAATTTGAACATATGAATCACATGACAGACCTATTCATATCAAATCTATTACAATTTGGACATATAAATCACAAATGATAGTTCTGTGACTGATATAATGACTATAAATAAGTAAAAAAAAAATAGAAAAGATGACTTTGTCTCTGACCTTGCCTCTGACCTTGTCTCTGACCTTGTCTCTGACCTTGCCTCTGACCTGGTCTCTGACCTGGTCTCGACTTCGTCTCTGACTTCGCCTCTGACTTCGTCTCTGACTTCGTCTCTGGGGTCCACTCACGGAGCGCCGAACGCAGCCTCGTTCCCATCCTCCTGAAGGCCTCGCCGTCGCGCTCGCTCGCTCCATCCCCCTCTCCAATCCAGCAGCCCGTCGAATCCCGCGAGGACTGCGGCGCTCACCACGACGCCTCCGCCGACGCTCGGGAGCAGCGCCGCTGCGGGTACGGCCACGACCGCGTCCTCTCCCATCCCCGTGTCCTCGCCCTGGCCCAACGCGACCGGAGACGCTCACCACGACGCGTCCGCCGACGCTCGGGAGCAACACCGCTGCAGACGCGGCCACGACCGCGTCCGCTCTCATCCCGGTGTCCTCGCCCTGGCTCAAAGCGACCGGATGTCTCCGCGAGACCGAGAGTCACCTTGTCTGAAACTCGAAACAAAACAACTATGTACATATTCAATACAACACGCGACAATTACCTAAGTAAGAGCTTCTGTTGTCCATTTAAAATACAAGTTTTAACTTAGTTAAAAATAAGGATAATTCAAGTTCCATAACTCATCAGACCATAATAACATGTTCAACGCAATGCCTAACGTCGTTCAGGTTTCAAAATAATACATACGACATAAATCTCATTGCTAAATAAAAACGTTACCAATGGGAATATAAATCCATGATATATTTCCTACAAATTACTAGAACGAAGTCTTTGAATTAAAATATAAAGGTATTTATCTGTAAACTAGCCTTCCGCCCGCGGTTTCACCCGCGCGTAATCTCCCCTTTCAAATATCCCCCCAAATTTCCAGGATCAAAAGTACCCTATGTTCACCGGGGACAGTGTAGCCTTCCAACAGTGAAAGAACCATTCAAATCGGTTCAGCAGTTTCAAAATTGATATTCCCGCGGAATGAGACGTTGCCCGTAGGAATTTCATAGCCATGTCCCACTCCGGGCTACAAACCACACGTGTGCCAAACTTCATCCAAATCCGTTCAGCCGTTTAGGCGTGATTGAGTAACAAACATCCAAACACCCAATCATCCAAACATCCAAACATCCAGACTTTCGCATTTATAATATTGTAGGATTATCAGGAGGTGCTTCATAGAAACAAATATTGATATGAATATATACTTTTAAACTTCTAACATTTCAAGTATAAGGCACACCCGGTGTATTGGTTTATTATAGCTGGCTATATGCTGTTATATGATTGGCTTTCATTTATAGACTTAAATGTAACACAGAGATACATGTTCAGGTTTAGACGCCATCCCAAAGTGTGCACAGTGTTGCCAGTAATTGACAGATGCCTCACTTAATCAGAGTTGTGTCATACATGCTCACAACATCTCCCATATTAGACAAACATTATTTTCAATTTTACAGAACCGACTCGACTTTTAACATAAGCTCTTGACGACAAGGACTACTTAACTTAAATAATTCAACAATAAGACTATATAGTAGACTTGACTTAAAGACTTTATACCAATAAAACCACATACTGGACTTGCAGTCATGCAGTTAATATGTATGTATTTACATTAATCAGTCATTGACAGGAGTCACCCAAAAAAAATAATCTTTTATATAACTTTGAACTCTTATATACATATCATCCCAAATCCCACAATATATTAGACATAACTTTGTCATATAACAACATTCATACGACATAACATTATAATACCTCACAGTCAGTCACCACCAAAATGTTTACTTAACTTTTATTTATTTGTCTATTACATTATACACTCATAAAAATCCAACCGTCTTGGTGGTCCTACAATTTCCCTACACCCAGTGTGCATATTAACCGGAGCTGTATGTTCTTCCATAAATGGTACTACCATATCAGACCTAGGAGACATCCCGATATTTGAACTCTTGTGTGATACAGTTTGAGGAGACTGTAGCGGCTTTAAAACATGCTGTCTATTCCTCCTTCCTATAAATCCATCTGACACTTCAACTGTATAAAGCCTAGGCTGTTCACATTTGTTTCTTTTTGTACCTGGAATCCATGGAGTATCTGGCATTTTCTTAATATATACTTTATCATCTTCTTGTAGTCTTGGTAATAATTTAGTCTTTCTGTCATATGGTAGTATTTTATTATATTCTTATTTTCTTCCTTATTATTATTCTTATTATTTTTATATATATATATTCTTGAAATTTGACAATTCTTGGCTTGGTAGTTGTGTTCTAAGTGAATGTAACATTAACAATTGTGCTGGAGAAAGTAAGTTTCCTCTAGGTGTATTCCCCATTCAAAAATAAAATTCTTTAACTTTGCTTAATTAAATGGCGGTCCATTGTCTGAGAATAACTATACTGGTATACCATGTCTACTAAATATATTTTTAAGACAAACCATTGCTGTTTTGGCATAAGTACTTGCCACTGGCATTAATTTCAATATAATTTGAGTAATAATCTTGTTCAGTCAACGGCACATCACAGTAAACACTTGCAGTTCGATAACAGCACTTATGCCCCCGACATAAGAGTGGAATAAAGTCCAAAGTGTTACATCTGACATGCTTTTGACTGTACTACCATATATAGATTTATAATTTTATAAATTTATAATCTATAAAATCAACACCAACTTTTTCCCATGGAAGTAATGTTACATCATGTGGGTATGACTGTGACTGACTCTTTGTAGCTTTATGATACATTACTTGACTTGAATTTGAATCCTTTTGACTAATATTATTTTCTGACATTTGCATGTTTGTAGTATTCACACAAACAAAAAACTCTTTTAACTAAACCAATTTCTGAACAAGTAAGTTTACCTAGTACAGTTGGAAAATTCACATAAGTGTAAATAAAAGAAATAAATAAAATGACTAATTAAACTGAAATTTACATTACAAGTTTTGCTGACCTAGGACATCTAGACTATTGCCAGTGTATGACTAAATTTCAACATCAGTTTTAGACAATGAATTCTTAATATGAAGTGAATCATAAACACTTTTTGACCTAATATTGACATCACTACCTGTATTGATGATATTTACAAGTTATTTATACCATACCTACTTATATTAATTAATTAATTGTCCACTCACCTTTGACATTGACTTAGATGACTCAATATGACAATTTTGTTCTGACTGTACCTGTTGCATCTCTGTATTTGACTGAACATACTTCACTGACATATTTTCTTGTATTTGTAGACTTGGATCTCGACTGACTATTCTCCTCTTTTAATTGTTTGAGTTCTTCGAGGGAACATCTTAATTTTAATTATAGGTCTGCCGAAGAGCCCTCCTAGTCATCATCTTTGAAGATGTTGCACCAGTGCTCATGCTAGAAACAGAAAATGAACTTTAAAGCAACTTTTCTCTATTTACCAGGCTGTGGAGGGTAGATATTTTCCTTATTTTACTTTCAGAATATAAGCTATAATTACTAGAAGTAAATGTATTAGAATTTAATAGAGAAATAATTTATAGTGGAAGTAAACCAACTCTTGCAATTAAAATAACCTACAAGGGAAGTCTGTATGTAACTAATTACTTTAATAGAAACTATTTATTGAATTTTATATTCCAATATTGATAAACTTTAAAGAAATAAATAAGAATGAACACATTATTATAATACTCCCCTGTAAATCTGTTGTTGAGTATCCAGTTTGACAGCCAGCAATCAGTTTTGTTAAAAATTGTTGTTTATCCATTCATTGTGGATCTCATAACACTTGTTCTTGATATTTTGTGTATTGTTATCACTTATTTTCCATTTTAATAACTTTGTCCTCCTACAAGTCCTTGTAGTTCATCTGTTTGGCTTCTGGACGCCACCATAGCTTTTGCCATTTCTTGTCTAGATTGAGTTGATCTTCCATTAACAATTTTTCTCCTAAGTAGTTATCTAGGTATGTTATTCATATTGCAGATGAACATGATTTTTTTACAAGCCGTTCCTGTAGCTGTCCAATCCAAGGTCACAGTTTTACGACATTCATTTTAGTATACAGGCAAAGTTTTTTAATGATTCATTAGCTTGTTTGTGCGATACGAAGTTATGAAATTCTTATGTCAGGTTGGTTTTCGGAGCGAAGTGACTTTGGAACAAATTTATTATAAGTTCGTCATACCTGATTTCTTCTTCATTTTATTTTTTTAATGTATTGAATACCTCCACGCCTTTTCCGTCTATTGAGTGTAGAATTCCCGTATAAATAAACAGAGCCACTTTCCTGCCATTTGATTTACATCTATAATAAAAACGCCGGCGCGGCACATCCCACTTCTGAAGTGTAATAAAACTCCACATTTAACTGATACACTATTTATTTCGCCCGTACTTTCTTTCTTTACAATAATCGATTACAAAACTCTATATAACAGTCTTTATTTCCTTTTCTATTCCCAATACAATTCGTTTTCATCATCCCTTTTTGCTTAGCGTCCTGTCACCCAATTCAATTCCGTGTTGCCCTTCTTTTTTTTTTTTCAATGTTGCCACCCTTTTTCTTTAAAGTCACACATTTGACTAGTGATTAATTGTGGTATATAAATTATTTTGTATTTTTAAAATATTAAACCTTACAAGAGTAACTTCCCACTAGGCTATGAGAGTAAGAAAATAGCTTATGCCCCTGGGTTTGGGTACCCTCTTGTACAATATAAAGTCCTGTCGTAGTATGTATAGTACTAGCAAACGTTATATAATTGACAGATTACCTTTTACTTCAAAATATTGTTTGCTCACTCTAAATGTTTTAAAATACAAGAATTTGTATTCGTTTCTAACAAAACTATGCCAATTTATCTCCAGATTGTTCGCGTGCTACAACGACGGCATCATAAACCTACTGGAGAAGTTCTTCGACATGAACAAGAAGAACTGCCGGGAGGCTCTCGACCTCTATAAGAAATTCCTCATCAGGATGGATAGAGTTGGAGAGTTCTTGAAGGTAAATAACGTCTTCCTTTTACGATATTAACTGACCAGAAGCATGCACATTAGTGTCCTTACGACGGCAGCGCATTCTGCCGCCGTCGTGCTGCCGATGTGCCGCCGACGTGCTGTCGACGTGCTGTCGACGCGTTGGCGGCACGTCGGCAGCACGTGTCGGCGGCACGTCGGCAGCTAGCTGTCGTCACTTTGCTGCTCTTGTGTAAGGACACTTATCTGACCACCTTTATAAAACGAAGGTCGTTGAATTGTCTCGCCTTAGTTGGTTATTTCAACTGGTCAGCTATTATCCTGTCTAGTTGTCGTTAATATATTTGTAGAGATCTTTTTATATAAAAGTTTAAATAGTTTTAAATTGTACATTGAAAGCGCGATAATTCCATCTGTCAAAAATCTGCCCGGCTAGTGCGGGGCACGTTACTCGTACCATAGTGATGTGTAAATCGATTAAAACAATTATTCTTCTAACAGTATGGTTGATGAAACTTGGGGATCTAAGATCACGACTGATTATTTCACCTCGGTTATCTTACAAAATATTATTAGTAGCGCACAGTCAATATTTACTAGTCATTGGAAGACCAAAATGATCTTATACATACCGTTAAAAGTGATTTATGATCCGTGCCAATTAAACGTGAATAAAGGCAATGAACTCTACCGACGATC
Organism: Mecyna flavalis; assembly: GCA_949319885.1. Classification (NCBI taxonomy): domain Eukaryota; kingdom Metazoa; phylum Arthropoda; class Insecta; order Lepidoptera; family Crambidae; genus Mecyna; species Mecyna flavalis. The sequence continues at coordinate 12,832,304 of OX439413.1, forward strand.
ACCATTACTAACAATATAGAGCACTTAATTACGAGTACCTATAGATATAAAACACGGTTCCATAACACGCCACCCACACACAAATACACCATAAACACACAAACCATGTACAATTGTACACACACTATAATAATATCTAGCTTACTTTTTAATTTAATATCCCACAACACAGGAAATCCTAGTGCGGGGGAGTCAACAAAAAGCATTGGCACATTAAAGTTTTTTTTTATACTAGATCATTAGGCAGACGGGCACGCAGCCTACTGATTTCAAGTGTACTAGCTCCCACGTTAATATTGCCATTTTAATTATATTTCATTTTCTATTAGTCTTCATTATAAGGTTCTCCTGTTCCCAGGTGGCAGAGAACGTAGGCATAGATAAAGGTGACATCCCAGACCTGACGAAAGCTCCGAGCAGTCTACTGGACGCGCTGGAGGGACACCTCGCCACCCTTGAGGGGAAGAAGGGATCAGCTGCCAACACGCCCACACAGACTGCCAGGTAAATGACTAAACTACTGTTTAATAAGTATGACGTATTTATTACAAAAAAAAAATAATAAGTTAAGTTTATGAGCCATGACGCGTTAGGGCGCCCGACGTCGTTGGCTACGTATCCAAGCATTTTTATGGAAATGTCAAAATTGGCGACGTTGCCAAACCGTCGCCAAGTGAGTAAGGCCCTCCGCCCATGGAGCTACTCAAAAGGAACTAATCAGAAACTCAAAATACTAACGAGTTTCTTGAGCGTCACCGCCATACAAAAGCATTGAGGATCGCACACGACGCGACTATTTATTTACTAACCTAGTAACTAGTCTCGCACACGACGCGACTAGTTACTAACCTAGTAACTAGTCGCGCCGTGTCTAGTTTGTGATTAGTTCCTTATGAGTAGCTCCATGGGCGGAGGGCCTTAGGTTATATACGTTTCAACGACGAAACCATAGTGTCCTACAAATATTGAGCAGGGCTCTATTCTTTGTCTGGCAGCCAAGCTACTATCTATGTGCTTAGTTTTTGACTGCAAGGCGCTGTGTGAATAGTGGCACTGGCAGAGATATTTAAACTTACATACACTTGTCCTCCAGCGCTCAGAAGAACGTGGCGAGCGTGATGGGCGCTCTATCTTCGACGTCATCGTCATTCGGCCACGCAGCCGCTTCCACGCGTCTCGACAACCAACCAAATGGCGCGTTGTTCATCGACGACACGCTGCGGCAGCAGGCGCTCGCCGAGGAGGAGGCCGCTATGAACCAGTACAAGGTAACGTATCACCACAGCCAAGGAGAAAAGGGTAAAGCACCACAAGAGTCTTAGAGAGGAGAGCGCAGGAGACGGCCTCCCCCCAAGAGAGGAGAGCTTAAGAGACAGACGCTACAAGATAGGAGAGCGGAAAGACGGCCGCCTCCCGTGCAAGAGTCAAATGAAAAAAGTTATTTTTAATCATTTGTAGATTATTATTTTTTATTAGGTTGGGAAGTGAAGTCAAATTAGCTAACATCCAAGACCCGCATTTTTTTTAAATAATCCTATTGACAAGGAACTTTTAACCGTCACAATTTCTTTAAAACATCACTGTTGACCTTGGTGGGCTTTCGTCACCGTGTCTTCATTCAGTGGATGTAAAACTATTCGTAATACCGTTCAAAAAAGGTTTACAAAGACTGCTGTTTTAGGAATTATTCACATCGTAAAACAGAAGGAGAATGAGAACATTTACACACATGGGCGTAGCCACGGTGGGGCAGAGTGGGGCAAGTGCCCCACCCTGGCGCGAGTATAGTTTGCTAGTTACATATTATTTTATATTGCTGCCGCACGCATTCTCCTCCGAAAAAAAAAAATTGCTGCCCCACCCTGGTTCCATGGCTGCCCCACTCTGGGGCCATGGCTGCCCCACTCTGGGTCCATAGCTGCCCCACCCTGAGCCCAATGACTGGATACGACGTGTTTACACATAAAGCGAACGGTTCCAGGTGTACTTGTTGCAAGGGGAAGCAGCGGAATGGACCGACGCTGCGGAGGCCTATGAAGTGCCCGACACGCATGTAGTAAGACAACCGTAAAGCATTAAAAAAAATTGGTTGACGGGTACCGTTGTGGCGACCCTCTGTTTGTCTAAGGGATGCGGGAGCCATCTTTGTTAATTAATGCTTATATTAAAGAAATTTAAGTTTTAGGGAAAATTGTGTGTGGCAAAATCCTTGGACGAACGTAAAGGGCGAATAATAATTAAAGAAGAATATAAACTCCTCTGGTTTCCCCTTCACATATATGGAGGGACGAGCCGGTGCCTGCCTTTACGCTTTTGGAAGGTCCATATAAATATACTGATTGGCTTATCCTCAGATTGGGGGCTAAATCAATTCAGTGATAATCCTGGTAAAATGTTACAGACAATTTACTTTAGCATTTATGATATGATTATTTATTATTCGTCCTACAATTTTATTAATTATTATTGGCATTGTTAATTACCACCGAGATATTATTATTAATTGTACGTGTGTGTTACGCTTCTGTGGTATAAAAACGTCTAAAACCTCTTCATTATATGGTTATGGTATATGTGTGTTGAGTTCATCACGTCACTCTCTATAAACTAAGTTTTTGGACACATTATTCATGTATTTCAAGTAATGGTTTTCATAATAACGTATTTTTTTTCTCGCTGCTTATTTGTTGATGCTACAGCGTGGGGAGGTGAGTTTCCATTCTCTAAAAGACCTTTTGTCGATATTTTTGATGACCTTATGCATAACATAAATAAGAGGATTATATCCTTATGATGAATTCATTGGCCCGGATGTATTGAAGTAGGTATTTTTGTTTAGATAACGCTATTTTGTGATCACCATTTGACAAGCGTGTTGTATACAAAAGGCGGAATTAATGCTAATAAACATTGATTTTGATGATAGAGGCTTACTGACTACTGAAGAGCATACTTCAGTGGGATTATAAGGGCGGATACAATCAGATCAAATCGCAAAATATGCAATATATTATATGGTTACAATCATTGTCATCTCCATGCTCAATCACTAAGGTGTTCGAACACCTCTTAATCTTAATTTCCTCCTACCCTGACGTTCGTCGCGGACGTCGGTCAAGCGCACCAAGCATAAAAAAAGCTGCCGCGGACTCCTGCTTCACTGTGGAGTTTCACATTATAACATCATGTTCATTCGTACGCTTGACCGTATGCGACCGACGTAAGCGTAGGAAGAAAATCAAGCCTCAAAAATGCGCATTCTCAAACAACCCCATCACTTTCAGAACAAAGTGCAGTCACCCACGAACTCGGCAGCGAACAACCCGTTCCTATCGTCCGCGCCGTCGAACCAACAATCCATAGTGGATCTGTTCGGCCCGACGCCGGCCGAACCGGCCGCGCAGACGAAGGCGTCGGATGATCTGCTGTCGCTCGGCAACCCGTTCGCTGATATGTTTGGATGTAAGTTTACAATTATTTTCTTTTACTTCAGTAATCAGTCAGTCAGTACTACTTGAAATATAAATAAAAAATGCTCAAAGATCAGGGCCATTAAAGCACCTACAGTTAGGGCTACAAAACACGCGGTGCGGCAACAGTACGGTTGACGTCTTGCTGTCGAGCGTTCGCGGTACGGAATACGGATGTATGAAAACTAACGACCGTCCGTACGCGTACCATAATATAAAATAATATTTGAATGGCCTAGAGAATACTCTGATACGTTTTTACGCCAACATAGCTGTAAATATGTGTAACAAACTGTATTGCACTAAACCTCTTCAAATAATCAATTAACTGAATAAGTAATGTTGATAACATACTTTGATAACTGAGTAATATTTTAATACATCTTCTGGTATTCCTTTCCATATGTTATTTTCTGTACAGATAAACGCTAGGTGTTGGTAATAAATAGTAATAATTTATTTAAATCTTCTATCTTGAATTCTTGATGTATATGTTACGGGCCATTTGATAAGTCCGGGCATTATTAATAAGGGCCGGTCTGTATTAATAATGCCCGACTCAAAAACAGCATGATTTATCACTTTTCCCGGCCATTATGAATAATGCCCGCCCTATCTTGGGCCAAGTAATAAAATAGGTGAACAGTAGTGTTTTTGAAACAATGAAACAATCTTTATTGTGAACATAAATTTGGGTACAATTTCAGCAGAAAGTATTGCTATACAGGGTGGAATTTTGTAATGCCACCTGAAGGGGAAGTACTCTTAATACTGAAGATAGAAAGTTTTACTCAAAGAAAACATTCCTTTATTTTTGAAAAGAAAAAAACCTGCATTCTACGATTTTTAAAAATTTGCTTGCCGCAACTTTGTAATACCACCTGAAGGGGAAGTACTCTTAATACTATAGAGAGAAAATTTTACTCAAAGAAAACATTCCTTTGTTTTTGAAAAGAAAGATAACTGCATTCAAAGATTTTTAAAAATTCGCTTGCGCTCCCGGTAATCGAACCGACTAAAATCTGTAAAAGTTGCACCTTGTACTTTTATTGCATCGATCGTTAGGGACAATTATAAGGATAAAATCTCTCCAACAAAGTTCATAAATTAAATGAAAGGAAAATAATGAAAAAAGTGCTTTAACTTGACCCATTGAATCAATAATTTAGGATTTCTTGTGTTTTCTAATGTTTTCCTTTCATTTAATTTATGAAGTTTGTTAGAAAGATTTCATCCTTATTATTGACCCTAACTATCGATGCAATAAAAGTACAGGGTGCAACTTTTACAGATTTTAGTCGGTTCGATTACCGGGTGCAGCAAGCGAATTTTTAAAAATCTTTGAATGCAGTTTTCTTTCTTTTAAAAAATAAAGGAATGTTTGCTTTAAGTAAAATTTTCTATCTACAGTATTAAGAGTACTTCCCTTTCAGGTGGCATTAAAAAATTCCACCCTGTATACACACACATTAATGTTTCACCAAATTTTACCTTTACAGGTGTATTCACATTTTATAAACAATTAAATCAAAACATCTAGGATTCAAAATACTCTTTTAAACTATAAAAACACTTTTCCAAAAGAAACTCTTTTAATATTTTTTTAAAATAATTGACTTTAAATTTGCGGTCCTTAAAAGAATCTGGTAATTTGTTAAAAATTTTTATACACATATTAAAAGAATTTCTTGAGGCTACAATTTCGTAGGAGGATTGTGTAGCTTGAGAATATATTGAGAACGAACCCTTCTATTAGTGACATCTTGTGTAGTTTGAAAAAGATGCTTATGTTTAAATACAAACACACACGTTTCAAATATGTACAAGCATGGCAAGGGTAGAATTTTATGTCTCTTAAAATATGGACGACACGAGTCATTCCTTTTCAAACTAAATATTGACCTAATGCAGCGTTTTTGTATTAAAAATATGTCCTGTATATCAACCGAATTTCCCCACAATATGATACCGTAACGCAATACTGAGTCTACATTACCATTATAAGCAATTATGGCTGATTGCAACGAAACAACTTTACTTACACTTCTCAAAGCATATACAAATTTATTAATTTTGACACATAGATCTTGAACATGAAATTTCCAGCTACAATGGCAATCAATATTTAAGCCTAAAAATTTAATTTGGGAAACTCCTTCGACCACGTCATCATTGTATGATACAAGTACTGGTTGAAAATGTTCTTTGATTGTCCGAAATTGCATAAATTTAGTTTTATTTATATTTACCTTTAAATTATTAGAATTCAACCATGTTATTGCCTCTGTTAAAATTTTATTTACTTCTTGACCGTGCATATGCTTGTCTTTACTTTTAATTATCAATGTCGTATCGTCTGCAAACAGTATACATTCTTGAGAAATGTGTTTAGGTAAATCATTAATGTACAGTAAAAACAATAAAACAATAAATTGTTTATTAAAAGACAAAAAACTTACAATTTTTTCATGTAAAGTTACCAAAAAATAAGCGGCATGTATATATTACCGGCCAAAGCCGATTTCAGGACAAACTACTTTGGCCTAGGCTAAACTAGTTCTTACTAAGGGGGAAATCGACTCGGATGGATATAGGTTAGAAGGCTAAGGGCGGGAGCGAAGCGAAGCGAAGCTCCCGCCTTAGCCTTCGTGGTTATTTTTTTTTAAACCCTGAAAACCTTTTTTGTTCCTAATATATTCTATGTTTTCTTAAATTAGTTTAGCCTAGGCCAAACTAGTTTCGTCGTTAAATCGTTAATTTGGGGAATAGGTGTTAAAAAAAAATCACGAAGACTAAGGCGGGAGCTCCGCTACGCTCCGCTCCCGCCTTAGCCTTCTAACCTATATCCATCCAAGTCGCTTTCCGCCACACGTAAGGCACGGCCGCGGTCCAATTTATCACATTGCCCGGCTACAAGTAGGGAATTATTCATACTGCCCGGTCCAAGTGATAAATTCAAGCTCTCTTAAACACTGATTTATTACATGGACCACGGGCCGTCGGGCATTATTAATAAGGGCCGGTCAAAGTGATAAATTAATCACTTTGCCCGTCGCTCTCGGGCATTATTAATAATGGCCGGTCCTTATTTATAATGCCCAGTTAATCAAGTTGCCCGTAACATATATAAACCTACCATGTTTTAATGAAAATCGCGACACTACCATGTTATAATGAAAAATTACCCATGAAAAATTAAAAGGTTATTTAATTTAAAAAAAATACAAAACAACAGTTATCATGTGCCCGGGCATATCATAATGTGGCCAATCCAACGATCGGCTGACGACAAAAATAGATAATTTATACATTTGCACACGACACCACCTAACAAACACTGTTATAAAACAACACTGCTTACCGTTACAAAAGATTGATTTCCTTCTCAGTAGTATTACTATTGTCAGAGTGGTCGCAGTCAATATGCAGTATTATCCGTTAACATTTGATCTTATGTTACGCAATTCCTATTAATGGCACAAAATACATAAACTTAACGGAGGAACACTCATTTCTTTCTACAGGAATAAAATTCATGGAAATAATTCCTAAAGATTGTACAAATTAATTTTATTACAATCAACATAGACCAGACTTTTTTTTTATCAATAAGTAGGGTAGCCTTTTGGTAACCGTATAATGGCAACATTGTAGCCGCGCCCGCGCCGGCGCCCGCGCAGCAGGCGGGCGCGTGGCCGCAGCCGCCGAGCAACGGCTTCGCCGCCTTCCCGCCGGCCTCGCAGCCGATGCCCGCCAACAACACATTCGTGTCCGACGCTAACTTCTCTAACGTATTCAGTAACAATGACAGCACAGGTGAGGCGCTTACACACGTAGCTGCACGAGGGGTTGCCATGATGAAAAATTGTTACTGTTTTGGGAGTTTTAAAGCCAATTGAGATCTTATGGGTGACCGATTTTTGATCGTTAAAAACATCATTGTTAAAATTCTATTCGAGATGAATGACAACTTTATACGTGGTAGGTAAAACCTTTAGAGATTTAATATTTTTTTCTATCTACTTTAATATAAAATGACATACTACAAACAAATCCTGTTTTGTTTAATATTTGACAATATATCATTTATTATAATTAAAAAAATGAATTCTGAAAATCTGTGTTGAAGAAGTTTTTGAAAATATTAGACGAGTTATGGCACCCCCTCTCTTAATACCTATTAATAAAATTTCTCTTGGTGATGGTTTATTGTATTATGTTTAAATGTTTATAAATCTAATGTATTATGTACTTCCGCAAGCTGCCGCGGCTAACCCGTTCATGGGTATGGGAGACCCCCAGCCGATATCCGCGTCCCCCGCCCGCCCCCCTCCCCCTGCGAATCCCCCCCAGCCCAAATCAGCGTTCGATGACCTCGAAGACGTAATGCGCATGTCGCTCGGCGGCTCCCCGGCGAAACACACTCAGCCAATCACGCAACAGCCCCAGCCAATGGCAGCGCAGCCTTTCAGTGACGTCATGTCGATGCAGATGTCCTCCCAGCCAATGATGTTCGGCTCGCCCGCGCGGCAGCCGATGATGCCAATGTCGGCTATGGGTTCGAAATTTGAAATTTAGATGGAGATTCGTTTGTTTTTTTTTTTTTTGAGCAACTGCCCGCTTTCGTCGTGTTTTTTTTTTAAATAGTAACATGGCGTCGCTAAAGCACGTTTTTTTGAGTTCTAAGCTAATTATTGTTAGACATTATAATCACTATTTCAGCTGGTCCCGTACTCTAAGACATGTGGAAGCTTGACCATAGTCATTTTAATAACGAGTCATGCCAAACATTTTTGTTCATGTCCCAAACGTGCGTGAACTAAGTTAATAATATGATTGGTTGATTTATGCCAATTTTATGTGTTATTGACTCGAGGATCAGAGAGAGTCGCCGCAATGTCGCTAACTGATGGATATACAGTCGTGGTCAACTAATTAGGGACGCTCTATCACTAAAACACAGAATCGTCCGTTCAGCCCGAAAAAAAAATCTTTACGAGGCTTTGAAGCTGGTACCTATTAAGAACAAGTCATTTGACTACTATTCTAAATATTTTAAAGCCCGGAAAGATAAAAGCTATTTGCGATCAATATTTTTTAAATAAATTAAGAATTGCCACTTACACATAATTGACTTACGGATGGACAACTAATTAGGGACACGTAAAACTTTAACTGTAAAATATAAAAAACTGGAAATTATTGAAGTGTTTTTACATGAAAAGTCTTTATTCATAATAATAGAATACAAAACAAATCATTAAACGTATTTTTATAACCAGTATGGTTGTCTTTGTTGGTTAAAACCATTTGACATCGGCGCGGCATTCGATGCAATCAAATTATCACAGGTGTCTAAAGAAAAAATATTCCAAACACATTGAAATGTCTCGTAAAGCTGACTTTTACTGGCAGTACGTTGAGCTGCAACTTTTTTCTTTGCTTCATACCATTATTGCTCTATCGGGTTTGGGTCTGGGCTGCTTGCGGGCCAATCTAGTACCGTCACTGACTGTTGCCCTAGGAACAATTTCACAGAGTGCGCGGTATGTTTTCGGTCGTTGTCGTGTTTAAACCGTCCATTAGACTGGTAAGACTTCTTTAGCATACTATAGCATCGTTTCCTCCAATATTCCTTTGTATTGGAATTGATCAAGTTCACATCCAACTCTTTTTAGAGGTCCTACTTTATGTCCTGAAAAACAGCCCCAGAATTAAATATTGCCGCCTCCATATTTCACCTGCTTTTTCGTGTACTTTGGATTCATTTCGGACTTTATAGGTCGTTCCCATAGATTTAGTATATTTTTTGTCGTTCCACGTATTGTCTGTCATCGACATGGACATGAACTCGTCTGAAAACAGCACATTTCTCCATTGAGCGAGAGTCCAATGGCCATACTTTCTTGCAAACGCGAACAGGCTGTTTTTCTGAACATGGAGTAGGATCAATAAAAAAGTTGAAAGTAAACTTGATCAATTCCAATACAAAGGAATATTGGAGGAAACGATGCTATAGTATGCTGAAGAAGTCTTACCAGTCTAATGGACGGTTTAAACACGACAACGGCCGAAAACATACCGCGCACTCTGTGAAATTGTTCCTAGGGCAACAGTCAGTGACGGTACTAGATTGGCCCGCAAGCAGCCCAGACCCAAACCCGATAGAGCAATAATGGTATGAAGCAAAGAAAAAAGTTGCAGCTCAACGTACTGCCAGTAAAAGTCAGCTTTACGAGACATTTCAATGTGTTTGGAATATTTTTTCTTTAGACACCTGTGATAATTCGATTGCATCGAATGCCGCGCCGATGTCAAATGGTTTTAACCAACAAAGACAACCATACTGGTTATAAAAATACGTTTAATGATTTGTTTTGTATTCTATTTTTATGAATAAAGACTTTTCATGTAATAAACACTTCAATAATTACCAGTTTTTTATATTTTACAGTTAAAGTTTTACGTGTCCCTAATTAGTTGTCCATCCGTAAGTCAATTATGTGTAAGTGGCAATGATTAATTTATTTAAAAAATATTGATCGCAACTGGCTTTTTTCTTTCCGGGCCTTAAAATATTTAGAATAGTAGTCAAATTACTTGTTCATAATAGGTACCAGCTTCAAAGCCTCGTGAAGATTTGTTTTTTCGGGCTGAAGGGACGATCTTGTGTTTTAGTGATAGAGCGTCCCTAATTAGTTGACCACGACTGTAAGTGTAAATTCGTGCTCCTGTGACGCAGTTTCAGTTCCAAGAGATAAATAAAGGTCATTGTCCCCTCTTAAGAAACTACTCATACAGTTGTGAATAAAAAAAATGTCTAACATACATTTATTTTATTATTATGCGTGAAAAAATATGGTGGTTTAAGATGTGTAAAGCCTGACCAGGAATATAAAAAACCTCGCCATATTGCGGAAAAATATTGGAACTAATTTCTTCAAGTGGCAACAATCAAATAATAGAAGAAATAAGATGTCATTCATTGTCATTCTGTCAAAGTGTGATGTCAATGGTCAACGGTGCCTTGTTACTATTGGTTAATGTGAGTTGTTTGTAAGAGTAACTATAGCGACCCAATGTTGCTATAATCATAGCTAATGTGGCGCCTCCGGAGCAGGTTTTTTATATACCTGGTCGGGCTTTACCTAGACGATTGGGAACTTTTGAGAATTTGGTTGGTAAAAGAGAGGGGTCAATGGCTCTTATTACTCCATAATTTTATTTGGCTCGGAATTAAATATCAATACATTAATTATATTATAATTTCTTGCACATCGTCTAGCTAGCTGCTGTAAATAGAATCACAATTATTTACGTTTTGTATTTTGATTTATTTTTGTGTACGTCTATTTTATTAAGTTATTCAAACATTAATGTTTTTCAACACTGTAAATAGTACATTTTGCAATATAGCTTATACTCGTACTAATTTTAACTTAATGAATAAATTGTTGCATGTATAGATAACGCACATGCGCTAATTTCACTTCATTTTAATTGTTAATTAATGAATCAGAATATAAAATAGTTCAAATATCATTGGTGCGTTTTTTTTGTAGAATATAAGTTGGTTCATTATTTTCTAGAACAATGCTGGAGTTGTTGAAGACAAGTCTGAATTAGGTTCAAGTCTTGGTTTAAAAAGCTGCTTACATTTATATCAGCTATAAATAGACAAAAACATCAAATTATAAACTAAATTTATTTTGTTGAGAACGTTGAGAATATTCCCGGAAGCGTTCTAGTTTCTTGAGAATATTCTCACTGGCATTATTGCCGGGAACGAGAAAGTTCTCAGCGGCACATAATTTATCATAAAAACGGCGACAAACAATTCTAAGTGAATTCTTTAAATACAAAAGTATCCACTTTACATTAACGTTAAGAAAGTAAACAGAAATTGACCTTTATCTACAGACGCACGCACTTTCTAAAAGTCATACTATATGCCACCATCATAACAACAGACGGACAGACATTTAAAGCCGGTACAAATTTGAACCTTAACGCAATACGAATAAAGTATATTTTAGCAGGTCAACAGCAACAGCAGCAGTCGGGCAAGGTTCTAACTGGCGATCTGGATTCGTCCCTGGCGCAGTTGGCCAACAACCTCACGATCAACAAGACCGCAACCGCACAGAAGTGAGTAAACCAGTGGCACCTGTTCACACGGCCTAAAATCCCATACGAATGCCTCCACAGAGATCATAGTATACTGTAGTGGTTACTACGTTGTCTGCAAGGGAATCTGATCCTTCAGGTCAGGTGATGGGTCTGCCACTGTATTTGGAACCTCATATTGAAAGGCTATTAGGCGTTACGCAATCGTAGACTCTTTTGTGTCGGATACTAACTACCAGCGAATTTATCACTTTTTGCCGTATTAATTTAATTATTTTTTCCCAAAGGTTGACTGGTAGATAATGCTTTAAGGGTTAAGTTCTCCTTTTGTATCCTGATTTTGTGGTCAATATTTTTTTATAAACAAAAATATAAATAAAATCATCCCTTTCAGCGAAGAAGTAGTTAGACATTTTTTGTGTCCATACAATGTTATCTTGGTGAGTCATGTCGGTATCAAAAAATGTCAACGTCTGATTAGCGCCTTAATCTGGGGTTCTAAATGCGTCTTCTATCACGGTCCACATGCTATATACGGACGGTGGATGAGCTTTATGCACTATTTAATTATAATTGGTTACATACTGCACTTAAATACAAGAAAGTGTATTTTTATTAGCTTTGCGTATTTTTGCGGTTAATCACGCGGTCCTCTCACTCGCATATATTTATTTAAAGTTGATATTACGAAAAACATTGGTGTATTTATTTAGTCTGTTATAATTTTGTACATATTTGGTTAATATATAAATTCATTTTACATACTTCCTACCCTTTTTTGCGGAGGAGAACGCATTTACGTCGCATTTAGTCCCATTACCCACTAAACTCCCCCAGTTTCCCCTTCACACCCGATTGGGAGCCCTTCACACCCTTCACAGCCGGTGCCAGCCTTGTGGCTATTCCTGCCCTGCCCAAATTAGATTCTTTACCTGTACTAGAAATGTTTTCTCTTTTTTTACCGTAGACCAGTTTTCTTCTGCGTGTCGGTAAATTTAGTTAAAAAACGAAGAATGATTTCAATGTTCTTCATTCTACAATTCCAATTGAAGCAATCATAAATTAATGATGTATATAAAAATGGTCATAATATTCAAAGTATGTAGGTACTCGTAATATAAATGAGTTACTTTTTTTTGGTTTCTCAATCCATCTTTCCGTATTAGCTTGTTGGACCGCACTTTAAAAGGTCGATAGCATTTGTATGATACTTTAGTAGTTTGTCCAAACATGCAAACTTGTTTAAATATTATTTCAATTCTTCAACTTACACTTTAAGAAAATAATATGTAAAAAAAATCTTGATTTACGTTGAACGAAAAACCGTGTAACTCAAAATTTGATAAAATTATACTATGGTGAATATAAACGCTACTGACCAGTATTTTGCCAGAAAACTTGGCTTACTTAGATATTAAACAGTAGAAACGTTTGCACTTAATTATCAAGCAACCGCTTGGAAAAGGAGTGAAAGTAATTTTCTAGTTTCATAAAAAAAATCAGTATTTTATATTTTTTCCTTACTTCTGTAGATATAAATTATTTTAAAGTTTCAGTTAAAAAATAAAGATAAAGACTAATAAAGTGCGAACATATTTTTGGACATGATGTTGTTCACAAAATTACTCAAATTTAGCCAATGGTTCCTATTTTTACCTGAAACTTCTTGATTCCTTGTTGAGTGAAGTGTTCGTGGATTCATTAGTTTGCTAGTTTAAGTATTTTTTACCATTATACACATACTTTTGCAAGATAGTTGCATTTTAATTACGAATCAAACTTAAAGCTAATAAAGAAATATTTAATTCTCTGGTAAAACTTGTATAAAAGAATGTAAACTAAATGCACCTATGCAATTGTAAGAAAAATCATCTACTGGGTTCATACGGTACAATAATATCCGACCATTATACTTCTTAATTTTTCAACATACTTTTATATCAATATATCAAACATACTATATTTTGGTATCTGGCAAAATGTCACGAATGATTCCGAACAATTTCATCTTTTAAGTTTTCTCAAGACAAATATTAATGTTTCTATTAAATTTCAAAGCTTATCAATAAACAAGCACTATAAACTGACAAATTTTTGGATTGTAAATAGTTTTTTTAAGGTTAAAGATTGTATGCTAATAGTAGACAAATTATATTGTATGCCATATAATTAATATTTTTGAAGTAACTCGTGATCATTTTACCAAACCCGCTTTCGATACACGCTTAGCAAAAAAGGCGTAAATACAAAAACACATTTTCAACTTCTTCATAAAACTCTCACAAACAATGCTTACGCTTACACTGAACCCTCACAATACCCGTGCCGTATGGACCCACGCTCACCCGCATGACTGACCCGTGGCGTGTCGGCTAGGCCGATGCAGTGGAGCTCGCCGAAGAACGCGTCCAAGCCTGGCGCCACCTGGACCCCTCAGCCCATGCAGGCCACTACCGGCGCGGGATATAGGCCCATGGTAAGGAAGGATCACGCAGATTAATGACACACGAGAGTTCCATATTTGACTAAAATGACTGACAATGATAATGTGATTAAAATTATTCTAAGTATGTCTATCCGTTGTTTAGTTCCTATAGAACAAGCTTTGCTTAATTTAGACTTAAATCACTATTTGTCAATAGTTTTATAGATATATGAAAAATATTTGACTAGATTCTTTTTTTTTGTGATAATGATCACAATTTGACCTAAGAGCAGTGGTCATCTTATTAGATAAAATCATTAAATGTGTTGAAACATATTTGAACCGAATCTGAAAACCTGTGGCAATATTATGACGAATAATTATGATAATTGTACTCAGATCAATTTGAGCAAAAAAATACACAAATTCAGTAAACTGAGTACTTATTTAAGATATTGTTTTGGCCAAATATTTTCTAAAGATGTAATCGATGTACCCATCATTGTAACGAAAACTTGATTTCAAGGATGGAAGCCTTTGCCCTGCAGTGGGACATTAATAGGCTGATACTTTTTACTAATCGATGTGGACCTCTCGTGTCGAAGAGTTGTATTAATGTTTCCAAAGAACAATATTTTTAGTCGAAACAAAAAGGTTCACCTACTTCAGAGGATCGGTGCATCCACCGGCATATTCTCTTCTATCCCGCTTTATATGTTGCATTTTGCGATGTATAATTTCGCTAGCAATTTCTTTTATGCTAAACCCAACCTTTTAAGCTCAGTTTCCTTTGCTAGAGTATTATTTTTCTTTGTGCATTTTTTTTCTGTTTTCCCCGTAGCATGGCAGCATTATTTTGCGTTTTTCAGGGTCCTGGCATGACACTTCCGCCAATGCCCCACACTTTGCCCCATACATATCACCCTCCGCATTATAATATTATGGTAAGTTGTATGCTATTTTTATTTTTTTGTAAATTTTCTTTTGCTTTTGATGTAGGGTTAGATCCTGGTGATCCACAGCTTGGCTTTAGGTCCTCTATATTTCTACGCGCTATCTTAATTTTAGTATAACTTCTTGTAAATACTATTATTTTACCACAAATTTCATGTTTTCAATAATTAATGTGTTTTCAATATTTGTAAGCATCTAGAGCTTACAACATTTATATTATTGTGTTTTACAAGTAACAATTGTACTTTAAAAATGATCTCTAAGGTTTGTCTCTTTGAATAAATAATAACTACACAATATCGTCCGAAACTTATCATCACGACAAATTGTTGATTAAACGTTTGAGTAACTAGGTCAGCCTTTTTTGCTTTTACCATTTTATTGATTTTGCCATTCCACCCTAACCCTCATAAGAATATAGAAGTCGGTGTCTTCCACAAGGTAAAGTTACGTCAAGAGTTTCGATGTGATTATCTTGTGCATGGATGTGTCTGTGAATGATTGTTAGCATGACTAGCTCGATCTGTGTGAGGCTCATCCCATTTGCCATTTTGTATTTAGTTAAACTAATTTTGTATGTGCTAAATTTTTAATTCATTAAATATATGGATACGGATTTAAATAGATGACGTTCAACCTAAATGTACCATTTTACAAAAATTTAAAAGACGAAATCAAAATTGGATTCGGACACGTAATTTTTATTATTATTTAAATTGGTTTTTAATCGCAAACAAATTTCTTCACTACCTCAAAAGTGGGAATCTATTAGTTTGCTCACTATCACATTAAAAATCATGTGTAAGGTATGTTCGAAGGTACCTGGAATACTTAATTTATAAAAGAATTCATTGTTTGTAATATTTGCAATTTGACAATTACAGCAACAGCCAGGCATGGTAATGGGCATGCCCGGAGCGCCCATGATGCCGATGGGCATGGCGCCGCCCATGCGGCCCGCGGTGCCCCCGCACCCCGCCACGAACCAGTTCAGTTAAACCACTAAAGAGTTTATGTAAGGTTTTCCACACCCGACCTGATCGCTTGCAACCTCAACCCTCAACATGTGAAAACCTCAAAAATCACGAAAACGGGGTTACGACGTTTTGCATTCGGGTGTCGAGTGTCAACGTTTTATCACAAGCAAACGTAGATTTAAAAATAGACGTTATTATTATTCCAAGTAGGTTAAAAGCTATCGGGTCGTAGATCTAAATACGCCATTTTCAAAGCTGACTTGTGATTCAGGTAGGTACTTTACCTTTCCCAAGTTGTTGTACTAGCTATTCATCTTAACGTTGTCATGAAACTATTTCTTAATGTAAATTTTGTGTTCAAAGTTACCACACGATGCGTGGTTAGGAAATTGATCTAATCATGTACCTAACGAAACTTATTTTTATTTTTGCAACTTTTCTGCGACGAATAATGTAACGTTAATGTTCACTAATATTCGGAGTTACTATTTTATTCTTTGCAGTTTTTCTTTCTTGATCTTATGGAGCGTTCTAGCCCTCAATAAGAAATACTTTGGTTTAGGTATTTACAAATAAACTTGATTATGTAGTTTAGTTAAATGAAACCATCAATTTAATAATTTATAAAAAATATAATTGCCATGAAATATTTTTATAAACAATTATTGAAATCAAAATGAAATTCGACTTAATTGCGTATTATTGAACTAAATATTTATAAATTTACATTTTAACGATGTTATTTTATGCTAAAATCGATGTTTATAATCATGTTCATGTATCAATATGATGATTATGGTTTTAACTGAAATTCTTATGAAAACGGTGCATATGTTTTATTATTACTCTAGATTTTCTTTTCAAAATTCAACCGACATCACATTCCATAATTGTACAAAAATATTTAATTTATTCTTAGCTACAGATAATGAAATATAAATAGTATGTTATATTATAGCTTTTTATTCCTACCTTCAGATATAGTCAGCATTTATTGATTGGAATTGAAGTGAAAATATAGTTATATCTTTAGTTTGTCACCTTAACTATCATTATCTATAAAATTCAGTAGAATTTCACTTTATAATATATTATAATATAGGATGTATTAATCAAATATATGTGTATAAACGAGATCTTGCATATTTAGTCATATGGATGTTAAACCCTATCCTAATTAAAATCAATGTTAAGGGTTACTGAACTCCATGCAAGATATTTGAAAAGCACTTTTGAAATCAAAAGTACCTTTTCATTGTCATATCCACAAGTAAAAAGTGTGTAAATGTATATGTGGTAAAGATATATTGGATACGAGAGGACTTTTAAAAATGTTACAAAATGTAAATGAATTATACATTATTGTCATATCGTTTCTTTATTCTGGGTTTACTTTTTTTTTTTTTCATTTCTTACTATTTGAAATTATACTACAGTTCTAAAGATGTTTAAATTGCCTTCTAAATCACGAGTGTGCAATGACATAATATTATGCATGGCTCCAGTCCTCCAGTCTATTCAGGTGCTTAGCTTAGATGAAGAGCTAAAAATGTCAAATGTCTAATTACCTCAAACGTATGGGGTACCACAATTGCCATTGCCAAATCAGGACACTTGTATAGGTCACTTGTTCTGTATAATCTTTACTGTTGTTTAACAATACTTTGTACAAATGTATTCTTCCGTGTATAAAATAATAAATGTGATATATTTTTTTCAAGACTGCAAAGTAATTTTCAAAGTATTAAAATGTATGATTTATTTTTAAATTGTTCATAAAAAAATATACCATTTGTGCAAAGTATTGTGTTAGGTGTTGCTATCAATAATAAATATATTGAATGAATAAACTAGAGCGTCATTTATATGGTAACACTATTGATGTTGCTGCATTATTCAAAAATGTTAGAGGTAAACAATGTATTCATTAATGAATATTATGTAGCTATACATGTAACACATTATTATAGCATACAATTGATTGAAATTGTTTTAGTACAGTTCTAATTCTTGCAAATCAACTGTAGTGTTTGTAAATAATTGTAATGAAATAGGTGTTTACATAGAGCATATAGCTGGTATGAAAATACACAATTTATGATACTATTTGACTATATAGATGCTTTTGACTGTCACAATAAATGTGCATTTAGAAAAGAACCGTAGGTTTAAGTAAAAATACCTAATGTTTTGTGATGGCACGAAGCGTCGCGTATAGTTGAACAGTCGTGCTATATTTTATGTACCTAATAGGTTTAATACTGGTTTGAAATTACAAATTAATGGTATGTAATATCATTTGCAATATCTTATGAGATCTGTTAAATTCGTTATGCAGTTATAAGTAGTATTTTTTTGTGCAATATATACTTCTTTTTTGTTAAGGTGTAACTGCATGGAGAGAATAAAAATATTTTTAAAATGGAGAAAATGATTTTAACTTGGCGCTTTTTGATTATTATCAGGGTTTTGTATGAAATGAAAATAAACTGCTGTTGTCTTATGTGGGTCTTTGCATGTTCTGGGCAACTGTGCCTAAATATCTTCAATGAGGGATATTACCGTTTGTGTAAATGTATCAAGCATTTCCCGAAATTCTAAAATTCTTCAAGCAGGCAGGCTCCTGTAAGCAGTTTTCGTTGAATCAAAGTGCCAAGAAAATCATTTTAGTTTTAAAAAAATTCTACCGCGCTTGTTAAAACCCAGTAACTTCTATTTTCTTACTTATCGTTGGCCATGCTGTGCTCTTCTGTGTATACTGTGATGAGTGGTCGATTCGACTGATTTATTTGAAGTAGGGTATTCTGTTAGTATACTTTTAAGTTCTGATTATAAGAAAAGGTAAATTTTAATACACTATGGTTTTTCGTACTCAGTCACCTTCAAATCTTTAAGTTGTACATTTTATTATGTTTTTAATCAATGTAATGTAGCAATATTTTATGTAAATACCCCCTGCTATGTTAAACTAGCTCTATCGCTCTTTAGATTTTCGATTTAGTTTATTTATGATGAGAATAAAATCAATTATGATTATTTTTTGCTTTTTATTTGGTTTTCTTATCACCCTCTTTTTTTGAGCTTTCTCTAAGGGTCCAGTTTGAGCCTATACCAGTGAATGAGTAACAAAGATACCTTTTATTTTTCTGTCTTTAGAATAGAATTGGTTTACAAAAGCTAGCTTAAAGATATTATTTTTGTGTAACAAATATAGATGTGGATGTCTATTTACCTCTCTTAATCCAATGACAATACTATCACAAACTAATTGTATCGGCCTGTCTGTAATGAGTAATATAAGTATATAGGAGATGTTCGCACTTCGGTCTGTCTCGGGAAGGAAAAAAAAACTTATGCTCATAAAGAAAGTCATAATGTTAAATATTACACGTACATTTACAGATAGATTGACCTTCTTTAGGCAGACCAATACTATTGAATCTAGCGATATATTCAGAATAATCACAGTATTATAGTAGCACTTTCAAATAGGTGTCCGTACAGAGAATATTGTATAGCTGTTATATTAGCTCGAATCGTAGTTATTGTCTAAGATCATTATGATAATCAGTAACTAGCAGGTTATTGAATGTTTATTACAAAATGAAATGGATTGTAAACCCGCATTGGTACTGTGAAATGGTTCACACTGGACTGAAACTACGTTCAGTCCCTATCGAGCCATTTACGAGTCCACGGGAAAAGTGATTTTCTAGTGGCCCCGTCCAGTCCACAAAAAAGATGAAAGTAAAATTAGTACCTATCTACTTAATAATTTTTCTGACGTTGACAACATAGTGGACATTATAATTTATTTGATAAGTGTTACAGATGTTCACACGGATTTTTCAGTGATTTTCTTTGAAAATAAGTAACATACGAAATCTAATTACTGATTAGCATAACGAGCCCTCAATATCGGATATACATATATTTTTGTTAGGAGTGGATTGTTTTCTGTACTCTTAGCTGTTCTAAGATCTATTTCTGTCTTGTAACCTTGTGTTGGTCAGAAAACACTCCTAAGTAATGCTTTCAAAAGTGTATCTTGTTGAATCGCAAATAGTGGCGGTTGATTATTAAAAATACAATAAAATAAAGTTCATTATTACGCCTTTCATTTTATACCTGAAAATTGTTCACTCTCCGAATCGCCCCCTAGAAATTTTTAAAAAAAGCCTCCTCGAACAACATTGCTCAGATTATTACAACAGGCGTTAAAGAAGGAATCTATAAATGAAGTTGACTGACGTGGCTTCCCTTTGGTAGTAAGTTACGGTTCTTGAAATGATAAATTCACGACTTTAACTAGCCATTTGGTGTAATGGTCGAGAAGTCGGCTATTACACCAGAGGTGCTTAGTTTGGGGCTAGATGGCGCTGTGTAAATAATGTCCAGAGATAAATAGGTATGCTAAAACCGGAATTTTACAAGCGCATTTTACAATTTCTGAATGTGAATTATACCCAAAATATTATTTTTGACCGCCTTCGCTGGTTAAGCCGCTCGAGGATGTGGGTTCAATTTCCCCCCATTGGGATTGGTTTGTAAGTCCGCCGCCGCGTGCCGCCCTAAACGGTGAAATCTGCCGGATATGTTAGTGAATGTAATGTGTGAGCCTGCACTTGATATTAAAGAAGCTTACAGTGTGGTAGCACGTTGAGAGATGCCTAGCCCCTGAGACCTGGCTACATGTACCATCTAAGTAGTCAGTGGGGCCAGTGCTGATTAATAGGGCCTGCCTGTCCTGTATTTTTGGACGGTTGATATCTTTACAGCATGCTTCCGTTGTAAATAGCTGGGTGGATCCGCCGTTTTGATTCTTTCTTAATTATTTTTACCATTTTTGGAAAATTGTAGGAAATGCGTGCTAAATGCTATAAATTTAAAGGCTTTTTAATAACCTTTCCAAAGCTACTGAAGGCACTAAAATCTAACAAGAGAATCAGAAGTTATAGATTATCAAAGTTATTTAATTGAGATGGCAATGACTGGTTCATGACGGTAATGACTTTTTTAAAACTGTAATGACGATAAGTTAACGGTAATGATAAATAAGAGTAAAAGCACACGTTTTTGCTGTCAATCACTATAATCATAATAAAATAAAACAAATCAACGATTGGTACATGATTAATAGACGTTCTAATCCAAATGGTATAAAGGTAACCTAAAAAATCCTTACAATGTCATTTTTTCACGATGAAATGATTTTTGGGTATTTTTTTTTTTGGAAATTAGGCCATTGACAAATAGATAATAGATGTTTTAAACAATAACAATGACAAGCGAATTATATAGGTAACCTAAAAATCCTGACAGTATAATTTTCACTGGTGAAATGAATTTTGGATAATCCTTTGGAAATTAAGTCATTCGTACTATAACTTTAATAACAAAACAAATTAACGAATTACACATAGATAATAGATGTTCTAAACAATAACAATGACAACCTAAAAAAAAGGTAGAGGACTTCTATGGCCGGTTAAAGTTTAAACGCTTCGCATGTATCTCGACCTGATCCCGAAAATGAGGACTCTAGAACTACGATAACTCGCCATTACACTAAAGACCTGCCAGAAGTCAGCGTTGGCGAAATCGAGATTGACCTTGGGCAGATTAAAAATGGAAAAGCCCCTGGAGAGGACGGCGTTACTAGTACAGAGCTGCTAAAGGCTGGAGGTAAACCCGTACTGAGGTAGCTCCAAAAGCTTTTTAACGCTGTCCTGTTCGAAGGAAGAACTCCAAAGGCGTGGAGTAGGAATGTGGTCGTCCTGTTCTTCAAAAAGGGAGACAAAAGCCTGTTGAAGAACTATCGCCCCATTTCCCTTCTAAGCCACGTCTCTAAGCTATTCTCAAGAGTGATCACGAACCGTCTTGCGCGAAGACTCGACGAGTTTCAACCAGCGGAACAGGCTGGGTTTCGGAGCGGATACGGCACCATAGACCACATCCACACTGTGCGGCAGATTATACAGAAGACCGAAGAGTATAATCAGCCTCTGTGTCTAGCATTCGTGGACTATAAGAAGGCCTTCGACTCGGTTGAAATCTGGTCTGTTCTAGAGTCCCTGCAGCGTTGCCAAGTAGACTGGCGATATATCCAAGTGATGAGATGTCTGTACAAAGCAGCCACCATGTTCGCCCAAGTACAAAATCAGCAGACAAATCCTATCCTTTCCATCGAGGAGTGAGACAATGGGACGTCATCTCCCCGAAATTGTTCACAAATGCAATGGAGGATATGTTGAAGACGCTGAACTGGAAAGGACGTGGCATCAACATAAATGCCAATACATCTCTCACTTGCGATTTGCAGATGACATCGTCATAATGGCGGATACGCTGCAGCACCTACAACAGATGCTGAATGACCTGGCTGATTATTCTTTACGCATGGCCTACGGTTGAACTTGGACAAAACCAAAGTCATGTTCAATGAACATGTTCTACCGGAACCAATTGCGATTCACGGCGCCGTCCTCGAAGTTGTTCAAAAATAATTATATGTACCTTGGGCAGTCATTGCAGTTGGGTCGAAACAACTCTGAGGACGAGGTGAATAGAAGAATTCAGTTGGGTTGGGCAGCGTTTGGAAAACTACGTCGAGTCTTTTCATTGCCGATTTCACAATGCCTGAAGACGAAAGTCTTCAGTCAGTGCGTCCTACCCGTCATGACATAAGTACGGAGCCAAAACGTGGACACTTACGGCACGGCTAGTCCACAAGTTTAAAGTCACTCAGCGGGCTATGGAAATAGCTATGCTCGGCGTTTCTCTGCGGGATCGCATCCGAAATGATGTGATTCGACAGAGAACCAAAGTCACCGACATGGCTCGCCGGATTAGCCAGCTGAAGTGGCAGTGGGCTGGCCATAATTATCAGCCGTAGAACCGATAACCGTTGGGGTGACCGGGTTCTAGAGTGGAGACCGCGTCTCGGTAAACGTAGTGTAGGACGCCCTCAGGCCAGGTGGAGCGATGATCTGCGCAAGATGGCTGGCAGGAGCTGAATGCGTGTGGCCGAGGATCGATCAGCGTGGCCAGCAATTGGAGAGGCCTATGTCCAGCAGTGGACTATTACAGGCTGATGATGATGATGATGGTATACGGGCTGGTGGAGATATCAAGAAAATCTATCTCCCCCCAGCTCAGTTTCTAGATTTAATTATAAGACACGGTGTAGAAAATGAAGCGTATAATGAACCACAAATATGGAAGGTTAGTGATATGTTTCACTTTCAAAAGCTAATATAATTGTATTAAAATAATGAACTTAAATATTTTTAAAGAAAACATAACAATTTAATAGGAATTTATGTGAAATAAACACACAGTTTATCATTACCATTTACATATTATCATCGCCATTAACACAAAATATATGGTAATGACGATGATGGTTATGACGAATATGACTGTATGATATTTTTTACCTAAATACCACGCTGTTAACAACACATACCAGCCATTGTCATGTTATTGTACATAAAACACAGTAGCTGTGATATTTTTAAAAGATATAGTACTAGTGCTTACCTGATTTACTCTGTCAACGGTGATGATGTGAATATTTGACAAAGTGTCCACAAGCTAATATAAGTCCAAAAAATTGTGACTCCCGCGTGGATAAAATTGATGTGCGGTCCACTCAGCTTCGTAAGAGAGATTGAGGAAAGGAGGCGTGGCCTCTCGAGCGCGGCTCGTTAATAGAACATTCGAAAAATACAACTTTGACGGTGCCGCGACGGTGTTGACGATTTTCCGTGACAAAATTTCTTTTATTTATTAGGGCATGTTATTCATTACTATATCACTTAGTTTTTTAATATATTATTGTAGATAAAGTGTGCTTTCAAAATGTAAAATAAAACACGGAAAGTGCATTGATGATTTTTGGAAAATAAATAAGGAAGTTTATTACTCGACGTTTTTTCGCAAATGGTGATGATGTTTGGTGCGTGTTTATTGAAATAATAAATTAAACAAACGTGGTTTCACTATTTTATATAGGGCGCCTTACGCTAAATCATATTAGAAATGTCTTTTAAAGGGAAAAAAATGCAGCTCTGTGATGATTAATTTATTATTAGCATATTTTCGCCATCTAAGCATTTCCGCGGATCCACCCAGCTACCTACTGCTTGCTTGGCTTAAAGGGCTGTCGTTGCTAAAATGGGTAGGTACTTAGGTAGGGTAATCAGTTTTCTTAGGGTAGGTCCCCGTTAAAGAGCTATAGACATTTTGTTGGTTGCCCAAAAAATAACAGCTCGTACGTATGTAATGTTGAGGTTTAGACTTTTTCAGCCTTGTCCAGATAAATATTTCCTTTTTCAAATGATGGCTTTTAAACTCACAGTTATATGGCCGTTTTATTTGATTTAATTGGTTACCAAGAGCACGTGTATGTACCTATTTGAAATTTTTAAGAAAATTTTATTTACTTGAACGCATTCTAAGAAAAATTGCACTTTTTCGATCATGGCAACACCAAATCAATCGATGACAGCGACGGATTTTCACACTCCTCCGCTGACGACATTTTGTCAATAAAATAAAAATTTCTGTTCTGTTACTGCAATTTTGTTCTAGTGAATAGTGTTATTTAAGCCGAAGATGGCAGACAATGAGCAAAAAGCGATGCAGCTTGTGGCCGAGGCGGAGAAAAAACTGAGTTCATCTAAATCGTTATTCGGGTCACTTTTTGGGTGAGGACAATGACTTTCTCATTTATTTGTTGATATTAGCTTAATTACGCCCTTGTATGTCTCCAGAGTTTTCATTACTGCCATCGAATCATGCCTTTTCACCGTTAAAAGTAAATTCGTCTTGTAACAATTCTTGTAATCGGTATTCATCATCTTTCATGATTGCTCATTACAGAGAAGTTTCACAAAGAAATTATGACTAAATAATTAGAATACCTCAAGTAATGACATCATCCTATTGCCAAGATGTATCTAGGCCTTGAGATAATTTGACAGTCTGCATTAATTGACTGTTATGTGTCCGGAAAAGCATGCATGATTAATACTTCATCTTGATTTATCACTCAAAATATTGCTTTTTGTGGGTTTACATACACATACAGTACAAGTTTGTTGGTTTATAAACCTAGTTTCGACAAATTTTTTGTGCCTCAATTCCCTGTAGGTTGGGAAACTTTCACTTTTATGCTGCAATTTAACTGTGGTGATTCACAACAATAGTCAGCACTAATGACATTCCAAGTTCTGTAAGCACACCACTCTATTTTCATAAATGTTAAGGTTCTATTCAGAAAACTTTTTTCATCTGTACTATATCTGATGTGGGATTTTATATAGAAATGAAATGGCCGAAACTAGAGGCTAAGTGCGGAAAATCCCCTATAAACCTAAACTATAGATAGAAATGTATGAATTTAGCTTATCCCAGATTTGCTAAATAAATATTGTCAATTATTATCTAGTGCTAACTAATGTTTGACACCACTTGTTGTTAACAAAATATGACGATGTGACGACAGAAGAAAAAATGTCCCTCAGGTTAAGCTACATTGTGAATGGGTTGAAAAAGGTGATATTTGATTTGATCTGTTTTTTATAATATCAGTGGCTCATCAAAACTGGAGGAGGCAGTTGACTGCTATATCCGGGCAGCCAACCTGTTCAAGATGGCGAAGAAATGGGTGCAAGCTGGGACTGCATTCTGTAGCGCTGCGCAACTCCACCTTAAGGCTGGCATCCGCCACGATGCTGCCACTAACTTCGTAGACGCATCCAACTGCTTTAAAAAATGTGACCCTAATGGTAAGTTATTTGTGTTTTTGATCTTGCGTTGGGGCCAGACTCCAGAAACATGTCTAATGTTTTATTGTGCCTTATGTTTAAGATAGTTTCCTCTTTTTTTCTTGTGTTGTTTTTTTGTTCAGTGCTTCATTTCTTTTTTTGCATTAACCAGCAGTATGATTAAAAGGGAGTTCCTTGTTATTTTTTATCAGATTTTGGTGATAACAGGAAGCATCATTTATATCTAACAGATAAATGATCAGCAACCTATCTGACTGTGGTGAAATGAGCTGGTAGAGTCGACTTTTATAGAGCACAACTTTTGCCTCCTTGATTTAGGTACTGGCAGAAAGTCTCTTAGTATGGATAGGTACCTCTGCTAGCTGCGTTCTGGCAATATTGATTAGTGTTTCAATGATATAAATGCATTTGAATAGTTAGCCCTAAAATACTGTAAGTATTTTCCTTTGTTGACAGTGAAACAAACTAATTACTATTGGAGGTCTTAAAGTAATAATACATTTACATTGTTTTAGAAATTAGTTCATTCTTGACTTCCTAATGATCACATTGTTTGAAGTCTTTGTATGTAAAGTCTAACTTCCATTATGACGAATATAGTTAACAGCCTGCGAAATAAAAACCAAGCATTTAAGAGTGAATAGTACAGATTACTCAAGGGTTCAGTATCATACCAGTTTGGATAGCATTATAAACATTACAAATGATAATGTTGTATCATATTTCTTGTTGTTTGTCTTGGTTTAGATATTGTAAAGGATAAAAACATAGATAGGTATTATGTCGAAAGTAAAATCTGTATGGCCCTCATTGCAATTAACTGCAGTGATTGCTTACCATTAGATGGGCTGCCAGGCTTCAGTAACCACCTGAACTTATATAAAAAAAATATCCAGTGGACATTCTGTGGCTGATACAATTTTGGATACAATAATAATACAATACAAAGTAAAATTTTGACAGCGATAGCGAAATTCGCTTACCTACTTCAAATTGTATGGATTTGACAGGTGCCTTAGAAAAGTCACGTGGTCGATCGATATTGAAAGTACGGGTTTTGACATTCGCTATCGCAAATTGAGCTATACGAGCGTCATAAGTGCCGCTTGTCTAGGGGCGTCTGACTACTTAACTATTTCTTTTTTTAGTATGAGAAATATATTACTTTTTATTTCCCTTTAAAACTCTAAATTAGCTTTTAGAATATATTAAAAACATGCGCGATAGATGTGTGTTTACTGTAAGTTGCTCGTGAATATTTAATAAGGTACTTTGTTTCCTCGTATTGATAGTACATTATTTCCTTGTACTGATAGTGTTCTATCTATTATTGTAAAAGCAATCTATTTTCTTAAACATTTATTTAACCCGCATTTAGTAAAGCCAGTTCCTATTTTTTTAAATATGGCTTGGATTCAATTATTGTTTCCTTTGCTTTTTGGTCAAAATAAATACAAGGCCTTTCAATCGCCTCGAGACGGGAACGGGCTCGTCTGTTTCGGGTGTATTAAGGGAAAGCCGGAAGAGTTTATTCGGTAGTGGGACTAAACGCGAGTCCCGAGTCCCACAAACGTTACAGGTCTCACTCGCCTGTGGCTATACCATTATGATATAACCAGCTGACCCGGTGAACTTCGTATCACTTTAGTATTTTTCTCGCAATTTTTCCATATTTTCTTATCGCTTAAACCTTTCCTGGACTTCCACGAATATTTCAAAACCAAAAATTATTGAAATTAGTTCAGCCGTTCTCGAGTTTTAGCGAGACTATCGAACAGCATTTCATTTTAATTTATATGGTGCTCAAAAATATTCTTTTCTGCTTAGCTTAGATATCAATTAGTAGATAAAAGAAGTTTGTTGTATCCTTTTATTATATCCATAACCGAGGATCCAAGTTATAATTGGATTGACTTGCACAAATTCTACAAATACTTTAACAAACGTTGACATCAACGATAAATTCGTTGGTTGGCATAACAAACTGATTATCGACATTGCTTTATTTTTATATGTTTGGTTTTATATGAACACGCGGTAATTAGTGTTATTGAGGAACTTTTAATTACCTGTGTGTACTGGAACCAAATTATAATCGAACTAATATCGATTCCAATTCGATAGGTATAAAATTATGTCGGTAAAACATCAGACCATCATTTCATTAAAAGTTAGCTTGACTTTTTGCCGTCAATTCAATAGAAATACAATTAGTCACTCAAAAGCAGCACGTTAGTACCAAATACGAGTATGTAAGATCTCCTTTCAATATTTTCTTTATAGGTACCTAAACTAGCGGCCGCCTCTGCGGTTTCATCCGCACGTAATTATTTTTTTCAAATATATCCCCTTCTCCCCACATTTCCGGGATAAAAAGTACTCTATCACCTGGGGATAGTGTAGCTTTCCATCAGTGAAAGAATTTTTCAAATCGGTTTAGTAGTTTTGGAGCCTATTTAATACAAGTTATACAAGCAAACACATCTTTAGTCTTTTTAATATTAGTATAGATATCAATCAAAATTCATTCATTCAAAGATTATTATCTGTAGACTTTATAGTTTTTGAGGATAGATTTTCCTATGTTTTTCCTATGATTTTCATATGTTATGATTTTCCTATGTTGTCTTTCTCAACTTCGTAGGTCATAAATTAATTTTAGTGGATCGTCCACGATCAACATGTGAGTTATGTTTCCTTACTTTCATAGTTGGTGGGCCAGCGACCTTTTTTTTGCTGGTGTAAAATGCCTTACGCACCCTTCATTTAAAACGGCGATCTACTGACATACATCACAATGGAGAAGGCTGTGGGACTCCTCCTGTCTTCTGCCCTCTGAAAATGAGACGGAGGCATATCATCATCCTTTCATATCCACTGTCAGTTAGAGATACTATGTTACCGCTGCTAAATGCGCTCCCTTGGCGACCTATTGGGAACAGCTATATGACTAATAAGTGGGTCACGCACG
The DNA here is from genome assembly GCA_949319885.1 of Mecyna flavalis. NCBI lineage: Eukaryota > Metazoa > Arthropoda > Insecta > Lepidoptera > Crambidae > Mecyna > Mecyna flavalis. Next base: position 12,861,022 of record OX439413.1, read on the forward strand.
ATTCTGTTGGCAACGTTGGCTAAAATAGACAACTCTTTCTGAAATGGCAATGTTAAATCCATGCGGTAATTACCATATAGAACGATATGAATGATTTAGTTTCTTGTTCAAGGCTAATTTATTAAGTGACTTATGCGTTTGCTTCTTGTGTCGAGAGTTCTTTATCAACATGATTCAATTGGCAAACAATTTAACACTAATGCTTATAGAAAAATACAGCCGTGACGTGAAACGAGGTTTTTGCATAAATGTTGTAATGAAACACAACAGCTTTTTTCTTGACAACACAGACTGTGGTTTCAAAGAAAAAAGAAAGTGTACATTTACTTCAACATTTCACGACAGGCAAATAAAATAAAACTCATGTGTTTCATTTGTAATGTGAGCAAAAGTCTATTTATTTATGTGACTCATCTTTTTGTTCCTAGGCACCACAGATTTGTTATTCCAATGCGCAACCCAAATTACTAATTCCAAAAAAGCTTCGATCGTTAAGTATTCGATACCTTTTGGAACTTACTACTACTTACTCAGGTTAAAATAATTACAGTCGTGCAAAGGAGTGCCTATTAAGAGTCATAAAGACTACTAAACTTCTAAAAGGTTAAAGCTAGCTGTCAAATAGTCTGCAGACATTGAACGGCGACGTAGGGAGGCGAGCTGGAGCGATGACCTAATAAAGGTCGCAGGGTCTGCAGGGAACTATTCGATACAAATGGCTCGCTGCAAAACGTTCTTTTGCAAATATTTACATAAATTAAACTCGAAAGACTGTACACTCACAGGCGCAATCAACCTGGCAACCGTCTGCCAAGTCTGGCATTTGTCGCTTTTCATAATTATTTATACCATTACCTACATTACAACTATGTTTTTTTTACTAACGACTTGTTTTGTTTACTTAATTACTGTCAGAGCGAAACCAAATTATTCAACAACCAAACAAATTATTATGTATGTTGTTAATGTGACGAAATCTTTTGTCTAACAAGTGTTCTATAATCGTCGTATATAGTTATCTATTTGTTCTTTACAAAACAGCTATTTATATCGCGGTGTCCGAATCGTCAGTGAAAAATGTATTGAAATTAAAAAAAAAGTGTCAATTCGGACACTGTGTCCGAATAAACTGTGACTGAGTCGTCAGTTAGTCGTAGGCGGATACACCTTTCCAAGAAATGGTAGCTGGCCCCTTGTTATAGGAACTAGTCCGAAACTCCGAACTAGTGGTTCGACAATCGACAGTATTTCGTGTTTTCCTGTTTATGATTATAGTTAAAGTGAAGTAATCTTTATCGTAAAATGATTTTATTATTCATAAACAAAAATAATATAAAACCCTCCGGGGTCAAAGGGAAACTTTGTTGCGGTTACATTAAACTACGCAGCAAGGACCAAAATAATTTTCAAACAAGATTTGTTTACTACAGACGTTGCTGCTCTATAAATATTTTCATATTACGTCAGTCTGTAGAAAATAAAAGTGCCTATCAGAAAACTGTTTGTTTAGCAAGATAAAGATGATAAAATTGCAAGACCACGGTCAAAGATTAACTGATTAAATGGAATTCATGGGCATGGGTGTGCTTCTTATCTTTGCTTATTTACTGTGTGTGTTTATCCCACAGGTATAATTATCCGAAATATTGTTATAATAAACTATGTCCTACATAATATGGCTTCTTGTACATTCGTCACAAAGTTAATTCGTCACAGAAAAAAGTATGTGTAAATTCGTCACTTATCAGGGCTTCATTTGAAATTATTGAAAACAAATCTAATTATATTTCTTAGCATTCCCTTTTTTACCTTTTAAACATTCTTATTATTTTGGTATCTAAGATATTAAATCAAACTTATATTATAACGCTTCGACGGTTTAAGTACCGGCTAGTTAGTTAACACCAATTCGCATTGAGCAAGCGTGATGATAAATCCAGTACCCTTCTTTTGTGAAAATTAGTTGATTTTAATGATAGAGTCCGCTATGCTGCTGGGACATTAAATAGGCTGATAGTTTTGCTTTAGTATTTACATAAATTATTATCCCAATATCGTTACACTCCACAAAATTCACAAAACCCAAATCGCTGCTGAATGCTTTTGTACAAATGTGACTTTGTTGTAGAATTTAAACGGGTAAATAATAAATTAAAAACAGAAAACATCCTGAAAAATAAATATACTTAATTGAAAGTCTAAAACATGAATAAGCTATATAAGTTTCGCATAATGTATATGAACGTGTACATCAACAATTTTTGCCTGTGGGTTTTGAGGTTGAAGTTCTTTGCGGCAAATCTACTTTACCCTTTCCCCGCCACGCTTTTTCCGAAAATGGTGCCCCTAACGCCACGACCATTAAAAAAAAATTCAGAAAATTATTAAGTTATACTCAACTCATTCAGGCAAGTAAAAATACAACGTTTCTTGATCCTGTTTTTTTGTCTGATATATCAGTCATTGGCGTGGTGGGCACGAAAATGGTTTGTCTGATATATCAGACATTGGCGTTGAAAGGGTTAAAATGGCGTCAGATGTAATGAAGACAGAACTTAGACCCTTAATTGTCACATTTATGGACTAACCTAACCATACCTCTCCATTACCAGAATGAGTGATGTATTTTTGAGTTAATTCTAAACAAATTAGTGGTTGTTCTTTCTATCTATACATTTAATAAATTTGTAGAAAAGTGGTGTCTGTACAATGGAAATATATTAAAAAAAAGTAGCAGGGGTTGTTATTATATCGATACAGAACCCGAAATTGTAATTAAAAAAATTTTTGTCTGTTTGTCTGATTGTCTGTTTGTCTGTGTGTTTGTGCACGCTAATATCAGAAACGGCTTATTCGATTGAGATGCGGTTTTCACTAATATATTGTGGTAAGCTTCACTTAACATTTAGTGTTTATTTCATGTCAATCGGTTCATAAATAAAAAAGTTATGTCAATATAAAGGTACACGCCTCGCGCCTGAGCTGCGCGTCCGTATATAAAGCGCGCTGAGAGTATGGCGAATAGGTAGTTGCATTCGATTATTGCGATTTACTTGAATACTGACAGTTTGGATATTTCATTTATTTATATTTAAGGGTTTGTAGGTTAGGTTGTCTTTCTTAATTTTCTTTAAAAATTTGTAAATAAATATTGTAAGCATTTGTTATAGGTTAGGCATTTCTTTCCTTGATTTTTGGTATACTTATCTTAATTTTTTATTTAGGGTTTGTATATGTATATGAATAATTTATAAGTATTTGGTATAGGTTAGGCAATTCTTTTCTTGATTTTCTTTATTTAAGTACAAGTTTATAAGCTCAGGTTATTAATTAATTTTTGTAGCAATTCTTTTGTTTCATAAAATTTGTACGTTTAGTTTACACATCTTAACACTTTTTGCAGTCAGCCTATGTTTTGCGATGACAATTAATAAAGCCCAAGGTCAGACGATGAAAGTTGTGGGTGTAGATTAGGTTTCTCGCACGGTCAGTTGTATGTGGCTCTGACACGGGTTAGCAATCCTAGGAGCCTGTATGCTTTCATTCCCGATGGCCATACGTCACATATCATATACCTACAGGGAAGCATACTGTAAACAAATTTTTAGCTACCCAAAGGACGGTATTTGTTATTTAAAATATGCTGCCCGAAAAGTCACTATTCCACGCGGACGAAGTCGCGGGCACAGCTAGTGTATAACATATTCTTATTTTGTCCGCAGAGGCAGTGTCGTGTTTGCTGAAAGCGATCGAGATCTACACCGATATGGGCCGTTTCACCGTGGCCGCTAAACAACATCAGGTAATTGTTATAACACGTTCTGTTTCACATTCCGTTTTCCGGTTCAAGGTTAGCCTTGAGAAGACTGATGAAAAAAGTACTATATTAGGAGCCGAATACAACAAACGATTTTTTTAAATCTATCTGATTTGATTTTATTAGCTACGACAGTTTGTGGAAGGAGTCTTGGTCGTTCTGATTTCTCAAATGTATAATTAGTACCTATCCTACATAAATTTTAACGTATGGGGTTGAGCAAAATTTTTGTCGGTTATTTGGAACACAGCACGGGTTTGTAAATCACCAATTAGCAAGCGTAGTGATTTGATCATTGGAAAGATGACTTACACTGGCAGTGGCGGAATAGTGGCCACCATAAGCGAAAACCAATGAAAATTTTCAATTGTTATACTGGTTAAAGGGTTAAAAGGCTGATACATATTTTTAGTCTCTGGTATTTAAGATCCAAAGAGAGCTTTGGCCTTTAATTTTTATTTTCTGTTCACCGAGCTTCACTTCGAAACTTTTTCCACTTTCGTGTTTACTTGTGTATTACGCGACAACGTGGTTTATTTGTACATTTAAAAAATCACTGTTTGTACGCAGAACATAGCAGAGCTGTACGAGACGGAATGCGTGGACCTGGCGCGGGCGATGCAGCATTACGAGCAGGCAGCGGACTACTTCCGCGGAGAAGAGTCTACTTCTTCCGCTAACAAGTGCATGCTGAAGATCGCGCAGTACGCCGCGCAGCTCGAGCACTATGACAAGGCTATACAGATCTATGAGCAGGTACACCTTAAATTAATTATTGTAAAACCTGCAATTATTGTAGTCTTTTTTATTTGAAAAAATAGTAATTTGAGAATTCTTGCATTGGTTTCTTCCATCGATGAGGTCTATTTTTTCATTTTACGGTGTTTGTTTTTTGCGGAGGGATTGTGTTTAAGCAATTTAAGCTCCATAACCGCAGGCTAGCGATACCTGCGGCTGTGTGGCCTCAGGACAAGTCCTGAAGAAGAGGATAATGTAATAGATAGAGATAGAGGATGATGAGGATGAGGTAAGAGGATAATGGGTTAGTTTAGTGGGAAGCCCAAGGGCTAACCCATTATCCTCTTTACACCCAGAAGGGACGACGTGCCTTTATTTTGGCTTTTCTAATCTTGATATTTTGAAAAACTGTAACTTATAATAAAATAGTCTTCGGTCTCAAAAAAATTTAACATTTTTGCTGTCGAAGTTACGTTTTTCTTCCAAAGCGTCAGCAACGCGAACTTCGTGCCTCTAATGATACACGCGTCTATGCGACTAACAGTTTGCCATCAAGCGGTCCGGCTTGAAAAAAAACCACAAACACGAATATTCATAAATTACAACTTCAACGAGTTCTAAAGCCATCACCATGGTTCCAGATCGCGAAATCGTCCCTGGACAACAGCCTGCTGAAGTACAGCGCGAAGGAGTACATGTTCCGAGCGGCGCTGTGCCACCTGTGCGTGGACATTCTGAACGCGCAGCACGCCTTGGAGAAGTACTGCGGGCTGTACCCCGCCTTCACTGACACTCGGGAGTGCAAGCTTGTCAAGGTAAGGGTGTTAATGATATTTTTTTATTTGAACTAAGCTAGCACTTGACCACAAAGTTGCTTGATGTTAAACAACTATGCGATCGACGATGAAGCGCGCTTGCTTATTGTGTAGGAAAGATAGATCCCGGCAGAGAATTCCACTCCCGCGCAGTCCCTATCAAGAAAGATGAAGCAAATCGCTTAGTTCGTACGCGCGGTATCTCCACTGTATACGGATGGAGTCCCTGACCTAGTCTAGTAGTTCGATGATGGAACGGAGCTGGTGGAACCAAATCGTGCAGCCGAGCAGCACACTGAAATAGTGAATTGTGGAAAGGATGAAATTTATCTTACTTCTTGATTGTTGTATATTGTTCACAAATGATAATTTCAAAGACTGATACGTGATGACTTACTGGCGGAGATTGAAATTTGAAGTTGTCACTTCTGAATCAAAATCGGAATCATTTATTTGCCAGAATACAAGGAGATAAAATGTTCCTTTTACTATAGATTTGAGAGAGGTAGAGCATAGTGGATCTGCTTGATTGAGCCGCTCGTTTGAGGAAGTGCTTCCATGTTACAGAAGACCACTGTGAAATATCAGTTTATAATTGACGTGCTATTTCTGCCGTTAAGTAGTCTCCAGAGCTCAATTGGGCATGGTGTTGGCCTGAAGAACCTCAAGAGAACCAAAACTCATCAGAACCCTCTGATGTTATAAGCAGCCATAAACTTAGGTATCACCCATGGGGCCATGTGGAATAAAAATAAAATATAAATGTTGTAGGCTGGTGATTTTTTTAAGACTTGTATTTAACCAAAAAATGTTGAACGCACACCAAAAAAAGGTTGAATGTGCACCAAAAAAATTTAATTCCTAACATAACCTTTGGTTTATTTTGGTGCACGTTCCACCTTTTTTTGGTGCACGTTCAACCTTTTTTGGATATACACTTAAATAGTTTCCTTTTTTAAATCACATATTTCCCCACAGGAGCTAATCGAGCACCTCGAAGAACAAAACGTTGAGGCGTTCACCGAAGCAGTGAAGACGTACGACAGCATATCCCGACTGGACCAGTGGTACACCACCATCCTGGTGCGCATCAAGAAGCAGATCAACGATAACCCCGACCTCCGTTGAGTTCGCCCATACACAGCCAACGCCGCGTGAGTTTGTCTATACCCAGTCTTGTTTTCTTTTCTCGGCTAGAGTTTGTCTATACCCAGGTTTTTTTTTTCTCGGCTTATTGAACTTTTTGAGCCTTATCTAGTCAGGGCGCTTGTACTATCCAAGATTTATCAATGAGGGTGTTTCGGAATAATGTATCTGCTAGATGGCGCTACGTAGCCATAGGCACTAAATTATCATTGGTTCATTTTGACATTCATGATGGCGGTTTGACGTCTTCTGTCAAACTAAACCAATCACGTTTTAGTTGGACCCTATGGCTACGTCGCACCATCTAGCGGATCTTTTAATTCAAAACATCCTCAATGTAATCGTGGCAATATTTTTATTAAGTACGAGTTGCAGTCTTTTCTCCCTCCTTAAAACTGTTATTCTTTACTTCCTTGCCCCAACTGTATAAAAATTACAAGGTTTAACCCCCTATAGGGCAGTGGAAAAATAGTGTCCAGAATGATTTGAACCTTAAACACTTGTAATACCGGCGAAAACCAATGAAAAATATCATCTGCATATGCCCTATAATATGGATGATTGGATTCAATTTGAAATAAGCTTGTTCTATTCAAACATTGATTTACGTTTACAATGTTGTAAGATTTTTTTGATAACTCAAATTGTAACATTTACTCGTAAAGTCGAATTTATTCAAAAAATAACGAATTAGAACGTTAATGATTGAAAATATAAATTAATTATAATGATAACGGGCGATGACATAACTTGATAACAGAGTGGCAAAGCTTGTATTTCATTATATTTAAAATTGTAATATCGAATGGTTTCCTAACAGGAAACAGACATGCCACTTAAAAAAAAGTGGTTTCAGTGTATTAAAACTATAACAATTTCTTTCTTAAATGTTAAATAGCGGGTGATTGCTGAATTCCAAACATTATAGACAGTAAAATGATTTCGCATTGGGATTGGTGATGGATAAATGGGCATTCAAATGGGATTTGTGAAAGATAAGCGTGGCTCTCGTGAAAAATGTAAAAAAAATTAACTATGTGTAACTTAAAATTTTCTGGCATTAAAATTAACTATTGTAAATTGGAAACTAATAACATTACTTATAAAATCCTTGTAAGGTTCTTGATATCAAAACGCATAAAAGTTTATAATAACATTACTCTTTCCATAGAAAGGTATGTTCAAAGTTTATTTCTGTGAAAGAAATTAAGCAAATATTTGAAGCAATGTTATTCTGAGTTGCGATTGGTGGTAATAATCTTTAAAGTTTACTGTGCAATTAGTGAATTAAATAGAATTTAAGATCCTGTAGCGAATTGTAACTGGATATGTTGATTAATACAATTAATAAATCAGACTTGATATTGCTCAAGTTTTGCTTGCTGACTGTTATGACAAACGCTGGCGTTCGGCGCAATATATTTCCTTTTTATCGTACCTCTGTAGTTCATTATGCCTATTTCATTGTAACTGTTAGGCAAATGCGGTTCTTCGTTACACAGTGAGAAAATTGAATAATCATTAGTATTTTTTAAAGCATATCACATAATTTCCATTAATTAATTTGGTATAAAGTTAAACAAGACTTTATTGGAATAAATAGATCGCAGTGGACAACTAAAGATTTAAAGTACATTTATTTTAAGTTTATGAATTTAGTGACATGATTCACTGTTATGCAGTCGTTCAAAAACTGACAATTTGTTTTCGAACGTCACGTTCGTTAATCATGTTACAAATCTAAAACGAAAAGGTCGCGTTACAGTTCAGAAAATAATGGAATTGTATACTCAATTACACATCGGTACACTGCAGTCTTCAGAGTTACAATCATGATGTTTCAACCTCATTCATAAAACATTTCTGCATTGTTATTCTATTATTTATAAATGACGTTCGCGTCTTTACAAAGCTGTGAAGACGTTAACGAAAAGCACTTTCTTTATTTAGTGTTTTCTAAAGAAATATGAAGAATCCTGGATATATTGCTTGTAAACAAGCAGAAACCACAGCTCATAATACCTTATTATCATGAAAAGAAGGCTCTTTGTAAATTCTAAATGCTTGGGTGCATTTGATGTTCGCTGAATCTTTAATTTGTACCGAAGAACCGCTCTAGTTCGAGATTAGGTAATAAATAATATACTAGTTGTTAAGTTGGTAAATTAATCAAAATGTTTTTTAAATCGTCGCGTAGGGTAAACAGCAATCGTTCCATATATTGTAAGTACACTTTCGTCGAGTCCAAAGGTACTCTTCGCTACAATTTGTATTCAATGTTATTTTAATGAATTGCTGCGATCGCGGCCTCAATGTATCGTTTACGACATTGTTTATTTTTAAATGTGATAAAAGCTTTTCTACATGTGGCGGTACAGAGTTGCGATTTGCGACATTATTGTTAAATAATGATGGCACGTTTTGTCTTATTTGACGCTTTTGCCCCAAACGACTGTGGTAAATAAATTATAAGACAAATTCAGTTTTGGAAATAACATCAATATGGGTTAATGTGTATACGTGAAATAAATATAAATCTTAGATTCAATGTCATTTTACACGTTGATGTTTTAGATAAGTGATTTCTGAGGAATTGAAGTGATTACATAAACTTCCAGAAGTGATAGATAGGTGACTTAAATTAGGCTATGTTCATGTGGCATCGGACGTTATTGGCAAATAAAGAGCATTATCGTCGATTGCAACTCTGTGGCGGAATGCAGTATACAACACTAGTGAGTAGGTTACTTTACCTAAACTATTTCCCAAGCATTTACGTGTAGTTACTCTTTGTTCGCGTATTATGTGACTGACTAGTTCCTGCACCACATGTATAAAAGAATGTTGTATATAACGAAATGACCCTGTTCGCAACATAACGAAATATCGTTTTTAGTAACGTTGTTCAGGGCCTATTCTCATTTAGAGTTAATGTATTTAAAACATTTATTTTGTTGTTGTAAATATTAACTGTTTCGTTATTATCAATAAATTTTATACTTTAATTTCAGTTATTTTGTTTTCTTTCCCTTTTATTTGAACTTTTTGTTCGAATTATTTTCCCATTATTATAAGCGGCTTCCTGATATCGTTCGTAATTAAGTAAATTTCTTACACGAGCGATTACTATGAGTTAAACCGTGTTGGCTACTTTTAGGTATAAATAGAAGATTGGCGATTTTGCAAATGCAGTTTATAAAACAACTTTTCTCTTACGTTGGCAACATTTTTCGTTTATGTTTACGTTGGCATTATATTAGTCTCATGAAGAAAAAAATACAAAAAAATATGCGTGAAAAATGTTACTATAGGATTATCTGTAACGGGCTAAATTGCAAATTTATCAAGAAATTGTAAACCTGCTATAATTGTTTTCTTTTTTGTCAAAAGTGACTTGAATGCGGATCTCTCCGAATGATGCATTTCCATTCGTAAGTCAGATCATTTAATTTAAAAAAATTAAATGATTGCTGAGGCTGTTAAATCTGGGTACCTAGATTGAAGACTCGGCCCCCTAGACAAGCGGCATTTATGGCGTTCGTTATCGATCAATTTGCGATAGCGAATGTTAAAAGCCGTACTTTCAATATCGATTGACCACGTGACTTTTCTAAGGCACCTGTCAAATCCATACAATTTGAAGTTAGCGAATTTCGCTATCGCAGGCTATCGCTGTCAAAATGTTATTTTGTCTAGGCCTCCTGCTCTGCTAGTCGCCAATCGAATTAAAAGTAGCAATATGATTTGGCTGAGTGTACAAGCTCTACCTGTATGTGTAATGATGGATACTCGACAATTGTATGTGAAGGATTAAATATTCATGTATGTAAGGATAATTCGCCTTAATAGGCTTACTTTTTGGTAAATTCAATATTGGTAGAGTATGCCACATCTCATATTTGTTACTTGTGCCAAGACAAAAGTTTATTTAGGTTATAGCGTTATTGATTTCTATTTAGTATGAAATGTGGAAGTACTGGCATACAAAATTCTAAATTAGATTAGATGAATTTAATATCTACCCTAAAGTATTTTGTGATTATGCTGTATTTTTGTTGGATGATTCTGGCCTTATCGTTATAAGTATTTGAAAGGTTTGACAATTTTGCGATTAAATGTCGGATCGAAAGATGGACGAAATGGAAATCGGAAAAATGGTTTTAAATAGATTATTTGAAATAAAAATAAATTATTAATTATATGTTTTCAAAGAGATGTGGCATACTAAAAGATTCAATCTAGTTATTAAAAATTTCGCATAACCGTAACCATAGCAACGGCAGTTAAGTATCACATTGTATTGGCACACGGATATTCGTTTAATGTAAAATAAAGTGTTAATATACAAGTTGTTTTATTAAATTACCTCACCACATTCTTCCTTGAGCATTATTCCTATCAGTTTGAATAAAAAAAAACATTAAACAATAGAACAAATAATTTAAAACCTACCATGTTGGGACAGCAGGGTGAGACGGGCGAAAAAGGATAGGCGCAGGGGTAAAAGGGGTCGGGTGTTTTAGTATCTTTTTCCATCTCTTAACAACCGAACTTCTTAATCATTAATTTACAGCAAATAGGTCGCCAAAAAGATTACCCAAAAAAACAAACCACGAAGGCTAAGCCCTTTAGCCTTCTCAACCTATATTAATTTATCCGAGTCGATTTCCCCCTTGTGCACTTAGTACAAACTAGTTTGGCCTAGGCCAAAATCCTGAAATCGGGTTTGGCCGGTACCTAAACATATCCATGAATCATGCAATTATTATATCAGTATAGGTAGACAAACACAGAAATGTCTCTTATTAGTCCGCTCAAAAAATACTCCAAAAGCAGGTGTAGAGTGCGTGAGCTGGAACCTAAGCAATTTCTTCAGAAATTGGTTCAGTATGCTTAGAGAGTAAACATACTAAAAGTCCCCGCCTCTAGGAGGGGAGCCGGAGTGGGGGGAGGGGGTTAAAGTTCCCACTTTTGAGTTTTTCTCTAATATCTTAAAAACGGTGCGTCGTAGAGAAAAAGTGTCTTCTACGTAATGAAAGCTCATAAAATTTCCTACAACTTTTGTCTTATAAAATTTTTCGGATTCGCAACCATTTTTGAACTAAACGTTCAGGAAAAGTGAAATTTTCGGAAAAAAGACGACTTATCAAACACTACCTCTTGCCTGCTACTTCAATCGTAATATTATTTCGGGATAAAAAATAGCCTGCATGGTAATCCAGGTCCTAATATATCTACATAACAAATTTCATACAAATCTGTTCAGCAATAGAGCTATCGGAAGCTATTAAGTATTAACCTTTTTTTAAACTTTTTTATTTTATATCTTTATCCGTTTAGGCCGTGAAGATGAATCATTTCTTCAGGTATGATTATCCGTCTGACCACACTTTCCAAGCTAGCGCCCTTCTGAAAAGTTTGCAGTGGTACAATACCAAGTTCCCCAATATCATGTGATGGGGGCATGTGCTTCAATCTGGGAATGTTTCTACCTTCTTCAATGGAATTGGAGAGAGTAATACACCTGATTCCACCCATAGCATGGAGAGTGTTGAGCCCATCAATAGTACAAACGTTGAAATCAACGTTGTCAAAAACAAATTGCACAAACTGATTGAAAGCCTCTGCCTTGAAATCTGGCTTGGCACTATAGATCGCAGAAATTTCTAACTTTTGTTTCTGTGCTTCGTAATACGAAGCACAGAAACACAAACTGGCTAGAAGATCTATCAAGTGCTGTGAACCATACTTTCTATACAGGAACAGCGAGAGGCTGCACAAAAGGGGTGATAAGAAAGTATTTGGCCTGACAATCGCAGTGATGGCATTTCGGAGTGCCACACATTTTCTCTTTGTATCAGATGATACAAAGAGAAAATGAAGAAAGTAGATACTTTCTTTGTCTTTGACAATAGAAGGCCTTCAAGAAAAAAGGTGAGGGAATGGGGCAGTATACCAGGATTCTTCAGAAAGTCATCGCTGGGTGGATATGTATCTTTGCTGTACACTTGACTCTGAATGTCTTGCCGTATAATTTCCACAGCTTTAGCAACAATCCTCAACCTTTCCTCGTCTTCGTTTTATGCTTGGTTGATAATTTTATACCTGGTGTCTCTAAAACAAACAACGGGTGATTTGAATCTGTTTACCCCTGGAGTAAATAATTATTTCACTGTTGTAAAGCTCCAATTATCCCGGTGAGCATAGAGTACTTTTGATCCCGGAAAAGTGGGGGAAGGGGGATATTTGAAAAAAGACATTACCCGCAGGTGAAACCGCGGGCGGAAGGCTATAGTCGCCCGACTATGACTATGCATTATGAACGTGCAAACCGAGTCATAAAACGTTTCGTTTCGTTTAGCCAGTTTGGGTTTCTGTGCTTCGTATTACGAAGCACAAAAGTTAGAAATTTCTGCGATCTATAGTGCCAAGCCAGATTTCAAGACATAGGCTTTCAATCAGTTTGTGCAATTTGTTTTTGACAACGTTGATTTCAACGTTTGTACTATTGATGGGCTCAATACTCTCCATGCTATGGGTGGAATCAGGTGTATTACTCCCTCCAATTCCATTGAAGAAGGTAGAAACATTCCCAGATTGAAGCACATGCCCCCATCACATGATATTGGGGAACTTGGTATTGTACCACTACAAACTTTTCAGAAGGGCGCTAGCTTGGAAAGTGTGGTCAGACGGATAATCATACCTGAAGAAATGATTCATCTTCACGGCCTAAACGGATAAAGATATAAAATAAAAAGTTTAAAAAAAGGTTAATAGCTTCCGATAGCTCTATTGCTGAACAGATTTGTATGAAATTTGTTATGTAGATAAATTAGGACCTGGATTACCATGCAGGCTATTTTTTATCCCGAAATAATATTACGATTGAAGTAGCAGGCAAGAGGTAGTGTTTGATAAGTCGTCTTTTTTCCGAAAATTTCACTTTTCCAGAACGTTTAGTTCAAAAATGGTTGCGAATCCGAAAAATTTTATAAGACAAAAGTTGTAGGAAATTTTATGAGCTTTCATTACGTAGAAGACACTTTTTCTCTACGACGCACCGTTTTTAAGATATTAGAGAAAAACTCAAAAGTGGGAACTTTAACCCCCTCCCCCCACTCCGGCTCCCCTCCTAGAGGCGGGGACTTTTAGTATGTTTACTCTCTAAGCATACTGAACCAATTTCTGAAGAAATTGCTTAGGTTCCAGCTCACGCACTCTACACCTGCTTTTTTGAGTGGACTATATTACTTATATTATTACGTGTTTATTATACTTTTTCAATTTGGGTAATAAAAGAACAATATTTATCACTTTTATTTTACGTTTGAATATTATTCAAAGGTCGTTTTTTCCTGTCTGCCTTTTCTTTTTTATGAGTCCCGTAAATGTGAGCCTTTTCATTATTCTTAACAATCTCTGCCATCAAGGACATTCCGTTCTGTTCGTCTGGTTTCGCCCTTCCAAGGTCTACAGGGTCTTCCCGGTTATCTTGGGCGTTTTGGAGAAACATATTCTTGCCCTGCCCATCAGCTTTGAAATGGTCAAAAAATAAACTTTCGCTGAGCTCTTTGAATAGGCCAGCCACTTGATCACCTAGCTCGATTTTGCCCTGTACTTTGATTGAATATGAAAAAGTTGACGGTAGGACTGAAAGCAATGGGAGTTTTAGTATTAGCACATCTTTTACAAGTTATTGATTATGTTATCCAAAAACACATAACAGTGTTACTTCACCCCTTAGTGACGATGAAGTCAGAATATGACAATCAAAAAACCATATAATACCTACACACTCAGTTGCAGAAACGTCCATTAAAGTTAATGTTTCATTAAAGCTATTGCTGTCACTTTTTATTTCATGACAACGAAAAGTGACAGCATTAGATTTAATGAAGCATTAACTTTAATGGAGCTTTCTGCAACAGGATGACAGTCTGTTCCACATAAGTTGTCCTTTAGCCGCCATACTGGCAGCATTGCCTACGCTTTGTAAATCTGTCAAAAAATTGGTTGCCTGTAAAGTCGGTATACGGGCGAAAGTTTTACGTGACAACGACTTTTTATGTCTGTCTCTCTCGCTCTTAGGCGGGCTTACCATGCCCGAGTGGAAGGGACGCGTGCCTCTCACTCGCTCTCATTGTGAGCGCATAACGTGAGCGGAGCGTAACGCAGTTTCTTGAAGTGTCACCCGGCAAACCAATATACAAGACGTTGTCACGTCAAAACAGATTGAAAGTATCGAAAACAGTAGTACCAATATGGCGGCTAAAGGACAACTTATGTGGAACAGACTATATTTGGGACTCAAATCTTTATTATTTATGTCTGGCATTCGTATCTGTGCCATAATACGGCGTTTAATTATTGAGGCACATAATTATATATTATTTAATACTTACGCAATGCGACAAAGAAAAAGTATAGCATTTTGAGAAATTCTAGTCAAATTATTCCTAGAAAATACAAAATTCTTGTGTTGTAAATTTAGTGAAAATGTGATTCCTTATCAACCTAAATCACTGTTGTTCAAACTGTGCATTAATCGATTGTTAACTTATACACAACCTTTGATATATCTGTGGGTTTTTAAGCGCACTACCGTACAATATTTTCTCATTTACATACAAGTACAATGTCTTCTGATCACAGATATGTACATGTACAAAATATAATATGTATGTACTTTTTATATCCAAATTATTTGTGCCTGGATCCATACACAGAGCAAACACTAATGTTAATTACATGAATGTATGGCTTGGTTTAGATTTGAACCCACAAACCCTGAACACAGTGACCCTGCCACCATCAAAATATACCATAATCACAATGATTTCATTAAGGTGGTCACATCGTAGTTTGAGAAACACTGGCTTTAACAATATTAATTAATTTCGGTAATTTACACATTCAATGTTCTTTTAAATCGTCGATCATAAAATGTAATTATTTTTTTATGCATAGCGTAGTAGTTTTCTCGATGGATCTAAATGATGTTGAAAATCTTTGTTTGGATCGTTGTTCCAGTAATAAGTATTTGTGTCTTAATGAATAACGTTTCGTAGATTTATTTAATGGGAGATTATAATACTAGAAAACAAAAACTTGACCATTTTCGTGTGAACTTTCCAAAAAAAAATTATTTTCTTTTTTCTATAGGGTCAGGCGCTCAAAGGGGGCAACAAAAAGCCCCATGCGTTGAAGTTGAGTTTTGAGACGAGGCTTCAGTTACTACCAACAGTAAATAAGGGGATGTAACCATCATCTTTCGCTGCAAGCCAGCCTCTCCTGCCCGCGGTGCATCCTGATAGCGAACGAGGCTCTGCCGACCGACTTTTACTTAACCGATTTATCTATCCAAATCCTTAGTTTAGTATCTATGCAACAGGCCGGAGATAAGCTGCAGCGTCACCAGGGACAGGGCGAAAATGTCCTAGGATCGCCAATCCGCGATTATCGGCAAATCCTACTAATGCCTGTAAGCGTTTGGAAATGCTAATATATCCAGCAGTGGACTGCGACAGTAAGTTAGTTCTGGTTGGTGGTAGGACATTTTCGGAATTCGACTGGCTCGTCATCACCCCCACAGGTGAAATTTGCCACCATAACAGCTCTGGATATGTTTCGGATGTTATTAACGGGTGCCAATACACTTGAAAACAAGCCTAGAAGATCATAGGACAGGTGGTACCACATTGAGTGACGCTTCTGGACTAGGTGTCATTTAATGGAATAGGCCGCAGTGGTCGCTTACCATCTATCATCTCATCATCTGGCCCTAAAATAATGTAAACACGTTTGTTGTACCAGCTCTAATGTGTAATGGTGACACAAAATGTTATACGGTTAAGAAATAAACGGATTTACCCAACAATAAAGTTTGACTGGACAGTGGCCTATCTCTATTTCCGTTTCGTTTGACTTTCCGTCTGCGTTCTGCGTCAAATGCTTTTCAGTAAACTTATTTAATAATTCAATAGTGTCATGGGTCATTCATTCATATGTAAACTGGAATATTAATGCGTTGAAATAAGACTTCATGCTATCGGAAAGTAAAGCGGGCAGTGCTTTATTAGATCTTGAGCGGGCTTCACGATAAAAAAAATAAAAATTGTGTCTTATAAAAAAAATTGCCAAATTTTGTGATCAACAAAATGCATCAAGAAAGCGAAGTGGGCCCCAAAATTGAGAAAAATAAATTCGAATCTTCAATTAGTGAACTTAAAAAGAAAACTTTTGTTTCGGCAGCTGATATTGAAAGTTATGGTAAGTTATGATTATTTCATTTGTTTATATTTTGAACGGAGCGTGTTGTTTGGTTCAAAGAACCTTTCTGTTTTTGTTGGTAGTAACATTTTGATCTGTTTTTTTTTTCCTAAATACATGTTTTGTAGACAAAAACGTTTTTTATAAAGGCAATCCTATAAAAGAGTACCTACAAACTATACAAAAGTAAGTTTAAATACTTCTGCATAATATTATTATAATTTCATTTGTGGTGTGAGACTCGTAAGGACACTGCGATAAATCTTGCACAGATTTTTCGTCATAGTATCTGGAAATATAATTGCAAGTATTTATTTTAAAAAAATTGGTTAACGTCGCATACATTAGTCTGATTCCAATAACTGCCTTCGTGGTACAGTGGTTAGAGCGTTGGGCTCTAATACACGGAGGTCATGGGTTCGAACCCATGACCTCCGTGTGTCCTCTCTTAGCGGGATTCGAATCCCGCTAAGAGCATCTTTTTGTGTGAATGTTTCCGGTTTGGTTAGGACACTGTGGGCTTAAATCACCTGAATGTCTGAATATAATGATGATTCCGTGCTTCGGAAGGCACGTTAAGCCGTTGGTTCTGCGTCTGATCTCTCTTCGGTCGTGTCACGAACGTGATATGTGATAACGTGAATGTGATAACGGATTATCATAATTTTAAGGGTTTTTTAATTATGCTATAGGAGAGAGCGGTGTCACACAGGAATATTTGAGCGCATATCGGCGCTCCCTGGACGACCCCGATAGCTTCTGGACAGATGTCGGGAACGAGCTCGAATGGACCAAGCCCTGGGACAGAGTTCTTGACAACTCAAACCCACCATTCACTAAATGGTTTGTATATTCATGCCTGTTTTTAAGGAATAAACAGAAGTGGGTCCGGGCCAGGTTCACCACCATCAGATTAGTTTTTGATAAATATCTCTCGGATAAAAATAGTGCCAACTTCTATTTTAGTTTTTTTTTTATTGCTATGTGTAACAAGACGAGCAAATCGTACACCTAATGGTAAGCGCCACGTCTGCCCCTAGATCGTTCAGTGTCAAACAGAAACTAAGCAGTTACTGTCCGGCACTGCTCTGCGCCCGCTACACCGAGACGACAGTTATTAGGTACCCAGCATCCTACTTCTATGGTACCCAGTAATTTCACTAGCTTCAGTGCCCTTTCTCCGAAACACAGAAGTGCTTGACACACTTCTATTTCACGAGAAAATATCTGGCACTGCGGTGGTACCCACCTAGACGGCCCAGTACAGGAACCTACCACCTGGTCAACCACGTGATCAAAGGCACAACATCTATTAAGTTATTTCACAGAAATTATAACGAAATTGTCTGCCAGGATAAAGCTGGCCCTTGGCTTATCTAATTTATACTGACTTACTAAACTTGCACTTAACGCCTCGATGGTCTAGCGGTTTCTGTACCAGGCCGCGATCTCTGGCTTCTGGGTTCAATTCCCGGCTGGAGTAAAATTAGTCAAAATTTCAGAACACAGCGGGTTAGTAGGCAACTGGCCCCTGGTCCGCGGCCGCGGTTAACACAAAGTAGAAACAAAAGTGGTAAAGTCGACCGAATACGTGGGCCAGAATACCACGAGGAAAAAGTGACATAATTATGGGGGCCTTTGCCCTGGGGAATGCCCCAGGGCAAAGGCCCCCATAGCTGATAGTATATTCAATGAAATAGGCAGATAGTTTTTACTTTTTACTCGAAGGTGGGTGGGCGGAGAAATGTCAGTCTGTCACAATGCTGTGGACCGGCATGTCGCAAGCGGCAAAGGAGACGGCGTAGCCTTGGTGCACGACTCGCCTCTTACAGACACTGTGAGGAAGATCACCTATTCCGAGCTTAAAGACCAGGTAAGATTAGAGATATCTTGATGCCTCATGAAACCTATGCTTTTCCGTCAGCGCCAAGCTAGCACATAGAATAAAACGAGTGTTTGCGCCGAGTTTTAAACCTAACGCATGTTACATTTTTTTCCGCCTCCGTGGATCAGTGTCTAAGCCGCTCGGGTATAAAAACCCGGAGGTCGTGGGTTCGATTCCCGCCTTGGGTCTGGTTGGTGGTAGGACTTTTTCAGATTCCGACTGGCTGGCTACCACCCTTTTATACTAAGTCAGTTGGCAGACGGACACGCAGCCCACCTGATGGTAATCGGCCACTGCGGCCTATTCCATTGAGGGACACTTCACCAGGAAGCGCTCAATGTGCTGCCAGAGTGTAGACTCATCTGATCTTCGAGCCTTTGATTTCAAGTGTACTGGCTCCCACATTAATACTGCCGGAACACAGCCAGAGCTTATGGTGGCAGATTTTACTGTGAAGGTGCTAAGCTAGTCAGTCGAACTCTGAACTCTAGTCTCTACTCTCTACTCTACCACCAACCAGACCTAAGACGGGAATAGCTATTGTACAGTAACCGCCTTTTTAACCGCCTCCGTGGAACAGTGTTTAAGGCGCCCGGATATAAAACACGGAGGTCGTGGGTTCGATTCCCGATAATCAGAGGCTCGAAGATCAGATGAACCTAAAGTGTGGCAGCACATTGAGCGACGCGTCCAGGTGAAGCGTCCCTCAATGGAATAGGCCGCTGTGGTCGCTCACCATCAGGTGGGCTGCGTGCCTTTCTGCCAACTGATAAAGTACGGTCAACAGCACATCACGGTTATCACTTGTATTCGATAATAGCACTTATGCCCCCGACATAAGTGTGGTACAAAATCCAAAGTGTTACGTCTGACGTGCTTTTGACTGTAGGTACCTATAAAAATGTAATTTAATTTAACTTACGTGTCTTCGTCGAGGTATCCCGGATAGCGGGCAAGCTGTCCTCCCTGGGCGTGACGCGGGGGTCCAGAGTGCTCATCTACATGCCGCTCATCCCGGAAGCGGTGATTGCTATGCTTGCCACCAACAGAATCGGCGCTATACACTCCGTTGTCTTTGGAGGTTAGAGTAGAGTGCCTGTCGATTAGAATTTTATTTTTGTTACAATAATTTTAAAACAATGTCAAGACCGACAAACTTATCTGTTCCGGTGACGGCGTCGCTACTGTTGATTTAGAACTGTCATTAAATATCGTTTTTGCATTGCATTTCACGTAGTTCCAATTTTTGCCATCGGAACAGATAAGTTTGTCGGTCTATAGGCACTTGGTCCCTTGGACTTTGATTTGTAAAATATTCACCGTTTGTGCGCAAATAATGCCTGTTCAATATCAAAAAGAAAATCAACTTTTCAATAACTACTTTACAATTTCTAATAATAGTCATTTAGTGTATCTTAAATTACTAGCTTTTTATTTACTTCATGAAAATTTTAGGTTTCGCCGCAAGGGAGTTACGAACGAGAATCGAACATGCCGAACCTACTGTGATTATCGCAGCCAGCTGTGGTGTAGAGCCAAATAAAATAGTCAGGTAATAAAATTACTAATAACTGTATTGAATAAATAACTTAGCTTTAATGAATAAATAACTTACTAAACACTAAGCAGGGATATGGATAACTTCTGCCACCATCTTTGATCCTCATTTTTTTTGACAACTTTAATTTCGCGCCAAAACAGATTGTACAAATTTTCAAACCATAGACAAGTTGCGGTACAAGTTTGAACTGAGTAAGAGTTTAAAATTATTTTATTTATTATGTTTTTTTTATATAAAGTGTAAATATCTATAATATAAGACTATGTGTATTTATCATATAGACTTTGTGAAAGCTATGAAACTTAATTGTTATTTTCTAATACTTGTGAAAAGAACGGGCATAAACCGCGTAGATTGTTTCAGATACAAGGATATACTGGACGAAGCCCTTTGCCAAAGCACACACCAGCCCCGGAGTTGCATCATATACCAGCGTAGGCGTGTCCTTGAGTGCGCACTTGAAGCTGACAGGGACATATCGTGGCAGGAGGCGTTGGAGTCTGACCCTGTACCGTGTGTTTCGACGGAAGCCAACGAGCCATTGTACATTTTGTATACTTCAGGTTTGACAGGATTATTTTTTTTCTTATTGGCGGCGCTATTGGTCTACATTGCCTCTTATAAACTATAGTTAGAATAGTTGGTAATAAAATATGTAATATTGTATTTGTTGACCGGTTTTATTTTTTCCGTTCTAAATAATAGGGAGAATTTCGCATTTAAACATTCAGACACACAACTCAAAAAAAAAGGTTTAGTTTGAACTTATTATTAATACTGAACATTTTTACATGGTATTGCAATGAAATATATTTTATTTCAGGTACAACGGACTCTCCAAAAGGCGTTCAACGCCCTTGCGGTCATGCAGCAACACTATGCTGGTCAATGCACGCGGTGTATGGCCTAAAGAAAGGTGTCTGGTGGTCGGCGTCTGACTTAGGATGGGTGGTCGGCCACTCGTACATATGTTACGGACCACTGCTGGCTGGTCTTACATCGGTTCTTTACGAAGGCAAGCCTGATAGAACGCCAGACCCTGGACAGTATTTTAGGTAAGTTCTATTTATAAACTTATGAAAAACATTTGACGAATTACCAGATATGTGGATGAGTATATTAATAAATAGCAAAAATAATGGTTTGTTTGACATCGCACCAATTGGTCATTTTCAACTTTAACTATTTTTAGTTTTGTCCTTTTTGACTTTGTAGTTATTCCCATGATATCAAATCGGTATAAGAAATTTATTTGCATAATATTATGTTAATTTAAAGGTTAGCTAATATGACGATATTCATACGTATGCTGACGTTGAAGTGACACGTGGTATTTCAGACAATAATAATGTTGCAGTTAAATTGATATTTAAATTTTTGATTCCTTATGCAATATACTGTAACACTAGCATTATGATAATGATAAGAGATTATACAATAGGTAAGTAACGGATATCTTTTCAAACTGTGTGTTCATCAAAATACATAATATGTTTTAAGGATTATAGAGCAACATCGAGTAAACGCTTTATTTACCATACCTACGGCTTGCCGCGTGCTAAAGCGAGCTGACCCATCAGCAAAATACGCCCGGAGGTACTGCGGAAATTCCCTGAAGACTGTGTTCTTGGCTGGTGAACATTGTGACCAGGATACTAGAGTAAGTGCTCCTATCTTGTTTTTAATTTACTTGGAAATTTAAACAAAAACTTTAATTTTTACGATTTAATCATAATAATGTACATCTTTAGTCTATCATTCGACAGCTTAAAAATACTGACTTAATAAAACAGAAATACTCTTGGCAGATATAGTACTGAGCAAAAAAAATGTATTGTTGAATAAATAGCTATTATGTACTATCTTAAATACTATGCAGCCCTGACGCCCGTTAATTTATAAAAACAAGTGTAACTTTTTTCAATGACATTATATTCGAGCATTTCGTTGTTCGTTTCACAGTTGATAATATGCTAATCATTAACCACTAACACATTTGATAAAAAAAAATTAAAGTGTAAAAGACAGACAATTTTTTTAATCCTCTTCATCATCATCATCATTTATGCCAAACGACGTCCACTGCTGGACATAGGCCTCCCCTTTAATCCTCTTATTCGATGATAATATCTAAATATATTGCGGATTAAAAAATCTGTAGAAGTCTTGCAGTTACACTTTACTAAACAAGCAATAGTCAATAACAAAGAAATAACAGACTTCTTTTAATTGGTAGGGTATTGTCCCTAATTACTTATTGGCACTGTAACGTATGTACATAGATTAAATTCGACGACACGAATATGAACTCTGCCCTGTGGCATTCTTTGCTTAACTGTTGAATAAAGTTTATTGCCAGAGAAACCTTAACTTAGTATGTAATTAAATTTTACTTTGGCTAGTTTTAAAATTATAGGTATTCGGCATGATTCATTGTTTTCCTATACGTTGTTAGGTATTGATCATAAAATATTGATAACTTTGCTCAACCAAATTCCTTCTTTCAGCAATGGGCTGAACGGGTATTCGGAGTTCCAGTGCTCAATCACTGGTGGCAGACAGAAACAGGGTCCGCTATCACAGCTGCTTGTCTCGGATATGGTGTCAAGGCTGTACCGCCTCACTCAGCAGGTTATGCTGTCCCTGGTTATGATAGTAAGTAGTGCATTTTTTATACGACGAGTGTGGCGATCGAATCTACTGCCTGCCTTATGGTAGCAGTAACCTTCGCTTATGGACGGTTGTTACACAAGGCAACAAAAAATCACGCGTCGCCGTACCTGTAATTTGAAGGGAGATAACACCTAAGAACTTACTCAGTAGCGTAGCGATGGGAAGCAGAGGGAGCGGTCCGTCCCGGGCGGCACTTTTTAGGGGGCGGCAAAATAGCCTGGAGGAGCAAAAAAAAATAAGGGCGGCAGAATTGTCCTCCGTCCCAGGCGGGTGGGCTGCTGCTTTGCCAACTGGAGGAGAAAAAAAAGGGCGGCAGAATTGTCTTCCGCCCCGGGCGGCTGACGCCTGACACCAACGCTACGCCACTGACCTAACTCACTGATAAAAATATAGCACAACTGATATAGGGGGCTACGTCACTTTGATCTTCTGTAAGGTATTTTTCTAGGCGAGCGGCTCATTTGAGTAAAATATTAAAAGACTGGTTGTAGGTACTTTACCCACGTATTGTTTCAGTTCGGACATTAAGAGAAGATGGTACTGAATGTCAAAGTGGGGAAGTTGGAAGATTGGTCGCAAAATTACCATTACCTCCCGGCTTCGCTTCAACTTTATGGCGCGCGGATGAACGTTTTAAGAAAACCTATTTCGAATCGTATCCCGTAAGTAACAAAAGCCGATCGAATTTGAAACAATATAAACATGTTACGTCTATAATTTTTACGTCACAAAAATTAGAGCGTAAAATAATATGCTTATGAATAAAAAAAAATAAAAAAAGCCTATCTTTAAAAAAAATTACTCTTTAACTTTTTTTTTTCACTAGGTAAGGCTGTGTCCACAGAATATGTCCCTAGCTTACGTTATAATTACGTCGACAGACCACCTTATTTAGGCTTTCTGCTTTTCCTTTACGTCATGCCTGTTATATTACCGTACATCTTACCCTAAATAATATTATATATGTTTAATGTTTCATTCTTAGGGATATTACGATACCCAAGACGCTGGCTGGGTGAGTGCCGAAGGCGCAGTGTGGGTAGTCGCTCGAGCCGATGACGTCATCAACGTGGCTGGCCATCGGCTGTCCACTGCGGCACTAGAAGATGTGGTACTGAAGCATGCACGCGTAGCTGATGCGGTGGTCGTTGGAGCTCCTGATCCGACGAAGGGAGACGTGCCCCTTTGTTTGTACGTGATGAGGCCACCTCAAGACGGTGAGTATGACGGTTTGAATTTTTACAACGGAAATAATATTTATGTTTTACTTACGTTCAGGTTTTACCAAAAAAATTAACTATAACATTATTTCATTTTATTCTTTGTTCATCAATTAAACAAATCAAATGCGTTTGGTAACTAAGACAATTTAAAGTTTTATTTTAATTGTTCATTACAGATGAAGAAATTGTAGCGGAAAGCACCGTCACACAAGAATTAATTGCACTCGTACGTCACCTCATCGGGCCAATAGCAGCATTCAGGAAAGCCGTGGCTGTCCCTGCACTGCCCCGCACAAGATCAGGAAAAGCTTTACGTGGAGCTATAGCCAAATTAGCTCGGTCTCAACTAGTCAAGTTACCAGCTACAATAGAAGATCCAACTGTATTTGGTGAAATAAAAACCGCCCTGCAGAAATTTGGCTACGCTATTGACGCACCAGATCCTGAATTATCCTAATGTTTGATTTAACTAAACGATGTTCAACGTGTTCTGCTTTCTATAAAAGTTAAATAAATAACAGATGCTACAGTAAGTTAACGAATTATAAATTATTCGATTCATTGTAGGGCATGATGTAACAAGGGTCAATCTATTGTTTCTACAGTGTTGGACTGTAATCCGTGTTAATAAGTGTCCAGTTCACACGAACAGATATTATTACTGTAAATTCACTAGTTGCTGAATTGGTTTGAATAACAATGAAAAGAATACGTGAAATTGACTGTGACTGACTACATAAGAAATGTAAAGGGGTTTGAACAAAAAATTATTGATTGGGATTTCATTCTAGGAACAATTATATTATTTGCTTTAAACAACTATGTGATATAGGTTTTGTGCTTTTATTTTTATCTATTGAATTTTTTCGCCCACTTAATGACTTAGTAGGTATCTATCAACACAGAGACAAAAAAGTTCCAAAGATAAATCTAATAGAATTTGTTATTATGTATATAAGAACAATATTGCATACTATTCCGTAAAAACCTAAGTAATTTGTAATTTTTGTCAAGATTTATTTAGTTTACAAGTTTTTGTTTATCTCATAATACTATATTTATGTAAAACTTAACTTAAAAATATAATCACAAGATATACGTGTTTGTTTTATTTATGCCAATATTATATTAATTTATGAATATGTAATTATACGTAATATTAAATAATTATATTCTTTATTATTTAGATTCTAGTTACTATGTGCTCAATGCATTTTAAATTCAAAATGATTTATTTGCATACTTACTTAAAATAGGGAGTCCATATAATATTTTGTAAAACAATAAGCAAATGATTAAATTCACTCATCAAGGTTGGTGCTGTTTGCTTTAATAATTCCCAACTATTTACAATAGAGAACCAAAGTTAATGTTCGTAAAGTATTGGTTGGGTAGGTGTAAAATTAGCTTCGCCTTAATAAGCATTAAATCAATTTTACTTATACAGTTTGTTACTAACAATTTGTTACTAGCTACTATCAAAATAGGAAACCATATTTCTAAGCTTTTTTGTGTTTTATTTATTACTATTTTTTTGCAATTTTTATTTCGTAGACTCATTTGAAAAATACTAATTTCCTTAACTCGCTGTCTGCTGTATGATGGATGGCTATATGTATGTAGCAGTCACACACAGTAGACCATAGACAACCACTTTATTAAATTCTTTCTTTTACATTACATATTGCTATCATTTTCAAATGGTTTTTGAACGATTCGGTCAAATAGAAATAAATGACAGATAAACGTCAGTGTCACTCCGCTTAATGACGCATCGTCGAGGAGGGTCGCCCTAATTTGTTTAGCTGTAAAATTAAATAAATCCTCGCATTTAATTTAAGTCATTGTATTGAAATTGTTATATTAATTTAATTGTCATCTACTCAGCTATAAAATATAAGTTTATTATATAAATGTGTTGACTTATAGACGTGTGAAAGTGTTTTGACTACGTGTGTTGTAAACCGGCTATATCAGTATCAAGGTATTTTGGTAATTTTAACGTTTTATTTCTTCCATCATCTTTATATATATTAATTACACCTCTTCACCAGTAAGTGAAAGGGTGATTTAAGCTGCACCGCAAGCGATTGTTCTAATATTGATGTAAACAAAAAAAGGTGAGAGTTGATTGTTTAGAAATTGAATAGCTTGCATGTTCGCGCTCTGAAGAAATAGAGTACCTATCTCTAAAACGTCAAGATAAGTTTAGTCACGACAGTTCTTTATATTAAGACTGATATACAAGGAGATATCACTTTTTATCTGCATTTTTTCCCACAAAATGGTAAGATTTTACTTTCATATGGATGGAGTTTATAATTTATTATTATCCTCATTGAATAAACATGAGTCATGTGTTGTGTGTATTGGATAATCGAACTCGGTTCAATGTCCAGTTTAATAAACATTAACCTCAAATGTTTGTAACTCAGAAAAGCTTACAATAATAAGATCATACAGTTTATAATTTGAAAGTTCATTCAAACTTGTTAATAAGCTAGTCAGGCATCATTTCATTAATCATGGAAGATCATTCATTTAGTATGATAGAAGGATAAGAAGCAATAATTGTTTAAAATTATTTATATGATAAGTAATTTCAGTGCTAAAACTGAACTCAATTGGCTCAACTTTATATCAAAGTTAATGAGATGAAAGTTCTAAAAAAATTACTTTAAATTACTAAAGCATTCACTAGAAAGTCAGAAAATAAAAAAATAAAAAATATTTATTCATATTGGCTTCAAAGATGCACTTAAGAATAGTCAATACCTTATTAATTTAACCCTTTCCCCGTCACGCTTTTTTCCGAAAATGGTGCCCCACACGCCACAACCATTAAAAAAAAAATTCCAAAAAATTATTAGGTTATACTCAACTCATTCAGGCAAGTAAAAATACAACGTTTCTTGATCATGTTTTTTTGTCTGATATATCAGACATTGGCGTGGTGGGCACGAAAATGGTTTGTCTGATATATCAGACATTGGCGTTGAAAAGGTTAACAGAGTGACTGTAGTACAGTACTACCCCTAGATTCAGAATAATGACATCTATTATTTATATTCATTAACTTCCGAATACAGATGTGGAAAGCAGCAACAGACGCTCCAGCCCCAGTTCTGCCAGAAGCAGATGACTGGGAGACAGATCCTGACTTCGTAAACGATGTCACCGAACATGAACAGAGATGGGGACCTGGTGGGAGGAATGTTGAAGCTATCGAGTAAGTTATACAGTTAGCGTAGCATAGATATGTTCTTACGGTTGTTTGTAAATAATTTGTACAACCTGTTTTCACTACTGTTTCTTGAGGTAATTCAGGTGAGGTTGTGGTTAACATCTGGCTATTCTTCTTTAAAAACAAAAGCTAAAGACCTATAGTAGAGAAGAGATTTTGGTTTCCTTTATTTCATTTTAGTTCCCTATTTCTCTATTAGATATGTATTTATTATGTTGCGTATAAGAGATGTGGTTTTTGTTGAATTAATAAAAGTACAGTTTGCTGAGGTACTGTAATTATAATTTCCTTAAAATTTCAAAATATTTCCATTAGTGAAAAAATATGTCTACGTTGTCACTCCATTTTTGAGAGGCTTAAATTAGAAGTAGAAATTGTATTTTCAAAAAAACAATTTTAGTTTCTTAAAAGATAGTGGCTATACCAAAGTTCTTGTAAGTTTCAATAATAATACCTGGTGATCTCTTACTCTGGTTATTTTGCATGTGTATCTCTTAAATTCAAAAGTTCACCATATAAATGTGCCAAACAAACTGGTAGAAATAAGGAAGATTTATCATATTAGTCATACATGAAATTGTTGATGGTAATTGGTTTCAAAATCCAATAATAATAGGTTCAAAGACCCAGTTTATAAATAAACTGGTAGATACAGACGGGAAATGTGTGGGAATGTGCAGTGAATCATTACTGAATATTATAATTTGTATTTCCTTAGTATGGCAAAACTCAGGGAGGAAGTATTTGAAGCCGACAAAATGGACAAGCAGAAGCAATATGAAAAAGGGCCGAAGTCGTCTTTTGGGTATGTATGAAATTGTTGTATATTGTAGCTAGTGTATTTGAGGCTGCAGTTTCTTTCCCTGCACGGAACAAACATTTGTAGGCATAAAAATGTTTGTCTCACAAGTTATCCTTAGTTAGGACTATATAATTCTGTCTAAATAATGTCCATTTATATTTATTGTTAAAGCCAAGTTATAATTTCTTATAAAGGAAATTGTATTCAGTAAAAAAAACATGTGACAGAAAAATGTGACATATGAATAAAAAAACAGTTTTGGACTGTCCATGTGTATTTGAAATACTAATTATTTTATTTTATTCCAGCTATGGCGGGAAATTCGGCGTTCAAGCGGATCGCATGGACAAATCAGCGGTGGGACACGATTACGTAGGGAAAACTGAGAAACATGTATCTCAAAAGGATTATGCACAAGGTACACAACATTCATTTATAAAACAAAATTGCTATCCAATATGTCGGCTAATGTAACTTAGTGTCGATAATTTCGGTGTTATCAGAACCAGAACTATGTGTGAGTCTTTATATAGAAGTACTTGAATTCCTGTGTAAATAGATTTTCCTGGATTGTTTAATTATTTTCATTAGGTTTTGGCGGTAAGTTCGGCGTTCAGTCGGACCGAATGGACGCGTCGGCGGTGGGACACGACTACGTCGGTAAGGTGGAGAAGCATGTCTCGCAGACCGACTACGCTCAGGGCTTCGGCGGCAAATACGGAGTACAGACGGATAGAGTTGATAAGGTATACACACACAAACACAGACAGCAAAAATACCAACCCTAATGATAGAGGAGACCAGTTTTAAAGGCGGGCAACATGACTGTGCTGTGATGCAAGTTTCCATTGGCGGTGATTGATAACTTAATTACCATCAGGTGACCTATTTGCTTGTTTGCTTCATAAAAAAATAGGTCATTGAGAAGAGATGGAACTATATTATGTAAAATAATGTTTTTATCCTGATGTATTTGATTTAAAAAAGTGGTTTTGTGGGCCCGCAATTGAATACAACTAATAAACATGAACATAATTTATTCTGCAAATTATAGATTTATTAATAATAATTTGTTTTCTGATTCGCTGATACATTTTGTATAATTTAAAAGTTTTTTTTTTAAATTTTTTGGTTTATTTTCTCGCATTAAAATCTTTTCAGTTTCTGAATATATTGTTAATGAATTAGTGAGGTTTGAATAGATTCCTTATTTATATCCTCAAATCCGGTTCATATACCATCGGTTATCAAACACAGCTTGGGTTTGTAATCACCAATCCTACATAGTATGATATGGAACGTTAACATCTAGAGTGCAGCGGGCTGGGAGCATCGCGAGGCGGTGGAGAAGCACTCGTCGCAGAAGGACTACGCGGTGGGCTTCGGCGGCAAGTACGGCGTGCAGGCCGACCGGCAGGACTCCTGCGCGCTCGGCTGGGACCACAAGGAGGACGCGCAGCATCACCACTCGCAGACAGGTGAGAAGCACTCGTCGCAGAAGGACTACGCGGTGGGCTTCGGCGGCAAGTACGGCGTGCAGGCCGACCGGCAGGACTCCTGCGCGCTCGGCTGGGACCACAAGGAGGACGCGCAGCATCACCACTCGCAGACAGGTGAGAAGCACTCGTCGCAGAAGGACTACGCGGTGGGCTTCGGCGGCAAGTACGGCGTGCAGGCCGACCGGCAGGACTCCTGCGCGCTCGGCTGGGACCACAAGGAGGACGCGCAGCATCACCACTCGCAGACAGGTGAGAATAACGACGCGATGTACAGATAAATCTTTTGACAACGCCAAGAACTCTCATTATTCACAAACAATGGCTGCCTAACAGCTGCTGCGCGGCGGTGACGTCGCGGTTCCGCGGCGTTCGCTGCGCGACCGCTCCGCGTTGGAAACGCTTGCAATCCGCCAGTGTGGCATGGCTCTAACTGTTATAAATTATGAAAAATATAATTTTATCATGGTTGACTGGTAAAGAATGTCTTATGACGTTAAGTCCGCCAATTGTTCTTCTTTTGGTGCAATACAGTTTATAAATAAATAAATGAAAAACATTTTGTTGGTAGTAGAAATTTTTCAGAGTCCGAAAGACCAGTTACCACCCCCACAGATGAAATTTGCCGCCATAACAGCTCTAGCTGTGTTCCGGCAGTATTAATGTAGGACGTTCCTGGTAGTCATATCAAGCCCAGGGACGCTGCCGACGGCGATGCAGGAGCGCGGGGGGGTTTAGTGGGTATTCTCCGTGCAACAGTCTTTCTTAAGACTGGGGCATGGAGCTGCACTGAGTCCCACACACGGCTCGCCTATCCCAGGCGGGTTATGGTGCGTAAAAGCATTCCCCTTTCCCCAAAAAAAAAAAGTATTAATGTAGGAGCCAGTACACTTTAAATCAAAGGTTGAAGATTGATGAGTCTACAGTACCTATGGCAGCACATTAAACGCCGTTTCCTAGTGAAAAGCCCTTCAATGAAATAAGCCGTAATGGCTGCTTTCCAATAGGTGGACTGCGTACCTGTCTGCCAATTGGTCAAAAATAAAAACATATGTTTACAGACTATGCAGTGGGTTTCGGCGGCAAGTACGGTGTGCAGACAGACAGACAAGACGCATCGGCTGTGGGCTGGGATCATCAAGAGAAGACTCCTGCGCATGCTAGTCAAGTAGACCATAAGAAGGTCAGTGAACTCGGATATTTACATGCAATGTGTCATTGTAAAATGAGTCGGCCGAGGCTTATTATAGCCTCCATGGAACGCTTGAGTATAAAATCCAGAGGTCGTAGGTTCGATTTCCGAATTTGGTCTGGTTGGTGGTAAGAAATTTTCAACTGGATAGCTACCCCCACAGGATAATGTTCTGCCATAACAGCTTTGCATGTGTTCCGGTATTGTGGAAGCCAGTATACTTGAAATGATAAATTTGAAAGTCAGAGGAGCCTACAATATGCCTGCACATTTAGTCAATATTAAACTTTATTGTCCACAAAATAAGGGTACACAAGGCGGACTTAACGATAAAAGCATTCTCTACCAGTCGACAAGTTTCTCTGGTCTGTTCAGGGTTTCGGCGGCAAGTTCGGCGTGGAAACTGACCGCGTGGACAAGTCTGCACATCGTTTCGACGAGGTGGAGAAGGTGGGCACGGCGTACGCTAAACAGAAGCCGGACATTGGCGGCGCCAAGCCGTCCTCCATACGCGCCAAGTTCGAGAACATGGCCAAGGAGAAGGAACAGGTAAGAGCTCCTTGACTAAAATACGTTTCTTAAAAAAACAAAAAAAAACATGAATCGTCATTGCAGATCTGTGTCAAATGATCAAAGAAAGAAAAATAATAGAAAAAATGTTTATTGGTCATACAGAAATAGGATAATGTTATAAAAAAAACAGACTTCAAAGAGAATTATAGATAAACTAAATATACTTTTTATTAGCGATACTACTCAACAAAACAAATCTTTCGAAAAAAAAAACACCAAAAACCGGTTTAGCCAGTAAAAAGTCATGAGGCAACACATTAATATAACATACAGAAAAGGATAACCTCCTGCTTTTTTTAAAGACAGGTAATATACAGAAGAATACAATAATTATAATACAGAAGAAGAAATTAAACTATAAAAAAACATTTTCAAAACACATTGAGCGTAAGTTCCTGCGACTTATTTCTAGTTATTAACATTCTTCCTGTTTTATTATAGGAAGCTCTTCAATCTGTACAGAGGATAAGGCAACAGAGAGAACAAATGGATAAAGATATTTCCCAAAAGGTATTGTTATTACAACCATTATATTTACTATTAAATACGACTTTACTGGTCCGATGTTCAAGCTTAAAATGGTGAAAGCCTTTAATTACTACATTCAATTTTGTTAACAGGAAAAAGACCGACTAGCCAAAGAAAAGGAAAGCCAACCAGAGGCCAAGCCGGAACCAGAGCCGAGCAAAGTCGAGCCAAGAAAAGTCGAGCCGAGCAAAGTGGAGCCGAAACAAGCCACACCAGTGGTACAAGCCGTGGAAGTTCCAGAACCAGTGGAAGAGACGCCTGTCATTAAACAGGCTAATCTACCTGATGTTACCTTAGTGGGTGAAGCGAGCGAACATAAGGAAGAGGTAAGTCATAAGAATGAAAAGAGTGGATAAGATAAATTTTTCGCCTATAATGCGTCAGGGTAGGGTATTGCATTCGCTTGCGAAGGAGCATGACGGTGAAAAATATGGCGTATGTGATCTGTGTAATGCGCTCGTTGGGGGAGGGGGGGGGGGGGGGCTATCCTCATCAAGTTAGCTCGAAGTAGAAGAAAAGCTCATAGTTTTGGCTCTGGCTATTGCCACCCAGAGTACGGCTGGATTAGAGAATTTTTATTTTATAAGATGCATTCTGTTTATATTGACTGATTTGAGATATCAGTACGCTACAGGATTCAAAGCAGCGGATTATATTGAAGCGGCTATCGGAATGCGCTCCATACGACAGACTGACGACAACAACGCAAGATTGCAATTCAGCGAAAAGTGCACGTGTAAACATTGGCTTCGAGACTCGTCACTCGCACGTCAGTGCAACAGCCAATCAGATCAGATATTCGATCCTGCGTCGCGCTAGCAGAGTTATTTTCTCGGCTAGCATATATACAACACATCAAGACGGTATATTGGGCCGCTGTCCCCGACCACAGACACCTAGCTCGGAGGAAGATCTTCCCTTTTCGTTGACGTTATGACACGTGACCTTCATACGTCACAATCTATTCTTCTATTCTAATATTATAAAGAGGAAAGAATTGATTGTTTGTTTGTTTGTATTGAATAGGCTCCGAAACGACTGAACCAATTTGAATAATTCGTTTACTGTTGGAAAGCTACACTATTCCCGGGTGACATAGGGTACTTTTGATCCCGGAAATGTGGGGGGAAGGCGGAGGATATTTGAAAAAAAAATACGCGCGGGTGAAACCGCGGGTGGAAGGCTAGTAATAAATGACTTGTATTTAAGCGTACACTAAATAAGGCTGAACGTACACCAAAACAGGCTGAAACGTGCACCAAAAAATTTAATTGCTTACCTAACCTAACGTTTGGTGTGCCTTTGGTTTATTTTGGTGCACATTTTCATTGAACTACAATTACTAGAGTATAGAACCGACACCGCAAACAAAATTTTTGCGCGATGCTTTGTTGCCGTTCCATGGTCACGGCAACAACTCATTCAAGATCTATGAGATAGGCATTTCGAACAAAACGCGTAAGCGCCTTGCTTTGCATGGCGCTTACGACGTTTTGGTCGCCAGAAAAATATACTCTGTAAGCAATCTGTAGCGCTGCAAGTTTTATAATTTGGTTAGACGACATCCGCTGTAGCAAATACATCAGTCAGTCCAGTCATCATTTTGCGACACATTTTTTGTTCCGTATAGCCTCTCTATACGTAGTACTTGTAACTCAATGCACATTTTAGCCTTTTTTGGATATACACTTAAATATTTCCCGTAATGAATAACCATGTGTCCCCCAGCTGGTCCGGCAGCCGACCATCGTGGTGTCGCCGGTGGGCTGGGAGGGCGAGGCGGAGGGCGACGCGGACGACGACGACGCCTACACGGCGCGCGCGCTCTACGACTACCAGGCGCAGGCGCCCGACGAGATCTCCTTCGACCCCGACGACATCATCACCAACATCGTCATGGTAGGTGTTGCTGGGGTCAACGAGTCAATGATATTATAACGACGCGGACGACGACGACGCCTACACGGCGCGCGCGCTCTACGACTACCAGGCGCAGGCGCCCGACGAGATCTCCTTCGACTCCGACGACATCATCACCAACATCGTCATGGTAGGTGTTGCTGGGGTCAACGAGTCAATGATATTATAACGACGCGGACGACGACGACGCCTACACGGCGCGCGCGCTCTACGACTACCAGGCGCAGGCGCCCGACGAGATCTCCTTCGACCCCGACGACATCATCACCAACATCGTCATGGTAGGTGTTGCTGGGGTCAACGAGTCAATGATATTATAACGACGCGGACGACGACGACGCCTACACGGCGCGCGCGCTCTACGACTACCAGGCGCAGGCGCCCGACGAGATCTCCTTCGACCCCGACGACATCATCACCAACATCGTCATGGTAGGTGTTGCTGGGGTCAACGAGTCAATGATATTATAACGACGCGGACGACGACGACGCCTACACGGCGCGCGCGCTCTACGACTACCAGGCGCAGGCGCCCGACGAGATCTCCTTCGACCCCGACGACATCATCACCAACATCGTCATGGTAGGTGTTGCTGGGGTCAACGAGTCAATGATATTATAACGACGCGGACGACGACGACGCCTACACGGCGCGCGCGCTCTACGACTACCAGGCGCAGGCGCCCGACGAGATCTCCTTCGACCCCGACGACATCATCACCAACATCGTCATGGTAGGTGTTGCTGGGGTCAACGAGTCAATGATATTATAACGACGCGGACGACGACGACGCCTACACGGCGCGCGCGCTCTACGACTACCAGGCGCAGGCGCCCGACGAGATCTCCTTCGACCCCGACGACATCATCACCAACATCGTCATGGTAGGTGTTGCTGGGGTCAACGAGTCAATGATATTATAACGACGCGGACGACGACGACGCCTAAACGGCGCGCGCGCTCTACGACTACCAGGCGCAGGCGCCCGACGAGATCTCCTTCGACCCCGACGACATCATCACCAACATCGTCATGGTAGGTGTTGCTGGGGTCAACGAGTCAATGATATTATAACGACGCGGACGACGACGACGCCTACACGGCGCGCGCGCTCTACGACTACCAGGCGCAGGCGCCCGACGAGATCTCCTTCGACCCCGACGACATCATCACCAACATCGTCATGGTAGGTGTTGCAGGGGTATGATATTATAATAAAAAATAGGTAGATAGGTTACTTGAGCTAAAAACAGCGGCACCCGAAAACTTAGCTAATTAGCACACCCGAGCTCAGTCTCGTGAAAGCATTGACAATTTGATAGGTATAGACCGACAAACTTATATACCGGTGACGGCGTCGCTACTGTCGTTAAATTGCAAAAACTGACATTTCACGTAGTTCCAATTTAGGCCACCGGAACAGATAGGTTTGTCGGTCTATACGTACGCCGTGGACAATTTTTGACTTCGTTTCAGTACTGACATAACCTATCTACCTCTTTTTTTTATAATATCATTGGCTGGGGTCATCTAGTTTCACGGGTGGCCCTCCCGAATCGCCATCCCGACTTGACCTCCCGAGTCGGGGTACCCGGGGATGGGCTGGTTAGTAGCCCCAAGCTGGACCCAGTTCGTCTAAATCGGGTGGAAATGGGAAGCCGGGGAAGTTTAGTGAGTAGTGCGACGCTTTAGTCTCGAGTCCCACACAGGACTGCAGGTCTCGCTAGCCTGCGGTTATGGTGCTAATCGCGTGATCATCCTAAGAGAGCATACTTCGGTTTTCAAGTATAGTGCTCGGCAAACATTTTGAAATCGGGTGGCAATTGCGTACAACACGAAATTTGAATTGCGCGCGCTATTGGTCAGACGTATGCAGGCGACGGGAGATGCGCGCGCTATTGGTTATGCGCAAGTGCACATGCGCAAACTTTCCCCCACTCCGTCGAACGAGCGTCAAGATGTTTGCCGGACTCTGTACAAACAATAATATTTCTCAACATTTTTAAAGTTTAACTTCTAGTGAGCGATATCCTACTCTAAACCTTATAACATTAAGTTCCACTTTCCACAGATCGACGAAGGCTGGTGGCAAGGGCTGTGCAAGGGCGCCTACGGGCTGTTCCCAGCCAACTACGTGCAACTGCAGGACAAGTAGACACACACATTCCTTTATATATATACGACATGCGCGTAAGCTTTACATCGACGTAGAGTTACGCTAGGACATTTTCCGCGGTTTTTTCCGATTTGTAGATGTTTTTTTCCGCTTTGAAGAACGTCTTTTCTGCTCTGAGAATATTTTTTTCCGCGATGCGGATATTTTTTGGGAAATGTTTTTTCTAATCTTGTAAATATTGGTTGGGATATACACAGGGCGTCTTGATATCAAGAGCGTTCTTCGGTATTCTTGATAACATTAATCTTTCGATAATTTTTTTATATCAGCGTGTATAAACTAGGATAATTTATTATTTTATACAGAAAAACAATTGTAATAAATTCGCACAATATCTGCTAAGGAAGAAATCGCGGCTTGTATTCTATTTATTAGTTTCGAGATTTAAGATGTAAAATTATTTTCAAAGACTTTACTAGTATGTTTATTATTGTATAAGTATAAATAAAGCACTTTCTTATATTTTGCCAACATTTTTACAAAGCAGTGTAGATTTTTAGATCGGATTTCGTATCGATTATTAAAGGACAATGCAAAAGACTGGGCCCGAAAAAAAGGGTTGTGTAGATTTGAGACATAGACTACGAAGTAGATCCAATAAACACCTCTGACTATTATGGCGTCTACAAAATTGATCCCAGTAAAAAAATATGTTTATTATGTTAAATATTTATGTTCATATAAAAATAATAAATCATTAAGGACGATAACTTTTTCCTCCTGGGACGAATTACGGTGTCATCATATTAAAAGTTGATGGTGTGTGTGTGGTCTTTCACGTAGAAAACATCTCATCTCTGCACATTAATTTAAATGTTTTGGGCCCAAGAACAATGGCAAGTTTTGCATTCTCCTTTGACGGGAATAGTCTTTAAGGCAATTGATACATAATGTATTCCTAGAAATGTCCGTTTGTTAAAACATATAATCGATACGGAATTCACTCGATTTATTATCTCTAATCAGTGTTATCATGCGCCTTAGATTACGCGTCGTACTTATGATAATGAACTAATGTTTAACCTCATTGTTATGGAATTACTCGAGAATTGACTAACATAGGGAATCGCCTAACGCTAGCATAAAATATAGTTTACACGTGTGTAAGGAATGTATGAATCAAAATCAAATTATGCTTTATTCATATAGGCTCCAAGGATGCACTTTTGAATCGTCAGACAATTATCTTATAGTGACTCTATCACCGGATTCGGAATGTTGTTATCTATCGAGAATAACCGGCAAAAAACTCGATAGTTACTCTTTTCAAGCTACAGTTTCGATACTCGAACCGAACTCGATAACCTATTAAAAGTTACTCTTTTCAAGCTACAGTTCCGATACTAGAACCGAACTCGATAACGTATTAAAAAATAATAAAAAACTTTAATATGCAAACATAAAATTTTTATTCAATTTTGTGAATAAAAAATCGTCACAGATCATTGATCTTCGATATTTATATCTTTGTGCACTATGATATCTGTATATATAAAAGAAATTGGTGTTAGTTACACTATTTATAACTCAAGAACAGATGAACCAATTTGGCTGAAAATTGGCAGAGAGGTAGCTTAGAACCAGGAGACGGACATAGTATACTTAGATGGCGGAAGGGGGGGATAAGATGGGGGAAGGGAGGGATAGTTGAAAAAGGAAATTACGCGCGGGTATGAAATAAATGCCGATGTGTTCCGTTTACTGTTATTATACTGTACAGTCCTTTCACACGTGTATTTGACATAAAGGTGAGCGCTCACAGTGTTGTAACGTAATGCAGGTTACCTAAACAACAAATGTGGACGGACAAATTATATACAAAATTATGAATTTAAATGTATGTATTTCATAATTTCTTGTACATAAATCAGCAGAAGTGTTAACTGGATAGTCCATGACTGTGGCTTGTTTGTGACGAATTGAGCGTCTATTGCTGGGTCCCATTCTTCGTGAATATGTCCATCGATGTCTGTCACAAAACGATAAAAAAAAATGAAGTAAAGAAACTTTTCATTCATTTAATTAGAATTCACTTTGGTATTAAAAAAAGTCATTTTGCTAATTGCCGAAATGATGTTTAATATTTTTCAAGGACTAATTTGTTCATTATTATACTTAATTAAAATATTTGATGAATGATGTTCAATGAATAATGTCGGGTATGTGAAGCGCCAAAGGCCTCATGTTCAATCTAGATCAGCTAATTATATTTGAGGTACCCACGTTTGTTCTGATATTCATGAAGTGCTTTTATGTTTTACCAAATATTGTTACTACCAGCTTTAGATGTTCATCCTTTCGCTTCTAATTCTGATACATGTGCGAAGGACACTCAGCGAAGCAATTACTTCGGGGAAGTTACTTCTC
Organism: Mecyna flavalis; assembly: GCA_949319885.1. Taxonomy (NCBI): domain Eukaryota; kingdom Metazoa; phylum Arthropoda; class Insecta; order Lepidoptera; family Crambidae; genus Mecyna; species Mecyna flavalis. The sequence continues at coordinate 12,899,451 of OX439413.1, forward strand.
GACCGTGTGCGCTCACCTTTAATCTATGGAAGAAGCAATAACGTAATAAACTTTAAATTGACTGCGGTTGTAATTACATGCGATTTATTTTTTATATATATAACGTAATGATTCCATTTTTTATGTAGATATTACTATTTTTAAAAAAAGTATTCAATTTCGTATAATTTAATGGCTAAGAAATTCATTTTCATTTTAAATTATTTTCGACATTATCATTTCGTTACTTTAATGAGTATGAGGATATTTTTAATGCAATCAAAGACTTTTGGTGTTAATTTTCGCGAAAGATTTTATTGTAAGTAGCGTAGTCATAGGTAAGTCAAAATATTTTATATTATCATGGATGTACCTATATTGTAAGAAATACAAAATTAGGGTTCTGCAATTTTTAAACGAAATACTATGAAATATTTCTTCAGATTATCAAAATATTATTGTGTTCCACCAAACTATTAGTGTAGGCCCAAGTTTTTATCATTTTTCAATGACGAGTAACCTAGCTCTCTTAAAAACTCTTAACCTACTTACTTAAAAAAGTATGTTGCTATATTATGGCGAATTTTTCTGGCTGTGTTTTGACGATATCAATGTAGGTAGTAATTAAGATAACTTGAATTTAAAGCCTTGATAAACAGAAGAGCCTACTTTATGTCACACATAGAGCGATGCTCCGTGGTGAACTATCCCTCAATTTAAAATAAAAGGCATTAAGAGGAAACACTAGGGCCGTTTTTCCATACAAACGTATTCCCCTGTTTCCTCCCTGGATAATGCCAGTAGAGAAATATTTTTTTTTTCCAAAAATCTATGACCACTGTTTGCATGTCCTTATTTTCTCCTTTTTTTCATAAATTAATAATCAAAAGAGTTATGAACCTTCAAAAACCTAAAAAAATGACAAGATTTTCCGCTGTGTTCAAACATCCAGAAAACAAGTTTAACTAGATTAAATAAAAAAAGTAAAACATAGGAACACGGCCAAAGCCTTTCTTTAATTTTTGATGAAAAAAGTAGTTAAATCGGTCAAGTTTTTGGAGAAGAAATCAGGGGACTACGAAACGTTGATTTTATAGGTATTTTCGGTCCTAGCTGCAGTTGTCTCTATCGCGCTCTGCGGGGGATGTTCGGGCACTGCGCGACAGCAATAGATTTTACAAATACCAATTCTCTCGCACTTAGTGTTTCCTCTTAAGATCAGATGTGCCTACAGTTTGGCAGCACATTGAGCGACGCTTCCTGGTGAAGTGTCCCTCAATGGAATTAGGCTTACCATCAGGTGGGCTGCATGTCTGTCTGCCAACTGATCTAAGCACAAAAAATATATCTCACAATAGCATTGACCTAGTACGTTAATGCCTGTCTTCCAACAAAACTGACACAAAAACATAATATACGGAACCCTACCTTTGTATTGTTCGTAGATTCTATTGCGCCGATTGTCTATCAGTTCAAATGCTCAATAATTACTTTGTTTCACTGCATCTTGCTAACCACTTGAAAATATAAAAAATATTTTACGTAATTTTACCCAATTGGAATAATTTTTAATGCGATAGAAATCATTGTTGTTGTCTATTGATTTTATATTATTTTGTCTATGGTCTAGTTGCAAGACCTTTGGACGTGTGTATTGATCTCTTCTCTCTCTTGCAAGTTTATCAAGATGCAGTGAAACAAACCAGTGGACAAGTATTAAGAGTTTTTGCTCAAGTGCAGTTAGGTATAAGCTTGAAGCTTGAGCAGAGATTCTCTATACGGCTTGCATCGAAAGTGCAAGCGCAGTTTCATCATATCTACAAACCTGTCTGATGGATGTTAAATAAATGTTTTCAATCGAGAATTTTACAAATGTTATCAGTTGACTCGAAAGCGTTTACACACTATGCATTTTATTTTATAGTTAGTTAGATGTATATGTATTTCGATATTTTTTTGTAGATTTTTTGTTTGTTATTTTTACTTTGGTTACTAGTCCTTTGAGTGGGATCAGAATAGAATATTTCGTGTTTAATAATGCCTGCTACTAGGAAAATATTTTTGTACTTATACCATTTCTCCTGGGAAGCTCATTGAAACTTAGCCGACAGATGGCGATGCCAAAATATTATTATTGAATTTGTATTTCAAGCCAATTTAGTATACGCATATTATAGTTAAAATTTTCGTAGATGCAGTAAATATATCCTTGAAACTTTCAACACCAAATTTTATTAATACCTCGTGCCATTACGAATATGTAAAAAGTAGCGTAGTGTGTAAGCGCTTCATATAATAATTGTAATAATGTGCGGTATGTGATGCCGAACTATGTTTTATATAAAGCGATTTATTGATTATACTATTAATAAATGATTATTTTATAGCGAAATATCTTGTTTTATTTTTACGCTGCACTGTTGTACCTACGTTTTCCCCAAAATGCATTTTTCTTCGACATCCATAGTATAGTGAATATTTCACAATATATTACAAAGTTTTTCAAATATCATTAAAAATGGTTTGAGCTTTTGATTTCATTCGTGAAGAATAAACAAAAGAAAGAACCTATAACATTAAAAGAAATAGTATAAAGAAAGTACCTATAACATTAAAAGAAATAGTATAGTATGACTGATTAGGTCAAAGTAAAGAGCTCAGGAAAGATAACTAGATGCCTTCCAGGATCGACAAAATACATCGATAATGAATTCCAACCTTGACGCAGTGGGTACACGGGTAAACAGGAATTACCCCTACACCCACCGGTGGGTGAAGCCAGTGGGTGCACGGGTCATCGGTCCAGGCATCTAATACGTTAGAAAGTAGGTTCAGTTAATAATTTTATACCTAAGACTCTTCATACTTTTTTACAAAGGAACGGAAAAGGAACTATTTTATATAGCATAATTATTGTCTTTAAGAAAACCCGCTCCAAGAAAGATGATATTAATTTGTTCCTATCGAAGAAGTTTCACTATTAATAGTTTTCATTAAGTGCGACTTACGTTAATAGGTTCCCTCACAGGTGGGTTTAAGATGGGTGTTCATTAAGTCAAAGGTGAAAAGCTGCAGTTATATTTGGACATACCATTTATATCGAGGTATTTTCTTGCTGAATTGAACGCATCATCACACCGATGGGTACAGGCTAAATCATCATCATCATCAGCCTATATACGTTCCCACTGCTAGGACACATGCCTTATATCTATTTTGAGATATTGTGGGCCATACTCCACCACGCTGGCTAGTGCGGGTTGGTGGAGGGGTGCGTAAGGCAAGTGACCAACTTTACCTATGTCAGATGTTATCAAGCCGCCAAATGGCCTCTGACTAGGCTTGACGACTAATACCTACATATAGTAAATATCAGCCGGGACCAACAGCTTAACGTGCCTTCTGAAGCACGGAGACGCTCGAAATAAATGTCACTAAATGTGGTCAAAATGGCCACCTATCCATTAACCGACAGCGGCGTGGGTAGCTTGACTGTCGTTATCTCTAACAAACCACTGTCACAGCTGCGCCACGAACGCTAAATCATCACGCTTGTCAAATCAAGGATCACAAACCCTAACTATCCAAAAAAACAACAAAACTTTTTGTTCGAACCGGGAATCGAACCCGGCACTAAACCAACGAGGAGAGGATAAAAGAAACAAAGGATATATTAAAAGCAACAGTATAATGGCGACCAGTACCGCGGGCGTGGTGCGCGGGAGTCGTCCGGCGTCCGTGTCGATCCATTCGCGGTACGCCGACACTCGCGTGTAGATCGTAGTCTTGTCGAAGTTCTTCCCGCTCACTATGCCCACTAGGATCACGTTGCCGGGAACCTCGTTGGGATCTAGAAGAAAAAGTGGCATTTATATGTAACATCGACTTTTCTCAGTTGGAATAGCGGAAAATAATCGTAGGTATACCTACCCTTCATCCCTGTTTTGTTTACGCAGAGGAAATCGCGTTACGCGCCGCCACACTTGCCGGGGGGAAGAGTGGTGTGTCGGGTTTCCGGCGCACTGAAAAGGGCGCTGCTCCGCTCTCATAAAGAGGAGCGGGGTTTACCTACTAATATCCTTCGCGATACTCCATCGCTGCCTTCAGTGGTGGTGCCGTGGGACTCCGAAACCATGGACAGTCACGACATACTAAAGGTATCCCTACTTACTATCTATACTTCTATACTAATATTATAAAGAGGAAAGATTTGATTGTTTGTTTGTTTGTATGTTTGTTTGTTTGTATCGAATAGGCTCCGAAATTACTGAAGCGATTTGAATAATTCTTTCACTGTTGGAAAGTTACACTATTCCCGGTGAACATAGGGTACTTTTGATCCCGGAAATGTGGGGGAAAGGGGGGGATATTTGAAAAAAGAAATTACGCGCGGGTGAAACCGCGGGCAGAAGGCTAGTTATTAAATAAATGCGAAATGAACTCTAGTCTATTAGGCATTCACGTCTTAACCACGTTTGTTGAAACCTGGCACAGTTAAGACCTCTGATTGAGCCCCAGCTACTGCTGTCGATTCCGTTGTTTGATACTTCACCATTCCTGGTTCCTGGTTGGTTGGCGTCGCTCAATGGCCTGCCACACTGAAGGCTGTTCTGGTCTTCGATTTCCAGTACACTTGCTCATCCATAATGAACACAGAGCTGTTATAACCACACCTATGGAGGTTAAAACTAGCTAGTCGATTTCTACCACCAACTGCAATGCATAGCTGCTCCCACGCCCAAAAAGAGATCACCAACCAGACCCAAGGTGAGTTATGTCCTACCTGTAGTACCAAAACAGACCAGAGGACCTCCCGAGTCCCCTTTCCCCACGTCGCCAAACTGGCTGTCGGAGCAGACGTAGGAGTTCATGTTCATCTGCCACAGAGTGGTGCATCGCCACCGCGTCAGCACGTGGATCTGCGCCATGAGAACCACCGGCGAATCAGGGGACAGGGATGCGTGACTGGTCTTACCTGGAGGAAACAGATGAGGGGAAGAAACGTATGACGGTATAAACAGTGAGAGTGCGAGATTAAGGGCTAGTTTCATCTGTGAAGGAACAATAATGCAGACTTCAATTTTTTAAATTTGAAAAAAAAAAACCTAGTTATAAGTTATCTGAAAGATAAATTATCATGGACTTATCTTGGTGGTGAAACTGTAAGGCTGGTTTCAGAGTCACGTCGACACAAGCATGCGAACAGCGCGCGTATCAGCAAATAACACTGTTCTTGTAAGATAGCAACGATTTTAACTGCAAAGAAAACCGGCAGTGTAGGTAGGTATAACGCTAGGCGCGTGCCGTCAGCGTTACTCTGAAACCAGCCAAGATCTTTCAATAGGCCACGGCAACTAGGTTGCGTAATATCGGTTTCATTTCAGACTGTGTTAAGTTACATTTCTTTGTAAAAAATGATAACTGAGAACAAGGAGAAGAAGGCTTATAAGTACTTATTTATTGTTTTTCCTATAATCCGTCATAAGCGAATTTTACGCTCGCATAGCCGGTGCAAACTTCTCCAAACTCTTACCATAACCAGCCGAAAAACACGTGTTCGGATAATCAGTAGACCTCGAAGCAGTTGGAATGTACCCAACAGTCGGAGAGAAATCCCATGGCTCATCCGTGATAATCAGGGCAATGTCGTTCTGAGGGAACCAGAATTCTTTGTTCAAGACGAGGAAGGCAATCTTGCGGACTTGCAGGTCTGGCTTGGTCTGTGGCTGACCAGAGTGGACGATGTCAGTGAGGTTGCTTCCTGCCATCAGTCTTAGGAGATGTGGATTATGTTCGTAGTAGAAGTGGTTGCCTTGAACAAATAATATGATGCGGTGATCTTAGTTTTCTTAACTGCTCGCCGCAAACGGTTCTAAAAACTAATGACACAGTAATTGAAAATTCCATGCCTCGCAAAGTAGTCAACAGCACATCACGGTATACACTTGCAGTTCGATAATAGCGCTTATGCCTTCGACATAAGAGCGTCGAGCGGTACAAAGTCCAAAGTGTTACGTCTGACGTGCTTTTGACTGTACACAAATCCGCGTTGGTCCTGCGCCTGATCTCTTTTCTGTCTTTTCAGACTTCTGTCCGGCCTTGCTATGCTATGATACTTAGTTACGGAATAGAGAGTGAACAAATGCTTTCCTTTGGCCGCATTCTCGCTAGCCTGTGGCCATTTGTGGGACTCGCGACTACTTCGTCACACTAAAATTAGTGGTTTGTGATATTCACGAGATTACTACTCAAAAATAAACTAACATGTTTTATTTTATAAACTTAACTTCCCCCCTTTTCCTTATCAACCGAAGTAGGCTCAGTCGGTGCCTACCTTTTGACAATTGACTGCCCCAAGTGATTGTGACCAGCGCAGCGACATATCACGATGTTTTCTCACCTTCAAAACAATGAGCGGCAGTCAAAACCCGTCGAGGGCCAATAATAGTTCCTCCACACAGATTGGCCCATAAGAAGGAGCCAGGAAATATTGTACTGGTAGTTTCCTTGATGGACACAAGGTACGGAACCCTTTCCATTGGCGTAGGTTCACCGCTCACAATAGTAGGCTGCACTCTATACGACGAGTGGTTTAGAGTGGTGATCACTCGCTGGTCGATTTCACACATCGCGACTTGTATGATTGCGAGGAATAATGCAATCATGAATTTTTATTTGTGATATTGATTCATAACTAAAATTTCGGGATTTAGGTACCGTAGGTACCGATGTGGGGTTAATTTGTAATATTCACGGCATGAGTTCACTGTGGATTATTTTGTCAAGATTGTCCATAGAAAAATTTTACTCACAAGGATTGTCATTCTCATAGATTTTAATGTCAGTGAATGTCATGAATAGACAATTATTGTAACTTCGGAACGTTAAACTTTTTGTATAAACCACGACCAATACCTGGGTAGATGTCTTCTCAGATTATTGTTCTGATGTCGACATGTCGGATGTCTTTTTCTTTTAGTCTAAAATAAATTAATGTAGTAGAACTATTGAGAAATAATGTACTCGCTAGTTCCACTATTCTTTAGTAACATTAATAGAACTAGGGGGAAAAAAGTCCCATTAGTCCTACGGTAGAACTGTTCAGTAGAACAGGTGGGAATAAACCGTTAGTACCTATCAAATAGTTATGTAATCGATGGTAAATACTCAAAAACGAAACGTAACAGAAAGATAATTAAATCCAACTCTAAGAATGACCTAGATCTATTTTACATATTTTAAAATTAATAACATTATAATAGATTTAAATTTGAAAATTTGTCTTTGTATCTCGACCAGGAAAATCCGTGTTTCGAAAACCCGAAAATACTATCAAATGATAGTCAAACCATCTCATTATCATCATCAATGATAACAAATCTTAAAAGACAATTTGCTAGCTAACGCGCCACAATGAAGTCCCAAACAAATGGGGGTTCTTCAAAGGAAATTAAGACAAACGAGGGATAAAGAAACTCGTAATTACATTGAACAGTCATTACATCGGCGGCCACTTTATTATTATTGCTAATTTATGGCTCAAGGACTAAGCGGGGAAATTTAATTTCACTTTCAAACTTGTAGTAAGATCCGTGTTTTGATAGTCTCGATCCATAGACTGTTTATTCGTTCAGATGCAACGGCTAGCAGTGCTCCTCCAATATGAATGAATCCATTTATTTTCATACTTTATTTGTATTTAACTTATAAAAAATTCAAAATAAATGAATATAATAATATTTAATCAGTTTATTAAGTATATTGTTCAATTGATATTAGCAATATGTAAACTGCAGGGTCCATAAAGAAATAAGTAAGTATATTATCATGTTATGTTAGAAGAATAATGCAAGCGTAGTCAAAGTGTAGGAACATGCACTCAGCGCATCGCCATTACGGAGATTTTAACATTTTATAGGTGAGGTGAGTGCATGCTGCATTTTAGTAAGAAAATGGTGAATTACTGTGATGTCAGAAACTAAAATGAAACATACTTATAGTATAAAATATAGCATTGAAAGGTTGCTAAACAACATTTTACACGGGGGTGACGTTACGTTACCGCTCGCCCGATGGTTAGCGGTTAGGTTACTATTACAAATATGGACGGTGGACGCTTGTACAATGATCTTGTAGAAAAATATTACGAGTAGTTTTGCGCTTGTAACACTAGGGACATACTCTTTGATTTGAAGGGTAATCCTAGCTCTGCTAGCAAGCAAAAGGAAAAATTGTAAAATGCTACCGGAAAACACTGGAAAACACAGACCCTGGAAAATATAAGAAGTAGAATAATGATTTTTCTATGTGTAACAGCGAATTTTACAAGTTCTTTGCAATTTTTAGACGGAATTTGTCATTTCTCATGACAAAACTAATGACAAATTATGATGAGATAGAACAGTTGGTGTATTGTAAATAAATAATAAATTCCTATCCAACAAACATCCCCAACTTCATTAAAAAAAATTACAGATATATAATATATCCGCATATATGCGTTTTCAAAATAAATGTGTGTTCCTCTGCTATTGATTTTGCTATCACATGTTATACTAACTTGTGGTGATAGCGACAACCGTGTCATCACTACACTCAAGCACTCTAAATTCTACGTAAAGCCTTCAGTTATCAACGGAGTCCCCGCCAGCGATGGCCAAGTACCATACCTCGTATCACTAAAGGAACCGCTGGTGAAAATATCAGAGATCAAGTACATATGGGTGAATATTTGCGGAGGAAGCATCATCAGTCGATCAAAAGTCCTCACCGCAGCTCACTGCTTTGAAAGCAAGAACTTCTTCTTTTATGAAAACCCACAGCACCTTCGTGTGGTAGCTGGAAACTTTGCCACTGAGCTCATTCACACTGGAATAACTGATACGACGAAGAAAGCGCAATGGAGGTCGATTAGGAAAGTGATTATTCACGAGAAATTCATCTTCCCAGACAATGATATTGCGTTGATCTTTGTCAATTCTCCGTGGAAGTACAATTCGAATGTGGGCCCTGTCTTATTAGCGACACGACGGACGGATTATTCTGGTGACTGTATTGCAGCTGGTTTCGGCAGTATTCATAACACTAAAGATGAAATATCTCCTGTCCTTCTTATAGGTCACATGTTTCTGTTGAATCGAAAGAACTGTACTAGAATGTTTGATATGAATATGGATAATTTTATTTGTACTTACTCTTTTATGTCTGATGTTGGGCGGGGGGATTCTGGTGGACCTTTAGCTTGCAGTGGGACCAAAGATCCAGAGGAGAAGAAAGGTGGGCCACTACTGGTGGGAGTGGTGAGTGGGAAGAACTTTGATAGGACTTCACTGTTCACTCGGGTGTCTGAGTATCGTGACTGGATAGATCGCAATGGAGCGGGCAGGTTTTCGACCTTGGCTGTGAATTTTGTGATAATAAATCATGTTCTGTCTGCTTTGTATTTTTTGGAGTTTAGTTACCCCCTAATAAAAAAAATATACAAGGTAGCAGGAATAAATTCAATAAAAGAGTATTTTAGAAAAAGACATGTTTCCTTACGCCAAGGAACATTTGCCGGAGATATGGACAGTTTTAGATTGGCTACCGTACAATCCCGACATTAACTTGATCGAAAACATGTGATAGTAATAAGTGTAAACAACAAAATAGTGGCAAAAAACATACAAGTAAAGTTCATCAACTTTACACGGCGATTAAAACAGCATGGGTGCAGATTTCGATTAAAACCTGTAATAATTTAAAGACTTCAATGCCTAGGCGGGGTTGGACTTTTATTGCTGCTAAAGGACATGTGACAAAATATTAATGTCGTGTTTTTATGTTTTAATAATACGCAAGTCAAGTTCGTTTCAAAATTTACTAAGTTTATTTTTTATAGTTACTTAATCAGTCTGTCTTTAATTAGTTGGCTAAGTCTTTGTATTTGTTCGTGACTGCTTGCAATAAACATAACCAACAAAAAAAATATAGAACATCTTTGATCTCTTTATTTTACTCCAAACATTTAACGATAACCCTAAGAATATTTTAAGTACTATTGCAAGATCCTATGTATTATAAATATTATAATAAAAGTATATAGGGTAGGCAAACTTTGAAAACTTAATATCTTCTAAGTGTCTTTAATCCATCAAGCCCCGGAAAACCAGACACAATAGAAAATCTATTGTTTACGCGACACCCGGCTTTCGGTCGGGTGTTTAAGAGTTAATATGTCCACCACTGTATATCCTTCTAGTTATACCTAATCGCAATTTTAAGTTTGTGTTATACTTCTAACATTGACGTAATATGGATACCGATGGCACAATATTGAAATACTTGCACTTATTGGCATGTTTCGACGTCATATCACACGCTGGCAAACTTATATTTAATACACCAGCTGGTACAGCTCATATGTGTGCGATTGCACTTGTTGAGATACTTAACACGTCTCGGAATCTTTGTTGTCATAGTATCTTTTGGAAAAGTATTGTCAAGTTCAATTCTGTCAGTCAAAATGGGCCAGCTTGAACAGGAAATCTATACATATAATAAAATTGTAGAAAAGTGGTGTCTGTACAATGGAAATATAATAAAAAAAGGTAGCAGGGGTTGTTATTATATCGATGCCAAACCCGAAATTTTCATTAAAATAATTTTTGTATGTTTGTCTGTTTGTACAAATATAAATATTTTTGAACATTATCCCCTCACGTGAAGCTGAATGAAAAAAAGGGACATTTCAGGGCTTATTCACACCATCGCCAGCGCCATCTAGCCCCAAACTAAGCATTAGCTTGTGTTAAGGGTGCTAGACAACGGATAAACATTACTTTAATATACTTCTTTTTTGTAAATGTACATATTATACATAGAAACACCCAGACCGATGCAAACAGACATGTTTATATGCACACAAATGTTTGTATCGTGCGGGGATCGAACCCGAGACCTCTGCTGTAATAGCCAACTTCTCGACCATTACACCAAATGGTTCGTCAAAATACCACTCTTAGAAGACCGACGTATGAGTAAAGGCCGACAAACTTATCTGTTCCGGTGACGGCGTCACTACTGTCGATTTATAACTGTCATTAATATCGTTTTTGCATTGCATTTCACGTAGTTCCAATTTTGGCCACCGGAACAGATAAGTTTGTCGGTCTGTAGCTTTGCTAACGTGCTTCGTTTGGTGAGTGAAAGTCCTGAAAGGCCGAATCTCCCACCATATCATTTTTCTCAAAGGCGGGCAACACATCCGTGACCCTATGCGTAGGTGTCCATGGGCGGTAGTGATAACTAACTAGGTGTCTGGTCCTAGTACTTTGGAATAGAGATGGATTATAGTGGAATAGAGAGACGTTGGACGATTCCACTTTAATCCAGTCCCCAGTCAGTTTATAGGAGTGGATTAGAGTGCACTTGTAAGTGGAATCTAATCCATTAGTGGATTTGACCAATGGATTAGAGTGGAATAGACGTCGCACATACTCGTTTTGTAGTAAACTACTGCTATTTTATAGCTCGACTGTTTGATTTTTAAATGCTTAGTTTTACAGAGACACGAAATATTCCATTGTGACCTTCGATTTTTGTGTATTTATCACAGAGTTCTATACAATACAGCGGGTTGCGTGTCTGTGTCAGCATTTTCATTCAGGGGCGAAAGTTAGTGACTCTTCTTTTCGTTAAAAATAAAAGAACTTCTTTCATTTCTAATATTCCAAAAGAAGTTCCTTTTTTATTTTTACTATAACATAGTGGTCAGGAGAATCTTCCCAGAATCTTACAATTGTACATGGTTACACTGACGCGTCATACAAGTTAGTTCATTAACAGTTTATCTTGAACAAACAGGATTGTCGAATAAGTTAAATAAATATCAGTGAAACGATTTAGAATTTTCGCTAAATAATACATTATCTAATGTTTTGAAACGATTGTGTACACGTATATCTATATACACATATATAACAGAAAGTTGGTGTTAGTTACACTTTTTATAACTCAAGAACGGATGAACGGATTTAGATGAAATTTGGCACACGTTTAGTTTATAACCGGGATTAGAATATAGGATACTTATTATCCCGGAAAAGTGGGGGGAAGGGGGGAATAGTTGAAAAAGGAAATTACGCGCGGGTGAAACCGCGAGGGCGACCGCTAGTAAATTATAAACGTTCCGAAAACTATTAATATAACTAGCTTATCTATTTTTAATTTACAATGAAGGGCTTTGAAGATTTTGGCCTTCCTACCCTTGTGTTATGCATGGGTATCAACATACCGGAGGTGTCTACTTAACACGTTGATTGCGGCACCAAATTTACTGAACTTACCCAGGGTGCGACATGAACTCCATGATTCTCACGCAGGACTCCACTGCGGTGCGTCATGAACATCATTTGTTCACATTAGTTAATAGATTCAAGAGGTCATAACTATTTGAAATTAAAACATTTTTGTGTGTTCTTTTTTTTAAAATGTAGGTAATATGTAGTAGTTTCTACAGCATAAATCGTTTTTAATTCTGATTTGTATTTCCCCAAATTTAGGAGAAAATGTACTACCCTGATTTCATGAGAAACATTTTGCCATGCCGCACTGTGTTAATGAGACGCCTAACGAGTAATAGTGATGGGCAAGCAATAAAAACCAACAATACAAATCAACAATTCATCATAATCATTACAGTGTAACAGCCCACTATGCTTAACTTAAATGAAATGTCTCTAAAATCGCAGTAATTAAGGAACTACAATCAAAATCAACAATTAAATGCTAATCATCATCATAACTTAAATTTAACGTTATTTAAATTTAAAGTTTACTTAAATGAAATATGTCTCTTATATCACAGTAATTAAGGAACTAAAATTAAAACCAACAATGAAATATTAATCATCACATTTGCGTTTGATTTGATTTGTGTGCGGACGTTGTGCATCACTATGCGCGACTGGCGAGAAAGGCGCGCCCGCATTCGGTGCGGCATGAGGTGCAGGGGCGTGACCATATTCTGGCCATGCCGCACACAGCGCAAAAGTACACAACTCTGTGCGACGTGAACATTATTTTGCCATGTCTGTTTTTGATAAATTTAGAACCTTTTTAAAAAAACCATCGGAAATACCTATTTATTTCTTTCTTACTCATAGAACAACATATGAAAAACCCCCCCGCACCGTGGTGAGAAACACATTTTTCTGCACCGCACGCTGGTAAAGTCAAGCATGGCCCTATCTTGGTCATGACGCATGGAACGTGTTAATACTTGAATACAAATAAACAATCAGACACAGAAAAACACAAATCATGACGTGAAACGTTTGTCCTGAACGGAATTCGATTCCTGGCTTACCTATTGAGCAAGGTCAAAATAGATTTATCGTATAGAAGGTAATTTAAAAGATCAATTCTTATTTAAAACGTGCGGGCTTCGTACCCACGCCCCTTAAGGGATATTTATAGAGTCTATGGTCTCACTCAGAAGTCTTACGTACAGTACTTTCTAACTATAGAACTGAAATGCTAGGGCTCAATACGTAAAAAGTGGGCGGTGTTTATTTTCAAAAAAGGACTCAAATCCTGACAATGTTTTGCCATTTTCGTCCATATTGGTTTAGAAATAGAGACGAGAATATTTTTTTTACTTACGATAAAGATTTATGTTGCTGTCTGAATGTAATCTATACTTTGTTCAAAAACTTTTAGGAGCTTATTTTATCCAAAAAATTGTAAGGATGTTTGTAAGTATTTCACGTAAAAAGTTCCGTTCAGTAGAAACGGAATTAGGTAAACACACAGAATATCACAAAATCTACATTTATCCACAAACCACGTATAGGCAGAATTTAGTATTTCCTAAATCTCTATGTCCAATTTTTTGGGTTTTAAATGCCCTGTATTTTAATACATATGTATTACTTTTTAAATAATACAAAACGTGCTTTTAGTTTTTCGAGTAGCTTATTTTTCATGTTATTTTGGAAACAAAACAGAAGATGCTATTTTTTTTTTTTGGTAGAGACACATCACCAAAGATCAATCTCAAGTTATATGCAAGTTATCCTTATTTTTACTAGACTAAAAAGGTTGAATAACGCGATCTATTTCATTTATTTAGATTACGCAATTTTCCCTTCAAATATAGATTACGTTAACAGTATTTCGAACATCTTAAGTAGATCAAGAATATTCGGTTCAAGTTTGATATTTCACTGCAAGAAAAAGCGGTTAAATGGAAGTGTTAGGTAACCGCTCTTTTCTTGGAAAAGATTTTATTTCTAAGGTATCTTCTCTTCGTGTTAATTAATGTTTCGAGTCTATAAGTACGGCAAGAGGAGTATGGTTTCAACGAATTTGATAGGTCAGAAAATGTGGGTGAAACGGTATACCTACTTTGACGATAAAAAATAGACGAGAGACGCGCATTTATAGGACTTTAGCAATGACGTTTTGAACGTCATTGGACTTTAGATAAAAAATAGGTAGTAAGTAGGCTACTTTATAGCTGAAATTGTAGACCAGGTACTGGCTTAGTCACCACATTTGCCAAATGCAGATTGCCGAAAAGCCGACGTTTTTGCTTGATCCGGGAATTGAACCCAGGACCCAGAGATAAGGCCAACCAACGAGGCCATTGCCCTGCAGTAGGATAGTTATAGACTGATCTATTAAATAGTCTACTTCTCTGGGAAGTAGACAACTAATACAAGTATAATATCGTTTATTCATATACTTCTGAAGCCTAAGTATATGCATTAATTTTTTTTTATACTAAGTCAGTTGGCGGACAGATACGCAGCCCACCTCATCAGGTGGGCTCTTACCATCGTAAGCGGCCACTGCGGTCTATTCCATTGAGGGACACTTCACCAGGAAGCGTCACTCAATGTGCTGCCAGACTGTAGACTCATCTGATCTTTGAGCCTTTGAGCCTGTCCAGATGACGCGTTTTCACTCGCGCGTTTCGAGACGCGCGAGTCGCGAGGTACTAGAGCAATGAGATTACAATATACATCATTGTACTAGAGCTTCATACATCCCGTCCACAACAGTCGCGCGCACTCGCGCGTTTTTCTTTTGTTCAATTTCAAACGCGTGAGCCAAATCGCGCATAAAACGCCTCATCTGGGCAGGGCCTTTGATTTCAAGTGTACTGGCTCCCACATTACTACTGCCGGAACTAGCCAGTCGGACTGTGAAAAAGCCCTACCACCACAAAATGATTGAATGAATTGATGCATTTACGAATCGTCAATTGTCAATGTTACAGATACTCTACATTAGGATTCGGAACGATTTGAACACGAAGACCATCAATGATTATGATGCTTAACTTTAAGCAATATCTTTAAGGCAGATTTGTCTTCATCGGTTTTATAAACAATCTCCATTTATATACATAAAGACCTTGCATTTAAATGAAACTTAAACGCCGTCAATAAAACATGTGAAAGAGTTCCCATCAATCTCACCCATGGCTGCGTCACAGTCCATTATTCTGTCGGATATTCATAGTTTAATATAAATGTTAACGCATTCGCGCGCTGACTACATATCACCATACATTACATTACAGCCAGGACCCCATACAACTTATAGACATGCCAAAAGGCTCAAAGTGCTAGCCGTGTAGATAGATGATAGATTAGAAGGAAGGATTTCCTTTGCCCTTGCAAAAAGCAAAGTTTTTAATTATGGCAGACACACTACTGCATTGAGTATTGTCACGACCAGATTAACTCAAATGGCCCCGTGTAAAAAAATAAAACGTCTCTTATAGATAATACGGTACAGTCAACTTGCTCGAATGTAATCATAGCAATTTAGACTAATACGAGAGTATCCTGCTTTTTGAATATTTTTTATAACTAAATAAGTATAAAAGTATCAGTGTTGCCAGACGTCCCGATTTTGGCGGGACGTCCCGATTTTTTAATCAAAATTAAATGTCCCGCGCGGGACAGGCTCAGTCCCGCTTTTTGGGGAGAACTCGACCGTACGTGCAGAGTGCTGAGAAAGAAAGGCGGGTAATGAAGATAATCATCCTTAGACGTTACCAATACCTACTTTTGGTATCTATTGTCACGTAAACGTAATTTTAAGTGAAATAAAAAGATAAATATTTGAAAACCTTTGATTACCTATATACTTTTTTTTACTATGTCCCGCTTTTGACGGAAGAATCCCGCTATTTTCACTCAAAAAGTATCAAAGTCCCAACTTGGTAAAAAAAAAAACTGGTAACGCTGAAAAGTATCAGCCTTTTTTTATGTCAGAGCCAGCAGGTCACCTGATGGTAAGCAATCACCGCCGCCCATGGACATCTGAAACACCAGAGGAATCACTGATGCGTTACCGGCCTTTTATGGGGGGATGTTGGTCTCCGGCACTCTCACAAACCAGACGAAACACAAATAGTGTTCACTATTATTTGAGAGGGTGATACTTCTCAGGACGAGCCGGCCTATTCATGCTGCAAAACAGCATGGCTCTACCACTACTGAAAATTAATAAATTAGCCTATTAATGTCCCACTCACGATAGGTGCTGGCTTAATCAGCATGCTTGACAAATGCGGATTGGTGATCACAAACCCGAGCTGTGTACAAAAAACACAAAGTTAGATCGGCCCGGGAATTGAACCAAGAACCCCGAGAATTCGGCCCGGTAACTAAACCACTAGACTAATAAATAATTCAGTAGCCTATTGCCATTGGCTAAGGAATTTAATTTGGAACGTTGAATCCCACTCGCGTCACTGTAACGCTATATATATTCTGTGACGCTATGGCATATTTTAGAAAGTGGTTTTTATTGAGAAGATATCGAGAAACTCTACAGTGTGACAGGAAATGCGAGGGACATATTAAAACACCAAATAGTTCATGCTTTCATATAACGAAATAAGTATAAACTAATAAAACTCAGGTAAATATCTGTCAATAACCTTAGTCGAAATTTTCATGAAAATCCGCGTGACGTGCGGGCACTCTTACTTTCACAGTATTTCGTGCACTCGTTCAGGGGTAGAACTATTGTACTCGCGTACAATTTGAGTTTGGGGCATAACCGGCCGGCCGGCATACGGGATTTTTAGGTAGTTCATGCATTTAGGATAAAAATGCAAAAAATTAAGGATATATTTTTATGGCGAATTGACTCCTAATCGGATTCTGAACACTAGCCTTAAATAATATGTCCCTTGGGTTACCTAACACGCTGTATACTTGGTTTGAGTACCGGGCCATGACCTCATGGTACTGGGTTCAATTCCCGGGTTGGGCTAATATTTGTGGGTACAGGCCCCGGCAAACTTCTTAACTATCGGGTGGGGATTGCGCTGAACACGAATTTTGACATGCCTGCGCGCTATTGGTCAGAAGCATACCTCATGACCAATAGCGCGCGGGTCTCGGAAAATTTCGCGCAAGTGCAAATGCGCAAAATTTCCCCCACTCCGTCAACCGATGGTCAAGAAGATTGCCGGTAACAATATCTGATTTTTTGACTCAGCTTGGGTTTATAATCGCCAATTAGGCAAATTGCAAGTTTCTTTCTCGCTCATGTGCCTCCCTCTTGCACAAATAAATAACCAGGGCATCGAATCCGGGACTTCGCGAAGTGCGACACTATTCATAAAACGAAGGCGATAACATAAGTAATGTCCCTAATGTACTGTTATTTTAATTAACAGGAGCGTTTACAGCGCACTCACGTTGACCCAATCATCAGATGATAACAGTCAATTAGGGACAACTCGATGACTTAATGGAAGCTCGACACTCGTCACGGATAACGATGCAGTAAGCCCCGCTTCCGGTGGTAATGGACAGATCGATAAATATTATTAGATATTTTTACCGTGTTCTTAACATTTGAATGCCTAAAGATGGACTTTGGATTCGGGTGGCGCAATAACAATTTGGAGATCCTTCGGTGAGACTTATGTACGAAGTGGATGTCGGCCAAAATCGTGATGAATCACATACTATACCCATTGCTCAACTATATAATTTATATTGTTTTTTATTTTTGAAAACTCTACTCAGACAGGTACAATATTATTATCGCACAATATTATTATTTTTAGTATCAGCCTCATGTAAAGTTCCGAAAATACCGCTTCTCAAAAAACCGATACTCGGTTCCATAATCTATCAAATCGAAACCATGATTCGTAACGTTAGGTAACTGCAATGATGTTTTATGATATGGGTAACTGTCTTTGGATGTTTGGCAATGTAACGAGTAATAGTCATAACATAGCCTGACAAAAAACTTATGTGTATTTGTAAACCGTCTGTACGGATATGAATTTTTCGGTACATTGTACATTGTATAAGGTGACCTACAGAAATCTGTTTGTTTAGGATAAACGTTATTTCTATAATTAATATTATAAAGAGGAAAGATTTGTTTGTTTGTATTGAACAGGCTCCAAAAAAACTACTGAACCGATTTGAACCCTTGTAATTCTACCCCTGATTTCGCATTAAAGTTTAATAAATAATACTACTTAATAGTATAGCTTTCTAACAAAACTATTACATTATACAGAACGCAATGACACCAGCATGATGGCGAAACTTCTAGTATTTTTCTCGTTAGCAAGTTCGCCTTAAACTGTTGAACAAGTAATTAGTGGCGTTGTTTGATCTTCGCGAACTGGAATTATGAATATTCACTGTAACAAGTTTAATTCTGCGAGGGGCGGGCTATGCATATCAAATGCAAGGGTTGGGTTTACTATTCCTTTTTAGACAAGAATCTGTCGACCAACGGTCATCTAATTTTTTTCGTTGGTGTAATGGTCGAGAAGTCGGCTATTACACCAGAGGTCGCGGGTTCGATCCCCGCACGGTACAAACATTTGTGTGCATGAGAACATGTCTGTTTGTATCGGTCTGGGTGTTTCTATGAATAAAATGTATGTATTTACGGAAAAGTATATAAGTAATGACTATTAATCTCTTACTGCAGGACAAAAGCCTTCATTATTAAAAGAAGTCATCGCCACAATGATAGGTACCAAACCAACTGGCTTTATCACCTTGTGGCTATTAACAAGTCTTCTAACTACACGCTTACTAAATGCGAAATGGGGATCAAAAACACGAGCAGTATTTTTAATTTTGCCCTACCCTTGGAATTGAACTCAGGACGCCGAAATACCGTACCGTAGTTTTTTAGCCGTAGTACCACCTAGTACGGGGGCATTATTACAGTAATAACCAAAGGGAAAAAATATTATTTAACTATAAGATGTAAGAAGAGTTTTTTCAATAACTAGACCACATCGTATTACGCTTAAGCACAACAAAGCTCATTGCAATGCAAAGTGCATCCCGTCCTGTTCAATGTTCATTCCAGTGTTCACATGAATACTCCACGATCTGTTTATTAACTTAAACTGGTTCATTAGCAATATTTTGTAACATTTAAGGTGTCCTACAGATTTCTGTAGGTCACCTTAAATGTCAGGGACGTGGGCAAAAACACAGTGGAGAAGCGTGACTTAAAACTTTAGGAGTTCCTATCCAGAGGCGGATTATCCTAAAGGCAAAGTAGGCATGTGCCTAGAGGCGCGACGGTACCAAGGGGCGCGCGGGCAGAATTGTAAAATTAAGAAAAAATATACAATATGTATAAGTAGCATAAAATTAATTGCGCCAATTTAACCACCTACTTAGACAATAAAAACTATTATTTTTGCCCACAACCTCAATTTGCTTCAATTTATAACAAAAGATATTATATTTCACGTATGGGACTGACTAAAACTTACGCCTGCAAACCTTGTTGATGGTACCTACATGATCTCTGATTGAAGTTGGAAAGATACGACTGCAATGTTCGTCGCGCCGCGGCGCCGACTGTGAGTATCGGACGTTCCCTGCTTCTAAAATTGCGGGGACGAGAGTGCGGTGCGGGGGCGGGAGCTAAGCGGTCAGGCGCGAATTTTTGTCGTCGGTTCATCGATCACTATACTAACTCGCCATTACACTGAAGACCTGCCCGAAGTCAGCGTTGGCGAAATCGAGATTTGTCTTGGGCAGCTTAAAAATGGAAAAGCCCTTAGAGAGGCCGGCGTTACTACAGAGTTGCTAAAGGCTGGAACCCGTACTGAGGGAGCTCCGAAACCTTTTTAACGCTGTCCTGTTCGAAGGGAGAACTCCAAAGGCGAGGAGTAAGAGTGTTGTTGTCCTGCTCTTCAAAAAGGGTGACAAAAGCCTGTTGAAGAACTATCGATCCATTTACATTCTAAGCCACGTCTATAAGCTATTCTCAAGAGTGATCACGAACCGTCTTGCGCGAAGACATACAGAAGACCGAAGAGTATAATCAGCATGTGCTTAGCATTTGTGGACTATGAGAAGGCCTTCGACTCGGTTGAAATCTGGTCCGTTCTGGAGTCCCTGCAGCGTTGCCAAGTAGACTGGCCAAGTCGACCGCCTCCGTGAAACAGTGGCTAAGCCGCTCGTGTATAAAAACCCCGAGGTCGTGGGTTCGATTCCCGCCTTGGGTCTGGTTGGTGGTAGGGCTTTTTCACAGTCCGACTGGCTAGCTACCATCCCCACAGGTGAAATTTGCCGCCATAACAGCTCTGGCTGTGTTCCGGCAGTATAAGTGTGGGAGCCAGTACACTGGAAATCAAAGGCTCGAAGATCAGATTAGCCCACAGTCTGGCAGCACATTGAGAGACGCATCCTGGTGAAGTGTCCCTCAATGAATTAGGCCGCAGTGGCCGCTTACCATCAGGTGGGCTGCGTGTCTGTCTGCCAACTGATGTGGTACATATATAAAAAAAAACCAAGTGATGAGATGTCTATACAAAGCAGCCACCATATCCGTCCAAGTACAAAATCAGCAGACAAATCCTATACCACATTGCATCGAGGAGTGAGACAAAGGGACGTCATCGCCCCAAAATTGTTGACAAATGCAATGAAGGACATTGTTTAAGAAGCTGAACTGGAAAGGACGTGGCATCAATATACCTAAATGGAAAATACATCTCTCACTTGCGATTTGCAGATGACATCGTCAAAATGGCGGAGACGCTGCAGGACCTACAACAGATGCTGAATGACCTGGCTGATTCTTCTTTACGCATCGGCCTACGGATGAACTTGGACAAAACCAACGTCATGTTCAATGAACATGTTCTACCGGAACAGAACACATACTCCTAGCACCGTTGGGGAAAACGAGTTCTAGAGTGGAGACCGCGTCTCGGTGAACATAGTGTAGGACGCCCTCAGGCCAGGTGGAGCGATGATCTGCGCAAGATGGCTGGCAGGAGCTGGATGCGAGTGGCCGAGAATCGATCAGCGTGGCGAGCATTTGGAGAAGCCTATGTCCAGCAGTGGACTGTTACAGGCTGATGATGATGAAAGTATGAGTTATTTTTAATACAGGGGCGCCGATGAGATGCTTGCCTACGGCGGTCTCAACGTTTAATCCGCCTCTGTTCCTATCCCAAGGCAATGCAGTAGGATATTATAAATTAATACAAAGCAAATCTGATTGCCTCATTAATTCACGTCACAGAATTCATAAAGTAAGGTAATTACGCATTATTGCGAGAAGAAAACGACAAAATGGAATGGTACATTAACTTTATATGGAACAACCGTGTGAATTAATTAAACGTTTGGTATCTAACACACATAGTAGATATCTCATTCCGGCAAAAAACTCAAAAAACACTAGCACTATTGTAGAAAAAAAAACATTGTGTAACTAGAGAATGGAACTACTGGGATACGGGGGTTCAAAGGAAGTAGGTAGTAGTAAGAAGATATCTGCGAGATAAATTATTAAGAACAGTGGTTATACAAGTACATAATTAACAAACAAAACGATTTATCAATTTTACAATATTAAAGAACAAAATATGACCAATGAATCTATACTAATCTATACTAATATTATAAAGAGGAAAGATTTGATTGTTTGTTTGTTTGTTTGAATTGAATAGGCTCCGAAACTACTGAACCGATTTGGATAATTCTTTCACTGTTGGATAGCTACACTATCCCCGGTGAACATAGGGTACTTTTGATCCCAAAAATGTGGGGGGAAGAGGGGGATATTTAAAAAAATAAATTACGCGCGGGTGAAACCGGAAGCGTCGGAAGGCTATGCATGCACCATAACCGCAGGCTAACTAAACCTACTGCGGCCGTTTGTGGGCCTCGAGACTAAAGCGTTTACTACCCACAAAACTCCCCCGGTTTCTCCTTCACAACCGATTGGGACGAGCCGGTGCCAGCCTGGTGGCTATTGACCAGCCCATGATTGATAGTAGTGGCCTTGCTTTTTGCGCCGGGGATCGTGATGTCATGTTTGTGATACCTTTTTTTGCGTCAGGAAATACTGTACGCACCAGCCCGGCGTCCCTGACAAAACGGACGCCGGACCCCCCCTACTAAAGCTGGGGGTCACTCAGGGACGGAGGTTCGTCCCGAGCGCACTTCAGCCCTACCAACTAAAACCTGACGATAAACCTCTCAGCGCAGTGAGGGGGAATTTTTTCACTGTTGGATAGCTACACTATCCCCGGTGAACAAAAGGTACTTTTGATCCCGGAAATGTGGGGGAAGGGGGAGGGGATATTTGAAAAAAGAAATAACGCGCTGGTAACACTGCGGGCGGAAGGCTATAATATTATAAACGCGAAAGTTTGTAAGTATGGATGGATGGACTTTTGTTACACTTTCACGCAAAAATTACTGAATTGATTTCAATCAAACTTTACAGTAATATAGCTTATACATCAGAACAACACAGGCTACAATATATAAAGATATTCCCGCGGGATAACGTCCTATAGTTCACGCGGGCGAAGCCGCGGGCGGAAGGCTATTCATTATAAAAAGGAAAAATGACCTTTAACATAGGAGGAAAATGAGTGGCGTTTCGACTTCCCATCCTGACACGCTTCTTGCAAAAAGTCGCATGGCTATTTCTATCGTAATAAGGCTTTTCGCCAATCCTCAATGCTCACTTTTGTTTTATGGCAAAGTTGCTTTGAATTTTATATAGCCACATCTTTAAACCGAAGTGAAGACACTTTGCGAGACCCTAAGGTACTAGAGTTGCCTATCGATGGTCAATTATCGATATGCTATCGATACCTAGTTAACGTCATTTCAATAGTATCGATAACATATGGATGGCACAAATTGACTAATACTATTGATTAAACGCAAAAGTATCGATACTATCGACAGTTTTAACTATTGATAGTGTAAAACTAAAAGAAGTATTGATACTAATGGAGCCAATACTATCGGTACTTTTGCATTCAATCTAGTATTAGTTAATTTGGGGTTCACTATTCCATTTTGAAAATTATCTCGTCGAATTACAACTAGTCATCGATGACAACTAGTCGAATATTTGTTTGAACGATGCGTTATTCACCCGAAAGTTGTTACGTCGATGGTTCATTTCATTTGTGCTATCGATACTATCGATAGTGCTACTAGTTTCCAAGGACAACTCTGTGAGGGACTACAAAACGGAATATTATATGTGGACGGTTCATCGAGTAGGTAGTTTTCAAGATTATTTATAGATAAATAATAAATATTCTTTATTGTGCGAAACATTTCACAAGAATTGATGTCTCGGATATAACTTACGATCATAGACGAATTGGAGTGCTTGTTTGAAAAGTTAAAAAGCTTCTTACTAAATGGATATTAAAGTATATGCGGTACTTAAAATAAGAAGGTAATTTTGATTATGCTTCTCTGTCTGTATTTGTTTTCGGCTTCGCTTGCATGGTTTTGTCTTTAAATAGAATCACTAGGCTTCCGACCGCGACTTTGCCCGCGTTGATTAAACGATTTTATCCCCTAAAATTTTATTTTTCTTAAAAGTATGTCTATGTCACTTTCCAGCTCCAAAACTAATCCCATACTTTAAATACCGTCGATCTCTGTTGCGACGGAAAAAGACAAACAAAAATAGAGACAGACAGATCTATAGACAGAGTAACTTTAATATTCTCAATGTTAGTGAGGATTTCTTTGCCACGGAAAGATCAGAACCAAGACAAAACCTAACGCAAATACTAAGTCAAGTTCAATGACGTTCAATGTCAAGTTGGTCTTTTTTTGTCCAACTTTCTTGTTGAGTAGTCCCTAAGCCACAGCTAAAATCATACAAAATCACTGAACGATAATGGTTATGACTTTTTAAATGGAACGAAAAAACCAAAATCTCGTAATTAAAAAGTTTGTGTTTGTTTCTCATAGAAATAGAAAAACTTTCTGAGGTTTCTCATAGAAATAGAAAATTTTTCTTGTTCTGTGCTGTTTCTTTTTCAATTTTTAAATTGTAATTTATAGCCAGTCTCAGAAACTATCAGTGTGTCTTAACTATTGTCTTTTATAACTGTTTCAAAGGTAATCTAATTGGCTGACTAAAACAAAGTAAACTTAGAACCTCACAAATGATGCAGATCTGTTACAATGGCCGTCTGTATTCCATAATTGATTTCATCTTACAACGCTTTGGTCAAAGTCCACAAGGAAAAGCCCAGAGGCGGTGTTAAGTTGACCACAGACGAACGATTTTTCATAAGATAGATAGACTCACCGGCAACAAAACTTGGCCACTGGGCTTTTTTCATACAAACATGGTCACTTTAGCGTCTCATAGATAGAAAACTATTTGCAGCTGTGCAATGATTATTATGTCAATGGAGAGGCCAAACGCCCAATTGTCGAATCACAGTTTCAAAATTTGCCAAAAACCGCCCAATTTTCTCAAAAAGGAAAAACAATAAACCGAACTCAACGCTCCATACTACGATATATTTTTACGATATATTATTGTTTTTCCTTTTTGAGAAAATTGAGCGGTTTTTGGTAATTTTTAAAACTGTGATTCGACAATTGGGCGTTTGGCCTCTCCATTGACGTAATAATCATTGCACAGCTGCAAATAGTTTTCTATCTATGAGACGCTTAAGTGACCATGTTTGTATGAACAAAGCCCAGTGGCCAAGTTTTGTTGCCGGTGAGTGTATTTTATATAGTAGATAATTTGGCTGTGATGATTGAGCCTTGTTTTAGATATTTCTAATATTCAAGTTCTCCGTTTTAGCAATAAGGTTGGAACATTTATTAAAGTGATTATTATTATACGAGTAGAGCCAAATAAGGACTGTGATCCGTACAGTCGTTAAGTTTACCTAAGTGTGATATATAAGTCACATACATAGAAATCGCATATATCATCTCATCACGTAGTACAGGCTTAAAACTTTAACACAAGAATAAGTTTTAATCTATAAAACTCTCATAAAGATTTATACGTTAAATTATACGTTTTTAGTACATCTAAAGTGTGCAGTATTTATTATCATTATCATTATCAATGTTTATTGAAAACCAATTTGGTTTTATGGTTAAAATATGTTGGTTATCACACCAGAGGTAGAGATTTCCGTACCGTACAAATTTGTGTGCATGATTATTTATATTTATATCAGTCTAGGCCTTTCTATGTGTAATATGTATGTATGAACGTATAAGGCATGTTTGTATCTGAGTCTGGTATCCATAGTTCAAGTTATGCTCAGTTTATCGTAAGATAGAGCTGTATGAATGTCCAGGAAAATTCATTATGAGTTTAATGAAAAGTCTGAAAAGTCCTTTTACGCCGAGCCTAATATCGAAGGTAGCTATCGACAAAAGTTGATTTTTATCAGGTACCTAGATTAAAGACTTTGAAACTCTTAAGTGCTTTTTAATCACGGATTAAAGACAGCAGCCATGCCGCCAGCCCAAGGGAAGCATTTTTTCAAATTGATGAATTTTGTAGTGTCTTCTTTTCGGTAACAGAGCATGAATCCAATTGATGCTCTAAGGGTGAAAGCACGGTTTTGAATCCTAAAGCAGACAAAGATAAATCCATCTATACTAATATAATATTATAAAGAGGAAAGATTTTAGTCTTTGTTTGTATTGAATAGGCTCCGAAACTACTGAACCGATTTGAATAATTCTTTCACTGTTGGAAAGCTACACTATCCCCAGGTGACATAGGGTACTTTTGATCCCGGAAATGTGTGGGGGGAAGGGGGTATATTGAAAAAGAAAATACGTGCGGGTGAATTTGTCGATATGCGAGTATAATTATCTAATTATATTTTTTTCTTTAATGTCCCAGTGCCATGTGGAGGTATCTATCGTTCAAACCAAAACAGTAATCGTCACAATTATGGGTACCTATTGACTTAATTACCACGCTTACCAAACGCGGATTGTCGGTCGTAAACCCGGGCTGTATTTGAAAATCTGATATATTATATTTTGCCCAACCTTGAAATTAATTTAAAACCGAGATCATGACTTGACCCATAGAGGCGTTAAAAAGTTCACAAATTATAACTATGTTTATGCAATTTTAAATGTACACAATTATTTTATTTTGTGTTATTTTATTCGGACCCCTTATCCCAGATCACCGTTCCGCAGAAAGAAAAAAAATGGCGTCAAATCTATATATAAATTCAATCTTTACACGTGCAAGTCTCCAGAAATAACACAATAAATTAACTCACTCCGTCATCCCTCACCGACATGTAATAAAAATAAGGTTTAACCTTGTTCTAGCGTTTAGTGAGTAAATTTTAGGGATGTTATAGATATGAAATTCCGGATACCGATTGGATACGGATATAAGAATGATTGTTATACCGGATACGGTTACGGATATGAAAATATTTTGGATATCCGATAAGTTGGTTACGGATGTTAAATTTTTAAGGAATTTCAAAAGTAAAATTCCCAAACACAATATGAACTTTCGTTTTAATTTGTCGAATTATTCTTGAATGTAAAAATTCACACAAGTTAGTTACGAGTCGGAAAAGACATCAATTATTCTCAATTAGACTCCGCCCCTATCCGATACAATCCGAAACTTTTATTTCGGATTCGGTAACGGTTACGGATAATTTTTATCAGATATCCGATAGTTTCGGATTCGGTGACGGAGCTCCCTAACACCCCTAGTCAATTTGGTGGCAAATCTATGAAAACAAACACAGCATGGTCCAATAAAGCCGCATTCACCGAGAGGTTATGGGTGCGCCTTTGCAAATGGTCGTGCTTTTATCAAGAGAAGCGGTTAGCTCGCTTGGGGGCCAATCATACAAGTGTTATTGTATTTTGATTTGTCGTGTTTCCGTCGTTTGTTATTAGGGTTCATTTACCCGAAAACGAGGTACTGAAACCGAATATTAATTTATTAGTTCACTTGCCTTGGATTTTTTGAACAAGTTTATAGTTTACTAGCGGGCGCCCGCGGTTTCACCCGCGTGGTTCCCGTTCCCGTGGGAATATTGAGATATCCTTTCTTAGCGGATGCCTACGTCATAACATCTACATACCTCCATGCCAAATTTTAGCCCGATCCGTCCAGTGGTTTGGGCTGTGCGTTGATATCTATCTATGTCAGTCAGTCAGTCAGTCACCTTTGAGTTGTATATATATAGATGATCACCAGTCCGCAAGGAACACACTGTAACACACAAATAGGGCCGCAGACAACGGTGCATATTTTATTTTACTTAAACCACTGGGATAGCGGTTTGACAAAGAAGAACAACGAGAGGGAAAGAAGAAGTTTACTAATTTTGGAAAAAAACCCAAATCCTACTAATATTATAAATGCGAAAGTCTGGATGTTTGGATGTTTAGATGTTTGTTACTCAATCACGCCTAAACGGCTGAACGGATTTAGATGAAATTTGGCACACGTATAGTTTATAACCCGGATTAGGACATAGGCTATAAAATTCCTACGGGAAAAGTCTCATTCCCGCGGTATATTTGAAAAAAGAAATTACGTACGGGTGAAATCGCGGGCGGAAAGCTTTTATAAGACATTTTACTCGTATTAGGAAATGAATCATTGATCTTAAAAGACCTTATAGGACCCTCCCTTTGTAATAATAATTATGCATCTGTATTCTGTAGTAAAGACGTGATGGTAAAGACGTGATGGTAAAGACGTGATGGTAAAGACTTACAATTACAACTCATAAAATTAAATATTTAAAACTAAGCAATTCTAATAAACACCAAATAAACATACTTTTTTACAAATAAACATACTCACTCAGACCTGTGTATATTATTCTCTAAAAAGATTCTGTCAGCCGAAATAGGCCGGTTCCTAATGTTTATTAATATACCATGTAACTGTATGTTCGGACGTGTAAAATAACTAACTAACTTCCGACTAATCCGATCTGCACTGATGGCTTACGTAGCCAATCTTAGCGGCAAACTGCCGTGCGCACCGTGGGCACGTCAATATGCCGTTCATCAAATTGTAAAATACGTGTAAAATAACTAACATATTGAAATGATTCCATTTTAACAATCCGGTGACATATTCGTAGAAGTTCACGGCAAAAAGTTATATAAGTAAGTATACAAAAAGTTTCCCAGCGCGATGGTTCTTGAGTGTGTTCACGAGGTACTTACGAGTAGGTACTTCTGCCACAAATTAATACAGACTGCGACAGCCATCCACCTGCATCCATTTTGTTTCTTGTTGACGAGCCATTAGGCTTCATAACCATTAGGTTGAAGTTAACTATTACACCAGAGGCTACGGACTCGATATCCGCACGATACAAACATTTCTGTTCATGAACAGGTCTGTTTGTATCAATCTGGGTGTTTCTATGTATAATATGCATGTATTTACAAAAAAAAGTTTATACTTAAGTAATGTTTATCCGTTGTCTAGCACCCATAGCACAAGCTTATGCTTAGTTTGGGGCTAGATGGCACTGTCTGAATAATGTCCAGAGATATTTATTTATTTATTTAACTGTTGGTTACTAAGTAATTTGCAACACATAATCTATTTTCTATACTAATATTGTAAAGAAGAAAGATTTGATTGTTTGTTTGTATTGAATAGGCTCCGAAACTACTGAACAGATTTAAAAAAAAATTTTTTTGTTGGAAAGCAACACTTTCCCCAGGTGACATAGGGTACTTTTGATCCCGGAAATGTAGGGAGAAGGGGGGATATTTGAAAAATGAAATTATACGCGAGTGAAACCGCGGGCGAAAGGAAGGTTAGTTAGTTATTAATAAAATGAATCGCCATAACGTTATAAGGGCAGATAACTTAATTCAGAATGACTGCACTAAGTTTGATAATTTTAAAATAATAATAATTAATAATGCTTTATTATCTCTTACATAAATTAAAATTAAAGATTCTTACAGCCTAGGATTATAGTAAATACTTAGTTCTATGTCACATGTGAAAGAAATTGGTACTTGAAATAGCTTTCCTAAAAGACTATTCTGTCTTGAGTACACGCGTCTCAAGTGCGTCTCTTATCATAAAAGTACAAATATTTCTAAACACTTACAAAAATCGGAAAAAAAACATCCACCCCTATAGGTACCTGTTGCACTAGTTCCTTCGATAAAAACCGAAGCGATTAATATCCATCAGGCGACATTTTATTCGGTGCGTCGCGGGGGCGCCCGGCCCCATATAAGCACGCTCGGGCGCTCTTCGCGGCATTCGTAGCAGCGTCGTAGCCCGCTTCGTAGCACTGTCAACCGCTGTAGCACGTAGCAGACATGACTAGGTGAGTAATTTTTTTTGTCTTTTTTTAAGAATTTGAAGCGTGTTTTGGAGGAAATAGCGACTTTTTGTGGAGTTTTCAGGAGTTTTCAAAGTTTTATGAAAATTTTTTTATGTGATTTTAAACGTGGACGTGAATGTTTTTATTTATGTAATTTTTTTGAGCGGAACATAGTTTTATTTTCTGCAATAATTTAAATATTTTGGATTTTTATTAAAAAAATTAAAACCACTGCTTTAAAGAACAATATTTGTTGTAATTAGAACAATGCACATTACTTGTACGCAGGTTTTTAAAACTCGTTATAACTTATTTTATTTCATAAATTAATTTCGAAAAAAGCATTAGATATATATTTCAAGATTCAAGGTGAGGTCGTTAAATTAAATATAAATGTTTTATTTATTTAACATTGAAGTTTTTAACATTGTTTTATTTATTTAACATTATTGAAGATGGAAGTTCTTTTAATTACCAATTTTAACTGCAATGTTTGTTATAATTATTTGTCCATATTACATTCTAACATAATATAAGCTATATAAAATCAAATCAAAACCCGTATATTATTAGTATTTCCAGTAAAGCCACAATTTTTCCATTATTCCGGTTTTTTTATTGCCTGCCATTTTATATATTTTTCCAAATATGGATATTTCCCATAAGCATGTATTTTACAAAAGTAACACAATAAATAACTAAATGTATACTAGTGAATCTTATTATTACTTAGAAAGAGACAATATATTTTCTAAGTCTAATATAAAAGTTATCACAAAATTAATTTCAATGACTTTAAGCCGGAAAAGTTTTTAAAGTAACGGTAAAATGAATTTAATTTCTACTCATTGTGGGAACAATTGAAGGATTTTGCTTCTAAGGAAAGTTGTGAGAAAATCTAAGCTGATACAAAAGTTTTGGTTGAGGTGTAGGCGGGGTTTGGCCATGAGTAACAGGTTTGATTTAGCCTGGTGGCGGTTATTCAAATTACTTAATGAACTACTATAATCATTAATTTAATATACGCTATTTTCTTAACGTAAAAATACATATTATGTTAGTTACACCTTAACTTAACAAACAGATGTTATTTGTGTGTATTTTTTATCATTATACATGTAAAATAAATAAATAAAAAACCTTGGACATACAAGTATGTAATTCGAAAAGCGCTTCCTAGTACCAAAAGCTTGCACTATGGAAGCCATACAACGGATACCTATTACTTAAAAAAAAAACATTATATACTAAGACCGACAAACAGTTTGTTGTCAAACAAATGTTTATACTATGTGGGAATCAAACCCGCGACCTCTGGTGCAATAAACGACTTTTAAAGAAACACATCAAATCGGAAAAAACCCAATTTACGACGTGTTGACGTGCTGTTAAATTTGCTTCTTTATAATGTTCATTAACTAATAGCGTTAAAGAAACTTAAAACACGACAATTTGATCCAGACATTTTAATAACATAGAAATTAATTCCAAATAAAATGTCATCCAGGATGAAGAGATAAAGGTACTCACATTTTAACGTGAAAGTCACAGTTACAAAAGCTTCGGTTCAAAATGCTTGATAAAATTCATAAAGGGATCAGAAGCGAGTAATTAGTGAGACTTCAAAGCCGAAGGCGAGTTTTCTAATCGTATATTAATCTTCATAATTTTAACGCTAATTTCATAATTGATCATTCTACCTGTTGGGTTTAATGGACTCCAAAGCCTTAGTCACATTTTTTTTGTCAGCTCATAATATCCCACTGCTGAGCAAAGGCCTCCCCCAACTTCCTTCAATTCTTTGCATGGCTACACAGTGCACTTTGCCAATCTCTGCAGTGGCGGTCTAAATCATCCCGTCACCGTTTTCTGGGCCTGCCTCGCAATCGTCGCCCATCCAATCATGCAATGGCTGCCATGGTGTTATTTTCCTGGCCCATCTTTCCGGATGCATCCGACACACGTGACCCGCCCAATCCCACTTTAGCTTTGCGGCTTTTTCGCCTACTCACTTTTTTTTTCCTAACCTATACTGTCCCACTGCTGGGCATAGGTCTTCCCCAAATCTCACCACATATCTCTGGCTTGAGCCAGAGTTTGCCAGTCCTCGGAAAAGCGGAACAGATTGTCACACCATCGTTTTCTTGGTCGATCACATTTTAATAAAATAAAAAGATATCCTGAACCATCGAACCTCTAGTGTAATGGTCGTCATTTCAACCGTCTCGCAATCACACACACAAATGTTATACAGGGTTACTGTTAATGTGTACCGATCCTTTTCCCGAGGAGGTCCCGAGCTAACAATTGACACATGAGACTGCAGGGATTCACAACTTTAAAAATGTAAAGGGTTTTTCAATAAGGACGGGTACCTAGATTTGGCGGCCCGTGGTAGCCATTCTGTCCTGGTGACATTTGTCAAATCTTCCGTCCATCATTCAGCCACCTATGCCAAATCACCATGGCAAGTTACACCCACCACTGAACAGCGCGTGCAAGTGGTAAAACTTTGTTATCAAAATGAGTGCTCGTTGGTGCAAACTTTGCGTTTTTTTTTGTTATATTAATTTATTTATAACTTTAAATTTAATGTTCGAATATCAATGCACATTGATCGATGCTTCCTGCTATTTATGGTATAGACCGCAGTGGCTGCCTACCAACAGGTGGGCTGTGCGCCTATCTGTGTATGTGTATGTATGCAGTAATTTAAGAATAAAATTCTGGACTTTTGTGGTATTTTAGTGATTTACAGAGTCTTGTTCAGTAATTGAATCTTTTGAGTATAAAGCCTATTTTATACAAACAATAGGACGCCGCATTTCTTTCGCGAACGGAGATATTACAACAATAGGTTTTTGTCTTTTGCCGATTGCAACGGAGGCGCTTTTAGATTGCATCTGCGATTGTTTGAAATTAAAAGACTAGTCCACTTAGGTCACATTAGACAAACAAACAGACTGATCAACAATTTTTCTAAATGATTTTATCTACAGCACAAATTACAAAATTTTGTACAATGTGCTAGCCGAAATGAAAAAAAAATTGCCTTCATTTATGATCGATGGTCGAATCTTGCCGCGCAATTATGAATTTTTCTATGTGTAATTTACCACTGCTCGGTGGTGACAGAAACGTCGTGAGGAAACCTTCACAGATAAATAAAAATGGCTGTATAAGCATGATCCAATTGGTCTTGTTCCCTAGTTAATAAAAAGGTCAGATATTAGTCGATACTCGATACAATGTTTATACTAGACTTGCTATATCCAGAATCATGGTACAAGCGGACCGTGACTAGAATGTCAATGTGACAAATGGGAAAGGAAAAGACAAAATATTTTATTTTTATTTTGAATGTATTTAAAAAAATCTTTCTCTGACCATTTATTTTCGTCTTATACTGCGTGACATTTTGATCGTTTTTTTCCCGCAGTAAAATTATTATATTTAAGTAGTACAATAGATTAAAGATTTTTTTTAAATCGAAAGTTTTACGATTGTGAAAGACGAAACTCGATTCAACAGTACTAGCATCGTCGCGGACGGTCACTTGCCGGGATCATTACACTTTGCGCTTATCAAAAATATGATAATTTACTGTTTACTAACATTTAATTTCCATTTTCTTTCCAACTTTCAAAAAAATTCAATACAAATTAAAAAACTAAAAAAAAAAACAAAAGAGAAATTACTTGCATAAATCGATAGTACTACTAACTAAATTCCATCTGTGAGGACCTATCAGTGATCAGAACTGCTAAGGTAACTGCCCTTTTTGTTAACATAGATAAGTTTTGTAGATCTTGGTCTTCCCAAAATAAATAAATAAAATAAAATAAATGTAAAGCCTTCTGCTGCGGGAAAACAACGACTTAAAAAAACGCGGTACGTAGTAGTAGTATAGGTAGAGAAAAACCAAAAACTACGATTCTGGTAAAAGCTCATTTTACGAGTATTCTTCAAATTAAAACCTCCATTTTTGTGAGCAAAAATATACCTTTCCCAACCCATTGTTTGGTTTTCATATACATATATGAAAGAAAGATAAACTCGACAAGCTGTAATTATAAATTAAAATATTATATACTTACATAGAAGACTCAGTTTTATTTTGGGTCTAAAGAAAACCGAATAGAGCATCAAATTAGAACATCCTTTATTAATAACTTTTAAACTTTACTGTTCAATATGACTGCTACATCATTATAATTTGAGCCAACTGTGAAACTGCTGTACATAATATCTATTAGATGTCTGTATAGATGAAAAACAAAGTTAGCTCTGGTTAATATGTTTACCAAATCATACAAACATATCAATTAATATTAAATCTAGGTTCAACATTGCACTGCCATTTAATTTTGCCTGCAATACCAATTTGATTTATCAACTTATTAATGTCCTATAGTACTCGTAAAGAATTGCCTAGTACGAGTTTAACTATGATCTAACGTGCAAGTAGTAGATTTAGGTACTAATCCGCTTCGTTTAGTGAGTGTGAGTGGCGGAGGCCAAAACTTTCCCTGCTCAGTTCTATTCCTATTCCTTCCCTTTCGCTCCAAATTATACGTAATCACAAAAAAAAAGATTTCAAGCATCTGTGCAAAGAATGGGTTATCCTTCTTTTTGTTAAAATGTAAAATGCAAAGGTTTGAACCACACAACTGACATTAATACGTACGGATTTGTAAAATCTGACATCAAACATTGAATATACGACACGGCAATTTTGTACTAAAAGCGGCGCACACATAAAATGTAGCCTCAATCCCCGATAGCAGCCTCTACCAGTCAATCATTATCATTTCGTTACTCCTGATTTCGGGACACTCGACCCTAAACTGCTTACGTAGTCACCAATGGCGCTGTTTGATCAAAGAGACCGTCCTAAAAGCGGAAATCGAGTGACAGGACTTCGGATCAGACCCCAAGCCATTTACTTTGTGCAACTGAAATGTTATTTATTACGAGTATACTTCCTTAGAGAGTGCTTTTTATAAGAATCTTTAACTTTTTTTTTCTTTTTTTTATATTGCAATGTGTAACAAAACGAGCAGATCGTACACCCAATGGTAAGCGCCACATCCGCCCTTAGACAGTTCAGTGCCATACAGTAACCAAGCAGTTACTGTCTGGCACTGCCCTGCGCCCTTTACACCGAGACGACAGTTATTGTTGACGCATGTACAATTGTACAATAGATAGATAGATAGATACTCTTTATTGCACAACACACTTTAGGACAAACATGTTACATATAAAAGCTGTACAATATATGCGGACTTATCGCTAATAGCGATCGCTTCCAGTCAACCTTAGGAAATAGGACATGTTAAAATATCGTTCTAACTTTTATGAAATTCGGAAACATTCAGTACCTTCAGGGGTTACGAGGTTGGTGTCAAAAAGTATCAGCCTCCATTCTTGCAATCAAGTTATCATTACAAAGATTACCGATCACAAACCCGAGTTCTGGTAAAAAAATCCGACACAAAGTTGGCTCGACCCAGAAATAAAACCTAGGACCCCGAGATCTCGTGCCGATACTTAAATCACTAGACCATCGAGAGTCGAGACGTTTATGTGTCTAAATTGAATAAATGGATTTGTTTCTTTACTCTTAAATAATTAAACTTGCAACACTACCCTTTCTCTGAACTGCACCGAAGCGTTGCCACAACAAATGATTTTTCCCACGAAAACTTCCCGAGAAGTTATAAGCAGCTCAATCTAGAAGTGTTCCAGGTCACGTGATCGCTAAACAGAAAACAGAACGGCTTGAGAAAACTGGAACATTGGAACGTTTATTCATTGTTCCTTTTGTAAATAACTTTAAGGTTTAAGCGAAGTATTTATTAAGTAGGTGGAAATGAGGAGTTATTCTTTCTCAAGTCTGATTGATTAAAACTTTCTTGTGGATTTAAGAAGTCGTGCATAACTATCAATAGTAACACATTATGAAAACTCTAATAATTCTAAGAATTAAATAGGTATTGGATGGTGGGTGACATTTGTATTTTAGGTTTTTTTACTTACATTATACATGAACGCCTCGTTAATAAAAATCAAAAATATCTTTATTCATAATATAGGCATTCACAGAAGCACTTACGAATCGTCAAAAACTATTCTAGTGGTGTAACAGAAAATTATTTCGACCCCGTAATAATTTTTTAAACCCAGTGGGTTCAATTTACAAGTCGAGCTAATTTTATGTTGGTTTTTTTCGAACCCAGGCGGGGTTTGTGATCACCGATCAGTGTGATGATTAAGCCATTTGAGTTGAACATTTATATTATAGCCTGATACTATTCTTAATTTTATTTTAAAAAATATTTCGGACACCACAACTACATGCTATTTTTTGTTATCCATCTCTGTGAAATCGTACAGTTAGCGGCATGTCAACCTATTATTTATTTTCGAAACCTGAGGGAGAGCCTACCACTACCTTGTGTCCTTTCTCGACGCGGCAATTGCACTCGGTGCTTAGATTTAGACCGTATGGAGCTGTGTGAATAGTGTCCATATTTATTTATTATTATTTATTGTAAATAACAATCAAGGCTGAATGCTACTCGTATGAAATGACTTCGCGACGCTACCTGTCCAACTCGTGCGCTTACACAAGTTGCGACGTGTCTGCGGAGAAGTTACCAACTGTTATAAATTGTCGTCAACTTCGCAACAAGTGACGGCTAGCGTATTCAAGCTTATGAATTGCAGAGATTTATAATAAAAGGAATGTCTCATACGGAACATTGTAATAATGTTTTTATCAGACCTATTCCACATAATATTTAAGTTCAATGTGGGTGTGTACCTATCTAATAACCAAGACTAGTACTTACGCTACTTAGCGGCCAGATTAATTTACGTGATGTGACCGATATTTATTTATTTAATTTTTAGTCGATAAAAAATACGTTATTCATCGGACTCCAAAATCGGCATCAGCTCTCCAAAAATTAACATATTATAAAAAACACAAAAAAAAATTCATCCTGATCGTTTTTCCCGCCTCATATAACCCTCAAAATAAATAAATATCAACTAAGTAAAAGGGAAATTTATTTGTTAATTCGGGGGTCTCAAGCTTTATCTTAATCAAGATTGAATTACACGTAAGGAAAATATGGTCCCCTAGCGAGTAGCGGTATTTTACAAAGACTCAGATATACGAGTAATCCGCCGCACGGTTTAACGTTACATATTTTAGAAAGCGTAAGATAATATTATTACAACAAGAACTGCTATTTGTGTTTATCATAATGTCGTAGTTTCGTATCGATGGATTTTGCTTTGGTCTTGCTAGAATAATTTTCTTCTTCTTGTAAGTCTTGCTCATGCAATTGAATAAACAATATTTAAAAAGTAATTAATTTTTACGAGGCACTTCCACTATATTGTTGTTTTTTTTACTACTTAATTGATAATTATATTTTTTATCAGGAATCGTCCATCAATGTGGTGCTTTACTGATTTTCAAGTCTTTCATTTCAAGTTTACTGGTTTCTACAATACTATTACCGGAAAGATATTGGCGCAGATTTCACTTGTGTGGTTGTAACCCAGACTATCATACTACATTGGCACAACAGTAAACTTAAAATTAACAATTTAAACTCTGAAATGTGCGTATTTAAAATCACTTGTCAATGTTCGCGATATTTGTCTCTCATCTCGAAGTTTCATTAAAATCCAACAGTTCAGATTATTGAAACAATTTATAACGGAGGTTTTGGTTCCGCTTTTTTAAAACAGCCTTTTAAGTTCAATATTTTCCTTAATCAGGGGAAATTACCCCATTACTACATGGCAACAACATTGCCGAAAATTTGCTCGGTGGGTAGCCGAAATTCGAGTTTGAGTGAATTCCTTTTGTAAGCAAATTGCCCGTTATTTTAATAAAGCGTTGTTGAAGATATTGGCAACACTAGCTTCGGGATCGGTTAGGTTAGAGGAAATTGTTTTTACGATACAATATGTGATTGGTCGCAATAAGAACTTTTAGACTTTCTTTGAGACTACTAGAACTAACCGAATTTCTATACTAATTACTCGATTCCAATTTCTTTGCTCCCCTATAGTTATCCTGTGCCTATTTGCCAACTGATCTATCACCAAATACAAATAGAAGCCTTTGAAACATTCAGCATCAGCCTATCAAAGTCCACTGGTGGACATAGGCCTCTCCAAAGGCTCGCCACACTGATCGATCATTGTAACATTCAAGGCCTAATTTTTTTTTATCGATCCTTGTAACATTCAAGGCTCAGTATTTTTTTTTTATTTACCACCTGCATGCACCAAATAGGTTTTCAACAGCATATTTAAAGGTCGTGTGAACGTATGTAGACGGAAATATAAAAGTGTATGAATAACGTTAATCTTTGCATCTCTGTGAACAATGGAGGCTGTTGAGGATGACACGAGACAAGCCGACAATTAGCGCATTAAATACAAATTAACACGCGACTGATTAATTATAATTATTAAAGTCATGTTTCTTTGTAATTGGGTGCATTTTCGAAATGTTTTTCGGGAATAAACGCTTCGAGTTATTTCGTGTTAATAATTTAATGGATATTAAAATGACATTATTCTTGTACTATTTAAAATTTTTTCATGTCACTCCGCACGCGATTTTTTTACGTCTCGTATCTAGGGGAGGAAGGGGGAATAGCGCTCACTGGGTAATGGCGCTCACCTCTATAACTCTGTCAAAATGGAACGTAGCAACAAACCACGCCGCGTGAAGCGCGAGGGGATGGGACCTCTAACAGACAGCGATGCAAACGGGCAATCAGCTCGCGTCATGTGACCGTGAAGTGCGTTTCTTCGTTTGCGGCCGCGCTGATCTAATTTTTGGTTACGTGTTTTTGCCGGTAAGTCCAATACTTTATTGTTTATTTGATTATTAATTTTACTTTTCTGATAGTAAAACTATTCTATTTTGTGATAATGCAATAAATACTCAACAACTGTGTATGACTTTTTTTAAATTTCATATAAATTACAAAAAGACCGCCTGGGGTTATACCGCTCATCTGAGCGCCATCCTCTTGCTTGGTGACTTATTTTCTTATTGTTGTAGATATGCCAAGAAATCTTCAAAGGATCACCGCTAAAGCGGCTTGGAGCGAAGAATTTGGAAAAAATAACGAGTTGGTGGTATTGCTGCACCATCTTATTGTTAAATTGAAAAAGGATAATCTTAATTACAAATGGGTATAATTGATACTTATTTGTGATTGTAGACTTTACTTTTATCGGATAAGGTTGATCTCAATAATATTTCTTTGATTAAAATGTATCTTATTTGTCAAAAACATGTTTGAGCGGCATTACCCAACGTCTGGGGCAATGCCGCTCAAACGTGATTTTTTTTAAATGTTTTCCTACTACTAGTAGGTCAAAGATATATGCTTTTGTTGTTGAAATGTTGATTACTCTATAATTAAAGACGTTGTTACTTTCTTTAATTTTGATTTATAATAAATAATTTAAAAAATATACCATGTTTTCCTTAAGTGAACGCCATTCCCCCGCCTTACCCTACATCCTAAAAAGAACGCTTATGTAATTTTGAAACACGTAGCACTTGTAGTAACGAAGTTTCATAATGACAAAATATCAACCCTAAAATCAACCCCTTAGGGGTCTAGTTTCGCTGAATCCAGTTTTAGTGAGTTTACGTTCTAAAAAGAACCCTGCAAATTTTCCTGCTTTTAATTTAAGCTTCCTGGATAGCTGAGAAAAATTGAAAATCGAATATTAAAATATCGAATGGCAATATTCGATTTTCGACAGTGATAGCTGGAGTACCAGATAATTGAGAAATAAATATCCAATTACTTTTGAGCTCCTATACCAGGCTGGTGTACCGCGGTAGCGCCCGAGGCCTATCAGGTTTGATTTTCGGATCTGATAATGAAATAAATATCCTTGGATTTTTTTTCGCACAGCGCTATCTAGCCCCAAACTATGCATAGCTTGTACTATGTTTCGACGACTATGAGGCGACGTCATAATTCTTGAAACTGGGCCTTAGTAGGAACCTATTTAATGACTTCACCGTGTGACCGCGAAAGTTAAGCTCCAACATTTTTCCTACATTTTCCTTTCATTTCACTGATGCACTTAAAAGCACTCTTATTAAGTCAAAGAATCACCCGAGAGCATTAAATATTAAGTCTTAAGACTTGATGAGAAATCCTAAAAGTGAAACTTTCCTTACAGATTTCCTAGAATAAAGTACGGTAATTAAAGTCAATTAGGTGATAGCAATTCGTCACTCTACCATGCTGAGTATGAAGCAGTAACTCTGTGTTTGTAAATATTTTATTTGAGGGCAAAATTACAAATCTGGACGTGCACGTTTATGGACTACAACAAACTTCAAAGTTATGTGTGTAGCCATAAACCTAAAATAAAAAAATCGAAAGCATTATACCTACGGTTATCTGTGGGATAAATTAGTGCTTTAAAATGGTAAGAAAGTTAATAGATAGTTATATGTACCGTTTATATTATATAAATATGTACTATGTATTGCGAAGTTATAAATTATTTTCTATGGGGATATTTTACAAATGGATCGTTTTTAAGTGAATTATAGAATAAGATGAAACATTTTAATTAGTCTTATAACATTATTAAACGAATCTAGTACCTATCTTTTTAATTTCTTGCACAATCTACAGCAATTAAAATATAAGTATTATTCTTTTTAGTGCCGTGCGGGGGCGGCACTAAAGAATACTAACTCCCGCCCCATCTCTTGCCCGTGGGTGTCGTAAGAGGCGACTAAGGGACGCTTTAGCAGAACATCTGCTCTTCAGGTGGAAGACATTCTATCGACCGGTTGCTGTTACCACCATACAGCTGCGAAAAACCTGCCAAGTGACTCTGGCCTGTCTCGGTCGGGTCGCGTTCCAGGTTCAGCACTGTACTAACCGGAGCCAGGGGGACTGTCGTCGTGGTAGACGCCGGACCAGTGGAGCCTTAGCGGCGGTATTGTGCGGACAGAGTGGGTCGGCCCGCCGGCCAGGGAGACCCGTAGAAACGGTGGTGCCGCTGGCCGCCCGCGGCATAGTACAGGGGCCCGACGGTAGCTAACCACCTCCGAAGGCTGCCCCACCAGGTCGCGCATAATCCCGGGGTGGCTCGTCGTGCCGGGTGGTGCCCGGTTAGAGTGGGGCCCGGCGACCATCTCCGGGGGGGTACGGGGGCCCTTCCGTCCGGCGGACCGGCTTCCTTTGTACCGCACTGTCCATTACCAAAGCAGA
This sequence comes from Mecyna flavalis, assembly GCA_949319885.1. Lineage (NCBI taxonomy): Eukaryota > Metazoa > Arthropoda > Insecta > Lepidoptera > Crambidae > Mecyna > Mecyna flavalis. The sequence continues at coordinate 12,940,368 of OX439413.1, forward strand.
GCTCCTCGCTTTGTCTCGTTTTTGCCACGGCAACACTCACCTTTTTCGCGCCCTCCCTTCCCCCCTTATTACTTCAATGGCACGAACACGACATCGCACTCGTCCTACAGCGGCATCCCTATCCCCCACCAACTCGCTGTTTGAGGTGGAGTTCACTAACATCCGTGGACTCCATTCAAACCTCAATGCCGTCCACCAACACCTCGAGACGGCGAAGCCTGCGATGCTGTTTCTGACGGAAACACAGATTGGCTGCCCGGCGGACACGGCGTACTTGAACTATCCCGGCTATGTACTGGAAGAATCCTTCCAACCCAAGGCCGGGGTATGCCTTTTCGTCAGGGCGGACGTCTGCTGTGACCGTCTTCGCTGCCTTGAAGACCCATCCTTCTCCATCCTTTGTGTGCACGTGGATTTTGGCTCTTCGAGCAGAATCTACGTGTGCATATACCTATCCCATAAAGGAGACACCGAGACAACTCGACTTTTCGACCACCTGAGTCAGGCGGCAGATTCCGCTCAGGCGCGGTTCCCTGATAGCGAAATGGTGTTTCTAGGGGACTTCAATGCTCACCATGATACCTGGTTGGGTTCCCCTAAAACAGACCATGCTGGCCGGACCGCCCACGCATTTGCTCTTACGCACGACCTGACCCAACTGGTACTCCAGCCCACCCGGATACCAGACATTGTAGGTCAAGCGCCCTCCTTGTTGGACCTTTTGCTGACGAGTCACCCATCTGGGTATCAAGTGTCGGTTTGCGCCCCAATAGGGTCTTCCGATCACTGCCTGGTTGGCGCAAAAGCGCCTTACACTGCTCCCCCACAACCTGTGGAGGTGACGCGGAGACTATGGCGCTACTCGTCGGCAGATTGGGATGGTATGCGGGAATACTTCGCGTCCGTCCCTTGGGGGCAGAGCTGCTTTAGAGAAAAGGATCCATCTAAGTGTGCAGCGGCTATTGCAGGTGAAATCAGTATTGGAATGGAATACTACATTCCTTTTACTGATGTCACCAGCGGTCGCAAAGATGATCTCTGGTTCAATCGTGAGTGTGCTGCTGCCGTTAAACTGAAACGGGCAGCGTACGGCGCTTGGGCCAGAGCTCATGCCTTGCGGGATCCCAATATAGCCTCCCTTAAAGCAGCCTACAACAAAGCCACCAAGACCGCCAAGAGGGCCTACATCAGAGCAGATGCCCAGCGAGTTGCACGTGTTGGCCAAGAGCTCATCACGCGCCCCACGGGTAGCCGTTCTTTCTGGCGCCTGGCTAAACACGTGCAATCTAATTTCTGCCAGCCTTCGCTGCCCCCGCTGAAATATCCCGATGGATCGCTGGCCCATCAGCCGCAGGAGAAGGCTGATCTGCTAGCCAACCTCTTTGCCGCCAATTCCTGCATCGATGATTGTGGAGCACAGCCGCCTAAAATTCCTGACTGCGGTACCACAATGCCTGAAATCCGAATCAGGCAATGTGATGTCCGTGCTGAGTTGCAGTCACTCGATGTTAGGAAAGCCAGTGGCCCCGACGGTATTCCAGCGTTGGTTCTTAAAATATGCGCAGCGGAGTTGTCTCCAGTACTCACACGCCTGTACCGCCTCTCGTACACCTCTGGTATTGTGCCCCAGGCTTGGAAAGAGGCGAATGTTCAACCTGTTCCCAAGAAGGGGGATAGGTCCGACCCTACTAATCTATGGCTGTTAGCCTGGATATTGCCAAGGCTTTTGACCGTGTTTGGCATCGCTCGCTTCTTTCCAAGCTTCCGGCATATGGTCTGCCAACTCGCTTATGCGACTGGATTGCGGGATTTCTGGAGGGTCGCAGGATTCGTGTCCTCTGTGATGGACGCGCTTCTCGCTTCCTCCCAATAAATTCCGGAGTGCCTCAAGGTTCCGTACTGTCGCCGACTTTGTTTCTTCTGCATATCAATGACATGTTATCACTAGGTAATATTCATTGCTATGCAGACGACAGCACTGTCCACGCACGTTATTTCGGAAGACCTGCGGCTAAACAGACCGAAACCGAGGAAAAGAGGAATCTTCTTGTCGCCGAGCTTGACGAGGTCCTGGACTGCATTGCCAAATGGGGTGCCAGCAATCTCGTCGAGTTTAATGCCAAGAAAACACAGGTGTGTGTGTTTTCTGCGAAAGCTTCTCCTTTCCTTTCCCATCCCACTCTTCAGAGCACGCCCTTACCAATACAGGATAGCCTTAGCATCCTTGGCATCGATGTTCGTAGCAACTTGAACCAACGGGAATATATCGAGAGCGTCATCAGAACAGCTTCCCGTAAACTCGGAATCCTGAACAGAGTGAGACGATTTTTCACTCCGGCGCAGCTTTGTCTCTTATACAAGGCACAGGTTCGCCCGTGTGTGGAATATTGCTCTCATCTCTGGGATGGTTCCGCTAAGTACTTATTGGAGGCTCTCGACAGGTTGCAGCGACGTGCTATCCGTATTGTCGGTGATCAAGAGGTGACTAAGACCCTAGAACCTCTTCAGTTGCGTAGAGACGTTGCCAGTTGCCAGTCTTAGTGTTCTCTACCGTCTCTATAATGGGGAATGCTCTGAAGAGTTATTCCAGCTCATCCCGTCCTCCCCTTTCCACTCCCGTACAACACGCGCCGGACTGCGTTGCCATCCTCATACCATCCAGACACTGGTGGCCCGTACCAAGAGGTATAGTTCCTCTTTTTTGCCCCGTGCCATTAAGGCATGGAATGCCCTTCCGGCTCACGTGTTTCCTTCCTCCTATAATCCTGGGCTTTTCAGGCGGGGCGTAAAGCGGCATCTATGCAGGCCTTCAGGGTGAGGGTGACTGGCTCAATGGGTACTATGATCTATTGTGCCAGTCAACCTTATATTTGGACCTCACTTCCGCTTACCATCAGGTGGAGTGTGGTCATCCTGACAGCCTCTTTATAAAAAAAAAAAAAAAATTCTCATGATTTTCAGTAAACTTAGTAAAGAAGATTCATGTCAAAACATTACATTTTGAAATGTGTTTGAAAAGGATTTCGATTATGATTAGAACAAATCGAGAAATTCAAATTATTCCTCGCAATCAACCGTGAAATGTAGATGGAAACGAACCCACAAGTCTCTGATTACTCATGATAATGCTTTAGAAAAACATGGAAGATTGTTTGTTTAGGATGTAGGTTCGAGTAAGTATTAAAACTTCGAACACAATATTTATGGCCAGGACAGATATAAATTTGAAGTTTTGAACAAAGTAAAAACTATTAGCTAAAAAAAAAGTAAATTGAACATGTTTCTTCCAGTGCACATTGCTCTCTTTATGGATAACTTTTTTAAAAACTACATCTGACAGACACGCAGCCCACCTGATGGTAAGCGGTCACTGCGGCCTATTTTATTGAGGGACACTTCACCAGGAAGCGTCTCTCAATGTGCTGCCAGACTGTAGGCTCATCTGATCTTTGAGCCTTTGATTTCAAGTGTACTGGCTCCCACATTAAATATATAGATATGTTTTTATTTATTCTATCTATAAAGCAAAGGAAGTACACTATTTCACTTAGGCGTCAATATAATTATTTCATTCTCTCTTTCTTACTCTAGCCTGCCAATGAATGCTGACTTTCTAATTTTAAAAAACCGGCCAAGTGCGAGTCGGACTCGCCCATGAAGGGTTCCGTAGCAGCAAGTATCATCATAATATAAAAGTTCTTGTAGTTCTTTGTAAGTTTGATCGACGTTTTTATATTTGAGTTGACTGAATGAGAGGAAAATTGCGGTTTACGATTTATGACGTTTTAAAAAAAACTAATTACTTGATCTCGTTCAAACCAATTTTCAATGGAAGTTTGCATGGTAATGTACATCATATATATTTTTTAGTTTTATCGTTCTCTTATTTTAGAAGTTAGAGGGGGGGTGACCAACATTTTACCACTTTGGAAGTGTCTCTCGCGCAAACTATTCCGTTTAGAAAAAAAATGATATAAGAAACCTTATTATCATTTTTAAAGACCTATCTATAGATACACCACACGTAAGGGTTTGAAGAAAAAAAAATTTTTGAGTTTCAGTTCTAAGTATGGGAAGCCCCAAAAATTTATAAACTAATTACTTGATCTCGTTCAAACCAATTTTCAATGGAAGTTTGCATAATAATGTACATCATATTTTTTTTTTTTGATTTATCGTTCTCTTATTTTAGAAGTTACAGGGGGGGGGACCAACATTTTACCACTTTGGAAGTGTCTCTCGCGCAAACTATTCAGTTTAGAAAAAAATGATATAAGAAACCTTATTATCATTTTAAAAGACCTATCCATAGATACCCCACACGTAAGGATCGGATGAAAAAAAATTTTTTGAGTTTCAGTTCTAAGTATGGAGAGCCCCCAAAATTTATTATTATTTTTCTGTTTTTGTATGAAAATCTTAATGCGGTTTACAGAATACATCTTCTTACTAATTTTCAACAGTATAGCTCTTATAGTTTCGGTAAAAAGTGGCTGTGACATACGGACGGACAGACAGACAGACAGACAGACAGACAGACAGACAGACAGACAGACATGACGAATCCATAAGGGTTCCGTTTTTTGCCATTTGGCTACGGAACCCTAAAATAGACAAAACATATAATCTACTATCTGAAACAAAGTTTTATATTCTTTAACACTCGTTAGTACTGGTTTTCTAAAAATGTTCTGTTTATAAAGATGTTTTTATTTTTCCTCAAATACCTGGCTGGTGACATTTACGTCCTTTTTTAAAAATAGGCGAGTAAAATAAATACTCATTTATTTATGTACTTGTTTTGTAATTGTTTGCGCGGGGTCAAAGCAGGGTCCCTCAGGAAATAAAACGAGATTGATTTCACTGATTATACCAACATAGTGGCTTTTAGTTGCACAATGAAGGTTTGAACAAGTTTAAACCAACTGAGAACTTGTTTGATATAAAAGTTGATTCTAGCAAAGTTAATAAAGCTTTTGAAATATTTGAAATTTATAGTATAGTATTGTGTTTGTAAGCTAGTAAACAATGTTACGGTTTAACAATGATATTAGGTATATAAGTGTTTCATATTTATATATTTATACTATCCGATTCTAATGCTATTAGGATAATAATACCTTTTGGAATTGAGCGAAAAATTACGTCAACCAATAGCAAATAGCAACGCATTATTTATGTGTGTTTGTGTGTGTGTGTGTAAGTGGGTCAGTCAACTTTTAAATGTCGTCAGGTAGAAAATTTGCCATTTTATTTTATAATTTCGTTTTCCACTTTTTTTTATTTTAGTATACAGAAAAAATATTATTTATTACAATTTGACATAGAGCAGCGCACAGTTGATTTAAATAGAGCACTTTTAACTAAAAATTCTAACGAACCACGTGAAATCTGTCTCCTGGACCACTAACCTAAAATGGTTTTTAAACAATACAAATATTATTTAAGAATAAAATAACCAGTTTGGTTATAAAATTTATATGATGTATTATAAGTTTACATGTATAAAAAAATCAGATAACGCATTACCTATGAAATATTATTGTTTAATTTGTCCCCAAGACAACTATTGTCTCATACGCAAATCAACTTTTCAATAAAACAGGAAATAATGATAACTAAACAACACAATAATATGTATCAATTTATTTTGAATTGTAGTCATTGATCTGTAAAAGCTCCATGAACAAAGTATATTTTATAAAGTAAAACGATATGACTAAGTGTTTTTCATCATAGGGACAATTTAGTTGTCCAATTGACACTTTGGTTGTCCAAAGGAAAAATATATGACAAAGCGTTGAACTTTATAGGAAGGGATTATTAATGAAACAGGTTTCTTAAAGAAAGTATCAAAAGTATTATATTTAGGTATTAAAGGTTATTCCTAAAGCATTAGGATTCTCAATAACGCTAATAAATTTCAAACGTAATCAACATCCTTACTAATTATAACAGTCTTTTTAATCAATTACATAGTTAACTTTCCTTACATTTATTAACTTAATATCACAGTCTTCAATAAAAGTCTCATTATGACAAAATAATACTATGCATCACATCTTTATGTGGATCACAATAGGCTAACCTTTTGGTAACTTCCAGTAGCGTTTTCATTATTCGTATCAATGTTTTGTTTTTATGACCTGAAAAGAGTGAGACGATTTTTCACTCTTTCAGCTTTGTCTCTTATACAAGCTACAGGTTCGCCCGTGTGTGGAATATTGCTCTCATCTCTGGGATGGTTCCGCCAAGTACTTATTGGAGGTGATCAAAAGGTGACTAAGACCCTAGAACCTCTTCATCTACGTAGAGACGTTGCCAGTCTGAGTGTTCTCTACCGTCTCTATAATGGGGAATGTTCTGAAGAGTTATTCCAACTCATTCCGTCCTCTCCTTTCCACTCCCGAACAACACGCGCCGGACTGCGTTGCCATCCGCATACCATCCAGACACTGGTGGCCCGTACCAAGAGGTATAGTTCCTCTTTTTTACCTCGTGCCATTAGGTCATGGAATGCCCTTCCGGCTTACGTGTTTCCTTCCTCCTATAATCCTGGGCTTTTAAAGCGGGGCGTGAAGCGGCATCTTAGCAGGCCTTCAAGGTGAGGGTGACTGGCTCAATGGGTACTATGTTCTATTGAGCCAGTCAACCTTATATTTGGACCTCACATCCACTTACCATCAGGTGGAGTGAGGTAATCCATAATAATAAAAAATGATAGCTTTCCCTTTTCTGTCTCTTCCGTTCAGCCAACTTTTCTGGGTTCGCTTTAAGTCTTTCCCTATACCGTCTTGACTTTTCTTTTTCCGACAATCCCATACTCTAAAAATAAAAACAGTTAGTTAGTTAAAGCAACCCATAAATGCCCCACTGCGGTGCACGGGTCTCCCTCTGCTATCTACAGAGCTGAGAGGGTCTAAACCTTAATCCACACGCGCTGGCCCAATGCGGGTTGGTGGATCTGACACGCACGTCTATACATTGGTATTGCTCGGAATCGAATCAGGGATCCTCGAATTGAGAGTTCTAAGCCACTAGCGCTTAAAAATATTAACAAAAACCATGAAAAACACTTAAATTTCCTTGTTTAAAATCTTTTAGAAATCCTTTTGCATTATATTTGTCTCCTAGACAACCAAACTGTCCTAGGGACAACCAATTTCGTTGTCCAAGTGACTGGTTGTCCGAGGGACATTTACGCAATTTTGAGCTGCCTACTAAATACTAATGCGTTTTTGTGATTTGCCTCATCGTAAGATTTAAATAAAGATATAATAGAATTTGCTGCATAATAATTTAATACATCATTTCAATTACTAACGTAAATCCGACGGTGGTCCGATGGACTGACAATAAACACACGCACTCCCTCACACAAAACTCGGCCGGCTGACGCCGCGATGGTTGGTGAAATCAAGATGGCGGTAGGTCGTGTCGATCGGCGATGATCGGATTATGTTCAGCTTGTCACATTGGACGCATCAACGCCATCATGTTTTGAATTTTCAGGTAATTCTCGGTTGTCCGGGTGACTTCAAGATTGTAGGGGACCAAAATTAAATGTACAAAAATCGTATTTTAAGTAAATTAAATAAGTACTCCAATTGTTTTCTTGTTAATTTAGATTCATATAAATAATTTTGAATAATTTATATGAATTGCCTAATATTGTTTTTTTTCGTTAGACAAAGTTTTGTGATGCACTGTTAGTCGGGGACACTCAGTAATACCGTTTTTATACCCTTTTTGTCATTTGGACAACCAAATATCAACGGATAAATTACAAAAAAATTAATAGCTATTTTAATAATAGGTTTGTTAATGTCAATATTAATGGAAAATACACATTTGCAACAAATATTTTATATAGATATTTTAAAATAGGCCAGGGACAGGGTAATGTTGCCGTCGTACATTTAAAAGTTGATCGACCCAAGTCATCACTGTCACGGTAATAAATACTATTACCGTGTCACTGTCGCGTAGCGCAACTCCAAAAGGTATTATCCTATAATTTGAACAGGATAATACCGGATAAACATGCAGGCTTCATAGTACATAATTATGTTACATAGTGACTCTACCGCCGGATTCGGAGTTGCTCTTTATATTATAATTTAAAGTTTGGATATCTTTCCACATAGTGATTGTTTTTTTTTATAGTTGCTTTGGTTTCAGGTTTAAATTTGATCCTAGTAATGTTTAAAATTAAAAAAATTCTTAGGTAGGTATATCAATTTAAAAGGGTTTTCAACTAGCCCAAAATTAAATCCGTCTTAGAAACCATATCAGTCTGATTTGCATACGCCTCTTTGACTTTCTCACCATCTGATTAGAAGTCCATTCGCGCCAAAAAGTGACAGTTGACGGCCATGATGGATTGTCTCTGGCCAGTTTATGCGTCACCACGCGCCGCTGTTAATTAACTAACACCAGTAATTACTTGTCTTGACAGATATTCAACGGATGTCTCTGGTCTTAAAGAAATATTAAACATCATTGTTGACTTGCTTTACCACAGCCTTACTCCGTAATTATTTGGGACCATCGCATATTTATTTTGTTATGTAATATTACATAAAATTACTTGTTTATTAACGGACTACTAATTAAGTTTAAGTGGTGTGGTTTTGCAGACCTGGGTTCCAACAGGTTTTGCCTTATTTTACGGAGGAGAATGCGTTTATAAATACACTATAAACCGTACAAACTAGCTACACCTGCGGCCGTGTGTGGGACTCGAAACTTAACCGCCCACGACCCACTAAACTCTACCGATTTCCCCATAACACCCGATTGGGACGAGCTGGTGCCAGCCTTGTGGCTATTATCCCTCCAAAACAGGTTTTGTCCTATGTTATTTTAGTTCGCAGACAGGCACGCACCTCAACTGATGGTAAATGGCCACTGTGGCCTATTGTATTGTGGCACTAAACCAGGATACATGAATAAATAGCCTGTCACAGCCTTTGATATAAAGTACACTGGTTCCCAAACCCATATAAATATTGCTGGAATACAAGCTCTTCTGGCAGCAGATTTCACCTGTGAGTCGGACTCTGAAATGCTCTACCACCAACCAGAAACTATTGGCAGAATCGAACCAAACGACTTTCGTGTTTTAGACAGTCGTCTGGCTGACGTCAGTTCTCTTTAGAACGCCGTCGTTAGTTTTAACGTTATCTGCAAAGAAAATTAAAGGATCAGGTTAATGTTTATGAGGAAAATGTACCAGATCTTTATAATAAAATAAAACAACGACACAGGGTTGTATGAGTATGTCCTTTCTTTCTTCTTTATTTCTTCTAGATTTAGATAAACTTGTTGATTTAATCTTTATAGTTTGGTATTATAGGGTCTAACAATTTTTTTTGTCAGCTAAAATACCTCTAAAATTAAAGGTATTTCCTAATCGACATCTTTCCGTGGAAGTAGACACTTCATTCTCGTTTGTTCCCAACGAGTCACACTGGGAACCAGTAACACTGTGATTCGTTAAGAAAATTTTGTAAAATAATTCCCAACCAGTCACACTCTGACTCGTTAGGTCAACCTTCTGATACTCGTGGGTATACACTGTTCCATGTTCATTATCTAGACCCGCGGCAGCGTGTCAAGCCAAGTTCAAGCAAAGGAACGGGCTAGCCAGCGCCAAGTGTATATTTACACGAACCATTTGGTATCACTTTTCACCCTTCTATTACTTAAAACCTATTTAAAGTAAACACAGGAAACTACGTGAGTTTAATAAGATCTATAAGGACACCTAGAAGCCCTACTGTAAGATCATAAAACTTGGCACTCATTTTTAGATCTCCATTCTTTCTGCGGCGAAGCCCACAGCCAAACATAATTTTTGTATTGAACTTGGCTCTCCTTTTTACATTTATGTTTTTGGTGGGATTTACACTATTCCTATAAACCTCGTAGGTATCCAATCTGAATAATAAAATATGGATCTTCTGCAGATATTCCTACCATTTTCCTGCAATATAAGGCAAACGTTTCGCATCAAGTTATTACGTATGAAGGCTTTAGCGCGATTTCCCACTAATCAGAGGTCCAGAGTAAAATTGAGTTACGGAGTGGCGGTCAAATATCGTGATACTTATGACATGTCGGTTCACCAACTATTAAACTTTGTTATGACACAGAGTAACAAACGTAGCAGTAGACAATTGTAAAATGTTCCCAGTTCGTCCCACATTTCTGTTGAGTTGTGATTCGCCCCGGATCAGAAATATTGTAAATAGTACAGTCATCAAGAATATAAATAACTCATAAAAAAACTAAAGAATTAATTTAAAAATGTACTAGCCTACTAGGGCTACATAACCTTATTGGAGATGTATTAATTGGCAGGATATGCTCCAAGACCATGATCCAGGATTTAAAGAGTCCAGTTATTACAGAGCTTTTTCATGAGGTGAAGCGACGTTTCATCACACTCAGCTAATGGAGCTCTCCATTTATATAATGATATAATAAAGCGTCAGCCTATTTATGATCAAGTGCATGGCAAAGCCCTTCAGTCAAAATGACAAGGGACTAATGAGAAAAAAAGTATCACTAGTTCCGCCGGAACTTTTTTGACTGGAACTAGTGAGAAAAATCCCGCAATTCAACCCAGGACCTCGATATCAAGATTCAAAATTATATAAAGTGACATGTAAATTACACGCGTATTCCTATTGAAAGAAAGAGAAAAAAGAAAGAAAAAATATTTATTTGGCTCCTTACATTATACGAGTACCTACATTCGAATAAAATTCATCTATACTTATTAATAAGAGGAAAGGTTTGTTTGTTTGTATGCTTGTTTGTTTGTATTGAATAGCTCCGAAACTACTAAACCGATTTGAAAAATTCTTTCACTGGTGACAAGGTACTTTTGATCCCGGAAATGTGAAATGTGGGGGGAAGGGGGGATAATTGAAAAAAAAATTACGCGCGGGTGAAAACGCGGAACCCATATTGAGAAATATTTAATTGTAAAGAGAAAAGGAACATTATAAGTGCATTATATTATCCACAAAACAAGAAAATTTTCTCTTTTCTTTTCTATGATATTATCTGTGTCAGTGCTTAAGTGTCGGTGTAGACTGTAGATAGAGCTACTGCGTTCGCTCTACTGTGACTGCGTTGGGTAGTGCGAATTAGCGGGAGCGTGTGCCGCTTTAGTTAATTCCTGGCCAGCGTCGAGTGGGTTTCAAATCTAGGCTGATTTACATGTAGGCGATAAACCCAAATTGCCTTCTAACCTTCATTCATAATTCAGTGCGTAGTTTTCCTCTAGGTATTGCTTTTTTGATAAATACCTATACAGTGGGTATTGCTCGTTTGAATGTTTTGACAGTAACAGTATACCATCGGGTTAAAGATTTGATTCATTGAGATTTGAGACAGTTTTGCCGGCCTATACTAATACTAATGTTATAAATGCGAAAGTAACCATGTCTGTCTGTTACACTTTTATGCCTAAACCACTGAACTGAAACTAGACCTTAGGAAAAGACATAGGGTATCTTTAGCTCATATAACAGAATTGTTTTTGGTTGTCCATCTTCCACGTCTCGTCGGACTAACGATGATGAATAACTAAAAAATCTATTGGTTTGAATTGTGATTTTTTGTATGCTAACTTCTGGCAAAATTTCACATTCCTGCGGGATAGCATCGTATAATAACTATAGTCGAACGGGGTGACTATGTGCCGCGCAGGTGACTATGTGCCATTGGGTTTTTGTCTTGATATTTGATGAATTAGGTACCGCTTTATCTGCGATTATTTGTAATTTTTATGGCCTTAAAACATTTAGGACATAAAACTTTGAAGATAAACACGGTAATTCATCAAATGTCAAGACAAACACCTAATGGCACATAGTCACCTGCGCCGCCTGCGCGGCACATAGTCACCCCGTTCGACGGTATACAAACGAACTAACTAAAAAAACGAAGCCGCGTGGCGGAAACTATAAGTCGATCTTTCACACAAACTACCAAACACATTAATGTTTCTTCTGCTTAACTGAGAAGTATTAAAGTTCTTATAACAAAGACAACGATTTAAAAACATTGCAGCGCTGATCCCACCATTAAAGATTTAAACTTCAGCTGCGCGTGTTTAGTTATTACCTACGCGAGGCAAACAGTCACCTGTCTCAGTAATTGGTACAAATAGGTACAAATCGGCGCCGAACTGCGATATTGCCTCCATCTGACGGAGACGCAACGTGACTCCGAGAAGAGAAGACTTTGATAAACAAAATAAATGCGACAAATCTGGTGGCGGACTCTTGTACTATAAATACTTACGAGGAGATCTCTATAGGTACTCTATTTTTATAGCATCAGACAGAAGTTAAAAAAAGGTATTTTATATACACTTTATTACAAAAGTTCCTACAGCAAATGTATTTTCAACGAATTTAGTGCAGTTCCAAAGTCGAATTTTAATAAAAAGGATTGCGCGCAAATAAAACAGAAAGTGTCTAAATGTGTAAACCGAAACCGGGCCCGAATCTTAGATCACTAGTCCAAATAGATAAGTGTCCCGAGTTTTACCCACTATTCAATTATGTGACAAATTTTTTTGGCAGACAGGCCGCTGCTGCGTGCCTGTTCCGATGGTAAGCGGCAAATGCAGCCTAGGTATTCCAGTCTTGGAAAATTAACTAGGAAGCATCGTTTAAGTGCTTCTACAACATAGGCTCCACAAATCTTCGAGCCTTTAATTTCAACTACATACACTGGCATTTTTTTGAGCCAATTTGATTCCACTATTGAGCAAAGGCCTCCCCTTCTGTCCGCCACATCTCCCTACTTTGCGAAAATAGCCACTGACTGGGTTACACGTGACGGACAACGAAGACGCAGGCCTAGGCGAAGATGGCGTGATGACTTAAAGCAGCCTGTTGTGCCAGTGTGCAGCAACTGGCACACTGGCATAAACATTAATATTCGCGGACACAGCCGTTGCTGTAATGGCGGCAGGTTTCACCTGTTAGGGACTACCCCAACATTTTGGACTGGACTTTGTGAACTTTTTATGTCCTTAATTTAGTAGCGTAGTGTTTTGGTAAAAAAGTCCAAGTCAAGATTTAAGCGAATTAAATGCCGTGTCATTAGAAGAATGCAAATAAATTCCACTCACTACAAGGTTGACCTGATTAGTGAAAAGACGTCAAGACGTAAGGTTTAATAAACTCGGATTGTCCTAAGGCGATGTAGTACCCATTTCAACCGTGAAATAACAAGCCCGTTTAAAAGTATTTTTAAATTAGAATTTAAATATTTTATTTCTAAAGCTACAAAGAAAAGGTTTGTGTGTGACAATACTGACTTCCTGGTAAATAAGGGTTAATATTCGTATCAAAAAAGTATTATATTCCTATAATAAAAATAATCATATTATCTAATATTTTAAGATATTGAAAAAAGAAAAAGTACTTTATTTCTTCATTTTCATTAATTAATTTCATGAAATAAATGTAGACATTGTTGCTTTTTTGATTGGACACAGCTTTAAAATATTAATGCCATATGGACACAGCACAGGCAAAACCGTACGAGCAACGCTGACTCGCAGTCTAAATAAATAAATAGTTATTTATGTGACTGTTACATAATGAGGGTCATTAAAATACGAATGTGGTTTTATGAAACGAACGAAGTGAGTTTCATAAAAGGATCACATGAGTATTTTAATGCCTAATTATGTACAGTCACATACATAACTTTATCTTCATTCATACGATAAATGTCTATTTTAAAGTCAGGATCGATGTGAAACCGCGTGGAATATAATCCGTAGTACCAGGAGAGCAGAGAAGAACAAGAAGCTAGGCTAGCTCGCGTCTTTCAAACTCTTTGATTTAATGAATAGTTACGCTGCGGTTATGCTCTCCTGGTACCTTTGAAAATACATCAAGATGTTTTGCTTAGATAATATGTTAGCTTCAAATCCATTAATTTTTACTTTTTAAGAAGACGTTCGAAATTTGAACGTATGTAATTAAAGTATCGGTTACCGATACTAAAATGTAAACATAACGATGCAGCCATGTAGGGCGTTTGCTCATCGCTCCTGACTATAAAATAGACATAATAAGGTATGGATGTAGATAAAAACAATTTGATTTTATAAGCATTAAAATGCAATAAACATTTTGAAAAAGAGTACAAAATTCAGACTGGCCATTACAATTACCTTTAAAAAAGAATTGTCCTTTCTATTTCCCGGCAAATTCTCTTCCTACGATTGTCTTTTTTTTTAAGTGCGTCGAAGGAAACAACCCATAGGCTAGTCTTAGTGAAACCTTGGAAAGGGTCCGAACTTTTTTCCAGTGGTTTATTTTTAAGTCAAAATGGAAAAAACCAGTTCGCATAAATCAGTGCACGTAACGAAGGACCCGAATAAATCTTCTTCGACTGTTTGTCGAAGGATATTGTCCGAATACGTATTCATTTGCACCGCACCTTGTACTGATTGCTATTGAGCCGTTACAAATACAATCAAAGGAGGATTTAACTCTGTTTTGTTTAGTGTAATTTTTAAGTATTTTATTTATTTATTTACACATCTTTGTGTAAAAAAAACAATATACTTAACTAGATACATTCGTTTTGTGAATCTATACTAATTTATAAAGAGGTAGGAGGAGATAATATTAAAAAAGATTTGATTGTTTGTTTGTATTGAATAGGCTCTGAAACTACTGAACCGATTTGAATAATTATTTCACTGTTGAAAAGCTACAGTATCCCCGAGTGACATAGGTTAATTTTGATCCCGGAAATGTGGGGGTAATGGGGGGAAAATTGACAAAAGAAATTCCACACGGGTGAAACCGCGGTGGTGGACGCTAGAATTTATTTAAATAGGTTTGTCCTGACTCCTGTTAGGTATATTGAAAATCAAAAAGATTTTACGGGTTAAAAAAAAATGCAACTTCGTGACAAAAAATATTCTTCCCAAAATAACTGACAAATGTTCGTGCGTTATAAATAAATAATACAGCACTCTTTGACATAATTCTTTTGTGGATTACAGAACGTTCTTCCTTCATGGTGTCATTTAGAAATACGTGTGTGGGACTAAAGACCATTGAATGAGGAGGAGGAAAATAAAAGTTGTCTATATTCTGCCATATTATAGGTATAATATCACATGAGGTACTCCTACGTACTCGAATATGCTCTTTCCGATACCATCAGATTACTTGTAAATATTGCACAAGTTAATACATATACTTACTTGTGGACATAATATACATTTGTAACAAATACTTAAATATTTTCTTTACTTGTCACGCAATTATTTTATTCGTCTTTTACTACATGAAAGAATAATATTGCGAAATCTCATTGAATAATTGTCGATGTGAAATAAATAATTAACTATGTCATAATATTACGAGCATAGCAGCGCGTAATGTTTCATCTAAATTATGTTTGGAAGATGTAACTAGTATTCACGTCACTAAAAATTTAAAAGTAAAACAAAAAATTAATCCGACATAAACATTTAGATCCGAATACTTTCATCATCATCAGCCTATATACGTTCCCACTGCTGGGACACAGGCCTTATCTCAATTGTGAGATAGTGTGGGCCATACTCCACCACGCTGGCCTAGTGCGGGTTGGTGGAGGGGTGCGTAAGGCAAGTGACAATGTCAGATGTTATCAAGCCGCCAAATGGCCTCTGACTAGACTTGACGACTAATATTTACATTATAGTACGAGTAAATCTCAGTCGGGACCAACAGCTTAACGTGCCTTCCGAAGCACGGAGACCGAATACTTTTATTACCCGCAATTAAATGCATGTTTTCAAACCATTTATTATTTTTGGCAATGATTTTATTTGCCAAGCTTTATTATTTGTTATCAATTCACCGTTAAAGCATAGAAATCACACACAAGATTAAGTAGGTCACATACGATTATATTTATAGCATTCAATTGATTCATGATTTCTAATGCATTCGCGCCAAAACAACCCGCCATGTTGGTTTCCAACAACAGACTATAAATAAGTAGCGGGTGACCCAAATTTTGAGTAGGTATTGGAGATGTTAATTTATTGCTCAGGTGGAATGTTTGTGTTAACACGAGTATTTTGGGCATATTGTTATCAATACAGGTTCTAGTTTTGTTGTGGTAATTATAAAATTTAATTTGTTTTAATTAGGTATTTCTTCCTTTTCTTCCGATCGTTTGGAATAAATTTTAGAAATCGTAGGTCTCCTATATGAGAATCTGGATAGTTATTTCCAGAAGCAATATGCCACATACTGCTAGATGTTTCCCTTGGATTTAACTTAGAACATTTAAAATAAAAGATTAGATATTCAAAGAAGCCCTCCCTCACAGACCGACGTTCCCCAGAGAATATCCTCAATGAAACAGGTTGTTAACTTGTAACACTTGTAACTTCACTTATTATTTGATAAGTGCATGCCTATTAACCAACAGAAGTTTTAAAAAAGAATAAGAAATTAATAAATAACTAATAATTAGTTTTAATGCACGTCGTAAATTGCGAATGAG
Source organism: Mecyna flavalis (assembly GCA_949319885.1). NCBI lineage: Eukaryota > Metazoa > Arthropoda > Insecta > Lepidoptera > Crambidae > Mecyna > Mecyna flavalis. The sequence continues at coordinate 12,956,928 of OX439413.1, forward strand.
TAACAATAAGATAATATTTATTCAGCTTGTCTTTTAAGAACGCGACTCAGTCATGCTTTGCCAGGAACAAATACCTACTTTGAACATGTCAAAAGACTGGGTTTTCCAAAACGGGGATTTCCATATCTCTAGTTTGTTTTGTAGTCTTCATTGACTTTGTTACTCTTAATAAACAAAAGTGAAAAAACACTTAGCGTGTCAAAGTCGAAGAAATGCGAAGAAATCTCTAAGTTCTTAAAAGATTTTCTTTATTTCAGTAAAACTTAGATAAAAACCCAACGACCCCCTTTTTAAAATAGCGATTACCATTTATTATTTTATTTTTATATTTGATTAAAAAATTTACAGTAAATTCCTTCAGTAGTTTTATTCTAGGTACTATATTTTTCTATCATCTTTTTTATTGTATTTAAGTATCTTTTTTTTGTTATTTCTGTTATTGCCATTGATAACAGCCAGTTATTTAACACCAAACGGGTTTTATACGTCTGCCAGCAAAATTTGTTAAAAAATAAATAAAAGCAGGTTGAACGTCCTACAAGTGCACACAGCAACCCAACCCTATAATCGCTGCGCCGTAATTGACGGACACACGAAGCCGGGTGCCGTAACTTCGCACTTAATTAGAGACAATTTACTCCTTCAAATTTAAAATTAAGTCTTTTTATGGAAGCATGCCATTTTATTTAACCGTTAGCTGCTGCTATTGTTTTTGTACACGACTGACTTTATTTTAAATTTTAGTAAAATTTTAAATTTTAGTAAAATTTTAAATTTTAGTAAAGTTTTACTAAGCATAATTATAATGCCACAAAGTATTAGCTACTGCGTCTTTGCATATTGAGTTTAAGTTTTACTGTGAAAACTATTTTTCCTACCGATGAAGAAGTCCCAAATTGCTTTGATTAACCTTTGGTTAATCTGACGTCAAAGTTACGAAGATAGTTTTAGACAAGATAGTTATAGACCTTCTCTACCTCAATTTTCTATCCACTGCTAAAAATTCACTCAATATGGTAGCGATGAACGTTTTTTACCTATTAAATAATTCCTTTTTTAAAATTACAGTCGTAATCCAACACATTCCCGTTGTTCCATTCTTTAAACAGTATCAGCACTAACGTGTGTAATAGAAGGGTTGATCGTCCCGCGGAGTAACCTAACCCTCTAACCGCCGCGACCGTCTAATTGACGGACACGCGACGCGCAGATTGCTGCCGTCGTTCAATTGAGAACAAGAACAGCTTTCTTTTTTAAAATACACTGTAAAGTCAACTTGTGTAACTCTAATCCGAACGTCTAGGGAATGTAACAATTACGGCTGCGCATTCGGTTCTTTCTTTTGTGGAGGAAGGAAATAGTAGAGTAGAGTTCCATGCTTAGAACTATAATGAATAATTCAAATAATTTATTTCATTTTACTTATCTTAATTACATATATTACTTTATTCGCTTAACTAGCCTTTTTTATATAGGTAAATATCTCAGGACATAATTCACACAGCGCCATTTAGCCCCAAACTAAGCATTAGCTTGTGCTATGGGTGCCAGACAACGGATAAACATTACTTAAATACTTTTTTTTTTGTAAATATATTTATGCATAGGAACACCCAGACCGATACAAACAGACATGAATGCACCGTGCGGGGATCGAACCCACGACCTCTGGTGTAATAGCCGAATTCTTGACCATTACACAAAATGGCTCGTCAAAATCTCGTTGTGTTTCCCCACAGTCCACACATAATATTATCTGTTTTCGCAAAATAATAACTATGGAAATGTTCAATTAAAATTATTATAATAAGTCGAGTTCCGCCCAACAGAAAGTCATTACACGTTTCCAGCTTGTATAATATCCGCGGTTTGTTTACATGGCCGAGTCATTTAACTTCACCCCTTGCACGAGGGTTAATTAATGTACTGGTAATGAAATCTATACATGAACAAACTTAAATGCAAGTGAAGTTTTCTGTATACATTGTGGAGTTATTAGATAAACTATTATTACCTGAATTAATGAGCAAGTTGTTTGTAAGAAAGGTTAATTATAACTTTTTCAAACTTGTGTATTTGAACATATCAAGTTCTCTATAACATTGCAAACTTTTACCGACACTTTTACAATTTTTCTCTTTTGATATTAATAATTATGACTAATAAAGACACAAAAATCGATCAACTCTTTGCTATTGTTTCTTGCTTTTTGTTTTCATTTCGAATTATCGAAGTTTTAGCACATCATTTTACTTTACCTATCAACAATAAGTTTCTACAAACATTTGACTACTTTTGTCGCCTATAAATGTTTCAACGTTTTAAATCGAAAGGTCACACACAACCTCAAAGTTCAAACACTCATGTTTACGTGTGAGTTTTTGTACGCATGTGATTACCATTAAATATTATTGATTATATGCCATCTAAAATTATCATTGAAATACGGTAATTTTGTCAGCAATGCCCCAATTAATTACAAGAACCACTATCCCGCATTAAGAATTGAGCTTTGAAAGCTTCCTTAGGTATCTTATTTATTAAGAAATAAGGTGATTATTCGCATAACTATCAGTTATTGGAAAGTACATAATTGCGAATCGCTCTGTTAAGAATAGTGCGTGCAACTCGTTTTACATGCGTTGTTGCACGTACGCACGCAAACAGGGATGAACTTCTATCGTGTGTAAGGATGCAACTTGTAAATTTTATCGATATACATTTTGGAAAAAGTTATATCCAAAGTTTTAACACTTTTATTAGCTTATTATTTATATTTCCGTTGATATAAAACATTATTGTAAATGTTTATGTACGTACTTAGGTGCGTTATGTTATATTCTAAACAGAATCTATATGTAGCTGTTACTTTGCATTCGTCTACGAATTTATCTATCTAATTTTCTATTTTGTCATGTTTAATTTAAACTGTATAACTTTTCGAGTTTTCTATAACTTTCGTAATAAATTGGATCTCCCGTTTCCGTATTTTCCTTGTTATTTTACCTCGTCCTTCCGCAAAGCTTACAGCGATGTTTAATTAATGATTCATGAAAAATTATAATACCAAATAACCCCAAAATTAACACTTAAATTAACTTCCACAAAAATTCGGAGTTTTGTTATCATTTTTGAAAATGTCAAAAAAAACTTATAAAAATCTATCCGCATATATTCTAAGTCAAAATAAATAAGCAAAATCCTTTTTTTGTCCTGAAAAAATGAAGCCAGAAATTATGTGTTACAAAAAAATATTAAATAATCATTGCAGAAAACCAATTTTGTGTCCAGTGGTAAACGTATAAAGGGTGGATGTTATATAAAATAATTTATTGCAGTTATTTATATTACCTACCTTAGTAAAAATATATAAAGCTTTTCTTCACAAATCGATACAAGCGCATCACTACCGTCGACGTCATGCGGCAAATTAATTGGTCGCGAGTCCTGCCAGCCTCCGGTTATCAGTGCGCTCGCGCATCTCGTCTCGACCGATGAACCATCGATAACTATAAATAACCAATACGCAACACTATCGATAATTGTTACGTGTAGGTATTTTTGGAAGGTGCAGTGTAATAGTATTATCTTTGGTGCAGTGAAAAATTGCGAAATGAACATTTTTCGGATTAATTTTTAATGAAGATTTTTATGTAAGTAACTTTTAAAGAAATTACAATTCATTTCATTTCTGAAGTTAAGGTACCGCCAATTTATTAAGGGGGTTAAAATCTTACATTGATAAATAAATTAAGACAAAAAGAATTTAGTACAGTAAAACACACACACAGCATTTTCCGTAATAAAAACTATAGGTATACGAGGTAACATTTCATAGCCTGATGAAAATTTGATCAAATTAAATTTAAAAATTAATCAAATTGCTACTGATCTTATTTTATAAAGTTAGTTTTGAAAATAAATAACCACCTCTTTTATTGTAGGTACTCTACATTAAAACGCGGGTGAAACTGCAGGCATTATTTTCATATTTTCCCACACAGCCCAGAAGATTCGTGTTAGTAAACTTACGACAATGTTCTGACACCGACATAACACGGGGTTCGCACATACAGTCACTGTTCGAATCTTGCAGTTTGTTTTGAGAATTAATTCAATACTTACCACCTGTCTCAAGCAAGAGTTAAGGCGACGAAGCCTAATTTTCAACAGCAAAATCGAGAATGTAGAATTATAGCGTTACCAGGAAAATGAAAATGAAAAAAATGAAATGAAAACTTTGTTTTTTTATTTGATTGTTGCCACTTGAAGAGATTAGTTCCAATATTTTTCCGCATTATGGCGAGGTTTTTTATTTTATTAGTCGGGCTATACTTCAAACAATGAAGGGTTAAGCTTAAAATAAATGCTCGCATATTCCTATAATGATGAAGTCATCTCGTAATATTGACTTTCTCTGACAATCGGGTATGAGTTCTTGCGGCCACCTTCATGGAAAATACTACGTAGATACGTTCATATGTAATGGAACTAAGGGTGCCATCAGACGGACTGCACCGCAGCGACTGCGCGCGGTCGATATATTCAACTGCATGCAGTTGCTATATTCAACTGCATACAGTCGTGATATCAACTGCACGCAGTCGGCTGCAGTCGGCTGCAGTCGTGTGAAGTCAATATCAACTGCATGCAGTCGTGTCTTCAACTTCGCGCAGTCACTACACGACTTCAGCCGACCGCGCGAAGTTGAAGACACGACTGCATGCAGTTGATATTGACTTCACACGACTGCAGCCGACTGCGTGCAGTTGATATCATGACTGTAAGCAGTTGAATATAGCAACTGCATGCAGTTACATATATCGACTGCGCGCAGTCGGTGCAATGCAGTCCGTGTCTGATGGCACCCTAATACTTGGATGTTGGGGAGTTCTCAAAACGCCATTATGAGGAACGCAAGAAATACCTTTTTCTCTATAATAAATAGGTCTCATAATCGCTCAAGTAGAGATTTTCGATCGTAGTTTGGATTCCCGGGCGTAAAATATTTTATATTTGAATTCGAGACCAAAAATGCAGCAAATGATGGAGCGGTCATCGATTTGGGACCTATATACCAATCATTATTATCAATAACCCACTTGGAGTACGAAATTAATTTTGAATTTGTTTTTATTGGCGTTTCTATTTCTTGATTTATTATTATTTTTTATCGTTTCTTTTTCTTCCTGTATCGTATTGTAAGTACAATGTTTAATCAATATTTTTTCTTTCTTTCTTTAACGTGACATTCCTCATTAGATAGATACTATTGTTTAAAACTTAATCTACTATTTCCTCATAATTAGAGAAAATAAATATTGAGTTAAGATTGACAATAATCCGGCTGGATCCCCATAAGAACTCGGGATTGGCATCGATTCCACTGGGGAAGATTGGAAAATAGTTATATTGGGTTACAATCCTTAGCCCCCTAAGATGACGACCAATTAGGTGAAATGTTGGAGAAGTTTTTACTCGAAAGGTCAGAGTTCTATCCCCGGTACAAATGCGTGCATGAACATGACTTTTTTTTAATCGGTCTGGATGTTTCTATGTTATTATCATACATCGTTATCGCGCGGGCAGTTTGGGGGCGACGCATAGATGACCGATGAATAGGGCTGTCACACGTATATAACGAGTATTAGAATATTTGCATGTTTTTTTATTCTTTAAATTAAAGCCTTTCATATTATGTATATTCCTTATGAGGATAAATAGAATATTATTTCTATTTTGATATTGCATTCAAAATTGGGACAAAGTAGTGTAGAAGCGTTGTTTAAGTTAGCAACACTTTCTCTGAGGGTTGATTCAGTCCAGTAAATCAGAAATTGACATCATACAGCTATAAATGAGTAATTAGGAGAAAAATAACATTTTCATAAAATTAGTTAAGTTATCGAAACCGAAAAAAATCGTAAGGTAACATTGTTGTGTCAGTTGTCGATTAAGGATTACAAATAGATTCAATGCATAATACCTATCGATTTAAAAATCGATATTTTTATTGGTCAAATATAATTAAAAAAAAGATCCATGCGTGGCAACCCTATTCATCAGTATCCACGCGTCGCCCCGAAACTGCCCGCGCGATAACGATGTATGGTTATTATGTCTATTAGGTATAATACGTTGGTATATCAATCTTTCTTTACATAGAAATGAATATACATATGTTTATGAGTAGGCTATTGAATAAGTTGTTTGGCATCTATCATAGTTACAGACAGTGTTTCTAAGATACCCTTACGTCAATGGTCTTTTCTAATTAGTAATACCTATCTATCACTCTCGGGCACTATCGCTAAGGTCACTAATTTGTACCATACGTGTTAAATTTATGGAGGTCCACCACAAATCATGAGTATGTTTCGCCGTGACCATAATACCATCAACTTTCTTGTTAGACTTTAAAACTCTTGTAACAGCGCTCAAAATTTTGCGAAGCGGTTTCTTTGTCACATTTCTGCATCACTTTAAACTTTTAAGGCATGCCTTTCGCATTAGCAATTCAAGCCCGTAGGCTCCAGAAAGGGTATTAATTCTGGAAACACGAAAGTACGGCTAAATGTTTTAGTTCTAAGATTTTCATGGATTGACAACTATACATACTTAGGTGGACTTCAGTAATTTCTTTTGTAAGTATATTTCGTTGAGTGCAATATTTACAGTAAATGCTATTTGCACCGTTTCTTCCCCGTGCACAGCTAATCTCCATTATAATTAAAAATAATAATGTAAGTAATATGTATTTCGGAATTTTTAAGATTTATTTCTATTTTATTTTGTTTCATTGTTTCAAACGTTAAATATACACGTTAGCATATTTCAAACACAGATTCGGGTCGATTTAAATCGAATCGCTTTGAATGTACCTATTGAATTAGTATCAGATGATATAATAAATAGTTTATTATAACCCCAACAAAACGAGGACAAGGTGCATGAGCATTAACTCTTTGACAGCCGGCCATTTTAAAGCAAGACTCATGCCACCCGTACCCAGTACGTGATCAGCTGTCAAAGTGTTAAGTAATGTCGATTGATTCACAAATAAGACCTCTAAAGCAAAAGCACAAAAAGTTGTCCGAAACCTGTATGACGAACATCTACCATTGCGTAAGTTTCGCCCGTGAATCTGTGCGGAGTCATAACTCTGGCACGATGGGTTTTCCATCGACCTTTTTGAGAAATGGTTTATTTGACCTTAGAAAACGGTACCTACTGCGAAATCGTCATCTCTGCGTCGAAAGTACATTTGGTCGCGTGACCCTGTTTTATGCACCATGTGTCAAGACTCAAGACCGCAAAGTATATTTAAAGGGAAATAATAGGTACATTATTTTGACGACTGATTTTATGTCTAAGGGCGCGCGTGAACTAATATATCTATTAATTATAGCCCCATTTAAGTAATATAATATATGCAATTTGTATGTTAAAAAGTATTTGTGTAAAGGAGACTGGGCGAAAGTGGTCCGTGAACCAATAGCGATACTGTTGTGGTATTTATGTGGAGATACCTAAACTACACCCATGTGCGTAGGGTCATCGAAATCTGACCCGGCAATTTTGAGAAAAAAATATTTTTTGTTTTTTTGTTTGAAGAACGTTAAAGTCATTGTCTGTGAATAAAACTTTTCATAAATGTGCCCAGTGTCCTTTGTACATTGTATACCATCGTATAAGTTTTGCTTAATTCATGGCTAGATTGTGATGTGTAAAATATCCAAGGATATTTAATATTAAGCAATGACGCAGATCAATCGAAAAGAGCTCAACTAAAATAAATAAGTCGCCATTACAGACAGTACTTTCCCTTTGAAATTGTAATTATACGTTTGCCCTCGTAAAATATAATCTGCGTAGGCTTAAAATTATCGTATATATTCTGAGTCCCAAATTACTTGCACAATTCAAAGATGGGGATAGATGAAGCCATAATTTCATGAAATTACTGATTGCCGATTGACTTATTTCTAAATAATACTCAAAGGATACTTTGATAAGTAATTTTGTCATTAATTTAGAATTAGATCTTCTTTTTGATATATTTTTACGATCTGTGTGCGTAGCACGTGTAAGTTTGGCAATATAACGTCTTTGGATTGGACTAGCTTTCTGCCCGCGATTTCACCCACGCGTTATTTCTTTTTTCAAATATCCCGCGGGAATGAGACGTTTCTCGTAGGAATTTTATAGCCTATGTCCTAATCCGGGTTATAAACTATACGTGTGCCAAATTTCATCTAAATCCGTTCATCCGTTTAGGCGTGATTGAGTAACAAACATCCAAACATCCAGACTTTTGCATTTTTAATATTAGTAGGATAGTAGGATAACTTCTTTCTTCTCCCTTAATTAATTTTCATACGCTAAGAAAGTGTTTAATAATACTGAAACTTGCTATTAGTACTTAAGAAACTGTAACTGAAGAGCGGTGCCTCCTGACACAGGCTTCTATAGGCCTAAAAGGAGACACCAGCTACTATTTTGTAAACAAAAATGTTTGTTACTGAATAAACAATTTTTATTTATTTTATTTATTTTTATTTATTCTTTCTCCGTTCTGTTTCGACTTAGTCAGGGTACGCTAGCACCATGATTCATGATTTGACAAGTCCAGTTATTACATTGGAGTGACTGTCATCTGAATTCCGTAACCCTTAACAGGGGAACTAGACCATTAACCCTTTCAACGCCAATGACTGATATATCTATCAGACAAACCATTTCCGTGCCCACCACGCCAATGACTGATATATCAGACAAAAAAACAGGATCAAGAAACGTTGTATTTTTACTTGCCTGAATGAGTTGAGTACAACTTAATATTTTTTTGGATTTTTTTTAAATGGTCGTGGCGTTAGGGGCACCATCGGAAAAAAGCGTGGCGAGGAAAGGGTTAAGATCAAGGCTACACAGCCATGGGACTGTGAACGTTTCCTCGCGATTTTCATCACCGTGAAGCTAGAGGTAATACACACAGATTGATGGGTATCCTAGGACCGTTACTGCCCCACCGTACCACCTCGTATACGGGACAGCCAATATTTTCACATTCAACTTTTTAATTATTTTAAATAATTTTCATTGGCATTGCGCAGCAGGGCGCTACTAGTTATACCTTCTTTTAGCTATACAATATAACAGAATGGATCTGTACTCAGTTATTTGCGCTGTTATTCGGATTGGTTGGCTAAGCTTTGTAGTTAAGCCTTCATTATCATTGATTAAAGAGTATGCCGGTTCCTGTGACAATGCCTCTAAGGCGACTGTGGGACATTGTTGGGTTTAGTGGGTATACCTAGCCTCTGAGTGGTGGGGGGGTTCCCACACAAACCTAGGCTCGTTTTACATGTTGTCATAAGTTCTTACGATTAGTATCTAGGTATGTATAAAAATACAATTTTGTTGCACTAATAACCAGTAGAGATATAATGACTAAATCCTGTAGTACACTTAAAAATGCTAAGACCAAAGGAGCCGACAGTGTGGTAGCACATTGGGCAACGCTTCCTTGGTTAATTGTCCCTTAACCATTTCCACGCCACGCTTTTTCCGAAAATGGTGCCACTAACGCCACGACAATTAAAAAAAAATCCAAAAATTATTAAGTTATACTCAACTCATTCAAGCAAGTAAAAATACAACGTTTCTTGATCCTGTTTTTTTGTCTGATATATCAGTCATTGGCATGGTGGGCACGGAAATAGTTTGTCTGATATATCAGACATTGGCGTTGAAAGGGTTAACGGATAGGTAGGCTGCAGTGGCCGCTTATCATCTACTGCATGCTTGTCTGCCAACTGTAGATTTTGTTGTCTAAAATATGTAGACCAAACACAATTTCGATTCCTATGTGGGGCGTCGATATCATAAAAATTAATGACATATAATAATCCTTCACACATAAAACTAAACGCCTCTACACATTCCCCTGTTCTTTCATCAAAATGTAATAACAGCTTATTTTTATCTCAATAAGCTCAGGCGTTATTGGATGAAGGGAGAGTCCCGGGCAAACAACGCATAAGCTCCGTTTCATCCCGGACTAAGACGGTACACAAACTTTTTGAGCCTCTCTGCTCTTGGTCGCGCCAAATACCAATTATGCGTGGCAAACTAGAATTTGAGATGACGCATCGCCCGATTAGATACTCAGAAAGATTATACTTAATAAAAGTACTGTTTCAAGAGTTTCGAATCATGAAACGAATATTATTTAAAGAAAAATCGCAAACAAGTCTATTTCTTTTAAATTTTTTTTACGGTCTGATAAATCTACATTTGTCAAACTTTTCCATAATATAAAATGATGTCAGTCAAATAAACAGTATAATTATTCGATAAAAGTTTCTGCCACAAGTACTATGGCTCGTTTAAACCAAGACACGTATTTATCTTGCCTTGGATAAATCCCTGGACTTTTCTAACAGTCCCACCTAGCGGTAAGCTAATAAAAGCTTTTACCTACTATTGGTATTAACTAATTAAAACCACACAATTACAAAGCTTAGAAAAACAAGGCAATCTGTGTAGATTGTCTTGTTTTTGCTTTTTTAGTTTTGTATAGACCGTAACTAACTATTCTTGATCTACATACAAGCAGTCCAACATTTTTTATTGTCTCTCGGAAAACTTTCCATCAGTTGCCCTTTGTTATTATACACTTGTCATTGCACAAATTCAAATTATTAACAATACATGATAAATGGAATAATTGATGGTCAAGGAAAAAATTTGTTTGTACCTATTCAGAAATGCGATGATTGCCGAGAACTATAATTAAGAAAATATATGAAGTTAGATTGTACATAAAATATGTTTGTGTGGGCCCTCGTGAATTTGCTTTCTCCAACAAAAGTATTTATCAATTACGTAGGTACTTCCTCTTATTAACAACTGTCAATACTTAAGTAAGGACATAAACGAAAAGATACAACGCACTTTTTAAGGTTAAGGCTGCCTGTCCACCGAAGCGGAGCGAGGCAGCGGAGCGGAGAAACTGAGAAATTATAACCAATAGGATTGCACAAAATCTCCGCTCAGACAGGAAGTTGCAATCCTATTGGTTAATATTTCTCCGTTTCTCCGCTCCGCTGCCTCGCTCCGCTTCAGTGGACAGGCAGCCTCACCATAAGATTTCCATTGCCTGCGGTTGGAAGGCAATAAGTGTAACCATACAAACGGCGGTATTCCAATAAAGGTCACGTTTCGACGCCGAAAACACAAATTCCAACCCCTGCTTAAGTATTTGTTTGGAAAATTAACCTTTTCTCGGAACGGTATGTCGATTTTTTGAGAAATAAAACGCTTGGTCAAATGTCGATATCCAAGTCATGCGAAAGAGAATCGGATTTGTAGAATGTAGCTGAGGTTCGTGCCTCCGGAAATCTCTCTCACCAAACGAATCGCAATAGCGAAGCTAATAAGTTGCTCTGTTAGAGGGTGGTAGGTACTTCCCCTGTCGCTGGGCCATTTCGACTGACAGACAAGAACTGTCTGGAACAAGGCTCTACCACACAAAATTTAACTACTTAGGTATTATGAGGAATGGAATAAACTTCAGTACACTTGAAATTAAAGGCTCGAAGATCAGATGAGCCTACAGTCTGGCAGAACATTGAGCGACGCTTCCTGATGAAGTGTCTCTCAATGGAATAGGCCGCAGTGACCTGTCTGCCAACTGATGTGGTATAAAAAAACTATATTTCTGAGACCCATAGGTAACGTTTAGATATTAAACTCTCTACTCTTCAGTCCAGACTTGAACTGAACACTGAATTTACATTTGTGCAAAACTGAAGAAAGTAAAATTAACAGATATCTCACAGCTAATTTGTGATTGTGTTAACACAGATATTGTGCTAATTACCGAGAGTGTCGTGTAACGCGGGCAATATGCGGCGGTATGCACTCATTTACTGCACTGTTTATGAGCGGTGCGCCGCGCCCGCTGTAACCAATAGGGTTCCCAAACTAAATAAATAATAAAGAAAATAAATAAAATTGTGACATTTATTTGCTTCTATGTGCAAGCAATATGTGATTTGGTAGGTATGCTATCTTGTACGAGACAGAAAAAGAAAAGTTTTTTTATTACACGTAAATATTGTTCACAATAGTGGTAAACGTAAACTTAATTCACCCGGGTCACCCATGACACACATGGCATGAGTGGTTCGTTTTAGAAACGACCTACGTTTTAGATCCGAACGAACCACTGTCCCACGGAAGCGGTCAACAATACACCACTTCGACTTGTTTCAAATGGGTTGATCCAACTACTTTTTTTGTGACGTTCAGATTCGAATTTTACCCAACACCAGTATTATACTTCAATTATTAACAGGATTCCGACCTTTTTACGACCACAAATTAAAAACCAAAACTTAATGTTTTATCTCTCATTATCTCTAGTCTGCGGAGTAGCCCTGTGAAACATTATGTTGGCTCGGGCGCGCGAACGTGTTGATTCTGAAAACGGAACTTTGCAGTATGTGACAGTTGTAGAACAACAAGTAGGTATTTCACAAAATGGACCGCTGTTTTCAGGCGAAAACGTTCAGAAGTTTGAATTAATAGTACCGCTTTTGTAATATACTTAGACTTATATGAATGACTAGCGGGCGCTCGCGGTTTCACCCGCGTGGTTCCCGTTCCCGTGGGAATTGATCAACATCCTTTCTTAGCGGATGCCTACGTCAAAACATCTACCTGCATGCCAAATTTCAGCCCGATCCGTCCAGTGGTTTGGGCTGTGCGTTGATAGATATCTATGTCAGTCAGTCACCTTTGAGTTTAATATATATAGATATTTACAGGACGTCAACTACATAGTAATACATTTTGTAAGATATAAAATACTACTGTAACCCCAGATGAAAGAAATGACATATTTTGATATAAGTAAAAACAGAAGATTTTTTTGTCTCTTTAGTAAGCCTTAAAGAAAAATAGAACTTTCAATTCACATAGTAAAAATACCCAATAGAGCAGCTGACTACATTCATAAATATCGATATTATTGAAATCCGAATGCAAACATTGGAACGAGTAGCGTAAAAATGACGATTTTTCTCACGTATCTCATATAGCAGGATCAAATAACACTGTTCCTACGCGGGCTGCAGTTAACAGGCTGTTACCTCTTAGCCCACGGGATAAAGAGCGTTCTCTTACCAAAGACTCTACACGCACTTTGACATACTTTGCGCTTCAAGTTACCATATAACAAGGTCGCGCTTGCCCTTTGACGTGACACGGATCCCTTTGAGATCGGTTGTAGATCCGCTGCAATTGTGTTAAAGGCGTGAGATGGAAACTAATATGCTCTTTATAAATACACTAGGAGGTCGTTGGTATTTCTTTTTGAACCTACGTTATATTTAAAAATAAACGCCATTTAAAAAAAAAATATTTTACTACCTACCCTTTTATCTTAAAAAAATATAATTACTCCTACTTTCAACCTTAGTTATAATATAACTAAGTTCAGTGACAAATTATTGAATATTTTCACATTACTACTCTATTAATAACTAGCGGCCGCCCGCGGTTTCACCCGCGTGGTTCCCGTTCCCGAGGGAATTGATCAAAATCCTTTCTTTTTTAAGATGTATTCTGCTATTCGGGACGGAAACAAATCCAACAAATCAAAAACCATGGCAATCGGTCCAGCCGTTCTCGAGTTATAAGTGTTGTAACAAACACGACTTTCTTTTATATATATATATAGATTTTTCCATGCACAGATGACGTCTCTCTCTCTCATAATATTATTTTTGTATTTCACACGGGATCGGTAAAAAAACCTTCCGCGACTTGCACCAAAAATATATGAATAATTAGATATTTTTGTTTACAGTTGTTGGATATTTTCCAGCTTTGTACAGCTTTAGTGATAGGGCACGTTTCCTGACTTGTTGTATAGATATTACGTCCAAAACCACTAAGGTTAACATGCAAAAAATTAAGAGTACCTTAGGAAAGCCCGCAATTATGCGCATATGTTTATTTTTCCGCATGGAAGAGTTTCAGTCGGCCTCTGAAACATTTTATGGACCCAGTCTAATTTATATGTTAAAAAGATGGCCCTTTACTGGAAATTCTTTTGGAGCTCTCATGCCGCAGTCAAAGACGTATTCATAACCTACATTTACGCGTAAGAAACACTTCAAAGTTAAAACAGTATTTGCTAGAATTCTGGAAAAAAATAACCAAACATTTTACGCATTTTACCAACTTAGCGCGACACGTCCTGTCTAGTGGTTCGTACCTTTATAATGCTACTGTAGGGTCGTAATTTCAGTAAAAACGGCATTTGGTTGTAACGATGTGACTTGATTTCAATGATGAAAACTTCATCGGATCTATGATAATATGGTTGTGGTGGTATGGTAGTGGTTTACCAAAGGCACATATCACACAAAAGCCGAAGCTATGTATCGAATTGTTGCCATAACGCTACACCTTCTGCGGATAAAAATAAAAAAAATAATATATCTCTGGACATTATTCACACAGCGCCATCTAACCCCAAACTAAGCATTAGCTTGTGCTATGGGTGCCAGACAACGGATAAACATTACTTATATACTTTTTTTGTAAATACATACATATTATACATAGAAACACCCAGACCGATACAAACAGACATGTTCATGCACACAAAATATGTTTGTATCGTGCGGGGATCGAACCCGCGACATCTGGTGTAATAGCCGACTTCTCGAACATTACACCAAACGGCTCGTCGCGCGTCGGAAACGGATAGGTTACAAACTCGAAATTGAAGGGGTTCAATTCAGAACTAGCAAAATCATGGTCCAGTAATCAAACAACAAACGATCGCGCGTCTGATAGTAAGACCCATAGACACTTGCAAACCTTTATCCTAGATCATATTATAAGTGCGTTGCCCGCCTTTGAGACAAGAATATTGTCCTGGGTAACAGGTGCCCGTCTTTGAGATATTGAGAGGGGAAATCGGGTCTCAGGTACATCATAAAACAAAAGTAACACATACCTGTTTGTCCGCAGCATCGAGTGCCGTACCTTAGTAGCGCTGGTGGGCGTGGCTTGCATGGCGCTGTCCGCGTGGGGCGCGCCCGCGCCGCTGTGCGCCGGCGCGGCGGAGGACGACCCGCGCGCCGCGCGCTTCTGCCAGGCGCTCAACACCTTCCTCGAGCTGTACGCCGAAGCCGCTGGCGAACAGGTGCCAGAGTACCAAGGTCAGTTCCAAGGTTAGTGAGTGTAACCTTGATGTTGTGTCTACGTTACTTACTAAGCGTACTCCGGGCCCCGTAAGCGCAACACAACAAGATCAGAATCAATCTTGACGAAATATTTTTAGTATTTCAATAAATTTAAACGTAATCTGTAACCGAAAACAGAGACAGTTTTGTTAAAACGATCAGGAATGAAAATTAAGCCTTTTAAAATATGGTGAAAGGGAAAACTCCAGCCAGCCAGCCAGCCTGGGATGAAATCAAAGGCACGAAGATCAGATGAGCCTTAAATGTGGCATGTCTATTGAGCAACGCTTTCAGTGGCCGCTTACCAACAGCTGGGCTGCGTGTCTAACTACCAACAGAACTAACATAAAAAAAAACGGCCACTAGCGGCGACTAGGTTCGCGGGTGCATCAACAAACCCGTGGATAATGGAAAACATTTGTTTTTATAAGGAAGCAGTCAGGATGACCTCACTCCACTTGATGGTACAAAATATAATGCTGGCCATACACCAACATGCCTATCGTCAAATCGGCTTGAAGCCATCGATTGGATCAAGCCGAATTGACCGTGTGTGGGCGTGGATCGGCATGACAAATCTAGTTGTGTGGCCAGCATAAGGTTGACTGGCACAACAGAACATAGTACCCATTGAGCCAGTCACCCTCACCCTGAAGGCCTGTTAAGATGTCGCTTCACGCCCCTCCTAAAAAGCCCAGGATTATACGAGGAAGGAAACACAATTTTCTAAAAAACTTAAATATTTCTGACCTTCCAGCCCTAGTCCGCGACTACCCTCAACTCCTGGACACCGGCATGAAGCGGCAAGACGTGGTGCACTCGTTCCTGCGCTTCGGCCGCCGGCGCTGACGCGCTCGCCCCGCACCCCCCCGACGAGGCTAACCTGCGTTTCCTTTCCGGCTCTTCAACGGTTTCTCTCAGTTCCTTTAGGCCTAAGTCGACCTTGGACCGATTAGCGGAAGCGGTCAGCTGGCGTAACTACTCACGATCTCTGTCAAGGCTATGTTCTATTTTGAACGTAACGGTTTTTGAACTATTTATCACTTTCACAGAACATAAAACACTTTTTTTACTTCAAACCCTATTGATTGTAATTTGTTTAAATTGTAGTGCAAAACTTATTTGAGCGTAAATTTGAGAAACAAAAGAAATAAAAACATTTATGGTCCTTTCAAGCAGGATAGTGAGTAGTTTCCAATAACGGACACATCATAACGATTTCGTGCGATTGAAAACACCAAAAGCATCCCAAAGTAAGCTGCACTTTTGGTGAGCTCAGTTTTGACCAAAATGGCAGCATAAAAAATGGCAAGATGGCGGCTAACGTACTGATGTGACCGTTATTATTCAAATGACCGCGACAGGCTGCTAATGTTCAACCGAGGGTTAAAGACAAGTATGTAGGTATCCGCACACTGCGACATTTCATTCTTTAATGTGGGAAAGAACAAACATTACACCTCTCTTCTTAACGAATATAAGGTTAGGCTACGGTTATAAAATGTACGTACTTATTGCTAAAAGTATTAATAGATTTAAGATGTAATTAACGATCTTGTTGTCAACATTTTTGTGGCATTTCATTTGATAAGCGTAAGACTATTAAAATGTTTTAAATAAATAAATTCCATATTTATGACAAGCTGTGAGTTTTTTATTTCATTAACCTATCCTATAGTTAAGACAACTTGTTAAAAAATATCTAATGAATTTTTTTAATAACATTTTCGTCTCATTAATTTCAAAATGCAATCTTAAAATGTTTAGTACGAGACATCATAATTCTGACAACAAGAAGAAAAAATAAATAACACTTTGGCTACATTTCATGGGAATTTCAGTTTCTAAAAACAGTAAAAAAAATATTACAAGAAGTCATGTCACACTGGATAATTACTTTTTAGAAGTTAGTGACGGTCTTACTACTTTAATCAGAACTAGAGATCTAGAGGTCAAGAAACAAAATTAACTTTACTAATTTGTTGGCAAAACTCCAAAATATACCGTCCTAACATAACGTTAGGTATTATGAAACACAACCTTCAGACTAGATTAAAAAAAAGTGCTAATCTTTAACAAGAATGTGTTGCCAGGAACAAAAAAGAACTTTGAACAGATATTGATAACATTATTGTAAAAGTTAACTATTGAAGGGAGCGTTAAAACACCATTTCAATGACGAGAAGATCGTAAAATCGTTTCTAATTACTTTCAAACTGTAATCGTCGATAAAACCAACCCTTTGTTAGCTATTAAACTACAATGTCCATCTGAAGAGAGGTACTTTATGGACATTACAAGCAGTCTCAGCCTTACAATCCGAAATTAAAGATTTTTATCATCGATTAAATGAATGAACGAATTTTCAACATGTAAAAAGCGTTATTTTTTATTAGGTGTTTTTAAAGCATTTTGGCTGCCTAATTAATGGCGATATAAATATGAATATATTCCACTCGCACTCGCCCGGACAGCGAGGGTGTGGGTTCGAGTCCCGCCTGATACCTCGACAAGCTGAATTTTTTCTAATATATTCACATGTAAAAAGCAGGTGATGTAGTACGGTGGTATGAAACGTATTCACATGCGTTGTTGGTTGGTTGTGTAAGTCGATTCGAATACAGGTGTGCACCTATGGATTTTTGTATACGCGTATTCATTTCTTTTTTCAAGTGGTAAACTCGCCCATTCCTCGGCCCACTTTTCCACTACTCATTTCAAAAAGTGTAAATTGGGCCGCGGCCCACGGGCGAGTTGCCCCCCAAGCCGTATTTACCACTAGCTATGCCCTACAACCTTCTGTTATGCATAAAATAACATAAAAGGACATCGACGATATTGGCCCCAAGCATGCACAAAACAATATCCAGCATTATAATACGTCTTTTATTTTTTTGCATTATTATCAATTATCCAAAATTAACAGACAACCCGTGGTTTGAAACGAATTATTATAAGTTATGAAAATACTAAACAATTTGTCTGACTGGAAACTACATTGCTGTCATTTTAATGTCAAAAGCGTAAGAGATGTTCCAACTGTTTTAAATGAAATCGATTATTCAATTGCAATTTAATTCTGTCCATTTTTTTTCGAATCATGCCTTATTCATGTTAAAAAATATATATTTTACGCATATATTTTTTCAAAATATATATTACATAAATCACAATTTGTCTAAAAGCGTATTTATAGCGTTTCGATCGATTTTGAACATAATCGATTTCCGATTTGTTAGTTCAATTAACTGTTTCGATACTGACGGCTCTCTATTACCTGCCCCGTCCCTATTTTTGCTCACTCGCTCACTTGCTCTCGTAGTTGTGTAGTGCGTTCTAATGTTTTTTTCTGGATTTCATCTAATAACTTGGCTATTTTTTCTTTGACTCCGATATCGTACAGTAACATACATACCCCGGCTTTCTCTTATGGACTTTGTGATCTGCTCGAACGATAACTTTGCATTAACAACGGACTTTTGATACCCACAAAACGAAATGGAAGGTGTTTGTGTTAGTTGTGATTCTGCTAGTGGTTCCATGGTATTGGAAAATGAGCAGATTCTGCGCTGTATACAACAATGGATGGCACCCCGTCCGGTAAGCATATTTGTATTTTTACAAATGCTTTTTATTGATGTGCATGATTTAGATAGATAAATGTTTGCAACAAAGTACACACATACACACAAAACAAGCTGGTAACTCAGTAACAAAAAGAAAACAAAAAGAAAGACAAGAAACAATAGTTTACATCACCGCTTCTTCTGCATGTATGCCGCAGCAATGCGGATGGGGAAGAGGCTCAGTGGATTTTTTGCTCCGGGAACAAAACACTGGTTTTCAGCCTGATTTCTTAAGTACTGACCTCGGTGAAGCAGTTTAGGTTTGTATTATTTCATGAGACTTCAAGAGTTTGAACTGCCTCCGTGGTACAGTGGTAAGAGCGTTCGGCTCTAATACCCGGAGGTCGTGGGTTCGAATCCCACGGGGACATCACTTTGTGTGATTGTTTCCAGTTTGGTTAGGACATTGCAGGCTTGAATCACCTGAATGTCTGAAAAGAATGATGATTCCGTGCTTCGGAAGGCACGTTAAGCAGTTGGTCCCGACTATGTTCCAAGTAGGTCTGGTTTCCCTTGTAAGGGTTACGGAGGTCAGATGGCAATCGCTCCATTGTAATAACCAGGCTTGTCAAATCTAGGATCATAGTCGAAGCGGACCCTGAGCTCCATACTGGATGCAATCGGGAATACGCTGGGATGACGACGACTTCAAGAGTTTGATCAATAAACATACATTTTAATAATAACTACATCACATACATGCAAATATGATGTAGTTATTCTTCTAAGCAAGGCCACTCTCCAACCAAAATGTCAGTGAATGTCATTACAAATTATCAATTTGTTTCAGGTTGGCGCTCATGATCTCATATGTACGATATGCTGGACTAGAGCCCAGGAAACTATAAGTTCGTCACCTGCCACCAACGTAGGCAGAAACTGTGTGCTCTGTAGTAGAATATTGGAACCTCGTTCACGTTCACATCAACTTACTTCATTAAGAACTAACACTCAACATCATGTTAACATCAGGAATATCATTATTGAAAGACTAGCACCATTAGAGGTAAGAGTTATTCTTAAAAATGGAAACATTAACATAAAGAGCTCTGCATGCACAAAACAGCCAATGATAACTTTCTTATCTTTCAGATTCGGGCATCTCATTATATATGTCACCCCTGCTGGCAGAGGGCTGATCGTGCAGCCTTAAACTATTCAACACCATCAACATCAAGAGCTTCTTCATCAGCAATGCCGTTGAGATGTGCCAATTGTGACATTTGTTTGATTAGAGAACGCCGTCATATCCTTGATAATGATAGCATTCTTATGCAAGTACAGCAACAAGTGACACATAGAATGGTAAATACTTACTCTAATTTTCATGCTAAAAACTAGCAGTTAACTCAATTTAATCTTTAAATACCAGTGTGTTCAGTGTGTTAAAATACTTTTATTATTTAAAATGTAACCATAATTTTTAACCAAATCACTATTTTTCTTGTATTTGTTAAAATAATACATTACATAAAAAATATGAATATTTGTTTTCCTTTTAAAGGAGTTATGAGATCACAAAAAATACCCATAATGTGGAATTTCAACTTACAAACATAATGTAAATTAATTACTATTTTGTTTGACAGGTAACTGCGAATGACTACATATGTAACTCTTGTTACACATTATTTATTAATAGAGATCCTGACCCCAGCTCACAACATTCACAGGATAGAATTCTAGGTCATGAACATGTTTGTTTGAGATGTGGATGTTCAGTGGCAAGAATTCGTAGTCACTACATAGAAGACGAAAATAACCAAAATATTGTTGATGTCATACAGAATTGGATCCATCCAAGACAGGTAATAAAGACTTTTTCATAGAATTTATTAAATTCCAAGTTATTTACTTTTTTTATGTCTCTATATTAATATTATAAATACGGAACCCTAAAGATTTGCATGTATGTACCTACATAATGAATAAACTCAAAAACTACTAGACCAATTTCAAAAATTGTTTTACTTTTATAATGATACTATATTTTGCCCACGTGGGAAAACCGCGAGCCATCTGCTAAAATTAATAAAATATACTTATTCAATATTTTGAAAAACCTTTTCCACTGTTTAATCTCTTCTTATTTTTAAAACTAATGTACCTGCCATTAATGAAGCTAACTTACATAAATAGCTATAAAGCTTTTTAAATAATATAATTAATAAACAAATTAACATACATTGTTTTGTTTTTAGATTCGCTCATCAGATGTACTTTGCCATGGTTGTCATCGAGCTGCAGAAAGGGCAGCTGACAATACAGCCTTACCTGGGGTAGAAACTGATCCAGTTCCACAAAACAATGAGCAAATAATCTTGCCGAACTATTCCAGGGCATCAGCTACACATAGAAGATGCATATTTCATCAGTGCCCAAGTACATCTCAGCGAGTAGTCCCATTTGTTTTAAGAGTTCGTCTTATTAAAGACTACAAATATTACGTACCACCAAATAGCCGCATATGTGAAATGCATTTATTAAGCCAACAATGGGACGAACTTTTAAGTAATGAAAATGTGATACGAAGTTTCACAGCTGAACAAATAGAAGATTTTTCAGAATTACTTAATGTTGAAAATACTTTCATAGATTTTGAAAACATCCAAGATATGGATGACTGTATTGTTTGGTACTGGATAGGTCGCTCAAAAGAGCAATTTACACAACTCATGACAGAGTTACCCCATTTTACAAAAAAAGGTATATCTCTTGGGGCTTACTTAATGAAATTACGAAGTGGTGATTCAGATGCGAGAATTGCAACAATACTCAAAATTGCTAGAAGCACTTTATCGAGCTATTTAGCAAAAGCTCGAGAAATAATGTTTGAACATTTTGTGCCTGCTCATTTAGGCTTGGAACATATTAATAGGCAGGAAGTGGCAGCAAGAAACCTGTACATTCCAGATTCAATTTTTGGGAATCCTGGTAGTAGCATAGAAGAAAGAAAAGCAATAGTGATAATGGATGGCACATATATATATGTACAAAAAAGTAGCAATTATGCATATCAAAAAAATACCTATTCGCTGCACAAATATAGGAACCTTGTCAAACCGTTCATGATAGTATGTTGTGATGGTCACATAATCGATGTATTGGGCCCATATGCAGCTACAAAATCGGATGCAGATATTGTAAAAGAAGAGTTTGACGATACAAAACCGATGCGAGTATATTTTAGAGAAGGTGATGTAATGATATTGGACCGAGGATTCCGTGACAGTGTATCTTTTCTCCGTAGTTTAGGATACTCGGTACATTATCCTCTCTCGCTGCAACCAGGTGAACATCAATTAAGCACAGAAGATGCTAATGAATCGCGTAAAGTGACTCTGTGCCGTTGGGTGGTGGAGGTCGTCAATGGTCGCTTCAAACGCGATTACAAGCTGCTGCGCCAAGAATTTTTCAATAGGGCCTCCACTCATTTATTTAAAGATTTTAAGGTTGCAGCGGCATTAATAAATAGATTTCACCCAGTTTTAGAAAACAGAGAGGATGCACAAGATATTATATCGGTCATACAAGAAAAAATGTTTTCTATCAATTCCTTAGCCGATTTTGTAGCAGAAAATAATATTAATAGAAGGCGGGCCCAATTTGAAAGCATCACTGTAAGTAGTGAAAATATAGGAGCCTTTCCACAAATGGAATTAAATGATTTAATTTTAATTTCATTGGGTATTTACCAAATAAAACAGGCACGATCATACTATGGTGAACATGTCAGACAAGATGGTTCCTATATTATTGATATATCTAGAGAAGTAGACGAAGAATTAATAATGCAGCTCCAATTAAATCCCGAAAACATATTTTTGTTACGCGGCAGAATACAAAGTCGCCACATTAGTCATAAAACTTATTTTGTTTACATAATTAATTGATTCGGCACAATTTGGAAGGCAAGCGATAGTGCAGTATTGTTGCAATTGCATCGTTGGGCGCAGAACAATTGGTTGCTGCGCTCATGTAATGACTATAATATGGTATTTAAGCTTTGCGAGACACCAACAAAATATCCATCCGCCGGCCCAATTCCTGGATGATATATTACTAGTTAATACCGAAGATGAATAAAGAAAATGTTCAAAAAAGTAAAATGTGTTTTTTTTATTAAATTCCGTACTTCAACCAAATGGTCGGTAAGTATATTATGTATTTATCAACATGAGATAATAAATACTCACAGTATTCATAATCATATGCCTTCTAACATCATGTTTCATTTTGTACATAGGTACTTACAGATAATTTATATTCCAATATTATACCTAACCTAATCTTTTTTATCATACCTATATAACTTTTAGATAGAAATCACGATATCCAGGTTTTTCTATAATGTTAGTACGGTCAACAGCACATCAAGGTAAACATTTGCAGTTCGATAACAGCACTTGTGCCCCCGACATAAGAGCGGTACAAAGTCCAAAGTGTTACGTCTTACGTGCTTTTGACGTACCTATACCTACATAAGCACAGAATGAAAAGTCAACACATTTTATTTTTTTTAAATCTAAATAATAGCTAGGTACGTAAGTTACCTACACCAATATAGGCGAGTATTTATTATTTACTATTAGGTACTTTGAATTATTATATTTTTTGATGATTTAATTAATATTACTAAAATACCAACCTACGTAAAAGGAATCAAAATATTATTATAACCTCAAAATGTGATACACTTTGTCTGATTGTACGATTCATATACTTGTCCGTGTTTAAACAAATTACAGATAAGTCATATGACTTATTTACAATACAACGAACATTTTTTCATAGCTGTGCATTCTTGGGGCCATCGATGTATGGAGACTCGGCAATCTCCTTTCTACAAAACAGGATGACTATCCCCTACTACTTTATATCAAGAATGAAATTATTATTTTTAATTAATAAGTATTTCTAGAAATGTACAGTTGGTTTGCAATCACAAAAGTTGTACCTATCACTATAATTACTAAGAATAATGCAGACAGATGGGAAACGGGGAGAATTAGAAGCTCTGATTTTCTTTTCTTTTTGTATTAACTTGAATCAAATCATACTCGTATAATAACAAAGATTTTATGGCTGATACCAGTTTATAATAAATTTCACTAACACCAATTCGCCAAAAGGAGATATTTATGTGCTTATGTAAAAATGTAGTTATTATTCTTTTTAAGAAATTGTAATTAATCTATACATATAATAAATTTGTAGAAAAGTGGTGTCTGTACAATGGAAATATATTAAAAAAAAGTAGCAGGGGTTGTTATTATATCGATACCGAACCCGAAATTGTAATTAAAAAAATTTTTGTCTGTTTGTCTGTTTGTCGGTGTGTTTGTGCACGCTAATATCAGAAACGGCTTATTCGATTGAGATGCGGTTTTCACTAATATATTGTGGTAAGCTTCACTTAACATTTAGTGTTTATTTCATGTCAATCGGTTCATAAATAAAAAAGTTATGTCAATATAAAGGTACACGCCTCGCGCCTGAGCTGCGCGTCCGTATATAAAGCGCGCTGAGAGTATGGCGAATAGGTAGTTGCATTCGATTATTGCGATTTACTTGAATACTGACAGTTTGGATATTTCATTTATCTATATCTAAGGGTTTGTAGGTTAGGTTGTCTTTTTTAATTTTCTTTAAAAATTTGTAAATAAATATTGTAAGCATTTGTTATAGGTTAGGCATTTCTTTCCTTGATTTTTGGTATACTTATCTTAATTTTTTATTTAGGGTTTGTTTATATGAATAATTTATAAGTATTTGGTATAGGTTAGGCAATTCTTTTCTTGATTTTCTTTATTTAAGTACAAGTTTATAAGCTCAGGTTATTAATTAATTTTTCTAGCAATTCTTTTGTTTCATAAAATTTGTACGTTTAGTTTACACATCTTAACACTTTTTGCAGTCAGCCTATGTTTTGCGATGACAATTAATAAAGCCCAAGGTCAGACGATGAAAGTTGTGGGTGTAGATCTAAGTATCAGCTGTTTCTCGCACGGTCAGTTGTATGTGGCTCTGACACGGGTTAGCAATCCTAGGAGCCTGTATGCTTTCATTCCCGATGGCCATACGTCACATATCGTATACCTACAGAAAATATGCTGCCCGAAAAGTCACTATTCCACGCGGACGAAGTCGCGGGCACAGCTAGTATTATAATATATGTGAATTGCTATACCCTAACAGGGTCTTGTAATATTTATAGAATAGTACTAAGTTCCTATAAATTTAGGCTAGCTTAAGGCTCTATGTACCTATAAATTTACAAGTGCAGTAATGGTAAATAAATAAATAAATTAATTAATTTTGATTGATTGACAAGTGTTATGAGAGGATAAATCAATAGAATAGGTGTAACGTTGGTTCTTGTTACAAAAATTAGAAATGATAAAAAGGTGTATGCCACCTCTAGCCGCTCGACGGTGATGGGTGTGCCGTCGAACCACTAAAGGGACTATGGTGACAAATCAAAGAAAGTTTTCTTATCATGCAATTTATTTTCCTTGAACTAATACAAGTTATTTTCTTATTTATATTGAGGTAGGAAACCCGTACCTCACTTATTCAAACACGGACTCTTAATACACACAGGGCGTGTTATCGATTCGTCAGACATCAAATGCTCAAATGATTCTACTCAATTACTTTAGGCACTAAAATTACAACCTTGACATCCCGGCAGGAAGGATCCTAACCAGACGAGTGGAGACTCGGTCTACGGCTAAAAGAACATGGATGTTACCTCGAGGTGGCTTCGGTTACTGACCCATGAAGCTACGCTGTCCTTAGTGTTTAAGCAACCACGCTCCTCATTCCGGGATGGGTTCAGCTACTTCAGTCTGCCCAGATCCTCCAGCAGGATACATCCAAGTCGCCAGCGACCGGAGACGTAGATGAATGATAAACGTGGAACGTTTATAAAAATATAAATTATTTCATTTCAGAATGAAATAACAATTACAAGATTACAATCGATGAAACGATGATTATTTAAACCCTGAAACAAAAGACTTTTATTAGTAACTTTATCGTCACGACCACGAGGCGTTACGGAATTCCTCTCAGGATATTCCCACTGGTTTTTCGGCTTACCTAGGAAATCCATGATCAGCTCCTTGCTGGATCATTGCAGGATTCCACCCACCAAGCCCAGGGGTACAATTCAGCGTGCTGGAAAGACACACAATGGTAAGCACGTTTCGACATAAAACCAAAACTCGAAATCCTAGGAAATGAACTTACCAGGGTACTTTGATGATGATGATCACTTTATCACTCCATGAATTAGGCCGCACATGGCCAAGTTTCCTGAGAAACCTTCTTCTCCTACCTAGGAGTCTACCACCACGCGTCTCGAGAGGAAGTGGAAAAAATCTCAATGTCAAAATCATAGCCATCAAGCAAAGACAAAAACGCACCTCTATGCCCATCAATGGAACGTGACTCGCCGATTTCAATGTTGGAATTACCAAAACAAATATCTATTAAATAAATATGTATGGTTAATCACCATAATATTTATAAGAAATAAATTTAGATTTTTAATTTAATAATATTATTTTTGTAAAACCGGCAGATTCAGTGCCTCCTCCACTAACTTTATAAACGCAATATCGATGTGTGGTATCTGTCGGCGAGCTAATAACTCGCTCCTGATCAGCTAGATGGCGTTACCCGTCCACACCGTTTCCAAGCAGTACAAATTATAAATTTGCTTTGTTACAATTCCCCCCTTCCCGCGAAAAACACCGCCCCGGTGTTTAAACTATCGGTACTACAATACTATTTCTGTTGAAGAAGGAAACTACTTAAACAAGTAACTTATATAAAAAACAAACTTGTCCACCATTAGGACGAAGTTCAAAAATAAAACCTTAACAGAAAACTAAAACAATTTAAGAGGTTTAACGAAAAATGCGTCGCGTCGAGTTTTCGAATTTCGGGTTTCGCGCATGCGCGCCAGGTCAGGATAAGCAATGTCTTGCTGTAGTCAAAGTAATCACTTTGATCCTTTTTATTTAATTTTAAATATTGTTTATTGTTAACTATTTATATTAGTCAATAGTATATTTTATCCTTACATAATCATAACAGGGCATAAGTAAGTGTGTGTTGTTATATAATGGGTAAAATATTTATCAATGTAGTAAACATTGACAATATCTTACTGTTTACATGAAGTACCTATTTTTTAAGAGTAGCCAATTAATACTAATAAAGTAATCCTTCCCAAATGTGTGTGTAAATACTTACTTACCTAATGAAAATTGTTGACATATGTAAGTCTTTTAAGTATGACCATTCGATACGTAATTTAGAAATAAAATACCGATTTCAGAATACCATTTTTATAACAATCTGATTTAGACCTATAGACCGTTTAAAGTCAAATGTTAACATCCCATTTGAATAAAGCACATCACATTTTGAGTGTGCCTACTATGTGTTACAAAATTGTTCTGTTCAAAGGAGAATGACCGGTTCTGGACCAAATGCTGCCCAAGCATGGGAACACTTTAATTTGTTTCCTTACATGAATAGTTATAAAAAAAATATAAAATAAAAAAAATCCTGCCACGGATTTATAAATCAATAAATAAATAAATCCTGGACCACTCACACCAATTATTTAGTCCTATACAGAGCATTGCTCGTATTACAGGGATCTAAATAACGGATTAGTGCCTAGTTTGGTTTTTGGGGTGGGCTAGGCACCAAGACGTGAGACGTTCTGCATTTTTTTTAGATACATTAATCTTAGACTTACCTAGACGACTTGTTAGTGCCTACATGAGGTATTATAACATAAGGTAATTATCATTTTTGTTATGTTTATCATCTCTGTTAACCAATTTTTTTTTCAAATAAATCCATTGTTTATATTATACACTCTTTTATTTTCAAAATAAGCTGTTGGTTATGATTTTTGTTAATGTAAGACCTCTACATTCAATAATTTTTTTTCTTAAAACTCCTGGGATAGATTTTGAAGCGCTTTGAGTTATCTACTAGTATTAATCTAAGGAACATTGTGCACTATGTCTCAATGTTGGGCGGCACTTGGTCCAACGTCCATACATAGATGGTCAATGTCCTTTCGTTTACAAAATAAAAGTAAATATTTTAATCAAGTAACAACTATGTGTTACAAATGACATTATGTACACTAATCAAAATGTGCGTTACCTGTTTATATGAATAGAATTACATTTTAATTTAAAATGAATAACTTTTATTCAGTTTAGGCTGATACAGCACTTGTGAATGTCAAAGAAGCTATTGCCACCGGTTTGCAAACCCTAAGCCGGGAGGGTTTACTATTGTCTGACAAAAAACGTATGACAAAAGATCATTTTACAAACAACGTTTGAAAAACTAATCATTTGACAAACTTTCATTTCGCAAACATATTACTTTAAAAACAATCATTTGACATAATACAGGTTTCGCAAATGTTTTACTTAGAAAATTATTTAACTGTTAAAACCCCCTTCCCCTCCTATCCCCCTACCCCTCCTATTCCCCTACCCCCTCATATCCCCCATTCCCATCATAGCCCCCTTCCCCCTCCTATCCCCCTTTCCCATCATATCCCCCTTCCCCCTCCTATCCCCCTTCCCCCTACTATCCCCCTTCCCCATCCCATCCACCTTCCCCCTCCTATCCCCCTTTCTCATCATATCCCCCTTCCCCCTCCTATCCCCTTCCCCCTCCTATCCCCTTCCCCCTGCTATCCCCCTACCCCCTCATATCCACCTACCCCATCATATCCCCCTTCCCCCTCCTATCCCCTTACCCCCTCATATCCCCCTACCCCATCATATCACCCTACCCCATCATATCACCATTCCCCCTCCTGTCCCCTCTGCCCCTACTATCCCCCTTCCCCCTCCTATCGCCCCTCCCCCTCCTATTCCCCTACCCCCTCATATCCCCCTTACCCCTCCTATCCCCCTTCCCCCTACTATCCCCCTTCCCCATCCCATCCACCTTCCCTCTCCTATCCCCCTTTCCCATCATATCCCCCTTCCCCCTCCTATCCCCTTCCCCTCCTATCCCCCTTCCCCCTCCTATCCCCCCTCCCCCTACTTTCCCCCTTCCCCATCCAACTTCCCCCTCCTATCCCCCTTCCCCATCCTATCCCCCTTCCCAATCCTATCCCCCTTCCCCCTCCTATCCCCCTTCCCCCATTAAAGTATCCTATGTCAGTCTGGGGTCTAAGCTACCCTTCCACTTATTTTCAGCCAAATCGGTTCATCCGTTCTTGAGTTATAAATAGTGTAACTAACCCCACTTTCTTTTATATAATAAGATATATAATATATTATATAGATATAGATATTACATTTTTTATCCAATTAATGTAGTGTATATAATATTAACATAAATTCATAACCCATAGTCTTATAAAATATTTACTCAACATAGTACTAAGAAGTGTCGGTTGCGCTTTAAACTGTACCACGCTACGCAAATCAGCGATGTTTTCGGCACAGCCGTTTCTGGGCACGAGCGACATGCGTCCTGCCTCTGAAGAGCCCGGCGGCTGACTAATTTGAAATGTTTTGCGCGGAGTGTTTTATAGCAGTTTAAAAAAATGTCTATAAAATAAATTGTGCATCATTATATAGGTTTTATGTATTCAAACTTAAGATAATATGATCTTCTTTTAAGTTAGACTAAAAACTTTTTGTAAATTAAAGAAATTAATGGTAAATTTTGCATGTTTACAACAGTGATTTCTTTGTAATTTCGCTGTAAATGGATTTGAATTTCGTATGAAAATAATCTCAAATTTAACTCATACCCCATCTAACTATTTGCGTAATGATATGTAGACTTGCATAGTAAAGTAAAATGTCCTATTTTTACAATGGTATTAAAACAATTGAGCTTCGAAATCGATGTTAAAAGTGAAGTTTACAAAACACTGCTCGGGTAAATTGTCAGTATTCACAAATACTCCATAGAAAGAAAAGTGGTATGGGCTACGATTTTAGACAAAGATACTGTTTATAATAATTTGTGAGTCGCATGTTTCTTAGATCACGTTTTCATAGAAAATATCTCGTTGAAAACTGCCTATTTTGAGTCAAAACGGCAATCGAATCGTTCAACAGTCTTAATTGTTTACTAAAAATCCAATATCATCTTTCCAATAAAAACCAACTGTCAGGAAATCCAAACCAACTTAACTTCCGACATTCCAGACTTAAAAAACCCACTCTTGCATGCATCATCATTCAAATCGCGAAATTGGACCTTTCATAATCACCTTGCATACCACTGTAGTATCAAGCTTTTAGCTTCAAACCACCCCATTCATACAGACCCATTTGAGATTCCTCCTGTGAACCAGTGGAACTCGCACTAACCCCTTGAGATTCCTCCTGTATACCAGTGGAACTCATATTATATATTTCCTTTCCCATGACAATTGTTCAGAGGGGAAGTCTTTTCTCATGACGTCGTTCAGCGGGGAAATCTTTTCCCATGACGATCGTTCAGCGGAGAAATCCTTTCCCATGACGATCGTTCAGCGGAGAAATGTTTTCTCATGACGTCGTTCAGCGGGGAAAACGTGCTATACAGTTATATGGCTTATTTAGCGAGTTACTATCCGCTCGATGTACAGCACAAACCGGCGAATGCCTAAATAAGAGAGAATTTCTCACTATAAACTTTTGCTTAGCTAGAGCAAAAAGGAACTTATCACAATTATGTGAACTAAAGTTTTATAACTAACAAGGTAGCTACCTATTTCTAAAAATCTTATTACCTGTACAGGATTTTCTAACAATCATGTTACTAAACATAAACTATAGGCTAAACCTAATTGTAACCTAAGTTATACTTAAGACCTAAGTCTAATACAACGCTAAACGCTAGCACATAATTGTGTGTCTCGTCATCGTAGGAGAGGTGATCCGTCTTCCTACGCGTCATAAACGGACTACGACACAACAATAAAAGAAAATCCTCCATAAAAGGTAGGAAAATGACATGCCTTGTCTTTGTTGGTGGTGTGTTTAACACCAACCAACACGTATTTCAACGGACTACGGCTATCAGGAACCCAAAAAAACCTATGAAGGTTATGCCAATAACAAAAGACTAAATCTTTATGTCTTTGATATGCCAAGAGCCTAGCTCTTTGCCATCATACCCTATGAGTTCGTATACCAACGGAGAAAGAACCTTCTTGACAATGCATTTCATATATTTGGGGGCTAATTTGGAGGCTTTAAACTTATTAGCATCGCTCAAAACGTAGGTCTTCCGCCAAACCTCTTGACCTTCCCTTAAGGTGACCTGTCTTCTTCGCAAGTTGTAGTGTTTTGAGTTTGATTCATGAGCCTGCACAATATTTTTGCGAACTTTCTCAAAAACATCTTTTAGCACCCCAAATTCTCCTGCGTATTCTTCTCGTGGCATCGCTATCTCATACTCGACGTCGTCAGCGTCTTTATAAAACGAGCCGTTTATTATGGGTTCCCTTCCGTGTACCAAAAAGAAAGGACTGAATCCTGTTGTTTCATTCACTGCACTGTTTATTGCAAACTGGATCTTGAACAAATTCAGATCCCAGGTTCGGTGATCGTCCTTAACATAAGAGGACACTGCTGTCATTACCGTTTTGTTATACCTCTCGACCATATTAATTTGTGGTGTATACCTTGGGCCATAATGCACTCGAGGAATATTATACCTTCTCAAAACGCTACGAAACTCTGATCCCGTGAATTGAACCCCATTATCGGTAATTACGGTTTCCGGAATTCCGTGGCTAAGTAAAACATAATTCTCGAAGCATTTTGCAACTAAAGCGCTTGTTGCGCGGCGTAGAGGAAACAGCATGGTATATTTCGAAAAACAGCATGTTACCACAAGTAAAAAAGTATATCCCGAACGCGATTTTGGTAGAGGACCTACCAAATCCATTGACAAAACTTGGAATGGTCTATAACATTGTTTCGGTTGTCCCATTTGGCCAGGTGTTAGAGTAGTTCTATGTTTATACGCTGAACAGGTCTCACAATTTTTGATGAAGTCAACCACGTCGCGATACATTCCCGGCCAGAAATACCGTAAGCTTATTCTTCTATGCGTCTTAAACACTCCTAAATGTGCCGAAGTTGGAGGCTCATGGTTTTCATTGATGACCTGTAATCGTTTTGATCTGGGGATGACCTCTTTCCAATCAAATTCTTGGGTCAGCGTATATTTCCCTTTACTAAACCTGTAAAGTGTGTTATTTTCTACTCTAAAGTTAGGGTAATTCCTCGGACAAGTCGTACAGCCATTATAAATCCTGTTGTACCAATCGTCATCAGTTGATGCAACATTAGGTGTGTTTACCACTTCTACCCTCATCAACCTAGACAATGTGTCAGGTACGACGTTGTCTTTCCCCTTTCTATGCTCGATGGTGCAATTGAACTGCGACAAACGGCATCCCCAACGAGCTAGTCTACCAGTGGGATTCTCCAAGTTTTTAAACCACTTGAGCGAAGCGTGATCAGTGATTACTGTAAAATGCCTGGTACCTAAATATGGTTCAAATTTCTCCAGAGCATAAATTACGGCTAACGCTTCTCGCTCAGTTGCGCTATAATTGCGTTCATTTTTGTTCAAGGATCTACTTATAAAAGCTATTGGGTGGTCGTACCCATCGATGTTTTGAGTTAACATCCCCCCAATTCCATAGCTAGATGCATCGCAGTGAACTGAGAATGGCAATTCAAAATTAGGACAAGCTAAAACTGGAGCTGTAACAAGGGTATTTTTTAATTTATTGAAAGCTGTTTCAGCGTCTTGGTTCCATTTAAATTTAGTTTTTGTGCTGGTGAGAGCGTTTAAAGGTGCAGCGATAGTAGCGAAATTACGAATGAACCTCCTGTACCATGAGCAAGTCCCTAGAAACATTTTTACTTCCTTTGCGTTTTTAGGTATCGGGAATTCCAGGATTGCGCGTACTTTTTCCGGGTCAGTCCTTAGACCGCACTCGTCAACCACATAACCCAGATATTTAAGGGATTTTCTGAAGAACTTACTCTTTTCGAAGTTAATAGTCAGGTTTGCACTCTTAATTTTTTCGTAAATTCGCTTCAGTATTAAGATGTGCGTATCTAGATCCTCGCTGACCACGCAAATATCGTCCACATAACAGAAAGCTAATCCTTTAGTTACGTCGCAGCAGAATGGATGGCCGAACAATTTATCCATTAGTCTCTGCTGTCGAGCTGGAGCACCGCACAAACCAAAAGAGAGAGTCCTCATGTAAGCCAATTTGCCAAAAAGAAGCTTTAAAATCGATGGTACTGATGTATTTTGCGTTTTTTAGACTGTCCAGAATCTGTGGAATGTAGGGTATTGCATAGGCATCGCCTTTGCTGACCGCATTCAGCTTGCGACAATCAAGGCAGAACCGCAATGTGCCATCCGGTTTTGGTACCATGAGAACTGGATTGTTCCACGGACCCTCGCTTGGTGCAACCACGTCGAGCTCTAGCATCTTGTCTAGCTCCTTATGAAGTTGTTTCAGCTTCTCGGGTGACATAGGATAAGGCTTGCACTTGATTGGTGGTGAATCACCAGTATCTATGATATGCTGTGTCAGATGTGTCCTACCTAAACCCTTCCTCTCAAATGAGATGTCATAAAATTGTTGGACTACTTGTTCCGCCAATCTCTTGTTTTCAGAGGACATGTCATCAAAAGATTCAATACCATATACAGGTTTATCCAAAGAATTCGCGTTCTTTAGGAAATGCTTTGGCGTCTGCTGATACGAAACATTTTTGAAGATTGAAGGCATTAAATTAAATGACTTCCAAAAGTCAACGCCAAATATAATATTAGAAGTTATTGAGGGTATAACGAAAAATTTTATTACATTTGTGACCCCTCCAAAAGTGATAGGTAATGATAATACACCTATAGCTTCACACTCGGAACCATCAGCTACACAAACTTTACAATTACCAGAATTGTCCATTGAGTAACCCAATGACATTAACTTTTCATGTGCTCCATTTCCTACAATTGAAACAGCAGCTCCCGAATCCAATAAACCACACAATGTCACGTCATAAATGTTTACCTCTAAATATGGCCGTATATCATTATTATCTGGCCTGAACAAAACCGAAACCATGTTGTTATTCTTAAAAAACCTGGAAACCACGTTTAACCATTTGTTTTTTCCCTCCGCTACGACCTTTTCGGAGGGGCGGTGTCGGTTAGGCCTATTTAGTTTTTTGGCGCTATTTTACACTTTGGACAAGTGTTGATTGTGAACCCATCATTTCCACAACCAAAACACCGTATTTTATTTTTAAATTTACTGTCTGCATGAGCATTTGACTTCCTGTAATAAGAAGTACATTTTTGCTCACCTTGCTCTTTATGTGATTTTGTCGAAGAATGACCCACATCTGCATTCCTAAACTGATGTGAAGAACGACCCATATCAGCTTTCCTAGGGTAGTGTGAAGAATGACCCTCCGTTCTTGTTTGGGTGTTATGTTGTTTTCCCTTAAAATGAAAAGCTGCGGAAACCTGTGTTTTCTTGTTACCCTGGTAGTCATACTCAGGTGCAAGTAATGATTTGCTGGTAGGATCGTTAAATAATTTCGACTTCAAACGAGCAGACTCAATTTTCCTACATTTGTCCTTAAAATCGGACATTGACGTAATGTCTAATAGCGCCAGTTGTTCCGTGTACACGGGCCTAACATTGTGCATTAAAATCTCAAGTTTGTCTTCCTCAGACAATGGTTTTTTAAGACGTGAAAACATACAGTTCATAACTGCAAAATAAATGTGTATCGGTTCTTCTTTGTGTTGTGTGCGTGAACGAATTTCGCCTAACAAACGATAGTCAAAATCTACAGGAGCAAACTCCTCCAACAACAGTTCACTTAACTCCTTCCAGGAAGAAACTTGTTCCTTGACCCCCCTGTACCATAACAATGCCTGATCCTTAAACAAGGCGAACGCTGTGTCGAACAAAACGGTGTCACTTACCTTGTAAGCTGTAGCCCGCTCTGCTACCATTTCCAAAAAAGAATGAGGGCTGCCACTACCATCAAAAGCTATGTTCCATTTGGCAATGTTTTTAATACCCGAACTGGCTAATACGCTGTCCGTAGTGACCTCCGTATTGTCCTGTTCCCCTTTTAGGACTGGTTTGCTAAAAAACTTCTCTATCTTGGTACCTATACTGGTGAGATGTGCTAGGAGCTTCTCCTGGGTCACCCTATCTCCGGAATCTTCACAAACTAAACGTTTCAGTCTATGATACACATGACAGTACAGTGCCCTAATGCGAGATAAACAATAGTTGTCGCGAGATTTTTCAAAGTTGTCAATCTTCGAGACCAGTTCTTCTATTTTATTTTTAATTATTTTAATCTCTGGTCCTGGATCAACATCCTCACTAACATACTCAGCCGGACCAAAACTCGACAAAGATTTCAACTGTTTTCTAAGTTTTTGCACTGTAGTCTCTGGTGTCTCTGAACGTGTGGTCACCTCATAAATCAACTCATCCCGGAGCAAGGAGTGATAATAAACTGTGTCAATATCCATTTTTGCACTTAATTATTTATGCAATAAATATTTGAAAAAAAAACTATAAGTATTTTGATTTAAGCATTTGACCTCCGATCACAAAATTGTATTTTCAATTTATAAACCAACAGTTTATAATTACTTAATTAAAACTTTTGTTAGGCAATATTGTTTTATCACTTATAATATTATGTAATATCTTTGTATTATTTTTATTACACACAACACTATTTATGACCTTTTGTAAACATACAATTCAAAATATCAATGATTGTAACATAGGAAACCAGTAATATTATTATGTATGCTCCCTATGTACAATGGCACTGTATTAAATATGCAAATGTACTGCAACAACAACAATACTTGTTGATATTCACTTTCTTAAAACAAGGAAATATTATTCCTATTTATAAATGCTTACTGCCTGTTTGTATGAACAAGCTTATATGAATAACCTAACTAAAGGTATAACCTTAAACCTTAGTACACAACAAAAGATACTTAATATAAAACACAGTGTTTTCCAAAATAAATATTTGGTACCCTGTTACCAAATAAACAAAACAAGTGCTATAAATTAATAAGTAGGCATTTCCAGACAAACTCCTCCAGAGATTTGATCTGTTTTTTATAATAACATAACCTAACTTATACAGGAAACTTAACTATTAAGTTTATTTAACTTTTACACAAAATTGTAACCACTGCACGCTGTTACTGTAGTATAAATATGTAAAAAAATATAATTGTACCCCTACAAATAAAATATTTAATTTAAAATTGATTTTAAAATCATTTGAGCAAAATCCGTCACAATTTCAGTTCTTATTTACTGAAATTTCCTTATGGGCGCCATTTGTAACGTTGGTTCTTGTTACAAAAATTAGAAATGATAAAAAGGTGTATGCCACCTCTAGCCGCTCGACGGTGATGGGTGTGCCGTCGAACCACTAAAGGGACTATGGTGACAAATCAAAGAAAGTTTTCTTATCATGCAATTTATTTTCCTTGAACTAATACAAGTTATTTTCTTATTTATATTGAGGTAGGAAACCCGTACCTCACTTATTCAAACACGGACTCTTAATACACACAGGGCGTGTTATCGATTCGTCAGACATCAAATGCTCAAATGATTCTACTCAATTACTTTAGGCACTAAAATTACAACCTTGACATCCCGGCAGGAAGGATCCTAACCAGACGAGTGGAGACTCGGTCTACGGCTAAAAGAACATGGATGTTACCTCGAGGTGGCTTCGGTTACTGACCCATGAAGCTACGCTGTCCTTAGTGTTTAAGCAACCACGCTCCTCATTCCGGGATGGGTTCAGCTACTTCAGTCTGCCCAGATCCTCCAGCAGGATACATCCAAGTCGCCAGCGACCGGAGACGTAGATGAATGATAAACGTGGAACGTTTATAAAAATATAAATTATTTCATTTCAGAATGAAATAACAATTACAAGATTACAATCGATGAAACGATGATTATTTAAACCCTGAAACAAAAGACTTTTATTAGTAACTTTATCGTCACGACCACGAGGCGTTACGGAATTCCTCTCAGGATATTCCCACTGGTTTTTCGGCTTACCTAGGAAATCCATGATCAGCTCCTTGCTGGATCATTGCAGGATTCCACCCACCAAGCCCAGGGGTACAATTCAGCGTGCTGGAAAGACACACAATGGT
The DNA here is from genome assembly GCA_949319885.1 of Mecyna flavalis. NCBI lineage: Eukaryota > Metazoa > Arthropoda > Insecta > Lepidoptera > Crambidae > Mecyna > Mecyna flavalis. The sequence goes on from OX439413.1 coordinate 12,994,105, forward strand.
AAGCACGTTTCGACATAAAACCAAAACTCGAAATCCTAGGAAATGAACTTACCAGGGTACTTTGATGATGATGATCACTTTATCACTCCATGAATTAGGCCGCACATGGCCAAGTTTCCTGAGAAACCTTCTTCTCCTACCTAGGAGTCTACCACCACGCGTCTCGAGAGGAAGTGGAAAAAATCTCAATGTCAAAATCATAGCCATCAAGCAAAGACAAAAACGCACCTCTATGCCCATCAATGGAACGTGACTCGCCGATTTCAATGTTGGAATTACCAAAACAAATATCTATTAAATAAATATGTATGGTTAATCACCATAATATTTATAAGAAATAAATTTAGATTTTTAATTTAATAATATTATTTTTGTAAAACCGGCAGATTCAGTGCCTCCTCCACTAACTTTATAAACGCAATATCGATGTGTGGTATCTGTCGGCGAGCTAATAACTCGCTCCTGATCAGCTAGATGGCGTTACCCGTCCACACCGTTTCCAAGCAGTACAAATTATAAATTTGCTTTGTTACATAGGTCAAAATTCAAAAAGATAAATCCCACAATGATATAATATATTTTACATAAACATACATAGATTTGACATAGCACCATACATACACTAACCATTGAGCTACGACAATAAAAAAAGTATTAATTTATCTACAATACATATTTAATATCAATTTTAAAAGTTTCCATACAAATTACAAGCTTTGAAATAATTCTACGTATATAGCATTTCCAAAATTACATTTTCAAATTATCTTTCCTTAAAAACCAATCGACTTTCAGATCAATCCAGCAACTTTAGTCTTTAATCAATAGCATAAATAAAATCTGGAGGTCGTGGGTTCGATGCTGTCCTTGGATCTAGTTGTTAGTAGGACCTTTTCAGAATCCAACAGGCTAGCTATCAACCCCAGACGAAATCTGCCGCCATAACAGCTCTGGCTGTGTTCCGGCAATATTAATGTGGTAGCCAGTGTACTTAAAATCAAAAGTGTTAGTTTGAAATGAAAGGTGTCTACAGTGTGGAAGCACCATTGAGTTACAAGTACTACGTTTAAAGAGGCTATACGGAACAAAAAATGTGTCGCAAAATGATGACTGGACTGACTGATATATTTGCTACAGCGGATGTCGTCTAACCAAACTATAAAACTTGCAGCGCTATAGATTGCTTACAGAGTATATTTTTCTGGCGACCAAAACGTCGTAAGCGCCATGCAAAGCAAGGCGCTTACGCATTTTGTTCGAAATGCCTATCTCATAGATCTTGAATGAGTTGTTGTCGTAACCATGGTAACGGCAACAAAGCATCGCGCAAAAATTTTGTTTGCGGTGTCGGTTCTATACGCTAGTAATTGTAGTTCAATGGGAAGCACTTAGCTTCTTGATTAAGAGTCCCTCAATGGAACAAACTCCAGTGGGCGCTTACCATCAGGTGGGCTGCGTACCTGTCTGCCAACTGAACTAAGACAAAAATAAATATTTTTGAAATGTTTGTCTGATGATCTGAAAATCGGTCGATTTCTTCATAATACATTATGATAATTGCCCCCTACAGTGATATTAATTTACAATTAGTGTTTATAAAATTGTACACAATAGACAATATTCTATACTAGACATATAAAATTATGTAAAATAATTTAGTGCCTTTTTAACTTTTAGCAAAACCTTACATTAAGAAATTACATAAAACATTTTTTTAATGTTATACAGTTTTGATTTGACGTCATATTTAGACTTTTGGGAAATTATAAATAAGTCCCTCTCTTGTTTACATTTTGTTTTAAATTCTCTACGTTGAAACCCACAGGTAGGATACAAGCTCAGCCATTACTATGCTTACACGACTGAAGTCTTATAAGAATGCATATAACAAAAAATAATACATACTCGGACTGTAATCGAAGCTCGATACCAAGGTCCTTTGAACTTATTATATAGACAAAATAACTCCAAAATGGCAAGAATATAGAGTATTAAAATTATTTGTATAAAAACAGATTATAAAAAACTGTATTTCTAGGGAACACATTGTATTTCGAGACAAATATTATTAAACATAAACTGTGAAACGTAGACAGCTTTTAGTCATGGTTAATATGGATAGAAAATTAATAACATAACTCGGTATAGTTATTACACACCGCATAATTATAGACCGTCAACGTCGTGCTGGCCGCTCCTGCGGGGTACAGGGGAAGGCAGGGACGGGGCAGCACGCGGCTCGTGCGCAAGGCCACGCCCTCCGCTACACATGTAACGATTTGCGATTTAGATAAATCTTAAGATTTTCAATGATACGAAATACAAATTTAGATCTTTGTGGCTCAGTGTTCATCGGATTGACGGTTCAGGGTAAAAACAAGTAAATAAGAAAGTGTATTAGTAAAAGAAATTTTGAAGAACATATTTTACATAATCATCCTAAACTGAATGTCACACGATTAACAACAACTTTAATTATCATCGCAATCCATATCTGTTTCCTCATCGTTGCAATCATAATCTGTGTCCGTGTCTTCATCTAAGTTAATAATCATCCTGCAAACAAACAACATTTCAGTGAGTACCTATATACGCTAATACATATATACGCTATATACAATTTCCTTTGCTTGACGTCCAATTGGTTTTATCTTCGGATTTATCTTCGATCGTAACCTCGTCTGCTCCTAAGATTCAAGTGACCGAGACAAGCGACCACAAGCGACTGGCGCTCCGTTGCACGCGTCGTGCTCGCTCCCCTCCCGCCACACTTGTCGCTTCCCCTCTGAGACCCTCTTACCGCGTCCCTGCCTACCCCTGTACCCCGCAGGAGCGGCCAGCACGACGTTGACGGTCTATAGAAAGAGACAACCCCGGTTTTAAATTTGTAGAGCGCCATCTCCGTCGGCCGGTTTTAAATTTTTTCTTACAGAGAGGGGGTTAGGTAATAAAGACCAACATTTTCCCGAATATCACATTGCTGTAAGTTTTAAATTTATTAAAAAATCGCTTCTTGTATCACTGCTTTAAATGGTTACCGAACTTTTTGATATTTTGTGAGAAAGAGATGACAGTATACAATCTCAAACAGACTACCAATTTCTTCGGCCAAATTCGTATTAACCCAACACGTAATAATTAACTTAAAAACATCAATGTCTTTGAAATAAATAAACGCACACAAGATGAAAAATTACTTAATTACAAAATAACAATTAGGCTAAGATACTTACACATTTGTATTAAAAGGTTAACTTCTACAAAAATTGACCAGAAAATAGACGTCACTTCAAAATCAGAGCCTAGCCTTATAGAGTTATAGTTAAAGTCAAGGCATTTTTAGAAATTTGAATTAATCACCACGCTTGCCAAATGACACCACTATTATAACACTCTCTGCCCGTAAAGTAACAAAATATTGTGCTCTCTGACGCACTTATAGGATAGAGACGCTTCAATGTAGTTTCGTATCTATTTCATGAAATAGCATGAAGTTAATGGCTTTGACTTTATGACATTAATTACATAAATGACTGGCTCAATGCTCAGATAAGCCTATAGTGTGGCAGCACATTAAGTGACGTTTTTAATTGTGTCCAATCACTGTCAATCACTGATCTCTATGACACTGGATGGGCGATTGTCACCAAATGTTTGATCCGATTTGAAAATCGCCATGTTGGCGCTGAGAGCAGTAGTTAGTGTACTTGGAACTAATAATAGTGCTGACTTTCGCAGATAAACTTCGGTAATGCTGTCATTGTCAATGTCAATGGCTCTCCATTTGACTCATGTTCTGAGCCATTTGAAGTCATTTTAGTTCCCAGTACACTAATGGGGGGCGCTTCAAATCGACATAAAAATAGCTGTCATTTCAATGTATAGCCACTCCAGCGTAATACGCCGCGCGTATTATAATGGACCTCAGTGCCCTCAATGGAATAGGCCGCATTGGCCGCTTACCAACAGGCGGGATGACAACTAGAGTGATAAAAAAAAATTCAATGACAGACAACTGGATTATAAAAATTATAATGACCACGCTTGCCGAATACAGATTAATGATTTCAAATTCGAGCTAATATAGAAAAACTTTCAATAATACTTTACCTAGGTATTGAACCCACAATCATCTATCACTAGGACATAGTTTGGAAACATCCATTAGCCTCTAAAGGAGATCGTTTCTCATTCTTTAGGAAATGCGACAGTCTCCCAAAAACACGATTGACCTCAAGCCCATTTGAAACTGTTTTTTACAATACTGCTCAAATTCGTTGTTGTTCCGAATAGAAATCTTAAGTGTAACTGATATTTTAACGCTATAAAAAATAACCACAATGAACATGTTTTGAAAAAGATAGAACACTCATTTTCAATTTCGTTTGTGAATACTTAATTTGATTTATGTGACATTTATGTTATGTCCAATTGAAAAATAATAATTACAGAGTCGCTAACCCAACAGATTGAGAAACGATGGTAACCTTACATCAATTGTCTTTAAAATTCCTAAAACACATTAAATAATAAAAAACAAAGATTTCAAAGATTAGGCAAAATCCATTCTTATCCTTATCATTGTAGAACAGTCTCGTGGTTACTCTGAAATCGTTTACCTAAGTGCTTTAGAAGCAGGATAGTTAATTCTTTACCGATATGTCATGCCGTTTTGTGCCTAATATGTGATGTGCACTACGTCACCGCCCACGGATAGAAGACATTGGCCCTGGAACAAAATGAGCTCTTATAGTTCCTAAAATCTAGGATGATAGCTGGGACAGGTGTTACAGTGACATTGCCAGAGACGTCGTTGTCTCATAAGAAAATGTAAAGTTTTTTTTTTTACAAAGCGATGTTATCGATATTTTACAATCGATACTATGTATGTATGTTAAAGGGTATTGGTACGCTTTAGTCCCAAGTTTCACACACGGCCGCAGGCCTAGCTAGGTTACGGTGATTGATAGCATTCTCTTCCGAAAAATTTGCCCAATGTTGGACAAAACCTCAGCTGCTCTCTTAAGCGGCTGGGGTATCATCATCATCATCTCAGCGACTCCCGGTTGCACCCAGTATGGAGCTCAGGGTTGCGCTTCGACTATGATCCTAGATTCGACAAGCCTGGTTATTTCAGTGGAGCGATTGCAATCTGACCTCCATAACCCTTAGACCTACTTGAAACATAGTCGGGACAAGCTGGGGTATAACGGACACTTATTTATCCACTTAAAAAGAAAATGGGCGTCATATGTACCTGGTTCTTGTGCGCGTTGTCCTGCAGCATGAGCTGCGTGATGTAGAAGGACGTGAGCGCGTTGCCGCCCAGCGCCGCTGTGTACGCGCGGACTATGGCCAGCACCTAACAACACAGAATAACAACACGCTGTAGATACGGATGACTGTACTAACTTCAAAAATGTAGAATATCTATGTATTTTCTGTATGTGTGTTTTGGCAGTATCTTTCGAAAACCATAACCACTAACAACTCTTAACAACACGTTGTAGGAATAGAAATATCGAATAAAAACTAGTTATCGATTTGAATGCTTGATTTTTTTTGTTTTACTTCATAACTTTAGCTGGGTGTTCTAATTTAAGTGATTCTTTTTTCGAAAGTTGGTCCATATTGTGTAAAAAAAAATTTAATGAGATCAGGCAAGTAATTAGTTTAATAATTTTTTTTCGATCACAGCTAAATTTGTGATCACCAATCCGCATGTCAAGCCAAGCGTGGCGATTTAGTTAGTGCCGATCATTGTGACGATAACTTGATTTCAATGTTGCTCTGCGGTAAACATTATAAGGCATATTGTGTATGCGTGTTGTGTATGTGTATACTGCGTGTTTTTTTAGTCGTTGTTTTCCCGCAGCAGAACGCTTCACCTTCAGTAGTACTATCGATTTATGCAAGTAATTTTTTTTTTTTTTTACTTTTTTTGAATTTTTTTTTTAAATTTTAATGGGAAAATGGAAACCAAATGTGAATAAATAGTAAATATTCATTTTTTTGATAAACGCGAAGGGGAATGACCCCGGCCGGTGACCGTCCGTGACGCAGCTAGTACTATTGGTTCGAGTTTCGTCTATCATAATCGTAAAACTTTTTATTTGACTAAAAAAACTTTATTAATCTATTTTACTACTAAGATAGAATCATTTTAATGCGGGAAAACAACGAATAAAATTCCACGCTGTATATGTGTACCTCGCTGGTGAAGGTGTGCAGAAAGCCGCTAAGGCCGCCCAGTTCGCGCACGGCGGTGGTCTCGCGCACGAACAGCAGCCGCAGCGCGCATACTCGCCGTACGCGCCGCGCGCCCGCCGCCCACCACACTGACGATAGCGCCACTGCTGTTGGCGCCTGCCGATATAAAACTAATCTTACTTACGTACACATAAAGGTTACGTTTCAGAAAAAAAGCGCTAGGAAGCGCTTGTAAGCAAAATGGCGATCGTTAAGCGGGAAGCGCTGTCAAATTTTTCCTCTAGGACGCTAAGTTGGCTTTAACCGGGGAAACTAACCTAATTTAAATATATGTCTGTAAATTATTGAATCGCTGAGCATTAAACTATTTAACAAAATACCACAACGTCTTGTAGAATTACCTTTAAATAAATTTAAAGTCATAATTAAAGATTACCTTATGAGGAAAGGTTACTACAAAGTAGAAGATTACTTAAATGACAAGACTCTGTGGACATGAAACACATTTGCTTCTCTGCACATCTACTCTTATACTTATTTATTGTACTTATTATATTATTATTAAGTTGACATTATATTGTTATTAAGTTGACATTATATTGTTATTAAGTTGACATTATATCGATACCTCCAATGAACACTACGCTAACTTCAAAAGTGCAGGTTTACAGGAGGAGCTCTTGAAAGAAAAAAGTTGATAAAATCTTTATTTTTGTAGTTATTTTCTTGATATTTTTTGTGTGAGTAACTACTTTACTGATGCTTAAGATCCGCATAGTAACATTTAAAAAAACTTATGGGTTTTTTAATTAGCCTCACTTAGCGGGATGTAACGCAGAAAGCTCTAATTTAAGATCGGGATACACTCCGCCAATCCTAAGTTAGCGGAATATATTCGGGAATATTACAGGCTACAAAAAAATAAATTAAATGTATACTACATAAAATAAAATTAATAATTACATTTAAAATCGACTTCATTACCAATTTAGAGTATTTTGAACAATGTTTTTATTATAATAAGATCGTAATGTATGAAAAAGAAAAGTTAGCGTTTTGTAGTAGGATAAGCCGAAAATCGTTGAGCCGTTATACAAGCCGCTAACAAATAAATAGCGTAGAGTATCTTAACTGTGTCATTACTTAGCGGCCTTTCGTCCATATTGGCAACTAAGCTTATGTAACCAGTTCCAAAAAATATTATTTTTTCGTTGGTGTTTTAAGTAGTTGTGAGGGAAGAATTATTTTTCCACTTCGTAGATTAAATTATTTCCATTATAGTAACCCGAGACATTGTGCAAAAAATCCCGATATGATGTGGGATTGTTGTGATATACAACTGGCTCGGTGTAGTTGATTTGAATTAAAACGTACTATGCAAAACACTTTTAAATCATTTATTAATACTTAGAAAAATTTTAGGCAGTGGCCTACTGTAATATCTTAAATTTTAATTGCTGAATAGTTGCACTTATTTCTGTGTCAATATCATGATAATTATTTGGTATTTTGTCGTTTTTAACTGCTGAATTTATTTATTAAATTTTTGTTTCCTTCATTAGAATGCCCAACACTTATGCGATGGATGGGTTATTATTTTCCACAAAACGATTAATTCTAGCATGCCATCCTTCCAAATGGCTGCCATCCTTAATACTGTTTAACTGTTCCCCTTCACAACACCAGATTTTAATGAATCTTGTAGCCAGTTACGATCGAAGTAAAAATTTAATTGTGCTATTAGATCAGCTAATATATTTTATAAGCAATTGGGCCAAACCTGCACATTTTGCAACATGCCGCCTCTGAGCTGGCTTGATACTTAGCTGTTCTGCTTTTTTAAAAAGACTTTGACTAAAGTGGTTAAAACAATCTTTTACATCTGTTTGAGGATATGGTTTCTGAATGCCATTAAAAGCAAATCTTCAAAAGCAACAAGCATTTTACGTGGTTTCCAGAGAGGAAATTTAGTTTTGATTATTTGTAAAGGATTTTTTTTTCTTGTCTTGGTTTTGGAGGATGGCAAAAAACAATGGTACTATTTTTGGGTAATAACAATCTAGCTGTGAATGGTAAAGTAAAAAAAATCAAAAGTGCAAGTAACAACTTTTTCGGCAAAATTCTAACGTCATTTTAATCAGCCAATAAAAATATGAAAAAACAATCGTTTCCTCCATAACTAATAAAATTCACAATTATTAATATTTGGTTTCCTTGACACCCAACACATAGTATAATAAACAATCATTATAAATGACTGTAACTCATTATACTAATAATTATTTTCCGATAGAAGTGGCCAGTCACAAACATTTAACGTTCATAATAGATAGCAAAAAGTTACAAAAATGGAAAAATTCTTTTTCTTCCACAACTAGGTAGTTACCAAACAGCAAAAAAAAATTTTGTAACTAGTTACATAAGCTTAGTTACCAATATGGACGAAGGGCTAAGCGGTTCGTTTTATACTAGAAAACAAAACTCTTGTATTATAATTGTAGCATTTCATGCAGCTAATTTCGATTTTAATTTACTACAAGATAGTGAAAATTATTAAACTTAGTAATGTTTAACTCTGATTTACACTACGTTATATATTTATTTGTTCAAAAGTGCATTCAACGGGCGACACACACCGCTAACTGTCACATGAACAAATACTTTCCCGCGCAACACCCCGCCAACTCCTAGTTGGCGGCGTATCTCCCGCGGGCCGGCATTCGCGCTAGCCGAATACACACCACTATATTAAGACAGCGGCTTGTCCACCCCGTAATTGAAGAAAGTACCTTTACTTGGCGTTATGTAAATCTCAAAACTTTTTTGTTTTTAAAGATATTGTCATGAAAATTTGGGGGCATAATATTAGTAAAAAAGTGGGTCGATTTCTATAAAAAACGAAAAATGGCAAATTTTGAGTTAGCGTAGTGTTCATTGGAGGTATCGATATTATTATTATGTTAATATTGTACAACACTAAATGATTTAAAAAAGGCTATCATATGTGACTGTTGAGTTTCTTGCGGCACTTCTTCTCAACAGCAAGCCATTCATTCACGTCGAAGTGCTGGTAGGAAAAAAAGTTTATGACGTGCAAAAGAATTTCTTGGTAAATCAAATTGCAAAATAAATACTTTGACTTTGACTTTGACTTTGACTTTATTCATATTAAAAAATTACCAATCATGAATAATATATTAAAAAATGTTACAACAACAACTTATAAATATAATAACAACATATTATGAACTATCTATACCACTTATAACTCTACTTCAAAACAACAAAATAAATAAGCAAAATGGCGGATTATGTCAGCGCTACTGAAGATAGCAAACGTGTCCTGGCCGAAAAATGTTTTCAGCGCTAGTAAGCGCTCTCAAGCGCTTTTTTCTGCCAAACGCAACCAATGTGTCGTGTTTTCTATTGGGGTGCTCGGCTCGCATTCAATCAATGGCATCATCTGTGGAAGCACGTTATGCTACGGAGCGCGGTGTAGTGGGTCGCGAATCGCCTAAAAACCTTAGAATACAGCATGATGATATTTCGTCACCATCAGCATCGCCGATTCCGTTACCATGGTTACCATTCCCGTCGGTTTCAAGTGTTTCAACTTGTTCAGACAAGTCAAACACATTCCTTGTCTAGCGCGAAGATGTCGCCGGTAGCGTCGCCATGGTTACCTCGGCTTGTTACTTCCTCGTTCAGCGCGAAGATGTCGGTGTCAGGGTCACCAGTACCGTTGTCATGGTTACCTCAGCTCGAATTCACTCACCTGTCCATTAGCAGGAGTGGTCGTCTTATCCTCGACCGGCTCCGAAGTGCTCTTGACCAGCTGTTCCTCGTCCAGCGCGAAGATGTCATCATCAGCATCGCCGGTGCCGTTGCCATGGTTACCGGTGCCGTTCTCGGACGCGGTTGGTTCGGGTTTGTTGGGATCTTGGAGGCGGATCGCTGCCCCTGATACTACTAGCTGAATTTCGTCCTGAGGGATAGTGAAAATTCAGGTAAAAATTTTGTACTAAGCAATATGAAAATTTTGCCGAGTGACAATGTCACGATTAAGTAACTTATGTTTTTTTTAATACCACGAATTTCCGCTCAAGCCTACCTAAGGTCTACCTAAGGCAGAGCCATCACCAAAAAAATGTTTTAGTAATTTTTATTAGGAAAATGTAATACTAAACGCTAACGCTTTTGTTGTCGGAGACCAAAACTAATTTTGGGGTTGCAGGTCGCTGCGCCATCTTAGTAAGAATACTAAACGGTAAAACTCGTGGCAGGCGGAGTAATAAAACGCAATCTCGCAGCCAGAACATAATATGCGCTGCCATCCACGAGTCTTTGTGTTTAGTATATGTAGTAAAGGTCACTGGGCAACTTAGTATGGAAACTATACCCACGGCCTACAAAAACAAAATTGGTTTGGATGTTTAGATAAACTTCCCTAGTTTACGAAGATATATGTCGCATCAATGTAGAGTATGGGAATCAGCCCAAAAATTAAAAATAAAATATAAGTAGTACCCTTTAGTGATAAGACATTTTTAGACTATTTGCATTGAATGGGTGTCTTGATTACACGCTGGAGCAACTGAACTCGTCGTGTTCGTCTGCCCCCTCTAACCATACAAGTCTGTTGGGCACCTAAATGATATTACGAGGATATATGTCGCATCAATGTAGAGTATGGGAATCAGTCAAAAAATTAAAAATAAAATATAAGTAATATCCACTAGTGATAAGACATTTTTAGACTATTTGCATTGAAAGGGTGTCTTGATTACACGCTGGAGCAACTGAACTCGTCGTGTTCGTCTGCCCCCTCTAACAATACAAGTCTGTTGGGCACCTAAAGATAGTTGTTTTTTAGATTTCTCCCGCGTTAAAAAAAAAAAAGAACTACACAAAATGAAATGTAGGCTAGCACTCATTAATTTACAAATAATTTGATATCTGTAGGAAATATTTCGAAGACCGGGTCAGATTATGCCCAATGACCTTTTAAAGCCACAGTAAAATTAAATTTATAGCCAGCGCGTCCAGGGCTTTGCCCACTTGCCGCTTGGTCCTGCGGGACTCACCTCGGGCAGGTCGAGGCTGAAGCTGGTGGTGAGCAGCGCGGCGGGCTGCAGCCGGCGCAGCTTGTAGGCCAGCGCGTCCAGGGCTTTGCCCACTTGCCGCTTGGTCCTGCGGGACTCACCTCGGGCAGGTCGAGGCTGAAGCTGGTGGTGAGCAGCGCGGCGGGCTGCAGCCGGCGCAGCTTGTAGGCCAGCGCGTCCAGGGCTTTGCCCACTTGCCGCTTGGTCCTGCGGGACTCACCTCGGGCAGGTCGAGGCTGAAGCTGGTGGTGAGCAGCGCGGCGGGCTGCAGCCGGCGCAGCTTGTAGGCCAGCGCGTCCAGGGCTTTGCCCACTTGCCGCTTGGTCCTGCGGGACTCACCTCGGGCAGGTCGAGGCTGAAGCTGGTGGTGAGCAGCGCGGCGGGCTGCAGCCGGCGCAGCTTGTAGGCCAGCGCGTCCAGGGCTTTGCCCACTTGCCGCTTGGTCCTGCGGGACTCACCTCGGGCAGGTCGAGGCTGAAGCTGGTGGTGAGCAGCGCGGCGGGCTGCAGCCGGCGCAGCTTGTAGGCCAGCGCGTCCAGGGCTTTGCCCACTTGCCGCTTGGTCCTGCGGGACTCACCTCGGGCAGGTCGAGGCTGAAGCTGGTGGTGAGCAGCGCGGCGGGCTGCAGCCGGCGCAGCTTGTAGGCCAGCGCGTCCAGGGCTTTGCCCACTTGCCGCTTGGTCCTGCGGGACTCACCTCGGGCAGGTCGAGGCTGAAGCTGGTGGTGAGCAGCGCGGCGGGCTGCAGCCGGCGCAGCTTGTAGGCCAGCGCGTCCAGGGCTTTGCCCACTTGCCGCTTGGTCCTGCGGGACTCACCTCGGGCAGGTCGAGGCTGAAGCTGGTGGTGAGCAGCGCGGCGGGCTGCAGCCGGCGCAGCTTGTAGGCCAGCGCGTCCAGGGCTTTGCCCACTTGCCGCTTGGTCCTGCGGGACTCACCTCGGGCAGGTCGAGGCTGAAGCTGGTGGTGAGCAGCGCGGCGGGCTGCAGCCGGCGCAGCTTGTAGGCCAGCGCGTCCAGGGCTTTGCCCACTTGCCGCTTGGTCCTGCGGGACTCACCTCGGGCAGGTCGAGGCTGAAGCTGGTGGTGAGCAGCGCGGCGGGCTGCAGCCGGCGCAGCTTGTAGGCCAGCGCGTCCAGGGCTTTGCCCACTTGCCGCTTGGTCCTGCGGGACTCACCTCGGGCAGGTCGAGGCTGAAGCTGGTGGTGAGCAGCGCGGCGGGCTGCAGCCGGCGCAGCTTGTAGGCCAGCGCGTCCAGGGCTTTGCCCACTTGCCGCTTGGTCCTGCGGGACTCACCTCGGGCAGGTCGAGGCTGAAGCTGGTGGTGAGCAGCGCGGCGGGCTGCAGCCGGCGCAGCTTGTAGGCCAGCGCGTCCAGGGCTTTGCCCACTTGCCGCTTGGTCCTGCGGGACTCACCTCGGGCAGGTCGAGGCTGAAGCTGGTGGTGAGCAGCGCGGCGGGCTGCAGCCGGCGCAGCTTGTAGGCCAGCGCGTCCAGGGCTTTGCCCACTTGCCGCTCGCAGGCTCCACGCACGCCGCCTGTCAGGCTGCTCCCCGACACCTTGCCTCGCCACACCTGACGATACAAACGTTAATATTGTAACCGTCAAATAATCCCTGCTTAAAGGGAAAAGCTAGCTTTGTAGATAAGGATAAGAATGTGTCAAGGGGTCATTTTATGAAATTGGACTGACTTCGATTCCGAGAAACTGAGAAAAATTTTATGTAAGACACAACCGGCTGTATTTCACTGATCAATATAAACAAATCAGGTATTCTTCTATTTTAATTTTAAAATGAATCAGAAATAAAAAAAATTTTTGCTTGTGACAGAAGTGGCATTTGACATGACAGAGCTGTCATACACGATGATTTGTGACTGTAAAGGAATTTTGTGGCATGCCACACCTAACACAAAAACACCCCTTTCACCCCGTTCAAATACTACAGGCTAAAGCTTAGCGTCCACAGGTCCGCATCGCACGCAACGGATTTTAGTTTGCCTTGTACAAAAACTCATACAATAGCGTCCACTGATCCCCACCGTACGGACCGCTCATCGGCAATGCCTACCATGCAATGCGTACCGATGACGTCATACGGAATGCCGATCAGTGGACGATCAGTGGATTGCTGATACTCGCGGCGGCAATCCGATCACTGCCGATACAGTGGACGCAGTCTGTAAAATTAATTCGTTTGATGCGATCCGTCCGATGCGTGCGATGTGGGTCTGTGAATGCTTATAGACCGACAAACTTATCTGTTCCGGTGGCGGCGTCGCTATTGTCGTTTTAGTACTGTCATTAAATATCGTTTTTGCATTGCATTTCACGTAGTTCCAATTTTGGCCACCGGAACAGATAAGTTTGTCGGTCTATACCTCTACTCACCTGTACAAAAGCGTAGGGTGGCGCGGCCGGTAGCGGCGTGAGCGCAGATGTGTAGACAGGCATGCGCGAGTGCAGTCCTCGCCGGGCTAACGCGCGCGCCGTCTCCACCTGAGATACGATACATACAACATATTAGGGTAACTTGCAGGGATATTTCCTGACATTAATGCAGTTGGAGACACTGGTTTAGTGATTTAGGAACTAAGGTACACCCTAATTAACAAAATATACTCTAACAGGAAATTTTCTTTTATAGATTGTTATACATAAGTTGAGTGAAGATGTGTTGTTAACTCGTTGTTTATATAATAGCATTTCTAAGCATGGTGTTAATTTAAATTTTAAGGGAAACCTATTCTTGGCTTAACAATGTATTCGATATAAGCTTATTTAAGTATTGTTTTGTACCGAAATAGTTATTTTTCTGTTTGTTTTTAATTATAATAATAATAAAATAATAATAAAACTTTATTTAACAAATAGTTTACATAATTACAGTGCTTGAAGTCACCTTTTGAGCAAAAGAATGCCTGTGATAGGTGACTTCGCTCTTGCGTAGCTAAAGTACAAAGTTATTAATATGCTATAAACTAGGTACAATATTATTTATTTTATTTTACTCAACAATTTTAACATAAGTAAATGTTAATTTTATATGTGTGTATTTGTGTGTGTGCGTGTGTGGATAAAACAACACAATTTTGCCTATTTTTAATTTTATTTTTTTTGCTGGAAACCCTTCCTTTTCGATCTGGAGTGCACCGCTATCAAGGGCATTCATTCATTCGAACGATGTGGAGTTCGATCTCACGCCGCCATATTGGCTGGCGTGTCAGTACGCCCGCGGTCCTCGGAGTGACAATACGTCGTGAGCGAATCATCACGGCATAGCGAGGACGCATCTGGCCCTCAATGTGAACCCTCCAAGGGAACTGCCGTGAGCGGATCATCACGGCAGAGCGTCTGTTACCAGACCAAAGACTTTTCAATTACTAGTGTGCTTCTGCAACTCAATGCGAACTGTCGTGAGCGCATCATCACGTACTTAGCGTCTTTTACGAGACCACATCTTTTCGTCCACCAATTTAGCGTTGGTCAGGACAATCAGTGTGTGCTAGTGCAATCCAGAACAAGTCAGAGCCTATGGACCCTATGATATGAAACAACGTCTACATTGAAGAAAGAAAACATTACGCCGGGCCCGGCAAACGCAAGCGGCTTGGCATTGAGGAGAGGAGGTTTGTGGTTTCCAGTATTTAAGTATTAAAACGTGTCACCAAGTATACAATCTGTAACGCTGTTGGTTTTCACAATAAAGAAAAAAAAATTAATAGATTTATACTACATACTTATTTTAAGGATACTACAATATATCTTTTTTTAATTATAAAAGGAGGTGAAAACGAATACGAGTGAACACCTAATAGTAAGTGGTCACTACCGCCGATGAACTCTTGCGATTATGCGCTTACAATCGTGGCCTTTTGAGACAAGAATATGAGGGAAAGGGGGAAGAGGAGTAAAACGGATGGGAGAAGAGGGTGAAATTGGTGGGAGAGGAAATAGTAACTTCCAGCGCTTTCTATCACTAGCAAAACCGTTACTCATACGTTAAATTCGCGGAAGCGGAAACGGGAGCGGAAGCGGCAAGATGTTTTGGATGGAATCCTATAGACCCGTTCTCAAACACAGCGGGATCGGCGCTTTAAGCGGTGACGTCAGTGCGACTGCGCTTCCGCTCCCACTCCCACTTCCGCGAAATTGAGAAAATCCCGCTCACGTCCTCGGCCTCGTCCAGTTCGAGCACAGCTGCGTCCTTGTCCGCGCACAGGTCCAGCGCCGGCGGCGACTCGCCCTCAACTTCTAAAGCGCCGCTCATGCACCGCTCCGGACCCGCCACGTCAGAGCTACTCACGTCCTCGGCCTCGTCCAGTTCGAGCACAGCTGCGTCCTTGTCCGCGCACAGGTCCAGCGCCGGCGGCGACTCGCCCTCAACTTCTAAAGCGCCGCTCATGCACCGCTCCGGACCCGCCACGTCAGAGCTACTCACGTCCTCGGCCTCGTCCAGTTCGAGCACAGCTGCGTCCTTGTCCGCGCACAGGTCCAGCGCCGGCGGCGACTCGCCCTCAACTTCTAAAGCGCCGCTCATGCACCGCTCCGGACCCGCCACGTCAGAGCTACTCACGTCCTCGGCCTCGTCCAGTTCGAGCACAGCTGCGTCCTTGTCCGCGCACAGGTCCAGCGCCGGCGGCGACTCGCCCTCAACTTCTAAAGCGCCGCTCATGCACCGCTCCGGACCCGCCACGTCAGAGCTACTCACGTCCTCGGCCTCGTCCAGTTCGAGCACAGCTGCGTCC
The DNA here is from genome assembly GCA_949319885.1 of Mecyna flavalis. Classification (NCBI taxonomy): domain Eukaryota; kingdom Metazoa; phylum Arthropoda; class Insecta; order Lepidoptera; family Crambidae; genus Mecyna; species Mecyna flavalis. The sequence continues at coordinate 13,010,160 of OX439413.1, forward strand.
TTGTCCGCGCACAGGTCCAGCGCCGGCGGCGACTCGCCCTCAACTTCTAAAGCGCCGCTCATGCACCGCTCCGGACCCGCCACGTCAGAGCTACTCACGTCCTCGGCCTCGTCCAGTTCGAGCACAGCTGCGTCCTTGTCCGCGCACAGGTCCAGCGCCGGCGGCGACTCGCCCTCAACTTCTAAAGCGCCGCTCATGCACCGCTCCGGACCCGCCACGTCGAACCCGTTCGCTATCCTGTTAGCGTTGAACGAGTCATATAGGGCTTTCTGGATTTCGAGAGCCTCTTTGTCGTTTTCTGATGCCTGGAAAGAAGGTAGATACGTAAATACAGGTACAAATTGGTTATAATGGCGACCAATGTAATATGCATGCGTGGTACCACGTTATTTAAAACTTTTATCCGGGAAGCAAATCACCTCTTAGTGGTAGGCCTATTGTCAATGTAAACCGCACGTCGATTCGTCACGCGATGCGCACGGCAGCGTAGACACAGTTTTAAAGGTTTCTACACAAAATTCGCCTTGCAATCGTCCATTGACGGAAAAGCGTGCGCATGACGTGCGTTTATAATCATAAATCATTAAATTGTTATAAATATGGTGTTATATACAGATGTCATAATTATAGATAAAAGTTTCACATATTTAGCCGTTTCCAGCACACAATATTAATACACGACGACACACAAACATAATTAATATACAATATTAGTACGTCCATCCAACTTCAGGCCAATTTCTATTTTACCATCTTTAAGTTAAATTTTTGAAAAAATTATGTTTAATCAATTACTTGAACATTTCAACATCAATAATTTACTTCATAAAAAGCAATATGGTTTTACTAAGAACAAAAGTACAACCGATGCGGGAATTGAACTTATTAAACATATCCTTGATGCTTGGGAAGGTAAACAGAACGCAATAGGTATTTTTTGTGATTTATCAAAGGCATTTGATTGTGTTGACCATACAATATTACTTGATAAATTAAAACATTACGGTGTCTCCAACGCTGCCATGAAACTAATTGAATCGTATCTCACTGACAGGATACAAAGAGTCAATATCAACAATATTAATTCGTGTGGTGCTAAACTGAGAATGGGCGTGCCACAAGGCTCTATACTGGGCCCTTTGCTATTTTTGATTTATATAAACGATCTACCATACTACACCGGGGACCTCTGTGAGATAGTTCTGTTTGCTGATGATACTTCTTTGATATTTAAAACAGATAGAAATGAAAAAACATTTGACAAGGTAAACAGGGCTCTGTCGCGAGTGTCACAATGGTTTAACACAAACAACTTATTACTAAATGCAAAGAAAACGAAATGTGTTAAATTTATGATGCCTAATGTAAAACAGATGGATACATTCATTGCTATGAATGATGAGCAATTAGAAATAGTTAATGATACTTTGTTTTTAGGAATTAATATTGATTCCAAACTTCAATGGGGTCCTCATATTACTGCATTAGCAGCAAGACTTAGCTCAGCTGCTTATGCAGTAAGAAGAATAAGATATATCACTGATGTTGAAACGGCAAGATTGGTTTATTTTAGTTATTTTCATAGTGTCATGTCATATGGTCTACTGTTGTGGGGCTCTGCTGCTGACATCGAGTCTATATTTATATTACAGAAAAGAGCTATTCGTGCAATCTACAACCTTAGACCTCGTGACTCGCTCAGAGGTCTATTTACACAAATTAACATTTTAACCGTTCCTTCGCAATACATTTTTGATTGTTTAATGTATGTTCGGAAGAATTACAATAATTTTCTAAAAAAATCCGACTGTCACAAATTTAACACAAGGAATAAGCACAGACTTGCCGTTCCTAATGTCAGGCTTCATAAAACAGGAAAGTCATTTGTTGGACTGAGCATTAAACTATTTAACAAAGTACCACAACGTCTTGTAGAATTACCTTTAAATAAATTTAAAGTCATAATTAAAGATTACCTTATGAGGAAAGGTTACTATAAAGTAGAAGATTACTTAAATGACAAGACTCTGTGGACATGAAACACATTTGCTTCTCTGCACATCTACTCTTATGCTTATTTATTGTACTTATTACATATATTATTATTAAGTTGACATTATATTGTTATTAATTTGACATTATATTATTATTAAGTTATTATTGTACAACACAAAATGATTTAAAAAAGGCTATCATATGTAACTGTTGAGTTTCTTGCGGCACTTCTTCTCAACAGCAGGCCATTCATTCACGTCGAAGTGCTGGTAGGAAAAAAAGTTTATGACGTGCAAAAGAATTTCTTGGTAAATCAAATTGCAAAATAAATACTTTGACTTTGACTTTGACTTTGACTTACATGAACGCACCGTAGTAAGAGGTGGTCTGTTCGCGGGACTAAGCAAATGGCGTGCGGCAGCAGGAGAGTGTACCTAGGGGTCGCCTGGCTTCATTGCCCCAATTCTTACTTACTAACGCACTTTTATTTGAAGTACTGATAGTCAATCAGGGTTATGTCGCGGGCTGGTGGGTTGTTGTACCTTGATGGTGGGCGGCTTGGGCGGCGGCAGCGCCTGCAGGCGCACGGCGGCGCCGCTGGCCAGCGCCATCACGCAGCGCTCGCCGATGGCGATCTGCGTCTGCAGCGAGAACAGCGCGTTCGCTCCCTGCAACCACGCATTGTATTATGAGAATGATTCTTTCTGTATAGGTGCCGGCAGACTTCTTGACCATCGATCGACGGAGTGGGGGAGTTCGCGCATGTGCACTTACGACTGACCAATAGCAAAACATCAGTTGAATAGGGTATTTGACTGTAGTTGAAGTTTTAATATTTTGTGACTGTATTCGATAATACAACACAGAAGTATAATATCATTGAAAAAATATTTCATCATCAGCCTATATACGTTCCCACTGCTGGGACACAGGCCTTATCTCAATTGTAAGATAGTGTGGGCCATACTCCACCACGCTGGCCTAGTGCGGGTTGGTGAAAAAATATTTAAAATCGGTTAAAAATCGAGTGAGTTACACACCAATTTATTTCCAGAATATCTGTCTCTTTCTAAAACAACTGCTACTGTTATGTGACGTCACATGCATTTAGCGCTCTCCTTGTCTAATCGTAAAGTTTACAACTCTCTAACTCCGAAAATACAAAAGATATTTCAAAATTTTAAAAAGCTTAGTGCTGTTTATTAAATAAACTATAAAAGGCAAATAAAAAATTGTTGTCAAATACCCTATTATTTTATTTATTTAAGCTTGCATAAATTAACAAAAGGCGGACTTAATGCCTCATGGCATTCTCTCCCAGTCACCCTTTAGGCCAAGCAGAAAGAAACAGTGAGTATTATCAATAATGTATCATGGAGCAAACTTTTCATTTTTGATTCTATTTACGAGGCAAGATTAATTTAATTACGAATAGCTCTTTGATCAAGCTACAAAAATACTTTGACTTTGACATAGCATGTCATTGTGTGCAGAAAGTGTTGTTACCTGCATTCTGAGCTTGGCTAGTAGCAATTTGTGCAGTTCGTACTCCAGGAATGGCAGCTGATCCGAAATGTCCCTGGCACCGGGTTCACTGGCCGGCGGGGCTCGCCTTGTTCGCGCGGCTAAACGTGACATAATCATTTGGTAAATAAAACAGGCTTACGTGAATTCCAATCAGATGGTCAGACCAAATCCGCTCGAATCATAACACCAACTTCAGACTGTCACAGATGGCGAACCATCGTCAGAGAGAGGATTCCTCACGTGGGGAGTCACGACCCTCAGTAATGAGGAATGCGACGCGAGGAGGGGGGACGTGAATTCACGATATCTCTGAGTATTTTTTTAGTCTTTTTTGATAATTAGTTATGAAACAGTGAAAAAAAGTCCGTTTATGTAACCGGTTATCAAACTTGAGTTACGAATATGGCTGAAGGGGATGGTACGACACATGTATATTTTTGTTAATTGTGTACGGCTAAATATAAAAATAAATACAAACAAATTTTTTTGTAAAGTATGAAAATTCGGATGAAGAGCATTCTCTTCGGTTAAGAGGGCCAGTTATTGGTGCTAAAGGAAAAGTGAGAGATGGAGGCAGCTAACTTAAGAAACCTTGCTAACATAATGTAAGAGAATCGTTAAAGTTAATGCTAAAACGTGTCTGAACTTTAAACTTACCAACGGCAGTGAGCGTAACCGCTTTGGAATACGACGCAAGACGACTCGGCTTGGAGCACGTGGCCAGCAGTACTGCTGGAACGCGGGCCCGTCTATCAACGATATAAACATTTGGAATATGAGTGCCAGGCGCGGTCTGAAGGGGGGGGGTCACAGGGGACATGACCCCCCCAAAATCTAAGGCCAAATTGAAAAATCTCAAAAATTTGCCAAAAGTGGTGAATGGTGGTCATTCCATAAGTATAATTTTTTAATTATTAATTATATATGATTTTGTAACACTTCCATAGGTTTCCTTTTTCTGAGGTAGTGAGTGACCGGGGCTGGTCAATAGCCACACGGCTGGCACAAGGCTGGCTGGGGGAGTTTAGTGGGTAGTGGACGCTTAGTCTCGAGTCCCACACACAGCCGCAGGTTTAGCTAGCCTGCGGTTATGGTACAAAAACGCATTCTCTTCCAAAAAAAAAAAAAAGAGTGACCCCCTCCAAAATTTCAGGCTACGACCGCGCCTGATGAGTGCCCTGCTTCATTTGGACGCCACGGCGACATGCCGGCTACCGTGTCCAAGTAGTTATTTTTTAAAAATATGAGACCTACATTACGTTCACGATAAGAAGTCCCCTAGCCGTTATATTGGCAGCATTGCCTACGCTTTGTAAATCTGTCAAAAAACAGATTGAAAGTATTGAAAAACAGTAGTACCAATATAGCGGCTAGAGGACTTCTTATCGTGAACGATCTGTACCTTATTTAGCGGTTTGGTAACGTTGTCAATTGTGACATTTCTATACTATCTGAGAGAATACGTTAGCCGATGACGTCACCATGGCGTCCTAGTCAGTCAGGGCTCTTAGAGTAAGGTTGAAGTATTCAAGCTTTATTATCAGAGGTTTTATTTAGTTCTACTTTCTAAACAAATGAAGACTGCGTGGTCTTTTACAGAGTACCGCAGTAGCTGGCAATTCCCTTGTCAGGTCCTACATATATCATAGAAGAACTACTAAGAAAAAACTTAAATTCAAACATATAAAAAAGGCAAGTTTTTAACTGCCTCAGGTCTAACCCACATTACATCACTAATGTGTACATAAAAAAGCAATATAAAGGTTCGTAAAAACTTAATTCAACATAAATTATAAAGCTATTTGAACATAAAGTTAAACCTGATCTTCCTCTGCTTTTTGTCAGTTTCAATGTTATAATTTCCTATGCAAAATTAACTATGACAAATAGCCACATTGTCACTTTGATATCCAATTTGATTTGAACCCCACAAGACAGGCTTAGCCTAGTGTGGGATTCATAGCTATATGTATCTCGGCTTATAAATTTTTTGAGAATAAAGAATTATTTATTTATTTATTTATTTTACATACCTGCAACCACCGCAAGTGGACAGCTCTGCCCTGTATGGCCCCGTTCCCGGAGAATATGGAACGTGTGCTACTGAGCAGCAATCCGTCTCCACTTCCTCTATCGTAGATTTAGTGCCGTTTGCCACTGAAATTAAATTGTACTACGTTAACATAAAGAAAATATAAAGATTTATGTTTTTCTTCGGAAACACAAAACATTACTTGGAAGACGATATGTAATCTAACTGATGGTGTAAGCGACTAAAAGTTAATTCCGTTGGGGGCGGCAATAATATAATTTACATATCTCTTGCTCTGTAAGTAGTCACTTACTTCCCTGAATGCCGGGGTGTATGGATATCATTACAGCATAGGTTTTTGAATTTGAAAAAAGAACTGTCATACTCATACATACTGCAAGAAGAATATTTTTAAAAAGTTAGGTATTTTTTTTTTCTCTCGAATCGGAATCAAGACAATTAATTATATGAGAATTTATGTAGATTTTATTTTAAATATCGAACGATTTGTTTCGTAGTCACATTGTATGTTATTAAAAATCAAACTGGCCAGCACGATTTGACGCGCTTGTGTGCCATAAAATCGTGAAGAGTAAAAAAGGCAGTCGACTAGCTAGGCGCGAAAGTAATTTTTTTTCTTGTTTTTGGAGTTCTTTCTCAAAAGTTAAGTTTTTTACTTACCTTACAATCGATATGTAAAGCAGAGTGTTTACCTCGGGTGTAAGCATCAATTGCATACTCGGGCTAATTAGCGCCCTCACTGCGCTCGGGCGCCAAAAACCTCGTATGCAATTGATGTCATACAGCCCTTGGTTTTTTTTTTTTTTTTTTTATAAAAATAAAATCTTTATTAAAAACTTAATTCACAATATTTGATCTTAAAATCTATATTATACTATTAGCTCAGGGAAATATAACTGGCCTGAACTAGGATTTTTCCTGTGTTTCAGGCAGAAGAGGGACTAACATATTATGTAGTTAAAATTATTATATCTATCAGCGTACAAAAACGTGAAACTTATTCTTATCTATCAATTAATTACAAAAATAAAACTATACATAAATAAAATAAACATCTAAGATCATTAAATTTATTTGGCAACAATTAATAATGCCTCTGTATCTTCGTAAGACATGTTTTGAAGAGCTTCTTGGACAACTTTTTTAGTATTTTTTTTAGTAAGCGGGTAGATTTCTAAGATTGCATTTAGTCTATTATAAAGAAGAGGTCCAAGAAACATGAAAAATCTAGAAGAGAATGCATGTTTTGTTCGTGTATTTTGTGAGCAAACTATATCTTTACGCCGTTTGTTAGTTACATCTGTGCTGTAGGGTAGAGTGGCGTGCTGTTTAAGAACAGTGCTCATTATAAACAATTGTCTAACAGTCAGAACCTTACAACAGGTTAACAATCTACTATTAATATCTCTTGGTCTGTAAGTTGTCACTTACTTCCCTGAATGCCGGGGTGTATGGATATCATTACAGCATAGGTTTTTGAATTTGAAAAAAGAACTGTCATACTCACACTGCAAGAAGAATATTTTTAAAAAGTTAGGTAATTTTTTTTTCTCTCGAATCGGAATCAAGACAATTAATTATATTAGAATTTATGAAGATTTCATTTTAAATATCGAACGATTTGTTTCGCAGTCACATTGTATGTTATTAAAAATCAAACTGGCCAGCACGATTTGACGCGCTTGCGTGCCATAAAATCGTGAAGAGTAAAAAAGGCAGTCGACTAACTAGGCGCGAAAGTAAATTTTTTTCGTGTTTTGGAGTTCTTTTTAAAAGTTGAGTTTTTTTACTTACCTCACAATCGATATGTAAAGCAGAGTGTTTACCTCGGGTGTATGCATCAATTGCATACTCGGGCTAATTCGTATGCAATTGATGTCATACAGCCCTTGGTTAACAATCTACTATTAACATCAATTTCATTGAACCGTATTCATTTATAAAAAAAACCCACCTCTTTTATAAGCATCCAAAAAATCAAGTCCCCACCGTGATTAAAAAACGCACAGTGCAATTTAGTGGCTGTTTGTCGAACTAACTTGTACTCACAGAAACTTCACCATGAAGAATTTCCTATTTACCTGAAATAGACGCATCCAGTTCAGCATTGAAGTCACAGTCTAAGTTGATGACAGCGGCTGTACCCGATGCTGACAAAACGCACACGTCCTCACTGAAACAAAACATAATTTTAAGAAAATCAAACTTACTGTAGGCTTCTCTGATCTTTATCTTTTGATATCAAGTGTAACAGGCTTCTACATGAATATTGCCGGAACAGAGCCAGAGCTGTTAAGTCCACTCAGAAAAACCAACTAGACCCAAGGCAGGAATCGAACTCACTCACAAAGTCCGGGTTTTATACTCGAACGCCTTAGCAACTGTTCCACAGAAGCGGTCAAATAAATCCAATCAACTACATAATTTTAATACGATAAAAGCAGTAGCGTACGTTACTCAGTGCTGTCAAAGTCTGTCCCGGAGTAGTCTGAGTTGAACAAAAGTCAATTTAATAGGCCACATTTGACAGTTAATTTATGCAAAGAAAAATATCCCTTACGCTAAAGGAATAAAACTTAAGAAAACAACATCAGTTCTTATTATTACAATTTTATTCATTTAGAAAATTAGACTCTACTTCTGATGTACATAAGTTTCACTTTTCTTTGCATAAATTAATGAACTGTCAAATGTGGCGTATTAAAATGACTCTGCTATAGTCAATACGGTATGAACAAAGCTATGTGAGCCAGAGTCACGTACATTAATCACAATTCATCACAGTGCAGCATACTGCATACATCAGATAAAGTGCTATGTAAGTCAGTCACCAAAGTTAGATCGTAAGTAAATATCTCTGGACATTATTCACACAGCGCCATCTAGCCCCAAACTAAGCATTAGCTTGGGCTATGGGTGCCAGACAACGGATAAACATTACTTACATACTTTTTTTTGTAAATACATACATATCATACATAGAAACACCCAGACCGATACAAACAGACATGTTCATGCACACAAATGTTTGTACCGTGCGGGGATCGAACCCGCGACCTTTGGTGTAATAGCCGACTTCTCGACCATTACACCGAATGGCTCGTCGTATAAGTCACAATGTCATATAGATTAACCGCTACGTTACCATATAGCAGCGGTGTCGGCATACGCGATGACAGCGTTGCACCGTAACGCTCGAGCGTGCGCGCGCAGCTCTGTCCGTAGCTCCGCCCACCACGCCGCGCGTAGAGCGCTTTCTCCGCCGCCGTCTACCAACTTCACTGATCGGGCGCACACTGTACCACCTACACACAAACACATAAACAACTTTAGTCATTAGTTTTTTTTTCCGAACGTTTAGTCAAGTTGTAGCCAGTCATTGAGTTACAAGTACTATACGTATAGAGAGGCTATACGGAACAAAAAATGTGTCGCAAAATGATGACTGGACTGACTGATGTATTTGCTAACTATAAAACTTGCAGCGCTAGATTGCTTACAGAGTATATTTTTCTGGCGACCAAAACGTCGTAAGCGCCATGCAAAGCGAGGCTTTGCCGGGCTAAGTATAAAAAAAAAGCCTATCTCATAGATCTTGAATAAGTTGTTGCCGTAACCATGGTAACGGCAACAAAGCATCGCGCAAAAATTTTGTTTGCGGTGTCGGTTCTATACGCTAGTAATTGTAGTTCAATGTAGCCAGTAGGAAATCCCGCCTGAGTCTCATACAAAGTCGCGGGTCTCGCTAGCCTGCGGTTAAGGTACTTAATCCGAGAAAAATAAATGTTATTGAACCATGACCCAGGGTTAGCCAGTGCCTGGTCAATAGCCATAAGGCTAGCACCGGCTCGTCCTAATCGGATGTGAAGGAGAAACCGGGGGAGTTTAGTGGGTAGTGGACGCTCCAGTCTCGAGTCCCACACACGGCCGCGGGTCTAGCTAGCCTGCGGTTATGGTGCATAAACGCATTCTCCTCCGAGAGAAAAAAAAAAAGGGTTAGCCAGTGCAGTTATTATATTAGAGCGAGGCAGTCTGATCTCTGAAACTCTTGCTTAATAGGGGCACCAGACCAATTAAAAGTCTACACAGTTATTCGACTATGAGGATTTAACACAATTTTTTCCGTCACCTCCATGCTCGTGGTAATACAATATACACAGATAGAAAAATCTATAGGTGGGCGCCGAAGCAGACTCGAACCACCGACCTCACACGTGTAAAGTGACGTTTTGTCCCTCTCGGCTACCACAAGGTTACACACACAGTATTTAACTGTACTAATAAATTAAATAACTTTGATATTTTTTATACAAACTTACCAATGACATTCAATACAAAAACTAGACACCCAATCACGCTCAAATATTGTCCGAAGCAAAAGTCTGCCCACGCGACTATTGGGCAGAGTTTTCGTTTAGTTTTGTTTCGACAGAGCGCTTTGACAACAACGCCACGTCATGACGAAGTGTTCGGTGAAAAACTGTGCAAATAATAGCAGATCCTCTCATAGAAAGGATGGAGTGTCATATTTCAGGTACGTATTCCTTTAAACTTACAAAATTGCATAAATATCATTACGGTGTTTAGCATTTTGCATAATAATAACATTTCGATTGTTACAACAAAATATTCACGGAACATAGAAGCTGTGGAGATGAATAGTCTATTTTTATTTTAATGTTTAGCATAATTTATTAATAACTTATTTAAACTTAGTTCCTGTATACATTTCATTTTATAATAAGTAAGAATACTGTATTGATTTTATGTGTAGGTATGCCTGCTAAGGTATAATACATTGACACTATCTTAGTTTAACATCTTATAAACCTGTATTCGTAAAGCGGCCCTGGTCTAATTGTAGCATGCTTGCGAGACCGATAACAAAGGTTCAGCAATTCACGCGATGCCGTGTAACTGGATGGGTGACCGTTTTGTACCCGGTAGCTTATTCAACTTTAGCACCGCAACGAGGCACGAGCTCGCTACTCGTTAGGTATGCCTCTTAATTCCGTTGGCGAAGCGAGGTTGACCAAGGTCTTCCGCTGGGGACTCTCCAGACTGGTTGAACAGTCTCGGGAGCCGATTGGCACCCCGTGACGGTATATTATAAACCTGTATTCAAAGACACAAATTACAATAAATGAATATGAAATGTTAAAGTATTATAGCAAAGATCGTTTCGACCCAAAAAGAAATTACATTATTTGAATATACATAAGTGTAGTTTTTTTAATATATTTTTTTATTCTTTTAGTTTTCCGCGAAATCCTATACGGTGTGCTGAATGGACAGCAATTATAGCAAGAGACCGAGGTGAAGAGTTTTACAAGCCTTATAGGGTCCGTTGTGTGTTCCAACCATTTTCCTCAGTCGGACATAATATAACACAATTAAAGGTTTCAGAAACATGGGAGGATTGTTTTATTCGTCCAATGATGTGTTTATTTTAAGTAAAAAAACAGAAGAGACCATAAGACATTATCAACATGATACATCAAAGCTGAATGCGGAAAATATTGTTTATGCAGTACTGAAATCGTTTGTAAATACCAGCATTTTCGAAAGTCTTATTCAACATTCAATAGATTTTCCAAATCATAGAACTATTTTAATGAAAACAATAGTTCAACTTTACATAAACATACGTTTTCATTATATATGCCAAAAGAGACAGAAAAATTTAAAACCCAAAGTAAACGGCAACTCTTTAATAAATTAACTCTATTTCAAGGTAATTAGAATATTGCAAAAATAAAAATTATATTATTTTTCTATTAAATCTATTTTTTTTCGCATGACTACTCCACTGCAATCTTTAGGCGACTTCCATCGCGTGACATAATGTCACTAAGACCGACAAACTTATCTGTTCCGGTGGCCAAAATTGGAACTACGTGAAATGTCAGTTTTTGCAATGCAAAAACGATATTTAATGACAGTACTAAAACGACACTAGCGACGCCGCCACAGGAACAGATAAGTTTGTCGGTCTATACTTCTAACGATCGTATACAATTGACATTAAACACTACTGCCACGAGATAAGGTGTTAATTTGAACGAATGTGTTAAGGTTATCTGTATAAATTGATGTATACGTCATACACAACGCCACTCGGACGTTTTTTGAGGAACTTTTGTTAGAGATTGGGTGTCTAGTTTTTGTATTGAATGTCATTGAAACTTACCTATGTGTACAATAAACCCAGGCGGGTACTCAGTCATAGTCAAGAACGGATACTCCAGCATGTCCAAGTTGTTGCTGTTCATGGACGGCCGCAAGATGGCGCCGCCCCCACTCCCGGCGTTTACCGCCGATGTGTTTAGAGAGCTTCCTAAAAATAATAGCTGGTTATAGCCCGACCAATAAAATAAAAAAAACCTCGCCATATTGCGGTAAAATATTGGAACTAATTTTTTCAAGTGGCAACAATAAAATAAAAAAAACAATAAGATGTCATTCATTATTATTCTGTCAAAGTGTGATGTCAATTGTCAAACGTGACTTGTTACTATTGGATATTATTATGTGTTATTTGTGAGTATAACCATAGCAACCAAGTGTTGCTATAACTATAGCTAATGTGGCGCCTCCAGAGCAGGTCTTTTATTTTCCTGGTCAGGCAATACATCCACATAAACAAACATACATCAATTTTGTCTGAACTCTGTTAACTTTTGAAAACGTTTAATCACGTCCTTTATTTCTTTTAGGTTAGTTCAACACATCTACAGCACGGAACCGCACTTCCCTATGTTTTGTCCTTTTTCAATATTAAAAAAATACTTTTAGTAAAGGAAGAAGGGCATTCGACGGTGCGATTCAATCTATCTGAAAATTTTGAAACAAAAACTTCTATTAAGATAACAGAAAGAACACAACTTCTTGCCGGTTCTTCTGGACAGATAACGACATTCCGAATCCGGTGGTAGAGTCACTCTGTGTAATTGACGATTCATAAATACTTGATACAAGTTTACGGCTGGTTTTAGAGTCACGCTGACAAGCAAGCGGTCAGCGCGCGTATCAACAAGTATCGCTGTTCTTGTAAGATAGCGACGATTTTAACTGCACAGAAAACCGGCAGTGTACAACGCTACGCGCGCGCGTCAGCGTGACTCTAAAACCAGCCTACATGAATAAAGAATATTTTGATTTTGATATATATTTAATACTTTATAAGGGTCTGCAAGTTTGAACGTGGGAATTGTATTGATCTGATCGGATACGTATATAATAGTGATAATAGGAATTAAAGCGACAATTTACTTACCCTTTGGTGTAACACTCAAGTCCGAATCTGACGATCTCCTATGTATCCCCAACGGAGTCGACGAGGAATTCAAAGACGAATTCTGAGCATGCGACGTCGTGACGACTGGCTCACGACCGCCGTACGACTCGTGACGCGCGTGTCGCGGCGACCCCTTCTCCTTCTCGCTCTTGTCCCTCTCTCTGTCCCGCTCCTGCGACCTGCCAACACCGCACGCTGCATGCGAGTTACCACACACACTAGCGCTGTTAGTCTCACACATATTACAATCCCTCCCCAAACCCTCTACGTCTAAACTCTCTGTTCTATCGAAACTCTCAGGCAGTGACGGTATGGTCTCTAACTGTGGGCCGCTAAGTATAGGATGAAAATGCTGCAGGACTGGCGTTGCTACTTTTCTAGCATTACGATCTACGTTGGACACTTTATGCGACTCTTCCTCGTCCGAATGTAGACTGTTTTGTCTCATCAGCCTTCTATCTTTAGAGGAGTCTTTGTATTCTAACTTAGGCTGTGGACTAGCGCGTTCTTTAGTAATTTCCGTATCTGGAATTAAAGACTGGGCTTTCTCGATCAGCTTAGTTTCAACAGCAGTCTTTATTATACCAGACGGTTCAGCTGTCTTATCTTCATTTCCTTCTTCAGGGTGAAACAGTGAATGCACTTTATCTACAAGTATCGATTCCATATCAGACTGCGTCAAGCCCGTAGCCTCTTCGGTATTGATTACTTGTTCAATATTAATAACACTTTTCTTTGTATTATCTACATCAACTAAATTTGGATCAATCAAAGACTGCACCTTATCCAAAAGTAACGTTTTAACTGCTGTATGTATTAAACTAGATGATTCCGGTTCATTTTTATTTTCAATGCTGGTTTTATTATTAGTATGATCAATTTGAATAGAACTAGGATCGACTAAATACTGGACTTTGTCTACAAGTACCGTTTTTACAGCAGTATCTATCAAGCCTGGAGCTAAACTAGAGTTTTCTTCATTCTTTCTAACTTCCCCAACGATTCTTACATTTTCTTTTGGTTCCGCAATATCTATAGCGTTTGGATCTACTAAACATTGAACTTTATCAATGAGTATAGTTTTAACAGCAGTGTCTATGAGACTGGATGATGTCCCTGAATTTTCTTGGCTTTTCTTTACTTCGCCAACGATTCGTACAATGTCTTTTGGATTCTGAATGTCAACTGTATTAGGATTTATCATAGATTGAACTTTATCCATAAGTATTGTTTTGACAGCCGTATGTACGAGACCCGTAGCTTGCTGTTCCTCTTTAAGAGGCTGTCGTGAACTATGTAAATTATTGTCTTCTCTGTGACGGGAAGGAGCAGTAACAGACATCGGAGAAGTAAATAAAGACTGAACTTTATCCATCAAAATAGTTTCCATTGCTGTATGGACCATACCAGAAGACTCGGACTTGTTTTTCTTTCCAGATTTTCCTGATGCATGTGAAGCTGTCTCACTTATATGTGATATCTGATCTTCACTACTAGATCCCGCATCAGTTTTTTGTACGTGACGTTTTTTATGCATTTGTTCATCAAAATATTTATTAGACGGGCTAGACTCTGGTGTTGTTGGTGTAAGCAAAGATTGGACTTTATCCATCAGCATCGTTTCCATAGCAGTATGCACCATACCAGTTGATTCTGATTTTACAATTCTTGCTTCTTCAACTTTCTCCAATTTTTCCGTCACGTCGTTAAAGAAACTCTTATGGGCCTGAATTGGTTCGGGCGAAGTCGGCATTAACAAGTATTGGACCTTGTCTATAAGGATTGTCTCCATAGCAGTATGCAGAAGACCTGTAGGCTTTAAAGTTGGTTTCTCTTTTTTATGATGAATTCCGCTGTGACGCCTCTCATTTCCAAAATCAGGATATAAAGAACCGCTCAAAGATGCTCTTGAAACTGGCTCTGATCCTATGTACATTGATACTTTGGGACGAACGAATTCATCGCTTTTATGTAACTTATTCCTTACCATATTATCTTCTTTGTCCAAGACAAGCAGGTCAGCGTAGGATAAAAACGGAGATCCTAGTACAGTTTCACTAGGAGTTCTGGATGTAATATCAGATCCCGACCCTGGCTGGCTCATTGCAGTTTTAGGTTCTACGTGCTTTTTCTTGGGGATCAAGGAATAATGGGAGAGGCTCTTTATCATGCTGCTTTTGGAAAGTTTTGAAAGCTGGCGTTTTATGCGCTTGGAAGAGCGATATACAAAGCTTTTGCTCTCAACCGGCGACGATGGAGCGCTAACACTGAGTGACTTCTTGTGCGAGAATGGATTGTGAAATTTAAATTGGTGATTATGTTTTGATTTGGGAGTTACAAACGTGGTTGTATCCTTCTCCGTCGACGTTGATGGATGAGCTTCGTCATTCTTATTATTTTCTCTTTCTCTCTCCTTCATGCCATCTGTTTGTTCAGTTTTAGTAACTACATCAGGTATTTTAGTTGCAATCACATCACTCGAAGTTTGCGTAGTGGCAAGATTTGGTTCTTGGCTATTAAGTTTTTGAGTCAGATTATCGTGACTACAGGCTTCTAGAGTACAGAGTTTTTTATCCATTTGAGCGATAAACACTGGGTTGACCTCGTTATTCCGTAGGTAACGTACAACAGAACTAGTTGTTTCCAGTGACTTATCTGTGTCCGTTTTCTGATCGGAGCTTTCGTCGTCTTCATCTGAACTAGTGTATATTTCAGAGCTGTCGGAGAGACCTGAAGAGGCTGAACCGAAGTAACCAACTTGTCCAGGTAGTGTGAGGAGGTTTTCATTCCTACAAGCGACAGGGGTCGACGGACATGACTCAGACAACTTTCTATGAGCCTCCGCTTGAACTTCATCAGAGCTAATGTTTTTCAAGGACGTGAAACGTATCTCTGGCACATTATTTTTATCTGTTTCTACATTAGGATCAGCAGGAGAATTTTTAATTAATATTTTCTTATCATCATCCATAATAATTGTCGGCTCAGATTCGCTAGTGCGCCTCAAAGTTGAACTCGGCGATTGCTCAGTATCTTGACTCTCCGCTATACAAGCGAGACTTGTGTGAGCATGCATTACAGATCTGGCTAGAATGGAAGCCATGCCTACTCCCTGATCATATTCGTTCGTAAACGCCTTACGAAGTTTAGGCTTCTTAATTCTCTTAAATTTCCTAATCTCGTTCTTTATATCAGCCAGAGATAAACGCGACGTGTCTGATGAATTGGATTTTATAGATGTGGTATCGTCTTGTTGCTTTTCCGACTTTCTAGACGACCGCATATTACCAAGTCTCTTTAGAAAGAAGCTTGTTTTGAACTTCTTTATTTTCTTCAGTGGTCCTTGGGAGTCATCATCATCATCACCACGATTCAAGAGTCGGTTCAATTCTGTTTGATCGTCAGCAATGTGCCTAAGACTTTGTTGAGAAATATAATCGTCTTGATATATGGATATAGTACCGGCATAACTCTTGATGCTGGATTGTCTAGTCAGCATACTCTTTTCGTCGTCATCGACTGCGTCGGTTTCGTCTAAAAGAGACGGAGCTTTAGGGTTGAGTATAGTTAGTAGTTTCTGCAGTTCTTCTTGATGAGTCCGATAATATTGATTGAGGTCAGTAATGCTTTCATCGTCAGTCGCCAAAATGTCCAAATATTTCTTTAACTGCCTATTACATTTAAATTACACATGTAAGCGACACACACGACAAACCATGCAAAAGTTTAAAAATTAGTATTTTTTTATATTTAAATTCAATAATAACAATTTGGTGGATATTTTAATGTTTGATTTTATGGATTGTAATGTGAGAACATTGATAACAACATCTAAAGCTTTGAATTTGGCTAATATTGTGTGTCTCTATACGTTGGTGCCAAATTCAATACCATACATTATGTACAAACTAAATTCATTGTATCAAAATCTTAACATAATTATTTCTACATCTAAAATTAACCTAAAGACTAATATATTATTATATAATTTGAAAATAATTGTTAATTCACATTTGTATTGAAAATATTCGTTGTTCGTGCGATAAATAAATAAATAGGCTCTTGAATTAAATCCCTTTTATACTTGTTAATAATCAACTAGAGCTGTATTCTGAAAAAACGGAACACCCATACATATTCTCATACCCAGGAATTGAACTAACTACAAATAGATGCAACAAAATGGAGACCTAATGTAAACTAACAAAATGTAACCGACATAAGGCAGTTGTCCCACCGCCGGCGAGAGAACGAATATCGGCTATTTTATCGCTCAAGAAACGTACAAAAGATATACATTCCGTGTAAACAAAAGAGATGCAAATATAAATAGTTGATCACTGACTGTTCACACACAAGAGCTATGACAGATACTACTCGCTCAGCGATACTCGATCAGAACCACAGAGTACACTTTTATTAGCCGAGCTAAACAACTATCGGAACTACGCACTCGCTACTCGCCGCTCGCCAACTCGTTTCTACATTCTCTAGCTCAACTCACTACTCGTTCATCGTTGCCGGTGGGACAACTGCCTAATTCTTCAATACTTCTAGTCTATTTACTTGCACTAATGCTCTATCACGATGTTTTCCTTAACCAACTTTGAAAGACTAATGGCCAATCACCGCTGGCAGATAAGTACCTCGTTATTTATTAGACATAAACAACGCTCAACGCTGTTTTTTTTTTTTAGATCAAAGAGATAGCATAATTGATGTCTGACAGATAAATCAAGATGAACATACTACCCATGCAAATAAAGAATGGGTTTGAAAATGGCGGCTCATTGAGACGGTACCGTCAGCATACTACGCAACTGAATACAGTTATTTTTTTGTCACACGGTACCAGCGAGTGTGAGTATAGACGCAAATAGTGTGCGAACGAGAAGTGAATAGATGCGCCGCCATTTGTGATCCCATTCTTTAATTGAATGGGTAGTTCTTTAATTGGTAGCTAACAGCGGTGAGATTGGCCCTAAATATGAATATACTATGATCGGTTCTGGAATAAAACTCACTGTTGAGTACAAGGCGGTATGTTGGAGCTTTGGTTTTGTGTTGGCAGTGGAGTGATGCTCACGGCTGTACCTGTAATAGAAAATTATATTTTTGTATTAAATTTCCCTAATATTCATCATCATCAGCCGAAAGATGTCCACTGCTGAACATGGACCGCCCCCAAAACCGTCTTGCGCCACATTTACTAGTGGATTCCCGCAATCTTTACCAGGTCATCGATCCACCTTAGGCCTGCCACGGTTTCTTCTCCCGGTATGTGCCCTTTACTCGAGGGCCCTTCACCGTTCTTTTTCAGGGGAACAGTTGTAATATATAAAGTCATATTATATGTATTATCAGTAGTATTGTATGGTATGAATATCGTGTAACTATTGTAAAACACAAATTAAACAACTACAGTGACTTTTACTATCTTTTATAGAAACAACTTTAATTTGAAAAAATTGTATGCCCGCCAATGGCAAGACATAGTGTTACATTGTATTATTAATTTATATGTCACCTATACTACCTATGTCTGACAAATAAATGATTTGATTTGATTTGACTTTCTATGAAGGTGAGAGGGGCGATCGCACTAAATCATCTCAACCAAACCACTCAGCCGTTAGTAGTGCTATCGCGTTTGAAACACGCGTCGGCACTTGACGAAGTCGGCAGAATGGCTGCGTGTCGGTTGTGGTTTGGTTGAAATTCTTTAGCGTGATCCCCCTATAGTGTAGTATAGATTGTATACTTATGTTTGCATTTTATAGGAATTAAAATACTGACCTATTGCTCTCGCGACGACCCCAGCTTCTCCCTCAAGGTCGAAGTCTTGCTGGTAACCCACCACAGCGTTCGCACCAAGCTCTGCTGCCTTCAGACCAACTAGTCTTTGCACCTAAAAACACCGAAAATTATGATAGGGGTAGCAAATAATTACGAAATACTATTTTTAATAAGCATTGGCTTATAACGCCTCGTTGGTCTAGTGGACAAGTACAGTCACATGCAATAAAATGTATTCGTAGACATATGAGGTATTATGCTGTTGTGATAAGGTTCATATTCGAATGAGTTTGAATAGATGCCGAAGATCAGATGAACCTACTACTACTAGCGGCACATTGAGCGAAGCTTACCATCAGGTGGGCTGAGCGCCTGCCTGTAAACTGATGTAAAATATGTACTCGCAATAAAAAATGTAAATGCCTGGGTTCAGCTCCCGGGTCGAACAAAATTTGTGTCGGTTTTTCGGACATAACTCGAGTTTGATCACCAATCCGCATTCGGCAAGTGTGGTGATAAAGCTATACCTATTATTGTGTTAGGATCACTAAAATTCGAATTGTATTTTTTACCTGGTTACTCAGTTTGATGAAAGCCACCTGTCTCGCCTCGTTGGAAGCGCGAGGAGTCCTGATCTTGTCGATCCACTGATACTCGGGGTCATCATTTACCACCAGCTCTTCAACAAAGCCGTGGATAGAATTTGCTCTATATCCTGGTGGAATCATCGGACCTGAAAATTAATTAATATTGGTATCGGTGTATCCAGTACCTACATCACATGCAGCACATGTTCATTTTGACATTCATGCTGGCCCGCTGGTTTGACGTCTTCCGTCAACAAAAACCAATCACGTTTTAGCTGGACCTTCTGGCTACGTAGAGCAATCTAGCACAATTTTTTATTAATTGGATCAATTCACTTTATTCTATTCAATCCCGAGACTTTTTTACCAATGGATATACCTACCTAAACTATAGTGACTTACAGTGGAAGAACTGGACGCCACAACTGGAAGTCTTGTACTTGTTAAAGTCTGAGAACAGCTCGACTTTCACGATCACGTTCAGCTCCCCTCGTATGCCGTGCATCGTGTCGAACACCGGGATCCACCCGGACATGACTGCACCTGTATAAAAAAGTGCATTTCAAAGGCTCGAATCATGACCCTAAAGTGCGTCAGCACATCGAGCGACACTTCCTAGCTAACACCCTGTTGCAGAAAGCTCCATTAAAGTTAATGCTTCATTAAATCTAATGCTGTCACTTTTCGTTGTCATGAAATAAAAAGTGACAGCAATAGCTTTAATGAAACATTAACTTTAATGGACGTTTCTGCAACTGACACTAAGAGTCCCAAGAACTGGCTAATAGGTCGCAGTGGCCACTTACCATCAGGTGGGCTGCGTGCCTGCCTGCCAACTGATTTAGCATTAAAAAAAATGTGTACTAGAGCCATGCTGCAGACAGTTATTGTCTGTCAGTTAAAAAGGGGAGGCTCGAAGAAGTACCGACGTCTCACAGAAGACCCACGTAGAAGTAGATTTCTTCGAAAATGTATCTATAATTCTTTACGATCCGTGGAATACGTACACGGCCTCCACCCTCCCTCCTGGATCATGGTGCAACCGTAACGTGTCTAGATCGAGACAATAAGACGCTCTTAGAAAGAAAAAAAGAAGCCATTAGCCAAGTTTATTTACCACCATTAGGTGCCGCAGTCTTCGTGTTAAGTGCTTCCCTGGCGAGGAGAGGCGCCAGGCTGATGACTACCTTCCCGATGGCGTCGTTGGCCGAATACGTGTCGTGATCCATGAGCCTGAGCTGTAGTGGCTCATCTTGCAGTTCTGATTCGTCCACCTGAAGCAAATGAGTAAATCAATCAGTAAATTATATTTTAGTGTGGTAGAATAGAACCTTGCTGCAGACAGTTCCTGTCTGTCAATCGCAATGCGCCGGGTCAACCGGAGAAGTAACCCCTCATAGAAAATCGACGTATGACGTATGAGTAGTAGTAGTTTTGCTGTTGCGCTCCGTTTGGTACTTTGTGATCTTAGGTGTTGTCGCTCTTCTTTTGTTTTCTGGAATAATAATTGTGTTGATATTGGCAAACAGACATATGGCAGCACCCGCGCCGTTTCATGACGCAAGATTTTTCCTGCAAATGCTAGCCAGGCTGAAATTCGAAAAAGCCTCTCCACCAACCAATCAAACCCATGACAACATTCACCTCACGTTTTCGTTTAAACTCAAGTTAATTGGCACTTCATTTCATTTTAATACCCATGTTACCCAAATAAATGAATGCAAATCAACCTTCTATTGCCAGTTCAATGCAATAACATCGGTCGTTGTTGCAATTTATTACATTTCACGGCTCATAATGTTTGTGAATGCTGTATCTTTTAGGAGTTATGCCATAATGATCTCATGCCAAAAGATAGTGTGACACTAAATAAGTATTCTGTTTGCATACATGTGTTGAGTATACTTTTTAATGTTTCACTGAAACTCTGATCTAATCAGTATACTTTGACCGTGTTCCAAGATTTGGTAAGAACAGCCAAAAGATTAAATGGTATAACTGCAGTGAGGCCTTTGTAACCTTTGGAACAGGGGAACATCGCTTTTAGACAATTAAGCATATGGCCCTCCTGATGGTAAATTACTGCTGGTTGCTTGCATCACGCCTGCCTGTATTTTTCTTTCATGTATTATGGGCGTAGGTCGTGTGTTTCATTCCTGCCTGGGGTCTGGTTGGTGGTAGGATTCTTTTGAGTCAAACTGGCTAGCTGAAAATAGAAGGGCTTCCCTTTGCTACCACATTGAACATGCATATTTCACCAAACATACTAGAGTACTTCATGTTTTGTAGTATGAGGTCAATAGACCTAGATAATAATCTAGAATATAAATATTTTATATAGGGAGATAGAATCAATAAAATTATAAGTTTTTAAGTTCACTCCTCTTTTTATCTTTCTTAGTATAATATTTTATAATGTAAACAATATTTGATAACAAATCTCTAATCTAATCTCTTAGTTCATACATACTATCACAACCTAAAGATTCCAAAACATACTTGTTATCCCAATTTAAAACATCATTTCTGTCAACTTACTACAAAACAGGTGTTTTGTCAAATCCTATTTTCTCTATTCTGATTATTTATAAACTCCAATCACATGGAAGAGCTATTCTAAAGAGGAAAACAACTTTATTGTCTCCGATATTCTCATAATAAACTGAACATTCCTTTAGAAATACCATCACATGTTAGATATAAACAAACAAAATAAAAGCAGACGAACGCCAGACGCTATTTTAAAAATACTCTTATAGCACATGGCACTGGACTTGTGCTTCAGCCAAAATGTTGAAACTGCTATTTGTCATCAAAAAATTTTGACCTTGATATCTTTAGTATGTCTCAATGCTACATTTCTATATGAACTTGAAATAAGTAACATTTTCTGAACAAATAGATAATATAATTACTTATAATGTCCATTTCATTTCATGGGCCTGTGACCCTAAGGGGGTCCCGGGTGCTTATGGGCGGCGGTGATCACTTACCATCAGGTGACCCACTTGCTCGTTTGCCCCCCTATTACATAAAAAAAAAAATTGAAATTGAGCCAATACGTAATTTGACATAAAACTTTTTTCTGCAACCTTTTAGCAGCCAGTTAATCCATCTGGTTGTATGTAAGCACTATAGCCAATTTCATTAAAAAAATAGTAGGTACCTACTTTAAAAGGCCAGAATAATAAACAACAGTATCAGATTTAATTGGTCCACTATCTAACAAAGTATAATAACAAATGATTGTTTAGTAACATGTAGGAGTGACCTAGTTAAATCTGGTAAAAAACTTTTACAACTATTTGAAGGTAGAATGGAAAAATCAGGATTATTTTTCCTACCTACTACCCAAGCTGCTGTACTTGAAACAAGACCGAGATGACATGTAATAAAATAAACAATAAACTTAACTGCAAGGAAAACTTCATATTTAATATCCTTCATCCATGGATAAACTTTCAATACAATGGACTTGAATAGAACAATTATATCTTATTAGTACTGAATTGGTAATCAAAGTCATAATAAAAACAAAAGTAACAGGCACTGAGAGATTAGTCATTTAATTCCAACTCATTCTAATTCCAAATTATGTAAAAAAAATGTCGAACACTGTGTATCCTGCCAGTGCATGAAATTGATAACAAAAAACATAAAACCTCTTTTATTATTTACCTCAAATCTATACCATTCTGTGCTGTTCCACTGAGGGTTGAGAGACTTCCTGCAGACATCAGTCTTGTGCGTCACCCCGCCAAACTTGATCTCGACGAACGCGTCCGTGGTGTCGCCCGCGCGGTCCATCACCGGCAGGTTTCTACCTGCCAGTACCTTCACTTTTATCTTCCCTGGCATCCTGAACTACGCCAATATTTACTCACAATATAACACCAAACACCACCCACTAACTATACAAACTGTTAACACAACATATTGGAACTTATTATCACCGTATTCAGGCCAGTTTAACACTTTTGAAACTCCTAATCAGATGGACAACATGTATATCAATGTTATCAACACAAATTTTATTCACAAATCAATGAGGGAACACAGATTTAATTCGATAACAGAGATGATACGTAACACACGTTTCAATTCAAAAATTTATACGTAAAGTTCATACTTTATCACGATTTTTGAGAAAACGATTTTATTTTGATAAGAAACATTTTGTTTTTATGGCGCATTTGCATCTTGAGTTACATTGTGAGTTACGATATAAACACTGCGCCTTTAGGCGCTAACGTTCCTATAAGATGTTCTAAAACTAATGAGTAGGGTTTATTAATAGACAACCTATGATTTTATAAATAAAATTCGTCTTTCGTAGGTAGCTATCGGCCAAACTCGAGCGACAATCGCGAAACGCGACGCGAAATGTCAAATGTCAAGTCAAATACCAGACGGTTTCTAGGGATGTGCGTATGCACGTTTTATTTAAACATATCGACTTAATCGATCGATATATATTTTTTCACACATGTAATTCGCCTTTTATAATCTAATTTTGTTCACATGATGAGACTCTATTATTTCTTATGAGAATGTTCATTCATCTATATAAATAAAACTCAAAGGTGACTGACTGACATAGATATATCAACGCACAGCCCAAACCACTGCACGGATCGGGCTGAAATTTGGCATGCAGGTAGATAGATGTTATGAATGACGTAGACATCCGTTCAGAAAGGATAATGATCAATTCCCACGAGAACGGGAACCACGTGGGTGAAACCGCGGGCGACCACTAGTTTCCACTAGTTTATAAATAATAACTAGTTGCAGTGCAGTCTAGTTGGAATTCGCAGAGCCTACATTCGGGTCCATCTTATAGCCATCTGTAAACGAGATTTGGCTTCCCAGTTCAATAGTGACGTGGTTATTCACCACGTCCACCAAATTCGTTAAGTAATATATTCAATTTTTGTTTTTAAACTAGGTTCTACTATTATTGTCAAGAAATAAGGGCACATTATACTTTTTAGAGTATGTAATGAATATTACAATAACATTTGTTGCATGTTGGGCGTCTCGATGGTTTAGTGGTTGAAGTACCGCGCCGAGAGCTAGTGGTTCTGGGTTTAATTCCCGACTCGAGCAAACTTTGTATCGGATTTTTCAGACACACACACATCACACAGCTCGTGTTTGTGATCTCCACAACTACCCACTCAAACGTCCGCGCGCGTTTCGCAAGGTTGTCAGGACAGTCCGCGAGTCACGTGATACGCGCAAAATAAAATCGATAGGAGACGTATGCTTAATAAATGCTTATTACTCAGTAAATAACTCAAATATCGCAAAATGAAAAATACTAATGAAAGGCTTATTAGTTGACGATTTTTAGGAAATAGTTATGTTTGATTTTAACATTATATTCTATTAATGATTTTACAGTGAACTTTAAGAAATGCTAATTTTGTCCTAGTTTTCAATTTAAATATTTTTTTTATTAGAAATTTTTGACGTTTACAATATTAAAACAACTTTGGGTTTTAGGTAATTTAATGGCCTTTCATTTGGAACCAAAATCCCATTATAAATCATCTTAAAATATTACAAATAAAATAAAAACTAAAGCTACATGATCTGTGAAATCGAAGTTCACGTATGGTAAATTGTCTAATCCAGAATGAAATATGGAATATTTCAAGAAAGTATGGTAATAACCAGGCTATAATATTAATAAGTTTTCATAATAAAACATTTAATGACGATATAATATAAGAACTTTTTTAGATCTTCCAATTATTCACTAATAAAAACACAGAGTCACCGACCTATTTTTAATCCAAATTTTTACTTAAAAACTGACTGAAATCGCACATAATGTTATAAAATATGAAAATATGTAAGATTATAAATATTTTGATATACAAAACAATAACGTTTTATTACTTACGGCATGATTTCTCGAATAAAATAGCTGGAGTCACTCGCGCACTGATCCACAAAAACAACAAGCAACTTGACAATATTTTTTTTTTGTAGCCATGAGCCGAAGTTATGTTCCACTTGAAATAAGGTGTGGTACATTTCATAGAGCGTCAAAAACCAGCAACACTACAGACTATAAACATCCACAGCGATAAGAAAAAGAAAAAAACAATCGGCGGGCGCGAATTCTTAAAAATGTAACTGTAGTTACACGGACTGTCCTGAGGTATATGGTCTCTGTAACTGTGGTTACAGTGGACGTATGAGTGGCTACTCGTAAGTTACGAGTATCAAAAATAACGAAGTTACAGACCGACAAACGTATCTGTTCCGGTGGCCAAAATTGGAACTACGTCAAATGCAATGCGAAAAAATTATTTAATGACAGTTCTAAATCGACAGTAGCGACGCCGCCACCTGAACAGATAAGTTTGTCGGTCTCTACCACAAATTGGTACTTAATTACATATTAATTAACACAAGACAAACACAAATCTTTATCACCTAAATGTTTTCGCATAGACCGCATCGGCATAGTCATAGAGCATGCTAAATGTGTCCTTTGTTTTAAATAACTTTTATTAGAGTAGAGGTCCTCAATCGTTCAGTGTGGATCGATTGAAGCATCGATTACTTACGAATCGAAGCTTTAACATTCGTTTATGGTAAGACTACGCCTCTAGAAATGTCACTGCGACACCTGTCGCAGAGATCATCCAACAAAATCTTAAGAACAAAATTAACAAACCATAGCTGTCATCAGCTTGTTGGGGTGACCATTTAAGGTAGATTGCTTTCATTTGGTAGATTTTGGCCCTAACTTCGAGCTATGGCAGATTATGCAGGGTATTTCGAAAAGTTAAATCTTCTTATTACATAATTATTAAATATTATGTTAATTTGATGAAACAGGCATAAGTTTTGTTTTCTTGTCCATAACGTACCTTAAGCTTTTTGCCGTAGCAAAAGGTATTTACGAGAACTTTTTGTGCTTCTATTGAAGGGCACTTAAAGCCAACCTATCTACCTTCTGAATCACTAATGTTCTGTAAACGTAAGGATGATTTGAAAATGCATCCCAGGCCGGAAAAAGCAGATTTATTTATGCACCCGGTGGTCCCGGTGCATTGCTTTGCACCGTGCACCCCCCTGCGGCCCTAGTTGTGTGTGCATAGAAATATTATGCACTGAAGTATCATAGTAACAGTAGCTCAATGGTGGTGTGTTAGGTCAGTCAGACAGATTCTTTTAGTACTACTTGGTCTGTCTGTGCCTCTCTCTGTGGATTCTTTCTTTCTTCACTTTCGAGATCATTAATTTGAGATATTTTTCTATGTTTGAGATGGTCACCCTGCCTGCCTCCAGTATGGCTAGCACGAATATCTGTAGGTTTCGTATCGTAAACGTATCGAGTTGTCGATACGATAACGGTATACAACGAAAGTCGGAAGCACGAAGCACTTTCGAAATAGTATCGAGTCCTCGATACGATAACGTTAGTGACGTCACACTAATGTAAGTAAGGATGGGCAAAATTGAACGAATGGTCTTAAAATTGAATGAATTTTTCGTTCAGAAACTACATACGTATTTAGTTAATTAAATGTTAGTGATTTCAGGGCCTTTAAATAATTCTAAAACTGCTCAAATTATGATGCAATACGAAGAAACTGCAGTTAAAGTTAATATTCAGTTAAGATAAATGGTATAATTATTTAATTTATTATTAAAACTTTGTGTTTGGTGAGACTGTGTTCCTAAACGAAGGACGCGTAACACTTGAGATTTTTGATGCGGTATGGCTAGCACGAATATCTGTAGGTTTCGTATCGTAAACGTATCGAGTTGTCGATACGATAACGGTATACAACGAAAGTCGGAAGCACAAAGCACTTTCGAAATAGTATCGAGTCCTCGATACGATAACGTTAGTGACGTCACACTAATGTAAGTAAGGATGGGCAAAATTGAACGAATGGTCTTAAAATTGAATGAATTTTTCGTTCAGAAACTACATACGTATTTAGTTAATTAAATGTTAGTGATTTCAGGGCCTTTAAATAATTCTAAAACTGCTCAAATTATGATGCAATACGAAGAAACTGCAGTTAAAGTTAATATTCAGTTAAGATAAATGGTATAATTATTTAATTTATTATTAAAACTTTGTGTTTGGTGAGACTGTGTTCCTAAACGAAGGACGCGTAACACTTGAGATTTTTGATGCGGAGCTCTCATTCAAGGTCAACTTTGTTTTGACGTGAACTCGTGATAGATGTGTTTCTTTCCTTTAAAAGTTTAATGAAAACATCTCTCACAGCAATTAAACGTTTCCTTTCCATATAAAATGAGAACCAGCCACCCGCAATACATCATTATGATAGAATTTATGGAAGGGGAAAAATTTCATTTATGATTTTATTGTAAGCATATATAAAGGATAAAGCTATGAGCTAAAGTTTATTTGTATAGGTACTCAAGTCATTCAAAAATAGTAGGCTTCATGCTTTTTATTGTAATTTTAAACAAAGTTGGATTAAATTTAAATAAACTTGGAGATTCTTATGTGCTTAACTTTTGTCAATTAAGTAGGTATAAATAAGAAGAAGCAACATAATTATAATAGAATATGTTTAATATATTGAAATACACAGTCCTTTAAATATTAAAATTATTTTAGGCATGGAGACTTGTCCAAACTCCCTGAGGTCTTCGTGGTAGACACTATGTGCAGCAAACATGGAAGGAGTTGACGAATATGCTCAATAGTCATAGCACGGGGGACTCTCGCCGCAAGATAATAGTACAATGTACTTAGTCGAGGGTTTTTCTTGTTAATCTGAGCATTTTCTAACAAAATTTATCAACACAATCACTTTAATTTTTATTTTGTGCTTCCAATAAACACCGACGAATGTTTTCTCACTGCAAAATTTAAAGTGAATAAACAGTACAATGTACTTAGTCGAGGGTTTTTCTTGTTAATCTGAGCATTTTCTAACAAAATTTATCAACACAATTACTTTAATTTTTATTTTTTGCTTCCAATAAACACCGACGAATGTTTTCTCACTGCAAAATTTAAAGTGAATAAACTTTCGTGAAACTCGCAAGCCAGCCTTCGACAATTACGATACTATACGTCATTTTATGCCTTCGTGCTAGCTATCTTCATACAAACGGCTCAAGTATCGTTACGCTAACGTTACGATTTCGATACGAAACTTACGTGTAAACGTTCGTGCTCCGAAAATTAGTTCAAATTACGCACACCGCGGCGCTGTTCAAGTTTCCATACAAAATGTTTACGTTAACGATACGAATACTTTTTCGCAAGTTGTTCGTGCTAGCCATAGTCTCCTTGGAGTATTATTATTCTATGCTCCTGGTATCTTCCTGCTGACTGCACTATGTACATACCGCGTCTTGTAAAATATTTAAATCTATTTGTTAATTAATGTGTTGGTATATTAGTAAAAATCAGTGTTAAACAAATATAAACATTCCTACAATGAGATAAAAATAATTACGCTTATGTGCTATACGACATTAGACTTTGAATATTGGCGGTAAGTATTTACTACAAAACGACAGATTATTGTTTACTTTTATAATACTCTTGTTATTTTATTTCTAACCAAGATTGTGATTATTCTTGTAGATGTTTTCTGCATATTTAAGGATATTTCTGATAGTTAACATCATTACTTTACATTCATAACCTTAACATGTAAACAAAGTGACTGCTCAACTGTTGAATGTGTTTGATATTACAGGGATCAGCGAACCTTAAGATGCATATTCTATGTACGATCTGTAGCGACCTGGTGAATCAGGCCGAGAACATTTATGCAACCAAATGTGGCCATATATTTCATTATCATTGTTTGACACAGTGGATTGAAAGGTAAGTTGGAATTACATACAATTTATTTATATTGCATTTAAAAGATCAGTTTTAGTAGATAGGTGTAGTAACATTAGTATTTTATTAGTAGTATGGGAATAATTACTCATTAAAATCTTATTGAAACTATAACCCATTCACTCTTTGTTTGATGAAAACCATAACTGTACACTTTTTTAAATGTTTTGAAACTAAAAAGTATAATATAATAAATGATCATAAAATATATTATATGATCGAAGCTCATGAGAACAGACTATAAAATTCTAATGTTTATGTAATGTTAGTCAAATACTTTATAAAATGGACATGAAAAAACATATCTGTATTTAGACATGTCTGTATTTTAGGTCAAAATCATGTCCACAATGCCGGAACAAAGTGACAGACAGATGCATGTTCCGCATCTACCCGACAGTATCCAATGAGACTACAGGAGACGACGCTGCAACTTTGCAGTCCAGGCTCGATGATGCTCAGCTACAATTACGTCAACAGCAGGCATCTACAAGAGAGAAAGACGACCGGCTAAACCTTATCACTGCAGAGCTCAAAAAGAATGAGTTCGTATTTATTTTATTGCCTTCTATCACTGTTATGTAATTTTGTAACAGCTAATTCGAGTAAATTTGAATTATGATGTAAATGACGTAAAGCGAGGGCCCTATTCAGTTTTGGGGTCAAATCCTACCTGAGACAAACAATTGCATTGTCATAAATATTTATGTTTGTCATGTGTCTGGATGTTTGTTTGTTTTTCTTAAGTACATATTAATGGTACAGTCAAAAGTACATCAGACTATACACTTTGGAAATTTTACCACTCTTATGTCAGGGGCATAAGTGCTATTATAGAACTGCAAGTGTTTATCGTGATGTGCGGTTGACTGTACCTTTGTGATTTTTGATACTGCCCATAATTCAAGTTACTTTTAGATCAGATCAATGTATGTAATGTTTTCAATATTTATTATTTTTCTATGAAGACAGAGAAATTAATAACTGACATGTTTTGTGTATTTTTAGAGAAGTGTTAAAATCATTAGAAAAAAAGCTTGTGACAAGAGAATCTGCCATATCAGCATTGAAAGAGCAGTTGGACTATGTGAAGATACAAAACAAAGAGACACAGAAATTAAAAGAAGAAAATGAATCATTGAAGAGGAATATGCAAACTCTGAATGGGTAAATGTCATTATTATATCTACTTAATTTAAAGTGTAAATATCAAAGTCCATAAATCAATGACATTCAATATAAAACTAGACACCCAATCTCTAAGAAAAATTCCTCAAAAAACGTCCGAGTGGCTTTGACACTGATGACATTAACACATTCATTCAAATTAACACCTTATCTCGTGGCATTTTTAATGTCAATTGTATACAACTAAACGAAAACTCTGCCCAATAGTCGGGTGGGCAGACTTTTGCTTCGGACAATATTTGAGCGTGATTGTGATTCTAGTTTTTTAATTGAACGTCATTGCCATAAATATACAGAATTATGTTTTTCATTGGTTCTCTGGCGAGTTGGTTCCAGAGTTGTTACAGGATAATATGACTATGAGTATGTATGACATAGTAGATAAATTTAATCTGGGAACATCTTGACCCATTGCGAAGTAAACATTATTTGATGTAATTGGCTGAAAGGTTGTTTGCATCAGAGAATTTTTTTTTTGTGTTGATTTTTAAAATTAAAATATCTCAGCATATTTTGCAGTTTTAACATAATTAACAATTGATTGATTTTGTTACAGTTTACAAAGAGTGTTAAATGCAACTAGCGATGAAGTTGAACAGATGCTTCAAGGATACACTGATGTGAGGACTGTGGCTACGTTCGCAACAGCATTAAAGCGGTGAGCAAAAGAATAATTTGTTATCATTAATATTTTTTATGCCTGACCTTAAACAAACTTCACTAAAAGGAGGCATTGCAGTTCACACGACTTCTATTTTTAAGTTAATATAGATGTTTGTATAAAGAATAAAGTTTAAGTTGTCTTATTTCAGAGCTTTATGTGAATCAGAATCAAAGAAAAATGAAACGAGAGACAGATTACAAGCAGCCAAACAACAGATAGGAGTTGAAAAAAACAATGTGGCTGACCTGCAATCGAAGCTAGTGTAAGTATAATAAATATTTACTGTTTCATTCTTGCCTTTTATTTTGGTATATATGCGCACCTCCCTAGAATAGTGGTGACACGCTCGGGTCTAAAATGGTGGTTGTGGGTTCAATTCTAAAAAAGTACTTGTATGATTTTGTTTAAGTTGAAATGGGACTACACAACAAGGAAGCTGATTATCAAAAATAAACAAACTTTTTAAAAAAAAAATTAAACCGACTTCAAAAAAAAAACAAAAAAAAAATTCCTAAAAACACTGAAAAGCAAAAAATAATTTTAATAAGACATTCATCAAATGCGCTTATTGTCTAAGCCTATTAATAACATTAAATTGTATTTACGTGCTAGGTAGGTACCTACTAATCTGTTTGAAGTCGGTGCCAAGCCAAATAGTAGGTACCCAGACTACGTACCTACGTCCGCGGATTATTTGTAACCCTGTATAATACATAAATTATTAGGTATGTATCATTTTTCATTACCTTTGGCTTGGCACCGACTTCAAACAGATTAGTAGGTACCTACCTAGCACGTAAATACAATTTAATGTTATTAATAGGCTTAGACAATAAGCGCATTTGATGAATGTCTTATTAAAATTATTTTTTGCTTTTCAGTGTTTTTAGGAATTTTTTTTTTGTTTTTTTTTTGAAGTCGGTTTAATTTTTTTTTTAAAAAGTTTGTTTATTTTTCTATTTTTAGTGTGAATAATACGTAGGAGTGAGTAAAACTCTCTCATAATATTGATAACGAAAATACGAGTAAAATAGTAGAATTGTATTATTTGACAATATTAGGTATTCATTAAGTGTTCAGCACCATTCAGTAGACCAACTAAAGATGCAGCCTGCAAGAGGGACATAAGAATTAAGAAGTCGTACCCTTTAGCTTCCATCATCATAGTTGTACCTTCCATCATCAGCTTAGCTGCAAAAGTACATGAAATACAACTAACGGTCCACATATTCCTACAACACTGAAATAATTATCCCCTAACTCCTAACCGTTAAGGAGTTGTACCTTCCATCATCAGCTTAGCTGCAAAAGTACATGAAATACAACTAACGGTCCACATATTCCTACAACACTGAAATAATTATCCCCTAACTCCTAACCGTTAAGGAGTTGTACCTTCCATCATCAGCTTAGCTGCAAAAGTACATGAAATACAAATAACGGTCCACATATTCTTACAATACTGAAAGAATTATCCCCTAACTCCTAACCGTTAAGGAGTTGTACCTTCCATCATCAGCTCATCAACATAAAGTGATGTCTATAGGACGCAAACACTTAAATGGCTTCAGAAAAAACAAGTAACGCGTAGTGTGCGCCTATAAAATTTGAGGTTTGCCCTTGATTTTCCCGGGATCCCATCATCAGATCCTGACATGGTGACAATGGGACCACCTCGGAACTATGCTCTTTCAAATAAAAAAAGAATTATTTAAATCGGTCCACAATTGACGGAGAAATCGACGGACATACATAAAAAAAAAAAAAAAAAAAAAAAAAAAAAAAAAAAAAAAATACATACAGTCGAACATAGAACCTCCTCCTTTTTTGAAGTCGGTTAAAAAGAATAAGTTAACAAAGTAAACGAAATTACATTACATCTTCAACAGGCAGATGGAAGAGAAACTATCGACGTCGATGCGCAAGTACGAAGCGTTGAAGAGCAAGCGGAAAGCGTCTGACGTCATCGACGACTCGCTCCACGACTCCCGGCGCCAGAAGCAGGCGCGGCTGTCCGCGCCGGACGACCTGAACATAGCCGTCATGCACGACAGCAATAGCAGCTTTGTGAGTACTGTGACGTATGACAGTGACGTCTGACGTCATCGACGACTCTCTCGACGACTCCCGGCGCCAGAAGCAGGCGCGGCTGTCCGCGCCGGACGACCTGAACATAGCCGTCATGCACGACAGCAATAGCAGCTTTGTGAGTACTGTGACGTATGACAGTGACGTCTGACGTCATCGACGACTCTCTCGACGACTCCCGGCGCCAGAAGCAGGCGCGGCTGTCCGCGCCGGACGACCTGAACATAGCCGTCATGCACGACAGCAATAGCAGCTTTGTGAGTACTGTGACGTATGACAGTGACGTCTGACGTCATCGACGACTCTCTCGACGACTCCCGGCGCCAGAAGCAGGCGCGGCTGTCCGCGCCGGACGACCTGAACATAGCCGTCATGCACGACAGCAATAGCAGCTTTGTGAGTACTGTGACGTATGACAGTGACGTCTGACGTCATCGACGACTCTCTCGACGACTCCCGGCGCCAGAAGCAGGCGCGGCTGTCCGCGCCGGACGACCTGAACATAGCCGTCATGCACGACAGCAATAGCAGCTTTGTGAGTACTGTGACGTATGACAGTGACGTCTGACGTCATCGACGACTCTCTCGACGACTCCCGGCGCCAGAAGCAGGCGCGGCTGTCCGCGCCGGACGACCTGAACATAGCCGTCATGCACGACAGCAATAGCAGCTTTGTGAGTACTGTGACGTATGACAGTGACGTCTGACGTCATCGACGACTCTCTCGACGACTCCCGGCGCCAGAAGCAGGCGCGGCTGTCCGCGCCGGACGACCTGAACATAGCCGTCATGCACGACAGCAATAGCAGCTTTGTGAGTACTGTGACGTATGACAGTGACGTCTGACGTCATCGACGACTCTCTCGACGACTCCCGGCGCCAGAAGCAGGCGCGGCTGTCCGCGCCGGACGACCTGAACATAGCCGTCATGCACGACAGCAATAGCAGCTTTGTGAGTACTGTGACGTATGACAGTGACGTCTGACGTCATCGACGACTCTCTCGACGACTCCCGGCGCCAGAAGCAGGCGCGGCTGTCCGCGCCGGACGACCTGAACATAGCCGTCATGCACGACAGCAATAGCAGCTTTGTGAGTACTGTGACGTATGACAGTGACGTCTGACGTCATCGACGACTCTCTCGACGACTCCCGGCGCCAGAAGCAGGCGCGGCTGTCCGCGCCGGACGACCTGAACATAGCCGTCATGCACGACAGCAATAGCAGCTTTGTGAGTACTGTGACGTATGACAGTGACGTCTGACGTCATCGACGACTCGCTCGACGACTCCCAGCGCCAGAAGCAGGCGCGGCTGTCCGCGCCGGACGACCTGAACATAGCCGTCATGCCCGACAGCAATAGCAGCTTTGTGAGTACTGTGACGTATGACAGTGACGTCTGACGTCATCGACGACTCCCGGCGCCAGAAGCAGGCGCGGCTGTCCGCGCCGGACGACCTGAACATAGCCGTCATACACGACAGCAATAGCAGCTTTGTGAGTACTGTGACGTATGACAGTGACGTCTGACGTCATCGACGACTCGACGACTGGTTTAATGTCATAGACAGATAGCCTAGGCTTCCATTATACGACTGACAAACGCGTAGACGCGCTCTACATGACCCGCCAGATAGTTAGGCCCTCCCCTGGAGGAATGTTGATGGAAAAGCTATACCTAAAGACTGTTTGTACTGTTTACTTATTACGTGATATCGGCTCACTGCTCCGACGTCACCCGCACGTCCGTCCTGCTCCGTGTCCACCAATGAAGTGTGTCGGCGGGCGGGCTGTATGCCCTTTTATAGGGAGAGGCCCCCACTCGCCGCTACCCAGGTAAGCGGCGTGTGGGCATGAGACGATCGTTCTTTTAAGTATCATATTCACATACACTACACTGTTATATTGTTAACAGAACACACTGGTGAACCGCATCGAGCAGTCGGACTCGCCGTACCTGGCGCTGAAGCAGAGCAGCCTGGCGCTGGCCGCGCTCCAGCAGAGAGCCTCGCACCTGCCTCCAGACTCCAGGCTTAAAGTGAGTTTTATCATCACACTGTCTTTCCGCCCGCGGTTTCACCCGCGCGTAATCCTTTTTTCAAATATCCCCCTTCCCCCCACATTTCCGGTATCAAAAGTACCTTATGTTCACCAGGGATAGTGTAGCTTTCCAACAGTGAAAGAATTATTCAGATCGGTATAATAGTCTGTAGTTTTAAAATTGTGAAAATGAATGAGACTTTTCCCATAGGAATTTTATAGCCTATGTCCTAATCCGGGTTATAAACTATACGTGTGCCAAATTTCATCTAAATTATCAGCAGTTTATTCTGTTTAGGCGTGATTGAGTAACAAACATCCAAACATCCAGACATCTAAACATCCAAACATCCAGACTTTCGCATTTATAATATTAGTAGGATGCCATTGTCACGATCATAATCTGTCTCAGTACCAAAGTTAAATAAATAAATGACTTTACATTAAAAACCCCAATAATAATCGAATGATGTTTTCCTTCAACAGCCATCAGAAATGGCCCTAATCAACGCAGCGAGAAACATAACAAAAAAAGGCTCCGAAAACTTACCCTCTAACAGCCAGAGCCACCTCAGCATATTCCACAAGAAGGAACCAGCGAAGATTGACCTCTCAGGCGATCAGGACGTGAACATATCGCAGTTCAACATATCGTATGACGGGCTGGGCGGGCACTCCAAGTTGGAAACGTTCCCAGTGCCGTGTACTAGACCACCGATAAAGAGCTGTGTGCCTAAGCTGTCTACTAAACATAGGTTGAAGAGACCTAACCCGCCGCCGGGGAGTCAGGATATAGGGAAACTGCTTGAGAAGATTAGGGATAAGTGATGCTGGGAGTTAGTAGAGTCCATCTATCATCACAGTCCACTGCTGGACATAGGCCCCTCCAAACGCTCGCCACACTGATTGATCATTGGCCACTCTCATTGAGCTCCTGCCAAATCATCACTCCACCTGGCCTGGGCGTCCTACACTAGGTTAACCAAGATTGTCTCCACTCTAGAACCCGTTTACTCCAACCATGGTAAGTGGTAGTGGACTAACACACACCTAAGATGTAAAGAATACACTACGCACTTTTTTGTTAATGTTTATAGTCATGTGACTTGACACGTTCAGTGCCACCGACTTACCCGGTGAGTTCACGTAAATCTTATCAGGCGGCATCCGAGAAGACTTCATAAAAATCGTACTGGTAATGAACGTGTTAACCGTCCCACTACCCACTAAGCTCCTCTTCCATTTCATTATAAGAAGAATATACGATTGGTTGTGGATTTTTAGAATGAGATTTCATTGGGATTTGATATGGTATTTTTCATCGAACTTGATTTAGAACTACTGAACAAAGGCCGGTCCTATTTAACGTTAAACTTACTTTCATTACATATTTCAACGAAAGAAAGAAATCTCGTAAGATTTTGACATAAACTCAAAATTTAAAAAAATATGTTATAATATGGTACAACCGTTTCTATGAAATGATTTATTTAAACCTTTTATAAAACAGTCTAGTCTCAAAATCATATAAAATACTTAGATTTGTATGAAAGCAGTAATAGTCTAAGGCAACTGATTGCCTTAGACTATTACTGCGATACTGATATCGCTAATATTATTGTCATTAATTTAAAATCGAAATAACCCACCGGAATAGTGTACTATCGGGGTCACCCGCGCGTGATCACCCTAAAGGCTAAAATCCTGTGCAGTATTTTCACGTTTACAAGCGCCGCTCCTAACAAGTCACGATGCGCGTGCACGGTATATTTTTCCAAAAGTGATCACGCGCGGGTGTCCGTCCTCGATGGTACACTTAATTTTAAATAGTTAAGTTTGAAGTTGTATACAGACTCAAAAGTTCAAAGATTGTAATTAAAAAATGCAAAAAATATTTTGTATATAAAGTCAAGCCCTAGGTTAAAACCTAACATTGTTAAGTAATGAAAATATTATGTAAATAAAGGTGTAATATTTTGCTATGAGACTGTTATAAAATAATAAATTATAAATCAATTACATATACAAACGTTATTTTATTCAAATCAAAATATACTATTTCGTCTGATTTACATCTGCAACACATTTACTGAATGCTATGTACTCAATGATATTTTATGCTAATATAATATCATTGTATGTACTAATGATACTGTATTATCTGGAGGTCTCTCAGAGTCAAACGCCTAAGGCCGAACGCTAAAACTCGCACGGGCGCACGCTCGCGTGTCTATAATGAAAAATAGTATGAGCAGCTGCGGCGCGGGCGACGGTCACACGCGCGGCGGCGGCGGGCGGCCGCGAGCGGGTTTGTTTAATTGTTCCTACAAGTCAGTCAGCGCCGCTAGATGCCTCGGTCACACGCGTTGGAGGCTAGGTACAACCATGAACTTCGATACAACTGTACACGTCAAGATCAAAATTATACTAGCAGCGCTAAATGAGACGGGCGCCCGCGACGGGTGCCCGTTTGCGGGTTCGTGGCCCGCGGCGGACGTCCGACGCGTGCACCCGCGTCCGCACCCGCCCGTGTTTTAGCGTTCGCCCTAAGACAAACTCGCAAGTGCTTTTGCTTGTCCTTATTTCACATCGCAATAGAGCAACTGCACATCGACGTGATTTTTTAGTCGGAGAAAGTTTGAAAGATCGTTCCTCCAGGATACCTTCGTACGTTTACTAGGTAATACGCAAACGAAGCTAGTAATAAATAATTACAAAAATGGAATGACCACAATTTTATTTGGATTGGAAAATATCGATATACATAAGATCGAGTTTCCTTTGAACTCTGACATTAAATAAAAATTAATCACGTGATGGTAAGTTACTACTTCTATTCCGTGGTTACTACCATCGCCCATGTACTTTTTTCCAACACCAGAGGCATCGAATATGATTTATTATTGCCGGCTCAAGGAATGAAAACATACGCTCTTTCTTTTTGTTTTTTAACAAATTATGTAACATTTTTTTTCTAGTTGATATTTTCGTTATGTATGTCGTATAAATACGGCACAAGTAGCACTTGTTAAAATAAATAAATAAATGGCTTTAGTTCTATTATTTTTAAAGCATTATACCTACTGCTTAATTAGTAGAAGTAATTCAATGGATCTGATATGCCGTAAAGGTCTCGTTAGCACAGTTGGAAGTGCATTCGCCCGGAAAGCGAGAGCCGCTGGTTCGATCCCGCCTGACACCTGAACACTAATTCTTTTTGGTAGAATAAATAAAATCATTAGGCGTCCAGCGCCTCCATCTTCTCATAGGCAGTCTTGAGTTCCTTGAGCAGTACGCCGGCCTGGGCGCTGCTGATGAGGAGCTCTCGCTTCTGCTGGTCTCCGGAGAACACGTCGGCGGTGAACAGAGACAGCTTGAGCGCGTCCACCGAGCCTGAGGGGCCGGGGGCGATAGCTACGTCTGTCACTTTGTTTACTGGAAATAGAGCGAAAGAATTATTATAAGGCTGTGTGTGTTATGTGGAGCAGTGGCTATCCCTTTAAGGTACGGTCAACTACCGTATCCTACCTACTAAAATTTGTGATAGTGTTTTCAGTTTATAAAATGCTCAGTTCGGAGTCTGGAAGTTAGCGGTGTAAAACAAACTTGTGCCTCGAAAAACATATGATGATCTCTTCGGTCGTGTCAGACTGTCAGACTACTGAGAAAAAGTGCACCTGTGCTGGAGCTCTTACTTGTACACTTTTAGTTCTTCCTTACCCTAAGAGGTTTGCTGGATGCGGGGATAGCGACAGCTTGCTTGGGACCTCGCGCTATAGTGCAGCCCAGTGCATTAAGTTGCCTTCCTCAAGGAGGAACCTATCACCGTTGGTTTCCACTTAGGATATGTACGTCTTTCTACAAATACTGCCCCGCTAACTATGCTGGAGCGGGATCTTCAAACCACAGAAAGAAAAAAGGT
The DNA here is from genome assembly GCA_949319885.1 of Mecyna flavalis. Taxonomy (NCBI): domain Eukaryota; kingdom Metazoa; phylum Arthropoda; class Insecta; order Lepidoptera; family Crambidae; genus Mecyna; species Mecyna flavalis. The sequence goes on from OX439413.1 coordinate 13,049,187, forward strand.
ATTATTCCCGACTGCCCCTACCAAATCTGCCCCCAGTAGGGGCAGTCGAAACTTGTTAGTCGCGTCTGCCCCTACTGGGGGCAGACGGAATTAGTTTAGGTTCCGTCTGCCCCTCCTAGGGGCAGACTTACAGATATAATTAAAATATACTCACTCATAAACCCATTAGCTCTAACATGTTCCTCGTGCGCCGGCGCGCGCGCAGCTGCCGCGTCCGCCAGCGCGGCGGCGTGCGCGCGCGGCACGCCCAGCACGAGCAGGTCGCGCGTCAGAGCGGCAGAACTGCACGCGCACGCGCACGCCTGGCTCACCACCCAGCGGATCACTGCCGCTGCCCGCGCGCATTCCTCCCGAGACGCTAAACACCATGATTAGATTGATTATGATAAGCCTATCATAGTCTACTGCTTGGACGTAGGCCTCTCCATACGTTCGCAAGCATTAGGAGGAGAAGTCGGTCGTCAGAAACTCGTTCACATTCTCCTCCGTAGAAAAGCTTTACTTATGAAGCAGAATAAAAGTCACCATTGCAATTTTTTTATACAGCAACAGTTGGCAGACAGGCACGCAGCCCACCTGATGGTAAGCGGTCACTGGTGGCCTATTCCATTGAGTGAGGTACACTTCATCAGGAAGCGTCGATGTGTGTGATTGTTTCCAGTTTGGTTAGGACATTGCCAGGCTTGACTCACCTGAATGTCTGAAAAGAATGATGATTCCGTGCTTCGGAAGGCACGTTAAGCCGTTGGTCCCGACTATGTTCCAAGTAGGTCTGGCTTCCCTTGTAAGGGTTACGGAGGTCAGATGGCAATCGCTCCATTATAATAACCAGGCTTTTCAAATCTATGATCATAGTCGAAGCGGACCCTGAGCTTCCATACTGGATGCAATCGGTAATACGCTGAGATGATAATGATGATCCTGATATCATGACCCAGTCTCAAGCCATTAGGCCAATAAGGCTAGGTTCAATGCCTCACATCATTTAATTGTATTAAAATGTATCTAAGTACAACATCCATTAGCAGAACTTGTACTTTCTCGTTTTAGCAAAGAACTTTTGATCTTATTTCGTTACATAATTAATAGTTACTTATATGAGAAATAAAGTAAGTATAGTTTTATATAACTTACACAGACTGGTATCCTTAAGAATCTCCATAATGCCATCGTCCTGAAAATAAAGTAAAAATATTTTTGCAATAAGTAGGTAAATAAAATAGATATTGGACAACATAAAATATATTGATATCTACTAGCAGACCCAGTTAACTTCGTATCACATACTATGTATAGTATTCTCCTCGCTATTTTTCCATTCATTTTCTCGTCGTTTAAACCTTCACTATACTTTCACGAATATTTTAAGACTAAAATTAGTCAAATCGGTTTAGCCGTTCTCGAGTTTTAGCGAGACTAACGAACAGCAATTCATTTTTATTTATATAGATAGATAGATTACACCAAAGTAAGTAGCGTGTGTAATATGTAATCAAAATTATCGAAGTTACCACAAGGATTCCACGTGTCTTACACATACCTATCATGATCAGAAACCTTGAAAGTCACATACATAATAATGACACAATGCAAGGGCGTCGCCAGCTTATGGCTAAGGGGGGGGGCAATGGGGCCATATCCATCATCCATCATCATCAGCATGTACTGCTAGACATAGGCCTCTCCAAATCGATCATCGGCTACTCGCATCCAGCTCCTGCCAGCCATCTTGCGCAGATCATCGCTCCACCTGGCCTGAGGGGTCCTACACTACCGTTTACCGAGACGCGGTCTCTACTCTAGAACCCGTTTACCCCAACGGTTATCGTTATCGGTTCTACGGCTGATATGGCCAGCCCACTGCCACTCCAGCTGGCTAATCCGGCGAGCTATGTCGGTGACTTTGGTTCTCTGCTGAATTACCTCATTTCGGTGTGAGTGCCGTAAGTGTCCACGTTTCGGCTCCGTATGTCATGACGGGTAGGACGCACTGATTGAAGACTTTCGTCTTTAGGCATTGTGGAATCGGCGATGGAAGACTCGACGTAGTTTCCCAAACGCTGCCGAATCCAACTGAAATTCTTCTATTCACTTCGTCCTCAAAGTTTTTTCGACCCAACTGCAACGACTGCCCAAGGTACACATAATTTAAAGGAAGGCGCCGTGAATTGCAATCGGTTCCTGTAGAACATGTTCATTAAACATGACCTTGGTTTTGTCCAAGTTCATCCGTAGGCCGATGCGTAAAGAAGAATCAGCTAGGTCATTCAGCATCTGTTGTAGGTCCTGCAGCGTCTCCGCCATTATGACGATGTCATCTCCAAATCGCAAGTGAGAGATGTGTTTGCCTTTTATGTTGATGCCACGTTCCAGTTCAGCATCTTAAACATATCCTGAACAATTTCGGGGAGATGACGTCCCCATGTCTTACTCCTCGATGCAACGGTATAGGATTTGTCTGCTGATTTTATACTTGGACGGACATGGTGGCTGCTTAGTGTACAGACATCTTATCACTTGGACCTCAGAACGGACCAGACTCATAGTCCACAAATGCTAGACACAGGGGCTGATTATACTCTTCGGTCTTCTGTATAATCTGCCGCATAGTGTGGATGTGGTCTATGGTGCCGTATCCGCTCCGAAACTCAGTCTGTTCCGGTGGTTGAAACTCGTCGAGTCTTGGCGCAAGACGGTTCGTGATCACTCTTGAGATTAGCTTAATAGACGTGGCTTAGAAGGGAAAAGGGTCGATAGTTCTTCAACAGGCTGTTGTCACCCTTTTTGAAGAACAGGACGACCACACTCCTACTCCACGCCTTTGGAGTTCTCCTTTCAAACATGACAGCGTTAAAAAGCGTTTGGAGGTCCCTCAGTACGGGTTTACCTCCAGCCTTTAGCAGCTCTGTAGTAACGCCGTCCTCTCCAGGGGCTTTTCCATTTTTGAGCTGCCCGAGAGCAATCTCGATTTCACCAACGCTGACTTCTGGCAGGTCTTCAGTGTAATGACGAGTTAACGTGGCTCTAGAGTCTTCATTTTCGGGATCAGGTCGAGATGCATGCGAAGCGTATAACCGGCCATAGAAGTCCTCTACCTCTGAAAGGACTGCCGGCTTTGAGGCAACAACTTCTCCAGTTGCTGTGGTCAGCTTCGTCAGGTGGCTTCTTCCGAGAGATTGTACGAACACCTTAGACCCCCGATTTTGCTCTATAGCTCTTTTGATCGAAAGAGTATTAAAGCACTGGAGGTCGTGACGCATACGTTTATTTATCTCCCGGTTTACCCGGTTAAGAGCTCTTTTTCCGGACGAAGTGGTGGGTGGGTCTTCACGTCGTTGCCTCATTAGCCCTAAAATCTCTTCGGAAAGTTTCGACTTCCTGCCTTTGCACCGCACGTTGCAAAATCTCCTGCCTTCCTCCCTGAGGATTCGAACCACATTTTCAAGCTTTCGGTCAACGTCAATTGTGGTTTCCAAGGCAGCAAATTGGTTCTCCGGGTTCGTCTGGAACGTTTCAGATCTTATCATGGTTTGGAGCAGAGTTGGCCGGAGTCTGGACTTCATTAAACGGACGCGTTCAGCTCTAAAGTCGATATTCAGAGTGCCTCGGACGAGTCTGTGATCGCTGCCGGTATTAAATCTGTTGATCACGGAGACATCTCTGAATATGTGCCGCCTGTCCGCCAAGATCAAAAGACACGATGTGAGAAAGTCGATCTCGTTTTTCGTCATAGTGTCGGGGCTCTGCCACGTCCACTTCCTTTGGGGCTGCTTCTTAAATCTGATATAGCCGTGATGAAAATGGCGGCGATTCTAAAAACTTCTGAATATTTCAATATTTTCTACAATATACATTTAACCTTGTGAATTTATTTACGTTTTGTCATGCAATGCGGAATTTATTAATAGGTAAGGAAGTCAATTGCACTTGCACTTTGGTCGCTTTGCGGCTAGCTACATTTGATCTCTAGGGGGGGGCAGCTGCCCCCCCCTGCCCCCCCCTGGCGACGCCCTTGACACAATGCCATACACTACATATTTTAATTGATTTTGCAATGGTGCCTGAATATGGTGCCGCTCCACTCAACAAAGACATTAGTTTAAGTCGTGCTTGTAATTTGATAGTTATTCATCATTATGTCAGCAGATTGTGACGTAATGGTACACCCACGGTTTTCTCTTTACGTCTCTTGCTATCTTCATATAATAATTGTGATTAAGAGTGCTGTAAATTTTTCATACTACTTATTAACTGTTTTTTTTATACCACATCAGTTGGCAGACAGACACGCAGTCCACCTGATGATAATTCCATTGAGAGACACTTTATCAGGAAGCGTCACTTAAAGTGCTGCCAGACTGTAGGCTCATCTGATCTTCGAGCCTCTGATTTCAAGTGTACTGGCTCCCACATTAATATAGCCGGAACACAGGAGCTGTTATGGCGGCAGATTTCACCTGTAGGGGTAGTAGCTGCCAGTCGGACTCTGAAAAAGTCCCGCCAACAACCTTTCCAGAACTTTAAATGAACTTTAAATTAACCGTTCATTGAACAATTAAATCTAAAGGCCTGTTTTACCAGTGGCAGATAAGTTCGTAACAATTTATCTGACAGATATTATTGAGTGACAATTAAGGATCTTTGCAATGGATTTTAGTGGACTTAGATGTTCTGTGACTTAGGGAAGATATAGCACAATTTTTTTTTGATAACTGTACTTTGAATTTATCAGGAATGTGGGACAAGATAGTGGGACGAGCGAGGCACAAATCATAATTAATCTACCTGAAATTGATTTATTATTATTTACTTTAAAACTTTACTAAGCAAAGCTTCTTACTATGGGCGCCAGCAAAGAACATTATTGACACATTTTTTTTTATAAATAAGTACCTTGTGGGGGTCGAACCCGCGACCTTTAGTGTAATAGCCGACCGACTTCCTAACCATTACACCAAATCGTTCAGACTATAATTACATGACCTTTACACACGCGACATTTACAAATAAATTCCTCAAAGAAAGCTGTCTTCCAGGCAGCCACTAGTGGTTAGTGATCAAAGAGACGAGATGGTGTAATGTTAGATTCGATTAGCCGGGTCATACGTCTTCAGGAAAATGAAATTCGCCTCGCTCTTAATAGAGCAAATTGACAAAGAGCGACCCCGATGGTTTTTGCGGCCAACTAACTGATTGAATGTTATTATTGTACGGGATTTGCAAGAAACTTCATTAGTTTAACCAGATTACGTTACGCATGTCACATCTGCAATGATATGACCGCCTCCGTGGAACAGAAGCTGGATCGTTAGGGCACAGATGACTAAATACCTAGTTACTATAAACTCGGAGGTCGCGGATTTGATTCCCGCCTTGGGTCTGGTTGGTGGTAGCCACTGCAATGGTAGCACTTTTTCAAAGTCGGGCAGCTACCACCCTGTCAGTGTAAATCTGCCGCCATAACAGCTCTGGCTGTGATCCGGCAATATATATGTGGGGCTGGGAGTCAGTATACTTGAAAATCGAAAAATCAAAGGCTCGAAGACCATAAAGGCCTATAGTGTGACACATTGAGCGATGCTTCTTGGTGAATTGTCCTTAAGTGGAATAGCGGCTACTGTGGTGGCCGCTTATCATCAGGTGGGCTGCGTGCCTGTTTGCATTTTAATTGAGACTCCTTGACGGATTTGTGTAAGTAAATCTTCTGCCGACTGGTACAGACGGTGTTAAAATTCAGATTTAAACCAGTTTCGAGTTCTAAAAGCTGAGTGATAAATTAGTAATGTTGGTGAGGAGTCTAACGTAGGAAGTTCCGTTAACTTACATAATTATCCACCGTGAAGCTGGTACTCGTTTATAAGTACAATTAGCTGGTACGTGAAAGCTGTCACATTTGCACTTTACTTTCAAAGAAAGGTATAAGTCGAGCGATAACTAATTTTTATTTCTATGAATATAGTTCTAAATGCCTAAGTCATGACATTCTATAACAACACATCAACAACATAGAGTCAATGAAATACCTACACTTTATTAGGGATACTTAACTCAAAACTATTTGGCCGATCTCGTACGAATTTAAATAGAACTACATCACACGGATCATCATAAAATCGGTACACTCAGCAAAAGTTATGTTAACTCGTAATAATAATAAAAACCATAACATTTTAAATCTGTTATAAATAACATTGTTACTTGCCATTATGCCAACGATAACAACTATACAAATAAATATTTGTGCACAAGCTATTCTAGCGTTGGCTACATTAGATAAAATATAGCAAAATAGTCACGTATAAAGACAGTCGTAGATACAAACTCGATTCAGTTTAACATAACGTTGTTATAACATCTCTCGACAGGGTCACAGGATACATAACATAGCGTCTTGAGTAGGCGTTTACATGAAATGAACATGAAATGATGTGGAACGAATGTTTGGGAAGACTGTCTAAGATTGTTTACGTAGGTATTTTGGGTGTTACAAGTGCCTGCTAAAATTGACAATTAAAACATAAAGATTATACAGTTTGAAACATCGAACGGACCAACGGTGACGGACTTTGTCTATCTTTGAAATGCCTTTTTTCCTCGGAGGAAAATGCTTCTAGGCTTCATAACCGCAGTTTAGCTAGACCTGCGACCGTATGTAGAACACGAGACTAAAGTGTCCCATTAATTATTTAAAACTACTTAGCTTATAACTGTCATTATAGTCGAGTCATTTTAAAAGGCCACATTTGACAGTTTATTTATGCAAAGAAAAATATCCCACGCTAAAGGAATACAACTCAAGAAAACAACATCAGTTCATATTAATACAATTATTTATTTAGAAAATTATACTCTACTCCTGATGTACATATGTAAGTAGCACTTTTCTTTGCATAAATTAACTGTCCAATGTGGCCTATTAAACTGACTCGACTATAGTACTTAATTACTAACACAATATGGATACAAATCCGAAATAAACGATTTTTATTTTATTAATTTTTATTTTATTACCCAATAAAGCATATCTCTTTCCACCCGATTGGGACGAGCTGGTTTCAGTCTTTTGGCTATTAATCAGCCTGTCTTGAACCCCTAAACTCAAGTTTAAACAAAATTATTACAAAGTAGAGATGATGGTAATTGTGCTCACCGGTTGTTCTTCCATGACATGTGTCAGCAAGGTCCTGAAGAGTGGCGCTGGGAGGCTGCTTAGTGCGTGGAGAGCAGCCAGCGCCCAGAGGGGACAGTCCCCGTCCGAACAGAACTTGAACTTCTACACAGACGTACAAACATAACTATTCTTTAGAGCAGAACAATACTTCACTTTAATCATGCTATTATACTATTACCTATATGGTAAGTTTGCTAGAATCGTCCATTTGACGTGAATAAGTATACTTACTAAATATCAGTGGCGTAGCGTGGGTGTCAGCCGCCCGGGGTGGAAGACATTATGCCGCCCTTTTTTTTCCTCCAGTTGGCAAAGCAGCCCACCCGCCCAGGCGGAGGACAATAAAATTCTGTCGCCCTTTTTTGCTCCTCCAGCTAATTTTGCCGCCCCCCAAAAAGTGCCGCCCGGGGCGGACCACCCTCGCCCCCCCATTGCTACGTCACTGCTAAATATATAAAGCGCTGTGAGATGTAGAAACTTTTTGTGTCCACTTGCATACAATGGTTACAATATCGGCTTAGTTCCGCCGTGTCTACATCTGGGCAGTGCCTAAAGTCGACGTGGTATGGAGGCAAACCAGATTTTATTAATAATATTTAAAAAAAAGAGGCAAGAAAGCAAACGGATCACCTGATAGTAGCGTAGTGTAGTCGTGATCCCGACGCCAATGGGCATTTTCAACACCAGAGGCACCCATATGTTTCGTTCGGTTCACACATTGGGTACTTGTGCTTGGTACAAGGACTTTTTTCAGAGTCCAACTGGCAAAGGTACAGTCTGCCGCTATAACAGCTCTCGCTGTGGCAGTTCATTTTAAATGAGAGGCTAAAATCAAAGGAACCTACAGAGCGGCATCACAGTAACGTTCGGTTAAGTCTAAGTGTCCCTGAATGGAATGGGTTGCAATAGCCGCTTGGCATCTGTCAACTGTTCTACTACAAAAAATACCTACATCGATCCATTCTGAAGAGGACTTACGCAATACCCTTCACAGTACTCCCGTACATTTCCAGGGCAAACGATCGTGTAACCTCAAAGCACTCACCATGCTCTCGCCTGGCAGCTGTAACAACATAACATTAGCATCAGAATCGCCGTCACACGACATATGACGTGATGACGCCTCACGCTTGACCGGACGCGTCATAAGCGTTAAATAGTCAGACTTATGTAGGGTGAGACACCACAATTTCACACTAAACCAGGGGTCGGCGACCCTTTGGATTGGTAAAGTTAAAAATGACAATGTTCAACATTTTGTTTTTCTTAATTATCATTATCGTTGTAGTCGAAAGACGTCCACCGCTGGGCCTCTCCGAAAACAAGTTCTTGGCAACAATTAATAGTACTTTCATAAATAAAGTTTATTCATAAAGAAATTTACATCCAAAGAGTCGCAGGTTGCCGAGCCCTACACTATGCTGTTGGTTTAGTAAGACGTACAGTACTTCAAGATAAATATGGGCACTGGAAAACATAGAGAACAATCGTAAAATATTAAAATTATAATAAATATAAATGTCATTTCTATTTCATATCGGTCATCTTTGCGAACATGAAGTTAGTAGATGCTCATTATTTACATTGAAGAACTGTAATTATTAAATCATTCATTAAATAAATCAATGTTTAACAAATAAACCTAAAGTGCCTTATATTATATTAAAAGGATAAATCAGCATTTTAGCATACGGTAATGTAATGTTTGTATGAAATGGTTTAAAGGAATGAGTCTTATAATAATGTCTTAAAAAAATACATATAACTGAATTGCTACTGCTAAAGATAAATTCATCTTTACAATGATTTGAAACTATATAATAATTGAATCAACCGTTTATATTGGTTTATATGAACGCCACTCAATGATGCTTTTTTTTTTAATTTTGACAAATAGACACCTTAGTTGTCTAAATAGAAATATTATAACAATTTTATCTATGAGTGGCAAAACTGGCCCTTAGTTCAATATGTCTACAAGATCTTTGGCGAAGACAATGGCTAAGTAATATCAATTTAAATTAATTTATTCCATCAATCCTGATTTTCGCTTTAGTGGAAATTCCGAAGATTTACTGAACCCAGGAAATTTTAGAGTCGAAAATCTTATAAAATTCCTACACCTGCCTTTTACTTTTCAAATCTATTCGGTCTGAGTATTTCATTACTGTGAATACAAAGCCGTATGATAAAGCTAAATTTAAATATTTTAAACTCTTTTTTGTATAGTAAACCAGTTGGTAGACAGGCACACAGCTCATCTAAAGGTAAGCAGCCATTGCGGCTTATTTCATAGGGGACACTTCTCCAGGAAGCGTTTTGGGTATCAGAAACAACGTAGGTACACAAATATATACTAAAATACAAATAAACATACAGACACAGGACAAACAACTATCAAAATTATGTTTTTTTCTGGGTGGCATTCGGGACCCACGACCTCTGGTAGCTAGGTAACTAATAGGCCAGACAAAATGTACATAAGGAGAGGAACTGTATTGTTATATTATCTGTACAACATTTGAAGGTAGGGTTCTCCCAATCAAGGAACCCTGGAATAAATCCTAAGAACTATCCAATATGGCTGCAGCGAGCATCTTCGGTCAACAGATTATCCATTGTCCCTTCTATATTGAGGTCGCGACGTTGTATTTATTACCAAGATGCTAAACTCCCACCAGAAATAGAATTGTACTTACTGAGTTACAAAAAAAAAAGAAACGTCAGGAATGAATAAATTTTTTCGAGCATTTTTTTCTATACAACATCAGTTGGCAGGCAGACACACAGCCCACCTGATGGTAAACGGTCACTGCGGCCTATTCCATTGAGGGACGCTCCATCAGAAAGCGTCGCTCAATGAGATACAAGTATAAAATCGAGTCTTTTGAAATTTTTTTTTATTATATTTTAAGTAAACTTAAAATAGTGTAAACACTTCAAGTATCAAGTCAAAGCTAAAATGAAAGGTTCTGAAAATTATCAAGTCAAGTCACACAAGCTGTGTCCGACAAAACCGGCACAAATTTTGCTCAACCCGAGAATTGATCTCACGACGTCACGACTCCAAGCACACGGCTAGCTTCATAAACCACTTGACCAGCAAGGGTTTTTTTTTAGTAATATATAACATTTAAACCCAAAATAAAAAGCTGAACAGACAAAAAAAAACATAAAAAATTGTGGTGATCCTTATTTCAACATCTTTATGGAAGATTTTATTAATTTCATAATTTATCAAGAATCAAGAAGACTCAAAGCTAATGAATTACGTCACATTATGTGGTTTTCTTTACGTTTATTAGACCCAAAAGAGTAGTAGGGTAGACCTAGCTTAACTAAACGACATAAACTTAGTTGTCTTAATTAATTTTAAGTAATTATTTTACTGATCCGCGAGACATTAATCAAAGTATGAAAGCTGCCCAGAGATTTCTATGACAAATTGACGAATAATTTTATAAAAATACTCTGACACGTGATAGAGCTGTGGTAGCCGATTGGTGAGAGGAGTCACTTCATATGCGGTGAGCTCCACATGGTTCGAATCTACTTCGCACCTATGACCTATGGACTATCTCAGCGGACAGCGGTGACAAAAATAATGCAAGGAAATCTGCACAACACATGGCTGTGTAGCTATAATTCAATTGTCTGGTTTCCCTATTAAGGGTACGCATGTCAGATGGCAGTCGCTCAAAGTGTACTTGGACTTGCTAAATCTTGGATCATAATGCTAATTCTGAAACTTGAACTTGAAATAAACCAGTAGTTAACTTAAGGGGATATATGCCTAAAGTTTTAATAAAATATACCGAACATCTCACAGGGAAAGATATAATCACGTTCCTTTAACACGGTTATATTTGCATGTTTCTGTTTTATAGCTCAAACGTGTTCTTTATGAAATTAATAAAGTAGAAGTTGTAGCCACGTGAAATCATAGTAGAGAACAAGGTATATAATATGACTGGAACTAATTAAAAATAGATTATATTTAAAAAAATATATCTTTAAACAAACGTGATTTGATAATAACTAATATAACCGATTATCTAATGAGGTGCAATCATTCTAAAATTATGCGTATCAGACAATTTAGTGATTAATTTTTATTGATACAAAAAATAATTATTAATAGGTAAAATATGAAATCAACCAGAATTTTTCAATTCATTTTTAGCATACATTAAACTGGGGTTACATTTTAATACAATGTTTTTTATTACTTTAATTGAATATTAAGAATGTTTGTAGATATTCCAGCGAACTTAAATCATATTTCAAATAAAACATTACTCACGATCGTCTACGAGCGTGATGAGTGCTACGGTGCTACGAGAACGTTACTACGGAGCTACACAACGCTACGATAGTAAACTGCTTACTACGACGCTACGACAAGTACAGTGAATATAGAGATACAAGTTTAGTATAAAATCTTTGGTGTTTTTTTTTTAAATAAACAAAATGATATAAATATTAGCAGTGGCATGCGCTTTTCATGCGCTGGCTTCTCATGACTTCTATAAAAATGCGAATGCAACTCTGCTAAGTATTTGCTATATGGGCATATAAAACTAGGCACTTTTAGTAATCGGTCGTTGCTAAGACTCCTATAATTGACAACTTTTACTCAAAATTTATCTGAGATGTTATACATTTTATAATTCTGAGAATGAACTTTTAATTAAAATAAACACAGTTTTGGTACACCTAATCTTAATCAACGACCACAGGAAAGAAGACCAAAGACAAATTAAAAAACATACAAAACTTTAATTAAAATTCGATACAAAAATGCGAGCAAACCCAGTAGCCTATCGCTAGTTAATTACGCGGACCCTTGACGAATCGTAATCGGTAATTTCGGGAGGACCCACTTACTCAGGTTAAATGCGGCCGTATGTTTTCCTTCAATCAACTATCGGGCCCAGGTGCCTCGTGCTATTCAAGATCGGACAAATTGTTTGACGGCTGATGTCCTGAGCCTACTAGCCCATAACTTTATGGAAAATTTTAGTGAAAACTTTTTGGCTGGTTGCATGATGCATTTGGTAGTGGCCCTGCCTCAAGTATCAGGGTGCAAGTTGTCGAATCCAACTCAGAAGAAACATTCATGTGTTGGTACCCGTAACGCAAGTGCTTTATCTACCTATTTACTTTGGGGTAAGATGATTTTTTTAGCCTTCGGCACTGCGAACACTCCGTACGAAGCGCAATAGCAAACCAACTAGTACCTAAAACTACCCAAACGTGATAGAGGGTCGTCGGAGGAAACGTCGAGCCGGCCCATTTTTGCTGAGAGAACGGAAAATTCTGCAGCATAGCCCTGCAATAGATTTAGACTATCGTAGCCGTTCACGAGAAAATAAGATCTATATTATAATGTGGAATCAAACTAAAAAAATCTGATAGGTGATGAATAGAATTATAACATAACAATAAAATAATATTGTCTATGACTTTCTGTATCACCACATTCACCCATACCTTTCTCCGAAGCAGCATGGTTTTGTCAGGAATAGATCTACAGCGTCGAATTTGCTTGAATACAAGAACTACATTTGCCATGCCTTTGCTAAGACGACACAAGTTGACAGCATCTACACAGATTTTTCCAAAGCCTTCGACAAAGTAGACCATCGTATTTTGTGTGCCAAACTAGCTTCTTACGGGATACACGGTAACTTGTTGAGGTGGATCGAATCATACCTACATAACAGGAGTCAATTGGTTGCAATTAAGGGCTTTACATCTACTCCAGCTCCTATAAGCTCAGGAGTGCCACAGGGCTCGCACCTTGGTCCCCTGTTTTTTATTACTTTCATTAACGATCTTGTAGACAAAATCAAATGTCCATGTCTTTTATATGCAGACGACCTTAAGGTGTACTCCACCATAAACAGTCTTTCTGATGCTTTGGTTCTACAATCCGACTTAAATGCAATTCAGAGCTGGTGCCATTCCAACCATATGCACTTAAATGTTGGCAAATGCTTTATATTGACCTTTGGCAACAAAAAGCTGAAAATCTTACACGATTATTGTCTTGACGGCCATGTGCTTCGGAGGGAATCTATGGCTCGTGATCTTGGGGTAATTTTTGACGAAAAACTTACTTTCCGGGCTCACTACGACGATATAATATCTAAGTGCTCGAAACTTCTTGGTTTTTTATATAGAGTGACAAAAGATTTCAAGAACCCCCGTAGCTTGCTCTACCTATACTATTCTCTTGTACGAAGTACCTTAGAATACAATACATCAGTTTGGTCTCCATACTACGCCGTTCACAGCAATAGAATTGAAAGTGTTCAAAGAAGACTCTTATCTGTCCTCTGTTACAGATATGGACTGAATAGAAGTATTCCTAAATATAAGGACAAACTCAAAAAATTTAATATGTTGTCACTAGAATCTCGTCGATCATACCATGACTTGGTCAATCTTTTCAAAATCATCCATTCCCACATAGATTCCCCCAGTCTCCTTTCCCTAATCAATTTTAATACCAAACCCAGACCGCGGTACCCATTCCTATACACTTTCTCGCTTCAGACTTATAAAAACAATACGTCCTACTATAATCCTATAATTAGAATGTGTCGCCTATACAATGAACTCCTAGTAAATGGTTACGATTCAATTGATATTTTTAACAACAAGCTGCCCAGTTTTAAAAGGGCAGCAATCAATATTATTTCAAAAATCTAGCATTTTCCAGTTTGTTGAACTTTTAATGTTCAACAAACTGGGAAATAATATAGCTAAACTGGTCTTTTCTTTGAATGTCTCTGTATTTTTATTTTTGCATGTATTCCTATGTTTCTAGATCATGTTGTGTACATAAATGTTATTGGGATAATATCTAGATCAAAACTATGAAAATTGTAAAGCAATTGTTATAATGGTGTTATTCTGTATTATGTACCAATTAAATAAATAAATAAATAAATAAATATTTTATTTATAAAAAAACACAGTGGATTTTGCATAAAATTTTTCTATTTTATAAAACATAAAAAAAATTGTAGAGATCGCTTTTAGCGATAAGGCCGCCTATATTTTTGACATTTTTGTTCTTTTTATTTGTTTTTGTGTGCAATAAAGAATATTTATGGTATGTTATAAAACCGGCGCTAGCGTACCCAACACAATGTCTGAAGTAATACATTAAGTGGGTGAAAGTAGTAACGGCCTATTATCGCTCCTAGACTCAGAAACATGGCTGACATCTTTACAATAATTATTAGTATTATTTGGATGACACGAAAGGGTTAAGCACGTTCGGCTGTTAGTTTTTTCTCTTCGGGAAATGTGTAAAGGTCAAGGTAGAAAACAACAGTGTTCTTCAGGGTCACTGAAGAAATTTGCCTCAAGTGATGATGATTGAAGCAATAACAGAATGATCAAATGAAGTACCGTTTACTTTTAAATTCACATAGAGCTTGGTTTTCGTTGTAGGGTTACGGAGGTCAGATGACAATCGCTCCATTGTAATAACCAGGCTTGTCAAATCTAGGATCATAGTCGAAGCGGACCCTGAGCTCCATACTGAATGTAATCGGGAATACGCTGGGATGATGATGATGACGGAGAGCTTGGTTTCCCTCTTTACGAGTTTATTTTCTGCAGTCAGGTTTTTATTTTGCAACTTGACTTATATTTATTTCCCTTTAAGATACCATAGCTAGCAATATTAGCAATATTAACCATTTATTTAAACAACAAAAAGTATAGTTTATAATTGACAAAGGATTATTTTTAAGTGTACATTAAAAAAAATACTGTAATGTACACAATAAATGTACATCAAAATAACTGATTGCACACCAAAGGTTAGATTAGGTTAGCAATTCAGTATTTTTTGATGCACAATCAGTATTTTTTTGATGTGCAGTTAAATACAACCCATTGACAACTGGTATCTTATACTATGAGAGAACAATGCTAAATCTACTTTGTTGCGAGAACCGTTTATTAAGTACCGTTTCAGTTTCAGGTGAGTTATTTCCATATAAGGCGCGTGTATTCAGCGCATGTTTGTCAACTGCGATACGCAGAAATGCACAATGCGCGCGCGCACGGGACATTGCGCGCATTGCGCCAACATCCGATCTCTTTGCCGTTTATACAGTATGACAGAAAATGCGAGGGACATATTTAAACCCCAAATAGTTCATGCTTCCATTTATAGAAATAAGTATAAACCAATAAAAACTCTGGTAAATATCTGTCAATAACCTTAGTCGAAATTTTCCTGAAAAATCCGCGTAACGTGCGGGCACTTTTCCTTTCACAGTATTTCGTGCACTCGTTCACTCCTAGACCTATTGTACTCGCGTAATATTTGAGTTTGTGGCGTAACCGGCCGCTCAGCACACGGGATTTTAGGTAGTTCATGCATACATAAATTATTAGGATAATTATGAAAAAAATTAAGGATATATTTTTTATAGCGAATTGGACGCCTAATCGGATTCTGAACACTCTCCTTAAATATGTTCCTCGGGTTACCTAACACGCTGTATAAACTTGAATGATACGATGCCAGATGTGGCAGTTGTGGGTTTGAATCCTGCCTACCTACTTACTTTCATGAAATATTTTGTTCAGTTTTTATGCTATTTTAGTTGGTAGACCGACACGCAACCAATCTGATTGTAAGCAGTCTGCGGTCTATTTCATTTAGGGACATTTGACACGGAAACATCGCTTAACGTGCTGCCATGTGTATCACAGTGTGTCTTTGGTATTCTTCGGTTTCATGTAAACTGGCTGTCCCATTAATATGCCACATACTAAACCAATAAATATAAATTTTAAAAAGATTCCACCATTATGGCTTCAAAGTAACAATCAACAATAGTATAACTGACGTCGCAACACGTTTAAGAGGAGTTTATTTTACAAAAGCACTGCATACAATTTGGTAAACCATCCAAATATTGCTCGTGCAGAAAGTGCCTTAACTTATACATTTATTTAAAAAAAATAAAACAACAAACCGCCACCCCGTCTTACATAGATAGATAGATATACTTTATTGCACTACACACAACATAGAAACATGTAACATAATACAACTGTACAATACAGGCGGACTTATCGCTAGCAGCGATCTCATCCAGTCAACCTTAGGATAGAGGAAAGTATGATAATAAATTTGAAAAAGATAAAGGGCAGTGCAAAAATAAAAATATGAAATAAAAGAATTTATTAACTAGATACTAGATTATTAAATTGACAAAACATATTTCTGAAACGTATTCTGTTTGTGTATTTGGACGTGATCCTGCGCCCTTTATTAATATTAATTAAGCTTGTTAATAGCTAAGCAGGTAGGTATTTAAAATGTCTATGCAAATTAGATACAATTTCAATGATAAGAACCCTTTGATCTGCAGAAGGATATTTACAGAATGATTCGAGTTATTATGTTAATGTTATTTTGGTGACAAATGGCAGCTGTTATAATACGTATTAAGTTGTAAACGAAGTTAAAAAATATAATATGATTACCCACATTGTTTTTTTGATACTACATCAGTTGGGTTTTAAAATTAACTTGCCCAGGTATAAGGAAAGGGACAATTTGAATTTTGCGAATACATACTAATCATTGTATTACGGGGAATATCTTTACATACAAGGTACTAAGGGTACACTTGTACCTAGGGTTGCCATCCTCTCCGGATGCCCTCTAAACTAGGACAAATCCGGGGAAACCCGGATTTGTCCTAGTTTAGAGGGCATCCGGGGAGCGTCCGGGGAAGTTTCATTTGTAGACCGATTTTTAAAAAAAAGGTGATTTATGACAATTTCAACTGTTTTTTATTACATTGAATACCTATGTGTTGACATGTCCGGCTTTCGGACTCTAAAATCCGGGGTTTTCACGCGTCTTATCCTGTTTTCCAAATTTTAGAGATGGCAACCCTACTTGTACCACCAATGGTACTAGTCAATGGTACAACTGACATAAAGGTAATTTATATTTCACCATTAGGCAGGTACTTACAATGGTTTAAAGTTTTTAAAATTATAATTAGAAAAACACTGTCATTCTCAACATTAAAAAAATTGGCTTAAATTAACATTGAAATCATGTTTAATTACAACAGTAAAGTTCTTAACGTGTTTACCATCTTAATATAATAAGGAGTTAATACTTTGTAATTAATTTATGCTCGTTAACAGTAATAATGTCAGAGTAAGAAGTTTTACGTATTTTTATACGATTACTTCAGAAAGGAGAGTGTGTGTGACACATATTAGAAGTAATAGACACTATTAACACAGTGCCGTCTACCTAAAACTAAGCTTAAAGCTTGTTCTATGGGTGCCAGACAAAGGATAAATATTACTTTTAGACTTTCTTTGCAAATACATACATTTTCATGGACATAAAATAATGTTTGTGTGTATACGGTGGAGGGACCGAACCTGTGACCTTTTGCTACGTCATTAAGTAATATGAGTACCTACTTGATCAATTGACCAATAGCAATATTTTTTTCAAAGAGTGAGGACATTTTGCCGCGTGTTTTGCTCCAGGATTTGGTAAGTCCAGTTATAACATTGGATACCACTGCCATCTGACCTCCATAACTCTTTGACAGGAAAACTAGACCAATGAAAAAGAAAGAAAGAAAAAACATTTATTGACCATACACAAAAATACAAAACGAAAAATACAGAAATTGGAATATGTACATTGTACATACACACAAAATATTAAACAATTAAATAAAGTACAGATTATAATGAAAAGAAGTTAAACAGAAAAAGAAAAAAAAATTAAAAACATAATATATATGGTATGTATGGCCAATAGGGTTCAAACCTCAGCATAAGCTGCTGTTGCTAATGGAATCATGGTTACTCAGAATACTCAGCCGTTCGACTGTGAAACGACGAATTCTTGATAAATACACACATATTAGGTTTAGGTATGTTCCGGCAATGTTAATAGCTTGTATTTAAGCGTCCAAAAAAGGCTGAACGTACACCAAAAAGGCTGAAACGTGCCCCAAAAAAATTTAATTGCTAACCTAACCTAATCTTTGGTGTGCCTTTTGGTTTAGTTTGGTGCAAGTTTCAGCCTTTTTTAGATATACACTTAAATATTTCCCAATGTTAATTTGGGAGCCAATACATGAAATAAAAGGCTCGAAAATCAGAGGAACCTTAACTTTGGCAGAACATTGGGCGATGCCTTATAGTTCTGAGTAAATGACATAGGCCAACAGTATCCACTTAAAGGTAGGCTGTGTGTCTGTCTGCCAACTGTTATTACTTAAAAAGACCTGTGCTAACAAAGTGTTAACAAAACGCTGATGTAACAATTACTCATCGAATCTATTTCAAAAAATCAAGAAGGGATCTCAATGATTACATGTAATACTTAAGCCACTTAGCCGAAATTAGGTAAATATATCAACAGCAGATTTTCTTGGTAAATAAAAGAAATTTGCCTTTTACGTGGTCCGCTAATAGGACTAATTTAATGTCAATATTTTCCAACATTCTATCAGACTTTGTAACAAACACTGATACTCTGAACCCTTTACAAGGAATGCAAGTGTTCTTAGCTAGTTTAAAGTTTAAAATCAATCCTTAACTCCTTCAGTTACGGTCTGTTGTTGATCGGAGGGATGCATCGGGGAAGTAGGGTGTGTACGTAGGAAATGACACGGGAAAGTAATGAATATAAAATAATTGGACGACAGAGACGTTTCGTCCTACAAGGCGGTACAAAATGTCCTATTGCAATTCAACAGTTGGCCGCCTGGCGGAGGTACCGTCCGCAGATAAATGAAATATTATCGCGACCTATATTTTGTTTATGGATTGTGTAAATAAATAACCATTATCGTTAATAACAGAAATGGTCTTAAATAAAAATAATTCATTTATCACATAACATGACAACAATTAGAAGAGCCGAGTTAAAACATGCAGTATCCCGAATGTATTGGTCACTTTTGTTGTTAATTAGAAATATAGAGCCCACGAAGAGACCGTTTTTGAAAAAAATATTGGGAAGAGATTGTTTAAAAATCGTAATTTTTTTTTTGAAGCTAAGAAGCAACGACTTTAGTTGCCAGATAAGCACGCAGAGCACCCGATGATAAGCGACCACTGCAGCCTTTTCCATTGAAGGCTACTCAAAAAGTTTTCTCGTCAATCCGTGCGCAATCATGTGCCGCTGTTGGGGACTGCACGCTGGGACCTATGCTTAAGATATTTTTAAAATCTTGTTTTTTCCATAAAACCACGATTCAGTAATCATAGACAAATGAAGATTATATCAATATTTCTTGTTAAATTTTGGTTATTAGAGAGTTTCGAGTTTCTCGCCTTCTCGATAGATATGCTAAGATTCCGAAGTCGGTAGTAGAGTCATTGTAACATTGATAAATTAACAATTCAAAAATGCATCTCTGAACCTACATGAAACCATGGTGCCTATATGGCTAAAGAATATTTTAATTTTGACTCACGCACGTCTTGAGAGATGGGAGGTTTTCAAAAAAAGGGCCATCCAATCAAATCTAAACGCAGTCATTGTCAGGATAACTTCTGAGCTTAGTCGATAACTTAAAATCCTGAAATGGCGCGTACCTTTTTGTGGGACGCCGATCTTGGACAGCTATCTTTGTAAAATATAAAAAGGTAATATTGGAAATATCTTTAAAATATAAAAGAAAGTGGTTTTTGTTACCCTATTTTTAACTCAAGAAAGGATGAACCGATTTGGCTGAAAATTGGTGGAGAGGTAGCTTAGAACCAGGAGACGGACATAGGGGAAAGGGGGGATAGTTAAAAAAGGAAATTACGCGCGGGTGAAACCGCGAGGGCAACAACCGCTAGTTTTTTATAAACAAAAATTAATCTAGAACAATTTTGGTTTGTGTCTTATTGTGTGTATATTCGTTAGTTAAGACGTTTCTGCAGTCGGTACCAGCTTGTATATAAGGGCAGATCGCGCGGCGCTCGGCCCACACTCTTGGCCTGGCCCGTCGTTCGTCCCGGCCGGTGCCTTAGTTTCATCCATGCTGCGACTGACAGACTAGGTAAGTCTTTACAACTATTGACTAGGCCCTGCCAATAACCGACGAACAACTGCCAATAACTGATGAGAATATGTGCTGGGATTTTTGGGGCTAAAATTTCACGTTAGTTTTTAATAAAATAAAATTTAGGTTGAATTATTTTATTGTCGTTACTTATAAAAAAAAAATTAAAGCATTATACTTGCTTCGATCGAGAGATATAATGCGCGAGGGGCGCTGGTTCGATTCCCGCCAGATAATAATAATAATTCATTTATTTGCAATACAATCATAATTTGTGATGGTTAAAACATTGTCATAAGTGCTTAATCCAATTTAGCCATTACAATAGCATGCAAATAGAAAATGGTCCCTAACAGTTACAATCTAGGATTAGTACAATTTTTAAAAATAGTAAAATTAACAACTCTAATTCTATAAAAAATATAAATGCGACAGCCAAATACGTCATAAGACTTTGTGTTTTACGAAATCCTCTATTAAATACCTATTTTATTCATTTTCAAGAAGCCAAATTCGTAATGTTTTTTTAAAAACAAATAAATAGGAGTTCTACCAGTGATGTGATGTGTGATGGCAGTGCACGAGTGATATACCTTGACAAATAGATTTTTTTCTAATATAATATTATTTTAATGATGTTATACGGATTAACCTACCCGGTAAGGGTGATGCAATTTAATTTTTATTATTGAAATGATTTTTTGTGTCTATTAAACTTTTTCAAAAAACAAATTATTGATTTTAGGTTTTAAGGGTAGTTAAAATAAAGACTTAACGTAATTTATGAAATAATATTGACTTCGAAGGGATAATTCGTAAGAAGATAAAGTTCCATTTATTAAGAAATATAACGGATAAATTATGATCACGAACTTATTGTGTAAAACGGGTCCAAAGCACAGAACATATACTAAAGTACCCAAAGTGATATATTTAACTAGCATTCCGCCCGCGGTTTCATGCGCGCGTAATTTCTTTCTTTCAAAATTCCCCCCCACCGTGCCGAGATCAAAAGTACCCTGTGTCACCCGGGGATAGTGTAGCTTTCCAACAGTGATAGAATTATTTAAATCGGTTCAGTAGTTTCGGTGCCTATTCAATACAAACAAACAATTAAATCTTTCCTCTTTATAATATTAGTATAAATAACTAAAAAGCATCAAAATCGATCAGAGTTCAGAGTAATCGGTGATCAAATATAATTTTAAGACCAACTTGGGGGTCGGAGCACTGGTGACATGTATTACGGGTTTCATACGAAGCCTCTCTCAGGCACCTGTCTCTCACACACAAGGAAAACAGACTATACATAGCATTTAACTCCAACTATTATTGTATTTGAGAGAGAAAATAAATAATTTTTATTATTTATTATAAATATATCAATGATCATACTCGCGTAAACATCATCCTACGCTGTAACCTCTCAATCAAAATATAAATCTATACGACGGTAATTAAGTTGAAAGTCGATTTATTTAACTGATTAGTGTAGGTAGACTTGCCCCTGTACATAAAAAAGGTTTCCGGGAATTAAAACGTCCAGTTTTTAAAAATATATTTGCAATAAATGTTTTAAAAATAAATAAATTTATAATTGGAAATTAATTCTTAATTTAACTTTTTCTGACCATTCTTTGTTGATGTTAATTTAACTGAAGCTGCTTGCTTTTGGTTAAACTTTTAATGCGTATTAATTTGCTCCTTTAGGGCAATTATTTGATTTGCACTTATATTTTTTCTGTTTTGTCAGATTGCTTTCACACCATGCTAGGGAATAGAGACTCATTTTATACTCAACACCAAAGATTTAAATCTTTGCTCAACACTATGTTTCTTGCGTGATATCTCGTATCTTTGGATATACCTACATCAGGAAAACATATTAATATTAATGGTTAAAGTTTAAAGCAAGTTACTATGAACAATGGTATCACAATGTGCCCTCACGATACGAACATTTGTGTGCATGAACATGTCTGTTTGTATCGGTCCGGGTGTTTCTATGTATAATATGTATGTATTTATAAAAAAAGTATATGAGTAATGTTTATTCTTTGCACAAGCTAATGCTTAGTTTGGGGCTAGATGGCGCTCTGTGTGAATAATGTCTAGAGATATTCCATCATGAAGCTGTATCATGGAACTAGTGACAACGAACCGTCACCAAAAAGGAGCAACCAAAGTTTTACTTCTTCATTTAGTTTTCAAAATAGCGATACCAGATATCAATACAAACATAAAATAATTATCATTACACGAAAACTCGCAAAGGTTGATTTTTTTTTTATCGAAGCGTCGGACCAGTAGGAAGGCCAAAATCTTCATTGCCCATTTGACAAATGAATTATCTGTTAGTAAACAGTGTGCCTGTATAATTGATACCAATCACGAATCGTTAAGATGAGGTCCGGGACAAAGGCGGTATCCCCGAGCGGGCAAGTTCTTGTTAAGATACAACGGAATAATTAAACTGACTTGGCAATTTCAAAGTGCTATGTAGATTTACATATACAACATTAGAACGATTGATAATAATGATGTTTTAATATAAATTGAATTTAATACGTATTTTAATTAGACAAATAATTCAAAAAAATAAAGAGGAGTACAAAAAAGGAGAGATGAAAAGTCATTAAAATCGGTTCATCTAGTAAAAAGTTATGAGGTAGCACATAAGTACAGCGGAATTGAAAACGTCCTTCTCTTTTTGAAGTCGGTTACAAATATAACGTGTGAATTTTTCCAATGATATTTACTTAGCCATTGACCAAAGAAAACAAAATATTATATTTTCTTTTGCTTATTATAAGTAATGTATCAATTATTAATTGATTGGACTTAATGAATAATGTAATCAAATAAGAGGGCTTCACACTATTTGATAGGATTATTTTTAATCTATATACATAAAAATTAATAATTGCTGTTCGTTAGTCTAACAAAAACTCGAGAACGGCTAAACCGATTTGACTAATATTAGTCATTAAATAATCGTGGAAGTCCAGGGGAGAAACGAAGTTCACTGGGTCAGCTAGTTATCTATATTATCTTACGGTCGCGAAAATGTCCCTTACATACATGGGCGTAACCACGGTGTGGCAGCGTGGGACACTTGCCCTAGGTACCTAACCAAATCTAAAAATATTCAATTTGATATCTAGGTACTAGTACTTAAAATCCGTTAGATAGAATGTCCACACTCGACAGTCGTCAATTGATACGAAGAATAATGAGACCGCGGGTTTTTAGTTTACTAGTAAAATATTATTTAAGACTGCTGCCCAGCGTTGCCAGACGTTCCGATTTTGGCGGGACGTCCCGATTTTAAAATCAAAATTAAATGTCCCGCTTTTCGGGGAGAACTCGACCGTACGTGCCGAGTGCTGAGAAAGAAAGTCGCGTAATGTAGATAAGAGTGTGGGAGAGAGAGGCTACTTGAGATGGCTACTTTTGCTATCTATTGTCACGTAAACGTAATTTTAAGTCAAATAAAAACATAAATATTTGAAAACCTTTGATTACTTACATACTTTTTTTTAACTACGTCCCGCTTTTGACGGAAGAATCCCGCTATTTTCATTCAAAAAGTACCAAAGTCCCGACTTGGCAAAAATAAAAACTGGTAAGTGCTGCTCCTTCCTGAGCCCATGGCTGGCTACGCCCATGGTCCTTTAGTATTTGCTTTGTGGTTTTGTCTCTTCCACTAATTGGAAATTCTATCGTCTAAATTATTATAAACGACGTCGACATACACGTGAAGTTGTGAAACGGAGGTTTGCGAAAAGGAAATCTCTTTGATATTGTTGACATAAATGACACTGACTCGTATAATCTTTAGGGAATTTCAGGGAATTTACATTCATTCTGTTTCTCGTTTTCGCACTCGAGTGTTGAGTAACGATGACAGATTCGATTCTTGGAGAAGGCAAAATATTTTTTATTTGCTAACGCCATTCACAATAGCATTATTTTTTTAACTCTTTACACAGCGCCCAAACCCCAAACTAAGCACAGCTTGTACTATAGGTGCTAGACAACGGATTGACATTACTTATATCCTTTTTTTTGTAAATACATACATGTACGTAAAATACACGGAAAAACCTTGGCCCGATACAAAAAGCCATGTTCAATTGTATATGCAAACAAAAGTTTTTACAGTGCGGGGATAGAACCCGCTACATCTGGTGTAGCAGTTGACTTCACAATTTTATTATCAAATCGATCGTCAAATGTGTAATTTATTGTTAGATATTGTTAGCATGTTTTTTTAGTATACCTAAAGAACATAAACAAATGCATATGTAGCTTGTGACATAGCACATGAAAAAACATCAGAAAAGTATGAAATTACGAGTTGATATGATAGAAAGCGTAGTTCTACTTTCTTTGAAAACAAACGTAGGAATAACAAATGTTCCGTAGCGGTCAACGTATGTAACATGAATTTAAATCTCATTTATATTTCCCGATACATCTTGAGATTCATTGAAATATTACTACTGTCTCTCATTGAAACATAAATGTATTATTTTACAATATAGGGTGGACTGCTTCTGGAATAATTAAACTAAATAACAACACTTTTTTGGTGGATGAGAAAGCATTTTACCTTCCACAGCCACAACCTAGAGACCCTAACGGTGAGTGCATAGAAGATGTGTGAGGCTCAAGACTTAAGAAGTTTGTCCCACCACCCGCTAAACTCCCCCGGTTTCCCCTGAAGAGGAAAAGCCAATGGGCCTTGTAGTAATTTATTTATTTTATTAATTATTTATTTATTGTATTCAGTGTATCTAAAGTCTTTGTCAATCTAGTTCGATTTTTTTTTCGTAACTATGTAAGTAGTAAATAACTGGCCGTGGCATGCCATATCGTCTCTCTTTACCCCTCTATTTTGCTCCACATAAGTCAATTGAAAAATGATACGGAAACTCTACTTAGTATTTTGTCTATGTTGACGTCGAAAGCGCTTATGTTTTCGATAGTTCAAAACTAAATCTGGACGTGTCAATCACCCCATTATTTCAAAGGACTGTCAGTGCCGTTTTACGAACTTTATAAAGGTCTAAACGGGATTATCGTAGCTACAATTCGTTTGTTGGATTGTATTTATGATATTATGGTGTTGTGTTTTAATTTATTTATCATCCAACCTATCGCAGTCCACTGCTGAACATAAGCTTCTCCAATCACTCGTAAGCATTAGGAAGACTTGCCCATAATCGTCACTCCTGGCGAGCGGGTTGGCGATCGGAGAACGTAGCTTTACCCGGTGACGCTGCATGGGAGCCAAGTGGACGGAGGCCAGCCCATCACCGGCCTGTTGCGTTTAGCTACGACTCTAGACTCTCTGTTTGGATAGTTATACCGCCATCAGTCGGTTGCCAGACCATTGTTCGCTTAGGTACCTCCCAATAACAAATTTTCTGCCTAATCTGGGTCATCTGGACTTTTAAAAAAATACTTCTGGCGCGGCTGTCGCTTTGAAGAGCTGCAAGGTACGAAGGAAAAGCCAATTATGACAACATAGGTGGTAGGTGCATGTAAGGAATACATTCTTCTTTTACACTCATCTGATGTCAAAGATTTCGCGCCCGCCTATAACACGTCCCGGCTTTTATGGGAGAGATTTCATACTAACCTGAATAGATTGTTGCTTTCGCCCTGCTGTGTTCGGTGCATCAGACACAAGTTTTGCCCGACTCGGAAATCGAACTTAGGACTCCAAGATCGCAGTCAGGTACTTAAACTATTATGTGTGTAAAAATATATGACAGGTTTTTAATTTAAGATTTTACTGTGAACGTTTTCATGAAATTAGATTTCCATGTATCCTACATTAGGCGAACGATCTTCAGTCAGACATTTGGGGTTTAATGTCACTACGCACTATAAAGCCATCATAAACCCAATTTTAGTGAATAAGCGACCAATAAAATTTGAGGATTCAGGCGACTGGGACCACTATATAACTGGGACCGCGGTCCCAGTTGCCTGATTAGTTTTTATTTGTTTATTTCGTCAGGCGAGTGGGACCACCCGAAATTTTAACCACAAATCCATTGTTGAAATACAAGATTTAGTACAGTTAGCAGAAAAGGTGTCACAAATAAAACAAAGTTAATTTTTGCAAAGGTAAGTTAGTTTTTGTATTACCTACTTAAACAGTATAACAGTCTTAATTATGTTTTAAATATCACGTTGGCTCATAATATGCCTACTTAACTAGTAATTCTAAGTAAACATTCAACAGAAATCTCCTCAAAACAATAATATAAAAATCAGTCTTAATGTCTCTTAACTTTATACACCATAAAGTAAGTACTCATTACTCCTATTATATATTTATAATAAAGTCAGAAGATGTACATATCGTGGTGTACTATTTATTTGCAATGACAATCATCTCCTCATAACAATGTTACTTAGCAACCGAATGTCACTTTGATGACAAATCCATACTGACACAACGCCGCACCGCCTGTCTACTCTCCATCCGTCTTACGAATTTTCGATCTACTCTTTGGTGTTTATGGGCGCCTGGTACTTCAAATAGAAGTTTTGCATCACTTCGCTTTTATTTTACATGAATTTTATTCACCACGCTGCCATTTTAGGATGAAATATTCCGTGTGATTACTCTTCGGTACTTATGGGCACCTGGTACTTCAAATAGAAGTTTTGCATCACTCGCTTTTATTTCTATGAAATTCTACTCCGCCATTAGATATTCCGTGTGACTTCTCTTTGGTGTTTCTGGGCGCCTATAACTTCGACGAGCATGGCGAATCAATCTTACTAATCTGTCGCGAGTTTAACATTTTTTCCCCATAAAAAAAGTGTAGTCAGAAGTTTTCACTTCAAAAATACTTGACCGTAATACTAAATAAAATAAAATCCTGAGTTATAACTTGATTTTTCTGTTAACTGTACATTAAAGGAAATTAGGTATATGGTCCCAGTCGACCGATTCAAAAATGTTATCAGGTAACTGGGACCGCGGTCCCAGTTTTATTTGGTCCCAGTCGCCTGAATCCTCTAAAATTTCATATCAACAGCACAGCATTGCAAATAAATCTTTTATCAATTTACATTGTTTTAGAACTGGCGCAGAGGGAATGGTAGAGATAAATAATGGAAGAGAAAAATTAATCTTCGAAATAAGTAGGTTATAAAACTTTTTAAAAAAAAAATTAAACCGACTTCAAAAAAAAAACAAAAAAAAAACTCCTAAAAACACTGAAAAGCAAAAAATAATTTTAATAAGACATTCATCAAATGCGCTTATTGTCTAAGCCTATTAATAACATTAAATTGTATTTACGTGCTAGGTAGGTACCTACTAATCTGTTTGAAGTCGGTGCCAAGCCAAATAGTAGGTACCCAGACTACGTACCTACGTCCGCGGATTATTTGTAACCCTGTATAATACATAAATTATTAGGTATGTATCATTTTTCATTACTTTTGGCTTGGCACCGACTTCAAACAGATAAGTAGGTACCTACCTAGCACGTAAATACAATTTAATGTTATTAATAGGCTTAGACAATAAGCGCATTTGATGAATGTCTTATTAAAATTATTTTTTGCTTTTCAGTGTTTTTAGGTAGTTTTTTTTTTGTTTTTTTTTTGAAGTCGGTTTAATTTTTTTTTAAAAAAGTTTGTTTATTTTTCTATTTTTAGTGTGAATAATACGTAGGAGTGAGTAAAACTCTCTCATAATATTGATAACGAAAATACGAGTAAAATAGTAGAATTGTATTATTTGACAATATTAGGTACAATTCATTAAGTGTTCAGCACCATTCAGTAGACCAACTAAAGATGCAGCCCGCAAGAGGGACATAAGAATTAAGAAGTCGTACCCTTTAGCTTCCATCATCATAGTTGTACCTTCCATCATCAGCTTAGCTCCAAAAGTACATGAAATACAACTAACGGTCCACATATTCCTACAACACTGAAATAATTATCCCCTAACTCCTAACCGTTAAGGAGTTGTACCTTCCATCATCAGCTTAGCTGCAAAAGTACATGAAATACAACTAACGGTCCACATATTTCTACAGCACTGAAATAATTATCCCCTAACTCCTAACCGTTAAGGAGTTGTACCTTCCATCATCAGCTTAGCTGCAAAAGTACATGAAATACAAATAACGGTCCACATATTCTTACAATACTGAAAGAATTATCCCCTAACTCCTAACCGTTAAGGAGTTGTACCTTCCATCATCAGCTCATCAACATAAAGTGATGTCTATAGGATGCAAAAACTTAAATGGCTTCAGAAAAAACAAGTAACGCGTAGTGTGCGCCTATAAAATTTGAGGTTTGCCCTTGATTTTCCCGGGATCCCATCATCAGATCCTGACATGGTGACAATGGGACCACCTCGGAACTATGCACTTTCAAATAAAAAAAGAATTATTTAAATCGGTCCACAATTGACGGAGAAATCGACGGACATACATAAAAAAAAAAAAAAAAAATACATACAGTCGAACATAGAACCTCCTCCTTTTTTGAAGTCGGTTAAAAACCTCGCTATACTGCGGAAAACTATTGGAACTAATTTCTTCAAGTGCTAACAATCAAATGAAAAAACAAAATTCATTATCATTGCTGTCCGTCAAAGTGTGATGTCAATTGTCAACCGTGCCTTATTATTTTTGGATAATGTGAATTATTTGTGAGTATAACCATAGCAACCAAGTGTTGCTATAACCATAGCTAATGTGACGCCTACAAAGCAGGTTTTTTTATTTTATTGGTCGACTATGAATGAAACTTTAACCCTCTTATTACAGAACGTGGTTTAAAAATTAAACCGAGCTTAGTACTACACTTACTCTGGACTAAAGTCAAACGCTATTACAAAACGAAGTTTTACTTCATTTCGAGTACTAAAGTTAGACCCAAGAAAGTCCGCCGATGCCCCTAGTTTTACTATGGACTAACTTTCAAACGTCAAAACGATATCACTTTTAAATTTCGCTCCGTTCTACGCATGGAAAGACAATTTTTAAAAAGAATCACTTAATTTGTGAACAGAAAATTAAAAATATATGTTACTTTTTCTTACATTACTATACTTATTTAAATCTTAGATGATCTCTGCGACAGCTGTCATCGATTTGACAGCTGTTAAATTTTACAATTTTTGACTGACAAATGTATGACGAGAAATAACGTTCATGATTGTAGGTTCCCGCCCACTTAGAGATGTTCATTGCTATTATCATTCGCTTACACGTAATAATCGATTATGAAATTTTAAAACATCGGAAAATTTTCTTTTTGTTTATCTTTTTAAACGTACAATTTTATAATCAAAAACCAATTAATTTAATTAGAAGTAAGTCGGTTTAGATAAAATAATTTGAATATGATTGAAGTCCGAAATTCAAAAATAATAATTTGAGAATCTCCGAAAAACAACCAAACTATATCAGCTGATATCTCAAAGTTAGTGAAAAGAGCACATGACATGACTGTGTTACGAGTATCAAAAATAACGAAGTTACCGAAAATTGGTACTTAATTACAGAATAACATCCAGACACAGCTCACACAGCACAGGACAAACACAAATCTTTATCACAAATGTTTGCACATAGTCATAGAGCATGCCAAATGTGCTATCAAACCATGAGATGAGGATGTCCTTAAGTTTTATTAGAGGTCCTCAATCGTTCAGTGTGGATTGATAGAAGAATCGATTAATTCCGAATCGAAGTTTTAACATTCGTTTATGGTAAGACTACGCCTCTAGTAATGTCACTGCGACACCTGTCGCAGAGATCATCAAAGATTTAACAAAGTATAAAACACATTTTTAATAAAAGAATTATTATTTTTACTATCTTATTTAAAGATTTTAAAACATGTCATAAAACAAAGTCTTGTAAAATGAAACGCACTGAAGGAGTTAGTACCAGTAAATTATTCTTATGTTGGTATTTGTTTTGTAATAAGGAATATAGTCCGGACTTGTAACCTGTACTAACTAGTACAGATCTAAACCTGTTTTAACTATTGTTTTTTGTAATAAGAGGGTTAAAGTCTTTTAAAGTAAACAGTACCTATAGATTACTCCATAGTTTATTTGTAATTTTCCCATCCTTTTTCTTTTGCCTTTGCAAAGGCCTAAAGAAACGAAGAATAAAATATAAGCTATTAATAAGAGTGCCACATGACAAATGCAGAATGCGAAATGCAGACTATAACAAATATTTTTAATTGAATTTTGTAACAACCTCTTTTTATAAAACCTCAAAATGTCAAATTACTTAGTTCATCCCCGCGCCAATAGATGGCGCGCAAAGAACTTTAATTATACCAAGCGTTACGATTTTTCGATTGTATAAGTATCCTCCATACATTTTTAACTTTGTCTAACAAAATGACCATGTCTAACATTATCAGTAGATTGCACTCAAAGTAGCTTCTAATTGTTATTGTTATACGCTCCACTGTGTACTAACTAAGCGCACCACGCCTCGTGCTTTTACTTAGTAAGACACGTTGCGGGGTCCACCTATATTTTATGTAGCTTCGTAAAATACACGAACTACCCAACGTTGGACGTTTTATTCCTGCTCGCCACCGCCGACCTCTTCCTCACCCGGCTACCCTGTTACAATTTTAGTTAATTTATTTAACCCTGCAGCACATTGATTATTTGATAGTTAATAAATAACAAGAGGAGGAATCAAATCAAAAATAGATCCATATAATGCGACACCCTTAGTGGTTTACATCGCAATGCCTTATTTTATTACATGTCAGTCACACTATATTGCCTCCAGAATTTCCGCCGCCTTAATAAATCTAATTAAAGATAATTTATAATACTAGTACGAGTAGCTATTATACGATACCAATATTAATTATTTTGGAATTGAATATAGTTATGACTACACTTCGATACGATATTATCCCACAGAACAGATGTGTTTTCTTTCTATGCTAATACCGAAAGATTTGATTGTTTGTTTATTTGTTTGTATTGCAAAGGCTCTGAAACTACTGAACCCATTTGAAAAATTATTTCACTGTTGGAAAGTTACATTATTGCCGGGTAACATAGGGTACTTTTGATCCCGGAAATGTGGGGGAAGGGGGGGATACCGCTAGTCTTTTATAAAACGGAGCTTATCTCTCTCTTCCGCTTCCAAATTATCTCCGTACCAAAAATCATGTCGATTCGTTGACCCGACGCAACTTTAAAGAAGGACCATCAAAAATCTTATTTCTGGTACCTATCCTATTGGAACTGAGCATTAGACAAAACATAGCCCATGTCTTTTCCTGAAGTCTATATTTGGAATAAAATTGATCATAGGCTACATTTCTTGGCAAGAATAATATAATAGGCTGATACTTTTTTTAATTTTTGATTATCAAGGCCTTAGTCCTGCAGTAGGATAATAATAGGTTGCTAATTTTCTGTCTGCCTGCAGCAAATATTTTAAAATACACCATATACAATGGCGTAATGACGCTTGAAAAGGTACCCAACTCAATAAAAAGACATGTTTCTGGATCCAAAAAGGGGGCAGCTTTGGCGTGATGACGCTTAAAACGTTACCTAACTCAATGAAAAGACATGTTTCTGGATCCAAAAAGGGGGCAGCTTTGGCGTGATGACGCTTAAAACGTTACCCAACTCAATAAAAAGACATGTTTCTGGATCCAAAAAGTCAATAATCCAAAAAGTGATTGGCCAGTCCGAAACGTTTTTGCCCCATACTGCTGATCGTGACAACTAAAACTTGTCGCAACTTTGAAAGATGCCTATTACTCTTGCCTATTATAACTTTCAAGTTACAATCCTAACCAACTGTTACGGTAAAAAACGTCTCAAAGTTATAGGTGGAGTTTTTTGTTTGATTGGGCAGTTATTGAGGTAATAAGTGAGGGAGTTTTCATTTGAAGGAATAAGGAAAGCTAATTAAAATTTTGTAATTAAATAACACGCTATTAATTTTATTATTTTCTACGGATTGACTGTGACTTGTGAGGTATAGTGATAGTTTAGGAGCTGGCGTGAAATGTCACATTTGATCAAGCCTCGTATTATATTGCGTGGTGACAAGGCGATTGATTAGTGTCGTCAAAGTGGATTTCTCATTGATTAAAAATCATATCATTTACTCGTATATTAATACAAAGATTAAGGAATCCTATGTTGCGTTTGTAAAAAACGCCTTCAGCCAGCCTACCCATCATTATGACTATGACTATAGTAACGCCTCGATGGTCTAGTGGTTTAAAGTACCGGGCCAAGATCTCGGGGTTTGGGTTCAATTCCCGGGTCGAGCTAACTTTGTGTCGGTTTTTTCGGGTAGCTCGGGTTTGTGATCACCAATCCGCATTTGGCAAGCGTGGTGATTAAGCCAATACCCATCATTGAAACGATAACTTGATTTCAAGGATGGAGGCCTTTGCCCTGCAGTGGGACATTAATAGGCTGATACTTTACTTTACTATAGTGTCGATGACTTGATTCAATGATAGCTTTTACTCTGCCAGTGAACTATACCTATTTGTTGATCCTAAAATACATTATTTACTTCGAAATCAGATAAATGAGTGTAGTTTTCTGATATTAGCTAGTTTAATATAATTTCACTCGCGTATTAGGTTCATGCTCATTTAATTACAACTTCTTAATTCTTGTCTTTCATCTAATCTATATGTAATGCTGTTTGTTAATTCTTTCTATTTTTATATCTGATGCTTCTTGAAATATACACTGCTAGAATATACAACCGAAGTATGTAGGTCCGATTGTACTTATTTGCAACTATAACTCAACTTTAGGAACAAGTGATTGCTCACTTATGCACGTGTTATAATTTTTTTCTTTATTATTATTATTATTTCTACATTCACACGAAAAACTGTATGGCCTAGTATAGATAGATTTATTATCATTGTTGTATAAATTTCTTTGGCGATTAAAAAGAGTAACTGTCGAGTTTCTTGCCGGTTCTTCTCGGCAGATGACTGCATTCCGAAGCCGGTGGTAGAGTCACTCTGCAATTGACGATTCATAAATACTTGATACAAGTTTACAGAAATAAAGAATATTTTGATTTTGAAGTGAAAAGTCACAACAAAATACACGGTTTATTTTTTTAAATACATATTGGACAACATCACATACATTGATCTGATCCTAAAGTAAGTTAAATTCAAATAAACAACCAGAAGCAGAGAAAATGAGATTCGAACCAACGACCCCTGGCGCATAGGGCAGAGTCAGTCCAGACTCCAGTCCTTTTGTCTTTCAGATCACATCAATAATGACTGACTAAAGCTTCCTCTGAACCGTCTAATGATTGATCAAAGACAGCATATCCATGTTAAGCACAGATAGCAATGCACTCCATTAACTACCAAGGGAATAGTTACATTTCACTGAAGTACAGTCAGCAACACACCAAACTACCGTAATCTGTCAAATCCATAACAAACTAAGCTCGCAAAAAATAAAGATCGATTAAAGTATTGACAAAACTAATTTGATTCTAGATTTAGGATCCTTCATTTAAAAAAACCGGCCAAGTGCGAGTCGGACTCGCCCATGAAGGGTTCCGTAGCAGCAACTATCATCATAATATAAAAGTTCTTGTAGTTCTTTGTAAGTTTGATCGACGTTTTTATATTTAAGTTGATTGAATGAGAGGAAAATTGCGGTTTACGATTTATGACGTTTAAAAAAAAACTAATTACTTGATCTCGTTCAAACCAATTTTCAATGGAAGTTTGCATGGTAATGTACATCATATATATTTTTTAGTTTTATCGTTCTCTTATTTAAGAAGTTAGAGGGGGGGTGACCAACATTTTACCACTTTGGAAGTGTCTCTCGCGCAAACTATTCCGTTTAGAAAAAAATGATATAAGAAACCTTATTATCATTTTTAAAGAGCTATCTATAGATACCCCACACGTAAGGGTTTAAAGAAAAAAAAATTTTTGAGTTTCAGTTCTAAGTATGGGAAGCCCCAAAAATTTATAAACTAATTACTTGATCTCGTTCAAACCAATTTTCAATGGAAGTTTGCATAATTATGTACATCATATATTTTTTTTAGATTTACCGTTCTCTTATTTTAGAAGTTACAGGGGGGGGGGACCAACATTTTACCACTTTGAGAGTGTCTCTCGCGCAAACTATTCAGTTTAGAAAAAAATGATATAAGAAACCTTATTATCATTTTGAAAGACCTATCTATAGATACCCCACACGTAAGGATTAGATAAAAAATTTTTTTTTGAATTTCAGTTCTAAGTATGGGGAGCCCCCAAAATTTATTATTATTTTTCTATTTTTGTATGAAAATCTTAATGCGGTTCACAGAATACATCTACTTACTAATTTTCAACAGTATAGCTCTTATAGTTTCGATAAAAAGTGGCTGTGACATACGGACGGACAGACAGACAGACAGACAGACATGACGAATCCATAAGGGTTCCGTTTTTTGCCATTTGGCTACGGAACCCTAAAAAGGCAGCAACATAAACTAACATCGAAAATTAATGAAAAAAAAAAAACAATTTATGCACAGTCACGTGCAATAAAATGTATTTAAACTTGTAGTTTTATGCGATTGAGATAAAGTTCATATTTTAATGAATATGTATGTAAATGCTCGTGGCTGTACATGGCACTGACATGCTGAAAAAATACTATGAAGATTTTTGTAGGTATGGAACATGCAGGAGCCTAGCTTGCCCACTGGTCCGTCATTTTGAATTTTTCAAATCCGCGTTCACTTGAAATTATTTTGCAATAAAACTTTGGCTGCTTATAATTTTTAAATGTGACACTACGGGTATTCGTTTGCCCTTTTATAAAATTGTATTTATTCAACGTTTGTAACCAACCTAATATAAAGCCGTGAAGGTACCGCACCGCATACGAAATGTGGAAGCGGCGAATCCGGTCGGCTTGTCATTGTCAAAGGGCTCCCCATTAGTGGTCTTCGGTCACGGCTATCAACATGTGCCAAGAGATTATGTATATAATTAGAGCCAAAATTAGGTGCTTTTGGGTGTATATTTATACATTTGATCTGCCTTGGTGGCAGTGTGTCTGGTTGACGCAGTTTAAGGCGACCCTTTCGGATAGGAAAAACTAACTAAACGCAGCCACTTTCCACTTGTCGTTTATAAATGACTCATGTATGTTACCGTTAATGTGCGGAAATCCGTTAATATGCAGATTACCTAGGTAATCTGCAGATTACCGGGCTAAATCAGTTAAAGTGCAGAAAATTAATTGAGTTCTTCTTTGGTTATTTTTTTATCACCCATTCCCCAAATTAACGATTTACCATTTGTTACTGTGCAGAGTAATTAAGTAAATTGCAAATTGCAAAAATGAGCTTTTTTACATAATAAAATAATTACACTAACGGATTGTATCAGGTATTCCGCAGATTGCCTAGTTATTCTGCACATTGACGGATTCCACACTAACGGTAACATATATACAGTGATATTAACTGACGAGCAGAATTTGCTCTGTAAATATCTACCAAATCACTAAAATGAACTACTTTCAGAAATGAATGAAAAATACAACTGTTATGTAAATAGTAAACATTTCGTTTACCTAATGAAAATGGATTGGTATCGAAGAACAAAGTTTACAGTGGATACATTTTATACATTGGATGATCCAATGGTTAATGTTAGTTTGCAATAGTTTGGTTTTTTATTGATATACTTAGTGCAAGATTGCATGGGAATAGCAAGTAGATATAATACATCTATAGACGAAAGTGAACTTTGTATGTGTTTTTCCCAATAGAAAACCCTAATAAAATTTATCTACATCCATACCATACTAAGTCTATTTTATAGTCAGGAGCGATGAGCAAACGCTAGGGCGTTTGAATGTAGGCATTTAGATACGAGTATAAGTATCGGTGGCTGCATCGTAATGTTTACATTTTAGTATCGGTAACCGATACTTTAATTACGTTCAAATTTCGAACGTCTTCTTAAAAAGTAAAAATTAATGGATTTGAAGCTAAAACATCTTGATGTATTTTCAAAGGTACCAGGAGAGCATAACCGCGGCGTAACTATTCATTAAATCAAAGAGTTTGAAAGACGCGTGCTAGCCTAGCTTCTTGTTCTTCTCTGCTCTCTTGGTACTACGGATTATATTCCACGCGGTTTCACATCGATCCTGACTTTAAAATAGACATTTATCGTATGAATGAAGATAAAGTTATGTATGTGACTGTACATAATTAGGCATTAAAATACTCATGTGATCCTTTTATGAAACGAACGAACACATTCGTATTTTAATGACCCTCATTATGCAACAGTCACATAAATAACTATTTCAGTTGAACCATGATTTAAATTCAGGCCCCTGGTGTCGCACCATGCCGTTGCGTCGCGCGTCGCTTCAAAGTGCGATCCAGTCACTCCACTACGCAGGCTGTCAACACGTCTTACAAAGGGCCTTTTTTTTCGGGGGAGAATACGTTTATGCACTATAACCACAGGCTAGCTAGACCTGCGGCCGTGTGTGGGACTCGAGTCTAAAGCGGCCACTACTCACTAAACTCCCCCGGTTCCCCTTCACACCCGATTGGGACGAGCCAGTGCCAGCATTGTGGCTATTGACCAGCCCATCTAAGGGCCTATAGCTCTTATGGACGATATAGTACCACTGCAGGGCAAAAGCCTCCATCATTGGAGTCAAGTTATCGCTACAATGATGGATACTGACATAATCACCACGCTTGCTTGTTTGGACGAGAAATCAAAATAAAATAGAATATTCCCTTCCAGAACGCCTCGATGGTCTAGTGGTTCAAGTACCGGGCCAAGATCTCGGGGTCCTGGGTTCAATTCCCGGGTCGAGCTAACTTTGTGTCGGTTTTTTCGAACACATGCCACAGCTCGGGTTTGTGATCACCAATCCGCATGTGGCAAGCGTGATTAAGCCAATACCAATCGTTGTAGCGATATCTTGATTTCAAGGATGGAGGCCTTTGCCCTGCAGTGGGACATTAATAGGTTGATACTTTATACTTTACTTTATTCCCTTCCAGAACCATGTCGCACAAATGGCTCATCTTCACGTTTTCCTGGTTCGGCACGGCCAGTCTCCAGTACATCAACACAGGAGGCCCGGGCGCGGACACCGTGCTGGCTCCTCTGGACTCGACGCTGCACTACCCACTACCCTATGTTCACTACTTCAACCTCCAGCCCACGCCGGCGCGGCCAGAGGAGCCTTATCAAGCGGAGACTAGTAACTACCAACAGGTTTGTGGAGTTGTTTATGGAGACTCTTTGTATAAGGACCGGTTATTTAGATTATGTTTATACCACGAGGGTGGCGCCGGATTGTAGGCGGTTAGCACCGCCTTTGGAAACATGTAACACTAGAGGCATTACTCGCGCGCGTCCTCAACTTTTTAATTTGAATGGAAAACATTAACTTTGGCAGCAAATAAAAGGTTTTTTCCGTTGCGAACACACGTGCGTTACTCTGACGGAAAGCGCGAAATGTTGGCACGTCTAGAGATGAAACAATATAGAATAATTTGTGCACTATACCTATGCTGTAAATGTGCACCAAAAATAAAATTTGTGCCTAGTACGGTTTCTGAGATATTAATGAAAATACAATTCACACGGCACACGTTGCGAACACCATGCTAATTTCTGTCCATCGTTTTCTAGGATATCTACATTCTACATAATTGTTTCATGAATAATAAAGTTAGATATTACACCAAATATAACTATACCTATTAGCTCGTTCAGCCACTGTTATAAACGTGCCTATGTTACGATAATATTTCATAATCTCACTTTTTTTAAATGTAACGTTTCTCATCACGGAACCTTGACCGCTTGAGTAATTATTCAGGAGATGAGTTTTAAATAATCGCTCCGCAGCTTTTGCTTTAATGGAATAGGAAATGAATGGAGACGACCTAAACACAACCTGTATAAATTTATTTTTTCTTTTAACAGTTCTATCAACCTAGCGACCGAGATCAGCCAGACCTCCAACGAAGAAGGCGAACTGCCGAAGAACAAGAGGAGATCAGAACCAGGCGTTGGCTGCCAAACCTGGTCGACACAGACAAGACTACGTATTTCCGCAACGAAGAAAAAATCCCTGGAAGCCCATTCATTGTCAGCTTCGCAGGAGGCATCGAAGATAATGGCACAGAAATGAACATGATAGATCCAAAGGACAAGAAGAACTTCAGTCCATGGGGCGGCAAGCGAAACAAGGCTAGCGTAGAACACATGTGGTCCTGGAAACGGTCTTCAGGGATCCGAGAACCTAGCATGCCTAAGCGAGTACGCTTCAGCCCTTGGGGCGGCAAAAGATCAGGGCAAATGGTCTTCAAACCAGGCACGAAAGGATCCAAAATCATATTCTCTACATCGGTGCCTGAACTGACGCGTATAGTCTCCAACTTCTCACCGACAGGAGAACGATTTGACTTAGCCGGTTTCCAGTTCATACCTTCTCTGGACAAACGTCATCCGATTAAAGTTCTCGCGTTAAGCACTCAAGTAGACGACAAGACTTTAAGAGAAGCGTTGCCTTTCAAGACGTTCCTAGAATCGCTGCCTAAGATATTCAAGCCTGGACATCCGTACTTAGATGTGAATATGAAGAAAGATGGGAAGAGGAAAGTTAAGTTTAGCGCATGGGGCGGAAAGAGATCGCCACCAATAATTGGCCCTATTTGGACTCCAGCTTCTCAGGACATCAAGGAGTCTACACTAAACACGATACTGTTGATAAGGAACGATCATGAGACCCAGACCGACGAGACGACAAAAGCTTTGTAACATGGGCAATGACAATTTAGTTTTACGTAACTCCCGAACTTAATCGACAACTACGAAAATTAAAATGGTAACTGTAATTAGATTTAGATTGATATTGGTGCCATAAGAGTTATAACCAAAAAAACATTAAAAAAATATAAGTTCGAGAGTTACTACTGGTCCCTGACGAAAATGGCTGGGTTCGTCATGGACACTACCGAACTGATTTAATATTCTATTGTTATTTATTATATTCCGTCGGCTTAAGATCTTTATTGGGCACTTCACCTACAAATACATGTTTCTACTTATAAGTGATGAAAGGCAAGTTTATGAAAACTTGCACCGATGTTTTTTAAATAAAATGTTGATCCATTCATAATCTATGTTATAGGTAAGCAATTTATAGTAAAGTTATTTTTAAAAAGTTTAGACCGTATCCGGTATTTTATAAGCAGTAATATTTGTGCAAGGAGAACTTCATTTTCGAAATTGAAACTGCGATTATATCGATATTGTAGGAAGCCAGTAATTACTTGTACTTGAAATCTTAGGCTCGAAGATCAGATAAGCCTACAGTCTGGCAGCACATTGAGCGACGCTTCCTGATGAAGTGCCTCTCGATGGAATAGGCCGCAGTGACCGCTTACCATCAGGGTGGCTGCGTGCCTGTCTGCCAACTGATGTTGTATAAAAAAAACTATTATTTATATGTATATTGTTTTACTTATTGTGCGACATTATCAGAAAAGCTTTCTTTGGTTACCTACCTATTACATTGTGCTATTATCTTATGAGCAAAAATAATAAACAGTATTAAGTTAAATTGACTTCAATTATTTCATGGTGAACAAAGGTGATTTGTAAATAAAAATGTTATCCTTGAAAAATACATTTATTGTTGTATTTGTTTAGTAGCTTAAACTACACAATCCAGAAAAATAACAATTCTCATATTATTTCAATAAAACGATTTCTTTTGTCTTCTTAAATGCGAAGCTTCCAAATAATCACGTGAGATTTTAATTAAAATAATTTTGATGACCGATTAGATGTGAAATTGTTGAGGTCGCGGGTTCGATCCCCGCACGGTACATTTTGTCTACATGAACATTAGTGTTTGCAGCGGTCTGGGTGTTTCTGTGTTTAATACATAACATGTGTTCTACTTATTATTCCTTATTTCCCTCGCATAAATCCCGAAAATAGTTTTAGAAATAGACATTCATGAAATTCTGACAACACTGAGAAATTCGTAAGCTCAAATAAATCGACAATATGGTTAGGACAATAGCAGTATCCTTTGACGTTTCGTAGTGAAGTATCCCTGAGTGAAAAAGGCTGTAATGGGCTTTTACCATACTGTGCTTTAATTACTCTTTTATCAAATGAAATTGTATTTAAAATCCTTGTACAAACTTTATTACATTCAAATAAGATAATATCCAGCAATTTTAGCACAGACGAAACCTTAAAGTCATTCGAATCGAAAAAAATAGTACGGGAATATCAGTAGCGCCACTGTGGAAAGAAGCGGAACTAATAGAATTTCTATACAAATTACTTTTCTATTTCGCACGTGCTAAAACTACAGAATGAGAACTTAATATCGTAAAGTATTGAAACTGTTGCGTCTACAATCTACATTTCTAAAAGTTCCCAGAAATGAAATCGCTCGAACTAATTACAACATCAGAACGCATTTCTTTTCATAACGTCAACGCCACGCTTAGTGCTCTAACAAGAATTTTACAGTTTACAACTAGAGATTTTAATAAAAATCTGTCACTGTAATCAACGTCAGATTTTAAAAGACATTAGTCTTGTACTTAAAGTAAAAAGTCGTAATGCACAAGTTCTAACGCAATTCTAAGCCCGTTAATAATTATGTTAAGCAATTTGGAAGTTATAGAATCTCACAACATCAACATCAGCCAATCACGGTCCACCGCTGGACATAGGCCTCTCCAAACGCTCGTCACACTGATTGATCCTTGGACATCCATCCAACTCCTACCAGACATCTTGCGCAAATCATCGCTCCACCTGGCCTGAGGGCGTCCTACACTACGTTTACCGAGACGCGGTCTCTACTTTAGAACCCGTTTACCCCAACGGTTATCGGTTCTACGGCTGATATGGCTAGCCCATTGCCACTTCAACTTGTTAATCAAGCTATAGAATAAAGGATCTTAAAATATATTACTTTCACAATATATTGTGGTCCTGTCCTGCAAATCTCACGTGATCAATAAGTACACTATTTTCTTATTGGTCATCCAAAAATTACATCACAAAATATTTTAAATTTTTATTATATTTATTCATTTTACATTGTAAACACAAACTTTTAAGTATATCTGTGGCAGTGTGGGAGACATTTTTCTTTACAATACCTTGACTTTCATTTCTCTCACACTAACTTCTCTTTTAAAATGTGAGTACTGAGTTTCTTATCAGTCAGAAATGTGATCTAATTTATGGATGACTGTAAAAACTATTTAAAAATATTCAAGTTTGAAAGTATCAAAATACCGAGCAAATGTAAATACAGAAAGGAATATTTTTACATATGCAAATTATACAGTGTTTTAATAATGCCAGTTAAATACATGTATTTAATTTGAAAAATATATCAATAGATTGATGTAACTTGCCAAGTTGAAATGTTTAACTATATGGGTGTTATCAAAGATTGCTTAGTTAATATTGGACAAAATATACTGCTTGTACAGTCAAAAGCACATCAGACGTAACACTTTGGACTTTGTACCACTCTTATGTCGGGGGCATAAGTGCTATTATCGAACTGCAAGTGTTAACCGTGATGTGCTGTTGACCGTACCAAACCAATATGGATATCGTCGCTGCGCGTGCCAAATTCCATATGTGCATTTTTTGGATTTTTGTGTTCTGAGCTTAAAATAGTCTCCGTTTAATTCTCCATGTGTCCATAAAATCAGTTTTGTGATATTTGAAATAGAAATCAATCAAACAAATTCCATATGTGTTTTGACCGTTAGAAAAATGTCATATTGTGCCGAAATATACACGTTTTTTGTTGGTGTCTGAAACCTAACAAAAAACACATATGGAACTTGTCAGGCGCAGCGACGATATACCAAAAGTAGTTACATTAACCATACAAATAGTTTACAAACATGTGCATCTAAAAATGAATTTAAACACCAGAATTTAACTTAGAAATAGCTGCAGGACTAAATATAATTTATTTGGAAATTTAGAAACTAGCTGGTACTATTACACTTTGCAACGAGATAAACTTGTGTTTAGATTAGATAAATTTAATTAAAGAAAAATTTATTTAGAGTTTAACAACAATAGCCTTCTGGCACCATACTTTCCTATGCTGTGTGCATAGGAACGCATGATTTGTTCTAACTCTAGTGAATGACAGTTTTGAGTGTTAGAAAAGGATAGAAACTTAGATAGGGTGTCTATTTAGTATACTAGTACTATGCCTCCACTTCAAAATATTATATTTAGTCTTTATAGTTTCTGTTGCCACAAAGAACTTACTTCTTAACTCTATAGCCCTCCTTGAAATTCTAAAATGCTAAAATGTACCTTTCTATGGGCCCTTATACCTCATTACAACTAAACAAAAACAATACATAGGATGTTTTGATTAAAATGTAACATGTTTTTAAATGAAACAATTTTGCCATGCATGTTGTAGTGATCTTTAGGTTAGAAATACTTTTGATGGGAATTAAATGACGATAACATAAAGAAAAATAAATTGAAAATTTTGTATTCATACAACAAATTTAATTTACCATGAGTGCTTGTAAATTTTGGTAAACAACTTTTTGATTCACAACATTGAGAAACCATTATTAAAGTTTAACCACTAAAATAACTAAAGAAACTTACACGGTCCTCAGAATTAGGTGGAATCCTGATTCCGTTTCAATGGGTTTGCTGAGCTGTCCAACTTTCAACTTGTATGACTCCTCTTCGAATGGACGTTGCATCTGTCCGCGGCTGAATAGCCCTAGATCTCCACCACGCTTCGCAGATGAGCAGTCGGAGAATTTTGAAGCTATATCTACGAATGTGGAATCGTTGCAGACGATTTGCTTACGATAACCTTTGATGATGTCTAAAGCTTCTTCCTTGGATCTAGTGATCTTTTCTTCGCGCCAGGATGAAGGTCGACGGCTCTCCGCGTGTTTTACCAGGATGTGGCTGCATCGGATCTCGCCAGGATCCGCGGGGGCGTCGGGGCGCTCCCACTGCGACTTCTTGGTGTAAGTATTGAGGAAGTACGTCATACCGGTGGACCTGCTAGTCCGCATCTCCCATCCCTCCGGCAACGGACCGTCTTTATCTTGAGACATTCTGGAATGGTTGTCGAACATTGGGGAGTCACATAACACTTAAATTTATAGAAAAAAACATTGTCGAAAAAAGGTAACTTCGATTGTGTGATTTAAGCAATTGTTTGAATAAGTTGTATAATTATTGCATTAATTCCACAGCTTTGTTCACCATTTAACATCAGTTATAAATTGATTTATTAGTTAATTAAGAATACAGCGATAACTTAACCTAAACCGTACCGAAGAAATATTTCATTTTTGTTGTAATAATGAGGCTAAAACTTACCTGGCTTCACGAAAACTGTCTTGAGCGATGATAATGTGATAACTCTTTCCACTGCTTTTGAACAAAACACAATATTTTCACAATTTTAATTGAAAATGTTCAAAACTTTTCGGCCCCCTCAGACGACGCTGTTTATCAGTGTGACCATCTCAAAAGCTCAAAAAATAAAAATACATACATAATAATTATTTTCAAAATAACTTTTATGCTGTTGAGAATAATGAGAATAATTTATAATATTATAGATAAATAAATAAATTTTAAAATAATATTGGGACTTAGGGATTATTTTAACACTATGAATGCAATAACTGATCATTAAATTACAAATGAAATTGCCAAATTGGCATAAATCTGCTACTTATGGTAGCACTGATGTTGATTTGACAGATCAGTTGAGATCAGTCCT
The DNA here is from genome assembly GCA_949319885.1 of Mecyna flavalis. Classification (NCBI taxonomy): domain Eukaryota; kingdom Metazoa; phylum Arthropoda; class Insecta; order Lepidoptera; family Crambidae; genus Mecyna; species Mecyna flavalis. The sequence continues at coordinate 13,093,339 of OX439413.1, forward strand.
TAGTATAGACCGACAAACTTATGTATCTGTTCCGGTGGCGGCGTCGCTACTGTCCTTAGTGTTCTACTCTAAGCTACTGTCTATTTAGAACTGTCATTAAATATCGTTTTTGTCTTTTGTATTGCATTCACGTAGTTCCAATTTTGGCCACCGGAACAGATAAGTTTGTAGGTCTGTACTATTTACTATTTCCTTAACTATAGTACATACTCTGTGGAATCTATGTATTACTCAGAACAAGAACTAATTCTTGTTCTGATCTGAGATGTATTAAACCATATATTAAACCTTAAACCATTCATAGACTTATTAATAAATAATAGATAATATTAATTCCATGAGATCTTGATGCTTTGATGCTTCCCTTTATGCTTCCATGTTGAACTTTATTTAGCACAAAAAGATAGGTATTAAAATTTAAATAATTATATTTCCACACTGATAAAATATTTTAGCAAAATTAGCTATTGACGACAGTGCCATCTATGTTTCAAGGTATGAACAAAATCTTTGCCCTAGCTTTGTGTAGTGCATCTCAAAGGTAAAAGAGGGCGCTAAATTGAATTACTGTCAGCGCTATCTTGTGGTAAAAGCGCAGCAGGTACAACTCAAGTACTTCTAAATAAACTCACCGGCAAATAAAACTTGGCCTGGCCACTGGGCTTTTTTCATACAAACATGGTCACTTTAGCGTCTCATAGATAGATATCTATTTGCAGCTGTACAATGATTATTACGGCAATGGAGAGGCCAAACGCCCGATTAACAAATCACAGTCAAGAATTAATTAACACTAACCAATTTGGCAATTTTTGAAACTGTGATTAAACAATTGGGCGTTTGGCCTCAGAAGAAGAAGAAGAAGTCACGAAAATAATAGTAATGCGACATTCATCTCAAAAAAATCTAGGTATCTGTCTATTGTCGGGACTTTGCCGAAACTTATTCTACTTTTTAGAGTTTTAAGATAGAGATTAGATTCTTTGATGCCTAACAATTATTATCTGTTAAGTTATGTGCGTGATATGTAAAGAGTTAAGTAGAACAAAAAAAAAAGAACATGATATTATTTTGTAAGGTCGTAGTTGCTTCAATGTTGTTGTTGGTTCTAACAGTATGTTTTGTTCGTTGGTTCTAACAGTATGTAGGTAATTTTAAAAACATGGATTCTGGTGCAAGCGTACCAAGCGGGACCACAGATAATAAATAACGTAGGATAAAACGTTCGGAGAAAGAATCAAAATACTTAATTTCAGTCTATGAAGATTTTAGCCGTTACTGTTAATTAATTTGCATATTTCGTAAAATATAAATATCTCTGGATAAATAAATATCTCTGGACATCATTCACACAGCGCCATCTAGCCCCAAACTAAGCATTAGCTTGTGTTATGGGTGCCAGACAACGGATAAACATTACTTATATACTTTTTTTTGTAAATACAACATTTATACTTACATAGAAACACCCAGACCGATACAAACAGACATGCACACAAATGTTTGTACCGTGCGGGGATCGAACCCGCGACCTCTGGTGTAATAGCAGACTTCTCGACCATTACACCAAACGGCTCGTCAAAAATATCAATCTCTACCTTGCATTATTTGTCAAAGATCTTACTATAATATAGAGCGTCTTTGCTTACCACCACTTGCGACGCACTCTATCAAGCTATGCAAACTGCAATGCTCAACGCAAACGCAATCCGAGCGCAAACCTACAATAAGCCGACATTACGCCGGGAATCCGAGATTGATTCGTGATGAGAGCGATTGAACTGGTGACGAGCTGACTGTCAACACACCGGTAGCATTGTGTGTCTGCGGAGACAATTATGTATAGTGATGTGCTAGGTACTCGTATCTACGTCTCTATTACGAGCGATTTGACGAGCCATATGGTGTAATGGTCGAGAAGTCGGCTATTACACCAGAGGTCGCGGGTTCGATCCCCGCACGGTACAAACATTTGTGTGCATGAACATGTCTGTTTGTATCGGTCTGGGTGTTTCTATGTATAATATGTATGTATTTACAAAAAAAAAAATTATATAAGTAATGTTTATCCGTTGTCTAGTCTAAGCTAATGCTTAGTTTGGGGCTAGATGGCGCTGTGTGAATAATGTCCAGAGATATTTATTTAATGTCCAGAGATATTTATTTATTATACTCAACTATCAGCTGTTCGAAGGTAAAATAGGGAGGATAAATTAGGAACCTTATAATGCTAGGTCAGGTAACAGCTCAGTACTCCCGGCTACTGGTCCCACAGCTCCCCTGTACGCTCTATAGAGCACTATAGTTCATGTGCGCAAGCACAGGTGCACTCCCTATACCGTTACTCTCATTGCACGTCAATCGTACATTTTTAATGGAGCTTATTATTCTATGCATTTTTAGTCTGACGGGATAAACCCAGGACAGGTTGTCGCTTTAATATTATGTAGTACGATCTATTATTGCGCCATTGCACTAGGGATAGGGTTGCCATCCGTCCGGGTTTCCCCGGATTTGTCCTAGTTTAGAAGGCATCCGGGGAGCGTCCGGGGAAGGTTTCATTTGTAGACAGAGTTTAAAAAAAAAAATTTGGGCCGCCCGCGAGAGTCGCTCTATGCTCGCATACCACGATGTTTTTATTACATTGAATAAGTTTAAAAGATCTTGTTGACATGATTGTCCGGCTTTCGGACTCTAAAATCCGGGGTTTTCACGCGTCTTGTCCTGTTTTCAAAATTTTAGAGATGGCAACCCTAACTAGGGAGGCATGCAAAGCCTTTTTTCACAGACCAGACATCTCTGTGCCTTTTTTATTAGTAAAAGCATATTATGATACGACTAGCGGCCCGCCCGCGGCTTCGCCCGCGTGAACTATAGGACGTTATCTACTATATTATGCATGTATTATACATTATAAACCTTCCTCTTGAATCAGTCTATCTATTAAAAAAGAAAAAGCGACTTTGTTTTATACTAAGTATGTAGTGATGATGATTATGGAGCCAGTACACTTGAAATCAATGGTTCGAAGATCAGATGAGCCTACAGTCTGGCAGCACATTGAGCGACGCTTCCTGGTGAAGTGTCCCTCAATGGAATAGGCCGCAGTGGCCGCTTACCATCAGGTGGGCTGCGTGTCTGCCTGCCAACTGATGTGGTATAAAATAATAAATATTATGATAGTTGTTGCTTTACGCGTTTAACTGTTATAATTTCCTGCCGAGGTTTTTTGAAGAGATTAAACCGATTAAACCGGGGTGCCCTTCTTGAAGAACCCTTCGCTTTAACGTTTTTACAGGGGTCGGTAAGATGGTAAGGCGCGAGTGGTGCCTCAAGTTAAAAAGCGTCCATAGGGGACGGCAACGCTTACCATCAGGCGGGCCGTAGGCTTAAGCCACCTCATCATTTTCCTACCCTTATCCCACGCTAAGTAGGGTCGGCGCAACATGTTTTTTTCTTCCACGCACTCCTATTTGCCGTCAATTCTACATTCATTCCTTTCATTTCCATATCATACTTCTCGCAATCCATCCATCTCTTTTTCGGCCTTCCTCTGCTTAAATCTCCGTCAACGTACATATTTATCATTCTTTTGGCGACGTGTGTGTCTTCTCTTCTAATTACATGTCAACACCATGCTAACCTTGCTCTCCTAACCTTATCCACTACCGGTGGCACTTTCAAACTTCCTCATACTCATTCCTAATCTTATCCAACCTTGTCACTCCACAGTCTACATGCATCTTGGAATACGCATCTCACTTGCATGTACTTTTCTTTCATCTATCTTTTTCATTGCCTAGCATTCTGATTCATACGCCTACGGGCTTAAGCGCCACCTACGTAGTAAAAAAAGAAAATATTTTAAGAAAATTGAAAGACGCAAATGAAAGTAGAGACTCATTTTGGGTCGTACATCTTAGTAAGTACCAAGTAAATAAATGTAGAAGATTTCTAAAAGTATTTCTATCAGTGGCGTAGCTAGGTAGCCAAGGGCCCTGGGGCAAATCAAAAAATGGGGCCCCACTGCTATTTAAACTGGTTCCCTCATATTACAAAACATGGTTTAAAAATGTTACCGGGCTTAGTAGGTACTACACTTACGCCTAAGACTATTACAAAACGAAGTTTTACTTCATTTCGAGTACTAAAGTTAGATCCACGTAAGTCCGCCGATGTCCCTAGTTTTACAATGGTCTAACTTTCAAACGTCAAAACGATAACACTTTTAATACTTCGCTCCGTTCTACGTATAGAAAGACTAATTTGAAAAGAATAATTTAATTTGTGAACAGGAAATTCAAAATATTATGTTACTTTTTCTTACATTACCAAAACACATTTATAAGTAAAGAATTATTATTTTTTCTATCTTCTTCTTCGTCCTAGCGATTTCCCAGCCTAGTGCCGGGGTCCGCTTTCCTGCTTAACTTTCTCCACTTTGCCCGGTCTTCTGCATCCTCAGGAGTGAGATCGTTCTCTGTCATGTCGGCCTGCACGACATCCAGCCAGCGCTTCTTAGGCCTACCGCGTGATCTAGGGCCTTGGAGTTGGACGGTTAATTCGAGGCATCTGTTCCCGACGTAGTCAGACGGCCTGCGGCTTATGTGACCATACCATCGGAGACGACTTTCCTGAAGCTTATCCGCTATGTCACGGACACCAAGGCTGCCACGGATGTGTTCGTTACGGATACGATCAAATCGCGTAACGCCACACATCCATCGCAACATCTTCATCTCCGTGACGTGAAGCTGCTGGACATGTCGCCCAAGGACAGGCCAGGTCTCGCTGCCGTATAGTAGGACTGGTCGGATGATGCTCTTGTACACAAGGCCCTTTAACTTCACCGGTATCCTGGGGTCGCACAGGACGCCGGTTTCTTCTCGCCATTTGGCCCACGCTGCGCTTATTCGGGCTTGGATGTCGTGGTCGAGTTCACCAGATTTGTGGAGCACGGACCCAAGGTATTTGAATTTATCCGTTGTAGCAACGGATTCGTCTCCTACCTTTATTGGGTCCGAGACCGTGCTGCCACACGCCATGTACTCGGTCTTCGCAACATTTAGCTTCAGACCACCGTCCTCTAGCGCGTCCTTCCATTGGTTCACCTTATGCTCCAGTTTCCGTTTATCCTCATCTGTCAGTGCAATGTCATCGGCATACATCATAAGCCATGGGGATGGCTCATGGACTTTTGCCGAAACAACGTCCAGCACTACACTGAACAGAAAAGGACTCAGGGCCGAACCTTGGTGTACACCAACTGTGATCGGGAACGGACGGGTATCGCCAACGGCGGTCCTCACTATGGATTCCGAGTTGTGGTACATGTCTCGGATAATGTCAATATAGGTTTGTGGCACATTTTTCTCCTTCAAAGCCCACCAGATTACCTCGCGTGGTACGCAGTCAAAGGCTTTCTGGAGATCTAGGAAGGCCATGTGTAAAGGCATTTTCTTCTCCCTGTAAGCCTCGACTAGGATTCTTAAGGCAAAGATGGGATCGATTGTACCACAGCCAGGACGGAACCCATATTGACACTCCGAAACGGTGCACTCTTGCCGGAGCCTTGAGTCGATTACGCGCTCGAAGAGTTTCATGGTGTGACACATGACCTTAATACCCCGGTAGCTTCCACAGTCCTGTACACTACCTTTGCCTTTATAAATTGGAGTAATAATGCTCAATCTCCATGAGTTGGGCATCTTGCGGCTGGTAAGAATGCGGTTAAAAAGGTCAGTAAGTACGGCCACACCATTTGGGCCCATCGATTTCCACGCTTCAATCGGTACGTCGTCAGGACCTACGGCTTTTCGGTTTTTCATATTGCGAAGACAATTTGATACCTCGTCAGGTGTTATAGGGGTAACAAGTCCAAGGTTAGGGGGCAGTTCGGGGGGAGACACATTGGCGTGTTGCGTGTTAAGCAAGTCGTTAAAGTAGCCACGCCATCTCTCCTTTACTCGGACTGCATCGCAAACCAGAGTGCCGTTGGAGTCTTTAATACACAGATATTTCGTTATGTCCTGTGTAGCCTTTTCCCGAGCCTTCGCCAAACGAAAGATGGATTTCTGGCCCTCTTTGGTCTCTAACGTGTCATACAGTGGTGACAATTGATCGTGTCGGGCTTTGGCAACTGATCTTTTTGCGGCACCTTTGGCTGCTTTATACGCATCACGGTCTTCAGGAGACTCCGTCTCTTGCCACTTCTTAAAAAGTGCCTTCTTCTCCCGAACCGCCTCCTGCACCGAGTCATTCCACCACCACGTCTCCTTGTCGATGACGCGGCCTCCCTTGGAAGTGCCAAGCACCCGTTTTCCCAGTGCGCTGACTGCTGATTGAATCCTAGAGCACAGACTGTCCGCTGATTCTTCTTCGCTTGTGCTTAAGTCTAAGCTTAGAGCGGCATTGCGAAAATCATCTCTTTTGGGTCCATTCAGCAGCCACCACTTGGTTCTGGGTCTTCGTCGTTCGGGTACTTTCTTCTTCGGCGCTACAAGCACGTCCATGACAAGGATGCGGTGCTGCGATGTGAGACTTTCGCCAGGAATGACTTTGCAGTTAGTCACTTTGCCGATTTGGCTCCTTCTTATGAGCAGGTAGTCGATCTGGGTGGAGTGTGACCCACTTTTGTAGGTTATGAGATGCTCAGGTTTCTTTTGGAAGAAAGTGTTCACGATAGCCAGGTCGGATACGAGACAGGTACTGGTAATTGAATCCCCCTCTGCGTTCGCATGACCATAGCCATGACCACCGTGCACACGTTCGAACCCCCGTGAACTCTGTCCTACATGCCCGTTCAAGTCTCCACCCACGATTATACTCTCTGAGTCAGGAATGCAACGGAGAACGTCTTCAAAAATCTAGACTCAAATTCACAATAAAACGCACATCGATGAATAATAAAACGCACATATCGCTATCCGTCAAATTGACAACACTGCCAACCCACAGAAAGAATTTAGGGGAATTCCGAAGGCATAACTTTCGAATTTCTCTCAACTGAGTTACCATGATTAAAGTCGGGTTGCAACCTGTCATATTTATTTTAAAAATGGGAGAAATTTTTAAAAGATCTGTTCGATCGAGATTTTCTGGTAAGAGTTCGAGGGCCCCCTGAGCTTGAGGGCCCCGGGGCACTGCCCCGCCTAGCCCCTAGGTAGCTACGCCACTGATTTCTATATACTGAACTAGTACGTAAGGCCTACATTCACAGATATTGATTACTTAATACAAGCACTCGCAGTGATTTAATGTAATATTCAGCCTATACTTTCTCGATCCTTGGGCAAATATTTTTAAGATTCCATTTCCATTATGATAAAGATCGTTCCGTCGTACGTCCATTTTTATATTTGGACCTTTGGGCATACTTATTTATTCCCAAAAAGATTCAAATAATAATTTTGTGATAAGTAATGTAATGTAGTGTAAAACTCTGGTTTAGCTAGGATTTATCTACACTAATATTATAAAGAGGAAAGATTTGTTAGTTTGTTAGTATTGGATAGGCTCCGAAACTACTGAACCGATTTGAATAATTCTTTCACTGTTGGAAAGCTACACTATCCCCGGGTAATATAGAGTACTTTTGACCCCGGAATTGTGGGGGGAAGGGGGAATATTTGAAAAAAGAAATAACGCGCGGGTGAAAGCGCGGTCGGAAGGTTAGTTAAATTTATAATTTTGACGACCGCTTTGGTCTAATGGTTGTAAAGTCGACTGTTACACCGGAGGTCGCGGGTTAGATTTCTGCACGGTACGAACATTTGTGCGCTTGAACTAAATGTGGATTGGCGATCACAAACCCGACCTGTGTTAAAAAAAAGGCGACACAAATTTTTCCCAACCCGGTAATTGAACATAGGATCCCGAGATCGGACCACTAGACCACCGAGTCTTTCTATCGAGCTTCTGACGGCTACTAATCAAAAGCAAGATTACTCGAGGAAGCAAGTCTTGAGCCCCAATCAATCTGTGCAAATGCACCGCGCCTGTTGCATATCCGAACGACTAATGCACTTAATGAGGACGGCTGGGACTGTGTTGATTCTGCATAATAGAGTATACATGCTATGATGATGTATGCAGACTGAAATTACTGTCAGTAGTAGGTATTTCCGATAAGATACGACCTGGCCATCTTCAAGAGAAGATTTGCATTGCGTGCGTTACATAAAGTCCAGCAACGCACGGTGTTTTTTGGCAATAAGGCAGTAGCCAAATAGTGGCCACCATAATTTGAACCTTATGTAGTTGTGATACCGGCGAAAACCAATGAAAAATCATCATCATTCATCATTCATCTACTCGCGCCTGGCTAAGGGTTAACGTCAGGGGATCCGCCGCTACCAAGTTACCATTTCGTTTCCTCCCAAAGGTTGACTGGTAGAGAATGCTTTTAGCGTAGAGTCCGCTTTTTGTACCCTTATTTTGAGGTCAATAAAGTTTTATAAAAAAATAAATAAAGAGAGCTAGTAGACCCAGGATGTGAACCCAGGACCCTGAGAGTCCGAGACAATGGCCAGGTACCTAAACCATTAGACCAACCACCCTTTCCATTGACTAAAGATATCCATTGTCCAAGCTTGAGTTTAGGAAAACTTCTTTAGACAAAGAGCGGTTTTCGTCTCGTGTTGTTTTTACAAGATTTTATCATGGGATCAAACGGAACATTAAACCATTTTGTAGTAAAGCAAAAACCCTTATAGGGCCTAAGTTACGAATTGGTCAGCAAATTGATTGATTGACCAACTTCGTGGAACAGTGGCTAAGCCGCTCGGGTATAAAAACCCGAAGGTCGTGGGTTCGATTCCCGCCATGGGTCTGGTTGGTGGTAGGCCAGGCGCGGTCCGAAGGGGGGGGTCACAGGGGACATGACCCCCCCCAAAATCTAAGGTCAAATTCAAAATGTGGTGAATTCCATAAGTATAATTATTAATTATATATGATTTTGTAACACTTCCATAGGTTTTCTTTTTTTGAGTTTCTGAGGTAGTGAGTGACCCGGGCTGGTCAATAGCCACAAGGCTGGCTGGGGAGTTTAGTGGGTAGTGGACGCTTAGTCTCGAGTCCCACACACGGCCGCAGGTTTAGCTAGCCTGCGGTTATGATACAAAAACGGATTCTCCAAAAAAAAAAAGGGAATGCGTGACCCCCTCCAAAATTTCAGGTTGCGACCGCGCCTGTGGTAGGCACAGAAATCTAAATAATAGTAGGAGTTTTTCAGAGTCTGACTGGCTAGCTACCACCCCCACAGGTGAAATCTGCCGCCATAACAGCTCCGGCTGTGTTCCGGCAATATTAATGTGGGAGCCAGTACACTTGAAATTAAAGGCTCGAAGATCAAATGAGCCTACAGTCTGGCAGCACATTGAGCGACGCTTCGTAAGTGTTCCTCAATAGAATAGGCCGCAGTGATCGTTTAACATCAGGTGGGCTGGCCTGCGTGTCTGTCTGCCAACTGATGTGTTATAAACTTCGATCAGGTATATAATGATCGAAGGTTATATAAAAAAAAAATAAGTTGGTAAGCTGATACTAGCCATAACTATTTGATAGGGCTTTTCAAAAACAAATCAATCTACTATTAAAATAATTTTAAGTTCTCTATTTTCACAAAAATAGGACGTAGTCGGTGGTAGAGTCATTAACTTGACGATTCATAAGTGTATCGTAAAAGCTTACGGGAATTAAAAATATTTTGATTTTCACGTCAATGACGGGAACTTTTTTACGGTCCTTGGATAATTTCCGGTCCTTGGATAATTGTTCCATTGCTCATGTACCTACCTTTAAGTTTTCTATCGCAAATTACGCGGCTTTTTTCCTGCCCATTATCCGTAATTATCTTGCTATCCCATATCAAGAGAGGACAGCTCACACTTATTCGCCACACTATCAAAATTATCACACGATAAGAAGAATTCGATAATTAAAACGATTAACCCAACACAGCGAACATGAGAAACCTATTAAACTTTTTGAGTGTTCGCCTTTAACACGATTGGTCGGTTTCGGAACGCAGAGGCGTTTGTGTGCGCTGATTGGCCGGCGGAGTGCGTAAGTACAGGAGTTTTGGCGCGCTTTGCATCAGTACGACATTTCCCGCGCGCCGCTTAGTCGCAAACGGGCTGAGGTGAAACTTGCGAAAAGTTATGCGTTGTTGGTGATACGTCGAGTATTTATTTTCCGCTGACTTTACAGGTAAGTGATTTTAACATTTTAGAAAATTCGTGTTTTATTCCTTGGCCTTGTTGAAATAAAAAAAACTGTTGTTCAAAAACCTGATAGAGTTCAAAAAGAATGGTACATACTGATTGATTATTTTATTGCAATAAGGATGAAATAAAAAAGTATGTAAGGTTTTCAAGTAATTTTAATTCAAAGGGATTTTCGGCTCTATTGAAAAAGTTCTTCCTGTATTGTTTCCCTATTAAACTGAAATTACTTTTACAAATTTATTTAACAGGGAAAAAGGAAAAGCTATTTTACTAATTTACTACACTATTCTGTTTTTTAAATTTTATACAGTATGTTATCATTTTTTAAATTAACGAGACGATTATAATAATTAAGTATATAAATATTATTAATATTAACAAAACAATCAAAGTTAGCACTTTGATGTTCTAAAAATTGTGTTATGTGTATGTGTTAAGTGCGTTATTAAAACAGGAAAAATCAGCCAATAACTGCCGTTAACTTTTTAAATACAACAGGCTAAGAGTAAAGGGCCTAGATAAATTTTCACGAACCTATCTCTCAGTGGTGAAACTAGTCCGAAAAGTTTTAACCCTTTAAAAGGCGCAGGCAGTCGAAATTTTTCATAGGTTTTCGCCCGTATCACAAATCAAATCAGATCAGATGAGTCTACAGTCTGGCAGCACATTGAGCGACGCTTCCTAGTGAAGCGTCCCTTAATGGAATAGGCCGCAGTGGCCGCTTACCATCAGGTGGGCTGCGTGTCTGTCTGCCAACTGTCTTAGTAAAAAAAAACAAATCATTTATTTGTAAAAATGGGTTTACAAAGTAGGTCTAGGTTTAGGACAACTACAATACAATACAAATACAAATATCTTTATTCATAAAACAGGTGGTTTTACATTTCTATGTTGCGATCGAGGATTTCTTTTAAGTAAATAAATACTTGTGGTAGAACTACATAAGGAAAGATTATATTATGGCAGGCACTATTTGACCACTGCCTTATAAAGGGTTAAACATATTGTTTGTAACAAACGAAACATATGATTCTTTTGATTATTTGAGGTTCCACTTTTGGAATATAATGGCCTTTAGTCATAAGCGTACGTTACGCACATAATAGATACTTAATTTTATTTGTACACATTCCATGAGACAATAATTGTAGTTGCTGGATGATTTGAAAACTCCGCACGCCTCCTCACAATAACAATGGTTCGAATTATATAATCAAAATTATATAATATGTTTTTTCAAACTGAGTTTTTATACACCTCAGTAAAGAAAACATCGTAGGACACATTAAGGTTCTCTGTAGTACTTAGATTCTGAGTTTGATTGTGTCCTTATTGACAGAATGTAGTAAGTATTTGTGATTCGATTTGTCTGATCTCCTTGTCAGGTAATTTTGACTGAAGGAAGTCCCCCCATTGTAATGACATGCTAAAAAGATTATGGCTTACATTTCTTTCCCGTATCCCTTTCACGCAAGAAAGAGATGTGCCGGTACCGGCATTGTAGCGATTGACGGTTCTAACCCTCATTTAACTACTAATCATCATCATCATCCCAGCGTATTCCCGATTGCATCCAGTGTGGAGCTCAGGGTCCGCTTCGACTATGATCCTAGATTTGACAAGTCTGGTTATTACAATAGAGCGACCTCCGTAACCCTTACGAGGGATACCAGACCTACTTGGAACATAGTCGGGACCAACGGCTTAACGTGCCTTCCAAAGCACGAAATCATCATTCTTTGCAGACATTCAGGTGATTCAAGCCTGCCCACTAAACCGCAATGTCCTAACCAAACTGGAAACAATCACACGAAGTGATGCTCGCCGTGGGATTCGAACCAACGTCCGGGTTTTAGAGCCCAACGCTCTAACCACTGAACCACGGAGGCAGTTATCTCCTCCTACTGATCAATTACTAAAATAAGATTTATCTACTTGCTAAGACAATAGATAGGTATGGCCCACACTATCTCACAATTGAGATAAGGCCTGTATCCCAGCAGTGGGAACGTATATAGGCTGATGATGATGATGAAGACAATAGAAACGTAGATAAAAGACGTTTTTATAATATTATAATAAATCGCGAGTTTAAATCGCTCCAAACCGCCCTTTAGGTTCCTAGTTCGTTACTTGTTTGACAAAATAAGTTACAGTACAGTTTAATATATTATCTAAACTTTGTTATTTATATTCAGACCTAAACTAAATTGAAACTACCGATCTAACCTAAAAGAAAATACGCAATACAATAAAACTAAATAGTCTCTTCTACCAGTTTCAGTTTGTTTCTTGTCAGAAAGGAGGTGTTTTGAAGAAATATAATCGTTATTATAATTTTTTGTGCAATAAATCCAAATTTTTTAGGATGGTTCGTTATAAATGTTATAGAGTGCCTCTAACACCGACTTCGAAATGTTGTTATATCAAGAAGAACCGACAAGAAAATCTATAGTTATTCTTCCAATCGTTAAAGTTTTTATAACAAATCAATACAATCTCCATTCGAAATACTACTTGCTATGTAGTACATATTTGAATGGAAACAGTTTTTGTAGTCAGGTGTAACAAGCTCGCCTGCCTCCCTCATAAGAAAAAATTACAAGACGAAAAGTTATTTTAAGCATTATTGCTAAAAATATCTACAGTTATCCGTTCGATAAACACGTAAAGAGCTCATAATAAAACATTATTCATACGTTAGGCACCTATCTTATTTCTTCTGTGGTGAAATCAATGATTTATTTTACATACGCCGTTGTGGAAGAATTCGTATGTCTTTTTTACACTGTTTTTTCTTCGATATGTTGTATGATGCTTTTAAAGGGAAATTGGAAACGTTTAATGTAAGATGTAAATAGAAATAAACCAGCTCCGCCTTTGGGATGGAAAGAGTGTGCTTACTAACAAAAACTCTAAATAAAGGCTTTAGAAATATCCTCCTACTAGATTTGTGAAAATCATGATATCTTATATCTATAATATTAAATGAAGTAGTACAAAGGATATTTTACTTGAAAGGAAAACGCGAAGTTCACACTAGTACATGCGTGCAGGCAGTAAACAAAAAACACAAATTCAATGAGCAATACCTCTTTGTATCGGTCTGGGTGTTTCTAGGTGGTTATGTATGTATTTACTTACATATTTATAAAGCGTAGGTACACGCAGATAAAGCTATTCAAAGTTTGGGGCAAAAACGCGCTGCGTAAATACTACTAATGGATTTATTCATCATTATTATTATTTATTTATTTTTATACAACATAATTAGATGGTATACCAAACCATTATGTTAACTAGAGTACTTCAGAAAAAAATCAACAACTTGCAGTGAAACAATGATCTCCAATATGATCTCTTAAAAATCCTACTCTAAAAATATTTGACAAGAATGCTCTACCTATGTATCTAGCGAACTATAAAAGTTTGTCTTGTATCATTGCCGTACCATTAAAAGTTGAACTCATTACCGATATGTTCTTCCCTATCCTTTGATGTATGTTACTTCAAGCGCTGGGAAGGTTTGCAAACTAGCACAATGATTTATTTGTATTTAAATGCGGCAGTCATTTTGTCAGTTTGTTTTTGCGGATAAACTTAGAAAAATTTTAAGTATTTTTTTATATTTGATAGCCTTCCGCCCGCGGTTTCACCCGCGCGTAATCTCTTTTTTCAAATATTCCCCCTTCCCCCCACATTTCCAGGATCAAAAGTACCTTATGTTCACCGGGGATAGTGTAGCTTTCCAACAGTGAAAGAATTATTCAAATCGGTTCAGTAGTTTTAAAATTGATATTCCCGCGGGAATGAGACGTTTCCCGTAGAAATTTTATAGCCTATGTCCTATTCCGGGTTATAAACTATATGTGTGCCAAATTTCATCTAAATCCGTTCAGCCGTCTAGGCGTGATTGAGTAACAAACATCCAAACATCTAAACATCCAAACATCTAAACATCCAAACATCCAGACTTTCGCATTTATAATATTAGTAGGAAGTAGGATTAGCCCGATGGCACTTTTGGTTTTAACCCTGTACTATGTGCCAGGGGTTGATGTTTGTAGTGGCACATGCATTGGGCTGACGGGTGTCGGGGCGGAGAGGTCCTCAAAGCCGTGGCAGCCCTTACAATGGTGACCAATGATCTAATAAAAATCACGGTAAACCACTGGATACAGGTTGCGCTGGATCGATTCTAGAGCCTTGAAATAGTCGTAATATCCAGTATCCTACGATTAGGTATATCACCTTATTGCGATTAATTTTCCTACCGGTGAACTAAAAATGGACAAGTGGGTTTTCATGGAAATTGAGCATTGACCCGGCATAAAAGTAAAACTATCCTCAAGTTCTAGTCTATTTCTGTACCAAAAATCGGTTTAGTGGTTTATAAAGTCAGAAACAAACAAAGTTACTTTTGCATCTATGATACCTAGGTATTAATGGATTTAATCCCCGGAGATATGATCTCAGGTGCATAAAATAAGAGATGATATTAAAATTCTTTCTGTGCGATAATCTTCTTCAAACATTAGTGTGTAAACAACGAATGCAAATTATGTGCCATGCAATATGCAGGTCTCATTGCTTATTCTATTTACGGTGCAGTTTTACCGCCTACGAAAATGTGTTTCAGTTTCCTAGAGGTTAGTCCGATAATTTTATATTTTTTCTTTGTTGCTTTTTTGGATGTGTGATTCCCTATTTAATTGTTTATTTTTATTGAATAGCGCATTCAATATATACTACTGTAAGCAAAAGCCGCTATCATTGAAATCAAGTCATAAACATAATGCCCGACCCGGGAACTGATCCCAGGACTCCGAGATTACGGCCCGGTACTTATCAAATTAAAATATTCTTTTGACCTTCCGCTCGTAAAACATTACAAAAATATAACAGAAAATATAAACCATCTACAACAATAAATATGGATGAAATACAACTTCGCGCTACCTTATCCTCCTAAATATTTGACATAGATACTCAAACCACAGATAATATAACTCAAACTATAATATTTGTAGGTATTTTTATTTACTAGCGGTCGCCCTCGCGGTTTTACCAGCGCGCAATTTCTTTTTTCAAATATCCCCCCCTTCCCCCCACATTTACGGAATCAAAAGTACCATATCCATCCATCCACCGATACCATCGGGTATCCTAGTGTAGCTTTTCAAAATTGAAATAAATATTTATTCCCGCGGGAATATGACGTTTCCCGTAGGAATTTTATAGCCTATGTCCTAATCCGGGTTATAAACTATACGTGTGCCAAATTTCATCTAAATCTGTTTAGCCGTTTAGGCGTGATTGAGGAACAAACAAACATCCAAACATCCAGACTTTCGCATTTATAATATTAGTAGTTAGGGGACGATTCTATGAATTCATGGATTCGGTCCACATGAATCATTAATACATTTTGCAGTGTAAGATTATTTTGGCTAGAATGTTTGGAAACGATGGACGTGAAGGGTGGAAGAAATGCTTAGGTAATGCATTTTTGGAATACAGGCTTTTGATATAAGGCATAATGGGAGTTTATACTGTATCAATATTGGCTTAAGTAATTCTTGTAGTTTACTTGAAGGGATATATTATACATATAAAAACCGGTCAAAATCGACCAACTGCATTTTTATGGACTTACATTATGTGCCTAGCTTCTAAAGAATTTTAAGTCTATTTATTGTCTTACAAAGGCCTTCATCATTGAAATCAAGTCATCAAACAATCAAGATAATCAGTGCCTGAAAAAGGAACACAACCAAAACCAACCAGGAACCGAACCTACCACCTTCGTGTTTTTGACTTGAGCGGTGTACCGTGTAACCACTGTTCCTAAAATAACTTACGCGCTGTCTACTTATCACGTGAAGCTCAACTTTTGCGTCATCGAATATATCTAGAATCTAGTACACATTTTCGTGATCAAGTATTGTTTTATATTTGAATACGTTTGATCTTTATAGCCTTTCGACTTCATTCTTTGAACGCCATGAAACGTATTGATAAAGTGTTAGCAGGGAATTATAAATGCTACGACAAACCGCAACTTTGGGGGCCTTTATTTAAATATTAGTAAGTGGTTATTGTTTTAGAAAGGTTTTAATTTTGCAGAAATATAGATTAACTATTGTTTTAGATATTATTTTAAATTATGAAACTAGTTTAAAAGCTTTTGGGGTATAGGACGACAAGGTCGGATGTAGACCGAAAATGAACGAAAATTTATGTGTGACCAAATTACTTTTTCTGAAGGTACTTACTGATTTTAATTCTTTTTATATTCTTAAATTGGTCTTTGTGATTAGGTCCCATTTAAAATTCATAATTTTAAAATAACGACGAAAGAATCATATAATTTTCCTAGAAGACATTTTCCAATCTTCTTGCTTGGACAGTAGACAGACAAGAGACAACCCAAGCAAAGAGTCAAGAGTCAGAGAGATTCAAATTCATTTATCAAGTGACCAGGACTCATTTTTGTTAGTAGTTAGTTGCACTTAACCTATTGCCTATGTTATCGATCATTTAGAATATTTGAAAAACGAGTATACGGTAGCCTATTTTCATACTCTACCATGTTACGGAAGGCGAAACTGCAATAGCAATCTGAATGGCAGGTAACTTTTAAAAGCAAGTCAGTCAGTAGGTAGTTATTTGTTCGGCTGGAGCTTAGCAAACCGTTAAACCAACTGCTTTACCACGGACGCGGGCGGGAAATGGACACTTGAAATCTTTTGTGCATTTTACAACTTAAAAAACTGTTTTAAAATGGAAATTACATTCTTATTTCACAAACCAATTCTACAATGAAAGCAGAACTGGTTTAGGTACGAACCGCTATTCGTTCGCACCCACAATAATTCATTAAAACAATTTTTGGTTGACGCGCTCGTGGCGCAGCTGTGACAATATATTCGTTAGCGATAACGAAAGACAAGCTACCAACATCGCCTTCGATTAATGAATGTGTAACCATTCTGACCACATTTAGTGTCATTTACTTCGAGCGTCTGCTTTGGAAGGCACGTTGAGCTGTTTGTACGCACTGGGCCCGCATGGTGCAATATGGCTCACACTATCTCACACTTGAGAAACTGGGACACATCCCAGCAGTGGGACGTATGTATATAGGATGATTATGATGAAACTTGAGTTGATGTTTTTTAATTAATATGTCCTTCTAGCTGAGTTTTCTACGGCAGCTATCTTTACGACAACTACGCACAAGTGAGTGCGCAAGCACAGGTGCACTCCCTACTATGTAATGATACCATAAAACAGACATTGAGTTACAAGTAATTGTAGTTCAATGAAAACAGAAGACATTTACGCAATTTAGCCGGATAATTTTACATGCCAAAAATCGGTTTTGGCATCAAAATTGTATGCTTTAAATTTCCAGCTTAAGTAACTTTCCCGGATACATTAGTAATAAGATAGTAAAGTAGTTTTGTTTTTGATTTTACTTATTTTGTACTTATATACTCAGGACAGCGTCCAAAGGATTCTTGGAAAACCTGACAAATCCTTTCCTTAATAAATGGGTAATGGTCGACATCGGTTGTTAATCTTGTAGTTTTTGTATTAACATGCGTGCTAATGAGTGAACATGGCGTAATAACATAGTATACCATGTTATCGTTACTACGGTTTTCGAAGTCGGAACAATTACAAAACTATAGTTTTGGGAACTCACTCGGGAAGGTATAAAAGGTAGTTTGCATTTATTTGCAGACCAGGGCTTCGGAGTAAATAAATATTACAACCCCTTATGGTTAACATGGGAATATTCTTAAAATAGATAAATATAACAACGTAGGTCATGAATATGGTAAGCAAAAAGGTAAGATTCTCCCAGGTACATACGAGTATATATTGTGTCTGTGCTCAGAGAAAGCGCGATTTTATTTTTTGTAGCGGCCGATAATTTCACCCGCGCGTAATTTCTTTTCTTGAATAACCCTACCCTTCTTTCCACATTTCCGGGATCAAAAGTAGGCCCTATGTGACTCGGGGACAGGATTTTTTTATATAGAGGCAGTCAGGATGACCTCACTCCACCTGATGGTAAGCGGAAGTGAGGTCCAAATATAAAGTTGACTGGCTCAATAGATCATAGTACCCATTGACCCAGTCACCCTCACCCTGAAGCCCAGGATTATAGGAGGAAGGAAATACGTGAGCCGGAAGGGCATTCCATGCCCTAATGGCACGGGACAAAAAAGAGGAACTATACCTCTTGGTAAAAAAAAAGGATAGTGTAGCTTTCCAACTGTGAAAGAGTTTTTTAAATCGGTTCAGTAGTTTCTGTTAGAAAGTTACACTATCCCCGGGTACACGGGACATAGGGTACTTTTTATCCCGGAAATGTGGGGGGAAGTGGGGGATATTTGAAAAAAGAAATGACGCGCGGGTGAAATTACTTATAAATTAACGCAAGTCGTTTCAACATGCTATTGAACTTTGCTGCGGTTATTTATATACGTTTTTGGTCATTTAGGCGTGTTGGGAATGTCTGCATCCCGCAGGTCTGAGGCCGAATAGCGGAATAGCAGCAACAGTCCATAGCAGGTATTTGTCGTGAATATTTCGCTGACACCACATCTGCTTTGCGGTCAGTATTGACTGAGCGTTGCCATCGGAATTAAGAGATACAGGATCTTTAAACGTTACTATGTTTCTGAGTTGTTTCTTGGATAGATAAAATAATCTAGTTGATTTTATAATATATTATTAGCAGCCTATTAAGCCATTTAATGTTTCGATGCAGGGAAAATTCCTCGATTTATTGAAAAAAAGTCATCATCACAACTATGGTGAGTAGCAAAGTCGAAACGTTTGCGAAATGCAGATTGGTGATCACAAAACCGAGTTGTTTCCAAAAATTCGGTTTCGTCCTGGGTCAATAAAAATATCCAAGACCCTGAGACCATGGCCTTATACTTAAACCACTGAACCATTGAGGCGTTTTTACAAATAATATAATGTACAAATTATTATGTAATAGTTTCCTGTACCTACTGTCACAAAATAATATAATTTGCACACCTATTCCACAATAGCTGTACAAATAATATTAGTACCTGAATTAGGCTACGGGTCCGTATTGCATATTGCAACATGCAGAATGCATATTGTCACCAGGTTTCCATTTTGACTCAATTTGGTAACATTTTGTTGTTTCATTATCGTATGCAAAACAAAAGCATTACTGTAGCTACGATTAAGTCAAAAGTTTGTACTCTTGATTATGCATTAAAGGTTTAAATAAATAAATAATAATAGAGTTAAATTACTGGGTATATGAGACCTAATAACTGTCGTCTCGGTGTAGCAGGCGCAGGGCGGTGCCATACAGTAACTGCTTAGTTACTGTTTGGCACTGAACTGTCTAAGGGCAGGGTGGCCCTTACCATCAGGTGTAAGATCTGCTCGCCTTGTTACACATTGCAATAAAAAAATATATCACTCTGCAAGGCAAAGGCATCCATCATTGAAACCGAGTTATCGTCACAATACTGGCTTTATCACCACGTTTGCCAAATGCCGATTAGTGTGTGGCATTGGGTCCAGGACCACAAATGATGAGGGCGTGGTAAATACTAATAGACGATGTCAAACAACTTTATTTCATTTCATAGTATAAATTATTCGCCCTATGTCAAGAGTTTAAGCCAAATGTTATCCATCTGCATTGCAATATCATTTTACAGAAAATATTTTTCTTTTTTTTACTTACCTACAAAAAAGTCTGGCAGTACCTACATTGAGGGACGTTTCGCCGCAGTGACCGCTTACCATCAGGTGGCCTGCGTGCCTGTCTGCAAACTGACCTAGTTTTAAAAAAACTTTTCGACAACCAAAAAAGTTAAAGGTTATTTAAAATATGAACAATAAGAAACAATTAGGTGTTCCCCCAATGAACTTGAAAGTAACTTCTGTAATAAATCTGAATACAAAACTCGGGTACACAAGTACCCGCACGCCGCTGCCTAATAAGACAAAGGACGAGTTGTGACGGTGTATCCGACACATAAATACTTATTTTGTGACGTCACGTTGGGGCAAACATCAAGTTATTATTTATTAGCATCCGTTGGCTTCTCAAACCTTGCAGCGAGAGAGAAGATTAACACCAAACGTGTATAGACTCGCTTCATATTTTAATAACAGAAAGTTATGTTATGGACTATCCATTTCTTTATGACCGCCTCCGTGGAACAGTGGCTAAGCCGCTCGGGTATAAAAACAGGGAGGTCGTGGGTTCGATTCCCACCTTGGGTCTGGTTGGTGGTAGGGCTTTTTTAGAGTCCGACTGGCTAGCTACCACCCCCCCAGGTGAAATCTGCCGCCATAACAGCTCTGGCTGTGTTACGGCAAAATTAATGTGGGAGCCAGTACACTTGAAATCAGAGGCTCGAAGATCAGATGAGCCTACAGTCTGGCAACACATTGAGCGACGCCTCACCTGGAAGCGTCCCTGAATGGAATAGGCCGCAGTGGCCGCTTACCATCAGGTGGGCTGCGAGCCTGTCTGCCAACTGAGTTAGTATAAAAAAAAACTGTTAAGAAAATAGTGAGTTATCAGTACAAACAAACCTCATTTCAACCCCAAGATTTAAGAGTAAATAATATGTATCTCTGAATCTTCTCACTTACTAGCGTAACGTAACGATATGAGGAGGACTACCATATTGGACTCTATTGGACTCTATAGCCTCATCAATGTAACCTCTACTTCTGACACTTCGGTCTGTTATTAAAAGGATTTAGCACTTCAGTCTGTCGTTCTTCACACCACCTCACGTGGAAATATGACTTATAAAGTAATTCTACCGGCAGTGGCCTCTTAAGTTTATGATGTGATAAAATCGTCTGTCGTTTTGTCTCGCGTAGCGTGTGCAGCAGAATGTTGAGCGAGGATTTGGTTTTGTCGTAAAATGCCGGGCTGTTCTGCATTTTATATTTAGTAGACGCAAGGAAAATTGTTAAACATAGCCGTTGGTATAGATAGTGAAAAATAAGGCAGTTAGAACTGAATTTTTCCTGCAGGAATTTCCGAGTCTGGCTATTATCCCCATAAGAACAAGCTGCCTCAAATAGAAGTACATTTTGGACATTGTCTGCCAAGAATTAAGGTTAATTTCAGAAAACAAAGCTTAAAGATCAAGATTTTAAGTGCATCGAGGTGTCTAATATAACAGACATTTGACCGTTTGCGACCGCTTGACAAAATGTGAATTTGACAATTTGCGCCTAAACCCCATGGAATTAATATTATCTAAACCCAGCAATCCACTTTGCCAACTGAACTGAAGTGGCACTATAATACAAAAGGTTTGACGTGAGGTGAACTGTAACTGTATAAACTTATATACTCATCCTACATACTCATTGAATTTCATATTCTTCATAATTCTTAATTATTCCACTTATACCATCTTCTATGCCACGTCGTATCCCATAGCGACTGGCAAAACTCTTGCATTATAAATAATTATCCTATCATATCACAAGAGTTAACTCTGGAAACACCTAGCCAGGAAAAAAAAACGTTACCTACACCAAATTAGGCGCCATCTTTATTACATATTACTGTAAAAACCAAGTCATAGTCTAAAAGAGAACACACAAAAAAAGTTATTTTAGTGTTATGCAAAGACGCAACTTTACGCTTTTTCCTACAAACGGTATAGTCATTGCAACCTCTTTTACATAATGCGGTATGAAACGTACCGGTTTTATTGTAAATACGTGAGAAACTTGAGCAGATTTGGCATTTTAAAAACTTTGCACGAAATTTGATATTTTTAACACAATGTCAAAATCTAAGTCTCTTAACCTGTAAGAGGTTTAATCGTGTGCAAATATTAGTGTGCTTACAAATGTACGAAGGTAGTGTTTAGTATTATTAGTAAATACTAGCGGCCGCCCCTGCGGATTCACCCACGCGCAATTTCTTTTGTCAATTAATCCCCCTTCCCCCTACATTTCCGGGATCAAAAGTACCCTATGTCACCCGGAAAAAAAAATCAAATCGTTTCAGTACTTTAGGAGCCTATTCAATACAAACAAACTTAACTAATATTAGTATAGACGAACTTGTAAGCTTATGCAGTCAATAAAATATAGGTGGTATGGGTTAAGTCTTTAATACGTGTGTTGCCAGTGATCAAACATTTGTGAGCATGAACATATCTCTTTGTATAGGTCTGGGTGTTTCTTTTTAAGTATGGGTACATGTAAAAGAAGTATCATACTTATATTTTTCCGTGGTCTGCTGCCCATTGTACAGGCTATGCTTAACTCGGGTCTAGATGGCGTGGAGTAAATGACGCTCTCAAGTATAATTATAATTAGGTCTTCCAAATGCGAATCACATGAAAAGCTATGTCAGTACAAAGAAAAGAAAATAAGATTTGAATGATGCACTGTTTGTTAAACAACGATGACAACTAAACGATCGTACTAATACATTTAATTGAATGGATTCGTAATACAACGAGGCTAGTTCGTCATCGTAACATATTATATCATCTGCAAGTATTGTTTTTCTTAAAGTAGGCTAAAAAGGCCTCTATGGTCATACCTACTAATTTATAGCTTTTTACGCCTTTTTCTGCGACCCACAATCAAAATATAGATATAGATTCATTAACGTCAGCGATATTTCCGGAACGTTATAACTTGCAAATCTTCAAAAAACAGACCCATTCTTTCCTTAAAGGCCGGCAGCTTATTGGCAATTCCTTCAGTGTTGTATAAAATAGCAGATAGACGAGCAAGCGTCATACCTGATGGTAAGTGACTACGACCACCTATAGACACCTGTTACACCGGAGGAATAAAAAATGCGCTGCCGGCCTTTGAGGAAGGTATGCGCTCTTTTCTTAACGTACATGTCGGTTTCGGAAAAACCTCTGCTGCATTAGGCCAGGGTTTGCCTAAGGAGAACAACAACCACATGTTTAGGCTCTATATTTGACCAGACCTATTCCTTATCTCTTTATCATGTATTTGAAGACAAATTTCACGAAACTCACTGCCTAAATTCAGGTCTGAAACGAGTCCTGAGGTACATTTTCCAATACGGTTTCCATTCAACAATTAGTGCAGCGAATGAGGCTTCACTTTATACGCAAAGGGAATTGGTTCGGTACTTGTGTCGAGACAAACGGGACATATCTTGTCGAAACAATGAGCCTCTGGGACTGGGAATGGTAAGGTATATTGAAAAGTAAGACAAGACCTGCCTCCGTGGTACAGTGGTTAGAGCGTTGGGCTCTAAAACCTGGAGGTCGTGGGTTCGAATCCCGCGGGGAACATCAATTTGTGTGATTGTTTCCAGTTTGGTTAGGACATTGCAGGCTTGAATCACCTGAATGTCTGAAAAGAGTGATGAATCCGTGCTTCGGAAGGAACGTTAAGCCGTTGGTCCCGACTATGTTCCAAGTAGGTTTGGTTTCCCTTGTAGGGTTACGGAGGTCAGATGGCAATCGCTCCATTGTAATAACCAGGCTTGTCAAATCTAGGATCATAGTCGAAGCGGACCCTGAGCTCCATACTGGATGCAATCGGGAATACGCTGGGATGATGATGATGATGATTGAAAAGTAAGACAAGAAGTTTTGATTTTATATGTATATATATATTCTATTCTATTCTTATTTGTATTGAAATTTTTTTTTTTTTTTTGACTTCGATACGGAAAACTGTATGACTAAGATTCTATTGATATAATTATTGAAAACTTTGACGACTTAAAAGAGTAACTAGCGAGTTTCTTGCCGGTTCTTCTCGTTAGATAACAACATTCCGAATCCGGCGGTAGAAGAAGTTAGTTAGAAGTTGCAGCGGAATGTCAACTGCCGCTGCTTGATTCAGACCGTATCCAACGATCTATGGTCTACTCACGTCATAGGAATGGAGTGAATGAGGATAAAGGGATGGAGGGAGAAAGGGAACTGGCACTAGGCGCAAACAGTCACTATGTTACCTTGATACTGACGATTCATAAGTGCAGCTCTGAGGCCTACATCATCATCATCCCAGCGTATTCCCGATTGCATCCAGTATGGAGCTCAGGGTCCGCTTCGACTATGATCCTAGATTTGACAAGCCTGGTTATTACAATGGAGCGATTGCCATCTGACCTTCGTAACCCTACAAGGGAAACCAGACCTACTTGGAACATAGTCGGGACCAACGGCTTAACGTGCCTTCCGAAGCACAGAATCATCACTCTTTTCAGACATTCAGGTGATTCAAGCCTGCAATGTCCTAACCAAACTGGAAACAATCACACAAAATGATGTTCCCCGCGGGATTCGAACCCACGACCTCCGGGTTTTAGAGCCCAACGCTCTAACCACTGTACCACGGAGGCTCTGAGGCCTACATAAATAAAGAATATTTTAATTTTGATTATTATCCAGGATTCTAAGACGTCACTGTAGTCATACTCCGTTTTCTGCAAGTCATCGTGTTATATTGTATCGTATAAATCTCACGTACCCCTTCAGATCCATTTCCAATCGCATTTCGTTTAAAATAGTTGAAGAGGTAATGTATTCAATTTATTCCGTCGATATTTTCAACGATTATCGATACATATTATTATTTAGCGATGAAAAACTCAATGGACTGTTAACTGGTAATCTGTTGTGAATAACAATCAGGCGGATATTACAGGACTGGTATAAATAGTTTGATGGACTGAGGGGTGCACAAAATATGATCGTAGATTTTTCTGTTATTTATTTACAAAAATCCTACGCTAACATTACAGGTATCATAACCTAATTCGATAGCGTGGCCATCCTTACTTTAATTCCTTAAAACTAATGATATCTAAGGTACATACTGCGAATTCCCTCAAAGAACATGAGAAAATATCAATTTTCTCATGTACCTTATTTAGCACCTTAAGTTTACGGACCAAGGGCGTTTTTGCCAGCAGATTTGTTTTGGGCACGGGCACAGCCAGCAGCGCCGGGGGCCGCCGCCGCCACACGTACTGGTGTTATTATATTCTTAGTGTGCCTGAAGACAGATATTATTTTAAATGCAAAGCAACTATGCCTGTCAGTCTGTAATCAATACGATCGGATTATTTAATCATTACACCGAAAAGGTTTTATTTTAATTGCTTCTAGTGAGTTTTGCCCAGATTGTACTCGGTTGATGGATTTGAGTGTTTCATGAAGACGGTCAATTTCATAAGGTAAGAGTTGCATTGGGGTGACCTGTCGCGAATTAATACGACAAGGCTTTAAGTAACTAATGAAGATAATTTTCATTCTCTTTTTTTATTAAATGAAATTTATTTAAGACGGTCGGTTGTAATTAGTCGTTATTAAAGTTATTTAACGTGCTGATAATTTGGAAATACTATTTCTACTTTAAAATTAACCGGCCTATGCGCTAGGTGTCGTGGTTACAAATACCACCCAGGAACAACAGTTTATTCGAATTTAAGTATATATTTTTTGGTGTCTTCGTTGTATTTTTAAGTATAAAAATATGTATTATTTTTTGGCACCATCGTTGTATCTGATACCCATAAGTACTCAAGTGTGACTAAGGGGTCAGATGGGGTGTGATTTTGTCCAATATTCATTAGTTACATTTCTGACATCACCTGTACACAAAGCAAGCCAGTTACCCAAGGACCCGTTGCCAAAGGTTATTAGCTCACGCCTCGCAGTTGGCAACTCTATTACTATTGCGCAGTGTCTCGGGAACTTCGGTCACGACAAATATGTTGCTCTGGACCAAGTTTGATCACCTGGGCTTGATACTGTGTCTTTAGTCTACTACATATTTTGTTGGCGACCAACTACAGGTTTTATTGACGAGCCATTTGGTGTAATGGTCGAGAATTCGGCTATTCCACCAGACGTTTTTTATATTTTATTTCTGTGTACATACACTTAACATATTTTACCCTTTATTTTACTGAATTGTGTAAATAAATTATCCGTGTGGACCACAATCAAAAACCACGCAGAGTAAAAAAGTATCCGTTTTTTAGTATGGCTTTGAATGTTTATGTATGCTAATTTAAATAAGTTTTCTAAATAAAGATTGAATTTTTATTCTCGCCTTTTTTGAAGTCAATAATGTTTTTGTCTTCTTTTTATTAAAATCACCGACGTTATTTCGTTTTTCTTAAAATTCTTCCAAATGGAGTTTCAAGTAACAATACGAAAATGTTTCAAGAGCAACTACCAGTTCATGAGTGCTCCGTACGCTACGATTTGTAGCACTGCTACGGGTCGTAGCGCTGTAGCACTTCTCGTAGTAGTTTTATCGTAGTGTACTTCGGAAAATGAGCTCGTTTAACTTTTTAAATAGAACATTAAAAGTGTGTTGGTTTGGTTATTTCATCAAAATTTACATTCGCAATCGCCTGCTCCTATGGCGCATTTCTTAGTGACTCAGCCCTATGCGCTAAGAGTCGTGGGTTCGAATCCCACCCAGATTAAACGTAATAAAAATTTATGTCCGGGTCAGATGCTATTAGGATAATGCCTTTTGGAGTTGCGTTACGCGACAGTGATGACTGCCACACACACTGACAAAATAATTCGTTGCTAACACGGACAGACGCAGTTGACATAATTTGTCGCTCAATTCCAAAAGGTATTATCCTAATAGCATTTGAATCGGATAGAGCTGTGTTCGTATGTTTATTCAATTGAAGTTTATTTTTGTAGTTCCTTCTTTGTTTCTGTCACCCATAATACAATTGCTCAAGTAACTTGTTTTAGGGTCAGATTGTGTGTGTTGTTGTTAATTTTTTTTCACGAATAACTTATGTTTTATGCTTAAATCAAAGTCATTGTTCAATCTATATATATAAAACTCAAAGGTGACTGACTGACTGACTGACATTTAACGCACAGCCCAAACCACTGGACGGATCGGGCTGAAATTTAGCATGATGGTAGATGTTATGATGTAGGCATCCGCTAAGAAAGGATTTAGATCAATTCCCACGGGAACGGGAACCACGCGGGTGAAATCGCGGTAGGACGCTAGTCTGCTATAAAATAACAACTTTTAATTAAAAAGTCATAATTGGGCGTGATTTTGATCAGTCAAATAACGTTAGAGAGAGATCGAAAGAGTTCAAGTCAAAGAAATCTTTAGTGAGTAACTTGCAAGTAGTGTTTCGACATGGTCCTTGAACATAGGGTAACTTGGGCCGTAATCCCAAACGTAAGTTAAGGCTTCGTAAGTAAATTACTGTGATTTGCAACTGTTCCAAGGGCCAGGGAAGTTTTGAGCTAAGTTTTTGACCGATTAAGTTAGTTAAGTAAAACTGCTCACAACTTGGGAACGTTTGTTGGTGAACTTTAGTTTTTATACAATTTATGCGAGTTAGATATTTTAGAATGGTGCTTCTTAACCTAAGGAAACTTTAGTAAAGCTACACTGTGACTTAAGAATAATAATAATAAATAATGATAAAGTACATTCACTTTACAGTATATAAAATTGACTGTCAAAGATAATATTATTAGATATACATACATCTTACACAATATTGATAGGTAAAATGACCTGATGTAAATACATCTACAAACCTGAGCGAAGCTCTTAAATGTATCTATTGATGATGATATTTCAAATGCATCATAAAGTCAATAAATAAGATGTTGATAAAAAACAACAGTTTAGGCATAAAATGTAGTTTCAGTGTTTCTTGTTAAAAACCACTAAACCATTATTTTTGTCGCATATTCCTCTAAGAACATGAATTTAGTCGTTTCCTGGGTAAACAGAAGTGAAAACGTGAAATCTACTTTCCTAGGTAAATAAAAATGTAGTTAGAAAATTACACAATGAGATAAAACTACAGAACAACTAACACAGCCATGATGAGCACAAAAGCCATATAACAAGTAATTCAGTTGTTAACAACAAAATAATGTTTAAAAACTACATGCATACTTCATTGTGATGCATTGAATACATGCAACTTGTTGCACCAGATAATGAAACTTGTTCTACGAATGAACAGTAACAGTGGCACTATTTGACATAGCACGAAATATGAGCTGAAATTTAGGTTTTCAACTTTGTGATGATAACTTGAATTTGAGTATCAACCAACTTAATTCTTATTGCTGAATAAAAGCCGCCAAAATTGAACTAAAGTGACAACAAGCATGGACTTACCAAGTTAATCTATACTAATATTATAAAGAGGAAGATTTGTTTGTTTGTTTGTATTGAATAGGCTCCGAAACTTCTAAACCGATTTGATTAATTCTTTCACTGTTGGAAAGCTACACTTTCCCCGGGTGATATAGGGTACTTTTATTTCTGGGTTTGACTGGATAACTTTGTAGCTAGCCAAATGTTAGCAGCTAGGATTATTTGAAAGAACACATGGCCTGTTAATTTTGCGTTTCTTATGTTAGGTTTTATGTTTAGTGGAAGATGAAAACTCAAGCCAGTAATAGCAACAGATGGCCGAATCCACAAGTGCCGAGATGAGTTCGCAGCCTGCTTTAATTCCAAATTCAGCCGTAATGAGGCGGTCCACTTTCATAACGAAACTTCACTCAAAAAGTCAAAACTCAAGATTAGGCTGTTAATAATCATGCGACATTGCGCCTTTACTACTGATATGATCAATGTAAAAGGATTTGTGAGGATTGATGGATAGACGTTCGTTTTTTTTTTCACATAAATACTAAGGCCTACTATATAATAACCAGGCTTGTCAAATCTAGAATCATAGTCGAAGCGGACCCTGAGCTCCATACTGGATGCAATCGGGAATATGCTGGGATGATGATGACTAAGGCCTACTTTCCACGGCGGCATAGCTTCATAGACGCGTATTCGTCATTATACGCTTGGTGTACGTCTGCTTGCAGCTTACATACAAAACTATGTAACTCTGTCGACGGAGCGTCAACGTCGCGCTCGCGTCGCTGCATGCAGGCTTTGACGAAGCTACGCCGCCGTGGACGCAGGCCTAACTCAACGGATTTCAGTAGATAACACAAGCTACAGATTATGAAGGAATGTAATAAAATGAAAAATACATTACATCTCTGTTTTCATTTGAAGTCACGAATTGACTAGATCACTAGACTTTAATCAAAATATACGAGATCTTTTTTTCACCGTCCATCAATATCATTGGGCGTTTTTGCGCGAAATGATTTCAATGAATGAGTGAAGCGAAGTTTTTAACTAATGAAAACGTTAAGTTAAAGCATAACTTTTCATATTTGAGTTGCTATAGCTATTATTAAGTTGGTATATATCTAATTATAGTAAAAATTCATTCGATTTCTTCCTTTATGACCCATGGAACACCAAAGTGGTTTACCTAGGTGTTCCACGGTTACCTTTTTGTACCCGTGGATGACCTAGGTTTTCTGCTACCACTTTGGCGTTCCACGGGTCAGAAAGGAATTTCCTTGGTGTCGCTAAAATCATATCATATATTAATACAAAGATTAAGAAATCTTATGTTGCGTTTGTATAAAAGAGGATAAAAAATTTATTCGTTATTAAAACGGGGCTCAAAATGATTCGCATTTGTTGTAGTAGATAGCCAAAAATGTCAAAAACGGCCGTTTTAGGTACTATACAGGGTGGAAAGTTTCAATGGGGCAGCCAAGGGAGGTACCTTAATCGTTGCAGCTACAAGAAATTGGTCTTAGGAGACTATCCATAATTTTTCAAAAAAATTACATTCCCATTCACAGATTTTAAAAAAAATGTACGGTTAGCAAGAAAATTACCATTTTTCACAAAAAAACTTTTTGATGCTAATCGGTCCAATTTTGTACGCTGATCAAAATCTTGTATGGGACCAACTGAGGTTTCAGTACTAGAAAACTCACAAATCAAAAAAAACTTTTCCCATACATCAGTCAATTAATTTTGTTTCAATTGGAACTTACGTAACCTCGATAGTTTTCTGAAAAAAGATTTAGTTACCTACCTAGTTCAAATTCAAATAAGATTTAAATTTCGAACTTTGTTTTGTTTTTATAATGCGTAGGTAGGTACTTCTTTTGCTGCTTATATCAAAATCTGATTGCGTGTGGTGTGCTTTCGCGAGTAGATGCTTTAAGTTATTCTTTTATTGCAAAAATGAGCTTGATTTCTTTCTGTGGGGCTATTTAAAGATGAAATTTCTGAAAAGAAATATGACAGTGTCGAAGAATTAAAAAACTCGCTCTGTACAATTTTATATGGAATTCATCCAAATAATTATTGGCCGCCACGCGGTCAGTACAAACAAAAACGAATACATTTATGAATTAATCAAGATGGAGAACATTTTGAGCACCTTTTATCATAAAGTAAAATTACTTAATAAAAATAATTATTATTTTTTAAATAATTTTATTGTTTGATTGCATATGCATCTTCTTAATTATTTTTTGTAGCTACAACAAAAAGTTACCTCTTCTTATGGCCTCACAAAAAATCTAAGTACTATAAAATGTATGGGAAAAGTTTTTTTTGATTTGTGACTTTTCTAGTACTGAAACCTCAGTTGGTCCCATAGAAGATTTTGGTCAGCGTACAAAATTGGACCGATTAGCATCAAAAAGTTTTTTTGTAAATAATGGTAATTTTCTTGCCAACCGTACATTTTTTTAAAAGTCTGTGAATGGGAATGTAATTTTTTTGAAAAATTATGGATAGTCTCCTAAGACCAATTTCTTGTAGCTGCAACGATTAAGGTACCTCCCTTGGCTGCCCCATTGAAACTTTCCACCCTGTATAATATTAACTGACAAAAAGTACCTTATACCGTTTTTTACAAACGCAACATAGGATTTCTTAATTTCTTAATCGTTGTATTAATATTTATATATAATGATATTTTATTCAATGACCATCAGCCAGTTAACGACACCAATCGCCTTAGGTCGCCTTAGTAGCAAAATGTCTCCGTCATTGAATAAATAAACCATTTCATCATTTTAATATAAAATATCATCAGTACGTTTGTTACAAAGAGGATAAAGATTTATAACAACAGGACTCAAAATTAAATATCGAATTCGATGTAGTCACCAAAAGTATCAATATTCATAAAATTCAATTTCGTCTAAATACTCTTTTTGTATTAATAATTTTATAGAGGCAGTGTAAAATTGAAATAACACGATGCAATCGCAGAAGCCAAAGCTACCTTTCAAATACAAAGAAAACCAAAGAGAAAAAAAAAAGGATATTTCCGTGACTTTAAATTTTTTATCGTTAACAGTCGGTCAGTCGTAGAATTTAAAGTTTGTTTTGAATATTACGTGGTCTATTAATTGGTATACACCTGATGGTAAACGGTAACTGCGGCCTATTCCATTATGGAACTCTGAACTAGGAAGCGTCGCTTAATGTGCTTCCACACTGTAGAGTGTAGACTCTTCTGATATTTAATAACAATGGAACCTTTCTGCAATAATATATACCATAATCAATTATTATGATTATGGTATATATTATCTAAACTCTAAAGTGTAATAAATACCTATGTATTTATTTAAAAAGTATATAAGTTTGTCTGGTACCCATGAATACTATGATAATTAAATGTATCTTCGCTATAAAAAATATTGTATTACTGTTAAGGCATCTATCTACCAGTTTTACTTCTTAGGGATATACCATTATGTGGAATAATCATTTGTAGTAAATAATTATTTACTACGCCTCGATGGTCTAGTGGTTTAAGTACCGGGTCTAGATCTCCGGGTCCTGGGTTCAATTCCTGGGTCGAGTTAACTTTGTGTCGGTTTTTCGGACACAGCTCGGGTTTGTGATCTCCAATCCGCATTTGGCAAGCGTGGTGATTAAGCCAGTACCCATCATTGTAACGATTACTTGATTTCAAGGATGGAGGCCTTTGCCCTGCAGTGGGACATTAATAGGCTGATACTTTAATTATTTACTAATGCTATGATGAAAAGGTTGTATACCCGCTTTATTCTGGTCGCATTGACCTTGCCGGGGGTCGGCGAAATTACGGCCTTAATTTAAAATCGTTACCCGTCTACATTTTTAGGAAAATCGGACTGAAGGTTGCATTGTGTGAGGCCGAATAACGCTTGATTAGATGATTAGGGAACCAAATAAATAATTAAGTTAACTAAAATATTGTGAGTGAAAGAGAAGTTGAAATAAGAAGAAGATATTTTAAGTGCTCAAATACACAGATAATATTCATGGGATTTTTGTACTAAAATAATTCATACAAACAACATTTAAGGCGGCTTTTTAAGCAAGCACGCTCTATCGTAGACTGCATAGTTGGTTAACATCAACTTTGTGATCAAATGCTGGCTAAGTTCAACTCGAGAAATGTGACGTCAAGTTGTAACACTAATTGGTTTTTTTTTATTGTTTTTTTTTCTCTTACTTTTTTGAGATGTTTGAATTGTGTTCGACTCGTATTTTTTTCTTGCTCTTGAGTTTTGCACTGCCTACTTTTTAAAATTAATTTAGACTTTTCCTCTACCTTAAGGTTGACTAGAAGAGATTGCTATCATCCAATTTTGTAACATATTTTTCTTTTATAATTTTGTGCAATAAAGAGTATATCTATATCTATCTAATTTGCTTGTAATCCTGAACAATTTAAACTTAGAGTAAAATACCAAAAAAGAAGTCTTTAAAATATTTTGTATTAGTTTACGTTAGTTCTCTAGATACGCAGAGATCGTTAACCTTTTTAATCGCGTACAATATTTGAACTAAAACCACGCCACACTACATGTTTATAAAAACAATAAGATATAGACAAGTGTAACGGCCAAACCAAACAAACTATTTACAAAGGACAAGAAAGAAGTAGTTTAAACACCAATGTAAAATGTTGGGCGCACCTGGCATCGATTGGACAAAGAAAGCTAATCCGCGCGCGGTGTTGACAGAGCGCTCGAGGAGCCGTTCGCCACCCCTGCACGTTTTACCTGTGCCAACAGTTTGTGAGCTGCGGTGACTGTTTTAACGGCAACTTAGCTTTGAATCGGTATATCGAAGTGTATGGCTTATATCGCACCTAGTTTCGGTTCCTACAGTGGCTCATTCTTTGATAAGAACTCAAAAAGAATTGGCATTGGCAAACCTTATTGGCATAAATCCAGTTTATTATTGTGAGTCAATGATATATGTATAAAGCATTACATAGATATGGTTAATGTTATTCGGCATTGGTCTGACACAAATTAATGAGGGTCATAAAGAACAATGCCCATTTTTGGCCAACCCGTGGACAGTAAAATAAATAAAATCAGAATTTTGCAATAAATTACTTTTAAATTAATTTGATTTTTGATAGTTACTAGAAGTCCGCCAGATCTTTAATTATTTTTATGATTTAAATAAATTGTGTGATTAATAAATCACTTCCGCCTTACAAAATGTTGTCAGTATCAAACAATAACATTACAATCGATTTCGTAATCGAGTCAATCCTGTTATTCGATTGAACTTTTTTTTACTCCTTATAATTATTAAGCAACTCTGCAATAACCATTGTTACATTTTATTAATGTAATTTTTTATTTATTACTAAAATAACCTTAAAGCTTTTTCTAAAACTGTAATAAAAATAATTCCTTTTAATTATTAATATCGCGATCTGTATCTGTATTATATTTCATTTATTCAAAATGCAACACTGGCAATTATTTTTATCATTGACATTATGACAGTCAATCTTCATCATGAAGTGTCATTCGAAAGTTGTCAAAATACGAGGAAATAGTTTTCTCTGTCTACGATGGTCTATGGAGGAAATCAAAAGCGAGTGACATTTCATGATGACGATTGACTGACAATATCAGTCACCCAACGAAATTTATAGTATAGTCAAGAGCACGTCAGACGTAACACTTTGAACTAAGTACCACTCTTATGTCAGGGGTATAAGTGCTATTATCGAACTGCAAGTTTTAACCGTGATGTGCTGTTGACCGTACATATACGTCATTTTGTGCTGCGGAAATAATAATTTTCATTGCACAATTTATTTAAATCATAAAAATAATAAAAGAGCTGGCGGACTTCTAGTAAATACCAAAAATGTAATTAATTAAAAAGTTATTTATTGCAAAATTCAGTTTTTATTTATTGTACTGTCCACAGTTGGCCAAAAGTTGTATGGCTCGTGGGCATTGTTCTTTGTGTCAAAACCAGTGCCGAATCTGCCAAGCAGATGACAGAATCTAAAACTGCACATGAGTTAACAAGTCTTACGGATTTTTACTGATGACGTTTAATACGTCTATACATATTTTTTATAAGTCTTTTGTTTGAGTTAAATTTAGATCATTGATGACTTTAATTAAAAAAAGATATTATTATTAAAACTAAGTTTCAATTGGCCTGGATCTAATATCTTTCTGCGAAAATGTACGAGTAATAACAAGTATTGCTAGATCTTGAATCAAAAACGTGCAAGAAATTATTTTGTTTGAACTGTTCAGTCTGCTTAAAAGGCAGATCAAACTTCACCTTCTTTTTCGAATAACATTTTAAAATAGACTAGTACACATTCAAATAGCACATGAATATGAACCTTTCTCTTCCTGCATAAGGTTAAAAGCTCACCAAACGGATAATTTATCAAAGCTATCCTGCAAACGCAATGGAACCACTCCATTAGGCCACTGCGAGTGCCGTATGTTTTATTCGATTTGCGCAAAATTTGCATATGATTATCCTTCATATGAATTTAGTATTGCTCTGAAGTGAAACAGAAAACACCATTAGTTCTCGAAGCGACTTGAATTTAAATAAAATGCTTAGAATGACGAGACAAAGTGTCGTGTGTTCTAATGTACTGTAACTTATGAGAAAATGCATGTTCAGTGTTATTTCATATTGTCAGGATAACACTTACACCAGAACACTTAAAATAAGGTCCCCAGTAGGCAAACTGTGAGCGGCAAACTAACAGTTGACAGTTTGCGGCATAGCGATTTAGTACGCCTTTCCATTTACAGATGGAGTGTCCACAGTTTGCTAGTTTTGCGCTCACTGTAGAGCGGCCGACTCCCTTCAAAATTACAGCTGTCACTAGTGATGAGGTGCAGTCGATTCGCAATTGTACGAACACCGATTTTGGATCGTAAAAATTGTTTTTTTCCTATTGTCTATCAAATATGATTCTATAGTTTGTAAAATCTAGGATGATACCTGCAACGTGTGTTACAGTAACATTTCTAGAGACGTCTATTTATACTGCAAGATTGAGTAACTATAAGAAAGTAGGTATTCTTATTTTCGAATTGCATTCACATTTAGATTTTTTATCTAAGGCGTTATACTTTTAATTAAATTAATTGATTTTTTTATAATATGATTTTACGTTTAAAGTGAAAAACGAAACAATGTTTTCGAAATTTTACTCGGTTACAATCGATAATAATTTTAAGCGAAAGATGACAGCAATGAACATCTCTAAGTTGGCGGCGCCGGCAATAATGAACGCTATTTCTCTGCATACATTTTGACAGTCAAAAATTGTGAAACATTAATGCTGTCAATACGATGACATCTGTGCAAAAATTGTTCTGAATTTGAAATTTCAATTTGGCCGCTAACAGTTTGCTTACTGGGGAGGCAGCCTTACACTCAGTTGCAGAAACGTCCATTAAAGTTAATGTGTCATTAAAGCTATTGCTGTCACTTTTTATTTCATGACAACGAAAAGTGACAGCATTAGATTTAATGAAGCATTAACTTTAATGGAGCTTTCTGCAACAGGGCGTTAAAGTCTCAAAGATCAGCCTACGTCTGGCAGCACCCTCAATGGAATAGGCCGCAGTAACCGCTTACCATCAGATGGGCTCCGTGTCTGTCTGCCAACTGTGCATAGTATAAAAAAACACAAATAGAGAAGCTCTTTGCGCATCTTATAATACCTATTATAGATGGGTTAGTAGAACTCGTATGTTATTAATAATCCATGCTAACGTATATTTGTCAGTTTATGTATTATTTCTTTTTTGTCTGCCTAGCTGAGTTTTGGCTAATAAGGCGGGCAAATTGTACGATCAACCAAATGCGCAAGATATTATTAGCGTCGTAGTGTAAGCGTAGCTTCACTTCCTACTGCCTGACTTGAATAGCAAGGTGGGACACCAATGTGACATAACTGAAGTGTTGTCAGCAAAAGGTTTATACCTATACATTCCGAACCACGAGGGTGACGTCACCAATATTCTAAATCCAAACTGTTAATGAGCAATTTCCCTACGAAAGACCAATTTTGTTGCTGTTGCTTCAAAGCCTACCAAACCTTTAAATACCAATTCAATTTTGCCAGGTGGTACGTTTCTGTACTGCCGTCTAAGTGGGTACCACCGCAGTGCCAGATATTTTTCCGTGAAATAGAAGTGTGTCAAGTACTTCTGTGTTTCGGGGAAAGGGCACTGAAGCTTGTGAAATAACTGGGTATAATAACTGTCGTCTCGGTGTAGCGGGCGCTGTGCAGTGCCAGACAGTAAATGCTTAGTTACGGTTTCGCACTGAACTATCTAAGGGCAGACGTGGCGCTTACCATCATGTGTACGACCTGCTCGTCTTGTTAAAAAATATTGCAATAAAAAAAATAGTAAAAAAAAATGGCGTTTGTTCCAAAACGCACGTAGTTGCATAAAACGCTTCATAAATCACGCAGCACGCCGATCACATCTAAATCACCTGACGCAACTCGCAAATTATACAAGTTGCCTTGACAAATGTCTCTTGCGAACTGTTGACCAAATTATCTCGAAATTTAATGTCGGAAACGTGACACTCCGCGACAAGAAGATGCCGGTATCTGAAAGTTTGAATTGCAAGTACCTTAGTTCAGATTCACAGCTTTATTATAGTAACTGTTGTCTAATAGTGACTTGGAAGCGAGTCATTATATTATTAGGAGAATGACTAATTATATAATTATTTTTATCTACATCCATACCATAATATGTCTATTTTATAGTCAGGAGCGATGAGCAAACGCCCTACATTTAGATATAAGTATCTGTGGCTGCATCGTAATTTTTACATTTTAGTATCGGTAACCGATAGTTTAATTACGTTCAAAGGAGTTGGCTAAAGACAGTTAGAGCCACTGCCTCAGCAATGTATAAATACTTTACCTAGTTGTATGCAATACTGGGAGGCTAAATGTTACTCTATTGCGTGAAAAAAGTTTCAGGAACTTTTCATTTTAAAATAATATTGATAAATATATTTATTAAAATTCCTACGCCATTAGCTAAGCAAAACATCTACTATAGATTTTTGCAGAGAACTTTTGACAGGCGTTTGTGCACGGAGTACAAATAAGAGATAATTGGGGCCTGTTTTTCAAATGGCAGCTAAACAGCTTCATAGATTTTCCTCACATGAGCGCGCCAGTCATGCCGACGAGCCGGACTAAATACAATCGTCATAGTAAGAGTTAAAAACCATTTGCAAGACATTTGGCTACTATATACAGGTAGAGATGGATTGTTACGTAAATAGTGCTGCAGTAGTATCGCTAAAATAAGAGCTGATTTTTTAATCATCAGTTATGTTTTAACTGATCGATAAAGAACAATACTATGACACAATTAAAAATATCCTCCTTCCTATGACATAGGGTCCTTCAAACGAGGCGTGAAGAGGCACTTTGTGGGCCGGCAGAGTGGGGGTGACTGATGCTGCGTCCCTTACGTTGCACCAGTTGTCCTCGCGTCTGGACTTCACTTCCACTTAACATCAGGTGGAGTGTGGTCATTTGCCGGGCTAAGTATAAAAAAAAAAAAACTACTAAAAATGAGATTTCATAATCGAATTTCTTCAGAAAAGAACATAGATTAATGGCATTTTCTATTTCGTCGTTATTATGCTACTGCTGTTGGTATGTACCTCTTAAAAATTAAATCAAATATTAACACTCGGATATGTATCCGAGTGTTAATATTTGATTTTTAAGAAATCATCCCAAAGACGACTGAATAAATAAATACTTGTTTGTTGATGTTTTTATATTTGATCATTTAACGTTAATTGATATTAATTAATTTGAATAGATTAAACAATGTTGCATTTCGAAGATATCGACTCTTTTTCCCGGCCAGTTCAAACGAAATCGAGTATAATTGACATAATATGACATCTGTACGCGCGCCGAACAGTCAAAGGTCACCGGATGTTAGGTACATGAATAACTTTTAAATAATAATTTATTTTGCTAAAGTTCTAGAATAAAAATAAACATGTGATTAATTATTAATTATTATTTTAATGTTACGAACTAGTAAGATATATTTATACATGATATAGGCAGACGTATAGCCATCACCTTTCGAACGTCTTCTTAAAAAGTAAAAATTAATGGATTTGAAGCTAACATATGTAAGCAAAATATCTTGATGTATTTTCAAAGGTACCAGGAGAGCATAACCGCAGCGTAACTATTCATTAAATCAAAGAGTTT
The DNA here is from genome assembly GCA_949319885.1 of Mecyna flavalis. Classification (NCBI taxonomy): domain Eukaryota; kingdom Metazoa; phylum Arthropoda; class Insecta; order Lepidoptera; family Crambidae; genus Mecyna; species Mecyna flavalis. Next base: position 13,132,048 of record OX439413.1, read on the forward strand.
GAAAGACGCGAGCTAGCCTAGCTTCTTGTTCTTCTCTGCTCTCCTGGTACTACGGATTATATTCCACGCGGTTTCACATCGATCCTGACTTTAAAATAGACATTTATCGTATGAATGAAGATAAAGTTATGTATGTGACTGTACATAATTAGGCATTAAAATACTCATGTGATCCTTTTATGAAACTCACTTCGTTCGTTTCATAAAACCACATTCGTATTTTAATGACCCTCATTATGCAACAGTCACATAAATAACTATTTTATTGCAATGTGTAACAAGACGAGCAGATCGTACACCTGATGGTAAGCGCTACGTCTGCCCTTAGACAGTTCAGTGACAAACAGTAACATAAGCAGTTACTGTCCGGCACTGCCCTGCGCCCGCTACACCGAGACGACAGTTATTAGGTCTCATATAGGTACACAGTAATTTCACTAGCTTCAGTGCCCTTTCCCCGAAACACAGAAGTGCTTGACACACTTCTGTTTCACGGGAAAATATCTGGCACTACGGTGGTACCCACCTAGACGGCCCAGTACAGGAACCTACCACCTGGTAAATCTGGTATTATCTGGCAGTTTAATTATTACGAACTTGAGTGGTAGTTCTGTCTCAATGTTAAGGCTACGATGTAGTTGCCATGTCCATATACTCGAATGTAGGATAAAAACCCCATATTAAAATACAAAAAGAACTGGCCCTAATATTACAACATCAATGTGTGTCTTCATAATGGACGCATTGATGACGTTCTGCGTTTTTTTTTTAATTCATTAGATAACATTATCATTTATGCGAATACATTAAATTAACAAATGAAATAACTGGTATGAATGCAAACTGCTGGGTATATAATGATTGCCACGAGAATTGTTAACAATAATTATATCATTAACGTTAACCCGTTACAATTACGTTAATAGTCCAACAGGCTTAAGTGCACAATTTTCCATTTTGCTTAATTTAATCGTATTTTTACCGCAGTGGGCGGAAATGGCGCAAACACTTCAGGCCGGGTAACGAGACGGATATAGTGGGCTGGGCCATTGCGAACGGATGGCTGATTAGTTGAAAAGTTACGTTAACTTTTATTATAACATGCTTCAAGATATTTTCAAATTGGCTAGTTATTCAATATTAGAAGTTAAATTTAAGAACCACATGATTAAGAATGTTTTAACTACAGCATATGCTGTGCGGAGACATTTTAGTAATTAAATCTAAAATTACTTGTAAGAATCAGATAAAAGAAAGGTTGAATATTAAAAAGACCACAATAAAAAAGCACATAGATTATAAAACTATACTAGAGCGACACGCTATGATGGCCGTTTTGACATATTAAAATACATGCTTTTACATTATAATAAAGCCCAAAACAACGGTTTAAAAAACGGCTCTAAAATTAAAAACAGCACATAAACAGCTGCACAGCAGATAGTTAATATAAAAAGTGCGAAAGCGTTTTAAGAACCATGTATTGCATAGAACCATATACGTCAAAACGGCCATTATAGCATCCCGCTAGTTTAATGCCACTGTTATGCATAGAAATATTATGTAATGAGTAATATTACCTCAATGCTGTTATGCTGTTTCTAGTGATTAAAGTCTACAGGACTAAATAATTGGGGAGAGCATGGTGTTCGCAGCGGAAAGAACCCCATTTTGTTGCCAATTTTTTTTAAATTACATCATGTTCTAAAATTTCCACAGGCGATGTAACTGTTATCGTCAGGCGAGCTGTAGGCTTGAGATTATACAAAAATATTATGTTATGTATTAATGTGGGAGCCAGTACACTTGAAATCAAAGGCTCGAAGATCAGATGAGCCTACAGTCTGGCAGCACATTAAGCGACGCTTCCTGGTAAAGTGTCCCTCAATGGAATAGGCAGCAGTGGCCGCTTACCATCAGGTGGGCTGTGCCAACTGATGTGGTATAAAAAAAATGTAATCCTACTAATATTATAAATGCGAAAGTCTGGATGTTTAGATGTTTGGATGTTTGTTCCTCAATCACGCCTAAACGGCTGAACGGATTTAGATGAAATTTGGCACACGTATAGTTTATAACCCGGAATAGGACATAGGCTATAAAATTACTACGGGAAACGTCTCATTCCCGCGGGAATATCAATTTTGAAACTACTGAACCAATTTGAATAATTCTTTCACTGTTGGAAAGCTACACTATCCCCGGTGAACATAGGGTACTTTTGATCCTGGAAATGTGGGGGGAAGGGGGAATGGGATGGATGGGGGGTAAAACCGCGGGCGAAAGGCTAGTGCTAAATAAACGTTTTTCATTTTATATTACCATAGAATTTTATAAACTGGCAGCGACCCATTTTGACTCTGAAAACGTCCCTCCAGCATTGGAAACGGTTACCAATGGAATCGAATTTCGCACATAATTAAATGAGGCATATCAAACAGAAAATACCCACACTCTGGACACGCGAATATAAACAAACCGGGATAAAATAAATTCGCTTGATTGTCCCAAATACCCAAATGGATTTTAAAAACTTCACGGGCTTATTTCAAATTGTTTATTTGTGCAAATGGCACGTAAAAGTGTCTTTTTCACTGTAATTTTTTATCATTGCGATTGCGAACATGTTGAGGCAAACATTCAACTTTATAAAAGGTGAATTTAAATGAACAATCCGGGGTTTGAATTTGCATACTTTTTATGTTGTCATAGATTGAAGTTATCAAAACAATCCTTTTGTTTTTTTTACAATGGCTGTTGTTTTGTCTCTTTTTTCTATTCATGATCTCATCTAGATTTTAGATTTTAGTCGCCTCCTAATTTGTCTTAGCCGAGCGTGTATAAAACTCAGAGGTTGTAGGTATAATTCCCGCCTTGGGTCTGGTTGGTGGTAGGAATATTTCACAGTCTCTCCAAGTTTAGCTATCTTATGTAACTATTAGACGTTCACCACCTCCATTGTAACGACTCGATGGTTTAGTGGTTTAAGTGCCAGGCCAAGATCTCGTGGTTCTGGGTTCAATTCCCGGGTCGAGCTAACTTTGTGTCGGTTTTGTCGGACAGAGCTCGGGTTTGTGATCACCGACCCGCATTTGGCAAGCGTGGTAATTAAGCCAGTACCTATCTCAATAGGCTGATACTTTACTGATACTTTACATGTGTAATTGACGATTCGTAAATACTTTATACGATGAGGCGCTCGTGGCGCAGCTGTGACAGTGGTTCGTTAGCGATAACGAAAGTCAAGCTACCTACGCCGCGGTCGGTTAATGGATGGGTGACCATTCTAACCATATTTAGTGACATTAATTTCGAGCGTCTCCGTGCTTCGGAAGGCACGTTAAGCTGTTGGTCCCGGCTGATATTTACTATAATGTAAATATTAGTCGTCAAGCCTAGTCAGAGGCCATTTGGCGGCTTGATAACATCTGACATTAAGGTTGGTCACTTGCATTACGCACCCCTCCACCAACCCGCACTAGGCCAGCGTGGTGGAGTATGGCCCACACTATATCACAATTGAGATAAGGCCTGTGTCCCAGCAGTGGGAACGTATATAGGCTGATGATGATGATGATGATGAAATACTTTATACAAGTTTACATGAATAAAGAATATTTTGATTTTGATTGATCATCCACCATCAAGGTAAACAGGTGTTACAACACCTGTTTATTTATCCTTCATAAAAAATCCAACGCACAAAATAATACTACCTACGTGTAACAATGTTTACAAAAACATCAACACACAACTCTTCATTACGTATTATCGGACATAAATTCCAACATGTTTCCCAACTATCTCGATCCATTTGAGGCAGCAATATTTTCAATAATGGTCGCAACTGACCGGCTACAACCGGTTGCCTGAATGACGCAGTCCCGTAGGACGTCTCGGGATAACCGCCTATTTGATTCCACCTACCTACAATCCGGAGACGAAAACCGGAATAGCGGGGCTATTACGGTTTCGTCTTGTGAAGGAAACCCTTATTCTATTTATTTGGACTTGCGAAATGAGGACAATAGGCGGATTTAATAGCGAAGCTTTCTTTGCGTTTAAACTGTGTTGACAGAAATAAATTGGCACGCTGATCAGATCAACCATATTATCAAAAATCAAAACCAAAATATTCTTTATTCTATTAATCTTACAAAGTGACTCTAGCACTGGATTCGTTGCTATCTAAAAGAACCGGCGAGAAACTCGGTAATAACTCTTTATATCTTATGGCACCAACATCAGGCAATGGGGAAACTCTTGTGTCTTGACTTAGTGAATCTCTGCACTAAAAATGAGAGTCCCACATAATTACGTTTCTGACGGAGGGTGACGGTGAAGAAAAAAAGACCTGGTGATCTAATAAAATACTGGATATTAAGGAAACGAGAATTTTCGAACAGAAAACCAATTAATAAATTTAAACGTATGTAATGAATCTTTTGCAAAAAATAATATCTTTTTGAAGCAGTAGTTTATACTTATTGGCATATTTTATTAGTGGGATAAAAACCGCGATTCATGTAGTTCATCAGTTCATGTATTTAACAGAGAATTCCAATTTCAACCACTTAAAAAGTCAAAATGCACTTTAAAATGTTTAATAAATAAAACAAACAAGGAAATACGATCAATTAAATATAATATTAAGATGTATTTAATGATGATTAACCGTCTTCGGGAAATTGTAATTTACGAGTTTATATTTTTATAGATATTTATATTTGCTCGAATTAATTCATGGTCTGAAGTTAAACAGTTAATTTATCCTCCTCATTTTGTCGCCCACTCTTGGTAAAAAATATTTCTCTGTGATTCCGATATTAATGCAACTAGATTTATTGCCTGTGGCTTCGCTCATGGTTGAGAAGAGGTTGTTAAACTTTTTCAATAATCCATACTTTTGTTTGTTTATTCACGTGCGAAGCGAATAGTTTGGAAGCCTGGAGACCGACCAAAATATTTTTGATCCCAAACATCGTTGTAAACGGATGAAGCCAAATTAATGTAACACACAACTACAGAATACAATACGATTCTTACATTAGCAGTTTTACATTTAATAAACATAGATTAGGTTTATTAATTGAGGCCTACCATGAACTCTTGTTGCGATTGATTTGATGAGCCATTTGGTGTAGTGGTCGAGAAGTCGGCTATTACACCAAGGGTCGCGGGTTCGATCCCCGCACGGTACAAACATTTGTGTGCATTAACATGTCTGTTTGTATCGGTCTGGGTGTTTCTATGTTTAATATGTATGTATTTACAAAAAAAAGTATATAAGTAATGTTTATCCGTTGTCTAGCAACCATAGCACAAGCTCATGCTTAGTTTGGGGCTAGATGGCGCTGCAGTGTGAACAATGTCCAGGGATTTAATAATAATGTCCAGGGATTGAATTGACGACTAAAATAAACTGCCTCGCTGATCTTCTGTGAGAGGTTGGTTTTTCGTAAAAGCCAAGTACCTACATTACAAGACGTCAAAATCAAAATCAAAATCAAAATATTCTTTATTCATGTAAACTTGTATCAAGTATTTATGAATCGTCGATTACAGTGTGACTCTACCACCGGCTTCGGAACGCAGTCATCTGTCGAGAAGAACCGGCAAGAAACTCGACAGTTACTCTTTTTAATCGCCAAAGAAATTTTACAACATTGATAATAAATCTATCTATACTAAGCCATACAGTTTTTCGTGTAAATGTAGAAATAATAATAATAATAAAGAAAAAAATTATAACTGTAGGACGTAGTGTAGATATAACAACAATGACAACAGATTAAAATACAGTTTGCGCGGACAGGGAGCGAAGCATTCCTACTACCAGTATCTACAGATCTCCATCATTAAGAAAATCTTCAATTTTATAGTAACCTTTTTTCATCAGACGGGTCTTGATACACGACTTAAATTGATTTATGGGTAAGCTAACAACATCCATTGGCAATTTATTATACATTGTAATACTTAATCCTTTAAAAGAATTTCCAATCTTTTGAAGCCTAATATTTGGAATAGCAAGCCTATGTTTATTTCTTGTGTTAAATTGATGACAATCTGATTTCTTTGAAAAATTTTGTATGTTCTTTTGTACATACATAACACAATCCAGTATATATTGTGATGGCACAGTTAATATATTTATTTCCCGGAATAATTCTCTTAACGAGTCACGGGTTTTGAGGCCATATATAGCGCGGATGGCTCTCTTTTGCAAAATAAATATATTGTTTATGTCAGCGGCAGATCCCCATAAGAGCAGCCCATACGACATAATACTGTGGAAGTAACTGAAATAAACTAGTCTCGCCGTTTCCACATCAGTCAGATTTCTTATTTTTCTGACAGCATATGCGGCTGAGCTAAGTCTTTTGGCAAGAGCTGTTACATGAGGCCCCCACTGCAATTTAGAATCGAGGGTTATCCCCAGAAACACTGTTGAATTGACAATTTCAATGAGTTCTCCATTTACAGTGATCTCAGGAACCACCTGTCGCACATTCGGCATTGTGAATTTAACACATTTCGTTTTATTGGTGTTCAATAACAAATTGTTAACAGTAAACCAGTGTAAAGTTTGTGAGACAGCATTACTCACATCGTCAAATGATTGTTTTCGTCTGTCAACTTTAAATATAAGGGAGGTATCATCAGCGAATAACACTGTGTCACACAGGTTTTCTGTATAATATGGAAGATCATTAATATAAATTAAAAAGAACAAAGGTCCTAGTATTGAGCCTTGAGGGACCCCCAACAGTAAAGGGGCTCCTTTGGAATCAATACCATTCACGTTTACCTTCTGGATTCTGTCAGATAGGTACGACCTTATAAGACTTAACGCGTTGGCAGAGATGCCATAATGCCGCAACTTCATCAACAATGTCTCGTGATCAACACAGTCGAAAGCTTTAGACAGATCGCAGAATATACCTATAGCATCTTGCTTATTATCCCAGGCATCAAATATATGTTGGATGAGTGCTATACCTGCATCTGTAGTAGACTTGCCTCTAGTGAACCCAAACTGATTACTATGTAATAAATTATTTAATTTAAAATGAGAAAGCAATTGAGAATAAATAAGCTTTTCAAATATTTTACTTAATGTTGGGAGAATCGATATTGGTCTAAAATTGGATGGGTCACTTTTTTCGCCTGATTTGAATAAGGGTATTATTTTAACGTCAAATACCCATTCCGTCGGGCCCGCGAGATCTCTGCGGTGAACTTCATCTCCGCACATTAACGGTAGGCTTGATTCACACTTGATGCGATTACTACACTAGATTCAAGATGCGTTGCCCGCCTTTTAGACGAGTCATTTGGTGTAATGGTCGAGAAGTCGGCTACTACACTAAAGGTCGCGGGTTCGATCCCACCCAAAAAAAAGTATGTAAGTAATGTTTATCCGTTGTCTGGTGCCCATAATAGCACAAGCTAATGCTTAGTTTGGGGCTAGAGTGCGCTGTGTGAATAATGTCCAGAGATATTAGTATTATTTTATTATTTGTGCCATATTTACTAATTAATTAACCAGTAATATATGTTAGTTATATAGTGCTGAATAACACACAGGCTTGATTTTTAACTGAGTAATGCCGCAAGCGAAAACTGGTTTATTAATTTCTTACCAGTTTAAAAAAATGGAGATTAACATGTTTGGTGATAATAATTCCGTCAGCTTATTAATATTTGCAGAATAACCCTACAGTTTCCATTATGCCCCATCACGCCATTCATCAAAATAATCATAATGCTTCATTTAAATAAACAAACAAACATAGATATAGTTCTCCCACAATCAAACATGGTGAAATTATTGTTTTATTTTGAAAAAAGAAATATAGTTTATTTGGATCAATGGTCTGATCATTAAATGTTACTTTTACTTATATTGTGTCTCTGTATATATTAACTTGATAGTAACTATTTTCAATTGCCATTTTTTCCACTAAGCCAAACAGTTATCTGATTTAAGGTAGGTACAATTAAAAATACATATTTTAAGAGTAGATTGGGTCCACACAATATAGTCTTAACTACAACGCCTTTTACGTATATCTTATTACATTAGTGAAATTACTGGGTATATAAGACCTAATAACTGTCGTCTCGGTGTAGCGGGCACAGGGCAGTGCCAGACAGTAACTGCTTAGTTACTGTTTGGCACTGAACTGTCTAAGAGGGCAGACGTCGCGCTTACCGTCAGTGTACGATCTGCTCGTCTTGTTATACATTGCAATAAAAAAAAAACTTTTAACGCAGTTCGTACGAATACTGTAAAATGCTTTCCGCGGCCTCTTGAGAACCTCTTTTCATCTTTCACCTAGGAGCACTTAGAGGCGTCGCGAGCGCAGATGAGTCTGCATAACAATGCTCGTGGCGTTCCGTCAGAGGATGGAATGCCAAACTTGAGGACACTTTTGCGGTGTCTTCGAGTTTTAAAATAATAAAACAGGGATATATCTTTCGCTTTTCATATCAAGTACAAAAGTACCAAGTAAATAAATATCCTTGGATACTATTCACATAGCGTTATTCAACCAGAATCTAAGTTTAGCTTGTTCACTCGTATGTGTGCTAGACAAAGGATAAACATTTTTTAAATACTTTTTTTTGTAAATACATTAATTATTAATAGTTAATATACAAAGAAACAACCAGACAGATGCAAAAGACAGGTTTAGGCACTCAAAAGTTTTAACAGTGCGGGGAACGTACCAACGACCCTTTTTTACCAATACGAAGTCGGACGTCAAAGCTGTTTATAAAACCCGATGACACGTGCGTATCTGGAGACTGTAGCGAATGCAGAACACCCAACTAAGCACTATACTCGTAAGCGTATAGTGGGTGGCATAATATACACTTATAGCACTATATTTGCATATAGTGGGTGTGTATTATTCATGTATACAACAATACTACCACGGAGGTGGGTCGTGACGTCACACGCCAATTAGTGCGCTCCCGTGGGGGTTGCTCTCGTTTGAGACAAGACTGGCTGATTGAGTACATGGTTTCGTAATATTGTTATCTTTACATGAGTAAAGAAAAGGATTCTGGAGTAGAGAGAAAACGAGTGTAGGATTTGCGCAAGATGGCTGGCAGGAACTGCCACCCCCCTTTTTTTTTTATGACGTTCGTTATAGCTCAATTTGCGATAGCGAATGTCAAATCCCATACTTTCAACACGTGACTTTTCTATGGCATCTGTCAATTCCATACAAATTAGACAGCGAAATTCGCCAGCTATGAAGCGATGTCATCTTGTCTAAGCCCCCTGGATGCGAGCAAAGTGGCAAACTATTGGAGGGGTCTATGTCCAGCTGACTGCGAACAGACTGATCGTGATGAGTAAAGAAAAGCTAGTAACATAGGTACCTATGTATTTACAAAAAAAGGATTAAGGTTTGTTCATCCACTGTCCAAAAGTTCCAACTCGCATTATACATACTTAGTTTAAAAATTGATGGCGCTGAATAGAAAAATCCTGGTGTTCCTGGGACATTTTTCTAAGTAAAACCATAATAATTATTATTTTATTATGGTTTTACGTAAACTAGTGGTAGTTTAATTATGCAAACACAAAGAAAACATTCTATTGCTGTTGTTTCTTGCCATATTACCTACTCCAAAAGAAGACATTTTATAAAAGGTTGCTAAATCTTCTAGAGGCACATATATGTATGTATGTAGTACAAATACATACATAATAGTACTAGTAGTAGTGGTGACAATACTACTGAACACGACACTGTTTAATTAAGTATTTCATTCATTGAAAGATTAATGTCTACTTACAAATTAATGGGACACGGTTTTCCTAATAGGCGGAAATGACTTGGCATGCAATTAACATTACCCCTAGGGATGTCACTCTCATCGTTCGACGATTTGCTAATGTATATGTATATGCTTGCTACGTCATAATCATATTCGCTTGGGATGTCCATACATCTCTACCACTTGAATAAAAATATATGCTATAATGGTAATGGTAAATGGTAAATGTTTATTATTATGTCTGGTCAAGTTCCCCTGTTAAGGGTAACAGGCAGGTGGCAGTCGCCCCAATTTAATAATAATAAAATTAATAATTAATATATCTGGACATTATTCACACAGCGCCATCTATGCCCAAACTAAGCATTTTAGCTTGTGCTATGGGTGCCAGACAACGGGTACCTAAACATTACTTTTATACTTTTTTTTTGTAAATATTCAGAATACATATTAGATACATAGATACATAGAAACTGATTCTGGATCATGGTGCGAGCGTACACTGACTAGAGGGAAATAAAGCTTTTTCGACCATCTATTGCAATTTACAGGGAAAAAAGGTTCTTTCAGCAGCCAACACCATACCAATTGAGCTCTTACAGATTGCTATACTTTTTTTTGTTCTGATTGACAATCACTGTATGAAGAAAAAAGAAAAAAAATATAAGCGATACTACGAAGACGCAACATGCTTGGGCACATGTAGTTTAAAATATAAATATTGTTTAAGATATGTACATGCAAAGTATAATGATTGTATTATTCTAAAGTATATGTGGAGTCTATACGGCACTTGGGAGCACTTTTGTTGTGTTTGACATAATTTATTACAGAATGCTTTAAGAGCTCCGAGACATAAAACATAATATACAGGACCAACATTTGCGCCATTTTCTTCAAGACCTTTTAGATGTAAAAATTTTACCAGAAATTATGAAGGCAATAACTTTTATTTCTAAATAACTTATTTCTAAACAATTTTTGATGACCAATTGAATATAAATAAAGTTTATTTTTCCGTCGAACCTCTTTGGAACCCATAGTACAAATTTTGCTTTAATGGCCTGTTAAACTCAACAGTTTGCCTTTTTTTTAAAGAATATTATAAATTATGTATAAATAAGTCCAAACCGACCGAATCTATTCGGTCATACTGCATTACAAAGCAGTCAAAAATTGAAATACATGACACTAGAACACTTAAAGTCATAAAACAAATTAAGTAATAAATAGAGTGATGAATAATGAAATGAAACATCTGAAGGAGACGAGCCACTCAATCGCTCAATTAAACCAGCGCCGGCGCCTGTAACCGCGCGTACGTAAATCTAATATTTCGCAGTGTCGACTCGTAAAGCCGCCGTCAACTTTGGCTTGGTTACAACCCGTGTTTTGTTTTATCACCGCTTCGGCGTGGCGTAAGCCAAAAGAGTTAAGTCAGCATCTTTCTATTATGTCACTACAGTTGGGAGATATGTCAGCTCACCCGATAGTATGTGGCCACTGCGGCTACTTACCATCAGGTAATTGATTGACTGTTACTAAACCAGGAGCAAGGCTTAATATGCTACCACACAGTAGGTCTATGTTAGGTATGACGATGGTATAATATGATAATATTTAAGACTAGCGGCCGCCTCCGCGGTTTCACCCGCGCGCTATTTCTTTTTTTCAAATAAATATGCCCCCATAACCAGCGCTGCGGCAGATCTTGCTCTGTTGCAGCACATGCTGAGGCCAGGTCCACTTGGCCATAGATAGTCTTGTTCTTGTTTTTTTTTTTAATTATTTTGTCAATGTTTTTTGTTTTTTCTTTTTAACTTATTGTTTTTGTGTACCAATGTTGTCTGTGGTCAATAAATGTATTTTCTTTCTTTCTTTCTTTCTTTCTCCCTCATTTCCGGAATATAAAGTACTCTATGTCCCGGGGATAATGTAGCATTCCAAAAGTGAAAGAATTTTTCAAATCGCTTCAGTTGTTTCGGAGCCTATTTAATACAAACAAATGAAGCTCGCTACAGCTTATGCCTTACTCTGCGCACAGAAGTTGTGTTGACTGAATCTTATTTGATTTTACACCGTTTAAGTCATCATTTTGAATGACGCGGTTAAGGGGTATTGATAAGGCTGATTGTTTGACAGGACATTAACTTAACGCTTGCAATAAATGTAGCTGTTACTATTTTAATGGTTAACGCGAATGTCTGCTTCTTAAGTGTTCAAAATAGATGTTACAGTTATAGGCTTTTATTTGTGGGACAAGTTTATTGGTTAATATAGTCATTTGTTTTTAATGATATAGATGTTACAGTTATAGGCTTTTATTTGTGGGACAAGTTTATTGGTTAATATAGTCATTTGTTTTTAATGATATAGATGTTACAGTTATAGGCTTTTATTTGTGGGACAAGTTTATTGGTTAATATAGTCATTTGTTTTTAATGATATTGTGCTCAGTCCAGACATTGAGACATTATAGGGAAGAGTTCATAATGGCGGTATTTGTTGGTTGGTACTGGCAAATAAGACAAAAAAGTTTTTTGATGAATATTTAGAGTCGGATTTACAACTGTATGATAAGCTATTAATAATTTAAATGTTAGATAAGATGCTGTCTCTTGTCATTGAGCTATTAGTACATAATATTTCTATGTCTCTTGTCAAGTTTTTGAAAGAAGACAGCGTCCTACCTATCCTACTTCCTACTAATCCTACTAATATTATAAATGTTTGTTACTCAATCACGCCTAAACGGCTGAATAGATTTAGATGAAATTTGGCACACGTATAGTTTATAACCCGGAATAGGACATAGGCTATAAAATTCCTACGGGAAACGTCTCATTCCCGCGGGAATAACAATTTTGAAACTACTGAACCGATTTAAATAATTCTTTCACTGTTGGAAAGCTACACTATCCCCGGTGAACATAGGGTACTTTTGATCCTGGAAATGTGGGGGGAAGGGGGTTAGATTACGCGCGGGTGAAATCTAATATAAGGTAATTAATCCACATAAGAAAAATATGCTATACGTATTCCTTCTTAAGTGAATCAATTTGCGGAACAAATATTTTCGATTTCTTTATACACGGATATCAGATTTACCTAAGTGCAAACGTTTCTCAGCAAAAAAGAAAAACTGAAAGCTTTTCATAAAATGTTCACACCATTGGATGTAATAAGCCTCTAGCAAAAATTAGAGCTGATCTGCAAAGGAAGGCATAGTCGGCTGAACTTCACTGATTTAATTACAACCTTAATAATATGTAATCTGTAGTGCATTGTTCTTTGTATCAGGTAAGGGAGAGAGGCAAAGATTTAAATCTTTGGAGAGAGGGCAGTTATAAGCCGTGAATTCAATTTTACGAGTGACGACGGCGAATGGTAAGAATTGTAGTAAATATGCGACATTTTTCTTTATCTCCAACTGATTTGCATAAGTAATAAAAAAATATAATTTCATTAACAATAAAATTATGAAAAAACAAACAGAAGAAAAACGTATGAACGGTGACATATTGCGATTGAATTACGCACCCTAAATTGACGTAATTTTGTACTACAGCCATTTTGTCTAAGATCCGGCCCTACATCGACCTTCACCGAGTTGATAATAGAATGAAACATATTTTATCATGAAATAAGTATATTAGAAAACATATTAAACATGGGTTTGCTAAAAAAATCCTGGACTGACTTATTTTAAAATTAGTTTTAAAAAAATATTTTAAACAGAATATTGCATTATCAAGATAATAAAAAAAAAAATGTTCTGGCTTAACGTAGAGAACGTATAGAATGTGCCGCCGTTGGGTTGCCTATCATTTACCTGGGCGGACACTGGGTTGCCAGGTCAAACACGTATGTCGATACGAGTTATTTTTACTTGATTGGATAATAGAAAAATAATTATATCATCTTAAGCGCTGTTTTATTACGAACACGTTGATATAGGGTTGTCTGCAAAAAAATCGGTCCTACTAGGGGTTTGCGAATTTTAAAGATTTTAATTTTAACGCGCGTGGAAATGTGTGACAAGGAAATCCGAGGTAAGTATACTGTTAATAGAAAAGGACCCAACATCGCAGTCGTCTGTGATGGGACCCTGAATATTAGAAAGTGCGCATGCTCGGAATATAACACGTGTTATTCAAAAATCAAAATCAAATCTTCTTTATTCATGTATAAAGTATTTATGAATCGTCAATACACAGAACGACTTTACCACCGGATTCGTAATGTCGTTATCTAACGAGAATAACCGGCAAAAAATTCGTCAGTTACTCTTTAAAATTGCCAAAATTTTTTTACAACATTGATAAATTAATCCATCTATACTATACAGTTTTCGTGTGGAAACAGAAAAAATAATTTAAAAAAATAAAAATTATAACTGTAGGAGTAGGTAGTTATTGGGCATTCTAATTCACTTTTATCACTATACCACAAAACCAAATAAAAGTGAATTAGAATGCCCAATCGCCAATGCGATTGGGCATTCTAATTCACTTTTATTTGGTTTTGTGGTATAGTGATAAAAGTTAATTATAATACCCAATAACTACCTCCTTTTTAATATTCTTTATCTTCGATATAATACACAGATCGACATATGAAACAATATGATGTTACATTTTGTACTCACCTGAAGACAGGTTACTGCACACACTTTAAAGTAAAACTATACTTCACTACTTTTTAATTTATTATTACACCGGAGCCCTTTATGCGAAGTGGCCGATTGCTCAAGGTTTCATTCTAGCCCGATTGGTCGTACCAATGTTCTGTACTCGGTTCAGACTTAGTAACTTTGTACTTTTGTCCTAAGAGTATCCAAAATCTTGGCACCTAGAAATAGTACCTTCACTAGGCATTTCAGGGTCCACGGCGGAGGCAAAAATTATTCTCACTTTACTGTGTAACGATTACAACACGAGCCCCTTATGTCCAGCGGCCGATTGCTCAAAGTTTCCTTCTAGCCCGATTGGTCGTACTGAACATCTGTAATCTTTTTAGGTTTACTGAGCGCTATTAATCTAATTGTTACAAGAAATTGGCACCTAGAACAGTACATAATATGTATATTCTAGCCTGATTGGTCGTACCAATGTTCTGTATTGCATTAAAATTTGGTAACCACGTTGTCTGCTCAACCCAATCAAACCACAAATGTTAGCACCTAGAAATTAAACCTTCACCAGACAGTCCAGGGCATTCTAATTCACTTTTATTTGGTTTTGTGGTATAGTGATAAAAGTTAATTATAATACCCAATAACTACCTCCTTTTTAATATTCTTTATCTTCGATATAATACACAGATCGACATATGAAACAATATGATGTTACATTTTGTACTCACCTGAAGACAGGTTACTGCACACACTTTAAAGTAAAACTATACTTCACTACTTTTTAATTTATTATTACACCGGAGCCCTTTATGCGAAGTGGCCGATTGCTCAAGGTTTCATTCTAGCCCGATTGGTCGTACCAATGTTCTGTACTCGGTTCAGACTTAGTAACTTTGTACTTTTGTCCTAAGAGTATCCAAAATCTTGGCACCTAGAAATAGTACCTTCACTAGGCATTTCAGGGTCCACGGCGGAGGCAAAAATTATTCTCACTTTACTGTGTAACGATTACAACACGAGCCCCTTATGTCCAGCGGCCGATTGCTCAAAGTTTCCTTCTAGCCCGATTGGTCGTACTGAACATCTGTAATCTTTTTAGGTTTACTGAGCGCTATTAATCTAATTGTTACAAGAAATTGGCACCTAGAACAGTACATAATATGTATATTCTAACCTGATTGGTCGTACCAATGTTCTGTATTGCATTAAAATTTGGTAACCACGTTGTCTGCTCAACCCAATCAAACCACAAATGTTAGCACCTAGAAATTAAACCTTCACCAGACAGTCCAGGGCCCGCGACGAGAAAGATTCGAGTGATTCGAATAGCACCTTATTCCCATAAGCTTAAATATTTAAACGTGTAAATGCAATTTGGTTCCGTAGACATTTCAGTTCGGTATTTAATCATTATTATAATAAATTATTAGTCTATTTTATTTGTAGGTGTAACAGCCAAAACGTGCACAATATATTTACATATAATATACAATGTTATAAAATATAAAATATTTACATATAATACAAAATGTATAATATATATTTTGCATAAATTTATAATACGTTGTGTATAATGAGCAAGTTTTATGTTACTATGCGAATTATTATTAACTAATTATTTTAAAAAATTTTCGTTGCGTACCGCCACTTATTTGTGTTACCACAACTACTCGCCTGCTGCTCAAATTTTTATTTTAGGTATAGACAAACTAATCCAGTAAACCTTTCAATGGATAAATAATTTAATCACGAAATTACATTACAAAAGCAAAGCATAGTAGGTAATCTTATCCTATAGAAACCTTCCATATATCTATACATATAATAAATTTATATTATATTAACCCGCATTTAATGTATATTATTTACGTGCGGTCAATGGGTGTATGCAATCTTTGCTTTTTATAGTACTTAAATTTAAAGTAGGTAAACACCTAAAGGATTTTATATCAATAATAAGGAACTCTAATATTGCATGAAGTGTATTGTTACATGATGTTGCAATACATTAGTAGAAGCAGTGACGACGGTGTTTTGCTGAAACATCAGTTTGCAGTAAAAGTACTGTTGACAGCGTCATTAGTTCAATATTGTTAACCAATTAATTACTTTATTTTTTATGTCCTAACAATATCTATTATTAGGTTTGTTCCATGTGTCTGGTTAACTTCTTTGTCAGATAATTAATAAATAAAGAATGAATTTAAGTCCAAAATGCGGTAAAACTTATATTAATATATTAATGCTTTTAATATTAAATCAGAATGATGATTAAAATTGGATAGTTTCCAACTAACCATCCAATTTAATGAAATTTGGAATCAAGATACCCAGGGAAGGACGTAGGATAGTTTTTTGTGATATAGACGTTGACCACGGGGACGAAATCGGGCGACCGCAGTTTTAAAGTATAATTTGGTTCTTTTTCTTCATTATGATATTATATGATAAATAAAACATTTTGGTTATTTCACCTCCGATAGATTATAAAAAATATGAATTAGTTAGTTAATATGTCTTAACGTTATGATTATGAAGTATAATTAATATGCCTTGCATAAGGAAACATCAATAAATATTTTTATGTCGACTGTACTGCACCTAACTGCACGCATATTATTGTAAATTGATACATTTGTTTTTCACAAATTGTCTTTTAGATCGTTTCCGTCAATCGGTACAATATTTGCCGGTGGTTATAAACATTTTCACGATTTTTAACCGACATCCAAAAAAGGAGGAGGTTTTCAATTCGTCAAAATCTTTTTTTCTTTTTTTGTGTATTATTAGAAGACAACAGGACCGATCTGAAGAAAAATGATTATGTTTGAAACAATATTATACTTCCTAGGTAGTTCTAATGTCATCAGTTTAGGATATAATAAATGGTCCAGGAAAAATTAAGGGAACTCTTCAAATATTTGTTGAAGTGGAACTAATGATGAAGACCACCAGTAGTCATGAGATCTATTCAATACAAAGTATTTCGCGACTTGTAATACCTACAATAACTTTCATACGGTTGCTAAGTTGTTTCTGTGATAAACTTGAATGTTTCTGTGAACATCTAACACCTGTATCCCCCAACATGATGCAATAAATGTTATGATTTATGAATTGACGGTGAATCTACCTGGAGAACTCCTTCAAAAATCATTAAAAAACGATATAAGTTAGAAAATTTACACACCTAGCTACTAATATGGAAAAATTTTTTTTTTTTTTTTTTTTTTTTTACAAAGAACCTTTAACCGGTTTCGAAAAAGTGACCCTATTTTTAGTAAAAACAATATTTTACGATTAATTTAAGACTGTCATAGTTTACAAGGAAAAGGTTGAGTACCCCATTTGCTTTACATGTACCTAGTTTTAAATATATTGAGACTTCAAATCAATAAAATATCATAACTTCAGTGCTGCTCCATTGTGACTATCACCTTCGACGTGCTATTCAGTTGCTGTGACCGAGGATCCGCTGCATAAAAATCATGTTCGTAAGTCTTATAAATAAATTATTTTATTATATTGAGTTTATTATGTTCATGATAATTATTTTATATCATTTGTTTTAGGTCGGACATTTATTACAACTCCAAGTCTGCCGCTAAATCGCGCAAAGTTTATAAAAGCGAGGTCTTTAATTCTGAAGACGAGGCAATTGACAAACAGTAAGTTATCTTTCACAGTGATTTATTTAAATTGATTTGATGATTTAATATATGATAAAATTTAACAATCTATCTCTGTGTCTACAGGCTTGACCAACGACCACGCAGGGCGAGTAAGAGGCAGTTGTTCGAGTCCGACGAGGAGGGATCGATTATACAGTAAGTTTTAATGAACGTATATCATTATTTTTAGTTGATTTTAAATAATCCTATAAAATTCTCAGTACATACTAAATAGGTACATTTTTAATAAAGTTATTAACAATTAATTTCTAATTACAGACCAGACCAACGACCTCAAAAGCTGACCAAGAAACCGGTGTACGAGTCAGACGACGAGGAATCAAATAAACGGTAAGTTTAAAGATTTAGTGTATCATAATTTTAACAGGTTATTTAATTTAGTGTTTTTTTAACTCATGGATCATCATGTCATCAGGTCACGTCACAGACTAATTTTCCTAAGTTATTAATTTTCTTATGGAGTAGAGTTCTAGAGAGTTCCATAGTTTATTTACATCAATTGAAAAAAGGTTAAAAATATTTTTAAACATATTTTCATTCATATGTAATGTTGTATTTTATTTGCAATTTACGTAGCTTATTTAGTTTTAATCAACATCTATTTATTAATTTCAGTACAAATAAGACCGCGAAAAAGCCAAAAACTACGAAACGCAAGACAGATGAACGCCCTAGCGTGGAAAGACGAGGTCGACCTGCTACAGCTGGGTGGAATCTAAACTTCAACGACGAGGCGGAGGAGATCGAAGCCTGCCGCACGCGCAAGCCGGCGAACCCTCTGCAGTCCGTGCTGACGCGCCGCGTGGCCAACGGGAGTCTGCGCCGCACCGCCTCGCTGCCAGGTGATCTGTTTGTAGAGCTGCGGCTCTACAACACTAAAGAAATCAAGTGCGTGGACCCGAAAGATCGTTGGCAGCACTCGGTCTTGTCGTTGAAGTACCAGACGGATTCAGAAGTTGATGAATTGGAGTTACTGCGTCAATTCATCAAACGAGTCCGTGAGAAATTTGTAGAAGAGGGGACGTTCTTTGCGGATAAGAAAAAATAACTTTTGTTTTTTTACTTACTACTACTTAAGTACCTAGTTCAAATAATATGTAAGTTAGGTAAAATTTTTTTTAAGATTAGTTTTGTTTATTCTAACCGGTGTCCAGTCTATTTAATATATTTATTGAAGCCTATCCTTACAAAATGACAAAAAGGTCAATATATTGCACAGTTTGCGATGTATCTGTCAAAAGCAATGCTTTTTCTGCTCACATGAAAAGTAACTTACATAAAAATAACTCTGCTATACAATTAAGTGATGGCATAGAAAAAGTATGTAGCGCGTTCCGTAATCGAATCGCCTCGTATCGACTACGCGCTACTAACAGCGATGCGGAGGCGCAGATGCCTGCTGAATATCTGCGCGGCTTGCGCGCGCGCGTCCTTCAGCTTTTACAAGCGCGCCAATTAACGTTTAATAGTATAAAAGTCAATTTTGAATTATTTGCTGAATTTTATCTAAGAAGTAATGGCTCAGACAGTTGTGAAATTAAGTCTTTTGCTACCGAAAACATTGTTATACACAAAAATTTTGATTTTAACGAAATTTTTTCTCAATTACTTAGTATTATTTCAAGGAAAATTGACGAATTTCAAGATCGTGATAGCGGTTGGCTATTTTTACGTAATTTACACTTAGAAATTAATATTAATAAGTATAATCCTCTAAGAGCATCTAAATTTATCGATTTACCTAAAGCTTTGAAACTCAAACGGGCTTGCATTAACATTCAGAACAAAGATCAGTTTTGTTTTTTGTGGAGTATAATGGCAGCATTATTCCCGGCTGAAAGAAATGCACACCGAACTTCATCTTATCCACATTTTGAGAGCGTGCTCAATATCAAAAATATGTTATTTCCCGTAAATTTTACTGACATAAAAACATTTGAAAGAAATAATCCTGGTATAAGTGTAAATGTATATGGGCTTAAAAATAAAACTAATATTGTTGGTCCTTTATATCGCACTCAGAATAGGAAAAAAAAACATATTAACTTGTTGTTTATAGAAAAGGGAGGACTTACACATTACTGCTTGATAAAAAACTTAAGCCGTTTGTTGAGATCACAATTAACAAAACATCACAGCAAAATATTTTTTTGTGACGATTGTATGATATTTTTTGAAAATGAATCTAAACTGAATGCTCATGTGTGCGGTGGTGTGGCAACTATTTTACCGAAGCGCGGCACGCTTATTCAATTTAAAAATTATGAAAAAATGCAAGACATGCCTTTCGTAGTTTATGCAGATTTTGAATCATTATTGCAGACCAGTCCGAACGGTCCTAGTTCAACTTGTACGGAAACATTCCAAAAACATATCCCGGCTGCATTTGCTTATTATGTAGTATGCTCATATGATAGTTCCTTAAATCGGTACGTGTCTTATCGTGGTAAAGATTGTGTAGAGAAATTTATTGATAACCTTAAAGAAGATATATTTAAAATATTTGAACTTTATAAAACAACAGTACCAATGAAAAAATTAACTATTAGAGAAATGGAATCATTCTGTACAACAAAATTATGTTATCTTTGCAATCAAATGTTATTTGATGATAGAGTTCGAGACCACTGTCATCTAACGGGAAAATATCGTGGTGCTACACATTCATATTGCAATCTGAAGTATCGTTTACCTCAATTTGTGCCAGTGTTTTTTCACAATTTGTCTGGCTACGATAGTCATTTATTTATAAGACAGTTGGGGCAAACATCGGGACCAATAAAAGTTATAGCTAAAAACAAGGAAAACTACATAATATCATTCACTAAGTTTTTTACAAGAGATGATAATGATTACATGGCCGTTCGCTTCGTAGATTCATTTAAATTTTTAGGCACAAGCCTCGAAAAACTAGTGGCTAGTTTAAATACCGAAGATTTTAAACATTTATCAAAATTTTTCCCGAAAAAAGAACAGTTTGAATTGTTAAAACGAAAAGGTGTTTATCCGTACGAATACGTAACTAATTGGGAATCATACGAGGAAAAAAAAATACCTTCACGAGAATGTTTTTATAGTAGTATAAGTGAGTGTACCATTTCACAGTCTGATTACGAACATGCAGAACGAGTTTGGAAAACATTTAAATTAAGGAATCTTGGCGAGTACACAGATTTGTATTTAAAATCAGATGTACTTTTATTAGCAGATATTTTTGAACAATTTCGACAAACATGTAAAACTAACTACAATTTGGATCCATCGTTTTATCTTACGGCCCCAAGTTTGAGTTTTGACGCTATGCTTCTTAAAACAAAGGTAAAACTTCAACTGATTGAGGACTTAGAAATAATACGATTAATACAGAAAGGTATCCGTGGAGGTATATGTCTATGTTCCACTAGATATGCAAAGGCAAATAACCAATACCTCTCTGATTATGATCCGTCTTCCCCTGATAACTACTTATTTTACATAGATTGCAATAATTTGTACGGTTATGCCATGTGCTCATATTTGCCTCATTCCGATTTTAGATTGTTAAATAAATCAGAATTTAATGCTTCTGACATCTTAAACACCCCAGATGACTCTGAGGAAGGTTTTATTTTGGAAGTAGATTTAGAATATCCAGAAAGTTTACATGATTTACATAATGAATTACCTTTTTGTCCACAAAAATTTACTCCACCTGGGTCCAAAACATCAAAATTGATACCAAACTTATATGATAAATTTAATTACGTTATCCATTATGTGCATTTAAAAGCATGCTTAAATCATGGGTTAAAATTAAAGAAGATTCATAGAGTAATAACATTTAAACAAAGCCCTTATTTAAAACAATATATTGATTTAAATACGGAATTAAGGCAAAAAGCAACATCGACGTTCGAACAGGATTTTTTTAAATTATTAAACAATAGCATATTCGGAAAAACTTTGGAAGACCCAGAAAAACGATTGGATGTAAAACTAGTTAATCAATGGGTAGATACTGAAAACATAACGAAAAAACAACTAACTGCTGAACAATTGATAGCTAGACCTAATTTTCATAGTTCAACAGTTTTCTCGGAGAATTTTGTTGCAGTTCAAATGAAACCTGAGTCCATAATCTTAGATAAACCTATTTACATAGGGTTTACAGTTTTGGAAATTTCCAAAAGTCATATGTAAAATTTCCATTATTCTGTTATGAAACCATTTTATGGTTGCAATTTAAAACTTTGTTACACAGATACCGACAGTTTTCTCTACTCCATACATACCAGCGATATTTTTAAGGACTTAAAGTTTCGATTTCAGTCTTATTTTGATACAAGTAATTATGACAAAAATAATTCGTATGGTATTGAACTTAAAAATAAAAAGGTGCCTGGTTTATTTAAAGATGAGCTAGGGGGGCAGCTTATAAATGAATTTGTTGGCTTAAGGTCCAAATTGTATTGCATCAAAACAGAAAAAAAAGAAATAAAAAAGGCAAAGGGCATAAAAAAACCAGTCGTTATGAAATTGTTATTTGAGGACTACAATAATGTCTTATTACGTAATGAAATTATACGTAAAAAGAACATTGTTTTTAAATCCATTAAACATCAAATATTTACTCAATCTGTTGATAAAGTAGCTTTGTCGTCAAATGATGATAAACGTATTTTATTAAAAAATAATATTAACACATTGGCTTGGGGTCATAAGTCCAGCTTTTTTTAATCGTAGGTAAATAAAATAGACTGGACCACAAACACTCTACAGTAATTAATTTAATTTAGATTGTAAGTTTCATTGTCAAATTAGTTATATTTAGTAATTTACGAGTAAGTACAAATAAAAATAATGTTTGGTACATACATTCTTTTTTGTATATATTTTTAATGTTGTAAAAAGTGAATATTGTAAACTGTTATGGTACATAATAATATTAATAATAAAGTTCTATTTATAAGAAAATGTAGTTGTTTTATTTTTCTCGACTGCACCGAATCCTAATCGAAACCTATTAATTAAACCATGCATGCCTGTTGATGCTACTGTATGAATAACTAGCGGCGCCCGCGGTTTCACCTGCGTAGGATTTGAATAAAATCCTTTCTTAGCGGATGCCTACATCATAACATCTACCTGCATGCCAAATTTCAGCCCGATCCGTCCAGTGGTTTGGGCTATGCGTTGATAGATATCTATGTCAGTCAGTCAGTCAGTCACCTTTGAGTTTTATATATATTATTATTATAGTGAGATTATTGTAAAAACATGTTCTCATATGTTGCATTTAGAATATTACTTTCGTTTGCGCACGTGTAGACGGGTAATATTTAAATTTAGGTCATATAATTTGTTGATTCTACAAGTCTCGGTGAGGATGTTTATTTAATAAAATAGGTACAGTCAAAAATCACATCAGACTATACACTTTAGACTTTGTACCACTTTTATGTCAGGGGCATAAGTGCTATTATCGAACTGCGAGTGTTTACCGTGATGTGTCGTTGACCGTACATGAAACATGCACAAACTTGTTTCGCATATTTGCTGACATTATAATTACTGCAGTTTCAAAACTTTTTTCACCTCGTAAACCTTTTCATTTGAGTCATTATTCAAACAACTTCGATAAGAGATACACACAGCGTGAAATTATATGGTAAGTTTCATTATTTTTTTCTAAACTGGTAATTAATTATTTTTACATCTGGTTGTTTTATAAATATTTTAACATGGTGTATTTTTTTTCGCAGATAATGGCAGACGGCTCTGATATATTATCTCAGTGTACTCAAGACCCGTTGGAGAACTCTGATGATACACCTATTATGTTATCACAGTACGCCTATGATCCGTGGGAAGGACTTTCACAGGCTTACCAGGATATACTAAACAGCCAGAAAAAGCCTAAAACTACTCAAACATTGCGAGAGAAGAGGTCAAGGAAAAAGACTGAACCAGTAAAAAAAAATCCTAAATCCTATGTCATCAACAAGGAACGAGGCAAAGGCTTAAGACTGATACAAATACGAATTTGCGACCTCACAAGTGAACCTTCTTGTTCGATTTCGCGGGAAGCTAGCCAAAGCGATGAAGACATGGACGTGTTGCTCAGCGCGCAGTACGTCGTTACGGAACCAGTAGACGAAATATCCGACATGACAGAGACAATAATAAGAAAAATATCCAAAACTCTGTGTAGTGAATATTTGTAATTAAATTTAATAAAATAAAATTGTATAAGCTAGTAGTGGAAACTAATTAGGCTAGTGTGTTAGTTATATTTCTTAAGTCATAATGTATTATAATAAGCTGTATGTTGTATGACAAATGAAACGTAAAATAGTCAAGTTCTAGGTAGTTTTATTAATAAATTATATTATAATATTTGTAAATTTTATTTGAAATAAATATAATGTGGTGTTATAATTGGTTTTTTTTATTTTATTTTTACGTACTTCCTGTTTATTATTGAAATTGAAGCTAGGGTTCAAGTAAAACAAATTATTTCAAAACATTATTTATTTTAAAAACTAAAGATTTACTTTGTTATCTACACACCATTTTCGAATACATAAAACATTTTTTAATGCACAAATTTTCTTATGAGTAAAACAATTATAAACTAACATATTTTTACAATAATTATTACAAAGAGAAATTAAATTAGGAACACCTAAATAACTTATATCTGTAATATTATTGTGACCACATAAATCTTGAATCCATTTTATCTTTTCCTCTCCCTTTACTATAATTTTTCTGTTATTTAAATAAGGTTTAATAGTTCTTCGAAATTCTCTGTAATCAATATATCCTTCACTCCAACGATAACCTCTATTCTTTTCAATCCAAAATACTCCTTTCCTTTCTTCTTCAGTTAGTGCATTAAACGGGAAGGGAGGTTTTATTAAAAATACATGAGTATGTTCTTCGGTAGCTATAGCTAGTTCTTTTACAATAAAATCATTTTTGTAATCTTTAAATCCTTGAATATCTACGAATATTGTTTGGCTGTTCATGATAGCTTCTTTACAATATTACTCAAGGGTTTGTACTCAAATATACAATCGTTTAAAATCAGGCAATAAGCAGCTGTTTGGTCGGGTATTTCTTGGTCTGTTTCGATTTCAACTCTCACGTCGATTGAACCTTTTAAAGTTTCGTGTTGTCGCGAACAGTCGATAACAAATAAAGGAGCCGTGTCTCTGAATTCCTTCAAACTCATTAACGGCTCGGATCGACGTCCGTGATACGACTGTTGAAATCTCACATATTGTTCGTATAATAAAGTAAATTTGTCATCTGCAAAACTGACATTTAATCCTTCGTATGGATAATATGACGAATTTAAAAATACCCGAACATCACGTACATGGCAATGATCAAACTCGGCCATAGACAACTGACTATTATGTTTTCGATTTGTTTGTAATGCAACCACAACAAATCGTGGTTTCTCTATTTGAGATGATGTTTTAATAGCCCAAGAATGCTTTCTTGTTTTCGGTAGTAATGGATATTCATAGAGGTCCCAACTACGAAACGCAAATGGAATGGATCTATCTTTCTCTAAGAATTTTAATAAATTTATTCTTTCACGATCGGACACTTTGACGTGAGGCACTCTCCAAATAATTTTAGTAATTTTAATATCATCCAGTACTTCTCCAGTGTTTAATTTAATTGCATTCAGATTAGTATTGCTTCTTAAAAGTACTAACTCGTGTTTACAATTAATTATAATTTTTTCGTAATCTTCTGCAAATCCTAATATCTTGTTTAACGGAATGGAGACAGAAAATGTTCCACCAACATTTTTTATGCCTTCAGTTGACCATCCCCAAACTCGAGCATATTTTGATTCGTTTTCATTTAGGGATAGATAAGACTTAATTGTTGTAGTTACACCTGCATTTTTAATTTTATCTATTTCTATCCCATTCAATTCGTATCGAATATCTTGAAATAGGAGTAATGCTGGATTATTAGTGAAATGTACATTCGATACTTTTTCCTTAGTTTTGCTATTATACACATTTACTTCTCCTTCGATATATAAACTGCTGTGTGATGGGAGCACGTATAGATCTTGTTGATTGATAGGAATTCTTATTTCATCATTTTTGTTAAAACTTGTTACGTATGGTTTGTACGAGTGATACTCAAAACTTTCGATGCTGTTATCGTATGATGTTTGTTGAGATACATTTAAGATATTCATTTTATCAAACCAATTAGCTTCAGGAAATCCTTGTTAGTTTTGGTAAGCTTCTTTTTTAGCTGAAGTGGTGTGCTCTTGAGAGGTGTTCTTACAGAAATGATTTGAGAACACGATGTGGTCGAGTTTTTATTGAAGTTTATCATTTTTGCTTAAAATGTAAATATAGTTGCACTTCTTCACCTCGTAAATTTATTTCTTTATTATCAGCATCTAACAGTCTTATGTTAATGGCGTTAATAGAATTTTGATTAACCGGAAAATAAATCAGATTTTTAGGAATTTCAATTATTCTATAACCAGGTGGTACATTTGGCACAAATTCATAAATTATGTGGCTTGATTTTCCGTTAACAAACGAACCACTGACTACATCGCATTCGATCCGCACAATGGTAGTTGAGAGAATGCTTACAGGGTACTCTGAATCAGTACTTATATTAGCATTTATTGTTTTCGTTCCAAAACCTAAAATTTTACCCAATGACCCACCTTTGTTGAAATGAACATCTTTGGAACAAAAAATACTTGTTTTCAATGTATTGTTATTGCAAGTAAGTTTAAGTGCAGTGTTTTTGATGTTACTTTTTAAATAATCACAAATATCTTGAAGCTCATAAGAACCTTCAGGTATTTCGATGACTTCATTTTCACCATAATAAAACTTATTGTTTCGTTCATCTATATTAGGAATGGAGTTAAACGTTGAAAAATATAAAAGACCGCACTCATAGTCTCCTCGAAGTTCTAAAGTTGGGGAATAGTTTGTTGTCAAGGAAGCTCCGCTCCCAGTTATGGACACAGTAAAAGACATTTTTATACTAACATTTTTATTTATTCTCTTCATTATATAAATACATTTTCCAATAATTTCTTAAAAATTTCAGACATAAATGACCACAGTTTTGGCTACCAAAGGCTTGATGTCTTATATAATTATAGTTTATAAGTAAAGGATACATATATTTGACAAATTCTAACGGTGGTTTTAAATTACCAAAACTATCATAATATTCTACATAATCGTTTTGTTTAACAAAGGCTACCCAATGCGTGCCAAGATTTTTGTTGCTATCCAAATTTAATATTCCGCATTCGATTTTTTTTGGTTTGGATGGTAACGTATCTCTCATGTAAACACCCCGGAAATAAGGAATATCACTAGCATGTTCTAAAATGTCTAGATTAGTAAGCGCACGTCTAGGTAACCTTTTAGTTAGTTTTTTGATGGATTAAGATATAAACCCGCCCCTTTTTTATGAGGTTTGATATATAATCCTTTTCCAAGAGCTACCGCTTCCATCATTCTGTTATGTCTTTCAGATTCCTGAAGATTCCTTTGTGCTACCTTAGAATCATTAACGGCTTTGGCTATACCCGCTGCACCTCCGGCAAGCGAACCTAATGCTGACAATCCCGCAAATATGGGAATGAGTGGTAAAAGTCCACCACACTTAGGGAGAGGAATAAAACGCGGTATACGGATTCCTTTCTTGTTATTGAATAGTTTTTTTGCCGCTGCATAAGCATACTTTATTGCAGAGGTATGGTCTTTAGATTTTAGTTTTTTAAGTTGAGACTGTATTTTTTTAATTCCCTTCCTAAATGATTGAACACCACTCCCTGCTCGAAGTTTTGCCTTCATCATATTTTTTACTAACCAAGATGCAAGTTTTTCTCCTTTGCTCGCATCTTTTGATGTCGATCTTCTTTTGGCCATATTTAAAAGTTCTAAATCTGCT
Source organism: Mecyna flavalis (assembly GCA_949319885.1). Taxonomy (NCBI): domain Eukaryota; kingdom Metazoa; phylum Arthropoda; class Insecta; order Lepidoptera; family Crambidae; genus Mecyna; species Mecyna flavalis. The sequence goes on from OX439413.1 coordinate 13,160,128, forward strand.
TTACGTCGAGTTTCTGAGTCTTTATTGATATAAGCAATATCGTGGTGCATGCAAGCTCTGTCCAATTGATTTATCCCACGTTCACCTTTAAGTAACCGTTTTCGAAGTTTTGTACCGGGCCCACAAAATTGATACCCAGGTAAATGTAACTCGAAAGGCAAACGATCTATTAAATTATTTATTATACCACTGCCTTCTTTCATTGATAATAATAAAGTGTGATAAACCAGTGATTATACGTTATTTATATAATAATCTAAATTAATTCACTTTTGTTTATCCAACTGTTTTCTTTATTACTTAATCCTAACCATTTGACAAACAATTTATTTCCTTTTCTTCTGATTACTTTTTCAATTAAGTATAGGTCTGGAAAATTAGTTTTCAATAGTTCATACCCATAAAAAGACCCGAGAATATTTTTATTTTGCTTATCTGCTATTTGGTACGTTAAGGGATTGGTTTGTTTAATTTTAACGATACGAAAAATTTCTGTAGACCAATTAGGGGTATAGCCTTTATAGAAATCCCCTTTGTATTTACTTATACGCACAAAGTCGCCAACTCTAAATTTAGATTTTTGACTAATTATTTTTGATTTTTGAGTTTTGATAATATTAGATCGTACTAAAATCTCATTCGAATGATTTACATTGATCGGCTTAAATTTTGTAATTCGATGTACAGTACTGTTATAATTGTTAACTACAGCATCTAAATTTATTCCAAACCATTGATATTTTCCGTGAAGACTAAACAGTTTGTAGAGATGAGACTTTATGGTTCTTATTACTCTTTCTACTATAGACGCTTTTTTGATAGAGAAGGTAGAATAATGATTTATTTTGTAACTTTTCATTAGCTGATTGAAAGAGTCGTTATAAAACTCTTTACCTAAATCTGTTTGTAAATTTTTAGGTTTTCGTTTTGATTCAGCTAATACACTTTGCATTGCATCGGCAACACATGATTTAGATTTTGCCTTCAAAGGTCTAACCCAAACGTATTTTGATAACGCATCAATTACAACGAGGATGTAGTTAAATCCTTTATTTAATTTAGAATATTTTTGAAAATCCATAAGGTCAGCCTGCCACAAGTCATCTATGCCTTTTATAATAGTACATTGGCGAGGAAAATTTCTTCTCGCTGGTTTATGAAGTTCATTGACAATATCTTGTTTACTCATTTTTGTTAGAATTCACTTCGATCAGACGGTTCACTTCTTCTTTAGTATAATGAAACTTAGTCAATCTCTCAGATGACGCTTTTTCCAGACTTTGCAAATACTTCTTAACGTTAGCGTGGACTTTGTTTACTTCTATTTTTATTTCTTGCATCAAATTATCGACGTATGCTTTATTCACAGCTTCATCATCTTTTTCAGGAAGTGGCAAGCCTTTCAATCTTGATGCTTTTAAGTCGAAGTCTCCTGTTTTTGATTTGCTTAACGTGTCTGTAAGGGTATCAACTATTTCATCTAATCGCAAGCGTTTATGAACGTGATGTCCAAATTTATCTATGTTCATTGTTATGATGTTGAGTTATTGTTGATAACTGAATACTTTATACAAAAGTACGTTCTTTTTATTTCGTTTTCTTAATGATGCCTGCTTCATACAATTCTTCGATTATGGCGGTGATTTCGTTTTCTAATCCAGTGTTACCAGCGTCTCGGGATGCATAAAGCAATTTCAATCGATTTACTAACTCATTCGGATCATCCCAATAAACGTAATCAGTATTATTTTTAACCTTTTTCATAAGATTAATTCCTTTTCCAACTGGAAGACTCTCAACGCTACCAGTATTGTTTCTAGATAATTTAAATAAAGGTTTAATAATATGCATATATTTGAAACCTTTATTGCTAATTATTTGTTTTGATGAATCATAGTTACGTCTATGTGCATTGGTATCAATAAGTAGTAATTTATAGATTTGTAAATCTTCATCTGTGATTAAATCTAAGTTAGGTGTTCTTTTATACAGCAATTCCTTTATTCCAGCAGTTTTTTTCAAACTTCGATTCCCAACTTTTATAATACGTCCATTATCATAAACACGAGTTTGACCGAGCATAAGTTTTCCTCGGTCATTTCTAATTCCAAAAGGGACATCTTCCATTACATCTGATGATGTAGACAAAGACAGGGATTGGTTTCTTATACTCGGTGATGACTGAAGCGACTTGAATGAACTTTCACTCACATTAGGGTCCTCTGGTGTTTGTATGAGGGTTTTGTTAGATGTTTCGTATACTTCTTTTCTTAAGTCTTGTTCTTCTTCACTGTCTTGAGCATCAAAGTCATCATGCGATGAATAAGAAGCTTCACTACCACAATTTTTAATTTTTTTAGGTTCGTGTTCATTTTCATTTTCATCTTCGTAGATTTCATATTTATTATTATTGTTTGCCATAATTTTAAGCGGCTCAGATATTGGTTTAAATATCGTTTCCAAAGCCATAGCATTAGCATTTTTTACACCTTTTAACATTTCAACTTTCCTTTTTACTGCTGCTGCAGACTTAACGATTTCATTTTTCAGATCTTTTTCCATTTTGAAGAGAATTCCTACCAGTTCTAGATCAGAAATGAAAGTGATGCTTTATGTTGAAGCAATCACTTATTAATATTAATCAACCACTATAAATGTGTCAAATGCCTTTCTGTAGCATCCGTGGTTCCGTTCGCAGTCCTTGTTGATTACTACATAAGAAAAAGGTTTACTCCAAACTTTTGAACACATTTGTCTGAATTGAGCCCAGGACATATCAGTCCCAACATGCTCGTCATATACGTGTTTTAAATTAATATCATCTTGCTTAAATAATATTATTAGATTAGAATTGTCTCGTACGAGTTGTTTTGGAATTTTTGTATATGTTTGATTAATATAAAAGCAATCAATGTTTTTATGACGCCCCATTGCAAAATAATCTCGTATATTGTTCTGATTCTCACATGCAACATCGTCAAATAATATAATTGATTCAGGTAAAGCGTCGTGTAGACTTAGGACTTCATTGTTCTGATTAAATTTGTGATACGATATACCAGCAACCTTCTCTAAAACTTTCTCTAAAAACAAGTATTTGGGTTGATAAAGAGACTTAGAATATACATATAAGTTACGGAAACGTGGGCCATCTTGGTGTAACAATAAACTTATTACTAGATTGGTCTTTCCACAGTTTGACGGACCGCAAACAATACTACGTATTGTGTTTGGAAGTAAGTTCCCATGTCGCTTAATATTACTCGATGATACAGGACAAATACATTCCAATTTTAATGATTCTTTCTGTTTAATAAATTTCATAGCAACAGCATTACAAACTCGTCCACAGTAGTGTGTAAATGTTAACAAACTGGTTTGTATATTTTAGAGTACTCTTATTTATGTATGATCGAAAGATTAAACACATTTATCGAGTGCTCAACTGAATCTTAAAACAGTTTTTTTTCATCCTAATTCACTTTTTGGTTATAATAATTGTTCAATCTAATTCTCGATCAGTGTATTATATCAAAGATAAAGAGTGTTAAAAAGGATGGTGATGTTATTGGGTATTCTAATTAACTTTTATCACTGTATCACGGAACCAAAATAAAAGTGAATTAGAATGCCCAATCGCATTGGCGATTGGGCATTCTAATTCACTTTTATTTGGTTTTGTGGTATAGTGATAAAAGTGAATTAGAATGCCCAATAACTACCTACTTGTAGGCCATAGTGTGTAGCAATAATGACACAATTTATAATACAGATCGCGCGGTCAGGGAGCAAAGCAGTCTTACTACCAGTATCTGCAGATCCCCATCATTAAGAAAATCTTCTATTTTTTAATAACCTGTTTTCATCAGACGGGTCTTTTGTTTGTTTGTTAAAAAAATGTTGAAAATTGGTGGACCGTGGAAATTACAATAAAGGCCACGGAAATTACCCAGCTGATCAAATTTTGCTAAACACCATGACAGATATGAAATTAAGCTGTCATATTAGTTAATTGGGGTAGTATAAAGAGCTACAGCTGTGTACAGTAATGCTGTCTCACAAACTTTACACTGGTTTACTGTTAACAATTTGTTATTGAACACCAATAAAACGAAATGTGTTAAATTCACAATGCCGAATGTGCGACAGGTGGTTCCTGAGATCACTGTAAATGGAGAACTCATTGAAATTGTCAATTCAACAGTGTTTCTGGGGATAACCCTCGATTCTAAATTGCAGTGGGGGCCTCATGTAACAGCTCTTGCCAAAAGACTTAGCTCAGCCGCATATGCTGTCAGAAAAATAAGAAATCTGACTGATGTGGAAACGGCGAGACTAGTTTATTTCAGTTACTTCCACAGTATTATGTCGTATGGGCTGCTCTTATGGGGATCTGCCGCTGACATAAACAATATATTTATTTTGCAAAAGAGAGCCATCCGCGCTATATATGGCCTCAAAACCCGTGACTCGTTAAGAGAATTATTCCGGGAAATAAATATATTAACTGTGCCATCACAATATATACTGGATTGTGTTATGTATGTACAAAAGAACATACAAAATTTTTCAAAGAAATCAGATTGTCATCAATTTAACACAAGAAATAAACATAGGCTTGCTATTCCAAATATTAGGCTTCAAAAGATTGGAAATTCTTTTAAAGGATTAAGTATTACAATGTATAATAAATTGCCAATGGATGTTGTTAGCTTACCCATAAATCAATTTAAGTCGTGTATCAAGACCCGTCTGATGAAAAAAGGTTACTATAAAATTGAAGATTTTCTTAATGATGGAGATCTGTAGATACTGGTAGTAGGAATGCTTCGCTCCCTGTCCGCGCAAACTGTACCTATTTTAATCTGTTGTCATTGTTGTTATATCTACACTACGTCCTACAGTTATAATTTTTTTCTTTATTATTATTATTATTTCTACATTTACACGAAAAACTGTATGGCTTAGTATAGATAGATTTATTATCAATGTTGTAAAATTTCTTTGGCGATTAAAAAGAGTAACTGTCGAGTTTCTTGCCGGTTCTTCTCGACAGATGACTGCGTTCCGAAGCCGGTGGTAGAGTCACACTGTAATCGACGATTCATAAATACTTGATACAAGTTTACATGAATAAAGAATATTTTGATTTTGATTTTGATTTTTGATTTTACAATGTATTAAAACAATATTTAGCAAAAATAATACAGTAGAGTCCATTTATTATAACTCCGCCTATATTGACCAACCGGTTATTATGACGTAGTTACTCTAAGAAGTTTGGTTTTCATACAAAATCTTTGTTAAAATATCGGATATAATGACTTCGCTTACAGTGACATGTCGCTTATTATGACCCATTTTTAATAAATTGTCCTGTTTTAATGACCGACATGATTCGTCATGTTCGTTGATTCCCGACAACGTTTGGCACGCGGCTCGTTTTTGTTTTGAATCTCAGTAAGTAATTGACACTTGAAGGTCATGCATTGTTTTTAGTGATATCCTGTGAAAAAATGTCATCTCAACGTTGTAAAGCATTTACGATTGAGGGGAAATATGCAAAATTATATGCATATGCAGATTATAAAATGGAGAGAGGACGTCCGCTTATTATTAAGCGTTTGTCAATTCCCTTCGATGTCACTATAAACGGATTCCACTGTAGCTTTATTTAAAAACTTGAAATGAAATGAAGAAACGTTGTAATAGTAGTTTTTATCGTTTTAATTTATTTTAATAGGAGATAATAAATGAGTCTGTGACACTCAGAAAATGCTCTTTCAAGAAGTAGCCATGTATTATAATTTATTTCTCATTAATATTATTTTTATTGCTGTTCTGTTATAAAAAAATTAAATGTAATAAAAAAATTTTAGTCATTATTTTTTGTTATTTTTTTATTTGATTTCACGGCTGTTCACTTTGTTTCTCCTTAATTTTTTCCAGAAAGAGCAAAAAGTTTTAAAGTAAGTAATTATTTTGATATTTTTATTATTTACGTTATCATATTTGACTGGCCCGATGGCGCATTTGGTAGTGACCCTGCCCTATGCGCCAGGGGTCGTGGGTTCGAATCCCACTCAGGACAAACACTTATGTGATGAACATTAATTGTGTTTGTTCTGTGTCTGGATGTTTATTTGTATTTAAGTATATATGTATTTGTGATATCCTCGTTGTTTCTGACACAACACAAGTGCTTACGCTACTTACTTTGGGGTCAGATCAATGTATGTGATGTTGTTCAACATTTATTTATTTATTTATATTATTTAGAGTTACGAGTACAAAAACTTGTCTATTAAAGATATAATTATTATTACGATTATAAGTATATATATATATATGCTATCAAAACTCATAGCCGGTCAAAACCACTTTTAACTACAAAAATCAGGCAAAAGTGGTTTTGACCGATGCCCTCGTTATCTAAATTATCTAAATTATTATAGTAATATCTCGAGCGTGCGCACTTTCTAATATTCAGGGTCCCATCACAGACGACTGCGATGTTGGGTCCTTTTCTATTAACAGTATACTTACCTCGGATTTCCTTGTCACACATTTCCACGCGCGATAAAATTAAAATCTTTAAAATTCGCCCTAGTAGGACCGATTTTTTTGCAGACAACCCTATATCAACGTGTTCGTAATAAAACAGCGCTTAAGATGATGTAATTATTTTTCTATTATCCAATCAAGTAAAAATAACTCGTATCGACATACGTGTTTGACCTGGCAACCCAGTGTCCGCCCAGGTAAATGATAGGCAACCCAACGGCGGCACATTCTATACGTTCTCTACGTTAAGCCAGAACAATTTTTTTTTTATTATCTTGATAATGCAATATTCTGTTTAAAATATTTTTTTAAAACTAACTTTAAAATAAGTCAGTCCAGGATTTTTTTAGCAAACCCATGTTTAATATGTTTTCTAATATACTTATTTCATGATAAAATATGTTTCATTCTATTATCAACTCGGTGAAGGTCGATGTAGGGCCGGATCTTCTACTAATTATTTGACTACGATACTTATATCTGAGAGGATGTCTAAGAAACTGTGTCGTTTAAAAATCAAAAATAATTCTTATATAAATATGAAGAAGTAAATTCAACGTTTTATTTTTGGATTTACATATGCCTCATATTTCATATTTATCTCATTTTCTATTGGAGCGCTAATATATTAGGCTCGCGAGTGACAGCGGCGCGTTGTATTGTTATTCAAATTGTATAAGCCTGATGAACATGCATCATAAATATATTATTTCGTCGCAACTTCTTCCGACGTCATTATTTGTATAAATTTGATGCTTTTTTGGTCCAAAATAAAAAAAAAATATATTTTATTCACAGTCAAAGGTATGAATCGTTGATATCAATAATTACAGTGACTCTACTCCGGTTCTTTCTCTATTAATCAAACGGATTCAAAATTTTGATATCTATAGAGAAAAATTGGCGAGATACTCGATAGTTACTTTTTCAATTGACAAAGCTTTTATTATTTTTGTTTGTTTCTTTGTGTTAGGGCTATGAACCTTTCGGGCACTTCCTAAAAATAAATTGTAAGACTAAACTTATTTTGACTGGTTCGATGGCGCATTTCGTAGTGACCCTGCCCTATGTGCCAGGGGTCGTGTGTTCGATTCCCACCCAGGACAAACACATAAGTGATGAACATTTGTATTTCTTCTGTGTCTGGATGTTTATTTGTATATAAGTATAATATATTTGTAGTACCTTCGTTGTTTCTGACACCTATAACACAAGTGCTAACGCTACTTATTTTAGGGTCAGATCAATGTATGTGATGTTGTCAAATATTTATTAATTTATCTAAAGGAGTCTACTATTACGGCATACAAGCATTTATTTACGTATACAACCATACTTTCCAAATGAATGGATCTAAAATAATAAACCGTTAAAAATATAAAAGCGTAACATCTCCTCGTTTATTTAAAAATTTAATGGCATCCGGCGAGCAAATTACTCGATGTTTCTTTACGTACGATATCTTCCGAATCAATTGATCAAAAATAATATGAACCGTTAAAAATAGCAATTCGGAAAATCTCATTCATTTCAAAATTAAATGTATATATTATTAAAAAAACATTTTCCTTTAATAAATAGGAAAACATTTTAAGCAAAGCAAATGTTGAGAGTCGGGGAAGAGCGCACTTAACGCTAAAGCGATTTCTCGTATTAAGTAAATGTGTTGTTTTTACCTAATTAATGTTTTGAGAGCTCTCAGTTACCATCTGTCCGTACGTAAATACTTTTAAGTGCATTTATATTTCAACAACCTTTGCTGACCTCTCTGTCCATGTGGAGACTTGGGTCTTTTTATAAAGCTTCTACGATCCTTTTTACTCGCCATGTAGGGTACATAGGGTCATCGTAATAAAGCTGAAGTTGATAAAGTTGGCTTCTATTTCTATGGACTCCTTTTTGGGCATCGAAGTATGTCACCATCTGTTAGACCAGTATGTTCTTTTTGCAAACTAAATAGGGTCTACATTAATTTTGTCTTGTAAAAGTTGATCGCCTCCGTGGAACAGTGGCTAAGCCGCTCGGGTATTAAAAGACAAAGGTCGTAGGTTCAATTCCCGCATTGGATCTGGTTGGTGGTAGGGCTTATTCAAAGTCCGACTGGCTAGCTACCACCGCCATAGGTGAAATCAGCCGCCATAACAGCTTTGGCTGTGTTCCGGCAATATTAATGTGGGAGCCAATACACTTGAAATCAGAGGCTCGAAGATCAGATGAGCCTACAGTCCCCAGACGAAGTGTCCCTCAGTGTAATAGACTGCAGAGGCCGCTTACCATCAGGTGGGCTGCGTGTCTGTCTGCCAACTGACGTAGTATAAAAAAAGTTCTTGTAGAATTCTGATAATACCTATGTTGGTTTTGCTCGCCAAGCTAAATCATTATCTGCCTGTCGCAGTCCACTGCTGGCCATAGGCCTCTCAGAACCCTCGCAAGCATTAGGAGGATTTAACCATAATCGCCACGCCTGCATCGTTTGTAATCGCAGGACGTAGCTTTCGCCCCGGTGACGCTGCAGCTCGTCACCACCGGCCTGTTGCATTTAGTTGGTTTATCATACGCCTTTGGTTGCTTATATCGTCATCAGTCGGTGATGATCCTTCTTCGCTATTCGGCAAGATGCTCCGGGGGCAGGAGAGGTTGGCTTGGAGCGAAAAGATGATGGTTTACTCTTGTACACTCTTGCCTTCAACCATGACTTACAAAATATTATTACACGTTTACAATGACGTTCAATTAAAACACTAGACTCCCAATCACGCTCAAAATATTGTCCGAAGCAAAAGTCTGCCCACCCGACTATTGGGCAGAGTTTTCGTTTAGTTGTATACAATTGACATTAAACACGTACTGCCACGAGATAAGGTGTTAATTTGAACGAATGTGTTAATGTCATCTGTGTCAACGCCGCTCGGGCGTTTTTTGAGGAATTTTTCTTAGAGATTGGGTGTCTAGTTTTATATTGAACGTCATTGCACGTTTATATTTACTAGTCTTTCAGCCGCGGTTTCCGGGATCAAAGGGATAGATAGAGAATAGTTTAGCTTTCCCCTTAGTGAAAAAATTATTCAAATACGTTCAGTAGTTTCGGAGCCTATTCAATACAAACAAACAAACACACAAACAAACATCAAATCTTTTCTCTTTAAAATATTAGTATAGATACTCTGAACTACTTCCAACCGTTCTCAACTGCGAATCTCTTTAAAAATTAATGCACCTGAAACAGGCTAGTTAAAACGTGTCCTAAAAAGTGGCAAGTTGTTCTTATTGCACTTCGTCCGGTTGCAATCTCCCCGGTAACGAGTTTAGGCTCGAGGAGGAAACTCGGTAATCGGTTGGTGTTTAAAGAGGAAAGTAACAGTCTATTATTGCACTTCTAACTGCTTTTTTTGTTTTATCAGTCGGTCAGCAGGCACGCTGGTCACCTTTTTTAGGTGTGAACGGGCAGCCTGGAGAGTTGAGTGGGTAGTGAGGCTCTTTAGTTTTGAGTTCCACACACGCCTGCAAGTTTTGCTAGCCTGCGGTAAAGATGACGGCTCACCTAAAAAGGCAGGCACGCTTTCCAGTAACTACTGTGGCATATTCTATGAGGGAATTTTTACCAGGAAGAATCGCACAAAGTGTTGCCACATTGCATGCTCTTCTAGTCTTTGTGCCTTATGATTTCGAAAAGATATAATAGAGATAGTCCTTGGACATTATTCAAATAGTCTAAGCCTTAACTAAATGGTTGTACTATATCTTTCCTTTTATTTCACTCCTAGTACAGTCGACAGCACATCAGACTACCCTAATCTGTCAAATTTCTACAAACAATTTTCAGCCTTATTCACTTTCCATAGAGTTCTCTTTCAATTGAGAATTTTTGACAGTTATGGGTATGTTGATCTGCTGCCGTCCATATATGGCAACTCTGCTATATTGGGCTCCATTTCGCCACTAGAGCGTATTTCCGTTCCGTTTTGTTTGCTTTTACCGTCTTCCACCTTTAGACATCAATCAAACGACTTATTTCCGAAAACAAACAGTTGGAATGAAGAGTAAACGTATTAAAGAAAACCTCTTTATAGCCTCATTCAAAGAAAACATAACTTTCCAAATGAAAACACAATAACTTATGACATTACCCTTTCGGGAAGAAAACAAAACATCCACAAGTTTTTCGAGTCAACAGTACCGGGCTACCGAAAGGTGAACGTATGAATATCAATTGGAACATAATTTATTAAACTTATAATACCTGCGTACAGTTCGCTAAGTAAACATGGGTATAATAAGGTTTTTACCGAAGCTTATAAAGTTTGCTCTTCTTCATTTTCGAGGATTTCATTCAATTTTCTCGCCCTCACTTCGTTTGTATCGGCATTCGTAATTTAATTATAATGTCTTCTTAAATTTCTAATAGTAGGTATTTTAAAGCGATGACGTGAGGCATATGGTTCGATTCCCAAGAATACATGATATTTTCTATTTTTTATCATAACAATAATATTTACTTTCAGAAACTACTTTACAACAACAGCATCCGAAAAATCAATATCTGGCTAGAATTTTAATGTAGGAATATAATGATTTCACTAACGATACACATTTTTTTCTGCTACTTATCGGGTAGTGTACATGTAAGTGCTGATTTCAGAGCGAATATATCCGGAGAATCCGATAGAGCTTAATAAATGAATGGTTACACGAGGCTTGACGATAAATGTATTTGTAGATAAGGAAATGTAACACTGTGTTTATCCATTTCACCCTCGCTGGACAGTAACTGAGAATTACATAACAGGAAAACCCAAGTATATTCTCGTACCTACTTTCTCCGAATTGACTCGGCTATTGAACCTATAGGCTAAGTCTTCGTACTCGTTTCATCGATACGAAAGCAAAGAGTTTAACTAACCTTTGTTATTAGTTGATAAAAAGATGAGAACCGAGTCTATTCTTGTTTCTCCTCCTTGCCTTCAACCACCTCGTTCTATTTTGTGCTTTGGCCTGTGAGCATCCAATTTCGGCCCTATCTTTCGATAAAGTCAAAGTCAAAGTATTTATTTTGCAATTTGATTTACCAAGAAATTCTTTTGCACGTCATAAACTTTTTTCCTACCAGCACTTCGACGTGAATGAATGGCCTGCTGCTGAGAAGAAGTGCCGCAAGAAACTCAACAGTTACATATGATAGCCTTTTTTAAATCATTTTGTGTGGTACAATATTAACTTAATAATAATATAATGTCAACGATGACGACGAAAATAAGATAATATCATATAATATCATCTTACCAGCGCATCTGTGGTCTGCAACGAGTCTCTACTCCCACGGTTTCCATGAGATGACCCCTTATATGACATTGAAATTCATAAGTTCGTCCCATTGAGTCCAGTGTATACAAATTCTAAAATCCACCCACCCACATGACCTAATTTCGGCCCTATCTTTCGGATGATATCATCTTACTAGCGCATCTGCGGTCTGCAACTGGGTCTCTAGTTTCATTTCCATGAGATGGTCCCTTCTATGACATTGAAATTCATAAGTTTGTCCCATTGAGTCCAGTGTATACAAATTCAAAAATCCACCCACGTAACCCGTTTGATTGATACACCTCATTGACAAGCGTAACTAAACGCCCGCCCGTCATCAATAACCGCGGAACTGGCACGCTCGACCGCTCCCCATGTGTAAGATCCTATCTGCGTTTCCATATTTGAGTCGCATTCAATTTTAAATTCTACGAACCATTTTTCAACGTCGAACCGAACCCGGGAAACACGTTTGCTGCAAACTAATGCGGAAATGTGCAACTTTTGGACGACGTGAGGGAATTGTTCTAAATGAGATGTTTAATCCTTTCGGTTGGGTATTGGAGTATTAAATAGACTTTTGTGCGTATTGAGATGATATAAATTATGGTGATTTAATGAAAGGAACTTTGTGTATCTCTATCTATAATATCCATTTATATAAATTAACATACGTTCTGGTCTTGTTCATTAAGCATAATGAGTAAATACGAGTATAAAAAATTAATAACATTGGTTTCAGTCACTACGAGTATTATCTTTTAAACACGTCAATGCCTAACGTATGATACGTTCTGTTATCTTTTTATAATATTTACTTTTCTTTTTATAATATTTTTGGTAACGGTGAAACGGATTCCTTAATACTCATACTCTTTTTTAATAAGATGATTTGAAAATTAAACAATTTAAAAATTTACAAAAATATGTAACGAAAAAATATTTCATTACTTTTTTGCGTTACTTTTTATCTATTTTACAACTTAAATAATTTTCACATTAATCAGTTTTCACATTAAATAATGACCATAATGGGATATTTTTTTATAAAGACATACAATCATAATGTTATTTAACATGGAAAACCTTAGACCGACACAAAACCATTACTATTCTATAATAGAACTTTATGGCAACATAGGTAGGTATGTGCAATAAAGTGCATATTATTGAAGGTTGGTAACTCGTTATATAACTACATTAACTGCACTCAACTCAGCCGCATTATTCTTTCCTGTGCAACTTTAACTTCTCAACAAGGTCTGGAATTTTTCCATTTTTATGATTCCAACATTCTAAACTAGTTAATGCTTAGTTTATTGTGGAGTTGTTGGACCGCGTTCAAACAGGTGCGCAGTTTAGGGTTGGGTGCAACAACAACTTTTACATCACTTGCATCTACTTTGGTGTAGCACTTACTGATGTTGTGCAACTTTTAACATTATACATTTTTTATACTGGGTCAGTTGGCAGACAGGCACGCAGCCCACCTGTTGGCAGACAGGCAAGCGGTTACCGCGGCCTATTCCATTGAGAGAAACTTCGCCTGGAAGCACCCCTCAATAATTTTAAAATACTAGCTGGCCCGGTGAGCTTCCATTTGGTCCACGTTTGTAACTGATCTTTCGTAACCAGCTATTAGTATTTTCCTCGCAATTTTTCCATATTTTCTCATCGCTTGAACCATTCTTGGACTTTCAAGAATATTTCAAGACTTAAATTAGTCTAATCGATCCAGCTGTTCTCGAGTTTTAGCGAGACTAAAGAACAGCAGTTCATTTTTATTTATATAGATTGATTTTAAAATGTTCATCACATTCTCCGAAAAAAAGGGATTCTAAAGAAGCATAAATAAACCTCTAAGTCAAGGTAGTACTATTTATATGTATATTCTGTGGTCAATGTAAGCTGGTCCGAGCAGTTATACAGAATATGTCGCATTGTGTCCTCTGATTCATTACATGCTCTAGATTGTAACTAAGTGTCTTCCCGATAGGCAGCCCCTCCCTCCCTTCGTGTTTTTGTTTTCCCGATAGGTACAGCCCTAGAAACTAGGAAAGAAATTGTAAAGTAAACCTAACAAGGGGCAAATAAATGTTCGCTGCACTAACAACACAGGTCGCGCGGAAGCTTCTGCCTGTTAACTTATTCCGGTTATGACTTACATATAGGTCACCGACTCTTTTGAATCATGTCCGCATTAACATGTGGGCGTACACTGGAAAAACAATATAAAAACCTACTTTAGAGCGTAAACAAGAAACTTAAGAGCCTGACACAGTGTCAGTCGGACACTGTGTCGTTAGCAAGTTGAATTATTTTTAACTGCGTGTATACCACAAGTTCAAGCATAAAGACCATCAAGAAACGAGCGTACTCTCTCTTAAAAGGCCGGCAATGCATCAGCGATCCCTCTGGTGTTGCAGATGACCATGGGCGGCGGTGATTGCTTACCATCAGGCGACCAGCTGGCTCGTTTGCCGACTCTAGCATAAAAAAAATTCGGCGGTGACGGAAAAACCGGCACAGTCAAATGGTTCCAAAAAAAAGTTTGGCGGTGACGGAAAACATCGTAAGGTAACCGGCACAGTCAAATGGTTCCAGTCATGAGCCAATTGGTATGTTTCGCCTGTTTAGGGTACTGAAGGTCAGACTACTCCAGAGTAATTGAATTAAAATACATTTTTCATTTTAAAATATATTTGTTTTCATTTATTCGTTTGTAAGTGAAAAACGTTTTTAGATTGAATGCGATTATCATAATATTATTTGTAGATTAGAATACTAATATCTCGTAGACAAGTAGGTAAGAACTTAAAATTTTGTGATTTAAAATGTATTTGCGATTCGTTTATTTGTAATATCGCCGCGTTATTGGAAGAATTTTAATTTTTTGCCTCAATTTCTTAGTCATCGTTACGAAGAGAATTTTACACTACTTTTACATTTTACACAAGTATGTAACTTGATATTTTCTTAGGTATTAGTACTCGTATGTAGTCCAGATTTCCTTTACCCTCTACCTTTCAGGACTGCTGTTCATTTATTCTACTACCAGCCTTCCGCCCGCGGTTTCACCTGCGCGTATTCTCTTTTTCCAATATCCCCCCTTCCCCCCACATTTCCGGGATCAAAAGTACGCTATGTTCACCGAGGATAGTGTAGCTTTCCAACAGTGAAAGAATTATTCGAATCGGTTCAGTAGTTTAAAAATTGTTATTCCCGCGGGAATGAGACGGTTCCCGTAGGAATTTATAGCCTATGTCCGGGTTATAAACTATACCTACGTGTGCCAAATTTCATCTAAATCCGTTCTGCCGTTTAGGCGTGATTGGGTAACAAACATTCGAACATCCAGACTTTCGCATTTATAAAATTATTAGTAGGATTATAGAAAAGAATTAAGTACATAAATATAATTATAGTTTTACTGGCTTATCAACGGACTTCTAAAGCATAACACAAAATCAGTGTTTGTTACTACGAGTATTTAGTGCAAAAGTACAGATTATATTTTACTTCAAAATCTATTCCTATTTTGTAGTTGTACCGAAGTTTGGCGCTGAAATGAGAAGCGCAGTTTAATATTTTAGTGTAACGATTTTGTCATGGAACGAAAGACAAGAAACACGAATTCCTACCTCGTGTCTAAATTACGATTGTCAGCGACGAATTCTCGAGACAAAGTCAATTGTTAGCATTATTGTAATCAGTTGCGAATGTTAGGGATGAAATGTCGGCGTGGAATGCTAAATAAACGAATACAGGACCCGGTGTTAAGTGAAAATAACTTTTGATTGTTATTATAAGTAAGTATTTGATCATTCAAATTAAAAAATCTTTAGTGTTATAATCGCGTAATTAGAGCTTAAAGGAATCTTACTCCTCATTGGAGAAACTAAAATAATATATTTGTTCAATATAACCTTGGTCTTTCCGTCCCTGTACAGACAGCTAATGGCTAAAGCACAGTTTGCTGCGACATGTTACTACTATTGGACATACCTACAGCTCTAGGTACTGGCCACTTACAATTTATTATAAAGATTAAAAAGTAATATTTTTTTGTTCGAAAGACCACCTTTATTAGTAACCTATTTCTCGCAAATAAAAAAAAGAACGGAAATTTTAAATTTACGAGATTGTCATTTGTTTTTCTCATTCTAGTGTTCAATTGAAAATTGCGTAATAAGATAATATTATGATAATATACTGAAAGTTTCTGGAACTCGCCACATACAATGAAAGATTTAAAAATATATTGCGTCAATCCAAAATAAAAGTAAAAAAATTACTTTTAAAACGAGATCGTCATTTTTTTATATTGCCTTGCGATTCGACGACCGACAGCATGTGTACACACTACGGTGTTTTTCGTGACCACCTAGGTAGGTAGTAAATTACCATAGAAAAATCACGCATGTGAAGTGACGTTTTGTTTGGCGGCTACCACAACACTACGCGCTATAGCTTCAGTTATAAACACAGATCACTTAATTTTTGGGGTCACAACGTTGAAAACAGTGCTTAAACCCGTCAAACATTTAAAAGGTCGAATAAAAGCGAACAGTTACTTGAAGTACCGAGACATAGTAAAATTAGTATACAGTAGGCTATATTGCTGGCCCAATATATTGCCTACCATACCTACTTGCCTGACTCAGGGTTGTCACTTTTAGCTAAATCTTAAATCAGTGCCGCGTTGCCCGTTGTCCTAGGTGAGCGACAGGACGCGAAAATAACGACGCGACGCGGCGTAACGCGAAAATATCAAATAGTCGTTGTGTATGATAGTGTCCTAATTTGTCACGTTAGTAAGTTTGCGACGAATGTGGAGTTGGGTTAGCGGTGCCGAATAGCCATGTCGCGCGAAACTTGTGACGCATATATACTATGGCGCACACATTTTTATGAAGATACCTACCGTACTTTCCACTCTCTCTACTATGACCGAGAGCTTAACCACCGTCCTCTGAGTTTACCGTCGAGCTTAACAGATGGTTTACTTTTCATTGCTAGTTTTACTTTCTGAGTGGTTAGTTAAAACTATGCGGATTGTTACATCCTACTATTGATGGAATTATTATTTTAAAGATTTGTCCTAATAATCGTTTTGTCAATTCCCTGCCCTTTTCTTTCTTTTACTATGGGTGATTAATAATGGTACAAAATACTAAGTATCGGTGTGTGTGTGTGTTTTTTGTATACATTGTATATCTAAATATGTAGGATACAAAGAAACACACCGACACAAACAGATATGTTCACGCCCACAAATTGTACCGTGCGGGGATTGAACCCACGACCTCTGCTGTAATAGCCGACTTAGCAATCATGACACCAAATCTGTCGTGAAATAACTACATTCAAAGGGAAAAGGTAAATATAAAAAGTACGGCTATTGTCACAATGGGTAAATGTTGCCACAAATCATTGTTTTTTTTTTCTTTTAAGCAAACAACTATTTTTTACTGAAAAGGTACTTGTTGGGTAACAGTTACGCTCCCTTATAAGTGCATAAATTGTAACTTTGGAAGATTTTGTAGTGTTTCTCACTAAGTAATTAAAAGTTGCAAAATTCAGAGCTAAACTCAGGGCTAACTTGAAAGTAGGTCTTGTAAAGATTTTATAATTAGATAAAGCGAGTAAGAAATAATGCTTGATGATTGTTTCATAATACTCGCAAAGTTATCTAACCAAGCAGTTTGAAAAATCCTACTAATATTATAAATGTGAAAATCTGGATGTTTAAATGTTTGGATGTTTGGATGTTTGTTACTCAATCACGCCTAAACGGCTGAATCGATTTAGATGAAATTTGGCACACGTGTAGTTTATAAACCAGATTAGGACATAGGCTATAAAAATTCCTACGGGAAACGTCTCATTCCTGCGGGAATAATAAGTTTGAAACTACTGAAGCGATTTGAGTAATTCTTTCACTGTTGAAAAGCTACACTATCCCCGGTGAACATAGGGTACTTTTGATCCCGGAAATGTGGAGGGAAGGGGGATATTTGAAAAAAGAGATTACGCGCGGGTGAAACCGCGGGCGAAAGGCTATACATAATAAAGACATTTTCTGCAAGTTGTCTGCACAGCGCCATCTAGCCCAAAACTAAAGACACCAACTGATTACCAGACAATAGACAAACATTACTTATAAACTTTTTTATATATTTATACTTTTTCTCAGCCAAATACCGACCGACACACAAATGTTCATTCAGACCAATGTTTGTAGGTACCATTCGAGGATCGAATCCGCGACCTTTGGTGTAATATCCAACTTCTCAACTAAATTAGTCGTCGTATAAAATGTGATATGCTTTAACTTAAGAGCATTGGTAACATCATATTTTATTTCAAAAGTACTGCAAAATGAAATCCATATCCCCGCAATAAAACTTAAGTGCACTCTATAAACTTAGCTAATAAATATGAAGCAATTAAGATAGTGTTGCATTAACTAATGCAATTATGATGTCATTAGAATTGGCTGAAAACACGAGATTAGTACTTTACAGCTTTGTGAGGATTTGGGCAATAAATATACGAAAAAGCTAATCCGTCCCGATGGCTTGCCTAATGTATTGATAACTAAAACTAACAAAATATTATCGGGTATCATTGCGAACAAAAGTGTTGGGATGTTTTCTGTTTATTTGTATTGGGTAAGGTTATACCACATCAACATTACTTTTCATGCATTAAATACAAGTTTAAATTCCACAAAATAATATTAAGTATGCACAAAGCATTTTGCGACAATTGATCAAGTAATTCATACTTATTTCCATATTGCAAAGTTCACTTTTTGTAACGCTTTTTACAGACTTTGGGATAGGATATAGGCCAAAATAAAAGTGTTATTTTTACAATGGAGCAACAGACCAACATGATTTTTGATATGGTTATGATTTGGGAGGTGGAGAGGGCGTAAGATCCCTTTTATTTCGGAAAATATAACAATCCTGCGGGATAGGGTGGTATTCGTATCCGACAGAAAAAATTATTGATGGCCAATTTTTTTTGTAACAACATCACTCAAATTGATCTAACCACCTAGGTACTTATTTTATGGGTATCATAAACAACGAAGGTAACATCCAGACACAGGAAAAGCATAAAATGTTCGTCCAGGGTGGACATGTCGTGCCAGGACTATTAACAAATACGCTATTGGGCCAGTCTGACTGAATGACATTAGGAAATGGTAGTAACACTATCGTTCACGAGTGTACCATGCGTAAGTGGCGGGTGGGCGTGGATAAAACAACGAAGATCACCGCCACAACAGCATGAGTTGGTTCCATTGTGCCATTGGACGGAGCTTGGGGTGGTCTGCATACTATATAAAAGGTAATAATTTTTTTATAACTTGAGAAGACTTTGTTCCATCTTGTCCTACTAGTTGTTCGATAGTCGAACTGTTTGGACTTTTTTTTCCATAGACTGACGAATCGAACTGCGGTCATCAAGGATATCGTACAAACGCGTGGTGTTTTGAATAAAATGGTTCTGATTAATAGCTTTAAAACTTGAAACGATTGTTTTTACTGACGAAAATAAGATGACTATGGACATCGATTTTCAAGCCATTTATGAACTTATGAAAAAAATTAAAGCACAGATTTTAAGGGAGCTCGGGCCAATTTATTGGTTTTATTACATTTGACACAAAAAACTGTATGAATTACTTAGTTTTTTTTTATTTGCAAAACTTTGGCGATTGATAAGAGTAACTATAGACTTTCTTGTCGGTTCTTTTCGATAGATAACAACATTCTAAAGATGGTGGTAGAGTCATTTTGTACCCTTGATAGGTATTTGATAGGTAAGTCACAAGTGCAACTCTGAAGCCTACTTATATGAGACAGAAGATTTAATTCAGTGTAAAACAGACAAGTGCTGTCATGCATATTTCTTTAGAAAACATTATTTTTTTCATCGCACATCGCTTAGACCACTTTCCGAATAAAAAAAGATTCAACGAAATTGATTAACCCAGTCAAAAGTTATGTCGTACATTTATAAAAAAACTAGCTGACCCGGTGAACTTCGTATCACTTTCTTTAGTATTTTTCTCGAATTTAATCCATATTTTCTCATCGTTTAAACCTTTCCTGGACTTCCACGAATATTTTAAGACTAAAATTAGTCAAATCGGTTCAGCCGTTCTCCAGTTTTAGCGAGCCTAACGAACAGCAATTTATTTTATATAGATACAGTGGAATCTATAACCTTCTCTTTTTCTAATGTCGGTAAACAAAAGAGGTTTTAGTCCGGGAAATACTTTTCGGAGATATTTTTCTAATCCGTTTATAGAAATGGCCGCTCCACAGATTTGCGTTTGAATGATGGTACAGAGTCCTTTGTTTTTAAGTTACGATTCCGAAATATATTCTTCATTGTATTAATAATAAACAGCTCCAAGCCGAATTTTATTACACAGTGCCTAATCTTCTCATACCCAGCTACAACAAGCATTTTCATTCACACAGCGCCATCTAGCTCCAAACTAATTAATGTATTATGGGTTATACAGAGAACAAAACAATTAAATCTTAATGCTTTTCAATTCTTCTTTAACCTTTAAGTTTTACCAGATTTCCTGTTTGTAATAAATAAAAAGAAATAAGTACAATTTGATGTTTTTTTAAATTGATAGAGTGACCAGCCGAGTGCTTTCTAACTTCGCTTCACATGCGTGTTCAATTCAATGCAATGGTGCAAAGGTTTCCTCAATTCAATCGTTTGCCTCTAAACATAGCAAAAAGTTCACGTTACAGTTAATTGCGCAGATGTGCATAGCCATTGTGAGTTCATATTCGACGTAGGCAAATTGTTTATTTCGAAGTAAAACTGGAGCGAGACGCTCTGCCTCGAAGATAATGATGCCGCAATAGGCTAGTTGACAAAATTTGGAAATTCGTTTAAAACTATAGTTTAGTATAGATACTAAACTATAGTGTTAAACGAATTTCCAAATTTTTATTATTTTAAGAAAAATAGGCCTTTTTCATAAGTATTTTGCTTTTTTAGAAATAAACTTAAAATTAACTTTGGAAAGGCCAAGACTGTCATGGCGTCTTGAATGACGTCACTCCTCGCGAAACAATCGAGTTTGTTGATGTCAGTCGACGAGATCATAATACAGCTGCAACCGGTGTTTTGCGAGGCGTGACGTCACGCTTCTCTGATTGTTGTTTAATGTCACGTGATTAAATAAGTAATTTTGCCGATTTTAATTTCCAAAAATATTTGTAATCTTATATTATTTTAGTAAACAAGTTGTTTTTTTGTTTACTACATAATATCATGATTAATCATTAGAAACTCTAAGCCATCCGATACTTGCAATAACCTACGCTCTTTACTAAAGAAAATGTTAAAATACTGGACTTAAAGGCAGTAGTGGCTTTTAATTACGTGAAATATCTGCCTATTAATGTCTCATTGTAAAAGTTAATACAAATAAGTAACATGAAAGCCTACTGTGGAACAAACTAAAAAAAGATTTATAGAAAGTCTGCTGCAACTGCATTGCACAGCACATTATTTCTTTTCTACTTAGGAAAATAAGTTCTATCCCGGGGTAAAAAATTACGCATGTCTTTTCAAAGTTTTGGTATTGAGATGTACCTACCAAATTACATTAAAATCATCTGGTTCAGGCGTGAAACCTTATCACTTCAACATCATCATCATTTCAGCCGAAAGACGTCCACTGCTGGACATAGGCCTCCCCCAAGGATCTCCAAACCGATCGGTCCTGCGCCACCCGCATCCAGTGGATTCCGGCGACCTTTATAAGATCATCGGTCCACCTTGTGAGAGGCCTACCACGGCTGCGTTTCCCACTTGAGGACCTTTCCGCCCCAACGGCCAGTGTAACACTTACATTCGCTTAAAATTAGTATGGATTGGAGAGAATGCCACGACCCACAAGCGCCACCATTTAAAAACCACTTTATCTTATTTGAAACACAGTAAAATGATAAAATCCACTGCCGGCCTCAATCAGTACGTTTCGCAGCATGTAGCTCAAACAAACGTGACGCCAATCAAACTGCAAAAACGATAAATCTGTGTAGATACCAAATGATAGTTCTAGACAAATAGCATTTGTTTGAAAAGCTGCTACTGATATAAATGTTGACTTTTTTGTGTAATTTTTTGGGATATGGAATATGTATAAGTACGTTAAGTATAACTGCCTTCGTGGTACAGTGGTTAGAGCGTTGGGTTCTAAAACTCGGCAGTCGTGGGTTCGAATCCCACGGGGAGTATAGTATGACTTTGTGTAAATGTTTCTAGTTTGGTTAGGACACTACAGGCTTGAATCACCTAATGTCTGAAAAGAATGATGATTCCGTGCTTCGGAAGGCACGTTAAGCTGTTGGTCCCGACTATGTTCCAAGTAGGTCTGGTTTCCCTTGTAAGGATTACAGAGGTCAGATGGCAATCGCTCCATTGTAATAACCAGGCTTGTCAAATCTAGAATCATAGTAGTTGCTTGATGTTAAACAACTATGCGGTCTACGATGGAGCGCGCTTGCTTACCTTAGGATTTTTCGGTTCAGCGATTATGGAAAATATCATGAGGGAACAAAGCCTTATCCTAGGATAAAAAGAAGTTTATGTCTTTATCCAAGATGTAGTCTATCTGTGTACTAAATGTTATCAAAATCGGCTTAGTAGTTTAAGCGTGACAGCGTAACAAGCAGACAGTAACCTTCGCATTTTTAATATTTTGGATTTTGGGTTTTAATGTTTATCTTTCTCATTGCGTATTTCGTGATGAATCTGCCTATTTAAGTTTTAATTATTCCTTTTTTACGACTGTCCTTTTGCGATAAAATCGGGACTAATGGCTCTTGTATCTCTAGAAACTCTAATTGGTCTTGCCTGGGTGTACGACTCATGTAAAAAAGAGTAGCACCACAGTCCGCAGTCCATGTCGTTAAGGCGGTTATCCCACCGGCACCGCTCTCCGTCGCGACGCGGACCTCGGGGCTGAGGGGTAACATTGTATGCCAGTATCCCAATTTGTATAGAAAACACGCATATAACCACACACTGAAAATGCGCCCGCGCGCAAAATTTTACTATTCGGCCGCGTGATCCGCGACTCACTATGGGGCAATAAGGTAACTTTCATGTTTTTTTTTTTTAAACTTTGTTGTTTTAAAAGTAACATCATCATCATCAGCCTATATACGTTCCCACTGCTGGGACACAGTCCTTATCTCAATTGTGAGATAGTGTGGGCCATACTCCACCACGCTGGCCTAGTGCGGGTTGGTGGAGGGGTGCGTAAGGCAAGTGACCAACCTTAATGTCAGATGTTATCAAGCCGCCAAATGGCCTCTGACTAGGCTTGACGACTAATATTTACATTATAGTAAATATCAGCCGGGACCAACAGCTTAACGTGCCTTCCGAAGCACGGAGACGCTCGAAATTAATGTCACTAAATATGGTCAGAATGGTCACCCATCCATTAACCGACCGCGGCGTAGGTAGCTTGACTTTCGTTATCGCTAACGAACCACTGTCACAGCTGCGCCACGAGCGCCTCAAAAAGTAACATGTCTGATTTTTTTATGTATTAATGAGATAACTGGGCTTTCAAATTCGAAAAGATAATTATAAAAAGTATACATTTTGACATTCGTACTACAGACCATTTTCGGCATGGCTTTCTGAGAGGCCGTCCTTTGTTGACTTAAAGACATTCGATGAAATGAATCATCGACGTAACAACTTTTGAGTAAATAACGCATCGTTGAAACAAATAATCGACTGGTTATCATCGATGAATTGTTAATCGACGAGATGTTTTTCGAAATGGAATAGTGAAATCCTATAGTGCGACGAAGGCAGCGCAGTGAACCGTCTTAAAGTGTCTTAATTCAATAACTATTCATCTTTAAAATAACAGCATCAAGTTTTTTTAGACTTCAAAAACAAATTATTAATATTGACTTACAGTTCGGCACACATCACAAGAAATTTTTAAATTCTTTGAAGTTTCGTAATTAGAATAAACTGGCATTTTTACTCAAAATAATTTAAACATTTAACTTTTGCATACCCATTAATTTGTATTATTTATCTAGTAAAAGAAAAGTCAATTCAATGTTTTAGGACAGGGGCCGCTATTGAATTTACGTTGTAATAAAAACTGCGGGCTTTTTCTTTATCACCACACTTTTCCGAACACCGCTTGGTGATCTTAAGCCCAACTACTTAGTATGTAGCTATTATATATTCTGTGCCTGAACTGTGTGTCGAAAATTACGATACTTTTTTTTTTTTTTATATTATAGGGGGGCAAACGAGCAAGTGG
Source organism: Mecyna flavalis (assembly GCA_949319885.1). Classification (NCBI taxonomy): domain Eukaryota; kingdom Metazoa; phylum Arthropoda; class Insecta; order Lepidoptera; family Crambidae; genus Mecyna; species Mecyna flavalis. The sequence continues at coordinate 13,184,348 of OX439413.1, forward strand.
GTCACCTGATGATAAGTGATCACCGCCGCCCATAAGCACCCGGGACCCCCTTGGGGTCTCAGGCGCGTTGCCCGCCATAAGAGACGACAGTTATTAGGTCTCATATACCCAGTAATTTTACTAGCTTCAGTGCCCTTTCCCCGAAACACAGAAATGCTTGACGCACTTCTATTTCACGGGAAAATATCTGGCACTGCGGTGGTACCCACCTAGACGGCCCAGTACAGGAACCTACCACCTGGTAAAACTTTTTGGGAATTGAACCTAGGGCCTTTTAATCACGGCCCACTAGATTGATCTAGGCGGTAAAATATGTGACAAGCAATTATAATATTTTGTTAAGTCTCATAATAAATATATAAGTGGTACATTTGTTGACACTAATACAGATCCATTACAAGGATTGAAGAACTTAGAGATCAGAAAATAAGTGTAATTATTTATTTATTATATTAAACAATGCTTTGAACACACCAGCCGAGCCGATACCTGAATATTTAACTAACCCCTACCGTTCGTCAGCTGTGTGCATATAAGTAGCTGTCGTATAGGGTAACACGTTTTTATGTCCTATCACCTGGGAAATTTAAGTTTACAGGCATAAAAAGCAGCCTATATTTTCGTTCGCTGCCGTGGCTAATAAGACACGTAATCTTATTTGTAACTTTCTGCGAGTGTTTTGTCTTGGTTTTGTCTCAATCTAGTCAGTGTAAGCTTCCACTGTGATCCAGAATTCAGCACGTCCAGGCATTACATTAGAGCTACTGAATCTGACCTCCGTAACACTTAAACGTGTTTGACGAGTCATTTATTTATTTATTTAAGATTCATTGCACAAATCAAGTACAAAAAGTAAGGCGGACTTAATGCCTCATGGCATTCTCTCCCAGTCAACCTTTAGGCCATTTGGTGTAATGATAGAGAAGACGGCTATTACACCGGAGGTCGCGGTTTCGATCCCCGCACGGTAAGACATTTGTGTGCATGAACATGTCTATTTGTATTGTAACGGTCTGGGGGTTTCTATGTATGTATTGTATATGTATGTATTTACAAAAAACTATACATATGTAATGTTTATCCGTTGTCTAGCACCTATAATACAAGCCATGCTTAGTTTGGGGCTAGATGGCGCTGTGTGAATAATGTACAGAGATATTTATTATTATAAATTAGAGGGTAATGTACTCTATGCTATTATTATAAATTCGTATTTCCTGTTAATTTTAACATAGCAATTAAAGACGAAATTAAAATATTACACATTTCAAAGGACCTTTCCAAAGAGTCAATGCTTTGATAATAGCATTTGCCTTACTTCTTTTGTAACTTTGTTTCTTTATTTGGAAACCGGAAAACTCTCCTTATGAGCGTTTTTTTTATGGGAAAGAAAAAGTTTTCAGAAGTTAAAGAATAAATGTTCCTCGTATGAGTAACTTTTATGATCTTATAAAACAAAAATATATGTGTATCTGTTACAGTAAAGTGAGGTAAATGACTCTCTGTCTCTAACTTTTTTTTGACAAATGTAGTTGTACAAAACAACAACAGCATGACAATACAAAATGACGAGATTTCACTCGCAGTAAGGGCTTTAACTTATAATCAGAGTAAACATAGCTTGTACTATGGATGCCAGATAATGGATGAACATGACTTAAAAATCTTTTTATTTTTTTGTAAATACATACAGTACAAACAGATGTACATATTCATGCACATAAATATTTCTACCGCGCGGGGATCGAACCTGCGACTTCTGGAAAAGATATCTCGACCATTACATACAGCATAGCATATCAGTCGTAAAGTCTATTTCACTGTACCTCCCCGGAAGGCTTATTCAAGTGCACGATCCACGATATTCTATTCTCTTACTCTCTAACTTCATTTATGTAAGGTTTTTCCATCAGATTTAATTTATTATGCCGTTTTTTAATTGCGTGAGATTTACTTTGGAAATGAAGTTTTATGTAATCAGCCATAGTTTAAAATTCCAGTGAGACGAGAAGCGGCATTCCCTTAATCTTGCAAGACAAGCACCTTAATTCAGATTAAGTTTTCATTAAAATTACGGATTAGGCACGCCGCACTGCCTACTGAGAATGCATAAAAATATGAATATTATTTTACTAATCTTACAAATATTAAAAGTAAGGGCCCTCAATCACGACTCTTTCTTTTGTGTGAGCCATTTTGTTGATTAATTTATATTATTACATATAAAAAATCCATCTACTTGTTCTAGCTAATGTATAAAATTGATAAAACATTTTCTCATTTAAGCTAGTTTAGAAAAAAAAAAACAGCTCTTTCTTAGCTTGGATGAAAAACGTTGTTTTCCATGTTTTCTTTGTCTAACTTTATTCTTAAAAATATTATTAATTATTGTATAGATTTTTTTGTGCTTGTATTCACCCAACCTTATAAATAAGAACCAATTAAATTTCTTTTTATATTTAAAACGTTATTCCAACACTTGTAGGGATGGCCCATTTTCCGCTCATTAGTATATAAACCTTTGTTCTACGCCTCCTTTGTTTAAGTAATGTGCGCAATAATTACAAAAAGAACACTTTTTTCCCCTTTTACCTTTGAAATGGATACGAAGGTAATACAACCTGGCTTACTTAGGTAAAATATGAATAGGGATTAAAATTTCAAGTGGTTTATTGCTACAGACAAGTAATGCGCACTCTGCGTTATTAGAAGATTTATATTTTTACATACAATTTGATGTTTTTGTAGACAGTACCTACACTTGAAATCGAATGCTCGAAGATCACGACGCCTAAAGTTTGGCAGCTTAATGAGCAACTAGCGGCCGTTCCCGTGGGAATTAATCAAAATCCTTTCTTAGCGGATCCCTACGTCATAACATCTACCTGTATGCTAAATTTCAGCCCGATTCGTCCAGTGGTTTGGGCTGTGCGTTGATAGATATTTGTGTCAGTCAGTCAGTCAGTCACCTTTGAGTTTTATATATCTGATATTTTTTTGTAGACACTTGTAGAGTACACTTGAATTCAAATGCTCGAAGACCACGGACGCCTACAATGTGGCAGCTTATAGAGCGATGCAGTGTGAGTTAAGTGTTCCTCAATAGTAATTTGTGGTTGTAGAGCCATGCTGTTTTACAGTACGAACGGGCCGGCTCGTCCGGGGAAGTACCACCAGCGTGAAATAATAATGACTACTATTGTGTTTCGTCTGGTTTGTGAGAAAGCCGGAGGCCCACACCCCCGATACCGCCAAAGGCCAGGCCGGCAACGCATCATCGATCCCTCTGGTGTTGCAGATGTCCATGGGCGGCGGTGATTGCTTACCATCAGGCGACCCGCTGGCTCGTTTGCCGCCTCTGACATAAAAAAATAGAATAGGCATTAGCCGCTTACCTTCAGGTGGACTGCGAATTACTATAATTTTTTTTAAAATTAATTCAAAAGGTTAAAATATTTTTTATCGCAATCTAAATCCGTCACTAGGAGTTAGTTTAGTCTACAAGATGGAAAAGGTGTTTCCACGTTCACAAAGTGAGGTGTGAAGACATAATAAACGAGATATTATCGCGCTCCGGTGATCATTTCGTATTCCTTTGAATATTCGATGACGTGAAAGAGATGACGAGATACCTCGCTAACGATACCTTATTTAAAAAGTAAAATAATGATCTTTCCGTAAATACGCTGCTTTTTGATATTATTGTATGCCAATGGTTCCCGATCTTGGAAACAAATCTTTTTTTCGTTTATTTTATCAAATTGACAAGTAGTAGATAGTTTAAAGTAAAACTGACAACTGTATCGTGCTGTAGTCTCGAGTGCATTAGTCTCGAGTCCCACGCAGGGCCGCAGGTTTAGCTAGCATGCGGTTATGGTGCATAAACGCATTGTCCTCCGAAAAAAAAAGGGCTTGACACCTAGAAAGGTGAATAAAGTCTCGTATTTATGATGTCCTAATTAAGTACAACAATATTGTCTACTAAATTTAAAACTGAGACAAATGCACATGAAACAACGTAGGGGTTATCCGGGGATTAGCTCGTATTCCTCTGTCGCCTTTTGGTATCGCCGTTATGACCATCCCTTTGAAGATTAGGTGTTAAAGCTAAGATTGATTACAGCTCGCCATTATTCTTACTTAGTACGGAGATCTTTAGCACCTGCATAATTATGTGAAAAATATTCAAGCAATAATCTGGCAGCTTAGATAAACATTTGTAGTAAAAATGGGTATAATAAAGTTAGGTCAAACATTGAAATAAATAAATAATATCTCTGGACATTATTCACACAGCGCCATCTAGCCCCAAACTAAGCATTAGCTTGCTATGGGCGTGCTATGGGCGCCAGACAACGGATAAACATTACATACTTCTTTTTTAAAAATACATACATATTAAACATGAAACAAAAACAAATAAAAATATGTCAAACAAATTGCCAAATATTAACCATTATGTGTGGACAACCAAATACTTTCATTTCCATCAGGAATATTTATGTACCTACCCCATAAAAAATTATAATATCTGAAGAGATTTTTTGCACAACGTCATTTAAGCTCAAAATAAGCATGCTTGTTCTATGTGTGCCAGACAAAACCATGGCTAGGCACCTATTTATCGGTTACTATTTTTCAATAATTCTAAAGGAAGGGTTTTCTTTTATCATTATGTCATCAACGTGGGGTATATGAAGGTTGAAATTTAGCTGGGAAGTCTTTAAGGTGTGGTGGAGGTGTTATCACTTTGTTTTTTGTTCTTAAAATATCCCTATTGATACATTTCGTATTTTATTAAAAAAACCAAAACCATGCGCGGCTTCCCTCAAAATATCATGTATCAAATGTTTTGTCTAACCTAACAATCACAAGAAACCTTAGAAAACATACGTATTATTTCACACATAAAGACAACATACAATGGATTGTTTAAAAGCTACAGATATTTGCTTACTTAAATGTTTTAAGAAAACGAAAAATTAAAAGTTTCTCTGAATATTTCGCGAGTGTTCTGTTCTGAACTACAAATAGTGGCACATTACACTGTATGACTTAGTAATAATAGACAAAATTAAATGTAGATTTTATTGATATAACTGTTGCAAAACTTTGACGCTTGAGAAAGGAAATGATCGATTTCTTATTGATAACACAATTTCTAATCCGGTGGTAAAGTCACTCCGTAACATAACTTAAAAATATTTTCTTTGTAAATTAATACATGCGGTACAAACAGACATATTCATGCGCATAAAACCGTGCGGGGATCGACCTGCGACTTCTGGAAAAGACATCTCGACCATTACATACAACATAGCATAACAGTCATGTGTTCGAGTGGACGATCCACGATATTCTACTCGTATCTCTAACCGGTGCACGGTGGTATAAATAAATAAATATCTCTGGACATTATTCACACAGCGCCATCTAACCCCAAACTAAGCATTAGCTTGTGCCAGACAACGGATAAACAATACTTATATAATCTTTTTTTTTTGTAAATGCCTACATATGTACATACATAATATACATACATAGAAACACCCAGACCGATACAAACAGACATGTTCATGCACACAAAATGTTTGTACCGTGCGGGGATCGAACCCGCGACCTCTGGTGTAATAGCCGACTTCTCGACCATTACAACAAACGGCTCGTCAGTATAGTCACTCCGTAGCTTTGATAATATGATAGACGGTTCATAGTGCATCTCTGAAGTCTGAAGTCTACATTATTAAAACGTATCTTTATTTTAAAAGGCTTGAACTTCGACTACGTTCCTACTGTACAGGAACCAGACCAGTGAATCCTTAACGATCATTTTTGTAGATTTTCCTCAAGTTGTATTTTTATTATGCTATTTAACTTAGCAGACAGACACGCAACCCACCATTACATTCTATTGAGAGACACTTAACCCAATGCTCTAATTTTCGAGCTTATAATGTCAAGTACTTTAACATAAATATTGTCTACTGGCTCCCACATTAATAATTCCGCAACACAGTCAAAACGTTATGGAAGATTTCACCTGTGTAGGTGGTACTGAGTAAGCGGACTTTAACACATAACAAAGATAAAAATCAAATTAATGCTTTGCGGTTTCATTGAAATTGTTATGACGAGCGAAAGGTACTAATATTAGAGATTCTAAAAAACCCAACCACGAACAAGACCCAAAGTCGGAATTGAATCCACGACCTTAAAGTTTTCACTAACGAGTACACAAACTGCGACGACATAATCTCTCTCTTAACCGGAATAGATAGTACGAAAATATTGTGGTTAAGAGAGACACGCCAAAACAGTTTTTTTTTTTATTTTGCGGCAGCGGAAGCATCGTCGCACGCAGGCGCACTGCGGTCACCGCTTGACGCGGGCCGGCAAGAGCGGACAGCGGTACGATGCTGTCAAGCGGTGAACCGCTTGCGCCTGCGTGCGCCGCCGCTCCCGCTTCCACTACGCTCTGTTCGAGAACTGGTCTTTGGATTCCATACAAAACATCTCGCTGCTACCTCTTCCGCTGCCGCTGCCGCGAAAGTCGAGGCCGAGGCCTATGAGGCGACGCAACACGTCCTACTTAATCTTTGTTTCAATGTAGAATACGAGTGCGGTATGAAGAGGTCATAATTTGGGTAAATCTCGGAAGTGCCGTTTCTTTGACCGAGGTGGTAAGACTCTTTACAAATAACACGAGGGTCTTAACCAAAAACGCCTTTTAGGTGTTGATCTCTGTTTCTTTGACGATTTAGCGGGAACAAATTTGTTTCTTGTGGCGAATAAATTAGAGCTCAAATTGACTTGTACTGAATTTCCTATCTCTATCTCCTTATTGTTGATCGCTTCTAGCTAGGCTTTTCTTGAATTTGAAAGTCTTGGTCAATACAATAAAAAAACTGCAGTTTTCCATTTTGAGTTGATTTTCAAAGCATTTTGCGCGTACGTAGGTACTTTAAAATTTATGAAGCATTTCTGAGGATAGGAAATTCATTTTGAAGTCAATCAGTGTATGTACATGCGTTGTCGTTTACACTAATATTATAAAGAAGAAAGATTAGATCGTTTGTTTGTTTGTATTGAATTGGCTCCAAAACTACTGAACCGATTTGAAAAATTTTTTCACTGTTGGAAAGCTACACTATCCCCGGTGAACATAGGGTACTTTTGATCCCGAAAATGTAGGGGGAAGGGGGGGATATTTGAAAAAAGAAATTACGCGCAGTAGAAACCGTGGGCGGAAGGCTAGTTTGATATACTTGCAAACAATCTACTCCAAAGTCGCCGTGTTGGCCTCCCCTAGTGTATTTATTGTTATAACACATTCGAATATCTCGGAATACAACAATATATAATGAAACTCATGGGCAGCAGTAACCTAACCGTGAGTTACCGTAACAATTTATCAATTTACCACGTCCTGGAGGCAACCAAATTTAGTATATGTCCGAGTATTCCCCTCACGCGCGTTCGTAATGAAAAACGTTACCACATAACGCAATAACGTAACTATGTTATATTTAATTTATACAAGGGGAACGTCGCACGTAATTGAGTTATGTACTAAGCTGGGTTATTTAGCACAACTTGAGAATGAATGTGTGAACTTTGTAGTTAGCGGTAAGGTTAAAGAAGGATTTAGGATGGGACGTTTGATTTTTGAACTAAGAAATTAGAACTATTTTGAAAAGTAATTATTTATTGTTATTTTTGGAGTCGATGTTAGCCTGACCTATATAACAATGTAACTGACACGGACTCCAAAAATTGTAAACAAAAAGAGTACTTATTTTGTTATTTTTTTCAAGTGCAGTTGTTTGTTTAAATCGTTTTTTTTTTGGTAAATTTTTTATTCCACATATTGTTTTTTGTTATGTGAATAACTTGGACTTGTGGTTAACAGAAACATCAAAGGTAGGAGATATATTTTTTTAAGGTTTCCTATGAATTGTTATTATAGACAATACGATGGAATTTTAAAAGTAAGAGAAATAAAAGATGGCGAACACAATTGATCCAAATATGAACCGTGTCAATAGGTTTTTATCAGAACAATAAAGAAGTGAAATGAACAGAAAATTTATAGGGTTTGATTGATTGGCAGATCGCATCCCGTCGAGCGGTGGTACCTAGTCAAATGATTGAAGGGTCAAATGATACTTTGAACAAAGACAGTTAGGAAGCTGGAAGTTTTAAAGGCTTCTTTTATCTACGGGATAGCGTTATATAACTATGCGTACGAACGGGTGGAATATTTAATATTCCACCACCCGGTTATTTAATAAACCGTAAGACCATTTACGTCCTGATTACAATTCTTTTTTAAATAAGCTAGACATATTGTGAAGGGAACGGCAGTAAAAACAAAACATGTTCCGGCGAAATACCTCATGAAACCCGAACTCTGCGCTTTGATTATAAAATTCACCGCGACGCAGTCATCACGGGACCGCTTTTCTCCACTGATGTTACACAAAGGGTGCGTAAGCTGGGCGCGACACACAAACAACATCATGCGAAGTGCGAACGCTGACAATGATGACTGTACTGACAGACGGACAGCGCAATCGGATGAGATGATAACTGTGATTTGCTAGAATTTTTGGCCGAATTCTTTAATATGCTAGAGGAAGGCAAACAAGAAAGTTGGTCACTAATTTAAAACAAGAGGAGGTTATATTTTTAGTTTGTCCTTCTTTCACGACACCACGTCCCACGAATGGACGTAATTTACAGGGGGCTGGAAAGTGATAAAATTATAGAGGCTATTATACCCATAGCATAAGCTCATGCTTAGTTTGGGGCTAGATGGCGCTGTGTGGATAATGTCCAGGGATTTATTTATTTATTATTTATTGTCAGGCAATAAACATTTGTAGCCGCTAAAGCTAATTTAATTTAGTTTTAAATATTTTTAGTTTATTCAATGGTCCACTTCGGAAATGTTTAATTCGTTTTTCGTGAAAAAAGCAGTCAGCGATTTGTAGGCAGTACGGTTTTATTATACACATACTTTAAAGTCCGATTGAGAAATCGCCGGCCGGTCAAGGGTCGGCAAAAACTAACCGGACTCGAATAGGAATTAATCGGCGGTCGCGCAGCTCTGAAACTTCGTTTATTACGCGTTAAACCTTTATCTCTGTTTTATTAGTTTTAGTAATTTAGGCGAAATGTTTTCACTTGGAAAATGTAGCAGAGAACATGCCACCACTATCAATATTTAGGGTAAATTTGACAAAGAAGAAAAAGTACCTATTTTTGAATTATACAGGAAAATTAGATAAAAAAACATAGAAACACTTACGAAAACCACACAATATATAAAACAAGACAGAAAGAAATAAACCCGAATTGTGTTCGTGTTCGTAAAAACCAACACAATTATATTGTTTAACTAGTTTTCCGCCCGTGGATTCACCCGCGCGTAATTTCTTTTTTGAATTCCCTTCTTCCACTTTTCCGGGATCAAAAGTACCCACCGGTATAGTGTAGCATTCCAACAGTGAAAGAATTATACAAATCGGTTCAGTAGTTACGGAGCCTATTCAATACAAACAAACAAACAATCACATCTTTCCTCTTTATAATATTAGTATAGATGTTTTCAAGTACACATAGAGTATACAAATGTACCTAATACGTTCGTAATAGTTTATCTGTCAGATATCAATGATGCCTTTTTGCAAAAATTTGCCCATTTTGAAAATCTTTTTTTCAAAAATACAAGAAAATTTTCTGCCACTGGTGAAACTATCCCTTAACATCGCAGCCTTTTAGTTAAGTTCACTGTGTAAATTGCCCCGGACACCAGTCGTGGCAAAAACAAGGCTGCATCCTCCTGCATCCGTGTTACCTGCGCGACGTGCAGCCCAATGCAATATGTCCGCAGCGCCACTCAGCGGCTAATGGAAGCTAGGGTTTTCGGGTAATTGTGAATTATGAAGGCTTTCCGGACAACTGGATTATTGTTAGTAGCTGCTACAATTGGGTTTTGAATGCGGTGACATTTTGCCAAAGTTTTGACGTGTAAATGAATTTTATTGTTAAATCAAGTTGCAAAATAAATACTTTGATTTTGATCTAAGGGTCCTAGATTTAATCCTGGGTTCAGGATTTATGTTGGTTTTTGCAAACACAGCTCAGTGGTAAACACCAACCCGAGTTTGGTAAGCGTGATGTTTAAACCTGTGTCTATCAATTGTTTCAATGATGAGGGCCTTGGCACTACCCACATTTCTAGGCTTTACTTTACTTTAAAGACTATAGCAAGCGTGAAAGTCTTTAACGCGTAGAAGTAGAGCAGTAACATAAATTACCCCGGACACCAGTCGTGGCAAAAACAAGGTTGCATCCTCCTGCATCCGTGTTACCTGCGCGACGTGCAGCCCAATGCAATATGTCCGCAGCGCCACTCAGCTAATGCAGCGAGGCTGCACGAGCGATGCCGACCTCAGGGTAATTGTCATTATGAAGGCTTTCCCAAAGCTTTCCGGACAACTGGATTATTGTTAGTCACTGCAATAATTGATTTTTGTATTGGACTATTTTAGTAGAGTAAAATTGGGAAGATACTTAACATAGCCGTACTTAATTTTTTGACTAGGACGGAATACTCATACTATACAAGTGAGATTATTTTAACAATCGAGAAAAATTTGTGTTGGTTTATTTTTTATACTAGATCTGTTGGCAGACAAGCACGCAACACACCTGACCAGTCGGACTCTGAAAAAGTCCTACCACCAACCAGAGGCGGGAATCGAACCCACGACCTCCGGGTTTTATACCCGAGCGGCTTAGCCAGTGTTCCACGGAGGCAGTTTTTACGAACACGAACACAATTCGGGTTTGTGATCACCAATCTTGGCAAGCGTGGTGATTTAACCGGCATGCAGGTAGATGTTATGACGTAGGCATCCGCTATGAAAGGATTTTGATCAATTCCCACGGGAACCAAGCGGGTGAAACCGCGGGCGGCCGCTAGTTCAATGATAAAGGTCTTTTCCCTGCAGTGAGCTATTATAAGGTCGACAATATTTTATATGATTACTAATTGCTTATATTTTGTTTTATATGATTCATTATTATTGTGATTTTGTTCTATATTGATTAGTCATGCTATCCACACATGAGTAGGCTGTAACTCCCCAATTACAGCCGACACCTGTTTACTCGTGTCTCATTTGTAGCACCTACTCTTCGAACCTCTGTTTTGTTTGACAAATAAAATAAACATTTATAAATTAAGACATCCTACTAATATTATAAATGCAAAAGTCTGGATGTTTGGATGTTTGTTTGTTACTCAATCACGCCTAAACAGCTGAACGGATTTAGATGAAATTTGGCACACGTGTAGTTTATAACCCGGATTAGGACATGGGCTATAGAATTCCAACGGGAAACGTCTCATTCCCACGAGATATTTGAAAAAAGAAATTACGCGCGGGTGAAACCGCGGGCAGAAAGCTAGTTTAAAGTTATAGCTATGAAAATAATGTATTGTGGAAATCCACCTCCAACAACAACAATGCCTTTAATTTTACAGTCTGTCAACTCCACCCTTATAAATGCGAAAGGTATAAATTGAGTGCCTCTTTTCCCTAAAAATCGACTGAAACTTTATTTAAATTTGCACCACAAAATCTCAACGAAAAAAAACTCCAAGAACTAAACACCGGTTGACACTTGTCACCGGTCTACCTGAGTGCTGTGCGAGAGGGAGGGACGTATACAATACTGTATACGAGAGAAAGGGATAGAAGACTGGCTAATGAGCCTGCCACCCCTTGTCAAAAGTTGAAAATGGTTGAAAACATGAAGATGTGTGAAAGTTGTAGTCTTACCGTTAATAGGGGATGCCTAATGCAAGTATGAGGTCGGTTTGACCCTTTCGACGGTTGGGGACTACTTCTAAGCTTGACCAATGGCTAGGTGAGCACCATTATGGAGTAAAAACCATGGTACAACAGACAACTGTACTAAAGTAAAAGTTTCATAAACCCTTGTCATCTGTATGTCCCACTGAGCCTCAACCATAGTATACAAGTCTTCGATAGGCTGTCTAACACTCTAACTTTGTGCAACGTTTTTTTAAATATTTAAGTTTCGTAACATATTTCCATACAAATTACTATGGACATTACATTATATCGTTTTATAATATAATTAATTTCGTTGACATCTATTTTATATATATAAAAGAAAGTCGTGTTTATTACGACACTTATAACTCGAGAACGGCTGGACCGATTGCCATAGTTTTTGATCTGTTGGATTTGTTTCCGTCCCGAATAGCAGAATACATCTTAAAAAAGAAAGGATTTTGATCAATTAAACGGGAACAGGAACCACGCGGGTGAAACCGCGTGCGGCCGCTAGTAATTAATAAAAACGTGTTGTTGAAGATAAAACTAAGGTTTTATCCTCCGATGGCGCCCGTTTCACAGAACAAGAAAAATTTCTCTTGCGTTTGGTAGTGACCCTGTCCTATGCACCAGGGTTCGTGGGTTCGAATTCCACCCAGGACAAACACTTATGTAATGAACATTTGAGTTTGTTCTGTATCTAGATGTTTATTTGTATTTAAGTATAATATATTTGTGGTACCTTCGTTGTTTCTGACACACATAACACAAATGCTTATGCTACTTACGTTGGGTTCAGATCAATGTATGTACCTATGTAATGTTGTCAAATATCGATTATTATTAACACGTTTACTGCATTATGAATCGTTCGAAACGCATGCGACCTCATAATGCAGAGAATGTGTTAATATGAGAATGTTGTGGTTTCTGTACAAAAGCAATCACTACTAAGACAGTATATCTGTATCTTTTGTTTATTCCATACGATATTCCCGGCATAAAACAAAGCATTATCGCCCTACCAAGCCTCATAACGGCCTCAGCATATTTACCGACGCCACGGTCACCTACATTATTACTAAGCTCGCAAACAAGTGAAAGAATGGTTGACCACTGTTGTGTCCTTTACAACAAAAAGGCACAGAGTAATGATTTATAAGACAAAATCAAACTGTTGTGTAATAAATTCAGCTGGGTGATAGTTGTAGATACTACTCGTGTTTTTTTTTATACTATGTCAGTTGGCAGACAGACACGCAGCCCACCTGATGGTAAGCGGCCACTGCGGCCTATTCCATTGAGGGACACTTCACCAGGAAGCGTCACTCAATGTGCTGCCAGACTGTAGGCTCATCTGATTTTCGAGCCTTTGATTTCAAGATTTAAGCCATAAGCCATATACCATAGCATCTTAGGTAAAGCATATCATATCAATATGGTGAAAAAGAGACCCCATAAAATGTAACTCTATAAGACCTGTATTCACTTTGATTAGTGCGAGTGCAGGATTAGGAGAAAATATATGTACTTGCACTAATCAATCGCTGTTCACACATATGTTCCTTTAATCACTAATCAGAGTGAACTAAGGCCTAAAGGTCGAACTCCAATGAAAAAACCATCAATAAGCCTGACTGAATTCTGTTTATAAAACGTATCGTATATCTGTGGTATTGGATTCATCCGCAGCTAAAATTATCTTTCTCTTTTTTTTTTTTTTTTTTTTTTTTCGCTTGTGGCAACACTCGGGTTGACAGCTGATCTGCTGTGCTCCCGTATTTAAATTAAATAATAATTAGATTTTTCGCATATTTACGGCTAAATAACGCTCACTAAACATAACTAAGTGTATAACTAATTATAATACATGTTAATTAGTGCGTAAGTTGAGTGTCAGTGCTACTAAACCAGTGTAATAAAGGTGACGAAATTTCCTAACGGTTATTTCGACACTTTGAAAATTGTTAATCATTATCTTCTCTTCAGGTAAACATTGTATATTATTACTAAAATAAAATATTATAGATCAATATATTTCGTTAAATCTCAGATAGTCGTACGCGCAAAGGTTAATTTTATTACAAAATACCTTCATAAGTTGTTCGATCGACGCTTTGGGAATCTTTGTTTACATTCCGCTTTGCGATTCGTTTTAACGTAAATAAATACCAAAATGCAGACCCGCAGTACCTTAGCTCGCCAACTTGACCTAGCTTTAAAAGAATTAAAGGTGTCTAAGGAGTTGATCGACCAATTTCACCAGGAAAGAGACGATAATGAGAAAGAAATGTTAGAGGTTTTGAACAGAAATACTGTTTTAAAAAAAAGAGATGGCTGAGTTGCACACACAGTACATTCTAACTATTGACGACCGGGATAGGTTACAAGGCATAGTTGACGAATTTGGCGAGTGCAGCGAGGACTACGTGCGTGGCCTCAGGCGCATCACCATGCTGGAGCATGAGCTACAGGAGGCCCACCACCACATATCGCACATGGAGTCCGAGAAGACAGACGCCCTGGTCGACCAAAGCCAGAGCCTATTCAGCGAATTAGTTAACAGTGCACCCAGCCTGGTTTCTGCTGCTACTGACATACCTACAATTGATTTAACAAATGAATCAAAACTAAATTCCTTGCCCTCAGTAGGAATAGTCAAATGCAGCAAAAACAAGTATAAAAAATATGTAAAAATCAATAAGTTTATAAAAAGAACACAAAAATTAATCAAGAAACAAAAATGTATGTTTAAAAGTGTAAAATATATTAATGAGAGGAGGCGTTTAGGTGATGAATTAGATGTTTATTCTATAATGTTAGAGAATAATAAAGTGTCACATGAAGAAAGTGTAAAATTGTTCCAACAAGAAATATACAGCCTTCAGGAAAAATTAGAAACAATTACAAGTAGATATAATTATAATAAAAAAGAGTATGAGGAACATGTTTTGGCCTTGAAGAAGCTCATGGACAATTCAGATTCAAACCATCATAATATTAGTAAAAACAATTGTCCACTGAGTACTCGGTCAGAAAATGAGTCATCATCCTCTCACTATCCATTTAACTTGGATAGTAATAAATCCAATTATGTTATGTTTAGTGATGACGTTGGTAAACATATGGGCCAATTTTTAAGTACCCAATTAATTGAGCCTGTTATCAATTACTGCTCACCAGAATCTTCATATGATTATATTATTGATAAAATTATTAATTATAAATTTAATCCTAATACAACCTTAATAATATTAATTGGTAACAGGGGTAATCTGAACAAAGGAAAATTAATAAATCATTTTAATAACTTATGTTCTCTAAATGTAAAGAAAATTATCTTGTTCACATTACCTTATTTATCAGGTGTGCCACAAGTAGAAAACGACCTAAGATATAAATTAAATATGTGCCTTGACACTATGACATTTTCTAATGAAAAATTTCATTTAATTGACATAAATAAAATAATTAAAAACTATAGTATACATGCGACAAAGGATAAATACTATCCTAGTAATTATTGTAAACGACAGATAGCTGTGTCGCTATCTTATTTTATTATTAATTCAGCCAAGAACTTGGCTAACAAGCCTGCTTCTATTGAGCAGAGCAGTAGATCTGACATCAATCAGACTTTGGATTTTAATCCAAGTAATTTAAATTAAATCATAAGACAAAAGAGGACATCTCTTGCAAACCTATTACAGTGACGAAGGATAAGTCTTGTAATTTTTTTAATTTAGTTCATCAAAATATACAAGGCTTCTCTGGTAAGGAACTTGAAATAGGTTTATTCTTAGACTGTATGAATATACATGTCTTATGTTTAACCGAACACTGGTTAAGACAAGAAAATTGCTTAATAAGTATAGATAATTTTAGGCTAATTAGTTCGTTCATGAGAAAATCTGCTATTCGTGGTGGGTCACTTTTATTGGTACATAACAAGTTAAAATGTAAAGAACGTAAAGATATAGTAGCACTTTCAATTGAGCGAACTATAGAAGTAGCATGTGCAGAGCTAGAACAATATATTATAGTTTGTGTGTATAGACCCCCGGCTTCAGATTATAGTATATTTGAAACCACAATGGAGGAGATACTCAAGAAAACCTGTATGTCAAATAAAAAAGTTGTTGTATGTGGAGATTTTAATGTAAATATTCTGGAAGGTTCACAATTGGCCGTAAGATTTGTTAACCTGTTTAAGTCATTTAATTTAGTAAATCTCTTTACTGAACCTACCAGGATCACACCCACTTCTGCCACCTGCTTAGATAATATATTTTGTAATAATAAGGTAATTGATAAGAAAATTATTAACTGTATCCAATCAGATCATAGTGGCCAGCAAGTTAAATTTGAACACTGTGCTGCCTCTAAATCTGTAGACATCATTTGTAGGCCTGTCACTGAGAGACGTAAAGATAAATTTAAAAGCAACATTGATAGAAAAATATCTGATATTTCTCTTCGTGGTGGTGATGTAGATACTCTTTATGAAAATTTATTTGGCTTGCTAACTTCTGAGTTTGACTCAATATTTACTAAAAAGACAATAAAAACTAATAATTCTAAAGCTTCATTCAATGACTGGGCAACTAAAGGTATTTATAAGAGTAGACATAGATTATATGAACTGTATGGTTTAAAAGCATGTTCTAAAGATCCAAAGGTCATAGAATATGTTAAAAACTATTCCAAGATTTTTAAGAAAGTATGTTATAAAGCAAAATCTATTTACTTGCGTAACAAAATAAATAAGTCAAGTAACAAAGTCAAAGCTACTTGGAATATAATTAATAAAGAGACATGTAAATTAAAGCCATACGAAAGCGACTATTCCTTAAAAGTTAACAATGAAATTCTTAAATCTGATATAGAAGTCGCTAATGCCTTTGAAACTTTTTTCTCAAATATACCTATTATAACAACTAGTCAATTAAATTCTAGCTCACACCAAGCTCAAATTTTATTAGCTTCGAGTGTAGCTGAATGTCAGATTCCGTTTAAATTTGATTATATAAACCCAAACACAATTTTGAAAACGTTCAAAGAACTGAACATGAAAAAAACCGAAGACTTATGGGGCATCTCTACTGATATAATGAAAACAGTAATTGATGTTATTTCACCCCATTTAGCATTCATTTTTAACAAATGCATTGATGAAAGTCAATTTCCCAATTTGATGAAGTACAGTAAAATAATACCTTTATTTAAATCGGGCAATAAAAGTGACCCATCCAACTTCAGGCCAATTTCTATTTTACCATCTTTAAGTAAAATTTTTGAAAAAATTATGTTTAATCAATTACTTGAACATTTCAACATCAATAATTTACTTCATAAAAAGCAATATGGTTTTACTAAGAACAAAAGTACAACCGATGCGGGAATTGAACTTATTAAACATATCCTTGATGCTTGGGAAGGTAAACAGAACGCAATAGGTATTTTTTGTGATTTATCAAAGGCATTTGATTGTGTTGACCATACAATATTACTTGATAAATTAAAACATTACGGTGTCTCCAACGCTGCCATGAAACTAATTGAATCGTATCTCACTGACAGGATACAAAGAGTCAATATCAACAATATTAATTCGTGTGGTGCTAAACTGAGAATGGGCGTGCCACAAGGCTCTATACTGGGCCCTTTGCTATTTTTGATTTATATAAACGATCTACCATACTACACCGGGGACCTCTGTGAGATAGTTCTGTTTGCTGATGATACTTCTTTGATATTTAAAACAGATAGAAATGAAAAAACATTTGACAAGGTAAACAGGGCTCTGTCGCGAGTGTCACAATGGTTTAACACAAACAACTTATCACTAAATGCAAAGAAAACGAAATGTGTTAAATTTATGATGCCTAATGTAAAACAGATGGATACATTCATTACTATGAATGATGAGCAATTAGAAATAGTTAATGATACTTTGTTTTTAGGAATTAATATTGATTCCAAACTTCAATGGGGTCCTCATATTACTGCATTAGCAGCAAGACTTAGCTCAGCTGCTTATGCAGTAAGAAGAATAAGATATATCACTGATGTTGAAACGGCAAGATTGGTTTATTTTAGTTATTTTCATAGTGTCATGTCATATGGTCTACTGTTGTGGGGCTCTGCTGCTGACATCGAGTCTATATTTATATTACAGAAAAGAGCTATTCGTGCAATCTACAACCTTAGACCTCGTGACTCGCTCAGAGGTCTATTTACACAAATTAACATTTTAACCGTTCCTTCGCAATACATTTTTGATTGTTTAATGTATGTTCGGAAGAATTACAATAATTTTCTAAAAAAATCCGACTGTCACAAATTTAACACAAGGAATAAGCACAGACTTGCCGTTCCTAATGTCAGGCTTCATAAAACAGGAAAGTCATTTGTTGGACTGAGCATTAAACTATTTAACAAAGTACCACAACGTCTTGTAGAATTACCTTTAAATAAATTTAAAGTCATAATTAAAGATTACCTTATGAGGAAAGATTACTATAAAGTAGAAGATTACTTAAATGACAAGACTCTGTGGACATGAAACACATTTGCTTCTCTGCACATCTACTCTTATGCTTATTTATTGTACTTATTACATATATTATTATTAAGTTGACATTATATTGTTATTAATTTGACATTATATTATTATTAAGTTATTATTGTACAACACAAAATGATTTAAAAAAGGCTATCATATGTAACTGTTGAGTTTCTTGCGGCACTTCTTCTCAACAGCAGGCCATTCATTCACGTCGAAGTGCTGGTAGGAAAAAAAGTTTATGACGTGCAAAAGAATTTCTTGGTAAATCAAATTGCAAAATAAATACTTTGACTTTGACTTTGACTTTGACTTTGACTTTGACTTTGTTCCAGACCGGGTCAAAATGGTGCCATCAAGGACCTGCCTTTTGTTATTCACCATCCAGCTGCTATCCGTCGTCTCAGCTCAAGAGATGGACAAGCGAGTCCCTCAAGGCTTCGTCGGCATGAGAGGAAAGAAGTTCGAAACCGAATCGACCGAGCAATTCTACAAACGAAAACCGCAGTTCTTCGTTGGAGTCAAAGGAAAGAAGAGTATATTTGACCTTCTAGAACAGGAGCAGAAGAGAGTGCCCATGGGTTTCGTTGGCATGAGAGGCAAGAAAGAACTCTTCCCCGATAATTACTATCCGGAGAATTACGAATACGTACCTAAGAGAGGTGGGTCTTTGATCGGTCAGATAGACTACGCGTCAAGTGACGAGGATAAGAATTTTAACAGTAACGAATTCCCTCTTTTGAACGAGCTTCTTACCGAGTACTTGAACAAGGTAGAGCGGTCGCCCAGCCTTGAAACTGCTACCGATTTAGTGCAGGAAAACAGCAACGATTTTTCCAACGAAAGGATTTCGAATGAGATCGACAAGCGCGCTGCGAACATCCATCAATTCTTCGGGGTTCGCGGGAAGAAATCTCTTCAGAACAAACGTCCTTATGACTTGACCTTCCGGGGTAAATTCATTGGTGTCCGCGGCAAGAAGGATCTGAAGAACAGTGGCGCGCAGGAGATCAGGTTTTTGCTGGGGTCCAACGGACCCTGGCCGAAGAGAAAGGCCCAGATGGGGTTCGTCGGCATGCGCGGCAAGAAATGGAATGACGGTAAGCGCGCTTTGTTTAAACGTTAATCATATACGATGACACGACTTTTTAGTTTTTCTTAAGGTTTCTAATACATTTAGCAGTTTAAGTGGGTTGGTTATTAAGTTTCCGTTGTAAAACCAAAAATAGCGTGTGATGCTATCCAGCACGACCACGGATGATTATTTTAATTTGAATGTGGTACATATTCATAAAAAGTAATGTACTTTTATGTACTCCACAATTTAAAATTTGTACTCTCATACTTTCGCTAATATAACTAGTGTTGCCCAAATGCAAGAACAAGACGAGACTTAGCCAGTCTTGGTCTTGGTCTTGCGCCAATACACCTGGTCTTGGTCTTGGTCTTGGTCTTGCGCCAATACACCTGGTCTTGGTCTTGGTCTTGGTCTTGCGCTCCCAGTCTTGGTCTTGGTCTTGGTCTTGCAGCAAGAGTCTTGCAAGTCTTGCAATTACCTATTAGTCTATTACTATTTATTAAAGTTTACTTTAAATCTTAGAAAAACGTATTAGAATTGGAACATTGTGAGCTTGAATTAACATAGCCATAGTAAAGATCAAGCAGATTAATAAATAACTGAAGATTTGATAAGAAATTCGAAAAATCAACTGACCTATATGTCGTTTTCCATGGAAGTAACTGTTTCTTAATAAACACGTGCGCGTGTATCATAACCAGTTACTTCCGAAAAGCGGCAAATTTCTTTGAGAAGTAAGTACAAAACCTTTGATGCCGCATTATCAAAGTGCCGATGGTTAAAACATAACTATGCATGCACTCAGTTTGATTTTAATAGATATTTTTTTATTCGCTATGTTTATGGTATTAGTCGTAATGCGCATAGGTCCAGTTTTTCATATTCTTTGATACAGTTTTTTGCGTCTCATAGAATTCCTAAGCGTACCTACCTATACACCGAACTGTTACACCTAACTACTCAGTGAAATAGCGCTAAGTCCTAGCTGCAAGACGCAAGAGTCTTGCAGGCTATGTCTTGTTCTTGCTCAAGTCTTGCACGGTCAGTCTTGGTCTTGGTCTTGCTAAAAATACGCGGTCTTGTTCTTGGTCTTGGTCTTGCAAAAACGCAAGAACAAGACCAAGACTGCAAGACCAAGACTGAATTTGGGCAACACTAAATATAACACATAGGCCGTGGTCCTGCTAGGTGGAACCTTCCTGGCATGACCACAATAGATTTTAGTATTTTTATAAACTATATGATGAAAAATTACGTAGATTTAATTGTACTCAAATGTACTCCATTACATTGGCCATTTTGAGCACTCTTTAGCCCGTTTAAGGCTGCGTTTCCACCAAAGCGGAGATTGTGCGGTGTGCTGCGTGCTGTGTTTTTAACGCAATTCTAATGGTTGTTTATTTTATCCTTTTTGTAATAAAGCAATTCTATTGGTTGTTTAAAAACATCTCCACTCCGCTCGACACATCTCCGCTTTGGTGGAAACGCAGCCTTAAACGGGCTAAAGAGTGCTCAAAATGGTCAATGTAATGGAGTACATTTGAGTACAATTAAATCTACGTAATTTTTCATCATATAGTTTATAAAAATACCAAAATCTATTGTGGTCATGCCAGGAAGGTTCCACCTAGCAGGACCACGGCCTATGTGTTATATTAGCGAAAGTATGAGAGTACAAATTTTAAATTGTGGAGTACATAAAAGTACATTACTTTTTATGAATATGTACCACATTCAAATTAAAATAATCATCCGTGGTCGTGCTGGATAGCATCACACAAAATAGATGGTTTATGTACCGGGTTGTACTGGGTTCAATTCCTGGATCGTGCAACACTTGTGTCATCACCAATCCGCATTTGACAAGCGTGGTAAATGTGTCCAGCATTCATAATTTCGACGCTGACTTAATTTAAATGATGAAAAACTTGCTTTACATTTTAACGGACATTAAATAAAATAATAAATGTCTCTGGACATTATTCACACACAGCGCCATCTAGCCCCAAACTAAGCATTAGCTTGTGCTATGGGTGCTAGACAACGGATAAACATTACATAAATACTTTTTTTTTTGTAAATACATACATATTATACATAGAAACACCCAGACCGATACAAACAGACATGTTCATGCACACAAATGTTTGTACCGTGCGGGAATCGAACCCGCGACCTCTGGTGTGGCTCGATTTCACGCGGGTTCGAAAAATCGTGTTTTTGAAAGACTGTCGTGTTTTGACTGACTGATGGCCTAAAACGGTTTCTTTTGTGAAATAATACACCCCTAATGATAAATTCCGAAGGGGTTAGTGCTCAAAGTAGGAAAAAAACAACATTAGTGTTACACGAATGAGTTGGGTGATTACACTAATGAAAATTTATTAAACACAAATGGTGTTAATAACCCTAATGATGTTTTGATTAAATTATAAAAAATGTGTAACTTTTGAATGAGTAATTAAAATAAGAAGACCCGGATCTAAACAGTAGTAATTATACCTAAATATTTTTTAACACAAAAACACATTCTAATGTGAAAATATCCTCAAATTACCGACCAAATAGCCATCACCTCAATTCTCTGTATGATAATAGAGCGTATAATTAATAACCGCTTGCTTGCTTATTTAAAAGGTAACGATCTCCTATGTGACTCTCAATTCGTGTTTGATAAGTAGTTCTACAATGGACCTTCTTGGTTACGCACGCGAAGCATTTATAGAGCGAGACCACAGTAAGGCCATTGCTGTCCTTGGACATATCAAAGGCATTTAACAAGGTCTGGCACCAAGCCCTTGTTGGCAAACTTCCTTTCTATGGGATCCCCGTTCCAGTTTATGTTTGAATAAAACATTTTCTGACTGGACGTCGCATCAGAATAGTTGTTGAGTTCACCTCCGATTTACTTGAAATAAATGCTGGCTCCTACCAGAATTTTAGGCTATGCCAACTATAGCACGGTAGTCGAGAAGTACTTGTCCAGTGCATGTACAAGAAGTGGTGAAACTGAGACCTTTAGAGCTGGCATGGTGGACGAACTAAATCATTCTCTTCAAATTGTCTTAGTCTGGGCTGGGTAGATGCCAATTAGGTCAGCTTTAACCATCAAAACACAGACATTATTTTAATCATTTTACAGAAGATATATTCCACCAAAAGGAGTGCTTTTGAGCTAACTACAACTTTTCGTGGTATATCCATCCCTCTGGCTGTCTTCAGGTCCTTGGTATGAAAGTATCGAGAGCCTCTTTATAGAATCTGTAACAATAAATATGCTTCTAAAAAGCTCGGCAAACTATTCAGGATCCTAAAACTTTCAGAACTTAAGTCCGTTAGTGCTTAGAGTATTGCTGCCATCTTTAAGATGGTTTTCTCGACGCCAGCTGGCTGCCTTGGACTCTATTGAGCAGAGTGTAAAGAGGCTTATCGGCGACAATGCTTTGTTTAAGAGCTTGCAGAGTCTCGATCATCGTGGAAATATTGTTTGCCCCTCCATCTTTTACAGGCTCCACTTTGATGAATGTGCTTCTCAGATGCATGATATTAATTCTACCAGCTACAATTCATTACCGAACGACTAGCCTCGGACAGAGGCCCCATCTTGGTGCTCTGTCGGGTCACCTCATCTCAGATTCGCTCCCTCAGAAAAACGCTAAGCCTAGCTCTCTTCAAAGCTCGCTGAGCGACTTTAATCTAATGGACCAACCGTGCCGAAGTGTCCGCGTATCAGCTCCGTATTTCATGACATGAGACGCAGGTGTTATGCATAGTTTTCATGTAATATTAAAGTACCCATGAGAAACAATTTCATTCGTGTAAAAATGAATTTCATTAGTGTTACATAAAAATCGACACGAATGAAGCGACACAAATGACATTTTTAACGAAATCCTAAAGTTTTGTTTAAGGAATTGTTCCAGACACCAACAGAAAGTATATCGAAACATGCGTGTTTATGTGGCTAACCATCAGGCAATGAATTGAATTTTTAGCTAAAATACTTTTAATATAGTAATAATAAACACGAATGAATTTTTTTTTGTCTAAACACTGAAATCAAAACTAATGTTGATATCCTAGCAAAATGAAGCGCGTGGCGCGTACCGTCACCTAGGTGTCTTCGAGTGCGACTGATGCTGTACTAGGTTGCATTGAAGGTTCCACAGAAAACCAACAGGAATGTTTGTAAATGGACAGTTATTTATGGTCTACACTAATGAGTGAAAAAACGGGGTCGCACATTCAAGCCCCGGGAAATTATATTTCTAGATTGTGCTTATTAAAACTACAGATGCTGTCTGACTATACGTTTATCAAAGTGTTAGGGGAAAACAAAAAACTAAGATTTCCCAGAGGAATTAATTTAAAAAAATATATGTTTTGATGAACAACCGGAAATGGAACCACGTACCACAAATGAAAATATGGACTTTTTTGCAATATTGTCTGAAATGTTTAACAGATAATGTAATATTACTGCTTGCGTCATATAAATAATTAGCCTAAGTACATAATGAAACAAAAACATGGCAATTCAATGGCATATTTTTGAAGTTATTTCACGGAACATGTTTTTCGAACCCGCGTGAAAACGAGCCGTGTAATAGCCGACTTCTCGACCATTACACCAAATAGCTCGTCAAATAGGCTTATAGTTACAATTTGACCACCTCCGTGGAACAGTGGCTAAGCCGCTCGGGTATAAAAACACGGAGGTCGTGGGTTCGATTCCCGCCTTGGGTCTGGTTGGTGGTAGGGCTTTTTCAGAGTCCGACTGGCTAGCTACCACCCCCACATGTGAAATCTGCCGCCATAACAGCTCTGGCTGTGTTCCGGCAATATTAATGTGGGAGCCAGTACACTTGAAATCAGAGGCTCGAAGATCAGATGAGTCTACAGTCTGGCAGCACATTGAGGGACGTTTCCAGGTGAAGCGTCCCTCAATGGAATAGGCCGCAGTGGCTGCTTACCATCAGGTGGGCTGCGTGCCTGTCTGCCAACTGACTTAGTATAAAAAAAAAATTCTTCTTGCTACTAAGTAGTGGGACAAATGGGAAGTCTTCCTAACGGGAATAAACCAGTTAGGGTTTTTTAAAATAGCCGTTGAATCTCTACAGTTGTAAGTGAACGATTTTTTGTATGACCTAATTATGTACTAACAAACAAAGCCGAAAACCCTGTTCTAAATTGCAAATAGGCAAAACAAGCAAAATTTATGGCTCGTCCTAAATAGGTACTCTTCCTTCAAAATATTCGCCAGCGGGCATAAAGTATGGGCTTCTGAAAGTCAGAAAAACCAACCTTTAAAAGAGCAAGTTTACTTTTAAAACTCCCCACTCAATGGTTCCTTAGGAAAAAGTTAATCTCCTTATAAAGGACACCTGTTAGATGTCAATATTTAAGACTTTTCATCGAAATATTCTGTCCACGTTGGGTTTACGTTAAAAACTTTATAGATTGGTTAGTTTTAAAACATTTTAAGGAAACGATCTTTTGGTTAAGTCGGCAAAGTTATAATTATAGTGAGCGAAACTTGTAAAGTATAAGTTTCAGAACTTATCTGTGCAATTTTATACTTAGGAGTTTCTTATTAGTTTGCTAATAGTTTCTATTTATACTTATGTTTTGGTTGCTTTTAAAATCTTAACATTGAAGAAAATGGTACTTCATAATAAGTAAAGACGATTTTACATTCTACTAATCCTACTATCCTACTAATCCTACTAATATTATAAATGCGAAAGTCTGGATGTTTGGATGTTTAAATGTTTGGATGTTTGTTCCTCAATCACGCCTAAACGGCTGAACGGATTTTGATGAAATTTGGCACACGTATAGTTTATAACCCGGAATAGGACATAGGCTATTAAAATTCCTACGGGAAACGTCTCATTCCCGCGGAAATATCAATTTTGAAACTACTGAACCGATTTAAATAATTCTTTCACTGTTGGAAAGCCTATCCCCGGTGAACATAGGGTACTTTTGATTTTGGAAATGTGGGGGGAAGGGGGGATATTTGAAAAAGAGATTACGCGCGGGTGAAACCGCGGGCGGAAGGCTAGTGTTATATTATAAATGACAGTTTGTGAGGATGGATGGATGTTTGTCCTCTTTCACACTCAAACTACTAGGTACTTGATGTCATATTTATGTAAGTACTGTAGTTTCTGATCAATTAACTTGTGCATTTTTCTTTTCAGAATCAAGCTTGGAGAACGAGACGCCTAACTAAGGTCATCGACCTGCCCTCAAGACTTCAGCCTATAACATATCCTACATTAAGACGAAGGGACTCCCGCCAATTGGTACCTATCTAAGAAAGGCTTATTCTAGCTCAGTTCCGCTAAGTAACTTCTAGTCAGTATGGAAACATTACGCATAGCATTTAAGGCTCTAATCAGAGTTGCCCAACTATCGATAGTTTCGCTATCGATAGTTGACCTTGAAAAATAGTAACAATATCGATAGTGCTATCGATAGTATCGATAATATCGATAGTATCGATACTATCGATAGCCCAATCCAGGCAATACTATCGCGGGTAAGCAGTACTATCGATAATATCGATAGTATCGATACTATCGATAGCCCAATCCAGGCAATACTATCGCGGGTAAGCAGTACTATCGATACTATCGATAGTATTGTTGATCCATAGTTAAAAAACTATCGATAGTATCGATAGTATCGATACTATCGATAGTATCGATACTATCGATAGTATCGATACTATCGATAGTATTGCCTGGATTTGGGCTATCGATAGTATCGATAGACTATCGATACTATTGATATGACGTCAACTATCGATAGACTATCGATAGTTTAGCGATAGTGGACTATCGATGGGCAACTCTAGCTCTAATGTGTGAAACACAATACTAAGCCCTTAGTCATAATTTGGTCTTCTTTTTTCTCTCTCCAATCGTTTTTCCTGACCTAAATTACAAAAAATATCGTTTATTGCAATTTAGGTAACAACTCAAGAACACCTAACTGTATCAGTCTGGACGACCTCCTTCAAATCGAATAGTGCAAGGCTAAACTTGCACTGACTTTTTCATATGCCACAAACACGAGAATTCTGAATGAAAAAAATCTCGATAGTATTATATGTATATAGATCACACTTATTCTGAACCCAAGAAATTTAAAAAACTTCGTTTCACCATTACGTGATCGTATTTATACATTTGGAAATTGATTGGTGAAATGGGACATCGATTCACCAACATAATAAAGCTTTGATAAGAGAACGAAAAGGGCCGGTTTGAACTTTCTATGGTTTTCAATAACTTTTCAACTGTTTGTCGAAAGCTTAATAATTTCGTTGTAAACATTAATAACTTCAAATGTCTATTAATAACTGCTTTGTTTTCATTAAAATATAAACGTTGACGTTCGCTTTTCCTATTTCGACAGTCCAAATACAAAAATAGAATAGGTATCTCCTTAAATATCAAATACGATGGAAAATGCTATGCGTTGTGTCGTTAGGTAAAGAAATATAATCTAGTTAATCTGAGATCAATGTAAAGTAACTTATTTTTATTCTATGAAATAAACATTGTTTCTAACTAAAAATATTTTTTAGATTTTTCTAAAAATCTCTAAATGGTGTTAAAATTTGTCTTATTGTTGATGGCTAGCATAATATTAATAATGTTAATAACTAAAATATCCTTAGATAGATTCATGGTGAAAATTTTCAAATTGTAAAAATACCTATTTTAATGAAATTATCTTTAGGTAAACGATTTGAAACAAATTCAGTAAGCATTTAATATCGATGTTTATTTAGAGTAAAAGAATATCTTATTGTACCTTAAAACAAACTTGAAAGTATATAAATTTGCATTTTGTTGAGGCTGGCAAAATGTAACAGTGTAACATATAAATAAAATGGAAATACTAATAAATGCAGTTGCCAATTTTAATTTGTTTCTGTAAACCCAAAAATATAATTTGGACAACTTTAGTTTGAGCACCATGTCCCTAGTAATGGAGGAGGCTACAATACTATTCTTGAGGACACTTAAAAAGAAAGGATCACTTAATAACTACCTAACTACCACTAACTGACCAGAATGAAGGTGAAAAAACCTGCTTAGTACTTACATCAAATCGTCTCATTACGATTAACTTTATTTCATATGTATGTAGGTACTTGTTAGAAAGGGCTGGCGACGCTTAAATGCATTGCCTCTAGTGTTGAAATGTCAACGGTGATTTGCCTCAGTCATCCTTGTGGCCTGGCTGGGCCATACTTTTAAGTTCAACGAAGTAATGCGAAATGAATTACAATTACATATTCGTCTCTTCAGAAACAATGATAATGGTCTTACTAAAATTCAAAGACATTTGAGATTATGTTAGGTAGAGTATAGTCGCAAAAGAGAAATCTAATTAGTTTGAATAGTTTTACAAGTAAAACGATTACATTTGAACTATAATTAAATTGTTCTGTAAAGCAACTGCGTAAGACTTGAAATCATTTAATCCTTAAGCCTTTGAGACACTTGTGTTCAACCTAGGACTTATCAAAAAATATATAACTACTGTTATAGAATAGTCATCTTCTTTATCAGATATTTTTTTAGATAAAGCAAGTTGATTTACAGAAATTACAGACCAATTTAATTTATATTTAGTCAGATTTCACCTGTTAGGACGGAAACAAAAGTGTCAACATCTTCAAGTTAGGACTATTGAGGCTTGTATTATGATTAATCAATAAGGGTGCAACTAAGTGGCTTTAAACGCCCTAAGCAATGATGTTGATCGAAGGCCCTAAGATTCAAAGTTATATAAATAATTATAGCATATAATTGCATAAGCAAAGAATACTCGTACATAAAATTACGGTATTATATGTAATTATATAAAAAAAATTGTGCAACAGCTTTGTGGTGGCATCGCGGCAGTGCGTAAGTAAACTATACGACACATGATGTAGGTCCCAGGGGTATTGAATTATAAACCATGTTACAAGGGTCGACCTACACCTACAATCCTACATTCTTTAAAACGCTTGTATACGTGTCATAATCTTCATAATGCGTGACCTTTAATGAGGACCATGCTATCATTAGTACTATTATATATTCTGTGCTATCATGATCATGCAACAAAGAAAAAAGGTGAGTATCTAAGTCATTGTTTTAGCTTAATAAAAAGCAATGCGCCCCAGTAGGTAAGTACTAAATTAAGGTATTTGACGATATTAAATAATTCGCATTTCGGACTCGTTTTAAAATGAATATAAAAATCAACAAAGGAGTTTTTAAATACCACTAAAGTTAAAACGGTAAAGGACAAAATATTATAAAATATATCAGAGGAATAACTTGGAACAAACAAATTGCACTGAGACTTTTTAGTTGGTATATAGATTATATATACCTAATATGAATATAATATACCTAATAATATAATGAAGCGTAATAGCCTATTACGCTAATAGGTTATCAAATGAAACAATGCAATAATAAATTTCATAATATTTTTTATTAAAACTTTTTCCTTATAAATCCATCGATTGCTAACATAATAATAGAATAGATAGAACGTACATAGAAGCCATGTCTTGAAGTGATATACATATAAATACATTACATACAATGTTTATAGTGACCGCTAACAACCGCACGCACACAACCAGACTCGCGCCGTTACGAGTGACAGGCCGCCATCTTGAATTTGGCGGTATGTGTCAAATCATAAAAATCTACAAACATGCTTACATTTTTGTATTCACGAAGCCACTAAATTCTCTAAAGCGTTTAGTACAACAACGTACTAGAGTACAAAACGAATGTAACTATTTCTGCAACTTTATTACAAATAACGATCTTCATAAACCAACCCTGTAGTACAATGCGATAGTATTATAATATTTAACAAAAATAATACATAATAATATCGCTGTTTTACAGATATCGTTAAAAGAAAAACAACAGATAACACGTGGAGACCCGTCACACTTCCACAGAACATCCAAACTTGCAATCACACAAAAAATATAAAGAAATTAACGTAAGCCGTTCCGTACATGATTGGGAAGAAAATGGACGCATAGCAAAAAAAAATTATTATCAACAATTTCTACAAGCAATAAAATTTTGTTAAAAAATGTATGACATTATCACCAAAAAGTAATTAATAAATTATTAAAAAAACTGATACTTTGATTTTATTAATTAAATAAATGCGTCAGATTCGTTTTCATGACTATACTTAAGTGTGATTTTTGCAAAGTTAAATAATAAAATATTTACATGGTTTTGTGGGTGAGTATAAAAAAAGGCTATAACGAAGCTGTATTCAATGGGAATATTGAGGACTACTTATTATGAAATACATATGGAATATGCGTAAGGTATGACAATTTGTTACAATAATAACTACGGTAGAATATAAAAACATTAGTGTAGATCGGTACATACAATTATTTGATAAATAATGAGATTGAATCGAGTAATGTATTCTTAAACAAAATCACTGAAAAAGATTTAGAAAACGTCTATTAATAAACAACACTAAATAGTATAATAATTAAATAAGCTTCTACAAATATTTGATATTGTTATCTAGTGACAGTAAAAAAACAATTGATTATGACGTAAATATTTGCTTTCAATTACATTTGAAATGTCTTTACAACAATGGTTTTGTTATAATTCATACATTACTCGTTCCAACCGTCATATTGGTTACCCAAATGACACTAGTCGATAAAAATAATTAACAAAATTACTATTTAAAGGCTATTTGAAGTAGCTTGATACAATTGTTTGACTAACTACCATCAACGCTGTTTCTTACAAACATCACCTATTTCCTATATTGGCAAAATATGCAGTGAATAAGGCCTCTGTTCTATAGTAAACTTCGAATGTATTATACAAAAAGCACGTAAACACTGTGGTATATACTAAGATAAATTAAACTTATTGATATGGGTATCAGATGGTGTTGCTTGATTTTTTAACAAGTATTTTTGCATCACAATAAAGTTTAATGTTTTTATTTTAATATATTTCACAGTTTCTACATTCCGATAATATTGTCAAGCGAGATTTAAAACGTGATTTGTTTTCATTAAATCTTAGAATTGGATCTATAAACTTTTCACCTCGCTTTGAAAATATAACCGTGGTAAGGGGGTAACGTGTGCAGAATCGTGATAAATATATTTATATCATTTTAAATAATGGCAAAGTTAAAACGCTCTTTGGGTAATTGTCCGAGTATCTACTGATGATCCCAAAATATATATAGATATAAATATATTTGATCGCGAAACTCGTTCAAAAAATAGTAGTGGAAACTTAACTCTAGCAAAAATTAAATCATTAGTGGAAAACAAAAAAGAAAGAGTGAAAAAAACTGAATGAATTAATGGAAATATAAGAATAAATTGTTATTAATAATTATTATTTTGTAACGCTAACTACTTATTATACAATAGTCGTATAAGGTGATCGTTAAATAACTTATTGATATTATTATTAATTGGGTTCCGTTTGAAGGTGCCTTGGCTTTACCAATTTATCTGATATTTTTAAAACTATCTGGCATTTAACAAGCTAATTTCAAATATAATTCACATTTTTTTGTACTAAATGACAAGTTACTTTTAGTTTGCGAAAATTTATGAATTAATGAGGCGTCATAAAATTGTAATACGATAGTTTTAAAAATATCAAAGTACAAATAAACTTTCACGATACAAATTGCTTGTAAATTGGTGACAAAAATATATGACAAAACCTTTTATTTGTTTATATTTTTGTTGCCAATCACATGCAATGCTAGTGCGATTTCGTGAGAGCGACTAAATGACTTTATACAATTGTTTTTGACTTGTTTAACAATGACCAGTTATTTTAACAACTATACGAATCGCATACTACTTGCAGTCGTATGGACTAAAATATTTCAGAGCTCATTTTATAAATGAAGCTACAGCAGAGGGCAAATAATAACACCCTCTTAACACGATTATCCAATACATTTATCTAAACTGGTCAGAATAATGTCTTGCAAATCGAAAACAATTGTTACAAAGTCATTTTATATTTACGACAGTTGAAAGCAGTTCAAATGAATCAAACTATCTTTCGTACAATATATTTATGTAATAAATTATTAAGATCACACAACGGGATCGCTCTTTCCATCAAATTCTTGCTAAGGTTACAAACTGGTATATTTTATGTAAGTATCTTGGTCAAGCTTTACGTTTGTAAACATACCTATTCTCAACCAAGAACGTTTTCTAATATTAAAAAATCTATGGAACGAGATTAGAAAATGATGACACAAATCGAGTTTACGCCACTGAATCATTTTCTTAGTCATTTCTGACTTATAGACGGAAATAGCATATTGTTTATACTCAAATCAGTACTCTTAGCTCAGTCCATAAGGTGCATATTCGCACAACATCGGACGCAAATAACAAATATACCTATCCCGCTCTCACTCTGCTATCCTCGTCTAAGAACAATAATCCGAGGAATAAATTGCTCTACCGGCATGGATTTAATAAAAAAACATCACAATAAATAGAAACTTATAATTTACACGAATTTAATACAAACCGTTGTTGCACGGTATATTATACACAACCTATCAGTAAAATGATAACATCAAACGAAATAATGATATTTTTAATGAAATGATTCATAAGTGATATTAATTCCCTGATTCTAATGATATTTCTCCCAACCGCAATATTTAGTTATTTTAACTGTATGAAAATATTTTTTAATGACACCAAAGCGATGAATCTCGTTATTCCTCTACGCAAAGTAAAAAGCTATATTTCTCTCAATCTTAGTAGAATCAAGGAGTTGCAATATAAATGCATTATTAATTATAATATTAATTATAATTTAGTGTCTCTCAACAGTCTCCGCTCTTCAAAATCGTGTTATATATCGAATGACACTAAATAACTTTTGGTGAATTTGTACCGTCGAAACCATTTGAATCTTGCACCCTGTTTTACCTATTTTCATAAGCATTTCAACCACATAACTGGCATGGTCAAAACGGAATAGATGGTTATCTATCTACAATACCATTTGTTTCATAAAATCTATCGCATTTGAAAAACGTTATATACCTTAAAAAGTTATATACCTTTACCTAACTTTTGCACGAGTTACAAATGACATTTGATGATGAAACAAAAGTCAATAAATACGACGTTCCTCCTATCCCATCCTATTTTTTAATTAGGCAGTCACAACAAATTAAACTTTATTGCACTGGCTTAGGGTTGAAACGAAGTAATCAAAATCATGGCGCTAGACGTAGCTAAGCGTAATTCATATACAAATATCATCCAAATGAATTTGATGATTTTTGCCTAAAAGCAACAATTTCTATCTATCCTCCGTTCCTTTACATTCTTGGATTCTAATCCATGAATCAAACAGTTTTGACGGTACACTTCCAATTAAAGTCATAATGTCACTGTACAATTATAGAGCAGCTAATACCAACAACCTGTTTTCAACGCATACATATTGGCTGCAGTTTCACAACTCATAGACATTATATTAACGTTTGGTCTAGAACGTTCGTTTGTCGAACCGATTCCGTCTTCCCGTTAGCACCTTCATAACTACTTTCACAACTAATATTGGTCTGTTTAAGGAATTAAATTCATAGTTATATCAACGATTTGAAGCTATTGAATGTGGGACAAGGGCAGGAAAATTGTGTTGTCTATGAGTATACTAGTTTTTTTAATACTGCGATAGTTGGCAGATATGATAAGATGCAATGACATTATATTATAAACTAGCTTTCCGACCGCGGTTTCACCCGCGCGTAATTTCTTTTTTCAAATATCTTGCGGGAATGAGAAGTTTCCCGTAAGAATTTTATAGCCTATGTCCTAATCCGGGTTATAAACTATAAGTGTGCCAAATTTCATCTAAATCCGTTCAGACGTTTAGGCGTGATTGAGTTACAAACATCCAAACATCCAGACTTTCGCATTTATAATATTAGTAGGATAGCTATGCCAACATTTGAAACTCGAAAAGATAATTATGAAATTAATTCTTCAAACATTTTAGGACCGTGAAAGTTTTCCTATCATTGGTCTACTCACTGCCTTTATCTAACACACCCTTTTTTAATTCCAATTCATGGATTGATATTCATATAATACATTTACGAGACGAATTTTCTCAAATAAATATCTAAAAAAAAGATTTCCTATTTTTGAGATAAACCTTAATAAATTCATCGAACAAAAAAGCACCAAAATAATATTCTGTATCAAAATAAAATGTCTACAGAAGGCACCATTTTCAAACCAGTCGTAACTTCCAGGGGTTTTCTTGATTTCATTAGAGCCGACAGCTAATTGAATAACTACTACATCTATATTTCATCTTTAAATAATACGATTATTTAATTATAAATTAATAATGCCATTTGCCGTATTGCAAACGTATTTGTTTTCCTACTTATTGTAACATTTTCTCACGTTTTATCTCGAATACTCTTGCCAATGGGGACTGCTGTCTTAAAGGGTGAGAACTTAGAAATGGTTACGTTTGTAATATATATTTTCTGTTTTATATGGAATACTCATATCGCCACTACGAGAATATCTGGAACGTTATTGAAACTGTTTTAACTTAAAAGTATTTCACAAATATATCGTAGCGTTTAAGTTCAATGATAGTACAAATGCTGGTTTTATTTTATTTGTCTAAGTGTTCTAACCACTGAGGTCAATTATAATACGCGCGGCGAGATCAGTGGTTCTAACACACAAAGTCCCTTTTACTTTCATCATCATCTTCCCAAAGGATATAATAGGCCCTGCGTTATCCGCACCCAGCCAAAACAAATTTTAATGCTTGAAAATTACAAGCCAATGTCAACTTAAATCTTTCATAGTTAGATCGTATTCTTCACTAAAAACACTACCAGCCCCCCGCATTCAAAACACGCACACAAAATTCAACCTTATACCTTGCTGTTTAGATCGCAAATCGCAACACGATCTCCTGAGCAACCTTCTTGGTACACCTCGCCTAAGACAGCAGCCCCCGCATTCGAAATTCAACCTTAACTGATTAGATCGCAAATCGCTTCTCAGCCAATATATACGCAGAGAAAACGCAGGCAAAGTTGAACCTTACCGCGTAGTGATTAGATCGCGTTCTGCAGCGTCAGCGGGTGCGTGTGATTGATACACCCGCGCGGTAGCGGCTCCCGCATTCGCACACACGAAACTAAAACAATAAAAATAAATAAAATAAATATTGGAGAACATCACATACATTGATCTGACCCCAAGGAAAGTAACGTAAGCACTTGTTATGGGTGCCATAAGCAACGAAGGTATCACAAATATGTACTTAAATACAAATAAACATGCAAACACAAAATAAATACAAATGTTCATCATATAAGTGTTTGTCCCGGCCTTTACCCGTAGTAAATAAAACGCAAAATCGCATACTCAATACGGCCTCCCATCGTCTTTCAGCCAATATAAGTACAAGCAGAGAAAATTAGGCTTTAACCTTACGGCTTTGTGATTAGATCGCGTTCTGCAGCGTGAGCGGATTCGAGTGTGGCCATTACACCCGCGCGGTAGCTGCTCCGCGCATTCGCACACACAAAACTCGACCTTAACTTTTAGTACTTAGATCGAAAAATAGTATACTTGACACGGCCTCTCACCGTCTCTCAGTCAATACATAACGCAGGCGATGTTGAACCTTACCTCGTGGTATTAGATCGCGTTCTGCAGCGTGAGCGGGTGGTGTCCGTTGTGCGCGGCGTAGTCGTCGCGCTCGGCGGCGATGAACCCGGCGGACAGCGCGCCGTGCATGTTGCCGTTGTATACGCAGAGGAAGCGCAGGCGATGTTGAACCTTACCTCGTGGTATTAGATCGCGTTCTGCAGCGTGAGCGGGTGGTGTCCGTTGTGCGCGGCGTAGTCGTCGCGCTCGGCGGCGATGAACCCGGCGGACAGCGCGCCGTGCATGTTGCCGTTGTATACGCAGAGGAAGCGCAGGCGATGTTGAACCTTACCTCGTGGTATTAGATCGCGTTCTGCAGCGTGAGCGGGTGGTGTCCGTTGTGCGCGGCGTAGTCGTCGCGCTCGGCGGCGATGAACCCGGCGGACAGCGCGCCGTGCATGTTGCCGTTGTATACGCAGAGGAAGCGCAGGCGATGTTGAACCTTACCTCGTGGTATTAGATCGCGTTCTGCAGCGTGAGCGGGTGGTGTCCGTTGTGCGCGGCGTAGTCGTCGCGCTCGGCGGCGATGAACCCGGCGGACAGCGCGCCGTGCATGTTGCCGTTGTATACGCAGAGGAAGCGCAGGCGATGTTGAACCTTACCTCGTGGTATTAGATCGCGTTCTGCAGCGTGAGCGGGTGGTGTCCGTTGTGCGCGGCGTAGTCGTCGCGCTCGGCGGCGATGAACCCGGCGGACAGCGCGCCGTGCATGTTGCCGTTGTATACGCAGAGGAAGCGCAGGCGATGTTGAACCTTACCTCGTGGTATTAGATCGCGTTCTGCAGCGTGAGCGGGTGGTGTCCGTTGTGCGCGGCGTAGTCGTCGCGCTCGGCGGCGATGAACCCGGCGGACAGCGCGCCGTGCATGTTGCCGTTGTATACGCAGAGGAAGCGCAGGCGATGTTGAACCTTACCTCGTGGTATTAGATCGCGTTCTGCAGCGTGAGCGGGTGGTGTCCGTTGTGCGCGGCGTAGTCGTCGCGCTCGGCGGCGATGAACCCGGCGGACAGCGCGCCGTGCATGTTGCCGTTGTATACGCAGAGGAAGCGCAGGCGATGTTGAACCTTACCTCGTGGTATTAGATCGCGTTCTGCAGCGTGAGCGGGTGGTGTCCGTTGTGCGCGGCGTAGTCGTCGCGCTCGGCGGCGATGAACCCGGCGGACAGCGCGCCGTGCATGTTGCCGTTGTTCGTTTCCGTGGTAGGGGACGGGTTGTCGAGCGGTTTCGCCGACTGGTCTTGGCTTGTGTCCTCAGTCTGGAATTTTATTTTTATGTTACACGCAACGCAAAGACTCGTGGCAGGCAGAATACAACGTAACATGAGATAGAGCGTATAATTTTTTCTCTGGAACTTGCACGGTTTATAAATGACGTCACACAGGCATTTACGTTGTTTTTTACGTGTGTTTATCGATTTCAACAGGTCTGAAATGGGGCATTTCAATTCATTTCGCATCATCGATAGTTCAGTAATTTGCGCGTGCGCATCCCTGTTACAAAATTTGATATGCTAGATCTACGTACGCGACAGAAGTCAGGATAATTTTATCGTCGAGGGAATAACCTATATCTCGTTAATATGTGTCTTACATTATTTTGTTCGGACAGCTGTAGTAGGTCGGCGGAGTGGTTGCCGTTGTTGGTGGGCGGCGCGGCCGCTGCCGGGCTCGACTCTTCTACCTGCAACACACAAACATCAATACTTTTAGTCGTTTCATCAATATATCCACATACATAAAACTGCCTCCGTGGTACAGTGGTAAGAGCGTTCGGCTCTAATACCCGGAGGTCGTGGGTTCGAATCCCACGGGGAACATCACTTTGTGTGATTGTTTCCAGTTTGGTTAGGACATTGCAGGCATGAATCACCTGAATGTCTGAAAAGAATGATGATTCCGTGCTTCGGAAGGCACGTTAAGCAGTTGGTCCCGACTATGTTCCAAGTAGGTCTGGTTTCCCTTGTAAGGGTTACGGAGGTCAGATGGCAATCGCTCCATTGTAATAACCAGGCTTGTCAAATCTAGGATCATAGTCGAAGCGGACCCTGAGCTCCATACTGGATGCAATCGGGAATACGCTGGGATGATGATGATCAATATATCCACATACATTTGACCGTCTCTGTGAAACATCTATATATTATATAAAACTCAAAGGTGACTGACTGACTGACATAGATAGCTATCAACGCACAGCCCAAACTACTGGAAGGATCGGGCTGAAATTTGGCATGCAGGTAGATGTTATGATGTAGGCATCCGCTAAGAAAGGATATCTCGATATTCCCACGGGAACGGGAACCACGCGGGTGAAACCGCGGGCGGCCGCTAGTTGAGTTTAAAATGCTAAGTTGGATTTCCGCCTTGAATCTGGCTGGTGAAAGGGCTTTTTCAGATGATTGGCTAGCTGCCACTTAAAACTGCTGCTATAATAGCTTCGGCTGTGTTCCAGAAAGTCAGTAGTTGAAATATAACGTTCAGGCGACTCTGCAGTTTGGTAGCGCATTGACCAATGGTAGTTAAGTGACCCTTAATCGAAAAGGCTGTAATGGCCGCTAACCATGAGGCGAAATGCGTATTTGCCTGCAAATTAAATAACTAAATAAAATAAAAAATGTAACTGCCGTGGTACAGTGGTTAGAGCGTAGGGCTGTAATACCCGGAGGTCGTGGGTTCGAATCCCACGGGGAGCATCACTTTGTGTGAATGTTTCCAGTTTGGTTAGGACATTGCAGGCTTGAATCACCTGAATGTCTGAAAATAATGATGATTCCGTGCTTCGGAATGCACGTTAAGCCGTTGGTCCTGCGCCTGATCTCTCTTCGGTCGTGTCAGACTGCTATCCCACCGTGTTATGAGAGTGAGGGAATAGGGAGTGCACCTGTGCTTGCGCACTCACTTGTGCACTATAATATATCCTGCGTAGTTGGCTGATCTTAAAGATAAACTCGGCTAGGAGGACATTATTTTTTTTTACTTGCGACGATCAGTGTAAGGCCAGCGCCACACTTGACGGAAATTACGTCGCGGATCTTTCGCGACAGAACGCCAATACATGTAATCGCAAATTACAAATAGCGGGCACACTACGCGGAAGATCGGTCGTTCCGTCGCGGAAAATATTTTTATGCAATTAC
Organism: Mecyna flavalis; assembly: GCA_949319885.1. Lineage (NCBI taxonomy): Eukaryota > Metazoa > Arthropoda > Insecta > Lepidoptera > Crambidae > Mecyna > Mecyna flavalis. Next base: position 13,222,788 of record OX439413.1, read on the forward strand.
ATGCATTGGCGTTCCGTCGCAAAAGATGCGCGACGTAATTTCTGTCAAGTGTGGCAAAGGCCTAAGGATGCACTGCTGTCCCTGCGAGTGTTAATGTTAAAGGGTGTGTATGTTTGTCTGTACGCACCTGACTAGTGGGCGCGGGCGCGAGCGGGTCGGCGGCGGGCGCGGCGTTGCCGTTGTCTGCCGGCGCGGCGGCCAAGGCTTTACTCTCCTGCTGCTTCTTCTCTTCCTCCGCCTGCCAAGGAAATTTATTTATTTATTTATTCTTAGGAAGACTAACAGCTAAATAGTACAATGAGCTAAGATACAATACAATAACTGGAACAATTATTAATAAATTATTGTTTTTTACTGAGGTTGATAAAGACTCGGACAAAATATAAGGTAATTTGGTTTGCTTGGTCTTTTAATTTCTAAAGAAGTTTTAAATATTTTGGGAGTAGGTTGCGGGAGGTATTTATATTTGTTTCAGGCAGAACTAATAACTTATAAAGTAAAAAAGTCACGAAAAAAAATATAAGTAAGGCGTAAGTTGCGTTGGACGATACCAAATTGTGCTTAGGCAGGATAGGATAAATCTGTATAAAAAACTACTTTAGACGAATAAGGGATTATATCCCATTAGTACTTCTAGAGACTGCCAGACAGAAACTGCCACACAAATAGCATCATAGCCTCACCACACAAATAGTGGTATAATATCACGATATGATGTATCGACGCCGCCTCCTGTCACGTCAGTGCTGCAATATCAGTACCTTCTTCAGCCTCGTCCTGGCCATGATGGCCTCGACGCGCTGCTTGCGCGCGAGTCTCTCCCGCTCCTCGCGTTCGGCCTCCTCCCGCCTCGCCCGCTCCGCTTCCTCGGCCGCGCGGCGCTTGTCCTCCTCCTCGCGGAGCCGCGCCAGGCGGAGGCTCTCCTCCTTCGCGCGGCGGGAGACCTCCTCGCGCTCGAGTTGCTGTTGCGCCTGAAGGGATGGACAAATAAATAAATAATAATAAAATAATTACATCAAATTAGAAAATTGGAGTAGGAACGCGCGGTGTAATGGCCACGGCAGCCATGTAATGGTGTTGGGCCTCCAGGGATGTGCTGGAGGTTGGGTTGTACGAGTAGTCAATGATAGTCTTCACTCCTTGACTGATGTCTATAATATGTATCTCCTCTATAACAATAGGTGTTAACTTATATACTACAGTGTACGTGTTTCAAAGGAGAAATACCTTTACGTACAGGGAAGTTATCAGATCACGATCACTACGTGATTTGGCTTATCCATCTCAGAGGAGGACCCCCTCGCTATTCCCATGCGTGCGACCGCAAAAAAAGGTGGAGTGACGATTTGCGCAGGATGGCTGGCAGGAGCTAAATGCGAACAGCCTATCAGAGAAAAGCAAAGCATCGAGCAAAGTGGCGAGCATTAGGAGAGGCCTTCGTCCAGCAGTGGACTGCGACAGACAGATGATGTACCTCGATGGCTTTCCTGAGCTTCTCTTCCTCAAGGCGTCGCTGAAGCGCGGCTAGCTCGCGCGCTTCCTCCTCCTCGCGACGTTGCCGCTCCTCCTCCAAGCGTTGCCGCTCCGCTTCCTCCTCCGCTTCGCGCTGCAACCTGACAACAATATGACGCAGTCACTACAAACATATTCTGTTAGGTGCAGACGAACTCGTAAATACTTTTCTTACAGACACGGTACATATTATTACCATTGCATGTAAATAATTGGACACAGAAAGTGTCTGTGTATACTTGCTGATTTCATATTCACTAGTGGATAGTATCCGACACAAAACATCATATGTGTCTAAAGCACGGTCACGGAGTAGGAAGAATTTTGTACAATGAATGAATGAAATGATTATTTGTTAACGACAGAGACAGGTATAAAGGGTCATTGTACGAATTTCTTCCTACTTCGCGACTGGGCTTTACGTGTAGTCGTACGGAGCGCACCGTAACCTTTGCTGGCACTGCAAAGGTAGTCTTATAGATACGTTCTATTTTCCTATGTTATCTCTACCTTCCTGTTTCAAAACGTATCCAACGTATACTCTGTTTAATAATTGACAACACTTCAATAATTAACTCGAATAAAAATCAGGTTATAACTGAACTGAACTATTCTGATTTTCTAGAAAATCGATGGACTAGGTGTGTATGTGACTTATGTGTGTGTTTACGTCTATGTGTGTGCATACCTTTGCCGCTCCAATTCCGCCTGCCGCTCAAGTTCTTCACGCGCGCGACGACGGCGCTCCGCTAAGGCGGCCTTCGCTTCCTCCTCTGTGGTGATGCGTCGCGCGGTCATCGACGCTACGACAATAAGTTACACATTATTTTTCACGCAACTAAATAGTAATCCCAAAATACCTCGATGCGTATGACAGCTGTCACTATTGATGAGGTGCAGTAGGGTGCAGTCGATTCGCGATTATACGAACACCGATTTTGAATCGTAAAAATTGTTTTTTTCTTGTCAATCAAATATGATTCTATAGTTTGTAAAATCTAGGATAATACCTGCGTCATGTGTCACAGTTACATTTCTAGAGACGTCGATTTATCTTAAACTAATAATCAAGAAGAAAATCTTCAAGTGATGTCGCACAATCAATGACAACTAACCTGTCATTTCAGATTCATCAGTCTTCTCCGTTACACTCTCCTTCTTGTCTTCTTCCTTCTTCTCCACCTTCTCTTCCTTCTTTTCAATCTTCTCCACTTTCTCTTCTTTCTCGACAGGCTTCTGTAGTTCCGCTGGCTTCTCTGGCACGGCTGGCTTCTCCGGTTTCGGAGCTTCCACTGGCTTCGGCGCTTCCGCCGGCTGTGCTTCCGAAGCTAACGGCTTCGGTTCTTGCTTATCTTCTATTATTTCTTTGTTTTCGATTACCTGAAATATTGAGTTAATTTATTTTTACACGATTTTAAGTATAGACCGACAAACTTATTTGTTCCGGTGGCGGCGTCGCTACTGTCGTTTTAGTACTGTCATTAAATATCGTTTTTTTTTTTGTATGTCCGTCGATTTCTCCGTCAATTGTGGACCGATTTAAATAATTCTTTTTTTATTTGAAAGTGCATAGTTCCGAGGTGGTCCCATTGTCACCATGTCAGGATCTGATGATGGGATCCCGGGAAAATCAAGGGCAAACCTCAAATTTTATAGGCGCACACTACGCGTTACTTGTTTTTTCTGAAGCCATTTAAGTTTTTGCGTCCTATAGACATCACTTTATGTTGATGAGCTGATGATGGAAGGTACAACTCCTTAACGGTTAGGAGTTAGGGGATAATTCTTTCAGTATTGTAAGAATATGTGGACCGTTATTTGTATTTCATGTACTTTTGCAGCTAAGCTGATGATGGAAGGTACAACTCCTTAACGGTTAGGAGTTAGGGGATAATTATTTCAGTGCTGTAGAAATATGTGGACCGTTAGTTGTATTTCATGTACTTTTGCAGCTAAGCTGATGATGGAAGGTACAACTCCTTAACGGTTAGGAGTTAGGGGATAATTATTTCAGTGTTGTAGGAATATGTGGACCGTTAGTTGTATTTCATGTACTTTTGGAGCTAAGCTGATGATGGAAGGTACAACTATGATGATGGAAGCTAAAGGGTACGACTTCTTAATTCTTATGTCCCTCTTGCGGGCTGCATCTTTAGTTGGTCTACTGAATAGTGCTGAACACTTAATGAATACCTAATATTGTCAAATAATACAATTCTACTATTTTACTCGTATTTTCGTTATCAATATTATGAGAGAGTTTTACTCACTCCTACGTATTATTCACACTAAAAATAGAAAAATAAACAAACTTTTTTAAAAAAAAATTAAACCGACTTCAAAAAAAAAAAACAAAAAAAAACTACCTAAAAACACTGAAAAGCAAAAAATAATTTTAATAAGACATTCATCAAATGCGCTTATTGTCTAAGCCTATTAATAACATTAAATTGTATTTACGTGCTAGGTAGGTACCTACTAATCTGTTTGAAGTCGGTGCCAAGCCAAAAGTAATGAAAAATGATACATACCTAATAATTTATGTATTATACAGGGTTACAAATAATCCGCGGACGTAGGTACGTAGTCTGGGTACCTACTATTTGGCTTGGCACCGACTTCAAACAGATTAGTAGGTTCAAACAGATATGCTTGAACCATGATCCAGGATTTCTATTATCCTTATTGGATCGTGGCTACACAGCCATTCGACTGTGCAGATTTCCTCGCGTGTTTTCCGTTACAGCCGAGTTAATGTTAATTAACTCCATTAGAAAAATGCATACGTGCGCGCCGATAATTGACGCTTGAAACTACGTTTTTTTTTCTCATCACGGCATACCAATTAAATTAAGTCTTAGTAAATATTACAACAGTTTTAAAATTAATTTTTTTTTTGTTGGTCCTTCGAGCCGGATCACAAGCCGGTGAACTGTATCGCGGTATGACCAACCTTATCGTCTAAGTGTGTGTTGTGCGCGTCCCCGTTCTGTATCTGCAGCGCCTCGAGCTTCTGCGTGACCTCCAGCGCGCTCACCTGCCGCTTGTCGCCCGACCCTTGGCTCTCGTTCTGAAACACATACCTTGTGTTCAGCGGTTTGCTTCTTCTAGGATGGCTGTCGTTCAATGATATAATAATGTAAGAGGTAGATAGGTTATGTCAGTACTGAAGCGAAGTCAAAAATTGTCCACGGCGTACGCATAGACCGACAAACTTATCTGTTCCGGTGGCCAAAATTGGAACTACGTTGCAATGCAAAAACGATATTTTATGACAGTACTAAAACGACAGTAGCGACGCCGCCACCGGTATATAAGTTTGACGGTCTATACCTATCAAACTGTCAATGCTTTCGCGAGACTAAGCTTGGGTTTGCTAATAAGCTTAGTTTTTCTATTATAATATCATTGCTGTCGTTGAGTAAAGTTAGTCAACCAATGTAGGTGAATGATGACATAATGTTATATTTAGTGATGACAACTGACAGAACACACATGAATTCACTGAACACACGAATGTAACCAAGTGATGGCCAATCAACGTGGGCGAATGACGACGTAGCCCTATTTAGTGATGACAACTGAGGATGCACTCAACACACAAATGTCAAGAGTTACCCAATCAATGAAGACGAAAAAATCAGTTATTATCTAGGAAAAACTGAACACACAAATGTCGCTATAGATTAGTCAACCAACAATGTAGAATTGTAGACGAATGATGATGTGTCTTGGTTAAAGATGGGTCGAGGGCAAAAACAAATATGGACAGAATAGGCATAAACTTGGCATATTGGGCATAAATGAGTTTACGCCCAAATAAATGCCCGATTACTGGGCATAAAAACAAATAACTACAAGTTCTAAGAAATTATGCAGGAACTTAACTTTAAATGGAACTTAGTGTCAGTATTTTCGTAAATTAAAATAATTTTAATTAAATAACTAGTCTTGTTATAAAATCACAGTTGAAAGTTCGAATTATTTAGGTACAATTATAAAAAATAATCTTCATCATCATCATTAGCCTATATACGTTCCCACTGCTGGGACACAGGCCTTATCTTAATTGTGAGATAGTGTGAGCCATACTCCACCACGCTGGCCTAGTGCGGGTTGGTGGAGGGGTGCGTAAGCAGGTGACCAATGTCAGATGTTATCAAGCCGCCAAATGGCCTCTGACTAGGCTTGACGACTAAAATCTACATTATAGTAAATATTAGCCAGGACCAACAACTTAACGTGCCTTCCGAAGCACGGAGACGCTCGAAATAAATGTCACGAACTGTGGCTAGAATGGTCACCCATCCATTAACCGACCGCGGCGAGGGTAGCTTGACTTTCGTTATCGATAATAAACCACTGTCCAAGCAGCGCCACGAGCGCCTCAAAAAAAAAACTTAACTCTCGTTAATTAGGTACATATAAATCTAGCGGTGGCGGTTACTCCCCCGGAACAGTCCTGCACCCGCGTCGCGTCGGCGTCATCGGCCGACACGATCGGTGAACCGAAGTATAGTTACAGTTACCACTCAAGTAGTAAAGCATACTCTAAACTGTTAAATAAAGGAGATCATTCAGGCGCGATGTTCTGTAATGCGAGGACCTCGTGGTGAAGGAGAGATTTCGCTCGTATTACTATGAGCCGCTGAAAAAGCAGCACAAAGAGGTACATCTACCTGACCTTCCCCTGAATCCCTTTATAACCGGATGCTTACCGAGGGGATCCTAGTCAGACGAGGCTGAGTGTCATCAACCTGGTCTTCAAAGGCAAGTGATCAGTGCAGGAGTGCGACAGCTACCGCGGAATTTCGGTCATATCCCACACCATGAACTTTTTGAACAGATAGTTGACCCTTACATACGGCAGGTGTGTTCGTTCTTGGAGAGCCAATATGGCTTCAACCCCGGCTATGGAACCATGGATCCCGTTTTTGCATTAAGGATCGCCATGGAGAGACATAGAACAAGGGATACGCCTGTACATCTCCCATTTCTAGACATGGAGAAGGCCTTTGACTGTGTTATTCGTGCGATAATCTGGTGTGTATTCTTCTTTCCTTAACAGGTCATTGATGTCGAAGTGCTGGTAGGGGAAAAAAGATTGACGTGCAAAAGTATTTTTCTAAAATCTATTTGCAGAATAAATTATTTCTTTCATTTTATTTCATTTCATTGCGATCCAACGGGGTTCCTGAGGCTTATTTTGACGTAATCCACTATATGTACCGCGATTTCTTTTTGCAGTTCGAACCGCTGTTGGGGGCAAAAAACCCTTTCCCACTACTATCGGAGTCCACTTCCACCCTAAGCCAATTCCTGTTTAGTATTTATAACTTGGTTTAGAGCGATCAAACAACTTCCGTGCCAAGTAACTATTGCTAGTTTTAACAATGTGTACAATTACTTTTTGTTGGCCGGCACTTCCAGCAGTCAATAAATGTATGAATATGATGAATCATCGAACTAGTTTAAATAACTTGGTTCAGAGCGATCCTACAACTTCCGTGCTATATTAACTATTACTTCAAATGGCTAGTTCTAACAATATGTACAATTAGTTTTTGTTGGCCGGCACTTTCAGAAATCAGTAAAATGTATGAAAAAAGTGAATCTTAGAACGTGTATAACTTGGTTCAGAGCGATCCTACAACTTTCGTGCCATATTAACTATTGCTTTAAATGGCTAGTTCTATCGATACATACTAATTTTTTTTGTTGGCCGGCACTTTCACAAAAGTCCCAAAAAATGATCTCCTTTCTTATGGTTTATTGCAATATATTAGGTATAGTTAAATGTTTTTATGAATTTACCTTTTCTGCGCACATAATTAAAGCTACCAGAATGATTTTTTAAATAAAATTTGTGTTACAGTTTTTGCCCTGACCAAGGGCATTTATTCGGCGTAAACGGGCATTTATCCGGCGTTTATTCAATACGCCCAATATGCCAGGGCATAAACCCATCTCTAGTCTTGGTGTTATATTTAGTGATGACAACTGACGGGGATGAACTAAACACAAAGTTTGCCAGTCAATAATGCAATTTGTATCGTTAAGAGTTAGCCAATCAAATAGTGAGGCCAATAATGACATGCCTTGGTGTCTGTTATATTAAGCGATGACAACTGACAGTTATGAACTTAACACACAAATGTCGTCAAGAGTTAGCCAATCAACAATGATATATTTAGTGATGACAACTGACGAAAATGATCAACACACCAAATGCCGTGAAGAGTTAGCCAATCAACGTGGGCGAATGATGACCATCCCCTAGTACCATCCGGTGTTAATTTACCTTATCAACGATCTCTTTATCGACACTGGGCTCGTTGGACGCGGCGGGCAACGGCGACACGGACTTGCCGCGCGGCGTCTGCAACCAGTCAACGTTTGACTTCAAGTCGAGAATTTTTCAGGCCAGATAGTACAGTCTTAAAACGTGTCTATACTATCTTGGCCCCTCAATACGGAGTGAGTATCTTGGTCCCAAAATAAAAGACCAGTCCGGCAGCGAGAGAGGAAATGGTGGAAGTTTTTTGTGGGTCCCGGCGACACTGACTACTGACGGGGATGAACTCAACACAAAAGTCGCCAAGAGTTAGCCAGTCAATAATGCAGGCGAATGATGACGTGTCGATGACTGCTCCATTTTGCATGAACTGAACACAAATGTCGTCAAAAGTAGCCAATCAATGAAAATGATTACGTGCCCTTGTGTCTGTTAATATTTATGGGATACTAATACCAGGATGAAGTGATACCAGGGATAAACTAAACGTTAGTGTCGTTAACAGTTAGCCAATCAACGTGGGCGAATGATGACCATCCCCTACTCCCCTAGTGATGAAATGATACCAGGGATAAACTAAACGTTAGTGTCGTTAATAGTTAGCCAATCAACGTGAGCGAATGATGACCATCCCCTAGTGATGAAGTGATACCAGGGATAAACTAAACGTTAGTGTCGTTAACAGTTAGCCAATCAACGTGGGCGAATGACGACCATCCCCTACTCCCCTAGTGATGAAGTGATACCAGGGATAAACTAAAAGTTAGTGTCGTTAACAGTTAGCCAATCAACATGGGCGAATGATGACCTTCCCCTAGTGCCTCAGTGTCGGGTGTTAATGGCGTACCTTATCAGCGATCTCTTTATCGACACTGGGCTCCTTGGACGCGGCGGGCGACGGCGACAGCGTTCGCCCCGGCGACGCCGACACGGACTTGCCGCGCGGCGTCTGCAACCAGTCATCGTTTATAGCGATACGCGACTTTAAAACTACTAATTCAGCTACTCGAAGGGCGTATTAGTAGTCTACTAATGTCTGTATTTAAATAACGACTACTAATTTACTATGGCGTGAGTGCTATCTTGGGCCCCACAATAAAAGATCAGTACGGCAGCGAGCGGGGAAGTAGTGGAAGTTTTTGTGGGTAGACCCCCGTTCCCGTTCCCCGACTGAAGGAGGAACGGAAGGAGACAGATAATAAAGGTGCTCTGAGACTGCCATGCTATTATAGGATGTTTGCGAGGTTTGCCGACTTGGAATGAACATTTTACTATATAAATTACCTTATTTTCGTGTTCTTTGGATGGCTTTGGCTTTCTGTGTACCGGCGGCTTGCCTTCTCCCGGAGCCACTGTTGGCGCTGTAAATAACAATTTCACTTTTGAGTTAAATACTATACCTTTAAAATAAAATAAAAATGCCAAACTAAAATAATGACCTAAGTTCAATGACGTTCAATTAAAAAACTAGACTCCCAATCACGCTCAAATATTGTCCGAAGCAAAAGTCTGCCCACCAGACTATTGGGCAGAGTTTTCGTTTAGTTGTATACAATTGACATTAAACACTAACTGCCACGAGATAAGGTGTTTATTTGAACGAATGTGTTAATGTCATCTGTGTCAACGACGCTCGGACTTTTTTTGAGGAATTTTTCTTAGAGATTGGGTGTCTAGTTGTATATTGAACGTCATTGCCTAAGTTATTTTAAAAAGAATAAAGTGTTAACTGGGTGGCTAGTCGCGAATTATATACAGGGTGGAAAGTTTCAATGGGGCAGCCAAGGGAGGTACCTTAATCGTTGCAGCTACAAGAAATTGGTCTTAAGAGACTATCCATAATTTTTCAAAAAAATTACATTCCCATTCATAGATTTAAAAAAAAATGTACGGTTGGCCAGAAAATAACAATTTTTCACAAAAAAACTTTTTGATGCTAATCGGTCCAATTTTGTACGCTGATCAAAATCTTCTATGGGACCAACTGAGGTTTCAGTACTAGAAAAGTCACAAATCAAAAAAAACTTTTCCCATACATTTTATAGTACTTAGATTTTTTGTGAGGCCATAAAAAGAGGTAACTTTTTGTTGTAGCTACAAAAAAATAATTAAGAAGATGCATATGCAATCAAACAATAAAATTATTTAAAAAATAATAATTATTTTTATTAAGTAATTTTACTTTATGATAAAAGGTGCTCAAAATGTTCTCCATTTTGATTAATGCATAAATGTATTCGTTTTTGTACTGACCGCGTGGCGGCCAATAATTATTTGGATGAATTCCATATAAAATTGTACAGAGCAAGTTTTTTAATTCTTCGACACTGTCATATTTCTTTTCATAAATTTCATTTTTTAAATAGCCCCACAGAAAGAAATCAAGCTCATTTTTGCAAAAAAAGAATAACTAAAAGCATCTACTCGCAAAAGCACACCACACGCAATCAGATTTTGATATAAGCAGCAAAAGAAGTACCTACGCATTATAAAAAGAAAACAAAGTTCGAAATTTAAATCTTATTTGAATTTGAACTAGGTAGGTAACTAAATCTTTTTTCAGAAAACTATCGAGGTTACGTAAGTTCCAATTGAAACAAAATTAATTGACTGATGTATGGGAAAAGTTTTTTTTGATTTGTGAGTTTTCTAGTACTGAAACCTCAGTTGGTCCCATACAAGATTTTGATCAGCGTACAAAATTGGACCGATTAGCATCAAAAAGTTTTTTTGTGAAAAATGGTAATTTTCTTGCTAACCGTACATTTTTTTTAAAATCTGTGAATGGGAATGTAATTTTTTTTTAAAATTTTGGATAGTCTCCTAAGACCAATTTCTTGTAGCTGCAACGATTAAGGTACCTCCCTTGGCTGCCCCATTGAAACTTTCCACCCTGTATAATACGGAAAGTACGTTATCTTCATACAAACGCACCGTGTGTGGCTTGTATGCGTGCGCCATAGTCGCCATAGTGCTATGCGTCGCGGCACGCATACTCAAACATAATCTCAACCCGTTTCTAAGTGCGCCTGCCGTAGCCCCGATCTTACGCACCCCTCCACCAACCCGCACTGGGCCCGCGTGGTGGAGGTCCACACTATCTCACAATTGAGATAAGGCCTGTGTGGCAGTGGGAACGTATAAAGGCTGCTGATGATGATGATGTACTCTTAATTTTATTTGACGAGCCACTTGGTGCAATGGTCGAGAAGTCGGCTATTACACCAGAGGCCGCGGGTTCGATCCTCGCACGGTACAAAAATTTGTGTACATGAACATGTCTGTTTGTATCGCTCTGGGTGTTTCTATGTATTTATGTGTATGTATTTACAAGAAAAAAGTATATAAGTAATATTTATCCGTTGTCTGGCATCCATAGTACGCTAATGCTTAGTTTGGGGCTAGATGGCGCTGCGTGAATAATGTCCAGAGATATTTATTTATTCCAGAGATATTTAGATATGGCCTGTGTCCCAGCAGTGTGAACGTATAAAGGCTGATGATGATGATGATGTACTCTTTCTATGGTAGTACTCACTCGTCCTGGCGGCGGCGTGCAGTGACGCGGGTCGCGGACGGCGCGGCGTGGTGGCGGGCCGGCGCGGCACGTCGCCGCCCACGACGCTGCTGTCGCGCGACATGCTCGGCGTCGTCGCGACTGACGCGCCGCATGGCTCGCCTGCTGGCCCTGAACATCGCCAACACACATTCATAACGATTGTCACACATTAAGCCTCTATGAAACAGTGCCTAAAGGCTCTTTCAAATTAGACGTTTTGTGTCGGACGGCTGCGGTACGGTAGCCGCGTTATTTTTCATACAAAACACGCGGTGCGGCAACAGTACGGTTGACGTCTTGCTGTCGAGCGTTCGCGATACGGACGCCGTACTGTTAAATACATAGTATGGAAAAACATGTTTAGAAGTATCTATGGAACAAGTCAATTACTTGTCACTAAATTTTATTACGTTGCCTTGAAGATAAGGGAAGTCTTTATTTCAAAGTATACATATTTAAATTAGCAAAACATATTATAATTAAGAGCCAGAGTCACAGTCAGTAATTTTATTACAAAATTAAAAGTAAGCAAGTAAAGCTGTTAAAATATTAATGCCATACAAACAACAGACATATTAACGAAACAATTAGTTCAAGCGGCATTATGATTGAGCACATACAGCATAGCATGGCAACATAAATAAGCAGCTTAGCAAATTATGTTAGAACCTATGAAACGATAATTTGCTTAATTGCAATGAGTTTAAAAACACACTTAAATAATGTCTACTTTTTCATTTTCATGTAATAAAAATTTCATACAATACCAAACAGTGATATTCAAATAACAAAAATATAAAGAAATATCAGTATGTAAATATTATAATGTACCATATCGCATTTAACATTGTAACTTTAAAATCTAGTAAAACTAAACAGTTGCCAACTTTTTGCCCGACCCGGGAATTGAACCTAGGACCCCGAGATTATGGACGAGCTGTTGACCGCCTTGTGACGATTGACCAGTTAAGGTCTAGTTAGCCTGCGGAAAAAAAGGGCAGCCCGGTTCATAAGCCACCGCACGCAACTTCTATAGCAAGTTAACCAAAATACCTATGTATTACCAAATTCTATCTACATCCTATCTACAGACCTCTGCCTCGAATTTCGCAGAAGCGAGAGCGTGCACGCTGGCGCACGGGCGGTCATCACTCTAAAGGAGCACACGGCTCTCGACAGCTCGTTACATCCTCGTCATACGCCTCGCTTCCGCGGAATTGGATGCAGAGACAAGAAGAACAAGAAGTCAAAAACCACACATCTATCTACTACCACACACTTCACTAACTAGTCTCAGCAACTACACTACCGCTTACCTCTCGGCGTATTAACCCCCGTCCCAGCAATGGACGCCGGGCGCGGCTTCCGCTGCGCACTCCCCGCGCGGCGCACCACGCCCGCCTGCGACAGCGCGCTGCCCGGCCGCGAGCCCGGCGTCGTGTCGCCCGACCGGCACTCTGTACACACCACCAGTCTCAACGCGAGCAGGCACTGACCGAGCAATGGATTGCGTATGCAGCGATACGGTCGATGAGGATGCAATGTGATTGCCAACGATGGGATATCTTGGTACCAGTGAATGTTCGCTCGGCAATCGTCGCGATTCCGTATACGAATGAATGCTTTTTACAGTACGCGTCAACTTACTCGGCTTGTCTGAAGTTAGCTCCGACTACCGAAATGTAGGTACATTTGTTTTCTGCGCAGGTTCGGGCACAATGTTCAGACAAGCCAGTTAGGATGATTTAGATTATATTATGTCCATTAATTGAGAATATGACTTAATACAGTATTTCATAGACTGAATTCGTGTTCGCGAAGATAGGATAATGACGCGGTTCGTGCTTCAGCGTATCTTTCACTAAACGGAGCGCCATAGCAAAGCTATTACGTTGATCTTCTGTGAGATATTAGGTAATGAAGAATTTTTACATTAAATATAGGCGTTTATAAAGAAGAAAGAAAAGCTTGATTTTTTGCCTGTTCAAGTAATGAATTTGATTGTCCGTAGTGAACAGAAATATGCTGTACATAAGCTTACGAAGAAAATACATAAATCATTATAACAAAATAAATGTACTTAAAAATAAGATTTACATTACAATACAAAATATTCTAAATAGGTAAGCACAGTTTACCAGGCGTGTGACAAAATAAAAACCGTGAAATGTGTAAAAGCAAAACATGATAATATGTACATACACACTATTACGTTAAACATAATTTTTTTATGTATAAATCTGACTGAAACGTTATTTAACAATGATGCAGAACATCACATCATGAAAGAAAATGAGTCCAAAAGCAGTGATAGAAAAACAATGAATATTTCTTTATCGGTGACAACACTTCAGTCAGACAAATACATACTTATTACTTACCTTTATTAGCGGCGACCCAACACCAATGGCAGTAGCAAGGAAGAGATCAATACGAAAAAATATAGAACTATACCTTAGCGACCAATGTATGACGGATGAAGATGATTCATGAAAATCTGGCATCTGTGACTAGCAAAATGAATGGTTTGCGCCAGATTTCGAACCCAATTAAATTTGAGATCCAAAGCCAGGTTTTATAATGAAAATGAATATAAAATATTAGCTTCTTACCGCGACTTCATCTTGAACTATAATAAAGCCCTATATTGAGATTTAAATAATGATATAAAACATTTTTCATCCACTCGATGAGGTTTTCCGCGGAAGAGTAACAATCATCACCAACTTCCATGATTATAATATGAGAAGGAAACCTGCTTTACATATAGTCGAAAAGTTTCCGTGCCATATTTACTTCTTTACAGCTCAAACTAGTCTTTTCCCCGAGAGTGGGAAAAGGTAAAAAAACCTCTTATTCGAAGTCTTGTGACATGGAACTTTTGAAGATAACTTATTAATTTTCTGCAGACATTTTCTGCCGCGCACGACTGCTCTATGGAACCAGCTTCCCGCAGCGGTGTTTCCAAGCCAATACGACATAAATACCTTCAAAAAGCGAGCATATTCCACCCTTAAAGGCGGGCAACGCGCCTGTGACCCTAAGGGGGTCCCGGGTGCTTATGGGCGGCGGTGATCACTTACCATCAGGTGACCCACTTGCTCGTTTGCCCCCCTATTACATAAAAAAAAAAAAATTAAATAATAATTACTTAGTTTCCTGTCTACTAGTGAATTTACACAACTGCTTACACAACACAATATAAAGAGATATATCAGAAAATGTCATTTGAAACGACATTTAAACCTAGTGCTGTTAAAATTAATGAACAAAGCACACACATGGCAAAAGCTAAATAATTCGTATAGCAAAGCTAGTATTGTAGATATAAGTTGGGTATAAAGGTATGAATAATTGCTTGATAGCAATTTCAGGAACGCAATTTTGACAAAAACTGTTTACTAAAATTTGGACTCAGTTGTACATTAAAGGACCGAACGTTATAATCGAAAGATACAATAATTACGCCAATAGTTTTCGAATAATGACAATGATGATATGAACCCAACATCCAAATAGACTATTGTTAGTGACAAACGTGATATGAAACCACTGTATAAAACCTATACCGGTGAGGTTAGGGCTTAAGACTAGCCGAAACGCTCCGAAAGCAAAGCACTTCGAATCATTATCAATTCGAAGAAAACATAAGCGAGATTTTAGCCCAAAACGCTGCCTAGCTGAGACTTGCTCGAAGGCCAAAGCAAAGATGTATAAAGAGAAGCATAGTACAATAAAGTACGTCACTTTATCATACTAAACTAACTTCATACATCTCTGTAATGTGGCAGAGATTGAAATGCAATGCATGTTTTTGTGTAGCTCAGTACAATAGAAATAAAAGACTTATGTGTTTCTATATAGCCTCTAACAGATAAATTAAGTCTTGAGATGGAATGGTTGTCAACCGCTTTTTTTTTTTTTTTTATAGTGGGAGGAAATGCATTACGCATATCCCGTCCGTTGATGGTCGGGCCAGGGGTATGTGGGACTATCTCCTTCCGTTCCCGCTCAAGTCGGGATAGGGAAGGGGGACTACCCACTAAAAACTCCCACTACTTCCTCTCTCGCTGCCTTGCTGGTCTTTTATTGGGGGTCCAGGTTTGTATTCACCCCATTTGACCACGGCAACCCGCCCGGCTAACTGGGCCCATCTTGCAGTTGGAGTGTGGCCGAGGAAGTATGGCCACCCTCCCAAACGATGGTTGTCAACCGCTGGAAAAATCGTTGCGCCAAGTTTGGTTACTTTTTGGGCTCTAAAGACATTTTAGATTTTAAACCTCCGTGATCAGCAAGCATCAAGTACCTAAGACTTATGATCAGATACATTGGATTGCGGTCCTTGAGCCCAGTCAATGGTACTACGGAGGAAGGTTCGCCTTTAAGTACCATGTAAAACATTATGCCAATTGTATAGAGTTCATCATCATCAAGAAATGTTTCACTCTTATTGGTGTAGCAATTTTATTTTTCTCTCTCTGTCAGCACCTTAACCTCCTTATACGTCATGAATCTTATAGAGTTTACATGACGTCCCTTTTTTTTCGGAGGAGAATGGTTATGCACCATAACCGCAGGCTAGCTAGACCTGCGGCCGTGTGTGGGACTCGGGACTAAAGCGTCCACTATCCACTAAACTCCCCCGGTTCCCCTTTACCCCCGATTGGGACGAGCCGGTGCCAGCCTTGTGGTCCCTATAGATTTGCATCCTAAACGACATTGCATTTCAACCCCACCCATCATTAGCACAACCGCAACAGCAGCCAACCGCCAACCGCGTCCCAAGCGTCAAACGCTTCGTCTTACGGGTCCTGTTGAGGTGATGCATGGACGGCGACCCACTGGTCAGCGGGCGCGACGGGATCCTGTCGAGTCGCGTCATGGAGTACGCTCTACCTGGCGCGCGCGGGGCCGGCACGGTGGGGACGAGGTCCGTGCGCCGGCGCGCCACTGACGACCACATCACTGCGGGCGGTTGGCGGTCGGGTTCGTCTGGAAAGAATCGGTTGACATCGTGATTATATAGATTACAGACGCTAAGTAACTAACATTCGTGCATTAGATAAAATCAAGAAAGGTTTGTAATAGAGATGTGCCGAGTCCCACTGACTTGAGTATACGAATACTAATAGTTAACATTATTTTTAACCCCCGACGCAAAAAGAGGGGTGTTAACTTATAGTTCGACGTGTCTGTGTGTGTGTCTGTCAGTCTGTGGTATCAAAGCTCCCGAACGGATGAAGCGATTTCAATTTAGTTGTTTTTGTATAATTGATTCTGTCAAACGCGCCATCCCAGTTTCCTGTTACTCGATAATTAAAAGATGAAATATTTTAGTAAATACAAGCAACGAAAAATAACATTAAAATTTTCCCTGACAAGAATCTCCGTGATCTAAAAATCCATCGATCAAAATATTGGCATTCTCAAATACATCCCGAGATCATTCAACCTGATACATCAGCAAAGTTTGCAATACCGTTTT
Organism: Mecyna flavalis; assembly: GCA_949319885.1. Lineage (NCBI taxonomy): Eukaryota > Metazoa > Arthropoda > Insecta > Lepidoptera > Crambidae > Mecyna > Mecyna flavalis. The sequence goes on from OX439413.1 coordinate 13,239,639, forward strand.
ATGTACGGGTTATTTTTATACTTCCCTAGTCTATGTTTACATTCTTTTCATGTCTGTGAACTCGCGTGTTTTCTTAAGAAACGCTGTAATGTTAGTATTCGAAAGATTTACAGCCTTTGTCTAAGCGCTAGGGTCTTCAATCTACGGAACCGTCAGATTTTTGTCAGGTCAACCAAAGAGTAGGTATATTCAATGTTTCAATCCTAAACGTTTTCTCTTGTAAGGTCTTTTAATGTTTAAACTTTCATGTTACGTATAAAAATAAAATGATTCACCATAGGGTCATCTAGCCCAAACTAATCATAGTTTATAACTTAATAGTATAAAAACTTATTTCCAATCACAATGACTCTCATAAGCTACAGAGTAACATAATTATTGTCTTACTTAGTTATTATAAAGCCAACGTAAGAGAGTTTAAGACTTTTTGCTTTAGTTGCTAGGTTATGAAGGATTAAAAATTATGATAATATCAGATTATGCGCACTTTATTATCCTCGTATAAAAATATCGTATCGATTAAATCAATTAATATCAACAAAACCAATTATCAGCGTAGCCAAAATAACTTCTTATATGCAACTTAATTAACGCGAACTAGGTCGGTATGCAATAGGCTACAATCTAGATTAAACTCCTTAGCCTTACTCATCGCCTCAACCCAATTAATACCATACATCTATACAGATAAGACTTATTTTAGACTGGCAGGGGTAATCTTCATGTGTCATGGGGTTATACATGTGCAATGGCTTACAAGGCGTATTAATGTGATCGTTGCTAATCTATCCCAAGGTCGGATGATCTTGTAATGTAAACAAGTGCGAAGTGACATTCGTTCGTGTTTGGTAGTCGGTTTTTTTTCACCTTTAAGAGGTTGGAACTGTTCAAAGTTCAAATTAGTGTAGGTGAATGAGGAAGTCTGAAAACAACAGTGGCTTCTTCCGTAATAGTAAAAGACACTGGAAAAGTTGTGGGTGGGAAGAAAACAGGGCCTGATTTACCCATAGGCTAATTAGGCTGCAGCCTAGGGCGCGAGGATCGAGGGGGGCGCTGAAATCGTGTCTTCGTATGCACTAATCTAGCATCATTGCATCTACCCTATTTATTTCAACTAGACAAAACATTAAAACTAAATGTGTGCTTGAGAGTCCCTGATTTTAACATTTAATTTTGAAATTCCCATACAAATTAATCTTCAATCTTCACGTAAACGCGCGTTTCTGTGAGGCGAATTCAACAAAAATCGCACCGCACACTACAATAGGCACTCCTCAGCGCAGCAACAGCTCCTTAGTTTGCCGCGCGCAATGAGACCGGCTAATTTAACGGAGAAAGAGACAAATGTATTGAAATACGCCTGAGTGTAAGCGAGTAAAGTATATTCAGCTCAATTTGCGACCGAGCGACGCGGCACACACACGTCCGACGTCACTTATTTTACCCTTAAACGATTCAAAATTATATGGCCAAATCTGACGTTTACTGTGTTGTCAGCTTTTCATAAAATATGTATAATTAGTGCTGTGATAAGTGAATGAACCAAAAAAATCGATTATCGTGGCAACCATCGATTATCGACGATAAATTATTCGTATTTTTGTACTTTTTATAAACAGTTGATTTTTATTGACAACCTTCACTTTTATTTGGTTTTACAACATAAAAGCACGAAAAGGGCTTTTGTATAATCTAAAAATAATTAATTCATTACTATAATTTTCAAATAAATTAATAATCAGTTGCAAAAATGTTTCACTGTTTCAAATGTTTTCTCTAGAGTAAATATTTAAAAAACTCAAGTCGATTCAATGGCAATGGAAACTAAGTTGTCTATAGCCCTTAGGCCGCGTGGTCCGACCGGCTTGTCCGATCAATCGGACCACTATGTTTTTTATTTCCTGCTGGTTCGATTGATCGGATCATCAGGATTTTTCTAATCCTTGTTGTCCTACTATCGGACTAACGACATTTTAAAAGTTCATCTTGTCCGATCGCTCGAACCACGTGACTTTTAAAAATCCTCTTACTTAGTCCGACCACACTTCTTCTATCTTTCCTACTGGTCCGATCGATTTCAAATTGTGAGACCATAGCGAATTTGTGAGTACAAACAAATTCAACAACATTTAAGCAAACAAGAGTTGAGTTTGTGCTTTGTTTTCATTAGGTACGCTGGATTAGTACGACAATATGGGGCGGTTTCACCACCTCCTGATTAGCAGATAGTTTATCTGACAGATTTTTGACATGATATTTTTGTGAAAAACTTGTTACAATAACTGACGGATCGGCTATTTGCCACTTATCAGAAGGTAGTGAAAATGGCCCTACCGTATTTTGGTTCTGAATAATCATTACAATTTTTTATGTTACGTAAATAAATAACAAGACGTAACTAACAAACTTACACGATTTTCAAATAAAAAAAAAATTGCAACTTCATATGGATTTTATGATCTTCCTTTGTTATTAAAAAAATCCCAAAAAAAAAATGATTTTAAGAATTTTCCAGACGCATTTATAATTGTTATTAGTAGGATTAATTTAATTTAAAAAAAAAATCCTTTAAACCATCACTACTTTCTTTCTTATGTTTTTATAATATTAATTTGTTTTAAAAAAATACATGACTAAAAAAATACTTTTTACTTTCTTTTGTCTTTATAATATATATATTCATTTTAAATAAAATAAAAAATTTTTACTACTTGCTTTCTTTTGTTTTTACAATCTTCTGTTATTTCAAAAAAATAACGAAGACAAATATCGTTGCCCGATCAATCGATTTAACAGGAAAAAAAACGACCTAATTGTTCGATCAATCGGTCTATAAGGAAATGAATAGTCCCAGTAATTCGATAATCGGACCACGAGAACTTTAGAGTTCGATCAATCGAACCAACAGGAAATAAAAAACATGGTGGTCCGATCGATCGGACAAGCCGATCGGACCACGCGGCCTAAGGGGTCTATAGAAAGCCAATACAAGTCATGCCGCCAAACACGAGATGGATTTGGTTTACTACTTGGTAGCCTGCAGTCACTTGTCATGGTTTTGGTCTTATAATAATGCGTGAGGTTGCAGATCGATTTGAAAACTTTTATGTAGTATGAACCATCTTAAAATATTCATAATACTACTCTACTCAGTTCCTACTTTTAGACCCGTCCGTAACACACCTGGAGGGGGCGCGTCCTATGTTGGTGCGAAGGGTGGGGAACCTTCGTACCTTTAGAGCATCCCTGAGTATGCTGGCAGTGTGGGGTGGCCTCACACTGCCAAGTGCCATGAGGAAACGGGGGAGGCTACGCTCGCTTCTCCTGAGGAGCGCTGCACTAAAGCAGCAGAGCTCAGCTGGTGGGGGGCATTGTGTGAATCTCGACATAGAGCAACCCGGCCCCCCAGCCTGTGCTTGAGAAGGCCACAGTGGAGTTTTAGTCAGTACCCCCAACATAGGGCAACTCTGACATAACCTCAGCTGCTCCCCCAAGCGGCTGGGGTATCCATAAAGGATTTCTCCACTATAAAAAAAAAAAAAAAAAGGGGGGGCGCGTCCTCATAATTAGCCTAGGGCGGTCAGAACTCTTAATCAGGGCCTGGAAGAAAATGTATGTAATGCATCCGAGTTTCTACAATTATTGGAAACATCATTAAAAAATTAAAATAATAGGACCAATATGCCTAGTATTCGTAAGTTTTAAGAATATTTCACAGATCATAATTGACATACTGTATCTTTCTTCAGTTAAAGAAAAATTTAAAAAAAATATTTGTTTGTATATCATGTACCATCGTATGCATTTGGTCCTTTTATTTTAAGTTTTATGCAATAAAGTTAGGAAAAGATACTTACAGAAACTTGCAAACATTCTGAATCCTTTGCAAGCAATAAAATAGAAAGAAAGGCTAGTCGTACACAATGGATACAATTTATTAGTATTAAAATTAGTATTTTTCAGATGATAAAATATTAATTCTCATAAACGATATTTTTTGTGATGCTATTAGCACCGAATTTACTTTTATGATTTCATTCATCATAATTTATTATTGTTAAAAGCAGCAGGGAGCCAAAGCCTTTTTCTAAGCTAGTGATTAACTATAGATGAAAACAATTTCACCTGTTTAGTACATGGCTTGTGGGCAGTGGTCTTGTAAAAAGTTGAATAGGGATTCTCTAATTAATACAAAATTGTCAATTAAAAAAACTAATTTTTTAGATATTTAGGTGAATGGCTCCTACAAGAAATATTCAGTTGTTCTACTCTTCTTATTCGTAAACAATTCCAAATGTTATCACTAATGATAATTGGTTAAAAAATTTAACATATTAAAAAATGTATACAAAGGTATTTACATATGTTACACGGGGTCATTAAAATAAGAAACCAAACCTTAATTGTTAAAAGATGTTTTGGTAATCATTAAGTAATCAACAATAATGATGAATAATGATGAGTAATTCCTTATTAATGATACCTTTATTGTCGGTGTCTGAGTCCAGCTGAAGTGCCGAGGCGCGTCTCGTCAGCGGCGCAGACGCGAACATCACGTTTGTTGTTGATGCCGCCCTGGAAACCATCAATAATTCAATTAATGATAAATTAATTGGTGGTAATGATAAAGGTTAGTTTACAATGCGACATTCTAGATTAAATTCTAAGTATAGACTACTATGAGTTGCGGATTGCTAAATGCAGTACTAATTTAATAAATGCTGTGGACATAAATTACAATAATTAAATATTTATTGACAAAAATATTTAACGAGCAAAGGTGCAGTTTAATCCTAAGATTTAATACAATGCATCCTTTTCGCAAAATTAATCAGCAATAATAAATTCTTGCGCAATTTTATGTTAGTCTTAAAAATTAAAATAACAATCATTCAATGCTTTGTTACTATTTCATGCATATATCCATCAACAATACCTACATAACAATATTTATCTAAACGAATTAACAACTAAACATACATACAAGATAATATCTTTGTGAAAATAAAAATAATTGCTAAACTAAAGTGACGAAAATAAATGCTTGCTTGCTAGACGACCTCTGTACCACTTCTCATAATAGATACGATTTACCCAATTTCATGCCTTTAGGCGCATTTGGTCCAATTCGCGGTTGGGCCAATTCATGTTATTCGCGGTTGGTCCAATTCGCAGTTAGTCCAATTCTCGGTTGGTCCAATTCGCGATTGGGCCAATTCGCGGTTGGTCCAATAAAAAGTGTATTTCCAAAATTAAACAAAATAACATTTTTTTTGTATATAATGGTACTTTATATATTCATCATCATATTACAAATAATCTAAGCAATTATTATAAAAGGTTTTCAGGGTTTTAAAAAAAAATAACCACGAAGGCTAAGGCGGGAGCTCCGCTTCGCTTCGCTCCCGCCTTAGCCTTCTAACCTATATCCATCCGAGTCGATTTCCTTAGATTATGAAATTATCATAGATGATTTTCAGAAACACCTTGCAAATTAGAAAACATTACATATTTTGGCCCAACTGCGAATTGGGCCAAGTGCGAATTGGACCAACTGCGAATTGGCCCAACCGCGAATTGGACCAAGTGCGAATTGGACATATTTTTTAACGTTTGGCCAACTGCGAATTGGACCAAATGCGCCTAAACCATTTCATGCCATCTAACCAACTAATCTAAGTACAGTCTACAGCACATCAGACTACCCCAATCTGTCAAATTTCTACAAACAATTTTCAGCTTTATTCACTTTACATAGAGTTCTCTTTCAATTGAGAATTTTTGACATATTAGGATAGGTTGATCTGCTGCCGTCCGTACATATTTGTAAAGAGGAGATCGCCCCAAGTATAAAAAAAAAATACAGTTACTAAAGAACTACGGAATTTATTTATATCCTTTACTGATTTTGAAAACATGTTTATCTACATCCATACCATAATATGTCTATTTTATATTCAGGAGCGATGAGTAAACGCCCTACATTTAGATATAAGTATCTGTGGCTGCATTGAAATGTTTACATTTTAGTGTCGGTAACCGATACTCAATTTCGTTCAAATTTCGAACGTCTTCTTTAAAAGTAAAAATTAATAGGTTTTTTCGATTATCGAATTAGTCGATTAGTTATTTTATGTTCCATTCCTATACATTTAATTCGATGCTGAAATTATAACAATCGATTTGAGAATCGAAATCAACTCGAGTCTAGATTGTTTATGGATTTAAAAAACTACAAACGTCAGTCATTATGTCAGTACTAACTTTTACATACAGATTAAGTTGGTAACTAGGGCGTTTGCTCATCAATCCTGACTATAAAATAGACATATTATCGTATGAATGAAGATAAAGTTATGTATGTGACTGTACATAATTAGTCATTAAAATACTCATGTGATTCTTTTATGAAACTCACTTCGTTCGTTTCATAAAACCACATTCGTATTTTAATGACCCTCATTATGCAGCAGTCACATAAATAACTATTTCTTCTTCATTAGGAAGGGCTAAGTTTTGTATATTTAAGGAGGTTTAATTTTCAAAATTACTATTATTATCTCAGACTTCAACTAGTCGCTAGTAACTGATGATAGCGCTACTTCTTACTTAATTTGGTAATACATTTTTACCGATACGGACATTTAATCATAATCACAAAACTTTCCACGCAGTAAGTACATACGTACTCGCAAAGTTTATCGCACCCAAAAATTGCATAATAAAACGTCAAAAAATTTCGCCACCGGCGAATCCGTCGAAATAAGGCCATTGTTCATGAGACAATAGCCCGGCAATGTCGGAAGGAAGGTGACGTCACGCGGGCGCTGGACCGAGGAGGAAACCACGGACGTGAGTACGGGGCCTTATGGCTAATGGGATAATAAATTGTTACAGAATTAGCATGTTAACTTTGGAGCCTGTAGCTGAGCGGAGGAACGAGTTAGACTGTCTAGGTTGAATACTAGTTAGTTCCTATAAAAGACGGTGCAGGGGCCCACGGGCGTAGCGTTCACGCGAAGTCGAGTGAGTGCTTGATCGATGGGACAACTGGTGGCGGTTAAGCCCGAAGGTGGTGTGGTGGCGAATGGTGGTGGCTGAGCAACAGAGCCCTTAAAATATACTCTGCGTAAATCCCAAATGTTAAATAACTCTACTAGGCCAGCGCTCTTACAGGTGACCAGAATCTACACCAAAGAGGTTAATAGCGCCAAGTTACTATTTGCATGGCAAGATATTAAATGGGTGACTAAAACTAGACTCCAATAAAATTCTTCTACGTGCTAAGAAAGCTCGTGTTTCATCCCGCATGATTTATAACAAGATGGCAACAAAAAGAGCCAGAGGCCTTAACAGGCTGAGAATACCTTCTCACTTGCCACTCTACATCTCATGTAGAGTGGTAAGCTTGTATATTTTTAAATGATACTAAATTATGTCAATGTTAAATTCATGTTTACAAATTAAAAACATTGGTATTTATGTAAAATCCATTGGAAAATGACTCAACCACCAGAATAAATCTCTAGTGGATTCGAATTCAAGATCTAACCCATTAACAAAATCCGACAAATAACTGCCAATCTTAGCAGAATAAAGGCTACTTTTGAAGTCAGAAATGTATATTAAGCTGTCCGATAAGTATTTATTCATGACAGGAGCCTACAATATTAGCTTGCGGAGCGAATGCTTAGATTTTCTTAATTTGTTATTTATTTTTTGTTCTGTTTTTGAATAAAACATTAATATTAATTTATCACTATTCTTCGACAGCAAAAGTACTGAGCATTTGAAATTGCCAAGTACATTATTATCATGGTAACACTCGTATGAAAGCTTTAAAATGTGCGACTGATTTTGATGTCGACTGTATTGGTGCCAAAGATTGCATACACATAAAACGCCATATTAAGGGTTAAGTTTTATTGCTAGACATGTATGGATAGTTTAGAATATACCATGGGATAAGGGAATCAGCATTCAATAGGTGGGGCCAGCAATAAAACGTTTATGTATGAAGGGGTAATATTTTGTCCATTGTGATCATTCGCTAGGATTTCTCTCGCATGCAAATAAGGATAATTGTAAACACTTACTAATAACAAATTGTAAAATTGTAACATAATTTCTTTTCACTAATTCTCTCAAAAGGTCTTTGATGTGGTGGTTATTTAGTTCCAACGATCGCAATTTCTTTGCGTCGGCAAAGCGGATGGTAACCCAAAATTTCCATATGAAAAGTCAATGACTTTAAACTGTGGTGTTTATTTTAGTAGCCGTTCGCCATTTGATACGAAAGGGCTTTAGACATTTAATGATGATGAATGCGGTTCGAGGATTGTTTCACTAAAAAAAGTCAATGAAAAGTAGATATTATGTAAAATTCAACTTAATTCAACTTGGATCTCTAATTGTCAAAGAGCAATAAATATAATTAATTACTAATATGGAAGAGTAAAGCATAGTTTACGATGGAACAAACCTTTAAGTTGAATCATACTGTCCCTTCCACTTGATTATAATTTACGATAATAGTTTGCGGTAAAATGTAATTAGTAAAGCATAATCAGGTACATAGCTACGTATAAATTCTAAATTGTGTCAATCGACACCTTAGACCTAATTATAATTAATGATGATAGTTAACGGCGTAATATTCATTATTAACGATAATGATTAATGATAAGCCAATACGAGTAGTAAAGTGAGTCATCGAATAATCGATGTGGAAGACGTGATTGAATAATAGAGACACGTATGGAATTCAATAACGGGTCATGCTGAGTAACGTTTGCGAAGTCAAAGTCAAGGCTATAGTCGGTATAAATCCATGGTGCAAATTCTGACGATCGATTAAGGCTGTGTAGTTCCGCAGATGCCGCGCGTATGGTTTTTAAAAGCCACCTGAGACATACAAATCAGTGTTTTCAATTCTAAAAAAAATATATGTAGCAGTTAAGGATCTGATCTAGTTAAAATCGCATTCAATTACATGTTTTTATAAACTTCACTCGATAGAAAAAAATCCCAAAGTTACCCCTTTTTTTAACGATTTTCGTATTTTATGTCTAAGCTCCTGCCAATTAACATTTGAATTTTCACTCAATTATAGCCACTAAATATTTACAGATAAATTCGCAGAGTTTGACTTGATAAAATTAGTGTCTCGTTTACTATGTTTAAAAAACTACGAAATGTGCGAGCGCGGCGCCATATTTGGACGTCGCATAATACAGACCTACAAACTTATCTGTTCCGGTGGCCAAAATTGGAACTACGTGAAATACAATGCAAAAACGATATTTAATGACAGTTCTAAATAGACAGTAGCGACGCCGCCACCGGAACAGATAAGTTTGTCGGTCTATACCTCTTTTATGTACTCCCACCCCCCCTTAACAGGAAACGAAACCAACATAAAAGTAAAATGTTATTATGTGAAAATGTCTACATCTTTTCACTACTGGCCAGTTTCACCACTGACAGCTAAGTTTGTGATAATGTAAACTACCTGTTGTCAAGTTTATCTGTTAGATAACTTAAATGCTCATTTGTCAGCAAAAAAATAATAGAAGACAGCATCATTGATATTTGACAAATTATCAGGAACGTTTGTCAGCTCTTAATTAGAAATAGAACAGATAAACACATTTCGGAACGTACTAGTATTTTAGGACGCAGACATAGTCTAGCTTCAAAATTAACATAAAACCAACTTTGGGCATGGCACAAACCAAATGAAACAATTACACAGAACAACATTAATTACTTCAAGTCATGCAAAGAATGTTTCTAACTTTTGGTAGACAAATAAAGCTTTTATTGTATGGTGTGAGATATCATAATAGGATTTTACTAGAGGTTGTAAGAGAAATTTAAGTCAACGGTTTTAGTACCGTCTCATAATGAGTTTCGTAATAAAGTTATTGAAAAAAAGTAATTATTTTGATCTTATCATTACTTTTGAATAGAATGATGTCATATAAACGTTGGCCTGCTGGTCAAAGTTCAACTAATTAATAAATAAGTATTAGATATAACTTACACTGAAGTTATTTTTTACAATTTTAATTAGCAGGCTTGTAGGTCCTATACTCACTACAGTAATTGAATAGGTTGTTCCCTTCCTTCAGTGCCTATTGAGAAGTCACAATGGAGCACTGAGGAAAGTTCCGAAAGCACTTTATTTCATCTGTCTTGTGTCATAAATCATAAAACAACACAAATATTTATTTATGTAAAATAAATACAAATTCAAGACAAGAATAGTTTTTCAAGTTCAAATTATGCAAAATGAAACAGTCTTTTTACGCGTGGGGCTTATGCGTTTCAAAATAAATTAGGTTGTTACAAAGACTGAATAAATCTTATAATCTTATGTTATCATAATTCCATATCTTCATTCAAATTACATGGTTACAGTCGAAATGTCAAAAAACCAAAAATGAAAATATGATGTCATTCGAACCCGGAGTTGTTTTTTGTCAATTTATGAACTATTTATGTAACAGTCACATTAATAGTAGACTCTGGCATATATTTCATTCCTACGCACCCTTGTACATCCACATAGCTTTTAATTTATCTTCGACCTAAATGTAAGTTTTCAATTACATAGGTACCTAATACCAAAGTTAAGCTTCATCCAAACCACTTGGACGAGTGGCGTTCAACTACCGTACGTTTCTGCACATTTTCTGCCGCGCACGACTGCTCTATGGAACCAGCTTCCCGCAGCGGTGTTTCCAAGCCAATACGACATAAATACCTTCAAAAAGCGAGCATATTCCACCCTTAAAGGCGGGCAACGCGCCTGTGACCCTAAGGGGGTCCCGGGTGCTTATGGGCGGCGGTGATCACTTACCATCAGGTGACCCACTTGCTCGTTTGCCCCCCTATTACATAAAAAAAAAGCAAATTAATTGAGCTTTCCTCACTCAACAGTTTATTGACCTCATTATATTCTAGTAAACTAAACAATCTTATCAATCACTGCAAATGAGTCAGTTAATTAATAGTCTGAAGACTGCCAAGCGCGCCTTATACCCCCCACGTTGTGACGTCACAAGTTCACAACAGTTATACGATGCTATACGAATATAAAATCGCGCCATACGCCGACTGTGGCCACTCGGCCTAAATATTTCAGTCTAGACCAGCTGTTCTCAACAGTTTTAAGGGTCACATTCACAAACTTGCTGATGTGGCCAGTGGACTGTGAAAGCCGCTTGGTTTAGGTATTTTGTGAAAGTTTTCAAAGGGTAACTCACATTGAAAATGTGTTTATGTTACATTGTAAACATTTGCAATACCTACTCTATAGGAATACGGAAAAATATTAGGGCTAGATGTAGCTCTCTGTAAAAAATGCACAAAGGATTTAATTAATCATTTAACTTTTGACAACTTGCAAAATACAGTTGCATATCTTCAGTTTGCAGGTTGAGTATACCTGCATCAGTTGCTATTGGATTGTCAAAGTTGAAGTATACATAGGTACAAAAATAAACATTGAAAGGAAGCAACGTGTGATTTTTGGTATTAAAATTGTGAGCTGAATACTTTCCTCCGATAAATTCTTTTTCGGAGAAGAAAGCGGTTAGGCACCTTAGCCGTCGCTTAGCTAGATCTGCGACCATGTGTGGGACTTGAGACTAAAACGTCCCACCCACCACCCACAAAACTCCCCCGGTTTCACCTTTCCAACCGATTGAGACGAGCTGGTCCATAAGTCTGGACTTGTGGATCAAATCGTTTAGTCCACACGGGGAAAGCCACGCGGGTCGAAAGCTTCAAAATACATCACACAGATTACAAATAATATCAAATTGGTGCTATCAGTTCTAGAATTAACATCGATTATCGTCATCCGGGAAGATTACTTTGGATGGCTATGAATGACGTCAGAAATGTATAGTTTTACTGCCAAAACAATATCATATAATACGTTGTACTAGGTTATTGGAAAAACACGTATGAAAGCCGAAAGCAACATAATCTATGTTTGATAAGTCTGCTATTACACAAGTTGCACAATTTTTTATGTGCAAGAACTTGTCTGGTTGTAAAGTGGTTTAGGTGTACCTAATTATTGAATTTGTATGTATATTTACAAAAAAAAAACGTAAATAAGTTTATTAGTTGTCTGGCACCGATAATACAACTTATTAGTTTGTTCAGACGTGTGACATTTCCTCTTTATGTACACGGGTTAATCTATTAAAGATTAGAAAGCACGTAAAGCCGCTGATCCTGCGCCTGATTACTATTCTGCCTCTTTTTCGGAGAAGAATGCATTTAAGCTCCATAAGTACCATAACCGCAGGCTCGCTTCACTTGCGGCCGCGTAACTATTCTGCCCTGTCAGTCCGTGTTATAAGAGTAAGGCAGTAGAGAGTGCATGTGTGCCTTCGCACTCACTTGCGCTCTTTTAGTATCCTATTTCTTTCTTATTACATACTCGATGGCTTAAATACAATTTCCCTGATTCTCTTTTCGGTAGGAAAGTAACCTATCCTGTCTTTACAGTTCCATAACCGATGGATTTACGTCCTGTTTACAATGGAAGAGTTTATCAACGTAAAACTTCGAGCTCGTGCCATGAATATTTCACAATATAAAGTCTTAGTACGAAACCAAACTCGGAAACTCTTTATCCTTTGCCACCGAGAAAGTTTCATAATATTATGTACCTATACAGTTAAAATAATAGTACCTTAAGGTTTCCTGGTTTTATAACGGCGACGAAGGTAACTTGTTGCCGCGGTTTAAATTAGCATCTTCTTAGTATTTAAATTTAAAATGTATTAGGCCCGTATATAGTGAACTCCTTCAAGTATCGATGTCTAGCGTAAAGAAAATTTAACTCACACAATTCTGATCTTTGTGCTACAATAAATAGGTAACAAATTGTCTTGCAGAAAGTTCCTCATCATTTGCATTAAAGAATCACTCGTCGTTTTTATAAGGTAGAAGTTATAGCTCTTTTCATAATATTGATAAAAGGACAAAACGAGGCTGTGGAATAGTTAAAGAATTATATAATATCAATCGAAAATAAAATAATAAATTATCAACAAAATTATCATTCAAATGAGTATTGCTAAGTGTTTTTAGTTTAGGGTTGTCAAGTCACACTTTAAATATTTTTAACGGGACATATAATACGCAATAACATGATAGACAATATATGGGTCGTTCTTCTTTTTAACCTACAATTTGATTTAACTTTAGCTCAATTTCTAAAAATAAAATATTAATCTTTCTGGGGGGTATATATATATTTTCTGATAGCAGAATTCCTATTCTATCTGAAAAAGTTGTTGGCCACGAAGTTTACAGATATTTGTACAATTTTCAGGACTTGAAAGATAGACGCGACGAAAAAAATTACAACTTCGTCACGAAATCTTTTATTTTATTCTCTCGAATTCTCTTCGTCAAATAACTTGTTGTTTTGTAATACACTAATTAGCTAAAAGAACTCTTAGAAACCGTATTAAAGTAATACATTTCTATATAAAAAACATGTTTTATTCATGATCTCTTGCCGTTCTGTCACATTTTCTGCTATTATAAAGTATGTTTTTGCTGTAAATCAATTTTTACTATCATTTACAAATAAATATTAATATCACTGATGGAAATATCATCAACTATTAAAAAGAAAAAAAATCCTACGCTGCACTTGTTGTAGCAAAATAAATAAACGACCAAAACCATTTTCCTAGCAGGAGACAATACCGTGACAGAATAATTATTCTAGAGATATTAGACTGCATTTTGGAATGGAACAAGTTTATTTATCTAAAATCATTAATTTTCTTATAAATCTTTATCAGTCTTCAACATTGTCATATAAAATAACATGAGATCCAACTGAGATAAATTAAATTAACCCATTTGGACCTAGATACCGTACCACCATGTAGTACAGTGACTTAAAAAAATTCTATTAACTTACCTACGTAATAATTCGTATTTATTTTAAATGTAAAATTAAGTTTGGATTGTTTTCTTTAGGTTATAAGTTTTTCAAGTGCGTTTTTCTAAGATAATTTGATAATATCTTCTAATATGCGCGGAACGGAACCAAAAAATATTGTCAATTTCTTCAAGAAGGTAAATTTTATATTTTGTTACAAAATGTGTTATTTATTTGTAAATAATAGGGTACACAGTAGCTGATGTCAATTCAGGCGAAGAAGGTGCTGAAAAATAAATAATTTGCGAGTTACTCCGAGTTTGCTTAGAGCACCTGTAGAGTTTTCTGCATCAGGCTCTGGCTCCGATGGAACTGCAGCAGACCCAAAGATTGAAGATGGGCATGATGGGGTCGACTGAATCACAAGTTTTTGAAAAAACGCACGATTTTTTATTGTCACCAATGCATTATGCATGCATACCCTCGATCGGGTGGTGCTGGGGAGAAGCGACACCATAAACAATGTGACAGAGTGTTCATGTGACGAAGTGGTAATAATGTGTTGCAAAGTCTATAACACTTAAAGGTTTACATAGAATATATATTTTTCACGTTGGTAATAAAATATTTGTTATAACGTAAGAGCAGACAACAAAAAGTAACAATAATAATTATATTTTAAATCAATTACTTACGTGACAAAGTGGTAGCCGAATAAACACACGCACCTCCCACCACAGCGTTCGGGCGAATGACACGCTGTGGCTACATCACAGAGGGAAAATCGTAGCAAGGGGAGAGTGGGGTTGAGACCTCCAATCGCAGGCAACAAAGACGAGCAACTCATAAGCGAATTTCGAAGGACAACCCACGTGACAGAATTTACGAATTAAAACCTTAGGTAGTGGAAGACAAGAACTTGATATTTTTTAAATATTTCATTAAAAGTGACAGAAAATAATTGTTGGTATTACATTAAAGGTAATATATTTAGGAGTTAAAGGAATTTTTTACATTTTGTGTCATCATATATTTTTTTAGTTTTATTATGGATTATACGCTAGCCGAGGCTGCGGGAGACAACTGTGATTTGTATGAAATACACTTCTGTCACGCGGATTTACGACTCTGTAACGTACTTTTTACAGTGAAATTATTAAAAACATTTATTTTTTAATCGTGCACAGTCATTAATGTTTAGTACAGTGCCTGTAAAAATACAATTAAGAAAAAACTTATGGTAATTTCCTTGTTTTTTTTTTCACTGAACGGTGAAGACACCTTTTTGTAGGTTAAAGAGAAGAACGACCCATATACATAGGGGCCGTTCAAATATTACGTAAGCAGATTTATTGCAAATTTTTACCCCCCCACCCCCCTTGTCAGCAAAAGTAAGCAAAGCTCTTACCCCCTCCCCCTATGCTTACGTAAACATTTTTCAATTATAATTTTTTTATATACTATAATTATAATGTTATAATTAACTTTATAAATAAGAAAATAGATTTAGGATAGAGATTCGATTTTACTTATACAGTATTCAACATATAGCAAGGGACAAAAATATTATAATCTTACGAACATAACAAACTTATTTTAAAGTTTTAGTACACATCATCATCATCATCAGCCTGTGATAGTCCACTGCTGGACATAGGCCTCTCCAAATGCTCGCCACGCTGATCGATCCTCGGCCACTCGCATCCAGCTCCTGCCAGCCATCTTGCGCAGATCATCGCTCCACCTGGCCTGAGGGCGTCCTACACTACGTTTACCGAGACGCGGTCTCCACTCTAGAACCCGTTTACCCCAACGGCTATCGGTTCTGCGGCTGATATGGCCAGCCCACTGTCACTTCTATAGACGTGGCTTAGGAAATGGTTCGATAGTTCTTCAACAGGCTTTTGTCACTCTTTTTAAAGAACAGGACGACCACACTCCTACTCCACGCCTTTGGAGTTCCCTCCAGCCTTTAGCAGCTCAGTAGTAACGCCGTCCTCTCCAGGGGCTTTTCCATTTTTAAGCTGCCCAAGAGCAATCTCGATTTCGCCAACGCTCACTTTTGGCAGGTCTTCAGTGTAATAGGGATTTAACGTGGCTCTAGAGTCCTCATTTTCGGGATCAGGTCGACATGCATGCGGAGCGTATAACCGGCCATAAAAGTCCTCTACCTCCGAACGGACTGCCGGCTTTGAGGCAACAACTTCTCCACTTGCTGTGGTCAGCTTCGTCAGGTGGCTTCTTCCGAGAGATTGTACGAACACCTTAGACCCCCGATTTTGCTCTATAGCTCTTTCGATCGAAAGAGTATTAAAGCACCGGACACATATTAAACATTGGTACACATATTAAATAAAAATTAACAGTCTTCAGTCCATGAAACCCGAATCCATGATTCTAAGTTTTCGCTGACATTGGATTGCTTAGATTGCTGCTGTGTTGTGAGTCTGCTAACTTTCATCCGATTTTGGAATGTCTACGTCTTCTCACATCATGGTGCTCTAACTAAAATGTAATCTTGCTTTGGTATACTTACAATACGTCTACTCGCTATAGTATCCAAACGAAACAATACACTGACAGAGGAAATTTAGACAACTGAGTAGCGCACGGTAATTCCCCTAATCGGTTCTAAAGCGAGTGCCTAAACGTATGCATTATTTGCGGGAATCCCCGAAAATGGGTTTCGTTTTCAAGCATAGGCAATGTGAGGGTTGCCATTGGTGTAAAAAAGTAAATAACTACCGATGACGTAATCATCATCTAGACCCCCCTACCCCCCATGTCATCCA
Source organism: Mecyna flavalis (assembly GCA_949319885.1). Classification (NCBI taxonomy): domain Eukaryota; kingdom Metazoa; phylum Arthropoda; class Insecta; order Lepidoptera; family Crambidae; genus Mecyna; species Mecyna flavalis. Next base: position 13,256,355 of record OX439413.1, read on the forward strand.
AAATAAGCAAAACAAAGACCCCCCCACCCCCCCATAGTGCTTACGTAATACTTGAACGGCCCCATACGATTATGTTACATTGATAGTAATTTTCGCCGAAATCTATGCCAATCTTAAACCTGACCTACATATTATGTCTCACTGATTGGTACTCGGGGTACCCGGGGATGGGCTGGTCAATAGCTATCGCTGGCCCCGGCTCGTCCCAATCGGGTGTGAAGGGGAACCGGGGGAGTTTAGTGAGTAGTGGACGCTTTAGTCTTGAGTCCCACACACGGCCGCAGGTTTAGCTAGCCTGCGGTTATGGTGGATAAACGCATTCTCCTCCGAAAAAAAAAGAGCGAAAGATACATCACGCAAGAGAAAAAAATGTTAAATATTCAGTTTCTGTAAAATATAAATTATTATCTTAAGTTTCTGTGTTGTAAGGTGTTAGGTGCTGCATTGATTAGGATAATTTTCGCATAATATAGTTACTGATAATTGCGATAAAACAGAAGCCGTGATAGCAACTGTCGGGTCTTTAAAACAACAATAAAAAAATCTTCTTTCTTTCTTTCAATAAAAACCGGCCAAGTGCGAGTCGGACTCGCCCATGAAGGGTTCCGTAGCAGCAAGTATCATCATAATATAAAAGTTCTTGTAGTTCTTTGTAAGTTTGATCGACGTTTTTATATTTGAGTTGATTGAATGAGAGGAAAATTGCGGTTTACGATTTATGACGTTTTAAAAAAAAACTAATTACTTGATCTCGTTCAAACCAATTTTCAATGGAAGTTTGCATGGTAATGTACATCATATATATTTTTTAGTTTTATCGTTCTCTTATTTTAGAAGTTAGAGGGGGGGTGACCAACATTTTACCACTTTGGAAGTGTCTCTCGCGCAAACTATTGCGTTTAGAAAAAAATGATATAAGAAACCTTATTATCATTTTTAAAGACCTATCTATAGATACCCCACACGTAAGGGTTTGAAGAAAAAAATTTTTTTGAGTTTCAGTTCTAAGTATGGGAAGCCCCAAAAATTTATAAACTAATTACTTGATCTCGTTCAAACCAATTTTCAATGGAAGTTTGCATAATAATGTACATCATATATTTTTTTTAGATTTATCGTTCTCTTATTTTAGAAGTTACAGGGGGGGGGGGGGGGGACCAACATTTTACCACTTTGGAAGTGTCTCTCGCGCAAACTATTCAGTTTAGAAAAAAATGATATAAGAAACCTTATTATCATTTTAAAAGACCTATCCATAGATACCCCACACGTAAGGATTGGATGAAAAAAATTATTTTGAGTTTCAGTTCTAAGTATGGAGAGCCCCCAAAATTTATTATTATTTTTCTATTTTTGTATGAAAATCTTAATGCGGTTCACAGAATACATCTACTTACTAATTTTCAACAGTATAGCTCTTATAGTTTCGGTAAAAAGTGGCTGTGACATACGGACGGACAGACAGACAGACAGACATGACGAATCCATAAGGGTTCCGTTTTTTGCCATTTGGCTACGGAACCCTAAAAAAGGCCAAAACAATAATATAAACCTTTTTTTATCATGAAAACTTTAATGTATTAGGATAGGAATATGCTTAAACACCAGGCAGTGTGAATAAATTAAAAGATATCATTACTATTAGATTGAATTAATTAAGATTGTTATGCTACATGATCGAAAAAATAACTAAAATCATGATGAAATTAATGTTTTGTCGTTTCCAGTGCTCAATATTTTCAGATTGGAAAAAAGTAGGTCTAAAAAGATTTAGGTACACATAATTGCAGTCTTAAAAATCTGTTAAAACTTCATCGAAAAAGATCATATCTTTCTCAATCCATAGGTGAAAAAATATCATTTTGTTTTCTAGTTAGCCAGTACTCGGCCAAACCCTAACTTTATCGAACTATACAATAAAGGTACCTATATTACCCTTATTGAGCGTCGAGATATTTTTAGCGACAATGCTTCTGAGTTACCTACCTATTACAGCTCGCGTGTTCACACGTCACCTTTATCAACAGTCAGCCGGTTTGAAGAGCATGTCACAGACACAACTCGTGTTTACCTATTAGTATTGTCCATGTTCGCAGTTTGATGCACATGGTTCCCTATTTTTATTAATTGACGTGTTTTTTTAAATATTCTACAGCTGGTATACCAACAAGTAGGCCACCTGATGGTAAAATGTCATCTAGATAATCCATTGAGGCGCTTAACCAGAAAGCTTATCTCATCATCATCTAATGCTACTAAACTCATTTGGCGACACTTTAATGTATAATTAAATGGCGCTAAGAAACTGTTATCGGAACACAGCCAGATCTGTTATTCTGTCAATCAATCTATTTTCATACTTTCCTCTTTCCTAAGGTTGACTGGAAGAGATCGCTGTTTAGCGATAAGTCCGCCTATATTGTACAGCTATTATATGTTACATGTTTGTCCTAAAGTGTTTTGTGCAATAAAGAGTATCTATCTATCTATCCGATTTGACACCTAAGACATATCATTATTTTCTGTAATAAACGTTAAATCGATGTATTTGAAGTGTTGAATAACGATTCAAAAAGAGCAATAAAAGGTCTTACGTAGAATCGCAGAGATAATTGGATCGACACATTCGTACCGCCGGTTTTGGCAATTTCATTTCCTCTCAAATTGGATAAGTATTATATCTGAACGTAAAGAAATACATTAAAGGTTTTTATGCATTTCTTTTCTTAAGACATATTTCCAGACATACCTATTGTGCTAAACATTTGTGCATTGATTTCAATGATGGAGGCTTTATGGCTCTATAGTATGACATTAATAAGGCTGATACTAGTACAATTTTTACCCAGTGCCATGTACTTCTAAATTAAGCAAAGCTTGTGCTGTGAATGGCACATTTTTTAACACCTATTGAATGAATGAAAATGAATTCCTAATCTTCAATCTCGCATCAAAACTAAACCATGTGCTTGTTGATTTTGCATGAATTAAAAAAATATATAAAAAAATTCTGTTGAAAGTATTCGGACGGGTGCTAACTAAGCACTCAATTTTTTTTTAAATTTGAGACGCGTTTAGTGCTCCGATAAAAACAAAGATTTAAAATTATCACAACTGTTTTAAAGGAATCGAACTAAAATATGATTCCCAGGGACGAAGGCATTTTAACTTCAAGTGAACCGAGGATTTAAAAGTAAATAATGCACATAAAACATGTTTAAGCACATTTTTAGTCTTATCTAAAAAATATACTCATGTGTACAGGATGAGAATAAATCGAATTGCGGATGTGTGACTTTCAACGTCAATGTAAATAAGAAGCATTGTTTAAATGTTAAATCTATTGATAAAATATACACACGTAAGAGGAAATGCTACGTACAAACAATGTGGGCCTCAGTGTAATTTTAAAATTGCAGTCAAAATCACAACTAAAAATTGGAAGAGTTCGTGTGTTGTGCTAAGTGCCAGTTAAAATTTAACATTTAGGAATCGTTTTTCGAAATTCGTACAAACTTTTTTCCGTAGCGCATTCTAGCCCGAAACTAAGCATAGCTTGTACTACTGGTGCCAGACATTACACTCAGACGGATAAACATTACTTACATACTTTTTTTTTGTAAATAAATACATACCAAACCAATTATTAGACATGTAAAAAAAAATACTTATAATAAATGAGGAGCGTCGGAACAAAAACCGATATGTCGCATTTATGCCATTATTTTTTTTTATTTTTTTTCCGTTGCAAAATGTTGTATTACATACCCTTCAGGAAAGAAATCTATTTAAAAACAGACATTTACAGCTTTAAAAAATATCACAAAACAGTGGTCTAATCAAAACCCGACACATACATATCTAAGGAGGTTCAGTTTCTAGTTGTCGTATCAAAAACCGATAATTCCTTAAGAAGTTTAACATAATTTAATAGTGGTCGGTTCAAATGCCGAGAAATACATACATGTTTTCAAATAAGCTTAATCTTTATTTCGATTCTTTTTAAAAATCGATTCCCTGTACGTATCTTAACACTCTCCGTAAACACCCCTCTTACGCTGACGTGATTGGCTACCTGTCAATACAATATCTCCATAGATTTAGTGAATATCTCTTGTCATCTCGCTGTCAGCAGTGTTGCCAGAAGGTAACTTTTGTAACCTTTTAGGTGATTTTTGACTCCTAAAGGTAACTTGAAGGTTACACGACTCAAAAGGTTACTTTTAGGTGACTTTTTGGAATTTGCGTGCGGAAAGCATTTTTCAAATTAAACCGTCCGTAACGTCTCATTCGTTCGTATCTTGTCGACGTTTTTTTTTTTGCTCACCAAAAAAATCGTGAAAGGTTACTTTTCCTACAAAAAGGTTACTTTTTTGTACATCTCAGGTGACTTTCGACAAGACCACGCTGGCAACACTGGCTGTCAGTATTTTTCATGTTCGATTCTGTCTGATGTTTTTTTACGTGTGCTTTGTATTTTTCAAAAACAAAAATGAGTGAATCTCCGTCGATTTTAGAGGATACAGTACAAGACATCAATCCAGGAAGTACAGTAGATGACATCAATCAAGGGACGCAAAAACAACATAAACGCAAACGTAAAACTCAAGTTGAACGAGAAAATTAGTTAATTACGATTTTGTATAATAATAAAATTATAATATCTACCTATCTGTTTTTATTTAAGTACCTACTTTACATAAAACAAGGCTAATTTACTGTAATTCTCAAATTTATACCATGTAGGTACATAATTAATTGAAAACTAATTTGCAGTTAATATGATTTGGTTGTACCAAAACCCGATAAATCTATTTTAATCATTTCAAAAACCGACATATCCAAATGATCGCGTCAAGAACCGATATATCCAAACGTGTTCACCCAATATCTCGCCAAATTATGTATCTACCTTCCGTTTCGTTTCACAAATCAATCTGGGCCCCTTTTAACTGCATATTGACATAATTTATTTTTCCACAGCTGTAACATTAAAAAAGTTACAAACTTTTTTCTAATTTGTGTAAAATACGGTAACTTGGATATATCGTTTTTTGTTCCGATGCTCCTCAAATGTCCTGGGACATTTGCTCTACAGCGTGCAGCGCCATCTGGCTCCAAACATAACGCTTGCACTTTCGGTGCCAGGTAACATATTATTTTTTATTGTAAATACATAATTATAAAATTACAACACAATACCCTGACCAATAAATTTTGTTAGACATCACACACATAATTTTGACTCCAAGCTAAGTACTTGTAGCTGAAGCCCTTGGGGGTATCAGAACGTTTATTGTCCTGGACGGGATTCCGCGACCCCAAGCGCAGACTACCAAATGCGCCATCGGATCAGTCAAGTCTAGTAGGGCTGCCATTCGTCCGGATTTGTCCCAGTATGAAGGGCGTCCGGCCGGGGGCCGTCCGGCAGGGGTTTTTGAAACTGTCCTGGTAAAACGGGACACTTTAGACGTCAGGTTATCCCATACTATACAATTTATAAAAATTAAAGCATTATAACGATGTTATTATTTTTGCTGCAAAAAATACTTTTTCAGAGGTGTCCGGGGAAAAAACCATATTTCGCCCAAATGTCCGGGATTTTTGCCGTGTTTATTCGGCGTCGGCGATTTAGGTGATGGCAGCCCTAGTCTAACGTCAAAAATTATTGTCTCAAAATAAAAATATTTTTCAAAAATTACCCAAACTAAAACTTAAATAACCATTGCCCCAACGGCCATCCTTCACCGCTGGTCATAACCAGCATACAGTACACACAACATGCCTAACTTTCAAAGTGAAAACACTTATGTAAAACATAATCTAAACATCAGAACACCGACGTTCACAAACCATGCAGATCATGTATTTAGCATGCAAAATACCTACTACTTCCATCACGTAACAAACAAAAATAGATCTAACTACAAAAGATTCGGCGCTTAGATTAACGCAGAACGTTTTAGTTAATTGTAAAACTACTCTATATTAATTAACAACTCGACTAAAATGTTTGTTGTCGAAACTCGATTATTTTGATGTTAATCTTTCCTTGGAAATGTAGGTACGGTCAATTTACACTAAGATAAGTTCCTGGTAATTTACATATCTGTAAGATATTTAATATCAAAGAAGCTGAAATCTTTTTTGATAAAGAAACAGTATCTACGTGATCTAACGGAAAAATGGAACTTACAGGATAAAAAAACGTAAGTAATATAGGTACCTACATTATTGTTACCAAATAATCGAGTTTTCAATATACCAGTTTCATCTAATGAAAATACTTGAACATTCTCAATGGCTTAAAATGTTTCTAATAAACATTTATGAATGCAAACTACAGGCCAATAATAAATTAGTAAGTTATTTTATCAAGACAGGTACAAATCAAAAATTAGTCAGGATTATATAAAAAAGTAAAATAAATAAAAAAAACTGCTTACAGTGACTCAAAAAAGTTCATCTGATCTATGGGGTTGGTACTGGTGGAAGGGAAAACAAAATAAAAACAAATTAGACAACAAAAATCAGGGGTAAAAAAAAGGTTTACAAACTGGGGAGAAACCCGTCACCTTTTAAAAAGCAAAACTATAAATTAAAAAAAACTTCTAAATATAAATAAAAATATTTAACTATGTATAAAACCAACTAAGCATAAAGCCAGAGTTCATTAGTCTAATTTCATAAAGGCCTTGTCATTTCATTTTACAAAAAAACAGTTTTGCTTTCAATAATTCCTTAACACTGTAAATAAAACAATCTGTGTCTTAAGTGCATACAAATAGGGTTCAACAATGCGGGGCAAACGTAATTGGGTCGAATAACCCTCAGTATGAATCATAATAGGTCTTGCCTACTAACTGAATTGGAAGTACCTTAGACGCCGGTACCAGAGCAACAAGACAATGATATTATTACGTCTTGGAGACGAAAAGGAATGCTATGGCTTTAACAAAGGGACCGTCTATTAATCACGTGATGTTTTTTTTCAACCCTTAATCCTTGGTGATACATGGTGAGATTTAAGACTACCCCCCCCCCCTCCGCCCCCTACATCCAGTGTATTTTTAAGAACCTAAAAAATGCCTGGCAACGGCGAATAAGTCACACTACGAGCCGTTTTCGATTTTGTGCGCGTGACAAAATTTACAACATCCCCCCCTAGTGATATTTCGTGAATTTTTTATGGACCCCTTCCCTCTTTCGAGCCTCACGTGATTAATAGACGGCCCCATAGTGCCAATGTTCACTTGAACAGTATTCGTAGTAGTTGCGTTATATCATTTCTAATACGATTTCGTAGTAAAATGAATTCAACGTACCTAACCTTGTTCTATTTCGTCTCAAATAAATAAAACTGTACAGTCTACAATAAAAGTAGCAGAGCAATTATTGAAACTGCTAAGACCTTTATCAGTGTTGCAATAAGTCTCTAATCTCATTGATCGGCTTACGTTTCCGGCCATATAAACTAATTTCGAATGCAACACTATACATTATCGCAACTACATTTTGACAGTTATCATTTTAATGCACTAATGTACCTAGTGATGAAAGTATGTTAAAGTCATGATATGAAAGTGATGTAGTCTTATGAACATTAAGAAAATTTCTCATGATTTTCAAGTGCTGTTTTTCTGTTCAAGATTAAAAACGTCGATATGCACTTTCTAACCGGCCTTATTTGTCAAATTCTACAACCATTTTCATAACATTGTCCATATTTCTAATGAGACTTTTTGACAGTTAGGTTAATCTGCAGCCGAATGTAAAATTAAAATATCAAATCGTCATAATGTAGTGACGTCAATGTTATCTGTTACATTCGATGAACTTCTTCAAAAAAGTTCGTTCATATTTTCTACTAGTACTCGCTGAGTTAGTCCATATTCTCCATAATACACACCTGCGCGCAGCCCAGAAGAATCCCGCCGAATCTAGCGGTTCGAGTAGTCGTGGCGTGGACGAGCCAAAGGCGAAGGCAGGGCGGGGGGAGGAGCGAGCGGCTCTTGCTCGCTCCAACCGCTCCGTGCGGTCTCGCTCGCGCTGAAGCAGCGCTTCTCTCCGCGATATCGAAGCTTCCCATATCGCTCGTTTTCTTTCTTCAACCTGTGACAGTGGAGAATGTTTTTAGTTAAGATTCTTCAAGGACCTAGTAGCTGAAATATCGGGCCGTTATTTCAGGGTCTCGAGTTAAGTAATTATTTTTTTACGCATAAAAGTTTTGTAGTGATCACCACCGCGGCATTTTGGTCTTTAAACCAGTATCTATTGTAATATGGGAAAGGACTTGATTTCAATATTATAGGCCTTTTCGTGCGGGGCTCAATAGGCTCATTATTTACTTTCAGCTACAACAACATTAAAAATATCTTATTCGACTATTCAGAAACAAGTATAATTAGACCTTGAAATAGTTTCAGATGAATAAAATATAAAAGTCCTACCAGACATGCTGAACTTTTATTTTGTATACATAAAAAATAAATAAATACACTAAGTCATTTAAAAAAAGTGTGACTGAAAAGTGTCAAATAGCCAATGTATTTGTTTACACTATTTCAAATCATACAACCGGATTCCATTCCACTACATATTTGTGAAAAGTAACTAAGGGCCGGTATTTCAATGTAACCTTATCTTATTGCTTAAGTTAAGTATAACATTTAAGATAAGTATTACTTTTGACAGGTAAAAGTGTATGACTTTAGTGCCGCTTAACTTTAATCCTATAATGAAATACACTTAAGTCATACTTATTATCAATCCCGGATTAAGATCAAGATAAGTATATATTGAAATACCGGCCCATAAGGAACATTTTACATCAAGTAGGTACCTATTGTGAAGGACACATTAGAAAAAGTAAAAGGATTTGTACGCTTCGTATAACAAATGGAAGCAAGAGACAAGTCCTCTTCCAACCCATTAAACTGTCAGTTCAATATATTTAGCCTAAAAGCGCTTACATTAAGTACTACATAATTTACTCACAAAGCTATACGTATTTTTTGCTTATTAAAGTATCAATCAACATCTTTGACAACAACTTCAATATCAAATAACCGCAATTCTATCGCCAGCATTTCCTGATAATGATACTCAAAGATAACTTATCTGAATTAGATTCATTTACGACACTACTAACTGCGCAACAAAATATTTGGACATGAAAAAATCACTTACATCAAAACTGACACGTTTCGTCATTTTGAATATCACCAAATTCACAAAACGCGATCACTCCACATCACTAACACGTATCGTATGAGGATTTCGTGATGATTAATTCCTTATCTATGTAAAGTTACCACGACTGAATAATGCACGTTACGAGGAAATTAAAAATAATTATTACGTCACAGAAAAACAATACGTAACAAAAACGTTTCTTTGTTGTGCACATTCATTTGAGCAGTAGTGTGGCTTTAAAAATGTACAAGTGGTGATCGTAGAAGGAAAAGCATAAATAAAACATTTGAGGCCAATTTAACCACTGACAGATAAACTTGTGATAATTATTCTATTAGATAACTAAGATGCTGTTACACGTGTGCTCAGGAAACTTACATACTTTGGGATCCTATCAATGTGTGTAATATCCAATATTTATTAGATATTATAATAACAGAATCAACCAAAGTTACGAGCTAATTGCCTCAAATTCTTTTACGCATATTTCCTAAAAACTGCACTGGTAGGTTAGTACCTACCAGTGCAGTTTTTAGCCAGTAAAACATTTTAGTTTTATTTTTCAAAACGAAGATGAGTGACAACCCCGAAAACCGATATCATTAATGGTCAATTTGCAAGAATCGTGGGAGCATTTACACCGGAGGTAATTCACCTCCACCGTCTAGACTGCACGACGTCACGCATACATTGAATTATATACCTTACGCCCGCGGCTTCTTCTACGTGGACTGTACGACGTTATCCCGCAGGAATGTGATATTTTCCGATTCTAAAGTAAGTTTGTAATCTTTGTAATTCTCCATCTCCCAAAATATCCCTATACCTAACATTTCGACGAAAATGAAAGAAACAAAAACTCTGTATTCCCAATTTCGGAAGTATTGTAATAAATGTTTAATATGAGACATTGATAGTGTACTTAAAAAGAGGTAGGAGGTAGAGAGGTAGGTAGGAGGAGGAGAGACGTGTCCTGAAAATAAAGAACACGAAAATAAAAAAGAAAATGTCCTCGTTCATATTCTACCAGTAGCAATATTACACGTGGAAAAGGTACAAGCTATACATACATATATTTGAATATTAAGTACATCTAACAGATGCGAAATGTTTAGACATAAGGTGTGATTGAGAATTCCGACCTATTTCAATAACGACTTCAAATACAATGCGATTTCTCCGTGAATTCCATTCGAGATGTTTTGTGAATAACATGGCTAGCCGACTCGACCGAGCTATCGTCAAGACGTAACTGCTAGTACCATTTGATACGGCCTAGGCAGGCATTCCTGTGTGAGGTATGAACTATAGACTTTAACCACCAAACGCATATTACCAGAATACTTCCATTAAATAGATACTAAAGCAAATGTAGTCATTCCATCTATTATTGAATTTCACTTTTCCTAGCTACGATCAGTCAGTGCATCCTAAACCGACGATGAAACAGGATATTACAATGTTTCAAGAAAGAATTTCAGCAAACTCAACTGCAGAAACAACAAAAAACGGTGACAACTTAAATAAAACAGACGACATATCCGAAACACGCCAGACAGATATTTTTCGAGACGTCGGCCAATGTCAAGTATAGGGAATTGGATATTTTCGCGACATTACTACTAGCACTAACGTCACTGCCAACTGTGTCAGTGGTCAATTTCACTGGATCGCTGCTAACGGTTTTTAAAGCATCATTCATGCCATTTCAAGGTCGGACGTGATCTGAGTAAATATGAATGAATTATATGAAATTTGTAAACAAAACAAGACGTAAATTTATATCGTTACAATTAAAATAATTTTAATATTTGTTATTAAAGTTAGTAACTACCGAGTTAAGAAATTATGTAGTGTATCAACTTTAAGGACCACGAAAGCGACGAACACCATAAATCATGGATAGGTATATGTTTTCATAAGCATAAGAATCCTATTGAAACTAACTTCCAAAGAGACGAATAACGTCGAAGTGGTGACAGGGATTTAAAAAGGTTCATTAAAAAACGATTAGCGGAAATGCTATTTGGATTTCTATGTATGACTTGACAAAAAACTAATCGTGACGATATGTTCTTTACGTATACATACCGTATAGAGGAAATTTCCACTCATCACAAAATAGTCTTTTATCAATAAAACGATTTGAAAAATAGTACCATTATTTCACTTCACAAATTCACTAATATTGGTGAGAAAACACTTATACACAGCACATGCATTTAAAATACGTTTAAAGCATCCAAAATATTGTCAGAACTAGGCGTACGTGAGCAAAACTCAGAATTAAGATTTGTACTATCTTGAAAATTCGTCATCGCATTTTGGATAAGATTACACGAACAGTAAAATAAAGAGAATTGTTTATCGACAAAATCTTTTGTCTTTCTGTCCATCAATAACAATTCAGACGTGTGTGTAGGTACTGGGTATAAAGGTAGCTTGCGAGGTTTATAATCTATTATCTATTTCGACATATGGAGAATTTATGAACCGGAGATTCATAACGTTTCTTTTAAAGACAGAAATAATTTATTATTTCCTGCTTCTAATGCTAAATTAAGTCATACATAATAGTCATACACAACAAATAAAATATAAGACAGTACCTTAGTCTTATTTAGAAATTATTTAAAAATTCTTATGGAGAAATTAGTACAATATTTTACTATTTCTTGTGAGCTACATACAGATATTGCTCATTAATCAGAAATATATGACAGTGTAAGTTTCGTAAGTAAATATTTATTCTGGCTCGTCTGCAGTCTTGCTTGGTCGAGATAATTTTGATTGACATATTATTTGATATCTGGCAACCAGATTGTGATATATATTTCTATTATTTCTCACACATTAATGTTTAAGATTTATTTATTTTATGTCACTAGAAACTTAATACCCCCTAAACATATCGACATTTGTTATAGACAAACTAGGATGGTGCAGCAATCCGAAGTGAGTCTTTTGTTATAGAGGTTAAATATGGCAATGGTAAAATGGAGCAAACATTATGTTGATCTGAAGGCTTATTTATTTATGTCCAATAAAGAGTTAGGGGAGACTTTAAACCTACAAAGGAATACGAACATGACATAGACGGCAAATCACCAAAAAAGAAAATCTATCTCCCGACTTCCGAATTGTAAAGAGGAAACGCCTTAAAAACAAAAACAATATGACAAACATTAACCAAAATACTCACATTCTGTCCACTATCGCACTGACGAAACTTCATTTTTAAATTAAACTCACAAATGGCACAAAAACCTGCTCAATTAACTTCAAGACAAAACAGCAGCCGCACAGTTTTCAATGGACGACGCACTGTTTAATCGGAAAGCGGTATGGGCCGACATGCGTAGTCCTGGAGGAAGTGGAATCTGTTATTTTTGTCACGACTCCTTAACGTGTGGCTCGAGTTAATTTTAAATATTTTTGATGCACTACAACGGCCGGAGTAGAGTAGACGCGAGTCATTAATGCGGGTATGAATGTTTCGGACGTTAATCTTTCGACTCGTGTTATGCATCACGGTTTTGGATTAGAAATGCTGATTTCGTTTTATGAACGGCATTCGACACAACATGTTTTAGTTTTATTTGGGAAATATTTTGTTTACAATCAAAGTATTATGTACAATCAATTAAATGCTTTGACATACATATAAAATGTAGATCTTAATTTTAGTAGATTATAAAATCCTGATTTCTAAGTATTCTGAAATCTATTGTTATGAAAAATTCAAAAAATCCACTACAAACATCAACCTGCTTAAATTTTAAATTACAAGAAACTAATCATAATTAATATTAATAAAGATTAGTTATTTAAATCCATACTTTATAATATAATAAATACTTAATCTTTATTTCAATAACTAACACGAAATTTTTCGACGGTCGTTTAAACTAAAGTGTGTAATAAGGGGAGAAGACCCATTTGCACTAAGCACAGCCTCTTTGTTAGAAACTGATGCCTTGACCTACAAACCTCGAAAGTAATAATATGTTCTGCTCCAAAAGCAGTGACCTGTGCACATAGCTGCAGGGGCATAATGTTCATTTTAGACAAACTACTGAATTCCTTCCTTTACATTTTTCCTAGATATCTACTGTACCTATCCTACTTGCCATTGTTAACACTGGTAAAAGTGTAAAACCATTTTTGTTACATTTTCAGTGCTTCCAAAGTGGTGTCCTCGTGGAATCAAAAACTAGAAATTTATAAAGAAGCTAATCCATAATTCTTCAGATTAAAATGTCTATCTAAGGTTAGATTCTGTAAGATTGGGTATAAAAAATGTCATTAAATTAGAATATTATTTTCAGAAAAGTTAAGTTTTAAATAACAACTACGAAAACGCCATCAACCATTTCGCTTACGTAATTAAACAAAATCAAGGCCCACAAAACTACAATTTAACTAGCAACAGTATTGAGGACCTTTTCAAGGTCAAACATGACAAAAAGTACGAATTCCAATCGCCTGCGCAGCACGCATATTACGCCGGTTTTACAAACGAGTGACCTCATATAATTGACAATAGAGTACGTGTTATGTAACTGACCGGGTCACCTGGCACAACGCTCAAAGCAAAGGGAACATTGATTCGACTATAAATAGAGTACAAATTCAGGACGGCAAATGAGGAATCGGATTTAACGAAAACTAAACGTCTTCGAGATTGATTCATTGAATCTTGGAAACGTTTACAAAACATCACATTGCATTTGTTTGCTAGAAAAAAAACAATTAATGACATAATTACGTAATAATGCATTCCCGAAAACCGGTAGAGGTTTAATTAACTCCCTAGCTTTGATGTAACATAATGGAAAATTTGTTTCTACAAGAGAAATTGAGATTACCATTATAGTTCAATAGTAGTCATGACTCAAATTGGGGAACTGCATTTTACCAAATGCTTCTTAAATTATAATATTAGATTAAATAAATAGAGGAAAATGTCTATATAAGGACAAGTCATAACGTGCTATTGACAAAACATTTTATAATTAATCATATTGCAATTTATAATTAGAACTTCATCAATGTGATACTTTAATAAACCCACCATGGGATATATTGCAAGTATAGCCACCGCCTACGCGTAACAAGAATAATGATTCCGATCAACAAACATAAGAACACGGCATAGTATGTTATTATAACGTAAATAATACAACAAGCTGTATAAACCGCTATAAAAACGACAAAATACATCATGTAAGCCTAATAAGCAAAGAAGGCGAACAATTTTAACCATAACATTACCAGCTGCACAGTCCCGCACATACTTTCAATAGTTTCAATACCGTACTTTTGTTCAATGGTTCTAATTAATGTAAAGTGGTCTTTGTCTAGACGGCATGAATACCTTTTTTTTTTTTTAAATTTACTGAGGAAAATAACAACGATGCCATACGAAACCATTTAAATAGCAGCAGATAAAGCTATACACCTTTTTATTACGAATTCTCTGAGGACTTGGCAAACATCAAGCTTTTAGTGGATTAGTTGGATTGAAATGTATCTGTTCTAATGGAACTAATCCTTTACAACTAGGTTTACTGCTGTCCGCGTTATTACGGATGATCTTTGTTTTAAAAAAGAAACTTTAATATAGACAGTTCGTCACCGTCTTCCTAAATCCTTCTGTATCAAACAATATTAACCACAAGTAAACTAATAACAATGGAAATAATGGCTTTTGAATTCGTTATGTAGATTTTTGAGCCGCAAAACGACATCGTCAGGCTTATTTAAAAAGTAATACCAACCGCACGCCAAAAAAACTTGTGACTACAACTAAATCACAAGTATTGTCTCCTTGAAATCACCAGCAGTTTCTCCAATACACAAAAGAACTATAATGGCGTCGTAAACGCAATTTCCTCGATTCCGACGTAAATGACGTAGGTGTTGCATAACCCGTGCTCGCTGAGATGATGTCACTTCGGCTATATCTCATATGCTGGCCTATTGTATTCTCATTTACTAGATTACGCCAAAAATGAAACATTAGCGTGTTTACGTGATTATAAAACCACGCACACTGCTATTATTATAAATGTCTTTACCTATGCGTCATTCACGAGTCGGTTAAGGACACATTTTGTTTTAATTCGAATGACCAAATGATTCACGTTTCTTTAACTTACTGACTCGACATAAATTTAAAAAATAATCTTCAGTTTATTCTGTGCTTACTAGAATCTGTAATTTATGTCTTTAGATTTTCTCTACAAAGACATGTGTAAGATTAATTATTGTTTTGTGTAACATACCTTTTCGTTACAGTTTTTTGCCAGATATTTTTCTAAATCAGATATTAAATTGAATGTGTACCTACATGATGTCCCACATTATTATTAGCGCGAAGTATAGAAAAACTGACAGAGCGACTATGTACATAATGTAATTTAGTTTTTGATTTGTTACAATTTGGTATTTCTAAGCGAGTCATCAAAGAACAATGGCAAAGTCCCATACTACGTTTGTCCTGGATAAAAATTGGGGCGTCTATGATTTAAAAAATGCTTATACACTAGCAATTGCTTTACATAAACATTTCCAAAAAGAATTTTAACAAACAGTGGTTGCAAAAAAAAGTTATAAGTATTTTTGTACTTTGAGGTTATGTTGGTAATGAAACAAATCCTTGTTTATTTTCTTCTTTTAGTAATTAATAAAATTATTTTTTATTAAAATAGTCATTTTAGAAGCAGTCAGAGGAAAAATAAACAGTCTTCTAAAACATTTATGAGAATACTGGACCTTTTAAATAATCGTCTGTGGCTAAAGTACAAAACGTGCAAAGCCAAAACCTATAAAAAAAAATAGACTGTCAAACAAATTGCTTTGCAGTTTCCTGCTGTCAAAATAACTTTGGTAGCAGTGTTGCAATTGGCAGATAGTTAAATATTACGCGAGACACCAATAAAGAAACATTACGCAATTTTATGTACGAAGGGAAGTTCCCACTGTGCTATTTTTAATGATAAATAATTTCTAAGTTACACATTGCATTGAAATAAATTATTTTTATTCCTTTTTCTTAATAATGAAAAAGATATAAATGTGTTATTTTTTCTTAAGCGGCAACACAAACGCGTAAGATATTAATATTGTAATCAACTGAGAGGTTTTTATAACTCATGATTTAATATCAGCCTTTAAATAAAAATGTGTTATGATGTAAAAATCTGGCTAATTCAAATAATCGTTTTTGTATAAGTCAAGTTTTAAGACACCTTAAAACATGCAGGTATAAAACTGCCATTGTTCTTTAAAAATATACAACCAACAAACACTAATCCCGCAAGTCACTCCAGTCATCACATTAAGAACACTTTCCATATCAAAAATTCTATAACTCCCTGGAATTTTGAATGGCGAAATTGGAGTAAAAAATATAAACAACTTCAAAAGAACAGGTAAAAAAAGTAATGATAGAAGAAGCGTAAAATGTGCTAATTGGTGTACGTAATCGAGGAGCTGTAATTGATTCTGCAGATGATAGCGTAACATGCGATTTCAAAACACGTCTGAGATCAAGAGAAAGGAGTTTAGGGTGCAAAACTGTAAACTATTAAATTATGTAAGTGCATAAAAGAAACCTAAGGCTCCTAAATGTAGATATCACTTTAGCCAGTTCATTAACTTATCTCGGTAACATCATTTGTTCTACGAGTACAACGGGCCGTTGTCAACGGTTATTAGAGAATGAAGGTAATTTTTCCAACTAAATCCAAACATTGAAATTATTTCTAACGGCATTGGATGAAGATGCAAAGAAAATTACTTTAATGAATGAAGCACATTATAAATTAGTCATACGAAATTATGAATTATTGCAATCAACGCCTTCTCTAGTTTTCTACATCACCTTTTATGAGAGTAACGTTAAGCGATTCTAATCAGCCGACGGTAAATGATTTGAGATTTGTACGAAATTATGCTTTTTCAAAACATTCAAAGAATTTACTTGGTTTGTAAAAAACCGTTTGATAAGTGGGATAATTCAATTCTATGTAAGTAAGACGAGTATTTCTAAATTTATTTACCGAATTGATTTTAGACCAACTACATTTAAATGAGTTGTTCCACCGACAAGAGCGAAGCTCTGAAGTAAATGAATGAATGAACATTTAAAGAATAAGTATAAGAAAATAGTTATTTATGTGACTGCTGCATAATGAGGGTCATTAAAATACGAATGTGGTTTTATGAAACGAACGAAGTGAGTTTCATAAAAGAATCACATGAGTATTTTAATGACTAATTATGTACAGTCACATACATAACTTTATCTTCATTCATACGATAATATGTCTATTTTATAGTCAGGATTGATGAGCAAACGCCCTAGCTACCAACTTAATCTGTATGTAAAAGTAAGTACTGACATAATCACTGACGTTTGTAGTTTTTAAAATCCATAAACAATCTAGACTCGAGTTGATTTCGATTCTCAAATCGATTGTTATAATTTCAGCATCGAATTAAATGTATAGGAATGGAACATAAAATTACTAATCGACTAATTCGATAATCGAAAAAACCTATTAATTTTTACTTTTAAAGAAGACGTTCGAAATTTGAACGAAATTAAGTATCGGTTACCGACACTAAAATGTAAACATTTCAATGCAGCCACAGATACTTATATCTAAATGTAGGGCGTTTGCTCATCGCTCCTGAATATAAAATAGACATATTATGGTATGGATGTAGATAAACGTCATTTTGATTTAATAAATTTTGATTCGTTGATGTTCGTACGCGTCTGTTTATTTTAATCACACCAAAATAAAAACAACTGTTTAATTTCGACCTAATTTGAATTCCTTCCAAAGATTGATGATTACTCGTTTATATTTTTAGCTAATTTGTTAATTTACTTTCTTTATAATTTATTTGCGTTCCTGACGCAGGAGTTATTATTATGAAAACACATGTTTACATCACGTGCACAAGAACTGTAAGGTCATAGACCGCAAGTTCTTTAGCACACCATAAACCGTGTTATTATTTTCCATTCTCGTAGTTTTGTTTTCGCGTTGGTCTATATGTAATTTCTAATTTTCACCGCCATAACGTCTATTATTTTACTCGCAAGGTGAAAGTGATGGAGTGTGCCGTTGGCTTGCGTAGATATTAGCTCAGTGCGATTATAGGTTACGAACGAAATCAATTCATCGAAATTTTCCGAGGGAAATTCGATGGAGGTTACAAACTACATACAAACATGATAGATGGAAGTCGTATCTGGCATCTGTATGTATATTCATAAGGAATAAGCAAACACCAGATGAACACCATGAAATGTTCTATAATAAACACCTTCAGTTTCAAGAATGTATTACATTTTTTCAATTCTTTATCATTGGATAGTATTGATTGAAGGATGTACATATTTGCTTCATATTAAGCTATTTTATTAATGTAAAGATGATAATTAACTTCATAAAGAGGAGTACATCCCAAAAGCTTCTGAATAACGTAAGTTATTTTTGGAGTACATTTTAGAATAGAATAGAATAGAATAGAATACCTTTATTGCATTAAATGTGGTTGACAAGAGTAAATAATGAAAATTTTGGTTTCTCACACTTAACCAAACACTTGGCATGCAACATTGGAGAGGGATACAAGTTTAATATTTATACATAAATAATAGGTACGTACAATAAATTAATTACAAATGAAATAAAAAATACAATGAATTAAAATAAAATTAATGAATTAATAATTAAGCGAGAATGATGTGTGATGAATTGTATTATAAAATTTAAAATTTGCAATTAATAAATTCCTCAACACTATAAAAACATTTTTCACATAGAATATTATATAATTTGTATTTAAATTGTGTTAATGGTAATTCTTGTACATAATTTGGTAATTTATTAAATAATTTTATTGACATGAAATAACAGTTTCTTTGGCAGCAGGTTGTTGAGCAAGACGGTATAACTAACCGATTAGGATATCTCGTTGGGAATTTACACACATCATTTTTACTTTTAAAAGAATAAAAGTAAAAATTTTTGATACCGGATGTTGCTGTATAAAATGTGTGGTTCATTCAAGCTTTTAATTGGGTTTTATAT
This sequence comes from Mecyna flavalis, assembly GCA_949319885.1. Lineage (NCBI taxonomy): Eukaryota > Metazoa > Arthropoda > Insecta > Lepidoptera > Crambidae > Mecyna > Mecyna flavalis. Next base: position 13,275,665 of record OX439413.1, read on the forward strand.
AACCGTAGTGCACGCAAAGGCATGTGTATGCAATAAATATCTCTCTGGACATGATTCACACAGCGCCATCTAGTCCCAAACTAAGCATTAGCTTGTGCTATGCTATGGGTGTGCTAGACAACAGATAAACATTACTTATATACTTTTTTTTTGTAAATACATACATATTATACATAGAAACACCCAGACCGATACAAACAGACATGTTCATGCACACAAATGTTTGTACCGTGCGGGGATCGAACCCGCGACCTCTGGTGTAATAACCGACTTCTCGACCATTACACCAAATGGCTCGGACATTGAGGAATGCTTCCTGGTTCAGTGTCAATGGAATAGGACGCAGTGATCGCTTACTATCAGGTGGGCTGCGGGCCTGTCTGCCAACTGATCTAGCATAAAAAATATATATAAATTTCAAGTGTACTGATTTCCTCATTGTCAGAACACATAGTCAGAGGAATTATGACCAGAGAAATCGGAGGAGTTTCGGTGGGTAAGCAGCATTAGGGGAAGGCTTAAGTCCAGTGGACGACTGTTGGCTGAACATAATCTGTTCAGCCAACTTATCTGATAATAACTGACCTGCACCCGCCTGTCGTCATCCTTAGCGCGCTGCTCGGCCTGCCGCCGGCGGCGCTCCTCGTCGCGCTTCTCGCGCTGCGCCTGCGCCGCGGCCGCGTGCGCGCGCAGCTCGTCCAGCCGCTTCCTCTGTTCCGCCTCGCGTCTCTCTCGCGCTAATCTCGCTCGGTCTATGGCATCTGCTGTCGCTGGAACAATACATATCTGTTAGCATCAGTTAGGTAGAGACTGTTACTAACGTCGTTGAGATGTTATTAGAGTAGTCAAAGTGAGGAACTACTACAAGACAATTTTGAGAAAACCCGGAGTTATCCTTTTATGAAATTTAATTAGAAAAGAAAACAAAATCTTTTACACAACCTAAAAAACGTAAATTTTTTACACTTTTCTAAGTAGTAAGTAACTTATATTTAAATAAACTGATGACTTCATTAAAGTGACTTAATCTGGATTAAGTGCGTAGTTACCAGCGTCAAATGTGCTTGATAGTTTTGAAACCGCACATCTAGTCACAGCCATAATCGTGGGAATGTGTGTTTACCTTAACTTTCCTTATTTATACCGCGCTTGATGTTGAATTTGTAAAACCCATTAAAAATGACATTTAACTTCTCGCCTGAACTCTGAGTACTTTAGGCTCGGGGGAAATGAGTCCCAGAAGACAACGGTAAAGTTGAACGAAAACCTATTTGTACGTTATAGTTTGGAGACAAAAAAATAATACGTAAACCAACCGTTATGTCAAGCAGGCCATAACTTGACATAACGGTTACATAGAGGTTACACAGAGAACATAGAGGTACACTAACTATCGTTGAAATACTGCCTCTGCTGTCTTCATATTTTCAGTGAAGAAACGAATGATTATAATCACCATAACCACAGGGAGATGTGCGCGAAGCTCGGCCTAAAGGAGTTCGTTTCTATAGCCACTGAACACTCCCAGTTTCCCTTCTTATCAGTTATGCGGAAGAGCCGGTGCCCGCATTTCTGCGATTCCATTTCACAAAAGACGGTCCCTCATGCTTGAAAGGATCGAGGTTAATTTGTCCAGAACCATCCTAACTAACATCTTTGCTTGACAAAAGACCAATCGTGTGGCTGTCGATGTAAAACCACGAATCTCAGATTCTCCAAAAATTAGACTGTATTAATGAAACTTGTACAACTTACAAGCCAAGACAATTTGTAAAACGCAATCAAACCGCGACTTTCACCCACACGTGGCCAAGACAAACCGTGCCCTGTTTATGAGCAATAAATCCTCACTATGGAAATGGACCGTGAAGGAGTGCCACACGAGCTAACTCCCAAATGTGCGGGAGAAAGGTCGTTACATCTCAGTCACAAGTACTTGATGGTAATTCTTCCGTTATTGTTACGGTGTCGAATCAAGATTATTGTCATGTGTTACTTTAAAACTTGGATAGGGATTTTGAAAACGTCAAAAGAATAATGATCACTGCGTTTGCGTTTCTTTCCTTTAGTGTATTTTTCGTTAATTTTTTCTGGTCTGCTATTAGTTTCATTGACTGCATTAGCAATGATGTCATGACAATATAAAATTTCACACAAAACTGAACTTGCTAAATCTTAGCCAAATATCTAAGCGTACATGGTAAGATGAGGCAATGATGAGGTGAATATTCGCACAATGCCTAAATTCACTTCACTACATGGCGAAAATGTAAGTCATCGTTATAATGTTGATGTATGTCTTAATCACTTGCAAAATGCTGCAGATGTTGCAGAACTCAAAACGTTAGTTGAAAACCAAGATAGAAATATTGCAGAAACTGAAACTACTAAGCCACAGGTAGGTAGTTCTAAGGATATCAGTTGCTGTCCACAAATTTTAACTTTAGAAATAACATTACAAACAAAGCTCTGCACAGGAAATGCGATAATATCTTATATAAACGAAAAACTACGAGTTCGTAATTTTAAGTACGAGTTTGAGGAACATAAACACAACAATAAAAAAGACCGACAAACCGCTTCACGGAGCTTTGACTCAATTATTTAATAATGTATCAAATTCGCGTAGGGCTGTCGGTTTCTCTTTGCATTTCTTTTACCATTTGACAAATCCTACTAATATTAAAAATGGGAAACTTTGTAAAGGTGAATAGGTAAATAGTTTGTCGCGCAAAAACTACCGAACGGATTTAGATCAAGTTGCATCTACTGACTGTAAAATAAGTTATTAAAAATTTGTTATACATCAGAATAGCATATAGGTTACAACTCTACAAAGCCGTTGGCGTCATAAATTGTAATATTTGTAATGGATAGAAGAATGTTTGTTAATTTTAACGCAAAAATAACAAATTTAACCTTAATTTAAACTTTCTTTTCTTTTCTAAAATGAATGAAGCCTAAGATACGCTCTACAAGGATATCAGATGGCCAGACAGAACAACATTTAAATAATTTGTTATTTTAACAACACTCACTTTCATCAGCATTTACAAAAAAAAACATTGTTGTTTTAACATTACACACAGGCACTTCAGTTTTTTAAAGTATCTACAGAGATGTGTAATAAGAATTCGTAAAGTGTACTACTACCAAATCACAATAGTGTGGGCGTGAGAGAAACGCCAGTCGAGTAAACATTGGGATTACAAACACATTTTCTGGGCGTTTTACATTATCCTCCCACATAATATAATGTATGTCAGTCGAAAGTAATATGATATTTATGTAGGCACGCCAAGGTTCACAAGTCTTCCATTCGCCGCATTGCAAGATAAAGTTAATTTGATTTAATTACGGAATATGTTAAAGGGTTAATTAAGTAATAAATAATATCAGGTACCGTACATAATTATTCCTCTATAAACTGTTGGATTACGATCGCGAGGCAGACCACCAGCTCGTTGGTCGGATGATATAGTCAGGTTCGTCAGTGTCAACTGGATGAATCTTGCACAGGACCGGAATGCTTGGCGTGACAAAGAGGAGGCCTATACTCAACAGTGGGTGGATACGGGCTGAATAGATAGATAGATAGAAACTGTTGGATAAGACCAAGCGGTCCTTAAATTAATAAATTTATATATTTTAGAGTTCGTATGAAAACATTTTAATGTTTAGATGCCTAACTATTTAAACAAGAATATGTACTACTATACTTCATTTTAATAGATGATAAAAAGCAGCTCATTGTGACATTCACTACTATCCCTATTGCCAACCCTAAAAAGTCTCCGTTAGGTCCTAATCGATGAAAATCGATAATGTTTACACAATCGATTCAAAGATCAACAGATGCTTGAACGCTGTTTAGTAAATAGGACCACGTCATTTGCCAAGAATGCTGCCTTGGCGGCAAAGGACGGCCTACGCAAGGTTATCTCGCGAACTTGCCGGTTCATATAATTTCTAATGAGGAATAATAATTAATCGGTAAAGCTGGATACCTATCCAAGAACAGCACCTGCTGTTCTTTATGCAGGCGGGTATTACTTGAGGATATTTTAAGAAATGTTGTACAAGAAATAATATTGATTTGATACACCTTTATGGTCTAGTAGTTTCATTATCAGTCTGAGATTTTGGGTCGGATTTTTCGAATAAAGCTTTAGTTTGTCACCACTCCGCATTTGTCAAACGTAGAGATTGAGTCAGTACACATAACTGTAAATGATTTGTTTTCAATAATGGAGGTAATTGCCTTTACCGTGGGACTTTAAGTACACCAACTTTACTTTTAAAAAGCATTTAAAAAGTACGAATGAAGAGTTTGCCACTACTATTGAGGCGCATGGTTCAGAATCTGAACTTCATGATAACTGTCGCAAAATGCAAACCATACAATGAAGACACGTAACACACAGATGAAAAAAACATCGCAGAAAAACAAAAAAATCACTGACAAACATACAATAATAATAGGTCAATTAGGTATCAACCTCACTTGATTCAATTCATTACTGTATCTACCAGTCCGTGTATTCAGGGATAAGGCCTTTCCTATTGTAATGAGCAAACCACCACTTTACGCCACCATACGAGTAACCAGTAATAAAACGGATGGGTCAACGGAACTAATAATCGTTTGCACATAGACAGCCGCTGCCAAGTACTGGGTGTGATGTCAATGAAGATAGGCTTAGGCGGTATGTTCCGTATGCCTAATTATGAAGACACTATTCAATATAATGAGAGATACATACACCATTCCTTAGTAAAAGAACAAAACGTTAGAGATGTAAGTATTTAAATCGTATTAAACCGACTTCAAAAAAAAAAGAAACAAAAAAACTACCTAAAAAACTGAAAAGCAAAAAATAATTTTAATAAGACATTCATCAAATGCGCTTATTGTCTAAGCCTATTAATTAAATTGTATTTTACGTGCTAGGTAGGTACCTACTAATCTGTTTGAAGTCGGTGCCAAGCCAAATAGTAGGTACCCAGATTACGTACCTACGTCCGCGGATTAATAAGTAACCCTTTATAATACATTATTATTATATATCATTTTTGATTACCTTTGGCTTGGCACCGACTTCAAACAGATTAGTAGGTACCTACCTAGCACGTAAAATACAATTTAATTAATAGGCTTAGACAATAAGCGCATTTGATGAATGTCTTATTAATCTTTCGAGCCCCGGATTACCAGACACAATAGAAAATCTATTGTTACGCGGCACCCGAGTGCCGGTTCGGGATTGAGTGGTTAAAATTATTTTTTGCTTTTCAGTTTTTTAGGTAGTTTTTTTGTTTCTTTTTTTTTTGAAGTCGGTTTAATTTTTTTTAAAAAAAGTTTGTTTATTTTTCTATTTTTAGTGTGAATAACACGTAGGTAGTGAGTAAAACTCTTTCATAATAATGATAGCGAAAATACGAGTAGAATTGTATTATTTGATAATAATATTAGGTATTCATTAAGTGTTCAGCACCATGGGTAGGAGGAGAATGCGTTTATGCACCATAACCGCAGGCTAGCTAGACCCGCGACCGTGTGTGGGACTCGAGACCGAAGCGTCCGCTACCCACTACACTCCCCCGGTTTCTCCTTCACACCCGATTAGGACGAGCCGGTGCTAACCTTATTGGCTAGTGACCAGCCCATCCCCGGGTAATCATCAGCTTAGCTGCAAAAGTACATGAAATACAACTAACGTTCCACATATTCCTACAACACTGAAAGAATTATCCCCTAACTCCTAACCGTTAAGGAGTTGTACTTTCCATCATCACCTTAGCTGCAAAAGTACATAAAATACAACTAACGGTCCACATATTCCTACAATACTGAAAGAATTATCCCCTAACTCCTAACCGTTAAGGAGTTGTACCTTCCATCATCAGCTCATCAACATAAAATGATGTCTATCGGACGCAAAAACTTGAATGGCTTCAGAAAAAACAAGTAACGCGTAGGCGCAGCCTATAAAATTTGAGGTTTTCCCTTGATTTTTCCGGGATCCCATCATCAGATCCTGACATGGTGACAATGGGACCACCTCTGAACTATGCACTTTTAAATAAAAAAAGAATTATTTAAATCGGTCCACAATTGACGGAGAAATCGACGGACATACATAAAAAAAAAAAAAAAAAAATACATACAGTCGAACATATAACCTCCTCCTTTTTTGAAGTCGGTTAAAAATAGGCAATGGCGCTCTTGTCATCTCTACTAGATGTTGTACATAAAAGACTAAATAATGCGGTGCGCCTAAACCATAGAGTCAACTAAATAAGTTGCTGTTATGTGTTTTTTGAAGGGAATTACGTGAAGCCAGAGGAAGAAGAAGTGCATTTTCACTCGCTACTATAATTCCCTCCTATTATAAATCGTATGTATTGTTTTTTCCTTAATTTAATTAAAAAGATATCTTCCTTTTTCCTTAAAATCTTAAAACCTACTCTCGTCTTAGTTAAGGAAAGTAACAAAAATAAAGAGGTCTCTAAGCTACAATTTGAATTCAGGAGAATGCTTTCTTGTTGTTGGGATAATTTTCACCCCTAAGATTTACATTACTAAGACTAAAATTACTCATTTTGGGGTCGCTGCGCAATCTTAGTAAGACTGAAATATTTCAACAGAAACTTTTATCTTTAGAGAAAGTAGCAGTTGTGGAAGACAGGCGTATAAACCGGACAATATATCTATCTGCCTTTGCCTTAGAGCACAGAACATAAAAAGGAATGGATGGCTTTGGCGGCTTTTTCTTTCGCTCTATTCTCTTAACATCAAATGCGGGAGCAAGTACACAAAAAAGATTATAGGAGCTTACATTGTGGCAGCATGAATGATGCTTTTGAATGAAGTTTCCACGTGTAACTTAAGCGATGGAGAACATGAAAAAGCTAACAAAAATTATGCACTACAGAAATATAGTCTTCTGAAATTTTTTCAAGGTTATTCCAAACACACCACATCACATCCAAGTTAACACCTTTTTAGTTTTTACCCATTTCAATTTTTACTTCAACTGTTACCTAGCCAGGTCCATCATGAAGTATTTTTTTTTTGTTTTGGCCATTAAATCAAACTCGGGATAGTTCTTAAACTTAAGTTCCACCCATTAGGTAGTTTTCGCCTTAAGAACACTTACTAGACTTGCAACTGCAACAAAAAGATCCTAATGTAGATAATGCCAAATCATCCAATTAGATGCGTAGCGTCTTTGTCTATCTGTATGAGAAAAAGTGCTATTTATATCCAAGCACTATATCAAGAGAAATCAAGGTCATTGTGGGTACAACGCTACACATAGAAACCGCACAGAATATCTAAATGTGTATGTAATGACTAAAAAAAATCAAAGAAATTAACTAGCTGATGTTTGCGCAAACTAAAATAAGGTAAATAATAGAAATTGTTTGAGAAAAAGCCCCTCTATTCGTTATACAGACAAAACAAGACCGGTATTCTTTTATTTTATTTTATAATATCGTCTTTAATCTTTCAAGCCCCGGATTACCAGACACAATAGAAAATCTATTGTTACGCGGCACCCGAGTGCCGGTTCGGGATTGAGTGGTTAAACTTTTTCGTTAATTTTCATACGTTGAACAATAAGCAATGATATTAAGTTCTATATTAAAAAAACAGATATTATAAATGCGGGCAAAACATTCAAAAACGTGCTAATGACGTCTTCCAATAAAACATAACTGACATCCTCAAAAACTAAATATTTCAGCCAAATCCGATACATGATATTAATGACAAAAACATTTCCTGTATCAAAACTAATTTTAGGCTTCCTATAAAAACTCTAACAGGTGCTCAGAGGCATTGCAATTCGAATTAGTCATAACTGGTAGACACACAACACAAGCGGCCTACAAACTAGTTCACAAACTTGAAAGTTAAGGGAGGGTATTAGTCCAAATTCAACCAAAAGAGGTATTTTTAAACGCTTACGTGTGGGGGTATAAAACATATTTATGAACTATAAAAAATATGGTAGGTAGAGAACAGTCTGTTGCAGTGGAGTATCGGAGCATAATTTGAAAAAACCATCTGGTTTCTTTCAAAAAAAATATTGCAAAATGACGAATAAAAAAACTGCGTAAATTCAATTACTCTGAATTTTCAGCGACGACCCCAATTTTTTTTTTACAAAATAAATAGCCAAGCTAATCATCTAAAGAAGTATCGGATTAGATTTTTTATTTCATAATTATATTATAAGTAATTAAATGAAAACCCGCAAAAAATATAATCTTCGAACTCAAAGCCGCCATTTTCATTTTGTGTGATATGCGATTTTCAACTCAAAACCCAAAGCGGTAGAATAAAAATAGACCGCGGTAACCCGTTTAGTTGTCGAGCAGCGCTCGAGGTGAAAGGTCGGCTCCGGACGCTCTGTGTCGCATGACAGCTGCTTTTTTGACAAGTTCACTAGAGATGCGGTGCTGTCGATTCCCGAACGAACACCTATTTTAGATCTAAAAATATTGTTTTTTACCTATGTCAATCAAATATGATTCAATAGTTTGTAAAATCAAGGATTAATACCTGCGGCGACATGTGTCACAGTGAAATAATATTTATCTAGAGACGTCGATTTATCTTAAACTAATAGTTAAAAATCGATTCGTAAGTATCGATTTTTTAACGACTAATACTGCAAGATTGAGTAACTACAAGGAAGTATTCTTATTTTCGAATCTGATTCACATTTAGATTTTTTATCCAAGGCGTTATACTTTTAATCAATTTGATTATTATTTTTATTATACGATTTTACGTATGAAGTTATTAACAAAACAATTTTTTTTCGAAATTTAACTCGGCTACAATCGATAATAATTGTAAGCGAAAGATGACCACAATGAACATCTCTAAGTTGGCGGCGCCGGCAATCATGAACGCTTTTTCTCTGCATACATTTTGACAGTAAAAAATTGTGAAACGTTAATCATGTCAATCTGATGGCATTTTGACACAGAATATAGTAATAGTACTAACGTAATTTTGAGATGATTATAGGGTAGGTGGGTACTATTAAGAGTTTACTATTCTAAAATACATAGACTTTTTTTTGAAGGGAGTTGTAAAGTATCTGTACAAAGAAAGAGAAAATAAGTTTTGGAAATCAAAAATGAAAAAAAAAACCGTTGACTTTTATATGCACAGCATTTTCCCAGAAATAGTAGACCCGAGGAATACACGCGGTATGACTCTCGAGATATTATCATCATCAATTGATTGACAACAGGAAACTGCAAAGCAATTTGTTTGACAGTCTATTTTTTATAGGTTTTGGCTTTGTACGGTTTGTACTTTAGCCACTGACGATATTTAAAAGGTCCAGTATTTTCAAAAAATGTTTTCTTCTTCTTCTTCTTTGTAGTCACACTCTTGGCAGAGTGGTCGTGGTCGTCACATCAGGGGTGGTAGCAACCTTTACAATCCGCCGCCACTCATCTCGTGCATTCATGGAGTGGACCATTGAGTTGTCACGTTACGGAAGGTAACGGAGCAAATTTCGAAATTAAAGATGATATAATTGAAAGCCAGAAGTTTAATACCAAATGCCACGTCCTAAATCTTGCAGACTAAGATTATAAGACTAAGTAGGGCTAAGATTAATAAATACGAAAGCAATAGGTAGTAATAATGTAGGATCAGGTAGGGCGTAGGGCGTAGGCAGGCACGCAGGGACGTCCAGGCAGCAAGAGAAGGGCACGCGCCCCAAGCGGCGCAGGTGACGGCGCAGATGCCGGCGTAGGTAGCGGCGCAGATGTCGGCGTAGGTGGCGGCGCACGGATGGCTCGTAGCTATGCGCCCCAGCGATAAGTAGAGGCGTCGGAGAAGCAGGACGCACCGATGAGCACGTGGTACGCACCGGCGGCGGAGTCAAGAGGTTCAAGGGGTCTCGCGGTAGTGCCGAAGCCTAGACGGATTGACTACGCGACGCAAAATCATGCCGGGCGGGCGTTATTGTTGTGTTTATGGCTGTTTGAATTTAAAATAAAATATAAATTTATCAACTACATATTTCAAAATTTAAAATAAACGAAATTTTAATTATAATTAATTATCAAACATTAATGAGGCAACAGATGGGCTGACTTTCGCAGTTAATGAGGCGATGAAACGTAATTCCAGGACCGTTGCAATAAGTCTAACAAAGTTCATTATAAAACCATGGATGACCCCTGGCTTGCTAAGGTGCTCGAGACATAGGGACAGGCTGCATGCAAAGTTAAAGAAAAACCCAAATGACGAATTTGCAAATATTACTTACCGAAGATACAGCAACTTTTTTAATGACTTAGTAAGAAGGGTGAAACAAGCCTATGAAAGAGAAGAACTCCACAGAAGCGGTAAAGACCCCAAGCAGTTATGGAAGTCTATAAAGAAAATCTGCAACAGGAAATCGAATCAGCAGTCGAGTGAGTTAATATCAAACACCGGTAACCCTACCGAGCCCCTAAATAGGTGTAATGCCTATTTTGCCACTGTGGGCCAGACCTTAGCGAACAACTTACTTTCGAGTTGTAATGAAACTGAGAGTAGCCTAGCCACTAAACTCAAATTCCCTAACTCGCCCTCGCACTCCTTTTTCTTGCACCCTATAGATCATGACGAAGTACGCAGCATTATTGATCATCTAAAACCTGATTGCGCACCTGGTTCAGATGGAATCACGACAGCACTTATAAAACGGGCACGTAATGTTATTTGCAGACCTTTGGCTAGCCTATTCAATTTAAGTCTCAGTTCTGGCCTTTTTCCAGCTTCTTGGAAAAATGCTCTCGTAACTCCAATACACAAAGATGGCCCCAAGGACTTACCGGGTAATTACAGGCCCATCTCGTTACTCAGTGTATTCTCCAAAATATTAGAGAAAATCGTTAACACTCGTCTGACAGAGTACCTTGAGAGGAACAATATGCTTTCTCCGAGACAATTTGGCTTCAGACGACACAAGAGCACGGAGGACGCGGTTGCGTTACTCACTGAGCTAGTAGTGGGTTACTTGGACAAGGGCCAGAAATGTGTAGGAGTTTTTCTGGACTTAGCCAAAGCTTTCGACACTGTGTCTGTTGGGTTGCTGTCTCGTAAGCTGGAAGGTCTTGGAATAAGAGGTTTTGCCCTCGAATGGTTTAAGAGTTATCTTACCGATAGATATCAAATTACGAGGGTAGGTGAACATAAAAGTGATCGACTTCCTATAAGCTTTGGTGTGCCCCAGGGCAGCATCCTTGGTCCCACTCTTTTCACCATATACATCAACGACATACTTGATCTCAAGTTGCATGATGCCGAGGTGATATGCTACGCAGACGACACCGTTGTTCTTTTTAGGGGCAATGACTGGGCCGATGCTTTACGGAAGGCTGAATCTGGTATGTCGTTGATCTATGTTTGGCTTAGGAACAACCTCCTCACTCTAAATATGTCTAAAAGTAGTTATATATGTTTCCACAAAACTGCAGCCTCAAGGCCCACCTGTAACGATACATTGAAAGTTCACTCCTGTAACTCTAACTCTTCTGATCTCTGCACTTGCAACTGTATTAACCGTACCAAAGTTACCAAATATTTAGGGGTCATGATCGATGAACATCTAAACTTTAAAGCTCATATTGACTTACTGGCTAAACGCATCCGTAAAATGTCTGGTATCTTTAAGAGGCTCAGAGACGTTTCGAGCATGGATTTATTAATCTTAATTTATAAAGCTCTTGTTGCGTCTCTCGCCGGTTACTGTATCACTGTCTGGGGAAGTGCCGCAAAAACGACGTTACTCTCAGTCGAACGTGCCAACAGGTCCATACTCAAAATCATGTTAAAAAAACCGTTTAAATTTCCTACCACAGATCTCTATAGAGAAGCTCGCGTCTTGACTATTCGTCAGACATTCATTTTAAGAACAGTTCTGTTAACCCATAAAATTTTACTTACCTCAGACAGTTACAGAAAATTGCTTAAAAAACGCGTTTTTAAACTGCCTACTCCTAGTAGTACATTCCCATTTTGCAACCCGTTTCGGCGACTTTATCAGGGCTTACACCTACAACACGGTATTGGGATTCTGCAACATTAAAACGTGTTCTCTTCATAAGGCGAAGTCAATTTTACTGGAATGGCTACTTTCTTTAGATTACTCGTGTACCGAAAACCTGTTGAATTGATGCTCTGGTGTCATGCGTTTGGGCAGTGTTTTGAATAGTGTCCTCACTGTGATTGTAAAATTAAGATTAACTTTAAGTGTAACTCGTTGGTTGCCCAAGATACAGGCATTGCCTAGTTTGGGAACCCCTGTTTAATTACCTATCTATACAACTCATAATAAGCACAACTATATTGTACCGTCTATTTTTATAACTCCTCTGTATGTATTTCTCTTGTGCAATAAACATTATTATTATTATTATTATTATTAATTAAAAGCTCTGAAAACAAGGATTTCAGACGATTAAACTCGTAAACTCGCAAGTAGGTAAAATTGACAATAAATAAAATAAAATATTATACCTAAATCAAACCTTTCCTTTATTTACATGTTAAAGATTAAAAAACTAATTATAAATAACAGTAAATATAGTTTATGAGTTGCAATTTATGATGTACCTACCTAATATAAGTAATTTAGAGATTACAAAAACTTATTATAAATAAAACCCATGTCCTTGCACAAGTTTAATATTTCCTAGCATACTATGTAATCTCCTTTGCCACAAGTCTAAATTCCATTTCGGCTTAGATTATTGTAGGCATTTCGGTATCATCAACCCTAGCGTAACACGCTCTGGCTCAAGGTCGCTGGCGCTCGAACTCTCACGTACAGAGAGTGTCACGGCTGTGATGGTGCGGAACCCTTCACGTTCGAGTTCAACTCACACTTGGCTGGGTTTTTTTTTAATACTCACTCCGTCAAGTTATTAATGCAATATTATGTATGTGTGAGGTTATGTTTATTGCACGTTTATGTATTTGGTGTTGATGTATAATAAATGTATAATATCCACGGACGCGAGGGTTCGAATCCAGCCTAAAAGCTGCATATAGGGCTCGTGGTTTTTTACTATCACATGTTTCATGTATTATCCTTTTTTCAATTATTTTAGCTATTTTGCCAACGAAATTTAAGTTTCTCTAGAATTTATTAGTTAGCCTGCAAAGTAACCTAATTAACCTGCTTAAATCATAAAAAAATAAAAATAAAATAAAAACTGCCTTAAAACAAATATTGATATTTAAAATTTAGTATGATGTCCAGATCTCGTAAACAGTAGTAAAAGTTTTGATATTAGTGAGTAGGTACCTACTCAAAATATTAAAACAACCAGTTTTTGTTTGGAGGTGAATTGTCTGCTTGTTTTGCTTATACTGTGTTCACGCTGCGCTCTCTGATTGGCGGTTGCGCTCCGCCTACAACGAGACGCGCGGGTGAAAAACGAATTTGGAATCGTGCTACGTCCTCGTCTTAAGACATAAACAAGTGAATCTTGACCTTGTGCTATTGATAAATTGTAATTTGTATGTCGGAATGTAAACAGGGCAATAGAAAATGTAACTATTTAAGACAGCCAAATTTCAAAATGACGTCATTGATAAACAGATCATCACGTAAGATGATGATATGATGCAATGCAGATGATCCGAAACTTTTAGGTAAATTGTAATGGAGACGAGAAGTTTGACATATTAGTAAATCACATCACGGTTCGCGTTTTAAACCTTTCATGATAATTGGCCTGTATGAATAACATTCTTTTAATCTATGATCTCTTTCTGGACTTCTAGACTAACTGAAAAACAAATTACAGGAGTTGATAGATTTAATCCGCCTCAAAATTTTGCAAACAATGGTTTTATGGGCAGCCATTAACATGTAAATTAAACGGTATGCTTACTAATTAATTTACCTTATACGTTTAAACGACTAAAAAAGTCACCAGAAGTGAAACTACGTAACGAAACATATATACTCGCTAACATATTATCGGGGTCTTTTAATCGTCGTCGAAATCAATAGCTTTATCAAGATCCAGGAACTGGCTTTGCACGCAAAACTCGGCTGTTGTGCATTAAAACAAACAGAATTATGTGAAACAGTGAACACGAGGTTTCTCCAGTCTCTCCACTGCTCAGTTTGTTCTGATTTTCTACAGATGCCGTTTTTTAACCAGACCTTTAATGTTGAGCTACGTACGTTTATTCGGCTACTTCCCATTTGGTAAACCTCAAACTGTATGGGATTAAAATTGTATGAATGTTTACCAAACGCAACTTTTTAGTAGGTACAGTTTGAGGTTTACCATATGGGAATTAGCCGTTTATTCTAAGATAACGTAATTCTTTGATACTAACGCTAATTGCGGTACTAAAACAGTCTTCCACAGAGTGTTTCATTCCGATCCAGTCAGGGTACCTACGCTACGATTACACCATGATCCAGGATTTGGCAAGTTAGAAGAACTAGACCAAGCTAGCCAGACTTTATACATACATACATACAATCACGCCTTTTTCCCGCAGGGGTAGGCAGAGACCAATTCCTTCCATCTGCTACGATCTTGGCATACAACTCTCGCTTCTTCAACATTCATTAATCTCGTCATACATGCTCGTCGGTTTAGGGTACTTCGGACCTGAACTTTCTTTAGGACATCGCCTATTTGGTCATGGAATGTCCTTCTAGGCCTTCCCCTTCCAACGCTCCCATTTACACTTTCCTTCTTTCGTAAGTCTACTTTCATTCATCCTCTCCATATGACCAAACCACCTAAGCATACCTTTCTCGATTTTTGTCACAACACCTTCTTTTATACCACAAAGTTCTCTTATAGTTTCGTTCTTCATTCTGTCACTCAATTTAACTCCTTGCATACTTCTAAGTGCTCGCATCTCAACGGCATTTATTCTGCTTTCATGCTTCTTCTGCCAAACCCAACTTTCACTACCATACATTAATTTATAGCACTCGGCTTACTCGGCTACCACAGTTCTACTAAAATAGTCATCGTCTTATTTACTTTCTTCATCGACTTATTTTGCACTGGAAGCGTAATATAAACTTAAACACACGTTTGCCACTTAGGCCGCTGGACGGTTGACGACGACGTGAACACGACTTTGCAGGGCAAGGTATTATTGAGAAAATATCCACTATTTTGCAAATTGTTGCCTCTCATTTGTAAAAAACCAATATATAATTATTGATTTTTTTGAATCTTGGAATCACGTTGAATATGAAAATGTACAAGGTTAGTTTCACCACTTCTCAATTCGATTCACTTTTCCTCCGAGCTCAGCTAATAATGCTGACTTTTTGCAACTAGTCAAAGTAGTCAAAGCCTAGATTTACAATGACTACTAGTTTTTACTGTAATGTAAAAATAGTAAAAACTGTAGTTATAAGCCGAGGCAGGCGAAAGACGCTGTATTTTAGATTTATAAATGTTAAGTTGTAGCCATTGATATTGAGTGGAGATTTTAATTAGAAATCTTAAGAGATGGATAATCGTTTTAAGCTTTACTTTTAGCAGAACTTTCTATTTGTATAGGTAGATGGCATAATAAACACACAGTATTAAAAGATGCACATTGCATCTTTCTTCCATAAAATTTGTACCTATGCTTTCTTTTAATCCTTTCAATTGCTTTGTTCTAGAAATACGAACTCGTGTAGGCATTTGTATAACTCTTCAAATGCTCTTCAAGCGTATTAAGACAGACAAAAAGACATTAAAAGTGTGACGGTTCAGATAACAGAAACAGAAGTACTTCAAAATCTTGGGAACTTCCTCACAAATGTAAAACCTGGATCAATTTGGCCAAGGACAAATTAAACCAATAATTCACACTTAGTAATACAGTTGAAGTGAGCAAGCTTGTATGACAAACTTTATGTAGGTGGGCAGTACGCGGTACTCACAGATAGTACAAACCTGAGTCATTCATAACTATAAAATGTCATGTTAGATTCCAGTAAGTGATATCAGCATCCAATGCTACACACCACCTGGCAAGTCTACCCAGTCCCGCGAAAAGATAAATATTACATTAGTATTTAATTATACTAGCACAGTAAAGAATGAGCAATAGGTTGATTACAATATTTACCTTAACATCCAAGCGAACATAATGTTCTACAGCAGAGTTGTTGCTAAAATCGATCCCTGAACGAGATATTAAAATTTAAAAGACGTAAGGTTTAATGCAATATGTAGATTCCTAGAACATTAGGATCGATGGCCACAGAAACTTCCATCAGTCCTCATAAATATAGACCATTTTACAAGAAACGCAACGTACAACGTACTTACGGCATAATATCTCTATGACTTACGGACGCTTCTTAAGGATCGACGCACTTCTTATGACCTCGTTGGATGCAACCTACCTTGCAATAGGTCACTAAGGAAATCTAGGAGATAGCGCATTTCAGAGTGAGTATTGTACGATTAATTAGGATATGACTCAAAATACAACAGGCTTTTCTGTAGAAAACCCAACCAACTTGCATAAAATTAACTAACAATATTCTAAGCCCAATATTCGTATGATACAATGCGAACCTCGCATCTATGAACTGTGGTCAGATAGGTATCTGAAGATTTAATAACACAGTCTAATTCCAAATCTAAAGCAAAATGTACCTACTTATGGAGCACGGTAACGATACGATAAATATTTTGATGAGATAAAACTGCAGAATTTGCGTGATTCGGTTCCTTATCTTCATATTCCAGTGGACCCCATTATGTTGCAAGATGCAGAGATACGAAGGTACAAAATCCAGTTTCCAATACAGATTCCTCAGCGAAGTATTTCAGTAATCGACCGATAACAGAACTAGTTTGCTTCCCGCAAGTGGTATGTAAACAAGGCTGACCCAATAGCAATAATGCTCACCCGCATTCCAGCCATCTCTTATCAGATGTATTAGATTGCGATACTGTATCGGCGTTCGACTTGCTGAATTGTTTCTAGACCAACTAGACTTGATACTTGTAGTTTTTATAATAGTCAAGTAATCATTTGTGAATCATTGCAAGGTCATTTGCATTAAGATGTGAGTGCACAGTTTTTACACATTTCAAGTGTATGTATGGATTATGTAAATAACTAAATCAAACCTCATCACGGATGACTAACACGTTTTGATCAGTACGTTTAGAAATAACGTGTGCAGTCATGGATAATATTAGAAGCACTTTGCTTGAAATCTAAAAGAGGCTGAGACAATGCTAAAAGGTTATTGGAGCAGTGATCAAGAACCAGTCTCTGAAATTATATTATAAGGTTATCCATCACAAAGAGCATGGAATGGACAGTTAAATAAAGGGAGTTTGGCAGCGATGTCCAGAGATATTCTATATTCCAGAGTCAAGGTACCCTTGCACCATGGTCCAGAAAGTTATTACAACTAAAGGTGAAAACTGCACAAGCAATTTTAATCCTAATAATAATAAATATTGCACTGCATCTGATTAAATTGATGTTTTTGTATTAGATAATGATATGCAGTTGATAGACAGTATCATCAAAGACACTAAAGATCGAATAAAAGACAAAAACATCGTTCTAGATTCCGATATTGCCGTATTAATCATAGCTGCATTGTCTTTTCATTGACTATAGGCAATGTGCCGTGACGAATGCGAGTCGGAAACAGGTTACAGGCATTCTTCCGTATAAGGGTTTAGCTACATCTGTCATCAGGCGTATTGAATTGATGAGCTTACGATGTGTACGGGCGTTCGCCTCAAGCGTGGACGACCTTGAAGATTGTGTGACATGATGATGAAATATGAAGAGTTTTGGTAGGCTTTTTATGAACATAATATTAATTCTATAAAAATGAACACTGATTAGTTTTCTAACTGAATCATGACCAACGAATAGGGCTAATAATAGGGATAGGGTATATTAACATTTGTATCGAATCTAACCAAAAAATAGTGGTTGAAAGATTCTATGGAAGTCCATCAAACTGTGGGAGGCGAACTAGTTGTCAAAACAATGAAGGTTTCTAAATTACTTTGCACTTGGTGTTTTAACTTTAAGAATTCATAAATTGAGAAAGAATTTTTAGAATTGGAAAATATGCATAGTAACATCCCTGGTTTTTTAAAGGTTTTGCCAAATAAAATATAGGCATGGCCCAGCAAGGAAGTCATATTTACGAACAACAAATTTTATACACAATCGATAGACCAAATCATATAAAAATCGATTCACGGTACAATGCCTTTGGTAATAAAATCATAATATATGAACACGACTGTCACTATATTAGGAAATGCGACCTTGTGGTCCGTTCAGTCAACTTGACATGTCCAAACAAAATGGACTTAATGCAATTTGCAATAAAGACTTCGTTTTGAAGAGATCACGAACGAAATTAGTTCTAAACCGCTTGTAATAAGGATGCGAATGATGGAGCGTGGGTGTGACTCGTTTCGGTATTTCGGATGTAACCATATGCCGAAGTATGAAAAGGTAATATGCCCGAGGTTTTAACACCTACGGATTGCTTTGGCGACGACATAAATGTGCAGGGTTGGTTGAGTAGTTAACTCAGAACAAGAGAAGATACAGAAGAACATAGTTGTGTAAATACTGGCAAGCGCAAGGTTTTCTTGAATAACTTCTGCTTGTCAATGACCACAGCTGATAACAAAATAATTAAGAAACGGAAAACGTCACGTAGTCTCTTCTCCGAGCTTAGCGTTGATCCTACCTAATGTAGGTCTTTGGTGAGCATTCCGACTTTTTTTTTATTTAGGAATAAGTGAGTATTTGACCGCAATCTCACCTGATGGAAAGCGACTTCGAGGGTGGAGAATACTCACCTATGAATAGCCTTATCTTTTGGATATAGTTCCTAATGGTTTGCAGCGTTTAAAATATCTCATTATATGGAAGAGCATTGAGCAATCGTCTACACTCTATTGTGAAAGGACTAAGATCCAATGCACGATCTAAGTATGTTCTAGGAATCTTGGTGTCGAGTGCAACGCAACTCCTACTTCCGCAATCTTAATGACACACTAATTGGGCATCATTAATCAGCGCCATCTATCAAACCATCAAGTGCCTAGTTGAATGTGACCAGATGATTGAAAGCAACGCTATCAATGGTTAGAAGGAAATAGGTATAAATCGCGACGAGTGTCCACTGAATCGCGAATGTTCACTTGGTTCCAAATCTGCCAACCCTATCGAAACCGTGGATTTGGCTTAATTATGACGAAATGCCTGAGATCGGAATTTAGGCGTGTCTGTCAATACAGCGTAATGATTCAACTCCAATGCGGCATTTTCCTCTCCACTGAATAATAATTAGCAGTGCGCAGGCAGGTGCCATGAAGTTTGTGAACTTTGACATTTTGAACACTATTGTGGGAAATTACGTTTTATAAAAAGTATTCAGACTATTGTATATGACATTAAATCACAAAAATGAACAACTGCATTGAATAAGCGCAGTAGCACTTGAGGACAGTTCGGCCCCGTAACGCATTAAACATTATTTTGAAGAAGAAAGAAATAAGTCAGTTTTAAAAAACGATAAAAGCATCGGGTCTCTAAAGAATTTTCACATAATTGCCTTAATTATCTTAGACATCATTATCACTTTTTCTAAATAACCAAACAGTACGAAAAAGCAATCCATGTTCTAACAAAGCAGACATGAATAATTTCACATGCAAACAAGTACAGGAGCTCTTTTGACGCGATTAGCATCCAAAGATAATGAAATCTCCGTTTAAAACGAACTAATTTGCATTGCGGCATAGGTAGTTTGCAGTTTCCACAGATAAATCTTTAGATATGGGAGGTTGGTGCGGCTTGGCACGCATTAAAATACTCAAAGTTACAGGCACGCAAGCATATTACTCATTTAGATTAAAATGTTATATTAATGGATATTATTATTTTATTAATAACAAAGAGATCATAGAACTGTGGATGTGCCACTCAGATTCAACTTTGGAGTCGTGGGAAGGATTCTTCGAAATTGGTTGGTTACAAGACTTTTTCTGAGACCGACTGGCCTGCAACGTGAAATCTGGCGTCACAATAACTCCAGTTATGAACTAGTCTGCCACTATTTGGTGTTCAAGTGCACTTGAAATTAAAGGTTCTAAAATTCGAGGAGTACCCACAGAGTTAATACGTGAAACTATTCATTCTAAAAACATGATAAGTGACTACAACCGCCAATGGATACCGCCACCTCCGCCTGGGATCTCAAATGCGTTGCGCAATTTTGAGGAAAGAATAATGGAAGGAGGGGAAAGCGGAAGGGCTATAGTGAATGAATGGAAAGCAAAAAAGAAAGGGGGTTAAAAAAAATACGCCCCATTTTCACTGAGTCAGGATCTCGGAGGCAGAGGGTCTGAGGCAGTCAGAACTGCAGCATGGTCCTGCCACACTTATACTGTTTTCATATTGTGATAACAATACAAAATATACCTACGAAAACGTTCTACATAGACAAACCTTGATAGGGTTGGAGATAGCACTTGCGAAAGTTGAAACAAAAAACGCCAAGTACAGACGGCCATTTATCTTTGGAAGCCTTTTCTTTGCCAAAATGATATTATGAACTTCCTGAATATTTCATGTTCTTTAGCTCAGAGAATAAATTTTCCTTGTTTTGTTTAGGGAAAATAACTAAATTTAATGTGAAGAGCAAACATGTCTAATATGGACAAGCAATTTTTAATGTTTAATTTATTCATTTCTAGTTTTATCAATGGAGTTACTGCTTGTGATGTAATACTAGACAAACTGGTCAAGGCATTGAAATGATGTGTGGGTGCCATTACTAAATATGTTTAAGTTGATATTTCTGTCATATTCATGTTAGTGAAAGGGTATAAATATATAATTTACCTCTATCCCTTGTAAAAATATTACTTTGAAAACAGATTGTCTTCTTTTTTTATACAACATCATCAGGCAGACAGACACACAGCCCACCTGATGGTAAGCGGTCACTGCGGCCTATTCCATTGATGAGGAAGCTTCGCTCAATATGCTGCCAGTCTGTAGGCTCCTCTGATCTTCGAGCCTTTAATTTCAAGTGTACTGGCTCCCACATTAATATTGCCGGAACACAGCCAGAGCTGTTACGGCGGCAGATTTCAACTGTGGGGGTGGTAGCTAGCCAGTCGGATTCTGAAAAAGTCCTACCCACAACCAGACCCATGGTGGGAATGGAACCCACTACCTCCAGGTTTTATACCCATGAGGTTTAGTCACTGTTCCTCGGAGGCGATCAGTCAGACCAGGTCAATAAATACAACTGTCAAGCAATTAAAAAACAGGAAAAACTAAGCAGCATCTACTAAGTAGTCTTTGTAATGTCCCATAGCAGGGCAAGAGCCTCCACCATTGAAATCACAAATACAAGCTGTGTTCAAGAACTTCAAATTTGCTTGTTCCAGGAACCTAGGCCTCGACATGGCTTAATAAATACTGGTTCTAGGTAAGATTCAAATCCACAACGTTTATATCAAACCAAAATTTTTATACTTGTACCTACTTGTAATGTCTTCTTTTTTCTTCGATGTGCCACACATAGGTACTTTACATAACAGTTACCAAATGTTAGCATTTCCTACAAATTAATAATCGATAAAATTAAATTGAATGCTTAAAATGCAAATCATAATTTCTTTGATATTGCATTTTAAGAATGAAACCTTTTTGGTTTGATTAAAAAATAAATAAAACATGTGTCGGAACATAGCACATTTTTTGGTCTGTCTGCACTTTAGGACAAAAAAAGTATTAGCGTTACTTTTAGCGGGATTGAAAATTATGTTATAAACTCCGAATTTTGCTAATAAATGTATTATTTGACTACGACTTGAACTATTATTTTTATACTAAATGTAAGTGTCATATAATTCACTCATTAGATAATATTCTAATAAGATAGTGCCATTAGAAACCAAAAGGTCAAATAGGGTAATGAATGATAAATATAGATATTACAAGATTTACACCTCATCATATTATATAAAGAATGTGATCAAAATACAACACAGTAAATTAGATCACTAAATTAGGTGTTAAATTATATATATAGGTACTTGAATTAGTAAAAAATTAATAACTTCATTTCATTTGAGTAGAATCCATGTGCATATTGTGCATACCTTTGTTGACTACAATAAAGTTTTAAATATTAAAATAATTTCGTGTTTTAATGGGGATTTAAACACATTAAATCTTAAAGCTCAATTAAGTGCAATGTATCTCTCCATTGACAGAGAAATCACTAATAAAAGTTTAATGACATTCTTTACAATAATTTGGTAAATAATATAGACAAAACTTTTCATTTTAACCACTCAACGCCGAACCGGCACTCGGGTGCCGCATAACAATAGATTTTCTATTGTGTCTAGTAATCCGGGGCTAGAAGGATTAAAGCAGTAATTATCAAATCATCATTTTGTAAATAATTTAATACTACAGACAGTATGTTCTAGATGCAAAAGGTATGTTTATGTTTAGTTGTCCAGGTGAAGTTACCAATGCTAATTTTAATACATAACAGATAAGTTATTGCAAAGTGGGTGCTCTAGATAACAATATGATAATTTATAATACCTAAGTTGTTAATTTATCATATATTTTATTAGAAAATTATCAAAAGATATTAGATAGGAAGGTTAACTTTTATCTGTAGGAAGATAACAAATTCATATTTTGCCGCTATGTATGATTACTTTATTTTGTGCATTTTGCATTATAGCACCGTGATACAACACTGATAAGATATGACTAGAAAGTATAGGTATTGCAAATAAGTGTACTGCAGCTACCTATATGTAACAAATATGTTGTGTACATAAAATACGTCAATGCTGCAATCACGGAACTTGTGACTCAGGCGAACATACGAATACGTATAATGATTTAATCCACTTTCTTTAGAGAATTAAGCGTGAAATTGGTGTAGAAAGCCAAAAAATAGACAGATATAACGGTACTTGAGCACGAAACAACCAAAATCGAAGACACCAAAGTGACATTTGTGGTATCATTTGGTAGCACATTCCCGCTGTCTGGAAACTATTTTGCTAATTTTAGAACATACCACGACGGGAAAAGACGTCCAAATAAAGATGAAAAACAAAACATTGGATCGCAGAGCATCGTCCACATCGCTCCACAGACCTTGTCGGACGCACGAGACCACTACGTGGGGCCACGACACGGTTTAGGGTTAGACAAATTTCAATCACATTTTACACTAAAATGGCACGTTTTAACTATAATTGCACATGTACCTTTACTTTCAGCGGTTTCGGTAATATTTTTCACGTCATCAACCATCTTGCTAGATGACAGTCACTCACTATTTCACTTTTTATTCGAACATATTTCGAAAACTCATACTGGGTTCACTATTTTCAGACAGCCAGCCAGCGATCTATACGACGACACTTCGTTCCGTTCACTGCCAATGACGTACACTGAGCAAGTGTGACGTACGGCGGCCGAACGATGAGATGGCGATGGCGAATGTAGGCGAACAACCTTCCAAATATGCAACAAAAAAATCTGATTTGCAGCTTTTTTGCTTAACTCTTACAAGATCTACTTTTTACAAATTATTTTCAACGAAAATAAGTAAATAAAAATAATATTTTCTAAACTTTGTACATAATGAAAGGAATTTTGTTTCGGGTAATATTTTTTTGAGTCGTGATGGCTGACATTAGTAGTTAATACATTACGCGTTTGCAATAGTATGATTGCTATTAAGTGAACGAAAAGCAGCAATGTAACATGAAAAATGTGAGAAATGTTTTACCATGTGCTGGCATCTAACGGCATTTGTGCAAAACTACATAAGTGTTGCCACCTACTTTCTAATATCATTTTTTAATTACATATTTTTTTAAATCATATTATATTATCATCACTAAAGAATTATAAAAAACGTTATTTTTGATGCTTTAAATTATTTTTGCTTTGTTTAGTTCAGAGAAAACTCAATACATACGTTTTTTTTTGCATTGCTGCTTTAGCGACATCTAGTGACACTTATATAAACTTCTTAAAGTGAAATGAAGTTTGTGTAATACTTTACAATAGTTTTTATTAAGCTCAACAGATGACGCTAGGATACGAAAATTTATAAACTATTCTCTAAAGTAATTAATTGTAAAGGGATTTAGTAGATAATTTAATTAAATGCACTAAAAACGCAAGAATAACAAGCCTGTAACATTGAGAAGAGAATTTCCGTACCTGACCAAGGCTGTAGTACCTCAGATCCGGTCCAGATTTCTCTTCGGCGAGCATTTCCCGTCTATTCAATACCTACTTAGAAAGATAAATATCAAAATACCTGGTATTTTTTTTTCAATAGCTCTTATCTTTATTTGGTACTAATTAATCATAGTTATACATTATTCTGTGCTAATTTAAGTATCGATGTTCACCCCCAGGGGACGATGCAGTGGGACATATTTGCAAAAGTTGTGTCACTGTCCACCGGCGGGGGCAGAGCTGGGGGTGGACTGCGGGAATGAACTGTATGGAGGTAAACTTGGTAGTTCTGAGGACCGATTTGATATAGGTAGGTCGAGAAGTCGGCTATTACACCAAAAGGTCGCGGGTTCGATCCCCGCACGGTAGTACAAACATTTATGTGCATATTTATAAAACAATAAGTATGTTAGAAGGAAGTAATGTTTATCTGTTGTATCGTCCGCCTATAAATATGTACCTATACGCTTTATTTGGGGCTGAATGGCGTTGTGTGAATACAACCAGGAATGTATTATTAATTTATCTATTTAGGGTGCTGGAAACGTATTTTGAGGCTGGAACTCTGGTTTGTTTTTTTTTTCTACTTACCATACTATGTTTTAAGTACAACCAAGTCTCACTTAATTGGGTTTAGACAAGTTGCAATTATGCGCGATTCAAGAACATCCAATTTGTAACGGTTGTTACAGCCCGTTCTCTTTTGATATATTGCCGATTTAATTGTATGTTGATCAGAACAATAACTACTTGCTTTAATGCCATGATATTAAAAAAAACAAAGATAAGCAAATTTTAATTTTAGGTTGTTAGATTTCAAATAGAAATACCTACTTAGAGCTATTCGGAGTGTACCGGTTACTGCCAATTTGCTTTATTGCCGGCTTCGTGTTCACTGGGTTCAAATCCTGAGTCGGGCCAAAAAAAAATATGTCATTGGCCCAATCGCTTTCTATTCTCTCTCATAGTCTGGACATTGGCATTATAAGACACCCCGTATCTGACAGCTGTATCGAATGTGTCCCTTTTTTCCGAGGATATCTAGAGACCTGCGGTTGTGTGTGGGACTCGAGACTAAAGCGTCCCGCTACCCATTTAACTTCACTTCCTCTTTTCACGTGATTGGGAGGAGCTGATTCCGGCTTTGTGGCTATTAACAAGGCCATCTCCGGGTACTCTTCTTGAGAGGCCTCAAATAAATTTTGGACTATTAAACTGGCAAAAAATTTGTCAATTACGTTTTAATGACTAATGCAATACTGTGAGGTGACTGATAGACAAAATCCCCAGATTTGTAATGTACATAAACCAGTTCTATTAGTCTGAGTCGACCATTCATACTTGTTGTCCAGGAACGACCTAGTGCGGGTTCGATGATGTAACGAGCAAAGGAAATACCCAAGTTACTAAGTGTAATGATTAGACATCTAAATAGTTTCAAATGGTCACGTTGTATGTACAAGTAATTAAAGCATACCTTATTGTATAATAGTAATGACATCCTCGATGTTGCAGAAGTAGGTCTCACTTCCTCATCATCATCAGCCTATCGTAGTCTACTTTTTTATTTATTTATTCGTATGGCGTATGGTATGGTTATAAATCCAATCGATCATCGTTGAAGAACCGTACGTTGCTGCGAGGCTTTAGGAGCAGTGCAGCAGCCAGAAGTTGAATACTCTTTAGCACCACCCGGGGGACACGTGCAGGGAAGTGGAGGTAAGTTTCCTGCGGACGCGAGTAATCGTTGCCCCCCAACGTAGTCTACTGCTGGACATGATTAAAAGGATTTACCCATAATTGCCCCGCTGGGCAATTGTTTTTTTATTGCAATGTGTAACAAGACGACCAGATCGTACACCTAATGGTAAGCGTCACGTCTGCCCTTAGACAGTTCAGTGCCAAATAGTAACTAAGCATTTACTGTCTGGCACCGCCCTGCGCCCGCTACACCGAGACGCAGTTATTAGGTCTCATATACCCAGTAATTTCACTAGCTTCAATGCCCTTTCCCCGAAACCCAGAAGTGCTTGACACACTTCTATTCCACGGGAAAATATCTGGCCCTGCGGTGGTACCCACCTAGATGGGTAAACGATCACAGAACGTAGCTTTCGCCCGGGGACGCTTCAGTAGCATTAAGGTATCTACGTCTTTTGACTTAGATGGTTATACTGCAATCAGAAATTTGCCAGAGCCTCGTTCGCTATTCGGCCGGATGCACCGCGGGTAGTAGAGTAGAGGTTGGCTTGGAGCGAAAGTGATGATGGTTCACTCCTTTACATTCCACATTGCATCCACATTCGGGAGGACACGCTTAAATGCATAGATTGTAAGTGTTACTGAGGTCAAGAGTTCGAGTAAGGCAGACCGCTTTATCGTCTCTAGACGGGCACCATACACGTCGTTGCTTTCGGATGTGAAGGGGAAACCGGGGGAATGATTCAATTTATTCATTTTTTCTATATAAATTCCCCCGGTTTCCCCGAAAATTAATTCTCTTTATTGCACTACACAACTTACAACGGACTTAATGCCACATGGCATTATCTATCAGTCAACCCTAGGACTAAGCAAAAA
Organism: Mecyna flavalis; assembly: GCA_949319885.1. NCBI lineage: Eukaryota > Metazoa > Arthropoda > Insecta > Lepidoptera > Crambidae > Mecyna > Mecyna flavalis. The sequence continues at coordinate 13,302,567 of OX439413.1, forward strand.
AGACAAGTAGTGAAATGGATTATCTCGTGGGTAGAGGAGACAAATATATCAAAGAGCCACATAAGACCACAGGCTTCCCCAGCATGCGATAAAGGATTCGAGCTTCTTGTAAGTTGTACCTTAACGTGCAAAAGTATTTCCTAAAATTATATTTGCAAAATAAATGATTTCATTGTATAAATAATTTATCTTAAAAGTCAGGAAAGTTTACGGTTGGAATTTTAAAATCTGGTATTTAGCTGTATTTTTATGCAGCATAATTATTGAGGTTAGAGATAATCGCCTTTTAAAAAATTGTTATCTTACGATTCTAGGCGATTCTGTGTAGTTTTTGGCGTTTAGAGTGATCACCCATGGTGCCAACCTCGGAAAGGAAGCTTTTGCGATTGATTCGTATACACGATTTTTGTGTCTGTTTCAAATAACCTTGTCAATTTGAAATAATTTGACATTTTGATTATCAAAGACATTTACTTTGTTTGGGGTCTGACCCAGGTCTGACCCAGGTCTGACCCCACATGATGCGTTAAACAAATAACGTTGTCTGTCTGCCTGACAACGCTTTCATGCCTATTTACACTGAATTGACTTTTATGATATTTTTTGGTAGAGACATTTTTACCTTGAACTTTTATCTCTGGATAATTTACAGTAAAAAATCAATCAAGCAATCAGTACCTTTTTTCGTCCTATTTTGAACACAGGCCCTCCCAATACCTACTTCGCCACAAAAGATAAGACTAAATTAATAAAAATTTTGTATTGAGAAATTCATTGATGGTACCTATCTTGAACCTTTGTTTACTTCTATAAAAAAAGGAATTGGGATAACTTAAATAGACTACCAAAAAAGAAGGAAAAATGTATGGCCCTCTTAGATGGCCCTCAAATATGGTTAGTCGTGCAAACTCCGTCAAAAAAAATTGGATTAAAATGATTTTTTTTTCCAAATGTATGCTCTATGATTCACACGTTCGAATTAAGAACTGAATGGGCTGGTTCGCCATGATCCGAGGTCCGGTCGCGAATACCGCGGGTTCAATGTTAATTCGTGTGTGCAGCCGATTTCCAATTAAACTTGTTGAACGCCCACCTCTGTGTAGGGCCAACACACGTTTTGGGTTATCTCATATACAGTGAACTTAAATTGTTAAGCATTTCTTTTTTTAACATGGTTGAATGCTTTATGGCTTCGTAGCGGTAAGCTAGCGAGACTTAGGCTGGTTTATAGTCATCCCCGGGTACCTCGCATTTTGGCTTCAGGTCGGGATAATGCCTAAGGACGGCCACCGATAAATTGTATGATCCCCATATGGCATGGGAGACCTGTGAAATGAGCACATTCATAGATGGCTAACTCCCGCAGAACTTTTGAGTAAATAAATATCTTGTACTTACTTAAATAGTAGTAATAAAAGGGCAATTGTTTTCAAAATATTTTACATAAAGTCGTGTTATTTTTTTCAATAAAAAAAAACAATTTCACAATGAGAAAATGTTTTTAAACATACTTGCTAAAAAAAGAGTAGATGTCACGGACATAGGTATTTATAATAATTGCAAACAAAATATTCGCATCTTGCGACATAACGTGCGAAGGCCCGACACTTTCCGCACGCGACTCCGTAGCAACCCGATTGATTTCAGTTACACACACGATCACAGGCACCCACTCGTAATTAATTAACTTTCAAAACGGCCGGGTAACACTGCCTTCGTTACGCTAGCGCAGCACACCTGACTGGCCAGTTTGCGTTTGACTTTCGAACGGACGGCCGAAGCGCGCGAAAAAAGTTCACTTGTCAAAAATTGGCGGCAAAACTTCCGCCACAGACTAAAATTCCTTTACATTTTCTTTTACATACTTTGTGTTTTTAGTGCGTTTTTATATCACGATGAGAAAATAAGTGTAAATTCCTTTCGTTTATATTACAAGACTTGTTTCTGAAGTTGTAAATAGAATAGTAATGCAGTGAGAGTGATTTTTTCGGTGAAAGTGCGAAGGATATAATTTAATTGAACATGAAGTTAATAAGTTGTTTGTTCGGCGGATTTTTCATATTCCTAGCTGTTTTAATAGGTAAGTCAAGAATCAAATAAAATGAACGATAAGTTAAATTTACAACCGACATAAACATAATTTATTCACTGTGACCGGCACACCTACTTTAAAAATAAGTAATTATTTCCTTCATGCATTTTTTTTGCAATGTATAATACACGAAGGAAATTAAGTACTTTAGGTACTAATTCAGAAGACCAACGAATTTTAAAATACAAAGTATTTTAATAAACAAAAGATTTTCACCAAAAATAGATTAATTGTATAAGACAGAGCTACTCGTAAATATGAAATTAGTTTTTATTTAAAAAGAAAGAAGATTAAATAAAAAACATTTATTGATGTACATATTATTTTAGATAGCCTTCCGCCTGCGGTTTCACCCGCGCGTAATTTCTTTTTTCAAATATCCCCCCTTCTCCCCGAATTTTCCGGGATCTGGACACTGAAATAATTGCATTAGGTTTATTATAAAACACATTATTTAAGTAAACTATTCTGTAATCATCACTTTACTTACTTACTTAATTACACTTACTTACATTACTTAGTAAAGTCTAATCATATTATAATGATGTCTTAATAATATTTATTAATGTATTAAGTTTGGTGATTATGACATTACCCATTTTATAATGATGTCTTTTACAAAAATTGTGCTTTTGACTTGCAGTGAGTCCTAATAGATTTCACTTTTCATTATATTCGTTAATGTGTCAAATTGTTACTAATTATCCATATTTTTGCTTGCAATTTTATTATTACACGATACTTAGGAATTATAAGTAATTTATTGTGACATGTTCGTTGTTTTCTTATATAAAATTATCTTGTACTCGCGTGTTTAGTTCCCGCACCGCAGGCTATAATTACAATTATTTTAGTAGCTGATATCTGTCTCAAGGTCTATAAGCGTTTTTGTTGATTTTATTTGCACAGGGATCAAGTCGATTTAATGAGACGCCTATAAATATTATAACCAAAGCCGGTGGTAAAGTCATCAAAAAAAGGTTACTATAAAATTGAAGATTTTCTTAATGATGGAGATCTGTAGATACTGGTAGTAGGAATGCTTCGCTCCCTGTCAGCGCAAACTGTATTTTAATCTGTTGTCATTGTTGTCCATGTTGTTGTTATATCTACACTACGTCCTACAGTTATAAATTTTTTTTTCTTTATTATTATTATTATATCTACATTCACACGAAAAACTGTATGGCTTAGTATAGATAGATTTATTATCATTGTTGTATAAATTTCTTTGGCGATTAAAAAGAGTAACTGTCGAGTTTCTTGCCGGTTCTTCTCGACAGATGACTGCATTCCGATACCGGTGGTAGAGTCACTCTGTAATTGACGATTCATATTTATGAAAATAAGTAAGTATTTACTTGATACAAGTTTACATGAATAAAGAATATTTTGATTTTGATTTTGATTTTGATTCTGTAACATTAATAAATTATTGGCGATACATAAGTGCATCTCTAGTTTTAAGTCCACATAAATAAAGAACATTTAAAATCAAAGGTTCGAAGATCAGATGAGTCTGCAGGCAGCACATTGAGGGACGTTTCCAGGTGAAGCGTCCCTCAATGGAATAGGCCGCAGTGGCCGCTTACCATCAGGTGAATGCTGCGTGCGTGCCTGTCTGCATATTGTCCTAGTATAAAAAAAAAACTTGCTATTTTAAGTCATACGATTGTTTACTTTAAAGGCATCGGTATTCTCCTTATATCTCTTAAATAAACTGAATCATTGACCCAAAGGCAGTAATATTAAGGCCACAGCCTCTCATTGACATCGAATACGTAAACGTGACACCCTGTACATTTCTAACATTGTGGCAATTTTAGTAGTTTATTGATATTATAAGTATTTGATCAAAAAAACACTTTAAAGATTGTGACTTCAGTACATGACCATGATCTAAAGACCCGAGTTTAATTTTCTGAGTTCGGAACAGGCAACACTTTTTAATTTTTTTTCACATTTGATTTGATCTCCAATCCGCATTTGGCAGTTGCTCTAACCCATTACGTATTACTTCATACATAACTTGATTGCAAGTATCAAGGCCTTTGCCATGCAGTGACATGCACTGATGCATGTTTTGGTAAGCAAAGTTGTTCGAATGTAGAGTTCTGTCTAGGTGATTTCAGTTCAAACGTTGTTTAAAGCACGTGAGGTAGATGGATACAATTTCAATGCGCTTTCCATGGCATGATAAAAATGCCATGGTAAGCGCATTGAAATTGTATCCATCTACCTCACGTGCTTTAACAACGTTTGAACTGAAATCACCTAGACAGAACTCTTGGTCTACGGTCCGCCTTATACGAAGCGGTTGCCGTCATCTATGGACGTCTAACAACAGAGGCATCAGTCGTGCGTTGCCGACTCAGTAGTTCGCAGGGGAAACTATACTATAAGTTAATAGCAAGAAAAAAGTATAGTGGTAGAGCCATGCTGTTCTACAGAATGAGCCGGCTCGTCTGAAGAACTACCACCCTCCCACACCAGCGTAAATTTATAGTGACTGCTATTGTATTTCGTCTGGTTTGTGAGACACCCCCATAGGCCGGCAACACATCAGGGATCCCTCTGGTGTTGCAGATGTCCATGGTCGGCGGTGATTGCTTATCATCAGGCGACCCGTTGGCTCGTTTGCTGTTTCTGACATAAAAAAGAGTTATTTCCTTTACAATACCCTTCTTAATTGAATTTTACATAGGTATTAATAGTCAAGCAAACCGTACTCCAATTGCTGTTGTCTTAATTTTCAATACAGGGGTGGAATTAAAACACAGGAAATTAAAACGGGACAATTTGAGTCAGCTTACTGGCTGGCTTTATTCAACAAACAATCTAAGGTAGTGTGTTGAGAAATATACTAAATAAGAAATTTTGTGAATTCCATTACTGACTGAAGGTACAGAATTTAATTAAATAGCACAGTTTTGTAAAATAAACAATATTTATCTGCGGTCTGTTTACTGCTTTGAATAGTTGGGTCGTATATATCTTCTTATTAGCAACCCGTCACTGTCATATTTTGTAACTAATAATTTTATGGATGACGGAATTTACCAAAACAATAAGGTTCGAAATGTACATAATTAAGTATTCGTTTTCTTATGTATTGCTCCAAGTAAGTCAGATATCACAATGTTAGAAGAATATTTTGTTACCACGTTTGCGTATTTAGCAACACCGGACAACATTCAAAACCGGACACCTTTAGGACAACAAAATGACAATCCGTACTGAAAACATTTCCATTACATTTTTCAATTTAAAAACTTTGATAAAGGTCTTGTCAGACTTTTGGAGATAACTGACAAAGAAGGAATCGAAGGTTCATACAACTAGTTGAACATTGTTTGACGGTAGCGACTAGTTAAAGTATGTGTTTTATTTTTACGTTTTTAAAGCGTTGCGTTGTCTAATTTGTTCTATGAGTATTTATGATGCTGTTTTGTCTCTGTCACAACATTAACATACCTAGTTTAAAATAATTGACTACAAAGTGAGCTGCTACTAATTACTATAATTATTTCAACTTGCATCTCATTATCTAATTCTATGCATTAGATATGAATAGGACACTTGCCTTTCGCTAGAGAAAGTGGTTCCACATTAGGAGTTTGATAATTAATTAACACAATCCGGTGCTTAGACTTCCTTTTATAGAGCTGAGAATATAAATGTAAAGTGGCTGCGATATTGCAATGTGAAATGTATGCAAGTGTTCAGGACAAGTCTGCATATAAGTAACTGATCTGACCACTCACTCTGATACTTTCTGTCGGTTTTTTTTTATGTCCAAGATAAGAAATATTCTACTAAACATTTTGTTTTGTGAATGCAAGAAACATTTTAAAGCTTTCTGTCTATCTATTATATTTAAGATTGAGATTGTGGTTATGCTGATGCTGACATAAAAAATATTGCCTTGATTTTTCTCTTCAAATTAAATATTAAAAAATTATCTTATATCTTATATTCTGGCAGGCGATAAACAACTATCAAGTTTTGTGGGCAAGTATCTTTAGATTCTTTTAAATATTTATGGACATAATAAAACACACGTTTAAGTTATGTCTAATATCTCAAAAAGGACATTTTCACCGTACCGTAAGCGACTTTCTATTTCATATACCTAACAAAAGCCCATAAAAATACATTAAAAACCTGTCCTTGACATATTCAAAATAACTTGCTGTTAGGTAAGCATTATTTTCACTTGTCCGAAACGTAGAATTATGTCATAATTGTTCTCACGGTACCCTAAAACAGCCGGCATGCGCGTGCGCGGTCATACCGCGGTCAGCAAGTACCGTTTACCTCGCGCCTGACACACATCAATGAACTGACGCTTTGCCAGTAAACAGACAGTTGTTTTTTAAGAAGCGGTGTGACGGCATTGTAATAGTAGACTGTTGGATGTAATGTAAGAATGTTGCTACATTCGTATCCGCGAAGATATTATATGTGCCACATAAAAATGTGCAATGCGCAAGATGGCTGGTAGGAGCTGGATGCGAGTGGCCGAGGACCGATCGGCGTGGCGAGTATTTGGAGAGGCCTTTGTCCAGCAGTGGACTATCACAGGCTGATGATGATGATGATGATAAAACTGTGGCAAATGTCACGGACTGTTAACCTAGTACTCTTTAAAGTCTCGGAATGAAATCTACATCTATTAAACCGACTTCAAAAAAAAAAAGAAACAAAAAAAAACTACCTAAAAAACTGAAAAGCAAAAAATAATTTTAATAAGACATTCATCAAATGCGCTTATTGTCTAAGCCTATTAATTAAATTGTATTTTACGTGCTAGGTAGGTAACCTACTAATCTGTTTGAAGTCGGTGCCAAGCCAAATAGTAGGTACCCAGATTACGTACCTACGTCCGCGGATTAATAAGTAACCCTTTATAATACATAATATTATTATATATCATTTTTTATTACCTCTGGCTTGGCACCGACTTCAAACAGATTAGTAGGTACCTACCTAGCACGTAAAATACAATTTAATTAATAGGCTTAGACAATAAGCGCATTTGATGAATGTCTTATTAAAATTATTTTTTGCTTTTCAGTTTTTTAGGTAGTTTTTTTTTGTTTCTTTTTTTTTTTGAAGTCGGTTTAATTTTTTTTAAAAAAAGTTTGTTTATTTTTCTATTTTTAGTGTGAATAACACGTAGGTAGTGAAGTGAGTAAAACTCTTTCATAATAATGATAGCGAAAATACGAGTAGAATTGTGTTATTTGATAATAAATTAGGTATTCATTAAGTGTTCAGCACCATGGGTAGGAGGAGAATGCGTTTATGCACCATAACCGCAGGCTAGCTAGACCCGCGGCCGTGTGTGGGACTCGAGACCGAAGCGTCCGCTACCCACTACACTCCCCCGGTTTCTCCTTCACACCCGATTAGGACGAGCCGGTGCTAACCTTATTGGCTAGTGACCAGCCCATCCCCGGGTAATCATCAGCTTAGCTGCAAAAGTACATGAAATACAACTAACGTTCCACATATTCCTACAACACTGAAATAATTATCCCCTAACTCCTAACCGTTAAGAGTTATTCCGGTTGGATCCCCTGATCTGATCCCCTGCCGATTATTATTATGTTTTAATTCCCGATTGATCCACCGCAAAATATGTCATTCCGGTCTGATCCCCTTAGTCTTTTTACAGGCAAGTACAGTCAATAGAAAAACAGTTGTTAATGTAAATAATATTTTGTTTTATTTGTTTAAGTGTTTAAAATCATCACAGATAATTAGACTAATCGACTTTCTACTTGGACAAACCTTAATAATAATAAAATAACAAAAGATTTGACCATCTTAACTACATATCAAAAATATTACTTAAAATTACGATTGAAAATCATCACAGACAATTAGACCATTTGTGTTTTTATTTCAAAAAACCTAAATAATAATAATAAAAGATTTTTACTATCTTAATAAAAATACTTATTAAGCAGAACTTAAAATTATTACGATATAAAATCATCACAGACAATCAGACATTCGGACTTTTGATTTGGACAGATACCTAAAAAAGACAATCTGAATTTATACTTAAGCTAAATTAAAAGTGATTTAATTTTATTATGCTTGATACTGTTCTTAACGTTTCCGTTATATTTATTTATTTGAAACTTTATAAAATAATATTCAGTTACAACAATATGTTTTGTTGCTGACTGTTCCAAAAATATGTTAATAGATAACTGGGGTATCCAACCGGAATATAAAATTTAAATTTATTTGTGATACCCTGCACGGTGGATCAAAGTGGAATAGAAAATATTATAAAACAAAATTGATCCCCCAGGGTATCAAATATGGGGTATCCAACCGGAATAACTCACCGTTAAGGAGTTGTACTTTCCATGATCACCTTAGCTGCAAAAGTACATGAAATACAACTAACGGTCCACATATTCCTACAATACTGAAAGAATTATCCCCTAACTCCTAACCGTTAAGGAGTTGTACCTTCCATCATCAGCTCATCAACATAAAATGATGTCTATCGGACGCAAAAACTTGAATGGCTTCAGAAAAAACAAGTAACGCGTAGGCGCAGCCTATAAAATTTGAGGTTTTCCCTTGATTTTTCCGGGATCCCATCATCAGATCCTGACATGGTGACAATGGGACCACCTCGGAACTATGCACTTTCAAATAAAAAAAGAATTATTTAAATCGGTCCACAATTGACGGAGAAATCGACGGACATACATAAAAAAAAAAAAAAAAAAAAAAAATACATACAGTCGAACATATAACCTCCTCCTTTTTTGAAGTCGGTTAAAAATCAGGAGAAACGTCGGCGGCTGAATTTAGCCTATAGCAGGACTAATCAAAACATACCTATGCACTAGAAAGGGAGGAATGGAGTTTATTTTTATAATTCAGTGACAAATCATTGACAAGTTTACTCACATTAATACACTAAAGGATTTTTCCTCTATGTTATAAAAAATAAAGTGTTTCATAATGTTAATATTGGTTACTGGATTAGCGTTACATTAGTGCTATTTTAAATAGAATTCATTTAACGCTTTTGTTGGTCGAACGCACCAAATGCATTTGATTAGCCAGCCGAAGAATTTGCACTTGAAAGGTGCCAATTATAACACGAAATCGTTTATTAGGATTTCATTGAATATTGTTTTTACATGATACTTAATAAAGCCTTCACTTTTGTATGAATTTATTTTTACAAGGATATTCTTTTGTCTCATAAATTGAACTCTACTCTTTCGAGGCAATCTACAGGTACTAACAGTTTCACTTTAATCTGATAAATTCCTGATATTAAATTCACTCCTTTGATGCTGTCTCATTTGTCAATTCTCAGGAAAAGACTGTCTGACTGATAGATACATCAGGAGCTCATCAAGCAGTGGTGTAATTAGCCTTCATTCTTATTTGTGTTTAGATAGAAAAGGTTTTCAATATGTGACAAGTATAGTTATTAAGATAAGTATAATATTTAGTTACCTAAATAGGAGATCAATATGAGTATTATTCCCCCCTCCCACTGACACTCGTAAGTGGCCGCTAAAGGTATGATGAATAACATACACCTTCATCTCGTAAGTAACGTTGAAAACAACTCATTATAAAGTATAATTAGCATATTGGAGCTATTTATACGATTTATTAATCTGTATGAACGTGTTTTAGTATAAGATATTTGTCAATTGCTCTATTTCAGGATGTGAAACTTCATTTAGGTAGTCAAGGTAATTAAACGCCTGCGGTGGTTGCGAATTGTTTTATAACTATATTGATTTTATTGCGTTAATGTGTACTCGTACCTATTAACATGTTAAATTTACCTCCCGAGGGCAAAGGCCTCCTATGTTTGAATGGGTATCGTCCTTATGTGAATTGATAATATTATTGATTTTAAGATCTACATAGTTTGATAATTTTGTAGATATTTACGAATTAATGGCAGTCAACTCTACTGCTATGACTATTGGTCTAGTTTTTACAACTATACTAGAAATAGTATGTAATAAAAAAAACTAATTTCCTTCTCTTAATTCCCATTCAAAACATTGTGATCAAAATATACCTTTCTTTCGTATTCTTTGATTATGAGACAATATTCTTTTCATTTAGGAGAATAATGTCTTTGGAATTTAAACGTCCCTTTATCCTCTTAAATCCCCTGTATTGCTCTTCACACCCAAAGAGGAAAGAGTCAGTGCTTGCCTTGTAATGAACACTTGTCCTTTAATATTTTATCAACACAACACAAAGCATATCATTAACAATGGAGGTACCCTTTCTCATCATGACATGACATGACGTTGACATAAAATGACTTGTTTACATCTACGAGTATGTCGATACCAGTGTTATAACTGTTATGTATGATGTGGTACCGGATCTTTTTATTGCGACGAGTTACGGTACAAAAGAACGTAGCGGTAGAGCTTTTATGTGCACCTGAGTTGCCGATTATAATAATACATAATTTACATTTTTATAACTTTCACGTTTAGAATTATTAAAACATTTTGTATAACGATTTAAGGTACTTTTACACACTATCCCTAAGTTGTGTCAAATACTATCTAATGGTGCATTGGTTAATAATTAACCCATAATATTTCTATGAATTACCCCTGTTTTATGCGTCAGGGATTGTAGGTTCGAATCCTACTCAGGAAAATTGATAATCTCAAATAAACATTTATGTTTGTTCTGAATGTTAATGTTACTTGTATTATGTTTGTGGTACCTTCATTGATTCGGATACGCACAAAACAAGCCAAAACTACTTACTTTAAGGGTCAACTTACTCTAAATGATTTTGCCCGATGTTATAATACGAGTATTCTTTTAAATTCCTCGTTGGTCTATTGATTTATATACCTAGCCATGATTTCGGGGTCAGTTTTTTCGAAGAGAGCTCGGACCACCAATCTTCGAGGATTCAGGCGACTGGGACCAAATAAAACTGGGACCGCGGTCCCAGTTACCTGTTAACATTTTTGAATCGGTCGACTGGGACCATATACCTAATTTCCTTTAATGTACAGTTAACAGAAAAATCAAGTTATAACTCAGGATTTTATTTTATTTAGTATTACGCTCAAGTATTTTTGAAGTGAAAACTTCTGACTACACTTTTTTTATGGGGAAAAAATGTTAAACTCGCGACAGATTAGTAAGATTGATTCGCCATGCTCGTCGAAGTTATAGGCGCCCAGAAACACCAAAGAGAAGTCACACAGAATATCTAATGGCGGAGTAGAATTTCATGGAAATAAAAGCGAGTGATGCAAAACTTCCATTTGAAGTACCAGGCGCCCATAAGTACCGAAGAGTAATCACACGGAATATTTCATCCTAAAATGGCAGCATGGTGAATAAAATTCATGTAAAATAAAAGCGAAGTGATGCAAAACTTCTATTTGAAGTACCAGGCGCCCATAAACACCAAAGAGTAGATCGAAAATTCGTAAGACGGATGGAGAGTAGACAGGCGGTGCGGCGTTGTGTCAGTATGGATTTGTCATAAAAGTGTCATTCGGTTGCTAAGTAACATTGAGAGATTGAGAGGAGATGATTGTCATTGCAAATAAATATTACACCACGATATGTGCATCTTCTGACTTTATTATAAATATATAATAGGAGTAATGAGTACTTACTTTATGGTGTATAAAGTTAAGAGACATTAAGACTGATTTTTATATTATTGTTTTGAGGAGATTTCTGTTGAATGTTTACTTAGAATTACTAGTTAAGTAGGCATATGAGCCAACGTGATTTTTAAAACATAATTAAGACTGTTATACTGTTTAAGTAGGTAATACAAAAACTAACTTACCTTTGCAAAAATTAACTTTGTTTTATTTGTGACACCTTTTCTGCTAACTGTACTAAATCTTGTATTTCAACAATGGATTTGTGGTTAAAATTACAGGTGGTCCCACTCGCCTGACGAAATAAACAAATAAAAACTAATCAGGCAACTGGGACCGCGGTCCCAGTTATATAGTGGTCCCAGTCGCCTGAATCCTCCAATCTTCTTATTCATTAACACCGTACTGTACATCAGCTGTTTTGTACACTTTACCGGTTCTTTTTGTCATTAAACGAGTAATGGCGCAGTCACAACCAATTTCACATTTTTAAGTTCGACGTAACAGTGCAGTGTCGTCTCCATACTACGTCATGGCGAGAATTCGACCACTTTCGACGGCGAAAGTAGCGGCCGGCCTAAAGCATTTCGGCTAATTTGCATAGTTTAGTATTCTTTTGTTAACTGTACGTTTGTTTCATGTAAATATGGCGTGGTTGTTGAATTTGATGATGATTTATGGTTGGAAATTGACGAAATGTTTTTTTATTTATGCTTTTAATAAAATGACATCGTGACTTTTTATTAAAGAAAACTGCTATTTTACAGACATAAGATTTTTATAGTAGCCTTTCAAGAACAACAAATTGATTATATTATTGGAATAGGCTAGCATGTTTCCCTGAAGGCAGTTTAATCTTCCCTAGCTATCGTAAGTTCCATTAGTTCATATGTGCTAGTAAATGTAGGCTAGCCTGAAGTATTATACTCTCTAAAATTCTGAAATAATAGATACTTAAATTATTATTAAAAATTACTTAAGATTTCCTATATAATTTTTGAGACATTGTCGGTTCTTTATAAAGCAATCATGACGTGAAAAGGAACGCGTACAAAGTAGATTAATTAATCGTTTATGAGACTTCACCTTGAATATTAAAAGCTACACTAATGTTCAAGTACTTGTGGAAATGACAGGTGCCTTTATAGGTGCAATTTTCGACCCTATTACTTAAGTAATAAGATTAATGCAATGTGCGGTTTTATAAGAAACGTCATGGAAGCAACATACAAGTATTTTCGAGGGTACCATTGACACTATCATTTGATCTTGTTATGATTCTTACACTTTATGAAGGAGATACGATCCGTGTCTTAAAAACAAGCTATTTTTACGATTACCCTAATATACTGGCTGTTATAATATTTAATATGAAGATATATATAATTATATATTGGATGTATGATTCTGATAATTGTAATGTCTAGTTATATGAATGCCAACAGCCAAAATTGACGACCAGTTACGAGGGTGAACTTTTTTATCTGTGTAAAAGTTGTCTAATTTAAAAAAATACTCGGTCTGACAGAAACAATCACTATTATAGCTTTACATTAAGTATTCTTTATTGTTCAAAGTATGTAGTATTTAAATTGCATTGTTTCGAACCTACGACTACTTTAAAACACAAAAATAAGTCTATTCTCGATTACAAGAGTTTCAGAATACAATTTCTATTTAACAAGGGCCTATAAGCACTCAAAGGAAAGCAGCACAATTTGAACATCCTTGATAGAGCTATATTAGTGAAATCATTGAGATGTGTCGACGGTGAGGAAATCATGAATTCGCGGTGATGCATAGCGGCGTCCCACTTGTGTGAAGGTCTTGTGATGAGGTCGCCTGGCCAACATACTACCACAACTGCTACTAGTAATACAATATGTATAAGGAATTAGGTCCAAAAATAATGGTCACAGTTTTATATACAGATAAATAAATGTTGAGTTCAGTGAACAATCAACGCCGAAATCTTAGGGCCAGTTTCACCGGCTACTTCCTATTTGGTAAACTTCGCATTTGCTAAACTTTCGATTTGGTAAACTTGCCATTTGGTAAACCTCAAACTGTATGGGATTTATTTATTTATTTATTTAAGCTTCATTGCACAAATCAAGTACAAAAGGCGGACTTAATGCCTCATGGCATTCTCTCCCAGTCAACCTTAAGGTCAAGCAGAAAGAAACAGTGGGTAGTGCCAATTAACCTAAAACTTAAAAGAAAAAGAAATAAACGAAATAAAATATGATAAATAAATACTTATATATATAAAATATAAAATTACAAAAAATAAAATAAGATATATATATATACTTATTACATGATATAATGTATGAATGTTTACCAAACGCAACTTTTTAGTAGGTAGTTTTAGGTTTACCAAATGGGAAGATTACCAAATGGGAATAGCCGTTTCACCGATATCAATTTGCTCTCTTTTTTATCAATTTTGAAAAATAATGACAGCATCATTGATATCAGACAGATACATTACGAAAATCTTATCTAATAGCGGTTAAATATTAATAATTAGTTACCAAAATGTTGTTTATTCTATGTTGTATTTGTTATTTACATTGTAGGTCCTGCGATATGGTATTGTAGGTACATGTGAGACGCCCTGTTTGTCTTGTGTACTATTTTATGTATTCTGTGCTTGTGGCTTAAGATCTTAGGCAGTCTTAGGCCGACCCGGGAATTGTAAAGAGTATAAATTTAATCTAAGCATAGTTTAAAATATTTTTAATGATAACTGTCAAGTAGTTTTATAAGCTAGCTAGAATGTCTTAAATAAATAAATTCTGTGCAATATTAGATATTTCATACTCCCTGCCAAATGGAGTATAAATATATTATGATTGTTTAAACTATGTCTAATGTGTTTACATAAAAAAGTTGAGATCATGTGTAAAAAAAAAACGCAAATGCTCTTTAAACATTCTTGAGCAACCGCTGATTGTTCTGTCCTTACATGGTTAAGAAATCAAATAACACAATCAAAATAAACAGAGAAAATACAATTATAAGTTGTATTTTAGCGCTTCATTGCTCACAGTGTGGTGTGAAAATAGAATGTTGCAAAAGAGTTGGTCTTATAATCTGTTGGATATCACTGCGGTCGTGTGTGGGAGTCAGGGCTAAAGCGTTCCACTGCTCACTAAACTACCCTAGCTTCCTCTTCACACTTAAACAGGAACGAGAAGATACCCGTCTTGTGTTAATTGACCGGCCCATCAGGGTCTCAATCAAATTCAATACAATCTTTATGTAGGTTTTAAGATGCACTTGTGAATCTTGAATATCAATGTGACACACTCTACCATCGGAATCCTGACCCGACTAATTGTATTATGTACAGTTAACAGCACATCAGACTACCCTAATCTGTCAAATTTCTACAACCAATTTTCAGCTTTAATTACTTTTCATAGAGTTCTCTTTCAATTGAGAATTTTTGACAGATTAGGGTAGATTGATCTGCTGCCGTCCATACATTGGATTGACTGCTGTTAACTTAGGTAGGACAGGGAATTCCCCAATTTACCGACATTTTTCATATTATATAACTATCTGTTTTTTTCTTTAATCTTTATAATCCTCAAAATCCCACATTTACCAACTTATTTTAAATCTTTTAATGAACATCATTTGCCTTCGATCGTTAAGACACCTCCATTTAGTTCAGTTTTGCGGTTAAACTTTGCTACGGTTTTTGAATCACACTTTAAGAAACCTCAAACACATCAGACGAACTGGCCTTGAAAATTCACGGTATTTAGCCGACAAAACACCGAGATATCGATGAGTCGCATTTCACAGTCAATTTCACTACTTGCTCCAATAAGCCCGTCATTTCTCTCTAATAACACGATCCGATAACTATTCTATGAATTTCTATGAAACAAACATGGAGCGATATTGTAAACCTGTTATTTAACGTAATTGGTAAAATGAATATGGGGAAACGAAAGTTGTTTTGGTTTTTATGGCTGCCTAAATTGTTATTTTGGCCAGGTTTTGTGTGCGATGACACTCTTGCTTAGTGAATTGATTAGTTATCAACAAAAAAACCATTTTGTTTAATGTCACCTGGCCTATGTATATGGGGGTCGTGGGATTGAATCTCACCAAGTACAAATCATTTATCTGATAAACTTGTGTGTGTTAAAGTATTTTCTATGCAGTTTTTGTGGGTAACGTAGAAATAATGTAATGTGTTCAAACATTACAATATAAATAGACCCATAATACTTAACTATGTAAGTACTTGCAAACGTCACAATACAAAAAGTAATTATATTATTTAAATATCCAAAACGTAGTAAAACCCTTTCAACGCCAATGTCTATCAGACAAACCATTTTCGTGCCCACCACGCCAATGACTGATATATCAGACAAAAAAACAGGATCAAGAAACGTTGTATTTTTACTTGCCTGAATGAGTTGAGTATAACTTAATAATTTTTTGGAATTTTTTTTTAATGGTCGTGGCGTTAGGGGCTCCATTTTCGGAAAAAAATTGTGGCGGAGAAAGGTTAATAATCTGCTTCCTTAAAACCTACGTAATTGATCTGCCTACTCACAAGAGCCAAAACTACACATAAAGACCACTTGATTTGACATGATAACCGTGATTGAAAGTTACCACGTCTAAAATTCCAATGCCACTAGAAGTGCCTCCTCTATTGGTTCAAGTGAATTCGTGTTGAAAGTGTGTTTGTCACAATTCACACGTAGCAATATCGTCAGTCTAGCGGAGGTCACGAGTGGTCAGTGGCGCTTCTTGAAACAATCACATTACCTCAAAAGATACGAATAAACCAATCTGTCCATACGGTGCACTTTTATGTGACTAACTAAATTACTTGGGTACGATCTATTAAAATCGACCTTGTTATTTAGCATCAGCAATCTTATAGAACAGTGAAAAATAGTCTTTTACAGTGTCTTTACTTATTTTGACTGCAAAAAGGTCCTACATCTGAACTATCAAGCATATTGTGGCCATTACAAATATAGACAGCAAAATCGTGCCTTATAGAGATGCACACAACTACATTTACGTTAATTTTTTTTTGTCTCACAGAAGTGTAATTAAAAACTGCAGCTTGGGTTTCAACTTTCAAGTCAAGTTTCAATATCTAGGTCAGACTCATTCGACTCAAGTTATTCGATTACGATCGTTTTTGATTTTGACAGTGAAGATGTCTTACTCGGTCACCAAATTATTAGTTTGTCTTATATGGCGCATTTAATTAATTTTATAATTACTCATTACTACGTGATTGCCTGTTGATTGTACTTTTTTATTATTAGCTTTCTATATTAACAATAAACTTACATACTACATTCGTCTGCCATATAAAGTGACATAAAAAAAGTACATGATTAACGTAATGTTACTTTGTGGTCGTATTTTCCAAGTGGTTAAGTTGCGCTTACTTGCTTGTAAATGGGCATTATTCTAATGCGCATTGCTTCATTTTTTATGAGTTGAGTCTTTAAGAAGCCACAAACCGGAACCCTTAGCCAGTTTCCCTCGCAAAATGTTCTTAAGGCCATGTAATCACATAATTTATGCTGTTACTAAAACATGTGAGTTAAAGGAAGTATTCTTCCTGTAGACAATTTTTGTGTGTCAGTCGAAATGGGCATCAAAAATTTGAACCATTTGAATTATCACTTCAAACTTACTTTCTGCTAATATTTTGTCTTTAATATAATAATTTAGAGTTAGACGTCTCGACGGTCTTCTGGTTTAAGTGCCGGGCCGAGATCTCGGGGTCCTGGGTTCAATTCCCGGGTTGAGCTAACTTTGTGTCGGTTTTTTCAGACAATGCTCGGGTTTGTGATCACCAATCCGCATTTGGCAAGCGTGGTAATTAAGCCAATACCCATCATTGTAACGATAACTTAATTTCAAGAATGGATGCCTTTGCCCTGCAGTGGGACACTAATAGGCTGATACTTACTTACTTACTTATCTATCAAAAACAGGTGGTCTGGGCCCACAACCTGTTGTAATTATTTAAGAATAATTAGATAGAAATAAGAAGTTCAAACAGCTATTTTATTCAATACAGTACAGTGACCCGGAGTAAGTTTAACAAACAATAGAGAAAAGAAAATTACTTTACTTATCTATTATCACTTTACTTATCTATCAAAAACAGGTGGTTTGGGCCCATAACCTGTTGTAATTATTTAAATATAATTTGTTTGAAATTAGAAATTCAAACAGCTATTTTATTTAATACAGTACAGTTACACAGAGTATAACAAGCAATGGAGAAAAGAAAAAATAGTGGTGTACAGTCAAAAGCATGTCAGACTATACACTTTGGACTTTTTACCACTCTTATGTCCTTGATGTGCCGTTGACCGTACATATTATAATTTAGTGATGTGACAGCTGACAAGAAGAAAAGCTATTTTATCGGTTTACATATTTCAACAGACCTTACCCATAAATCGTCTTTTGGCACCACTCGGCTAACCCCTGATTTAGTTAAAAACCATGTTAATCACACACAAACTTCTTTTATAATCATGTAGCATTTCACACAACCTAAATTCTAAACGAAATTGCACTCTTTGAAGAATTAATTAACATAAATCTTATAAGCATCGTAAAAGCCATCTTAAGATAAAGCATCCCATAAAATTCTTTTCAATTATGTTGTAGCAATTAATTCGCCTATTGTTTAAAGTTAGAGTTGCGCATTTCAGGGTCAGTCGATTCACACGGAGGCAGACGGTTTTGGCAATCTGGGGCGTTATTAACATAAACCCATTCTGTGTTTGATGGAACGTGGCCAGAAACTCAACTCGTCTCGGACCTTGAGATGAAGTCTAGGCTAGATATGAATGCTTATATTATTTAGATTTTAGAGAATGCGTTAAATAAAAATCAGATGATATTATATACATGAACGCCTTGGTCGTCAAATATTTACGTTTCGTTTGAAATTGTTAAGAGGACTGATGGCTGATACATATTATGTCATACTTGCGATCAGGATCAGGATTACTTACCACTTTTTAACCGAAATCCAAAAAAAACTTTTCTTCAAAAAAAAAATTAATTCTATTGTGACACTTTAAATTAAAGATTACTATTTAAGTAATGTAAAAAACGAGAAATAGGCGAAAGACAGATAATAGCAGTCCTAAAACCGGTAGAAGAGTCACTCTTCAACTTAAGAGGTCATAAAAATAAATAGTAATCATACTTGACGATTCATAATCATAATATTTTAATTAGGATTTCAATTTTAATTACTTGACATTTAGTGCAATACAACGATTTTTACATCCACCTAGTTAACAAGTTCGTGCTTAATACTACGAAGCAACCTCTTTTCTTGCAAAAGATACGTATCACGGAATTAATAACTCTATTTAGACTTAAATAAAAAATAAATCTCAATCGGAAACTTGTAATTAACTTATCTTGACGTGAGAAGACACAACAGTTGAACAAAAATAAAGAAAACTCATTCATATACGAGAGGAAATAATTCTCAATCACGAAATTCTATTGTTCGTGAAATTCTCAGCCGCTCAGCTCATTAGCATTTGAGGACTGGAGGCTTTCTCTGACTACTTCTTTATTAGTATTAAGTGGGTAAAATACATATAAGTAGAGGTGTAAGTGATTTTAAATAGTAAAATTATTGTAATTTAAAAAATAATGGTTTTGTGTTTACTGCTATTATTTAAAATGTTTATAACATTATTATATTTTCAAAGTATATAAACAAGTAACATTTAGTCGCAAAAAAGTTTGTAATATTTCTTTGTAAATAGAAATAAGCTTTTTTGGTGTTTTTGGTCTTAATAGTCGCGCGTTCTGAGGAAGGAACGCGTTGATGTCTTTTGTATCGAGTTTGTGTCGACGTTACTACATTGCTAAATTATTATTATATCACTCTAAGGCCGTTTTTTCACTACCCGAAACCAACACGACATCAACTCAACATTAAAAGTTGTGTTGATGTCGTGTTGTCCATCCCTTTTTCACTAGCACGACTCCAACACAACCGGACTGTCACATTTTGTGAAGCGGGCGCGCACTCGCAAGAAATGTTGTCTTGGTGTCGCGGTCGTGTTGCCTGCAGTGAAAATTTGCTTATAGTCTGCAAGGCGGCTATGTTGTTACAACAAAAAAGTTGATCCGATCTAGCGGACAAGACAACATAGCCGAAATTGTTGGTTCAAAGTTGTGTTGGTGTTGTGTTGTCCTCGTGTGTGAGAAAACGGCGCATACATTAGTATGGCGGTTGAAGTTGTCACAACATTATGTTGTGTTGATGTTGTGTTGGTTTCGTGTAGTGAGAAAACGGCCTTACGTCTCGACAGTCTAGTAGTTAAAGTACCTGGCCGTGATCTCGGGTTCAATTTCCCGGTTGAGCACTGTGTAGTACTTTTCGGACTCAGTTTTATTTAGTTCTAGTAAGTGATCAGCCATTAATGTGACGATGTCTTGATTTTAATTATGGAGGTTTTCGCCCTGCAGTAGTTGGTTACTTCTATTAATAAGTACTTGGCTGCCGTTTCCGTAACTCGGCTGGGATGACATTAATAGTTTAGATTTCACTTCTTTATTAATAAATACTAATGACTTCTGCAGAGATTTATAACAGCCTGACACTCTTATTAATTACAAAGGCATATTTAATTAAAACAAAAAGGCTGTTAATTTAAAATCTTCTGTTGATACTAATAGCAGTTGTCGCAAGTATTGCACGATTCCGTGGACGTTATGCGGCTCCGTTTTGTAACGAACTATGCTTTTTCATTTGCATACATAAATCTGTTAAGCCTGTGGCATTTCTTATTTAATTCTTGGTGCTATATTTGCATTTGACACATTTAGTGTTAAAATGAATGAGTATGTTTGAAGAATATATAAATCTTTGGATATTTTTGTGCAATATCTTTTAGGCTGCGTCCCCAGTAGGCAAACTGTTAGCGGCAGACTGAGTTTGCGGCTTATCGTTTTAGTACGCCTTTCCATATATTACAAATGGAGTGTCCATAGTTTGCTAGTTTTGCGCTCACTGTAGGTACGCAGTTTGCAGCGTTACGCGCGCCGACAATCTCAGTGAGCGGCCGACTCACAGCAAAACCGGTTGTGACGTTCGAAAATTATATTTTAGTTAGCCACTTTGCGGCTCACTTAGTCTGCCGCTAACAATTTGCCTACTAGGGACGCAGTCTTAGTCTGAAACTAATGAAATAAACTGACTCATCGATGACCAATTTGGTGTAATGTGTGTAAAGTCGGCTATTACGATATAGGTTTTGGATACTATTACCGCAGGTACACACCTGTAAATGTAAATGTCTCCATTGGTACACACCAATGGAGACATTTAAATATACAGTAAACTTGAAATTAAACGTTTGTAGATCAGATAAGCCTACATTCTGGCAGCACATTGAGCGACGCTTCCTGATGATGGAGGGTCCCTCAATGGAAAAGGCCGCAGTGACCGCTTACCATCAGGTGGGCTGCGTGTCTGTCCGCCAACTGATGTGGTATAAAAAAACATTTATATGTCAGTAGGAGTTCCTTGTTGCTAATAATCTATGTCAATGATCTAGATTAATAAGACGTTTATTTATACTATTAGTATCGCAATAGCATCTATCTACATCTGAGTCGACTTTGTATAGCCAGCTGGTATCAGCTGTTACCATAAGCCTTACAGACATGGCAAATTCGCTGTGTTTGTCATGGAACTAAATGCTTTTACCGAATCCCTATTAAACTCCCACGAATGGTACAATCAGTAAGTAGAATGCGTCTGTCCGATTCCTATTTCACCCCATTCTTTATTGCCCGTGTCACTACCATTCTTACTACCAATAGTAATACTGGTAAAGTATTTACCCGTCTTACTACTGTAGTTATTAAAATTTGTAAGAACAGCAATAAAATATTGCTCGTGTCAGTACCGAGCTACAGAGTATCCAATTATCCATATAAGA
Source organism: Mecyna flavalis (assembly GCA_949319885.1). Lineage (NCBI taxonomy): Eukaryota > Metazoa > Arthropoda > Insecta > Lepidoptera > Crambidae > Mecyna > Mecyna flavalis. The sequence continues at coordinate 13,324,325 of OX439413.1, forward strand.
ATTTCCCTCTACAAGAAAAATTTGGCCTTATAGTCTTCTATAAAATTACAAATGAATCTATTCAGTACGAACGAAGTTGAGTGAAAAAGAAACAAATGTCCATACTTCCATTTTCATAATTTTTCAACTTTGTAGTAATACGAGCTTCTATCCAAAACTTCGTCCGAATCTTTTGAAGAAAATAAATAAGTGAGAACATAGATTGTTATAAATCATCGATTTCGTCAAGCTGTCTCAATCACACCTTCACCAATTCTTTGTTAGCTATGCTCTTAAAGCGAGCAAAGGTCAATAATACGATAAAGGTTTATTGCACGGTCGGTCACGTATCGTAGGAAAATGAATGGAAAAGAAAACATTGCGTTTTATTCGTTCAAACGATAAACGTCAAGGCTTTTGTTACTCATTCCAACTACATTATTGCCAGCGGCTATGCTCAAGTATGTTCAGTTTATTATTGCGCTATTTCAGTCTTTTTCTATAGATTTATAATGACAACTATTTCGCTTTTCTAAGAGTAGAATTTCAGAAATAAATAACTACTTACATTTAAATAAAGGGCCAAAATCAAATTATTTTCTTCTTTTGACCGCCTCCGTGGAACAGTGGCTAAGCCGCTCGGATATAATACCCGGAGGTCGTGGGTTGATTCCCGCCTACGGTCTGGTTGGTGGTAGGACTTTTTCAGAGTCCGACTGGCTAGCTAACACCCTCACACGTATCTGCCGCCATAATAGCTGTAGTCCAGGCTGTGTTCCAGCAGTATTAACGTGGGAGCCAGTACACTTGAAAGCAAAGGCTCGAAGATCAGATGAGTCTACAGTCTGGCAGCACATTGAGCGATGCTTCCTGGTAAAGTCTCCTTCAATGAAATAGGCCGCAATGGCCGCTTACCATCAGGAGGGCTGCCAACTGACTTATTATAAAAAAAAATCTCGATAGATATCAACATTCTGAAACCGGTGGTGAATTTTCAATATTATTAATATTACGACTCTTATTTTATGACATTGATGATTGATAATCTTTAAAATTGCATCCCTAAGGTCTACATGAATAAACTTGATTTTAATTTTGGCTTTTACTACCTTGAAACCCGCTATCGGTCAACTAAAATGTATTTTTTTATTGCATTGGAGTATCACTTACAATAAAATGCAATTTGATATCATATCAGCAGATTAAGGCCACGATTAATACAATTTTAACGGCAACGGTTGCCGAACACATCTCGATTTATACTTTCACGTCAGGTTTGGCGAGTGAAAGGCGTAATAATGGGTCATACTGGACTTTCTGCGCACGAGTTGGGTAAAAACGGACCGGTGAATTGAAAAAACTGCATAAATTCCAATTGGAGGTGCTTATAATGGTCAACGATTCAAAGGTTAAGCTTGTGAGTTCAATCTGAAAGAAGTCTTGCATGTAAAAAAATAAATAAGGAAAATATGTTGCCAGGTGTGTCCGACTGTATTTATTTTCTTACATATCTCAAAAATCATTTTACTTATCAAACCATTTCATTAATTACTATAGTTGAAGATTTATTATATATTTACCTCTACATCAATTTATCCCCCGAAAAAAAGGGAGTTTAATATTATTAAAGGAAAGTAATAATACTTATGTGCTACTGCAAAGCAAAAGTCATTTTGAAACTTAGTTTTTGCTGTATTTATAGATTTTAACTTTGTCATCTAGCTTAAAAAATAAACATCAGTAGAGATAATTTAAAGCCCCGAAGAAACCCAAAACCATTAAACTTGTATTAGATTTATGTTGCTTGTGTTCAGAATATTTCACAAGTAGAGTCAAAACAGTCAAATAAGTAGTAGTAAAAAAAAGATTAGTAGTGGTAGAGCCATGCTGTTTTACAGTACGAATGGGCCGACTCGTCATCGCATCAGCTATCCCTTTGCTGTTGCAGATGTCCATGGGCGGCGGTGACCATCAGGCGACCTGCTGGCTCGTTTTCTGCCTCTGACATAAATAAAAGAAAAAATATCCTAACAAATAGAAAAAAAAAATATAAACGTTATTGTCACGAGTCTACAATTTCAAACAAATTTCCAAAAGAAAGTGATTTCGTTTCACACATTGTGATGTGCAAATTGTACGTTAAATGAATGCAATAATGTAAGAATTTATGACAAGCTACATACGAGAGAAGTTGAAGTAGTCGTCATTTTAACGGTAGCAAACACAAAAACTAGAAAGCGAAAAATAATGTACAAACTTTTAAGAATAAACAATCTAATTAAGATCCCCATCCATGGGGTAGGGCGCTAGGACAATTGCAACAAATCAAAAATATTGTTATAACTATACCAAAAATAAAGTTTGTTACTTAATTATTTTTATTTGTATTGATTAACGGTTTTTATTTATGTTTCAGGTATGTTACAACTGAACGGAAACGGATATATTTACACAACTTATACAATTATTGAGTAAGTAAAAATAGTTTAATTTTAGTTCAACAAATAGTTTCAGTTAATCAACGAGACGGCCTTAGAGTTAAAAACTTAATAAGTCATAATCCGTTTTATCAAAGGTGATATTGATAACAAATTATTAACTAAATTATGTAAGAGGTCTTACTTATGAAGTGTGATTGCCGCTCTATCATACACTAAACCATGTAAAACTATACAAATAGTTTCATTTGATTTGTGCGAGTATTTCATGTATAATTTCGGCTCTGGTTAACGGAAAATTATCATAAACAGAATGTGAATTCACCAAAACATTTTAAAGATAAAAATCGCACGGCAAAATTTGTGGTACACCGGTAGAGATGTTGTCGAAAATCATACTAACCGTCCAAGCAATTCTCAAACGAAAGGCCGCAAACTCTGTCAATGTTGTACGTTTGTACGTAAATGTGGTTAAGTGCGTTGATATAGATCTGGCGTGCGCACGCGCCGTGGAGAATTTAGCGCAGTTAGTTATTCTATTTGTCATGCTACCATGCTATTAAGACAGTTTATTTTATACACAATCGTTTCTAAGTTAGTGTCAATAAAACATAATAGTTTCCATGCGTGTTGTGTTATGATAAACATAACCTAAATGTTAATTTAGATTGTGAACTTTCTGTTCACCGTATTTCGCAATAATCCGTAAAATAGCTTTTACAACAAGTGCAAAAACATAAGTGCATTCATTCAAATGCAGAGGTACTTTACTAGAAAGTATTTTTTTTAGTGTTTTTCTATACTCTTCTTACAACTTCTTATAATATAATTCATCTGTTCTGTGATAATGGTAACTAATTTGTCAGAAACGATTGTATATTTTAATGGGTTCCTGGACAGTTTAAAAACACAATCGGAACAGGTATATATCGCCAAATTTTCTATCAGAGTATTAGCTATTTTAGGCTAGTAGAATAGGCTAATTAGAACATTGACAATTAAATTACAACAATTAAAACTATTGCGCTATCTATTGTAAAATGTCTAAGCCATTGTCTCTTCTTTGCAAATACAATATGAAACATTTCAGCAGCCATTCAAACGAGTTGGACCCGTTCTTACGCACTCATCAAGGACGCAATACACCTGCGCAAGAAAGTGACATAAGTGAATAAAACCGCATAACTCCGCACAAACTAGTCTGGAATTATTACAAGTAGCTGTGAGAGTGGTTCTTTTTGTTTACGTGAATCTTTGATAACGCATATGCTCATGCATATACACATTCACGCAAACATTTAGATATGCAAGACCGAATTCAAGTGGCAGTGGCGTAGCGTGGGTGTCAGTCGCCCCAGGCGGAAGACAATTTTGGCGCCCTTTTTTTGCTCCTTCAGTTGGCAAACAGACACGCAACCCACAAACCTGATGGTAAGTGGTCACTGCGGCCTAGTCCATTAAGGGACACTTCAACTTTATACTACAAATATGTAGTTGCGATAAAAATATAAAATGATATGTAGTTGCGATAAAAATATAAAATTTTGCCGCCCCAAAAGTGCCGCCCGGGGCGGAACGCCCCCCCCGCTCCCCTCGCTACGCCACTGCCACTTGGATTCGGTTTGTATTTCAGTCTTCCAGCCCATCATCTAGTAAGAGAAATAGATCTCTATAAAACATAGGCTTTAAATAAATATGTCCCAATTTCTTGCTTCGAGCGTTTTGTTCCGATCATGGCTACAGCTATTTGACTGTACAGGGTTATTTAAATGCTTCGTTACCTTCATCAGGTTAGTGGGAAAACCTATATAGGGAAATCCATAAGTGCGTCATATTACGAGTATAACCATCGACTTTGCGAAACATCTAAAACCATATAACAACTACTGCTGTAGATAATAGGTCAATTGAATATAACTATTTACACAAAAGTACTGTACTCATATTAAATTTCATAGTTAATTAATTAACATCTTATTTAAAAAAAATCAATCTTTTAATTTTTTAATTTGACTGTTAGATCTAATGTGACGTTACAGGTTAACACCAGGTTAAGGTTTCATTAAACAAGTTTTAAGCACACGTTACTGACCTTACTGATCTGTGTCAACATTTCACTGTTTGCATGATGATGCGTCGATTACAAAAAAAAAATAACTAGACACAGCTAGTAAAAAATTACAAAATAGTGTCATGTTTAACATGTGGAATATAAAATACTTTTTACTATTGTATTTTCGCGGTGAATATTCAGTTTTGTAAAGTCATCAGGTTAACACTTGCTCACCTTGCAACTGTATGCACCGTATGCGTGGCGAAATTTCAGAAATAATTATCATTTTTTCTTACCTTGACTTCAAAACGATTTGGGCTCGAAAAAGATCAGCCAATTGTCCAAAAAGACACTTCGCCCTTATAAGAAATCTGCACCATATAATCCGATTAAATTCATGCAATATTATTGCTGATGTGAATTCAGTTTAGTTGAAGCCTTCGCAACGAAATAATAACATCTTACAAAACGCAGTTCTCTGTGTTTTTTTAAGTCAAATATGCTTTTAAAATATTGAACGATAGTCGCTATTCTTCTACGTTTGGTTGCTTAGTTTAAATTATAACACCAGTTGTAGAAATAAAATATCCTTATTACCTCCCAACTGGCACGGTAATAAATACTTATAATGGTCACATCCTCCGTCTGTCCATGACACCCGATGATCGGTAGTAGTACCTATTATTATTAAAAAGTCAAAATTCGTGTTTTGTGCAATCCCCCCCCCCCTCCGATATTCAAGAAGTTTGCCGGGGTATATACCAGTTATTTAATTTTTTTAACGATGGTTACTAAAATAGCATTTTAACACGTTGACTGTCCATGACCCACATGTGGGTCATTTTGGGTGGGAACGAGACGTCCGTGCCATACATGTGGGTCACTGCACTTTATATACATAATGGGTTCTTACTTCGTGGGTATAAGAGAAAAATACTAGTATTGTATATGGACGTATGCGTAAAGTTATAAGTAAAATAAAAAAGCAATGAGCCATCGAATTTTTTTTATTCTGAAAATTTTACCTTAAAAAAATAAATGATGAATTTTTATTATTAGTTCCATTATAAATGGAACTAGTTTAATTGTTGACTTGACAATAGTACCATTCACAGTTCCATGATGAAACTACTGAGAATAATTTGTAACACCAGTCCCATCCATTTATTTTCTGGACACAATAGAACTCAATGTCAATTTTGTCGTTTGGTTCCGACCACCACTATTGCATTTGCATTTTTGACATATTTTAATAAAATTGTGCAAATTCTGGAAAACAAATGAATGTCGGGAAAATAAATGAATGTCGGAAAAAACAAATGAATGTCGGGAAAACGTAATTTTTCATAATTTTGACATTTAACGTCCACATGACACACAAGTGTGTCATAGAATTATTAGCTTGTACGTCCATGACATATATGTGGGTCATTGGAAAAAATGGGGTCTAAGGGTACTGTATTAACTTTTATGGCCTTTATGTATCTAAAGTTGTAAAAAGATAAGTATTCCAGTACATAGAAATGAAAAAGTGAATTGGACGTGGGAGCTAATTTCGATATTTTGGCTGGACAGTTAAAGTACTTTTTTAATGATATTAATTATCTTTCAACTAGCACAGTAATAGATGACTGTAATAGTCACATCCTCCACCTGTGTGATAACCATCTGACACCCGACGACACGGCTCGGGCGCACATAATGACAAATAATGATGGTTGACAAGTATAGTTAATTCAACACAATGTGTTACGCACAGGGTCGGTAGATAGAGTAATGCATTAGGTTCGGTTTAAAGACATTTATTATCTCATAAGAACTTACATCTAAATACATATCAGTTCACTTAAAATGAGTTTAAAATTTGTATAAATTAAAAACAAAATTTTAGCGCAGCGCAGCTATTACACAAATAAATTTAAATTAAAAACAAAATTAAAATTACGGCATTAGAAACAAATGGGAGCAAATAAAAACAACACTACATACAGTAATCTTTTATGCAGTTTAAAGTTCTAATAAGTACGAGTATGTACAGTCAAAAGCACGTCAGACAATACACTTTGGACTCTGTACCACCTCTTATGTCGAGGGCATAAATGCTATTATCGAACTGCAAGTGTTCACCGTGATGCGCTGTCGACCGCACACACAAAAAAGCAAGTTAACAAACAACAAATATCACACAAGCATCACATAACAAACCATAATGATTATACTGTTTACCGCAACTTTGTCACCTTTACCAGGTTATCATTTTATTATCTCTTTATTCCCTGTTTTGAAACCGTCCTGTGGGTCGTCCGAGATATCGCTGTAGGGACGAAGTCGGGGACCTCAAGGCACTAAACGTGCATGATTGGGCGGAATTGGCACAGGACCGAAAGAAATGGCGAGGAGCTTTGACTTCGGAGGCCAAGACCCATTTCGGATCGCTGAGCCAGCGTAGTAAGTACTTAGGTATTCCCTGTTTTGTCCCGATCTAGTTAGAGTATTCAAAAACAAGACTGAATGTCAGAGGTGCTTCACGAATCACGAGAAGTACCTATTTATCATGGTTCTTCTAAGCCATAATCGCATCCCAGTCTAACAAAACGATAAGTATGCAATCGTGACTATTGAATTGTCATCATTTTTAGTTTTTGTGTGTAGAGCCATGTGTTAATGCCATGCATGCCGATCTCTCGATCGGGATGTTTTAATAACTTGGAAGAAGCCTAATCATTAGACAGCCTAATCATATGATAAGTATACAATTGTGAATATTAAATTGTCAACATTTTTAGTTTTTGTGTGGTAGAGTCATGTTGCAGACAATACAGTATGTGAGTCTAAAAGCTGGACCGATTAAAATCCTACAGTAAACCAACGTGTGAGGCTGAGGATAAGCTATTCTCTCGTCTTTAGCTAGGAAGTTTTAGATATCTTATTATAACACAAGATCTGATCTTGTTCTGGTCTAGACTGGGAATAGGAACAAATTGCACCTACGCCAGCGCGATGGCATAAATAGTAAATAGTAACCATTGAGTTTAGACGCTGCACATTTTGAAATATGGGACATTGTTATACATAACAATTACTGACAACCCTAACTCTCATTTTTTTTCTAGCCGCACATTTACGGGTTTCAATCCAAAGGTTATTTTTTGCCACAATTCAATCTGTTTCGATATCACAATGTGATATTATCTTATTAGTACGTGTTATTTGGTACATATGTTGCGGTTGTGGTCTCGGGCTGCTAAGTGCCAACTTCGATTTTAAGCCTATCAATTTAACCTTCTGTAATAGGTTTTGACGGATTAGCGAGGTTGAACATATCAATCTGGTAATTACAAGTAACAATGTTAAGTGTTTCGTCATCGTAGTACACCACACTTTGCTTAATGCAAAGTCAGAAACTAAAAAAAACGTCATTTGAGCAATATTATACTACTAAATACACACTAACTTACTAATATACACATTTAACAAACATTTTTGCTTTAAAAATTTACTTAATACGATAATACTGATTTCCTGTTTACCTGTAAAGACAGAGTGTTTTGTTGCCTAGAGGAAATATTATCGGTGCATACTACTACGCCCATTGGTATATTCAAAAGATTGCTCTTAAGTAAATCGGTTTACCAAGTGCATCCATTATAAACAAATCGTATATGAATCATAGTTTCGTTGCAATTCCGTCATTCGTTGTAATCATCATCATGAACATATCGTTATTTCCTCATACACCTCTTCAAGGCTCTGGAGAAATTTGCGAACCCAATAATATAGAACTGAATACAGATTTTATGCGGAAATTCCGATCAAATTAGGGTACAATTGCACCATGATCTATGATTTGGTAAGTACAGTTATTACATTTGAACGACTGCTATCTGACCTCCGTAACCCTTAACAGCAGAACTTAAAAGGCCGGCAACGCATCAGCGATCCCTCTGGTGTTGCAGATGTCCATGGGCGGCGGTGATTGCTTACCATCAGGCGACCCGCTGGCTCGTTTGCCACTTCTGGCATAAAAAACATTAGTGAATACGTATATAGAAACAAAATCGACCTCGCATATGCCAAACAAACGAATTTGTCATTCCAGAGTCTTGAGCTATACATAATTATCAGAATACTATCGTTTCATTACTGTGTCAAACAAAAGGTTTTCCACTAATACACGTCTATTAATAAGTAATGTGTGAAACACTTTCGATACTCTCATGGGATAGGTAAAAGCATTTCGCTCTCTAACTGTAAATATTGACTATTGTTAGCGGAGAAATTGTGAAAACTCACCGGCGAGACAGTGGTGATGAAAAACTCTTGCGTGTTCGGGTTGTAATTGCATGACATTTGAAATAAAGTAGTTAGTAGTTATTAATCGAATTGCTTTGGTATTTAAAAACGAATCAGTTATATTACGTGTTAATTTTAGACACTAATTATTGAAGAAAATGTGCAATCAAAACTGCAACTGACAACATCAAATTATATCGATAGCTCCTCGTACATTTTGTTTAAATCTCATGATTGTTTTTTTTTCTTTCCTTTTCATACACCAAATTACATTTTGAAATTAATTCTACAGAATCGTCATCATTATCATCTACAATATTTTATACACTGAGTGTGTTCTTTTTTAACTCAGTGTGTTAACTTAGTGTTTATCAAAAGTACAATTACGCTGAAATACAGCTAAAGCTATAAAAGTGTAAGTAAGATTACTACAATCTGGAAAAGTTCTATTTCTAAATATAGTTGGCGATTTCGGAACCATTTTTTCACCTAGAATTATATATTCTGATTTTATATTCATAAGCTAGGTGGCCTAGGAATACAGACATGTCTACTGCGTTCATGGCTAATTAATTGCGACTTCTACTACCTAAAGATAATGTTGCGTAGCTTTAACTTTGACCTATTGTAAAACGTCCATTAGCCACTAATGGCTCCTTTACAACCTACACTTAGAACAACGCAATTAATATTTAAAACAAACTTTACGAGCACCTCGGGAATAAATCCTGATGTTTAACGATCTTTTGTAAGCCGTGGTATTGCAAAAGAGGATTTTCAGGTTGGCAGCTGCAAAATTGAAAGCTAAAATTGTGTTGTACGCTTCCTCGACATTCTAAGCGACCGTAACTTTTTCTATGCAGGATGAGTGATGAATGGAAATAAATTCGTCATTATGCCTCGTTTCATAAATGCGACGTTTGTATTTATTTGTTGATTAATAAGAAAATTAAAATGGTAATTTATTTTTTAACTAAAATAGAATAGGCTTTGTCTTTGGAATTGAGTCTTACACCGAAATATTCATGATGAAGTTAATCATCGTTTTAATCGATATAAGTAATATATTAAGCATTCTAAAGATAAAGAAATCACTTTGTTAAAAATATTTATTTCAGATACAAATATATTGATTTTCTGTCAAGTTTAGTAATATTATCTGTGACATGATTGAGTTCCGGAACTCCAGTTTCGGTCAGTACCAAGGTTATTGGCCCCGACCTTTCCAATGTAATGTCGTTTACCTTATGATGCAACGATTTTGAAGACCTACGAAAACAACTTTGTTCATTTTGATAAACTTACAATCGAGTTTTTATTAAATAAATATAAATATTTAATATAAGCCAAATTCACCTACTACTTACAATGATCTGATCATAATGTGAATAACAAAATAAGTTATCATGAGAAAGGTGGTAGAGTCAACGATAACTCTGTAATCTGTACTTATATTATAAACGCGAAAATAACCCTTATTTGACATATGCTACTATATACCGAGACAATACTTAGCATTATTAAGTAAGCGGCCACTGCGGCCTATTCCATTGAGGGACACTTCACCGGGAAACGTGTTTCTACTATTTCCCCTCGTACTTTACAATACCATCTCTAACAGTAGAATGAAAGTTCTTTGAACTTACGAGTAAAACAGTTAAACTGCGGAGAGTTATTAGACAAGGTCACATGTGAACCTTTAGTTAAAAAATCCTGTCACTTTCCCTCACATTTTCTGAATAATTATGAACGAAACGAGTTTTAAAACATTGTGATTTACCATTAAGTGTGGATATCACTTTCATTCATTCTGTTTTGCATAAATTACGAAACATGTTTTGTGACACTGCCTAACGCACAATTAGTACGATTAGAAAAATCTTTATATCAGTGATTCATGAAAAGGTAAGCGCCCTTTATGTCCCGATTAGATTTATCGGTTAAACTTGTGTAACTGTTCGAAACTGGTTTGGATCTAGGTCTTTTGAATAGGTACATGGGATATTAGCGTTATGAAACTAAATTCATGTTTGTTATGTGTTTAGAACATGTTCTACCTCTCTTTTTGTGGTACAGTCAGGGTCAAAATGATCTGAGCGTTCAAACCACCAAAAATATCTGAACATTTGACAAAAATCACTCTTAGCACAATACTTTTAGGTACCTTCATTGATTCTGACACCCATAATCAAAGTCCTGAAGCTACTTACTTAGGGATCAAATTTTTATTGAATAAAATAATTTTTGGTTTAACATATATGAAAAGTTAGAAACAGTTTTATAATTTGTTACATGGTCAATAAGCTACCTATAAACACAATTAATATTACATTATATTATCTGTGATATTACTCAAAATGTTATTTATAAGTATAAAATATTACAAACGCTACAGCTGTCTATAAACCATCACTTTTTATCACTTGTTATAAGCATTGATAATGGTAATGAGCATCAAATTGGACGTATCGAAAGTTTACAATGGTGGCAGCAATGGGTGCCAGCTTCAAGTGGCAATTGAAGACCTTTTGAAGGGTGTGTAATCACCAATCATCAATGGATGGTTAGCGTTGATGTTGCAATTTGTTAACACTCAATCCATGGAAATAAAAGTTAACGCAACTCATGAAAATGGTTATTTGATGCTGATGATTAGGATTGCCAATCGATCATCGCGTTTTGGTTTCTTGATGCTTAACGTATCGTAAGCTGTCTTTGTTTCGTCTTCTTTGAATCAGCTATCATAATGATTCAAAGACTGCCTTAAAATCAATCATTTCAAAATTATCTTATTTTGTTTATTCCTATACCCCTTTCGTGTAACTTTAGTATCAATGAAAAAGGAGATAAGACACTGTAATCAAACACATGAGCTTTCCTTTATATGTGCCTTAAGTGAAATTTCAAATATATGTACTTATCTCCATCACATATCTTGGCTAGGTGCTTTAAAATAATTACATTTTTCGTTGATTTTAGCAAGAAATATGTATGTTGTTTGTTTTATATTACTACGCTTGAGAGACAATAAAAACAAACGCCAAAGTGTTACAGACATCCATAACATCTGTGTAAACGCGTTGAAAACGTTTAACTAATACCACATAAAGTAGTATTTGTGTGTGTGTGTGTGTGTGTTGGTGACAAACTCGGTCAGCGATCACAGCAATCTGTTGATGGTCGGACGGAGGCGTTTTTGTGACACTCGGACTACTGACTCCGATGTCCCTGGGAAGTGGGACTCGAAAGATAAGCTTTTACTCTGTGAACTAAGAGTCAATGTCATGTGTGAGCTTTATAGATGTTAATTTTACTTTGAATCAAACCAGGTGGTAGGTTCCTGTACGGTCCCGTAGCTTCTAGATGGGTACCACCGCAGTGCCAGATATTTTTCTGTGAAATAGAAGTGTGTCAAGCACTTCTGTGTTTCGGGGAAAGGGCACTGAAGCTATTGTAATTACTGGGTAGGTGACCTAATAACTGTCGTCTCGGTGTAGCGGGCGCAGGGCGGTGCAGACAGTAAATGCTTAGTTACTGTTTGGCACTGAACTGTCTAAGAGCAGACGTGACGCTTTCCATCAGGTGTACGATCAGCTCGTCTTGTTTCATAGTGCAATAAAAAAAAAACCTCTGCAATGGGCAGTTGAAGGAATCCACTGGATGTAGGTGGCGTGAGACAGACCAGTTTGGAGATCCTTGGGGGAGTCCTTTGTCCAGCAGTAAACATTTTAGATTGATGATGATCACATATCACTCGCGTTCCATTGTAGACCGCATAGTTGTTTAACATCAGGCAACTTTGTGGTGCTAACTTAGTCCAAATATAAAAAAAATAATATCAAAACGCTTCAATTTAACTTCTCATGTATCATCATCGTCTTGCGCAGTGCCTGTTTTTAATTTATCAGTATTCAAATTCAGTCTAAAAACAGCTGCATTGAAGACATATTGTATTGTTAGATGTACCGCATATAAAACGTGTATACAAGAATTTAAGTTTAAAGCTCAAGTTTGTTTTATTGGATTATATATTTTGGTAACTGGCGATGAAATGTTTTAATGTTATATGTATGAAAATCTATGCATATCAGAATTTTTTATCTATATTTCATCGATTTGATTTCCAAATTAAATTAAATATGGAGGTCAGTTCCAACATTCGCATGCAATAAAATAACACATCGTGTAGTCATTAAAATAAAATAGGAACTTTGTTTTAAGATGATTTTTTACAAATTAAATAAAATATAGGGTTGAGAGTCAATTTGACTGATTCGTACCATTAACTGAATCTAATGCATTTACAAGTTCAATTAATTTGACATTGAAGATTCGAAACACCATAAATAATTTTATTTGTACTTTTTAAAAATAATGAGATCACGATTCCTGTACAAAATAATTTTCTTTCAATGTCCAGTTAACAAAATAATTTTCTGTAAATTTTCCAAACCGTACCTATATAATTAACAATAACTGAGGTTACCAAATCTGAGATATCTGCGAATCGTGGTCGCCATGCTAACTTCACTTACTTTGCTTGCACGGAAGTGTATTAAATCATTAAATAACTTTTAAGGCCGCACCAAATTACTCCCTTGAATGTTCTACTTAACGCGGAAATAAGTATATGATTTATTGGTACGTCAGAATTATCTGAAACAATAAGATTTTAATCTACATATTTAAATAAAACTCAAAGGTGACTGACTGACTGACTAACATACATACATGACATGACATACATACATGACATATCAAAACACAGCCCAAACCACTGGACGGATCGGGCTGAAATTTGGTATACAGGTAGATGTTATGACGTAGGCATCCGCTAAGAAAGGATTTTGATCAATTCCTACGGGAACGGGAACCACGCGGGTAAAACCGCGGGCGGCCGCTAAGTATTATAATAAACAATAAGATACTCAGTACTGTATCAGTACTCTTCCTGTGAGCCCGTTATTTTATGACAAAGGGAGGGGAGGTAAGCGATCTACTATGACACCTGATGGCAAGTGATCATTATTGCCTATGGATAGCCAGGCCAGGTCTAAGATGCGTTGCCCTTTTGTGAAAGAATATGGAAGGAGGGAGAACGTGAATGCCTGAGGAGAATGGAAATGAGAGAAAGGCAAAGGAAAGATGAGGTGGGTTCGCCAACCGGCACTCTCACGCTCCAAATGGAGCACCATAGCAAACCTACATTCATACTTTTTGTTGATCTTTCTGGAAGATGGTACTCGTAGGTACTTCCCCTTTTTATTTTTTTCGGAGGAGAATGCGTTTATGCACCATAACCGCAGGCTAGCTAGACCTGTGGCCGTGTCTGGGACTCGAGACTAAAGCGTCCACTACCCACTAAACTCCCCCGGTTTCCCTTCACACCCGATTGGGACGAGCAGGTGCTAGCATTGTGGCTATCGACCAGCTTTGTAGGTACTTCCTCTAGTCAAATCGGTCCATTTCGATTTACAGAAGAGACTCTAGCACACTTAGGCTGACCTATATAACTCGTATATATTAAAGGTTAAATTATTCTGCCATACCAGCTCTTCAAATATAGCACCTACAAAACCTTCACTAGACGCTTGCTGTTTACAAATTACGTACATTTGTTGGTTTTTCTGCATGTGTCATGGATACTCGTATTATTTATGCGGGATACGTAACACAGTAAGTCGAATCCAGCCAGATTGGATTACACTATCAAGTTGGTAACACGACGTTACAAGTATTAACGTTATATGAAGTTTCTTTATACCAATCATTGCAAGCACTTGCTGATTTTATGAATGAAATCTTTTCCTGCGACAGTAGTACTATTTACGTTGCCTTATTTTAGTTACGTTTCGGCGCATAATGTTAAAAGCGCAAAATGATAAAGGAGCAAAATGTTAAAAGCGCACAATGTTGAAAGAGCAAAATTATTATTACTTTATATAAATTATTATAAGAATAGCGTTTACTACGAGTAGTATAGTTTTAAATTTCTTAATCTTCTTCTTAGCGATAATTCCTTAATAATAATAATAATTTCTTAATCTTTCGAGCCCCGGATCACCAGACACAATAGAAAATCTATTGTTACGCGGCACCCGAGTGCCGGTTCGGGATTGAGTGGTTAATGCTCTACCTCTTGCCATTTTTTTTATATTTTCTTATCAATGGTAGTGGTGGTGATAAGATATCTTCGTGGTATTTTTGGACAAGTAAATAAATACTGTGAATGTGTATTTGCAGGCTACCAAAAAATCAATCAACATACAATATCGTATAAGACCAAAAAATAAATACTGAGAAATCACACTAAAAAATCTTATATCTTTAACCTAATTACTTACACAAGCATAGTTTCATCACCCTTGACATCATGATTAAGCAGGTGTGTACTTACGTGTGTAGGCGGCTGATGACCGCTCCGGCTCGGTGGCCCACATGTGATACTCGTCACCTGCGGGCCGGCAGACGCGCGCGAGCCATGGGTGAAAGTGGTCATTGATGCCAGAACAATATTGAATGCGCCATTACTGTGTAAGTGTAACCCATTGTATGTGGTACTAGGCAAGCATTTAACAGTACATTTATTTAGTATAAGGACAAATTGTAATTCCTATTTGTACAGTCAGCAGCACAGTAAGAAGCATATCAATCTACCCTAATCTGACAAAAAATCGATTTAGTACGCCTTTCCATATATTAGAAATGGAGTGTCCACAGTTTGCTAGTTTTGCGCTCACTTTATGCAGTTTGCAGCGTTACGCACACATACAAGTGCTTACGGTACGGTCAGTTTAGTGCATGTGATGTTGTCCAAGGTTTATTTTTATTTATTTTATCACTTTCAAATGATCCCAACAAAGATTATTTATCGTATTTTCGTATTCATAACACAACTTTTTTATTTGTAAAGAGTTTGCCACATCTAATCGAAGAGAATGCTTGCATTACCGCTCCATGTGCCAATGGAAACTATTTGCATAGCTATTCACTTTGCATCACGGAACTCAGTGTAATAAGAAATCAATTTAGTTCGAAGTATGTTTATAGCATCGTGAAAGAAAAGCTTTATCTTCATTTGACCGTTAAAAGAATGTACAGACATTTAAGTTTCGACAGGCGTGTAATAATAATTAAGTACGGTGTGAACATTTTGACTAATGACCATTCGAGTATTATTAAAACTACCTTTCCCTTCCATGTGAAATCAAATCTGATAGGATCTGTGGGCGTGTTTTGGCTTGAGAATAGAATTCGAAACGATTTTGAAAGTCTGTTATTATTATAGGCCTAAAAGATATATTATTGGGAAGGTCATCGTCCTATCTTAAAATGGTTTTGTATGGAGTTTTAAAACATCTTATCGTGAAAGAAGACACACCTTAGATCAATTAAAACTTACCTAAAATCATACTTTAAAGGTATTAATATTGCCGGAACCCAACAAAAGCTGTTATGGCGGCAGATTTCACCTGTGGGGATGATAGCTGGCTAGCCAGTGTTTTTACTTAAAAGTTTTTGCAACAAAGAATATACACAAAAAATACCAACCAATACAAGTATAGCGTGTACATTCAAAGTTGCGTGCGTTAAGATTTGAATGTTACACTTTAACAAGTGTGACGGGTTTGGAGTTTATCCTAATGTACCCGTAATTACTTTACATAATTGATTATTTGCTGTGATATAATCTCTGTTTCTAATCAAAGAAAGATACTTGATGCGTATTGCATGGCACATTGTTGCATTTGTTTAGTTTGCGAGACAGACCTGAGTTCTTGTATTACACGCACTTCTTCTTTACTTTGTTATTTTATTCATACTACCATATAGAAGAATAAAAAGAACGAAAAATAAATTTGAAAAACTCGGTCTGTTAGTTCTTTAAAATTTATTTAACAGAAATAAATGACGGTGTCTTCTTTTTCTTCAAAATTGACAAAAGAAACAGCATATTATATTGATAACTGACAGAAAATTTACGAAGACCGTCAGCGGTAAAACTGGCCCTAAATTGATTTTATTGTGTTTAACTTACTGAATGTACTTTTCCTTAAGGTTGGTTAGATCAATATTGATGAGCTTTTTGCTATTCGTTTAACGTACTAGACGCGACAAACAAACGTGGTCTTGACTTGATTCAAGCAGTAAACATTGTGTCATGGGTAAAATAGTGTATTTAACCTATTTCAGTTATAAGATAAACTACATACTTATATCAGAATCAAGTCTATTTTTCATTTTCTATTAATTCACTGTGACTTTTGCTTGACATCTTACTTGATTCTTCAATATGGCTTGATAAAGACCCAAATAAGTAACATAAATTATGTCCTAAAATCTTGCTACATACTCGTAATAATTACACAAAGAACCGGTGATCACCATATTCTGTTATACCTACCTTGAAAAAAAGTCGATGTCCGCAACAGAATTTCTCCGTGCGTTTCGAATCGCCCGCGCACGCGACTATAGCACGAGAGCAAACGAACATTCGATCAAACATTGTCAATGCAATGTTTATGTTTGATTTAATCATATGTTTGCAAATGGTACATGTACATTTGTGCACGAATTTTGTAATTATACAAACATGAAACATAGCACATTATGTATTATTTATTAATTATCATTAACTCTTGAGGCTTTCAAGACCTTCGTTCGGAAGTGGGATCATTGTAAATTTAAAAAGGACGCTGACATTTAATTTTACTATTTATTTAAACTTATTTTTACAAGGAAAAATTCCATTGGCGAACCTAATGCCATTACGCATTATTTACCAGCAAACTATTGGGCGTAACAGAAAGTGTGAATTGGTGCGGTAACAAACAACGTTAATTGTTATGTGCCCATAATATAGCCATTGCAATAATGATTGTGTGATATGTCTAAGTTTATTTTTATAAATAAAAAAACTCGTTCAAGTGGACTGTATTAATTATGCGTAAAAAATTATCAAATGCATCAGCGTTTTTAGATTGCTTTGTTCTTAATAGTATCTAATTCTAATTATATTACTCTACTATGATACTAAGTGACCTTATGCTGAATAGTAAGCCAACGAAATAATATGCTATTCTTGTTGTTGTTTATTTTATTGCCAAAAGTGTAAATAACTATTGCCTGTTATATTGCGTTTGCGCACGCAGATATTGTTGTGTTGATTGTACTGCATTTGTCATGGATGTTATGTTTTCCAGTCACGGAATTTGGTAGTTTGCCGTTGCATAAACACAGTGTGAAAAACACTATTGGTTTTATTGTGTTTGTTTTTAACAGTTAAAAGAGAAACCATAAACGGAAATCTGAACACCTAGTTTTAAGTAGGTATCGTACAATTATTTAATATACTACTTGATAGAAACGGTGATTTTCATCCATGGAACAGTAGATTTTTGATCAGCAAGCCTTGAAATCGGTACTTGAACAAAGCTTTAAGTTTTCAAAACTTTTATCTTCATCAAATATTCTAATAATTTAATAGAAAACAAACCAATCAAAATTTCAAGCAAGGACCTATTAAGATCTTTTGCAGGCAACGATCTTAGGCTATTAAACACTTAAGCACCAAGAAAGAGCCTCGTTACTCTAGTTCTTTGAATCCCAATAAATTACAGTTATTACGTATAATTTGATCTATTCACAGCCTGTCCAAAATATAGCAGCTGGGCTGCCTCAAGGCAGGCTTGAATATTTACAACAACGCAGTTTGTGGCACTAAGTACGGGTCGAGCAATCGACTTTCACTATTCACAAATAGTGTTTTACGCCTGTATGCAGAAATTTCATTTGTGGATTCACGGGAAACACAAAAGGCTTGCAATAGAAAACCGTGACGTGGCAGCTTTACAATATAACTAAGATGGAGTGGGAAACATCTCGGTTTCTTGACTTCGGTTAAAATAATATTTTCCTCCTAATTAATCTATACGATCAACCAACGCAGTGAACATTGTAGTGCAAAAGTAAGTGCGCAAGCACAGGTGACCCTCTATTTTCTACTCTCATAGCACGATGTGACAACAGTCTGACATGACCGAAAAGAGATCAGACGCAGGGTCAACGATTTATGTGCTTTTTGAGGTGCGGAATTGTTTCATATTACCAACTTCCAGACTCAAAACTGTGACTAAGTATAAGTGACATAAAAACCCAAATAAAAATCGTCATACCGACACAGGATTTGAACCTAGGATCCCCAGCGTTGAGTGTGACCTACTTGCCACTGTGCAACAGAGACCGTCAACTACCTTTTTTTCCCTTGGCGCACTAGTCGGGGGATGGGCTGGTCAATAGCCACAAGGCTGGCACCGGCTCGTCCCAATCGGATGTGAAGGGGAAGCCGGGAGAGTTTAGTGGGTAGTGGACGCATAAGTCTCGAGTCCTACACACTGTCGCGGGTCTAGCTAGCCTGCGGTAATGGGGCATAAACGCATTCTTCTCCAAAAATAAAATTGCAACTGACTTTAGTCACAGATTGATTACCGGTAGTATTTTATTATATCGTGTGACCTCGGTCATATGTTTCGTGGTAATAGGGTGTCGTAAAAAACGAAGGCCATAGGATATTGAAACATCGTGTGAATAATAAGAATGGGTTAAATCAATATCTTTTGAATTGATGTATTATAAGATTGTTACTTTCTAATTGAAAATGTTCGACGCTTTAAATTGATTAACTCGTGATCAAAATGCATTTCATATTGAGGATAATAGTACACTTCAATCAAGTTTTGACTAAAAAAGAAATTTAAACAGCTTTGGCACAATCAGGACATAGATGAGAGACATAAACTAGATGCTTGCTCGATAGTTCGATCTTTTAGAAACACGATTATATTATAGGTACGTTAATCATTGCACGATTGCAACAGGACTTTAACGAAATTGGCCTTAAGAGCTATTATGTTTGGTTTTTTGAAAGTCAAGAACTTGTCTTGTAGTTGTTTCAATATCTGTATTTCAATTTTTTTACCGTCCGTCATAATAATAAATCGGTAACTCTATAGTTCTGTACATCAAAGTTACAAAATCTTTAGTAAGTTTAACATCGCACTATTCAGATAATAATATACTAATAAAAACAATAATCTTTATCTATTACAATCTGACTGACGAAATCATTTCGCGCTCATAGTAAACTTTGATTGACTGGCTGCAAACTGATATGAATCAACTTGTAGTTCACCAAAATACCTTGTACCTTGTCAGACGCAAACAGCTTATTCGTCCAAGGGCTTGTCTGGCAATTTCAAAAGTTGTTTTGAGGATAACGAATGAATTTTTTGTTTACTGTTATTGTACATCTATATTTTTCAGAAAATAAGTAAATTAATTGTCGTAGTAAGTAAATTAAGTGTTTTTAAATGGTGGAAGAACTAAAGGCTAAAGATAAAGACAATTTAATGATAAAAAAGCAATTGGATACATAGAAAAGTTTGCTATTACTATTCAGTTGGCAAACTTACCTTTATAAATATAAAGCTATGCAATAATAATGCATTTCTTTAAACTACATTTGCTCTGACGTTAACGGAACACAAGCTAGATTAATTTCAATTTGATAATTAGTCAGAAACTATTAAAATAATTGACAATATAAATTCAACCTTTCGGATTTTATCTTAAAACTGATACAGTCAGTAATATAAAATAACATAATAATTTCACATTTAGCTTTAATTAATTATCTTGCGTTTACGTATGTACGAGTACAATATTTATCATGATAAAGCGAATCTACGAAACGATAATTACATTATTTTGCTGACTCTCTCCTTTTCTCTCGCTTGTATTACATTAGCAATATTAACACATTTTCTTTTCGAATTTATCATTCTGAATCCCCTTATATACACTAAGCAAACGCTTTGTTATTTGGCAATATTTCAGCACATCATTTTTAAGATAACGACCTTCACATACTAATAAATAGTACTTAGATAAACCTAGGTATTATTAGTCACAGTGAGAGGATCCTGTCAAATTTCGATACTTTACTGACACATTTCAATGTCATACTTCTTAGCATACACTTATGAATAGGTATTTCTCAAAAGCACTAAACCTAAATATAGTCATCACGGTCAATTAATTCATAATACGGTTTGATCAGATTAACATCGCCTCATTTCTCAATCATATGCAAATACTGAGTAAAAAAAACATAGGTCATTTATTATAATTAGAAATAGGTATAGCGCTAGTGCTATTTTGGTTTGCAGACACTCATGTAGGCGTTGCGATTGCAGCTTAATAAGTGCATTGATGCCAATATTGAGCAATCGTGATCTTCAGAATAACGGTTAAGCATAAATAAAATTAATCTATTAAGTTGATTAAGGTTTCGGCTTAAGAGTTTTAATAAAATAAATACTAGGACATAATATATTACACAGCACCGTCTAGTCCAAACTAAACATAGCTTGTAAGCAAACAAAAAATTATCTACTAACCTTCAAAAGCTTTTTTAAAGGTCTCTATTGCGAATATAATCTTGTGCTGTAGCGATCGAGAACTTTATAAAATTAATTTATAAATATCCTGGGACATTAGTCACGCAACTTTGCGTCAATACACCACTTCAGTCGATAAATAAAACATCTATACTAATATAAATATTAAAAAGAGGTCTTTCCTCTTGATTCTTTGTTTGTATAGAAGAGGCTCCGAAACTACTGAAACGATTTGAATAATTCTTTCACTGTTGGAAAGCTACACTATTCCCTGTGAACAAAGGGTACTTTTGATCCCGGAAATGTGGGGGGGATATTTGAAAAAAATACGTGTCTTTTATATTAAACCACATCAATAAAACGAACGTAAACATTTCGTTCTTCCAATTAGACGGATTAAGCGTCTACATAAAATTTGCTTGTAACCATTTTCTATAACCAATCTTAACAACTTTGCTCTTAACCTAGTTATCTTTGAGAACCTTTCAGATCTCGACACTTAAGGGAGAAAGGCCTGGCATGCAGAAAGTGTAAATAAATAAACCAATGTTTATTTGCTATTATTTATTAAAGTGCAAGATAGTATGTTGAGTGAACTGACTCGTGAAATACTTTCACAGTTATTGCTTTGCCAATAACCTTAACCTTTTATGTTATTATTGTGTGAACGTTTACTAAGCTTACAGAAGCTTAATCACTTAATCCTTCAAGCCCCGGATTACTAGACACAATAGAAAATCTATTGTTATGCGGCACCCGAGTGCCGATTCGGCGTTGAGTGGTTAAAGCTCAATCACAGGATTGAATTGTAATTTTGTTTTTTTTAACACGATAGAACTTTGATTGAAACTTGTAAATTGAGTAACTAGTTATAGAATGAAATTAAATATTTTTTATTGTATAAAATGTCAGCCTATAGCCGTTATCGTTTTGCCCTTACAAAAGTAGGTATTGCATGTATTTATATATTATCAGAAGGTGTCGCGGTTATTGTGCTACCACACTGTAGCCTCCTCAGTTTCTAGTGTACTGGCTTAATATCGCCGGAACATAGTAGAGCTGGCTGCAAATTTCGCTTAAGGTAGCTAGTAAGTCGGATTTATAGACCAAAGGCGGGTAATTGAGCGAATGACCTCCTAGCTTACAACCAGTGTAAGCACTAAAGCTTTAATTCTCAAGTACAGTCAAAAGCACGTCAGACGTAACACTTTGGACTTTGTACCACTCTTATGTCGGGGGCATCAGTGCTATTATCGAACTGCAAGTGTTAACCGTAATGTGCTGTTGACCGTACGTCCAAAACTGTATATATGAATTATTCAGGAATCTTTAAGACATCATCCTATCTTATATTTGACTTCTCTCTTGGTTCCGGCAAACCAAATAACATAATGTCGCGTTTATTAAAAATGTTTAAAAATAAATAACACTCGTCATTCAGTCTAAGTGCCCACTTATGAATATTATGTCAATATGTATTTATTAAAATACCAATCAAACTGTCGACAATCTGGCCATCAATCATTGGAATAGATACATATCTGTTCATAAGACGTGTTAAAGGTCAAACTAAATCATATTGCGATAGTTTGTTTAACAATCAATGACGTTCAATAAACAACTAGACACCCAATCTCTAAGAAAAATTCCTCAAAAAACGTCCGAGTGGCTTTGACATTGATGACATTAACACATTCGTTCAAATTAACACCTTATCTCGTGGCATTTAGTGTTTAATGTCAATTGTATACAACTAAACGAAAACTCTGCCCAATAGTCAGGTGGGCAGACTTTTGCTTCGGACAATATTTGAGCGTGATTGTGAGTCTAGTTTTTAAATTGAACGTCATTGTTAACAATAGAATTATTTTAAATTCTTAGTTCATAATAATTTATAATAATAAATGCGTTGCATGCATTTTTTTATTACCTTACCAAATTCAAACTTGAATAGGTATGTACTTACATGTCGAGCACAGAACTATTGTCTATCTATAAGTTCTGTAGTTTTTGGGCGGACTTAGTTCTAATTTTTAAAGGCCGTTAAAGTCCAAGTGCTTGTTGATAAAAAAAACGTGTTTAACAATACAATCTTGAAATATCTAAGATAAGAAGTGCTTGCAAGTGTAACTATGATCAATATCTCATTGTGTGGTTCAGTAAGTTAGTGTGTCAAAGCAGGCTATTAGAAAAGAAATTAATAGGTATTGTAATGATTCTGTCCTGGAGAGCTGACCAATTTACAATATAAGCCATTAATAGCTGTGAAATAAAAAATTAAAGCTTTACCTACATACATTTTAAACAAACAATTTAAAGTTTAAAAGACTCTTAACATCAAGACTAAACGGCTATGTTGAAATGGCAAAAATCAAGTAACCAATAAATTCTTCATGTAAATATGTTAGCCTGAGGTCCGTCAAGCTTGAAGTTCACTTGACTATTGTTTAAGTCTATTAATGGCGAAATTCCGTTTTGTCTGTAGT
The DNA here is from genome assembly GCA_949319885.1 of Mecyna flavalis. NCBI lineage: Eukaryota > Metazoa > Arthropoda > Insecta > Lepidoptera > Crambidae > Mecyna > Mecyna flavalis. Next base: position 13,348,032 of record OX439413.1, read on the forward strand.
TTCGTCACAGAACACAATTGCGACTCTTTAGATTCCATATTGCAGAATCAAAAAATGTTTTTTGTTTTGGCCGTTGACAAAGACAAAACACATTAGTTTTGAACAAGCTCATTATAATAAATAATAACATGAAGTCAAAATCAGAAAATATAAGGCTCGAAGATCAGATGAGCCTACAGTCTGGCAGAACATTGAGCGACGCTTACTGATAAAGTGTCCCTCAATGGAATAGGCCGCAGTGACCGCTTACCATCAAGTGGGCTGCGTGTCTGTCTGCCAACTGATCTGGTATAAAAAATCGAATTACTGAAATTGATTATAATTATGCTGAATAAAACAAACAGATTTATCTAATTACTCAATATTTTTGGGTGTATCGACCTTAATGAAGTCAAGATAAAAAAGAGTTATATGTTTTTCGTGTTTTCGTGAAACGAAACGCAATATTTACAAATATTGCTGACATCAACTTTATTATTGATCGTGCCTTTAATGGTACTTGCATGATTACAGCCAACACCTCATGGTCTGATAATTTAAATACCTAATATATGCAGATTTCTGTCTCGTGGTCTTAAGTTAGCAAATAATTTAAAAGCACTTGTTAGTTTAATTTATTATGAAAAAAATTTTAAGCAATGTATTCTCTGTAGGTAACAAGTATAGGTCTTCAATTAAATGAACCTATATTTTAATTCGTATAGAACAGGGCTTACAATTCACATCAGAATTTTGCAAATTACTTTTCGCTATTTTAATTTTCATCTTTTTTTCTATGTCTTTAAAATGTCAAATCTCCGCCCTTGGGGGCTCATTAGGCCGAATATGCTAATTGGTGAAATTCGTAGATGAAAGATACTTTCAAATATAATTAATTAAGTAAACCACAGTAGGAAGTGCTAGTTTCGATGATAGTAAGCAGATTATAAAGCGTTATGGAACTTGATTGATTAGGTTTGTACGGGTCTTATTAGAAGCTCTTAAATTATGTATCTGATCGACTGATCAATTGGTTTCTAAACTCGCATCTGATTGAGTAATAATATAACCCATAGTGTCGTCTAAATTAACATCGTGATTAAGAAAACTGTTTTAATATTAATTAATTAGAAAAGATAGCAACTTCCTAATTGCTAAATAAGCCAATAGACATAAAACTAAATAAAGTATTTGTCAAGACTGGGGCATGGGGCATCACTAAGTCCAACACACGGCTCGTCTACCCCAGGCGGCGTAAATGCATTTCCCAAATAAAACACAAAATTACCCATGACAATCGAAACCCAGTTGCAGGTAAACAAATAGAAATCGCCTCTTCCTGCATTTATTTTCTAATCCACATTAAAGGGGTAAAAGCTGCAGATAACAGTGGTCCTTGACCTCACACATAACGCTTGCGCAAGCGCCATTATAAAGCGATTACTGCAGTCGTTGCCGCTGCCCCAGTGATCTAATGACCGATAGACGTGACGCGTGCTTTCTGAACGTATTTACACCTACATATTTACACTATCATGTGTTCTTGTTGCTATTGGCAGATGATAACTGTCACAGAGGAGGCCATGTTGGTTCCAGTGATATAAAATGGAGACCAAAGCTTTTGACCGCCTCCGTGGAACAGTGGCTAAGCGCTCGGGTATAAAACCCGAAGGTCGTGGGTTCAATTCCCGCCTTGGGTCTGGTTGGTAGTAAGACTTTTTCAGAGTCCAACTGGCTAGCTACCACACCCAGAGGTGAAATCTGCCGCCGTAACTGCTTTAGCTGTGTTCCGGCAGTATTAATAGCAGCTAGTACACTTGAAATCAAAGGCTCAAAGATCAGATGAGCCTACAGTCTGGCAGTACATTGAGCAACGCTTCCTGATGAAGTGTCCCTCAATGGAATAGGCCGCAGTGACCGCTTACCTTCAGGTGGGCTGCGTGTTTGTCTGCCAACAAAAGTAACTCTCTCTACTGTTAAAAAAATAGTTCATAGCAATTAAACCGGACAATTGTTAAAAATATAGTTTTTAAAACAATAAAAGTATAATTTAAGTAGTTTTGAAAATCATATTTGAATATCACTGAAAAAATATTCGAACATTCGAAAAGAAAAATCATCGAATATTTGCAATCTCTAATTAACAGCCGGGTGTGCACGCTGCGCGTGCTGCCCGAAGATGCGCGCGAATTTATTCAAATATTTTTCCAAATCGTATTTTATAGCTAATACGTCCGGGGCTTGTGTACATATTTCCCTACTAAGTTGTTTCTATTAAGTACCTAGCAATAATAATGATTGGTTGTTATTGGTACCAAATAAATTAAAATACAATAAATAAAATAAATGTGTTTTTATATCATATTAATATCTTCCTATATATTTAAAATTACGTTAAACCAGGTGAATAAGCTAGCCAAGACGATAAAAAACTATGCTATGTGTAATTTAGCGCCATTTAATATGATTTACGTAGTCATTACATTTTTCTGAAAGACTAAGCTAACTCGTAAAAAATATGATTTACATTTAATTATTTAACTTTGTATAACTTTAGGTTAATAATAAAGTTAATGTTTTCATAATTGACATTCTTTATTTATGCAATTTGTCCACAGTTCTATTTAAAATTATTAGTATTATGATTTTTTACATTTCATACAAAAGTAAGCTAAGTATAAGTTGGCTTAATCTTTAAAGCATACTTAATCAGGGTTTCTTGTGAACACTAAGCTAACTCGAGCTAAAACTTAAACTAATAATGATTATTAAAATTAAGTAACAACATTCCCTTAAGCATTAAAAGATACGTAAGTGTATAAAATTTCATAAAAATCTGTAGATAAATAAAAAAGTTATCACAAGTTTCCTTTCAATCCGCTCTGGTGTAAATATGACTTTTCTAAGTTAGCGTAGTCTTAATTGCTGGTGTCGTAATGTTAAAATGGAAATTTTCAAATGGTTCACGTACAGATTTCTTCTTAAAAGAACCACCTTCGGCTAAGTTTCATATAAGCTTTGTAATAACCTTTCGTTGGTACATGTCAATTTGGATATCTCCTCCTGTAGGTACCATTGCAACGCAGCAAATGAATTTTTATTATTTACAAAATTACCCTAAGAACGCCTCGATGGTCTAGTGGTGTAAGTACCGGGCCGAGATCTCGGGGTCCTGGGTTCAATTCCCGGGTCGAGCTAACTTTGTGTCGGTTTTTTCGGACATTGCTCGGTTTTGTGATTACCAATCCGCATTTGGCTAGCGTGGTGATTAAGCCAGTAACCATAGTTGTGGCGATAACTTGATTTCAAGGATGGAGGCCTTTGCCCTGCAGTGGGACATTAATAGGCTGATACTTTACTTTACAAAATAAGCTTCCAGCAAGTCTAATCGCTCAGGATTTGAGCTCATTTTTGCAAAAAAGAATAACTAAAAGCATCTACTCGCAAAAGCACACCACACGCAATCAGATTTTGACATAAGCAACAAAAAAAATACGCATTATAAAAAGAAAACAAAGTTCGAAATTTAAATCTTATTTGAATTTGAACTAGGTAGGTAACAATCTTTTTTTAGAAAACTATCGAGGTAACGTAAGATCCGAGTGAAACAAAATTAATTGACTGATGTATGGGAAAAGTTTTTTTTTGATTTGTGACTTTTCTAGTACTGAAACCTCAGTTGGTCCCATAGAAGATTTTGATCAGCGTACAAAATTGAACAAATTAGCGGTAATTTTCTTGCTAACCGTAAATTTTTTTTTAAATCTGTGAATGGGAATGAAATTTTTTTGAAAAATTATGGATAGTCTCCTAAGACCAATTTCTTGTAGCTGCAACTATTAAGGTACCTCCCTTGGCTGCCCCATTGAAACTTTCCACCCTGTATATTAAAATTTGTGGTACCTTAGATGACCAATGAAGCTACTTACTTTGTGGTCAGATAAATGTGTGTAAATATAATTCCGACCGAATGTCGAAACCTGACGAACACAGTTTTTTTTTCTAAAAGGTGCAATTCTTAACCCAAAAGATCATCAGTGATCGGATGACCTAACAACAATTACGCAAATGTTCTTAAATACATAATAATTACAACTGATTACAGCATTGACGGTGAAGATTACCTCCTTTGAGAAAATATGAAGCAATTTTTCATCACCTTCAACATACACAAAAGAATCATATTTAAAAACCACGTGACCTTCGATGAGATTTTTTCACAAATGACCTGAGGTAACGTTTTCTAACATTCTATGTATTTCAACAAATCTTGTAGAGCTGCGACTTTCGACACTGAATATTAATCATTAACTTTTGTGAAACAGCCGACCCGATCACCCTTTGACAATAAAGGTTTGACCTCATGCCCAAATGACTTGACACGTGGCTTTAGACTTTTTTGCATGCAATTGAACTCTGCATGCAGATGGCATTATATGCAGATGTATCAATATTTACGCGTATTATGAAATTCACGTTAAATAATTATAATTCACAAAAAATATTGAATTTTGCATTCAAATCCTGTCCTCTAACTTTATTCAAATAATCTTTCTTGTAATTAATAAGATTGGGAATGTGAATTTTGTTTAGTTGTACTCGTACTTGGGGTTTTCGTATCAGTTCACTTGATTTCCAAGGAATCAATCATCTAAAGTCCGTGCTTAGTAACATAACTTTTGAAACTACTGATTTTATTCGTAATAAAGTAACGTAATAAAGATGTGAACCACAGGTGTAAAAACGTTTAATCCCAATCAATAAAAAGGTAACGATAAGAAAAGGTGGCTATTTGATTAAGTGACTTTTTGCTAAGAAATATCCAAGTTATACCTATGTCCGAATCTCCACAATACACATTGTGTTCATAGTTCACAATCTAATAACTTTATCGAGAACTGTCACACATGTTTATGAGTGACAGTTATCGATAATGTTTTTCTCTAAGTTTGATGCGAGGTTTTTCTGTATAGTTCAACAGAAAAAACCTCGCATCAAACTTAGAGTGAAAGAAGAAACAACTACAATGATTATTATTTTATTATTATGACACCACGTATGAACCCTTAAAACTTTCTCCTGTACCTACCCTACAAAATTTGACCACGTTAATCGCCACGGTAATGATAATGTTATGGCGGACTGACACAGAACACGTCTCGCTTTCCCGGCGAAATGGAAAGTGACCAGTTCTGCCTTATTATCAACATTAATATTAATAAGCAAGGAAAACGCCGAGCGCCTTTAGTTGGATTCAGATTTTAATTGCTCTTTGTACATTGTAGAGCACAGTGCTATACTTTTATGTGTAAAATTAGCAATCTTAAGGCTAGGGCCTGTGCCACCACTTCTAATTAAGGAATGAACTTAATGAACAGATAAGTAAAGTGATAAAAAAATTACAAAAAGAACTTGTTGACAGTTTTTAAGCTGAACGTTGAAATAGGTCCTAGATGGGTTATTTCGCCAACCCGCATTTGGCAAGCGTGGTTGTTAAACCAGTACCCATTATCGTGACGATAACTTAAATTCCATTAACGAGTCCTTCACCCTTGATTAGGACGTTGAACAGGCAGATTTTCATACTTTTACTATGACATCTATTGAAATCTATCACCGCATAATGTAGGAAAAACGTAAGCCACTGCGATATTACTATAATAACATATCGTAAGAGCCATAACTCGACGTAAGTGACATGATTGATGAAAACGCAGCCAGCAAACAAATCGCCAATAATAATGCTATTGTAGTCACTTTTACTCAACTAGGAACAATGACGCTGTCTATAATGAGACTTGTGCGGACAATGATACGATTTCACGGCGATTTAACCACTTGTTATGATATTATTTAATTTTATTATTATAAGTGATCGGATATACTCGAGGCTGCTATGGTATACTAGCCTCGAGTATTTCCGATCACTTGATCTTTTTAAAAGACGTCACTTAAAAAAACAGTTAAAATTCAGAAATCATCTTTAAATCATCGTTAAAATCACAGCAATTATGGCCACGGAATGCTGAAGAAATTTAAAAGACTATGCAGATACATCTAATCTGAAAGCGGTGAAACTGACGCATATGATACATATAAATATTACCTAATGACGTAGTAATAGTAGCTCAATGATATTATAATACTAATTAGGTATTACTTTATGTAAGTAAGAAAAATAACAATAAAACAAACATTCGTCTGTTTTAAATACTATAGTAGTGGATTTTACAACGGAATTAAGGAACCTATGGGATCTTCAATCGTCTTCAATAGATAGGTATTAACATAACAACCAGGCACTTAACTTACAAAATAACATAAAGCCACTTTAATTACGATTTCGTGACTGTCAAATAACCAAATTAATCTTATCTGAAATCTTACTTTGAATAACGCACATTTTGAATCCAATAATAAATTCAATGACAAGTTTCGTATTTATTACAACCTTTCGTATCGAATTTTTCATCTTTTATTATTCTGGATATCAGAAAAACAAATGTACCTATCACAAATACATTCAAGTAAGCTGTGTATAAAGTAAATTCTGTACTTCCGACACAGCTTACCGTGATATTGTGTGTGATGAGTTTGTTATCACCAAACCTTGACAAACGTGATAATAAAGCTAGTAACCTTTATTGAAGCGATCTCTTGATTTTGATGAGGGGGCCTTGGCCCTTTAGTGGGACATTAATAAAATGATACTACAACTTATTACTGAAATAAAACACGTTTTAAATCAGCAAACCGTATCAAAGTATCACAGGCATTCAAAATAACTTACTCACATTACCGAGATGCGTAGTTGATAGCGGTAAAATAGCCGAGACATAAACAGAACCGCATACGATGCGAATAAGAGCCGTAAAAGGAAAAGTGAAAATAATTGCATACAGTGGTGGTCACATAATTAAAGACACTCTTGATGTTGACTACGTACAACAAAATAAACGAAAATTAAACACCCAAGATAAGTATTAATTTCATATTTATTGGTTTTCATACGTACACTGTTGTCGTATTTTTAAAATGCGGACAGCAAAAAAGTTATAAAAGCAATATTTTAGTCTTATTTCCTTGTTGCAAATGTAACACAAACTTTGTCAATACATTTTTCGCTGGTCAGCTAATTAAAGACAGTGCGTATTTCATGTTCTAAAGTGAGCATAACCATAAAAGGACCACTTTAACTTTTTCTATTCTGCAGATATTTTTCTTGACAAGCAAAAACTAGTTTATTTTTAAACTTGCTTTAAGTATAATTGTGATAAAAATGAATTAGTAACGGGAAAGGGGAAAAGTTGCGATTCTACCTTGCAAAGGGAAAAAATTGTAAAATTTTTATATCAAAGGTTGGTCGAACAGTACATTAAAAGATCACTTACGATGCTCTAAAATCTGGTTATAGACGATATGCGGCATTTTAAGAGTTTTATACAGTTCACATTCCCAGAAAATCTAGACCGAGAAAAACAACCTCCTCAAAAATAGCATCATTTGGTTAAAAAAAGACCCATCAAATGACTCAAAAGTCATGCGTTTAAAAGTATTTGGTGAAGAGGGGTCTAAATAAGTACCTAACAGAACGATTAGAAGGAAATTATGGAAGTCAGTCTTTTTTGAAAGATTTTTCCTAAGGTGCTTCTTTTGAAGGAAGAAAAAATTCGGAACAAAATTTTGATTTGCCCAAAACTATTCATATCTGGACAGAAATACTGAGGAAAAAATTGTTTATTTCCAAAGAACTTACATTATTATGGTTAACTCTAATGGAAAAGTTTACGTTAGGTGTCTTCCAAAGAAAAAAAATCATCAAAAGTACACAAAGAAAGCAGTCAAACGTTGAGGGGTACTTAATACAAAAATTTGAGGATGTGTTTCTCTAACGGTGTGGGACCTAATAAAAAAAATACAAGGTAGCAGGAATAAATGTAATAAAGGAGTATTTAAGAAAAAGTCATGTTTGCTTACGCCAATGTACATTTGCCGGTGATAATAGACTTTTCAACACGATAACGATCCCATAGACACTTCAGCAGGAGTCAAAGAATTGCTTAGGAACTAATAATAACAGTTTTAGATGGGCCACTGTACTGTCCCGACACTAACCCGATCGAAAACCATGTGATCTAATGTGAAGAAAATAGTGACAAAAAACATACAAGTAATGTTCGTCAACTTAACTCGACGTATAAAACGGCATGGGTGCAGATTTCGATTGAAACCTGCAATAATTTGAAGGCATCAATGCCTAGGCGGGGTTGGACTTTTATTGCTGCTAAAGGACATGCGACAAAATATTAATGTCGTGTTTTTATGTTTATATAATACGTCCAAAATGAATTAAAGTCAAGTTCGTTTCAAAATTTCCTAAGTTGATTTTTTTTATAGTTACCTAATGAGTCTGTCTTTAATTAGTTGGCCAAGTCTTTGTATTCGTTCGTACTAATTGCAATAAACTTAATCAACAAAAAAAAAATTAATAGAACATCTTTGTATCTTTATTATACTTCAAACATTTTAGGATAACCCTAAGATAATTTAAGTAATATTGCAAGATAATAATGTATTATAATAAAAGTATAAAGGGTAAGGTAAACTCTGACAACTTAATATCTCCTCAGTGTCTTTAATTATATGTCCACCACTGTATATCGACCGATGGACCGTGAATGGAAAACAGCCGTATATGAGTAATAACTTGTAATATTGAGAGTGGATAGTTTCAACTCTGACGGTCATCAACTGTCTGGTGGTTTTACATTTTGTAGCGCTTACACAATCTTTAACCATAAAATTATAAAAATAAACGTTGATTTCGGTAGAGTACTTTTATATGTGAGATGCCGTATCTTTAGTCAAATTTAACAAAAAAGTATCATTGACATTAGACATTACCAGGAACGTATCGGACAGTGGAATATGTAGCCTCTTAGGGTTGAGTTTTTTTTAATTATACTCTTGCAGAAAAATATTTTCTCAGTTTGGCAAAGTGCTAGTTTTACTATTAACAGATAAGTTTCGACTGGCGGGGTAAATATCATCTAAATATCTATAATTTTTTCATATTTTAACAAAGAGCATCTGTGTTTTCTGACAGAAAAAATCTCACGAATTTAGGTGTCCGTGTTGAACCTGGTCCTATGTCAAGTAACGTCACACCTAGACCAATAACTGGTTGATAAGAACCTGTTACAATTTTAGTTAAACCACTGAGCTCCATAGTTAAACTCACAGTTACTTGTTTATGACTAACCATAAAATGTGTTCGAGAGTGACGTCTTAATAAATAGTGAAAAACCAGTTGATTTGCTTTTATGCAGTTTGAAACAAAAATAAATAATTGGTGATTACACCACTTATTCATTTGTTTCAACGGCAAACCAGTTTGCCTTATTGTAAATTTACGTCAGGTAAAAAACTAGCTCTAACCAATATTAATTACCCAGATAATTGAGACTTTAGAAAGACGAAAGGGCTCGAAAAGTAGCAGCAGACTCGATGATTCTTGTTAACATTTTTCATCGAAGAATGGAGGAGATACCATACAACATACATAAGATACATTACCAATTAAATATGCCAGCTAAATTGAAATTTAAAACTTAGCAATGCAATAAAAATGAGAAATAGAGATAGTAAATTATGTACATTAAATACGCATAGTAAAATCTTAGGATATTTATTAACAATAATTTATTTAATTCTTTAAAAGCAAGATTAATGATGAATAGATTATATGCACGCAAGATATTTTAAATGCTTATTTGTTAACACGCTCGCTACTTCAATTATAATTTATTGGAAATCGTAGTTAAATAATTATTGATACGTGCAAAGTATGGATACACTTAATTTCCTGATAAATGGCAGTGCTCACGTGGCTACTTACTGTGGGATCGGAAAAAGTATGTGATTTTGCCCAATTTTTATTTATCCAAAAAATAGGTTAGACTTAAATTTATATCCCTATGATTTAATTCGATCACTACCAATATAAAACACTGTCATGTAATAACAGTGCTTAAAAAACTCAAATTCAACACGGAAAAATCCGCAGCCAGAGCTAAAGTTAGTCAGGAGTAAACTACTCCAGTGCCAAGATAATTTTCTAGCCAGACGATTAAGATAACTTTTATTTATATAATGTGGAAATTAATATTCCTAAGTATGAAGTAATATACGATTTATACGCTATTATGTAAAATCCTGACTTCGCGAAGGAATAGTGCCATTACACAACAATTATCTAGCACGCTGGGTCATAGGTAACGATTAAAGATTAAAGATACTAAACAGCTAACCGACGAATTTTAGTGGCGATTTGAAGAGAACAACAATATTATTAGAGTTTTTATTAAAGAGACTAGCTGCTGGCCCTGATTTCACACAGGCTTAAATTAATTATTATTTTTAAACCATGTCATAATATTACGAAAATGACAAGAAACAAAACGGAAAGAACACGGGCGAACATCCATAGAACGTTGGGCCTTGATTTTTTATGAATTACACTTACCGATTTACTATTATTATGTAGAAAATGAAGTAATATTTCAAATACACTACAATTTATAAATCCACTCCCTGGGAAAAAATAGTTATAGGATGATTTTGATTTCTACAAAAATAACCCCAATTGTCGAGTTCACTGGATCCGTTGTAAGAAAAGCTTAGGACGTTTGTTTTAGCTGAAACCGTCATTTAAACGTAGCGAAAGTCGTCAAATATTAAACCAAGCATTCCAACAATAACGACAAAACAAAATAATTCACATAAGTTATTCAAAACAAACAGAAATGAATGATTGACAGACGTTGTATGACATTTGATTTTTTTTGACTTTTCTGTTGCCATAATTTTTTCAGAAAATTATCGTGCCTCTATTCTAAGCTGTCATTTGTATGGGATCTGATCGGAAAATCAGTATTTAAGTATCTTAACTAGCAACATTATTATTATTCTACCGGACGTACTATGCACTATGCACATAACACACCGGATGCACTACAAAACCAATAGTATTTTCATTTAATAGATTATATTTTTATCCCGGGGTAAAAATATTAATTAAAATTGAATTTAAATATTAAAAATCTTGTAACGAATATTAATTATATTTTGAATAGTGGAACGAACGCTTAAGATCGAGCCCATTTCTGCCGCACTCACATTTTCAGTTCGCTCCTGTTATCCGCTCCTCCGGTTGTTTTAACTTAACAAGCTTATCTACTGTAAATCAATTTGTTTAACTCCTCTGTAGAAAAGAAGTGTTTATTTTATAAAGATCTTATTAATCCACCTTGAATCTCGCCAAAGCTTGATTGCGACGTATCGACAAAGATAACAGCTTGTAGAGATGACAGTTGACGTGCAATACGGGTAGCAAAATAAATATACGATAAGTTTGGTATATTTTTTTCTTATTAGGTTTTGAAAATGGTTATTTTTTAAATAAACAAATTCTTAATAAAGATGGTAATTAAATTAAATTATTTAATATTTATTTACGACCAGCTTATGTGCCAGAAGTCACGAGGAAGTAAATAACTTTAGCATTTAAAAAAAAACACAAAAAAATGTTTGTCCTAGGTGGGGTTTAAATCACTAACGCATAGGGTAGAGTAACCACCTAATCATCGGGCCAGTCAAAATAGTTTTCTGGCTTGAAAGTTTAAGACTTTTACAATGGATGCGCATACAAAACGTAATATTTATTAGCCAGTCGTTAATTGCAATATTTGCAATTCACCAACATTGCCGGTCGTTAACACCGCAATTTCTGCCGACCGTACGAACTAAGTGAGTCAGCCTTTCTCCCAAAGATCCGGCTCGGTCGACGCCTCGTTTGATCATTTCGCCAGCAATCCGTGATGACACATCGTTGTTGCGTTGTAATTGACGTAAGTAGTTCCTGCTAATCATTTTGACGAAATCGTTACACTAGAACAATGCTTGCCCGGCTTTTTTTAGTGAAGGAGAACGCTTTTATAATTGTTATTTTTTCTTTTACGAGTTTTAGCCGCAGAATAGGGAAGATGCATTATTTTTATTTTTGTGTTCATTTTAAAGAATTCCATGTAGAATAAACCACTGTTAAATTAAAAAATTAATACATTGTAATTTATCGGAAAAAATGCGGTTTTAAATTGATAGTATAGATTTTCGCGCGAAAACGGACCTATGGTTCGGATGACGTCACTCTTGTCCTGTCACTGCCTCACTGGTAGACCGACAAACTTATCTGTTCCGGTGGCGGCGTCGCTACTGTCTAGTTAGAACTGTCATTAAATATCGTTTTTGCATTGCATTTCACGTAGTTCCAATTTTGGCCACCGGAACAGATAAGTTTGTAGGTCTGTACTTCACCGTACTTGTTTGTCGCTGGCTTTCATACTTTTGCATATTTTAACGAGTTTCGAAATATATTTTTGTAAAAATTTAAAATGGACTATCCATCAACATCAGGTGATCATAACAATACCACTAATATTCCAAAAAAAAGTCGTGTTGACTCATGTTTTGTGCCATTGTGTCCTTCTACTTCAACAAAGGAGATCATTTTTTTTGGGCCTTTTCTGAAAGTGCCAACAAAAAAAATTGGTACGTATCGATAGAACTAGCCATTTGAAGCAATAATTAATATGGCATGAAAGTTGTAGGATTGCTCTGAACCAAGTTATACAAGTTCTAAGATTCACTATTTTCATACATTTTATTGATTTCTGAAAGTGCCGGCCAACAAAAAATAATTAAACACGTTGTTAGAACTAGCCATTTAAAGCAATAGTTAATATGGCACGGAAGTTGTAGGATCGCTCTGAACCAAGTTATACTAGTTCGATGATTTGAGGGTTAGTTTTTCATACATTTATTGATTTCTGAAAGTGCCAACAAAAAATAATACATATTGTTAGAACTAGCCATTTGAGGCAATGTTTAATATGGCACGGAAGTTGTAGGATCGCTCTGAACCAAGTTATTTATACTAGTTCGATGATTAATCATTTTCATACATATCGTCGCATGAATGCTTATTTGTTCAACCGACCATTTTAACGAATTTCACTTTTAAATGCAGTTACAATAAGGTTGAATATCCTGATCGATTGGTATAGGATACTTGCTTTTTGGACCTTAAATACGTATACAGTAACAATTTTAGTTTTTTTTAAACCAACACTAGTAAATATAAACTTCATGCTTATTTGTTCAAAATCCGTGGAGATTCACCAAACGTGTATCCGAACAATAAATTCGTGCTTAAGTGTTCAATCTCCTCACGAGTAACCAATCACGGCAGCGTATTTTGATGATGCAATACGCCGCCATATTAAATTCTTTCGCGTCCAAGCGATTTGTTAGCACGCATTTGTGTTAATTTAAGTTAAATTATTTATTAGAAGTGTTTAAAGCATCGGAAAAGGTGTAAAAAATGTCCGTAACACATCATAAAGCGAACAACATAATTACAACTATAGAAAGAGATCGGTAAGTTGTATTTATTTGTTTCATTACATCGTAGGTCGTCACTGCGTATCGCAAACTTGTTGCACAGGATGTTTAAAATCTCATTGTTATGATTTCAGATTAAATTCTACATCTAAATGAAATAGCCGCGAGACGGCAACAGACTGGCTGGCATACCGTAGAAGGAGAGCCGAGTTATCTATTTATTTATAATTTATAAAATTAAATACCAAAAAAATGTCTTAAAACTATGAAGACATTAAACAGACAAATTATACAAACAAGAAAACATAACGGAGACTATTAACTATAAATATCAAAACAATAAACTATTTTAAGATACGTCTTAACTCTAAATAAAACTTCACTTGTGCCTATCTTTATTTTACCGTACTACCTATACTATTTGCTATACCCAAAACGTTAATTCCCAACATCCTGTATATGCTCTTAAGACACATAAGTACTGAGTATTTTCGATTGCAAAATGTTCAATCTCCATTGTAGTAATGTTCAATCTCCAAATACAAAATTACTTAAGTGGTTTTTTGTCCAACCTCCATAAAAAAGGTTGATTTTAAACGTAAGCTTTAAACTTTTTAATGTTTATTTTTGGAATATACTTTGTTTACTATAACAGCCATTTATTTAATATGACAGTTGTAAGAAATCAAATTAAATACTCTAAATAATTAATAAAATGTCTCTACTGTAAAATGGTGCAAATGGAGATTGAACAAATAAGAATTCATGCGACGATATACTGACTTCTGAAAGTGCCGGCCAACAAAAAGTAATTGTACACATTGTTAGAACTAGCTATTTGATGCAATAGTTACTTGGCACGGAAGTTGTAGGATCGCTCTGAACCAAGTTATTTATACTAGTTCGATGATTCATCATTTTCATACATATACTGACTTCTGAAAGTGCCGGCCAACAAAAAGTAATTGTACACATTGTTAGAACTAGCTATTTGATGCAATAGTTACTTGGCACGGAAGTTGTAGGATCGCTCTAAACCAAGTTATACTAAATAGAAATGGGCTAAGGGTGGATTTCTAGATTTTCTAGTGGACTCCGAAAGTGGTGGGAAAAGGTTTTTTGTCGCCAACAGCGGTTTGAACTGCAGAAAAGGAATCGCGGTACATATAATGGATGATGTCAACATTGTCAACATAAGTCTCAGGAACGCCCTTGGATCGCAATGCACACCAGATTATCGCATGAACAACACAGTCAAAGGCCTTCTCCATGTCTAGAAACAGGAGAAGTAGAGGCGTATCCCTTGTTCTGTATCTCTCCATGGCGATCCTTATTGCAAAAACGGGATCCATGGTTCCTCAGCCGAGGTTGAAGCCATATTGCTCTCTGAGAACGTTCACACCTGCCGTACGCGACTATACGCTTAAAGAGTTCATGGTGACCTTAATGCCGCGGAAGCTGCCGCACTCTTGCACTGATCCCTTGCCATTAAAGACCGAGTTTAATGACACTCTGCCTCCATTGACGAGGATCCCCTCGGTGAGCATACGGTTATAAAGGGATTCAGGGAAAGGTCAGGTGGCTGTACCCTTTGTAACCCTTTGTGCTGCTTTTTCAGCAGCTCATGGTAATATGAGCGACATCTCATAACTTTTTTTTCGCTTGTGGCAACACTCGGGTTGACAGCTGATCTGCTGTGCTCCCGTATTTAAATTAAATAATAATTAGATTTTTCGCATATTTACGGCTAAATAACGCTCACTAAACATAACTAAGTGTATAACTAATTATAATACATGTTAATTAGTGCGTAAGTTGAGTGTCAGTGCTACTAAACCAGTGTAATAAAGGTGACGAAATTTCCTAACGGTTATTTCGACACTTTGAAAATTGTTAATCATTATCTTCTCTTCAGGTAAACATTGTATATTATTACTAAAATAAAATATTATAGATCAATATATTTCGTTAAATCTCAGATAGTCGTACGCGCAAAGGTTAATTTTATTACAAAATACCTTCATAAGTTGTTCGATCGACGCTTTGGGAATCTTTGTTTACATTCCGCTTTGCGATTCGTTTTAACGTAAATAAATACCAAAATGCAGACCCGCAGTGCCTTAGCTCGCCAACTTGACCTAGCTTTAAAAGAATTAAAGGTGTCTAAGGAGTTGATCGACCAATTTCACCAGGAAAGAGACGATAATGAGAAAGAAATGTTAGAGGTTTTGAACAGAAATACTGTTTTAAAAAAAGAGATGGCTGAGTTGCACACACAGTACATTCTAACTATTGACGACCGGGATAGGTTACAAGGCATAGTTGACGAATTTGGCGAGTGCAGCGAGGACTACGTGCGTGGCCTCAGGCGCATCACCATGCTGGAGCATGAGCTACAGGAGGCCCACCACCACATATCGCACATGGAGTCCGAGAAGACAGACGCCCTGGTCGACCAAAGCCAGAGCCTATTCAGCGAATTAGTTAACAGTGCACCCAGCCTGGTTTCTGCTGCTACTGACATACCTACAATTGATTTAACAAATGAATCAAAACTAAATTCCTTGCCCTCAGTAGGAATAGTCAAATGCAGCAAAAACAAGTATAAAAAATATGTAAAAATCAATAAGTTTATAAAAAGAACACAAAAATTAATCAAGAAACAAAAATGTATGTTTAAAAGTGTAAAATATATTAATGAGAGGAGGCGTTTAGGTGATGAATTAGATGTTTATTCTATAATGTTAGAGAATAATAAAGTGTCACATGAAGAAAGTGTAAAATTGTTCCAACAAGAAATATACAGCCTTCAGGAAAAATTAGAAACAATTACAAGTAGATATAATTATAATAAAAAAGAGTATGAGGAACATGTTTTGGCCTTGAAGAAGCTCATGGACAATTCAGATTCAAACCATCATAATATTAGTAAAAACAATTGTCCACTGAGTACTCGGTCAGAAAATGAGTCATCATCCTCTCACTATCCATTTAACTTGGATAGTAATAAATCCAATTATGTTATGTTTAGTGATGACGTTGGTAAACATATGGGCCAATTTTTAAGTACCCAATTAATTGAGCCTGTTATCAATTACTGCTCACCAGAATCTTCATATGATTATATTATTGATAAAATTATTAATTATAAATTTAATCCTAATACAACCTTAATAATATTAATTGGTAACAGGGGTAATCTGAACAAAGGAAAATTAATAAATCATTTTAATAACTTATGTTCTCTAAATGTAAAGAAAATTATCTTGTTCACATTACCTTATTTATCAGGTGTGCCACAAGTAGAAAACGACCTAAGATATAAATTAAATATGTGCCTTGACACTATGACATTTTCTAATGAAAAATTTCATTTAATTGACATAAATAAAATAATTAAAAACTATAGTATACATGCGACAAAGGATAAATACTATCCTAGTAATTATTGTAAACGACAGATAGCTGTGTCGCTATCTTATTTTATTATTAATTCAGCCAAGAACTTGGCTAACAAGCCTGCTTCTATTGAGCAGAGCAGTAGATCTGACATCAATCAGACTTTGGATTTTAATCCAAGTAATTTAAATTAAATCATAAGACAAAAGAGGACATCTCTTGCAAACCTATTACAGTGACGAAGGATAAGTCTTGTAATTTTTTTAATTTAGTTCATCAAAATATACAAGGCTTCTTTGGTAAGGAACTTGAAATAGGTTTATTCTTAGACTGTATGAATATACATGTCTTATGTTTAACCGAACACTGGTTAAGACAAGAAAATTGTTTAATAAGTATAGATAATTTTAGGCTAATTAGTTCGTTCATGAGAAAATCTGCTATTCGTGGTGGGTCACTTTTATTGGTACATAACAAGTTAAAATGTAAAGAACGTAAAGATATAGTAGCACTTTCAATTGAGCGAACTATAGAAGTAGCATGTGCAGAGCTAGAACAATATATTATAGTTTGTGTGTATAGACCCCCGGCTTCAGATTATAGTATATTTGAAACCACAATGGAGGAGATACTCAAGAAAACCTGTATGTCAAATAAAAAAGTTGTTGTATGTGGAGATTTTAATGTAAATATTCTGGAAGGTTCACAATTGGCCGTAAGATTTGTTAACCTGTTTAAGTCATTTAATTTAGTAAATCTCTTTACTGAACCTACCAGGATCACACCCACTTCTGCCACCTGCTTAGATAATATATTTTGTAATAATAAGGTAATTGATAAGAAAATTATTAACTGTATCCAATCAGATCATAGTGGCCAGCAAGTTAAATTTGAACACTGTGCTGCCTCTAAATCTGTAGACATCATTTGTAGGCCTGTCACTGAGAGACGTAAAGATAAATTTAAAAGCAACATTGATAGAAAAATATCTGATATTTCTCTTCGTGGTGGTGATGTAGATACTCTTTATGAAAATTTATTTGGCTTGCTAACTTCTGAGTTTGACTCAATATTTACTAAAAAGACAATAAAAACTAATAATTCTAAAGCTTCATTCAATGACTGGGCAACTAAAGGTATTTATAAGAGTAGACATAGATTATATGAACTGTATGGTTTAAAAGCATGTTCTAAAGATCCAAAGGTCATAGAATATGTTAAAAACTATTCCAAGATTTTTAAGAAAGTATGTTATAAAGCAAAATCTATTTACTTGCGTAACAAAATAAATAAGTCAAGTAACAAAGTCAAAGCTACTTGGAATATAATTAATAAAGAGACATGTAAATTAAAGCCATACGAAAGCGACTATTCCTTAAAAGTTAACAATGAAATTCTTAAATCTGATATAGAAGTCGCTAATGCCTTTGAAACTTTTTTCTCAAATATACCTATTATAACAACTAGTCAATTAAATTCTAGCTCACACCAAGCTCAAATTTTATTAGCTTCGAGTGTAGCTGAATGTCAGATTCCGTTTAAATTTGATTATATAAACCCAAACACAATTTTGAAAACGTTCAAAGAACTGAACATGAAAAAAACCGAAGACTTATGGGGCATCTCTACTGATATAATGAAAACAGTAATTGATGTTATTTCACCCCATTTAGCATTCATTTTTAACAAATGCATTGATGAAAGTCAATTTCCCAATTTGATGAAGTACAGTAAAATAATACCTTTATTTAAATCGGGCAATAAAAGTGACCCATCCAACTTCAGGCCAATTTCTATTTTACCATCTTTAAGTAAAATTTTTGAAAAAATTATGTTTAATCAATTACTTGAACATTTCAACATCAATAATTTACTTCATAAAAAGCAATATGGTTTTACTAAGAACAAAAGTACAACCGATGCGGGAATTGAACTTATTAAACATATCCTTGATGCTTGGGAAGGTAAACAGAACGCAATAGGTATTTTTTGTGATTTATCAAAGGCATTTGATTGTGTTGACCATACAATATTACTTGATAAATTAAAACATTACGGTGTCTCCAACGCTGCCATGAAACTAATTGAATCGTATCTCACTGACAGGATACAAAGAGTCAATATCAACAATATTAATTCGTGTGGTGCTAAACTGAGAATGGGCGTGCCACAAGGCTCTATACTGGGCCCTTTGCTATTTTTGATTTATATAAACGATCTACCATACTACACCGGGGACCTCTGTGAGATAGTTCTGTTTGCTGATGATACTTCTTTGATATTTAAAACAGATAGAAATGAAAAAACATTTGACAAGGTAAACAGGGCTCTGTCGCGAGTGTCACAATGGTTTAACACAAACAACTTATCACTAAATGCAAAGAAAACGAAATGTGTTAAATTTATGATGCCTAATGTAAAACAGATGGATACATTCATTACTATGAATGATGAGCAATTAGAAATAGTTAATGATACTTTGTTTTTAGGAATTAATATTGATTCCAAACTTCAATGGGGTCCTCATATTACTGCATTAGCAGCAAGACTTAGCTCAGCTGCTTATGCAGTAAGAAGAATAAGATATATCACTGATGTTGAAACGGCAAGATTGGTTTATTTTAGTTATTTTCATAGTGTCATGTCATATGGTCTACTGTTGTGGGGCTCTGCTGCTGACATCGAGTCTATATTTATATTACAGAAAAGAGCTATTCGTGCAATCTACAACCTTAGACCTCGTGACTCGCTCAGAGGTCTATTTACACAAATTAACATTTTAACCGTTCCTTCGCAATACATTTTTGATTGTTTAATGTATGTTCGGAAGAATTACAATAATTTTCTAAAAAAATCCGACTGTCACAAATTTAACACAAGGAATAAGCACAGACTTGCCGTTCCTAATGTCAGGCTTCATAAAACAGGAAAGTCATTTGTTGGACTGAGCATTAAACTATTTAACAAAGTACCACAACGTCTTGTAGAATTACCTTTAAATAAATTTAAAGTCATAATTAAAGATTACCTTATGAGGAAAGGTTACTATAAAGTAGAAGATTACTTAAATGACAAGACTCTGTGGACATGAAACACATTTGCTCCTCTGCACATCTACTCTTATGCTTATTTATTGTACTTATTACATATATTATTATTAAGTTGACATTATATTGTTATTAATTTGACATTATATTATTATTAAGTTATTATTGTACAACACAAAATGATTTAAAAAAGGCTATCATATGTAACTGTTGAGTTTCTTGCGGCACTTCTTCTCAACAGCAGGCCATTCATTCACGTCGAAGTGCTGGTAGGAAAAAAAGTTTATGACGTGCAAAAGAATTTCTTGGTAAATCAAATTGCAAAATAAATACTTTGACTTTGACTTTGACTTTGATCTCTCCTTCATCACGAGGTCCTCGCATAACAGAATATCGCGAATTGGTAGCGAATTTGGTAGTGTCCTGTATACTTTGACCCTAGAACTTGACACGTTCTAGGGTAAATAAGCTTCCGCCCTCAGACGATTCCAGCTTATCATATTATGGCGCGTGGCGGTTACTATTGGTATCGCCTAGCTCCGGCTACAGCTTTCTTCGCGGCACGCTTAGCAGCTCGCACGCATCTACGCATGTACGCATCGCAATCTAAAAGAGATTTGGACACTTGCCACTTCTTGAAGAGTTCTTTCTTACCCCGAATCTCCACGTGTACTAAGTCGTTCCACCACCAAGTCTCCTTGTCAAGCTTACTTACGTCCACCTTGACACGTGCCAAGCACCGCCTTTGTCGCTTCGGTCATGGCGGCTTGAATCCTATCCCAGTGGCTCTAAACTGGTTCACTGTCAGCTCCGGTGCACAGTGGGTTCGGCTTGAGTTTAACGCACAGATCTATGACAAGTGGACAGTTTTATGCAGTGAGACTGGGCCCCCAGTATGAAGTTGAATTGAAGTTGGCTACTTTTTCAATGTGGTGACATCTGATAAGATTAGTTTTAGCCATATTAAACATAATTCTACGTTCCCAGCACTTTCAGAAATCAATATATCTAAGAAAAAATAACCCTCAAATCATCGAACTAGTATAACTTGGTTCAGAGCGATCCTACAACTTCCGTGCCATATTAACTATTGCTTCTTCAAATGGCTAGTTCTAACAATGTGTAATAATTATTTTTTGTTGGCCGGCACTTTAAAAAATTATTAAAATGTATGAAAATAGCGAATCTTTGACCTTGGATAACTTGGCTTAGAGCGATCCCACAACTTCCGTGCCATATTAACTATTGCTTTAAATGGCTAGTTCTATCGATACGTACCAATTTTTTTTGTTGGCCGAAACTTTGAGAAAAGGCCCAAAAATGTATGGAGCCTGAATGATCTCCTTTCCGAACAAATTATTTTTGACTGGACCTTCTGACCCAAAACAGAGAATAAAGTGGTTTCTTGCTTCACAATATGAAACTTCACACGATAGCCTCCTCCTTTACGTACGTTATGCTCCGGAGTAACTCGACTTTTTATTGTACATAAATCTCTATCTCTTTTAATTTGGACATAGCCGATAGCATTATCGCCGTAAGATTCTCTGGTTGAGCTAAAATAACTGCTATGTTTAGAAGCCTCTGAATAAAATACAAAGTTTAACAACTATGATATTTTATCCTACATACCGTAGTAATTTAGTCCCTTTCATTTCTACACTTGAAAACTCTGCACTTTCGACAAAAAAAGTTACAAATGTCAACACTAACTCTTGGTAAATTCCTGGAGTCTGCTTTGATAAACCCAACTTCCATTTTAATTAAAAAAACGCAATTAATATTCCCTTAAAATATTATTCACATAGAAAACCTAAGCATTAACTATGTTGTCATCACGCGAGTGACGTCACTAAACGCTGATTGGTGTTTTAAAATACGTTTCGTTTCAAGTAATTTTCATTCGTAATTATTGTTAAAAAACAACATTATGTAAAATAAAAATGTTGCAGTGGCCTTTCTTTTATATTTTTGTATCATTTTAATCATAAAATTTTCATAAATATTTTAATTGCATCTTCCCTATTGCGTCGCCTGCGGCCGTGTGTGGGGCTCGGAACTAAAGACGTTCGTTCCACTATCCACTAAACTCCCTCGGTTTCCCCTTTCCACCCGATTGGGACGTGTTTGTTCCAGCCTTAAGGCTATTAACCAGTCCATCCCCGGGAAATGCTACTGCATCCTTAATTGATCAATTGGATAATAATTTACTAGACTGTGGGATATTGCCGTAATAAAATTCATAACTTGTCAAGATTATCAGGGTAATTTTATGTAGCATAAGTTTTACAAAAAATATCAAACTGTTGACCCTTCGGAGTTGTCGTGAATCTTCATTTCTGTTATTCCATGGGAACTCATACTGATACTATTTAATTTAAAATTGATTCTGTGGTGGACTTAAAAGCATAAGACAGAAAGACAGAGTTACTTTTGCGTATTTAATGCCAGAATGCATTGCATTGTATATCAATTGACTAATTCAAAAACACTCCAGCTATAGTTACAGTAATGTCTGTACTTTACAAATTAAGCAAGAACTGGATGCACCAAACTGAATCATCCGTGAGGAATTATTGCAATACATCGGAAGGAAATTCAGCTAGGTGTTGCAATAATGACGGGCAATAAATCGAGTAATAAGTATTCACTTGAATATTCCAATATCTATTTTCCTCACGTCATCGCAAATCCCTCATTAAAATAACGATTTACGTCATTACATTAAAGAAAGTTAAAAAATCTAGTTATGTGCTATTGTACGAGTCACAGATATAATGATGACTAATTCTAGATTCGACTTAATAGCTTCTCGAAAACTTGAAAGCGTTTGAAACCGAAATAAAATATCTATGCATACTTGTTCGTATTGACCCAGGAATTGAACTCAACATAACGATCACTTAAGCTACTTATGCTCAAGTTAAATATTAAATTATAAATAACTAATAAGGTACGAAAAAGGGGTAATTATGTTTATATTAAAACGGAGCGTAAAGTATCAGTTGCTGTTTAACACCAACATTATTTTTAAGTTTTGAGGCTTTAATCTATTAAAATTTATTACGAATTCAATACAATATCGTAAAGTATGATTACCACAGAATTAACACAGAAAATCCCGGAAATATAATATGTTGCAAAGTTTTCCAAATCCATCACCTCCTTCCAGACTTAAATAGTCTAATAAAACTGAAACTTAACAAATTTAGTATTCACGTGGTTTTAATAAGCATAATTTAAATAATAATCCCGCCTGTAATAGCATTAGCATGTTGCCACAGCATAATCTGCGTCAGTTTAGTAATGTAACTGTCGTAACTATAACTAAATGTTACATAAATCAGCTGAACTTACACAGACAAAGGCATTACATTACAGGAAAGAGTCGGTAGGGCTTCGGACTACAAAGGAATGGGAAAGCCGTAAATGTTTTAGTAGCTAGGGACGGAAATAGCTTCGTGTGTTTACGACACGGAGCTAATACAACTAGTGAGGATGTCATATAATTTGTTTTTGAAAATAATTCCATCAAAAATATAGACCGACAAACTTATCTGTTCCGGTGGCCAAAATAAGAACAACGTGAATTGCAATGCAAAAACGATATTTAATGACAGTACTAAAGCGTCAGTAGCGACGACGCCGCCACCGGAACATGTTTGTTGGTCTATAGCAGTATAGCAGTGGCTGCCGTCACAAAGCATGAAAAGCTGTTGGTCCCATCTTACCTCAGTCCGGTATTTCAATTTGCTGACTGGACACGTAATTAACCCGATTAATAATTTAGGCGATCACCATTATTACGATACATTAAATAGTTTTGTTATAATTTTGTTATAATTTGAGTTTAAGAATTTGCAATTAAAAAAATAATAAATCGAAAGTTTAGATTCCGTTCATCTGTAAAGTTGTACTTTACAATAATTTCAATACAGATATATTTATTTTATAACTAGCTTTCCGCCCGCGGTTTTACCCGCGCGTATTTCTTTTTCATCCCACCATCTCGGAAAGAGTATTTTTAATCTTCAATAATATCTGAGTGGAAAAGCCGTTTTTATTCTCTAGAGGATAAAGTAAATTGAATTTAGAAGATCGTGTGCACTAAGTTTGTGAATTAAAAAAAAACATTAAACCTATTTACTGCTACCTCTATGGTGCCGAATATATCATACAACTTTTTTTTAATTTGTTATACGTTTTTTTTTTTGCATTTAGTCATTTCCTCGCTGAGGTGGAATGAAAAGTTACGTGTTGCACTCGAGTGCAAAGATTTTTCACCTCGTGCTCTTTTGATTCCCTCGCTAACGCTCAGGATTCTAATTTTAGAATCCTTCGCTTGCTCGGTCATCAAAATTGAACACGCGGTTAAAAAGCAACTTTGCACTCTTGTATAACAAATAACTATTTTTAAATATTCCGCGGGAATGAGACTTTTCCCGTAGGAATTTTATAGCCTATGTCCTAATCCGAGTTATAAACTATACGTGTGCCAAATTTCATCTAAATCCGTTCAGCCGTTTAGGCGTGATTGAGTAGCAAACATCTAAACATCCAGACTTTCGCATTTATAATATTATAGTAGGATAGTAGGATTAGTAGGATGACGATATGACTCGTAATTTCTTGTCCATTATAATATCGATGTTTTCAATGTCCAAAATAAGAAAATGCAAATTTCACCCACGAGTATTTCGTTTTGGTCACAGCTCGGAACATGTAAGGTTTATTTAATAACAGGATTTTCCTTTCGATGTGCCGATCGGGCGTGACTCGCTCAGGATATGGCGACTGACCTAGATTTCACTTTATACTGGACTATATGGTCTTTTATAGTGCCTACGTAGTGCAGTGTTTGTTTACATCTTAAAATCTGTGTCAGAATCCAAAGATAATGAACACGTTTAGGAGCGCGCAAAATGCCCCTGGTGTTCTAGGTGCCCGAATTAGGCTAAAGAAAAAGTCCGAATTCTACCTAGAACAGACCAAACTCATATTGTAATAAATTGTTGGAATTTGTTTAATTATTGAGACAAAACCACAAAAGATAAGAAATACGAGTAAGAAAGTTTGGTTCTGAGTATCAGCTTACTTACTTTGCAACTTTTGTTCATAACTCATGTAATAAATTGGTTGTCTTAAAAGTCGCCTTAGTGGAATTAGCAGGTACCCACAGTGATTAATTATTGTCAAAACCATTAACAAAACCGTATTTTTTAAATTTGACCTTGTATCTTAAAATTTCAAATTACCAAAACTTTATCATTATTTATTTTCAAATAAGTAAGCCTTGTTGGTTTTAATAATTTTATTTTTCTAAGTAAATAATCAATTATTTTCTGAGTATACTTGTTTTAACAGTTGCCTTGAAAGCTGTATCCAAGGTGAATTGTTTACCTAAGCTTAGTACAGTAAGTAATGACTAATGACTGATCTGGGCAACAAAATTGCTAGCTTATTTATTTTAGCGGTAGTTTATTTTATCTCAATTTGGCATATTATCTACTTGATTGTTATTTTAAAATTAGAAGTTATGTATTATTATTAAACTATATATTTGACCTTAAGATTAGTTGCGAAAATGAAATGATATTTTCAATATTCAATTTTATTAGTGTCGTAACAAAACGTGATGTTGCCAAGCCTTTATTAGCCACATGTTTTAAGTATTTTATTAAGCTCTTTTCGATCAATTTGAAACTACTAGTTAAATTTAATAATTGACTGCTTACATGGAGCAGTGGCTAGTAGGTCGCATTCTAAAACGCGGCCGCGCCAGAGTTCCTTTGTTTTGAATAAAATAAGTGCTTATAATAATTTTATATATATATTTAAGCAATAACACAGCACAAAGAACCTCTAAAGACTGATCACATCAGAGGGCCACAATCTATAAGGAAAAAAAAATATTATGATTAGCTAATATCCTGAAAGTGAAACTACTAACTTTGTTAACATTTTATACTAACAAAAACCTATACTTTGTTTCAGAAATAGTACAACCAACATGTGTGCTGGAGTCAGACTTCGGGTTCAAAATAAACTGCGCCTTCAAGAAATCAGGCCTCTTCAGAGTAAGGAACCTGGGAGGCCTCAAAGCACACGCTAGTCTAGGTAAGCAAAACACCTTTGAAAAAATTGCATATTCTAGTGAAATTACTGGGTATATGAGACCACAGATCTGCTAGTCTTGTCACACATTGCAATATTTTTTTTAATTTCATCATTATAAATATAAATATAAATTAAAAAGAATAGCTGAAAGGTGTGTCCGCGAAAGATTGCGCCTTTCTTGTTTAAGTACCGGGCCATGACTTCGGGGTCCTGGGTTCAATTTCCGAGTTGGGCTAAAATTTGCAGTGGGCCTGCAGCGGGACAATAAATAGGCTGATACTTTTTTTGTGTTTGTTATCAAAAGCCCTTATGGCATGATTTTGACAGATATTACTCATTTTTTTTCTTAGTATAGCTTTAAAAATGTTAGGCTCTTACCCATGATGATTCATTAATTGTTTTATTATAATTCATTACCATTTACTTACGTCTTCCTAATGACTTCTAATGCCTAATCTCACGCAAAAGGTTAAAATCTCATATCTATTTACCTTCAATTAGCGCCCTAATAAGCAAGAATTGCAACAGTAACGATATAAAACTTTTGTTAAAAATTCTTTGTGATAAATAATAACATCAGTTCACAGTAAGTAACTGCAGGATTACAACACAAAGCTAATCCTATAAATAAGCTAGAAATAATGACCTTAAACCTCTTTCAGACGGAACAGTATTCTTTTGATTGTAAAATCTATCGAGTATTACAACATACATTCATCAAATTATCATAAATTACAGATTTAGCTGAGATCTAACTTGCATTCATCTCTATTGGTCATGGCTATCATCGTGATCGTGGTCACGTGTCGAATATAGAATTTCTGAATAAATATCCAAGAAACTTTACATACTTTGATCTCATCTCGAAATAAGTCAACTTGTGTTATGGGTATACGGTATCACCATAAAATCCATATTATATGAAATGGCCTCCAGCGCTTTGAGGCTGGGACACCAAATTTCCCTGATAGTCCTCCTTAGGCGCCACCCTGGTTTGAAGCCTATACATTTTTTATTATGTTCCGAGTCCCACCCAAGGCTGCATTTAAGCTTAAGGTTATGTTCAATCGCATTCTTTTCCTCGCCTAAAGAACAAAAACAAATAATTGTCACTCATTTCCTAAATTGTGCTATGTATGCGGTGTGCGGTGTGAAATAGAAGTGTGTCAAGCATGTGGTCAAGCACTTCTAGGTTTCGGGGAAAGGGCACTTGAAGCTAGTGAAATTACTGGGTATATGAGACCTAATAACTGTCGTCTCGGTGTAGCGGGCGCAGGTTGGCACTGAACTGTCTAACCACTCATACGTCCACTGTAACCACAGTTACAGAGACCATATACCTCAGGACAGTCCGTGTAACTACAGTTACATTATTAAGAATTCGCGCCCGCCGATTGTTTTTTTCTTTTTCTTATCGCTGTGGATGTTTATAGTCTGTAGTGTTGCTGGTTTTTGACGCTCTATGATATGTACCACACCTTATTACAAGTGGAACATAACTTCGGCTCATGGCTACAAAAAAAAAAAAATTGTCAAGTTGCTTGTTGTTTTTGTGGATCAGTGCGCGAGTGACTCCAGCTATTTTATTCGAGAAATCATGCCGTAAGTAATAAAATATTATTGTATTGTATATCAAAATATTTATAATCTTACATATTTTCATATTTTATAACATTATGTGCGATTCCAGTCAGTTTTTAAGTAAAAATTTGGATTAAAAATAGGTCGGTGACTCTGTGTTTTTATTAGTGAATAATTGGAAGATCTAAAAAAGTTCTTATATTATATCGTAATTAAATGTTTTAATATGAAAACTTATTAATATTATAGCCTGGTTATTACAATACTTTCTTGAAATATTCCATATTTCATTCTGGATTAGACAATTTATCATACGTGAACTTCGATTTCACAGATCATGTAGCTTTAGTTTTTATTTTATTTGTAATATTTTTAAGATGACTTATAATGGGATTTTGGTTCTAAATGAAAGGCCATTAAATTACCTAAAACCCAAAATTGTTTTGATATTGTAAACGTCAAAAATATCTAATAAAAAAAATATTTAAATTGAAAACTAGGACAAAATTAGCATTTCTTAAAGTTCACTGTAAGATCATTAATAGAATATAATGTTAAAATCAAACATAACTATTGCCTAAAAATCGTCAACTAATGAGCCTTTCATTAGTATTTTTCATTTTGCGATATTTGAGTTATTTACTGAGTAATAAGCATTTATTTAGCATACGTCTCCTATCGATTTTATTTTGCGCGTATCACGTGACTCGCGGACTGTCCTGACAACCTAGCGAAACGCGCGCGGACGTTTGAGTGGCTAATGGCAGATGTGGCGTACGATCAGATGTACGATCTGCTCGTCTTGTTACACATTGCAATAAAAAAAGCCAACTTAAATGTTTGACGATTTGATTTAATGGTTGAGAACTCCAGCTATTTTACAGAGTTTTGGATTAGATTGTTCTTTGCCGGGATCTATCTTTCCTACATTAACGGGCTTTTCCTAGGCGCTCCATCGTAGACCGCATAGTTGTTTAACATCAGGCAACTTTGTGGTCAAGTGCTAGCTTAGTACAAATATTAAAAAAATATGTACGTATAAAAAAAATACGTTTCTGTCTACTCTCGAGTTTTTTTAGTATAATAATATTGAGAAACTATTTACAAAAATACTTCGTTTACTTAACGATGAATTCTTATTGGTATAATTTCGGCATTGACGTTCTCCTAATTAGCTGACAAAAACAAACTGCATTTTGAAAGCGGTCATTTGAGGTTACGACGCATCTACGTCCGCCAACAAGGTCGATCGGTGGCCACGGTGGTCATCAATCAGGTGAAAGCCGATTGTTGGATGCCGGTCACATTTGTTGGTCAAGTGGCTATGTCGAGCAGTCACCGTGCGGTGAAATGTTTATTTTGTTCGGCTACGATTGTTTAGGAATAGGATGTTGGTGAAAAGTATGCTTAAAGATCTTTATTCTCTTAAGAAATTTCCACTTCACTTAAAATGAGACACAAAGAGTTATTATAACATTTCAGTTGGTCGGTTTAGTTGGTCGGATTGGAAGGACAGCATTATAATTGTATCTACAAATCATGCGCTTGTACTAGCTGCTCCTTGATTGTACCTTATTTTCAAAGCTTAGTAAGCATTCGCATGCCTTCAAATCGTTTGGCAAACTATTGAAAAGTACTTTATACAATGGGATTGAGCATCATGGAATCAGTGTTATTAGTGAAATAGACCGCAGTTAACTGTAGCTGCTTACCACCAAGTGGGCTGCGTGTCTATCTGCCAACTAACAAAATAAAGAATGATTTAAATCATTACCAGAATTATATTATAGTTAAACAATAAAGTTGAATCAGTGGCGGATTAGCCATAAGGCTGAAAAGGCTTCAGCCTTGGGCGGCGGATTTTAGGGGGCGGCAAATTTGTCCCAAAAAATTTTTTTTTGTCTTACAGAAATAAAAAATAAATGAATACCCAAATGTTATTAGATTTCACCACTTAACTGAACCAGTCAAAGTGGGGAATTTGACGTTTTTCAATCTGTTATTACATTTTTATCCTACGTATTTGTGTTGGTAGTCATTATTTGGAGTGCGGCCCGGTGCGGGAGCGAATGACGATCATTCGCTAACCCGTTGTCCTAGGTGAACGACAAACGCGACAACGCGACGCGACGCGGCGTAACGCGAAAATATCAAATAGTCGTTGTGTATGATAGTGTCCTACGTTTTCGCGTTAGTGAGTTTGCGACGAATGCGGACTTGTTTTTTACACGACAAGACGCGACGACGCCGCGACTTAAAGAGTTTCTGTCCAATAACCAATTAAATGCAAATATCTGTAATGCTAACTAAGTATTTAAAATTAGGATTTTTATAGTAACAACACAGTATAGTTACTTGTCCATACTTAGTAAACAGTACTGAACTGAAATAGGAGCGAATCCGATACATTTGCCGCGTTTGTCGCTCTAACGGGCCTCAGATGAAACAGGACACTAGCCGCGTGAGTATTGGTCGCTTTACGTGGCATCGCGTCTGGTCGCTATTGTCACTATTGTCGCGTCCTGTTCATCCTGTTCACCTAGGACAATGGGTAAGAGGGTCTGTCTGGCCGAAATGAAAGCGCGGGGGGCGGTCGGGTCGCCGATGGAGCTGAACGTCACGTTACGTGTGGCAGCATTGACTTCGGGAGCAAGAGAGAAAGATATTGATTTTTAAACTATTTATCTTTTTTTGTCAACCATTATTATATCAAAAATTAGTAAAAGTATTCTTATATAGTTTATCGTATTAGAGACTGTGCAGTTATTTTTGGAATCCAATGATGTTAAGTCAGTATCTTGCTTACTAGAGATTCGTATGCTGCTGTATGTTAGTATTAGGGTTTGCCAAATAACCAAATAATAATTTTAATTTAAAAATCTTTGGTATCGAGAAATAACAACTATGTTCCAGGAATTTCCGGTACTGTAAGACCTGACAAGAGCTAAATACGAGTAGCCAAGGATCCATAATATAGGCGAGTGTTGTAGAGGCCCATATCCAGCAGTAGACTTAGGTCCATATTAATTTTTTGCCAACTATTCACATCTGGATGCTGCTAACCATGTGCCACCATCTTCCTCGTTGTGAATCAACATTTGAGTTAACTAAAATTAGTCAACGAGAGGTGCTTAGGTTCGGTGAACAAAGCGAGTGGTCCAGATGGGATATCAGCGAGAGTATTGCGGAGTAGTACACCCGAGCTGTCTCCAATCTGAGTGTTAGTTCCAAAATCGTGGAACTGGAAACTTGCTATGGTGCAGCCTGTGCTTTAAAAAGGTACCCGTGCTGACCCCTCAAATTATCAAACAATAGCCATAACCTGCCAATTTGTTGAGCTTTAAATCCACTAAAACGTAGGTTTGTCTAGTTTCCACCAAAAAGAGCGCATTTAAGCTGCCTTCCTCTTTTTTTCGTGGTGTATAGGTCCCTTTATTAGAGCGACTACAGCTCCTTTATATGGAAATATCTACCTAATTTTGGGAGCTGTATAGAGTCTAAAAAGCTCGGCATCCATTCCAGAGTCAGGCACTACTTCACTGCGGAACAGCTCCTAAACCTTTACAGAGCTCAAGTTCTTTCCTGCATGGAGTATTGCTGCCATCTTTGGGATGGTTCTGCTTGTAACCAGTTAGCTGTCTCGGACTCTATTGCGTGAGAGCCTCGATCATCGAAGAAGGATTGCTTGCCTCGTAACAACCGAACGAATAGACTCAGACAGAGACTCCATCCGTATGCAGTCGAGACGAGAGACGGATTTGCTTCGTCTTTTTTGCGGCGGACTACGCGGGATTTTGCTATGCAAGCGCGCTTCATCGTTGATTTTTTTAACTTATAATATATCATTAGGCAACTTTGTGGTCAAGTGCTGGCTTAGTTCAAACATCCTTAAAATAATAACGAATTGTTGAAAAGAATCAGTACCGAAGTATCGAAAATTCCCGGGAATTCGAAAATCCAGTTCGCTTCCGGTACTGCAAGCCCTCTAGTATTTATTGATTTCATGGATTACATTATTTCGAAGTTTAGAAAATTTACTAAACTGGTTTAGAATAAATGTTATTAGTTTAGAAAATTTACTGGACAGGTTTAGAATGACTGTCATTAGTTCTTATTTTTTCAAAAGTTATGATGGGTATCAAAATACAGAGGTCAAAAGGGGCGGCAAAATTTGAATAGCCTACTGGCGGCAAATGTGTTAATCCGCCACTGAGTTGAATTATATAAATAATGTGTAATTTAGTGGAGCACTTAATTTGCTCACACGCTACCAGATGACATTGATCGCAATGATATCCGTTCATTAAAATAATATTTATAACCACTTATTCAATAACATTTCCTTTGCTGGAGATTGTCCAGATGATATTGGTACTAGTAAAAATTACAATTAATGTAAGGTTATGTCTGAGAACTTAGAAATATTATAGTAGCTCAATGTCTGAGAACCGTTTTTCTGTAAAGCAATTTAAGTAATAAAATGCTTCAATGACTGCGAAGTTAAACCATAAACTTCGCTTAGCATCCATTTGATTTCGCCACGGCCGATATTATAAAATAAACCTTTTTTAATATAGTTTTAGTGATCTCGGGGGCCTGGTTACAATTCCCTGGTCGGGCAAAATCTGTGTCAGATGTACTTTTTTTTTTTTTTAAAGCATATTGCCTGCTTAATGGCGATATTACTATCAGATTATTATCAGATGTACTTCTAACACAGCTTTGGTAAATTTAGTAAGAATATGAAGATATATTGAAAAGGATAAGTCAAACACCGGCTCATTCCTTTAGTTTTGAACGGTAAAACCAAGCGAGTGAAGCAGTGAACGCTTTTCCTGGTACAACTGACCCATAGCGGCTTTTCCACATACGGTTGTAGGTAGCGCGGGTTATGGTATTTAAACGCATTCTACTCCGGATAAAAGTATCGTAATATATTGTTTTGTTCCTGCTTTATCGTGGCGGATTTGGATCGAAACCTTTCACTGTTATTTTACAAAAACATTGTAATTTTAACTTAGCTATGTCCGACAAAGATATTAATTATGAGCAAAGCCACTTTTTCTTATACTTATGTATTCTTCTTTTCAAATATCGTTAATCATAATTCCAGGGTTCAGCCTCGGAGATGAACTGGGCTTCGAACAGTCCCTCACCAATCTGGACCCGAGCAGACGAAGGTCCGTCAACGTGAGAAACGGCGCGCCCCCCAACCTCGTCGACTCTACGTCACGACCCGCAGCTAAGCAAGAGGTTTGTAGTTTTTTTTATACTACGTCAGATGGCAGACAGACGTGCACAGCCTATTTCATTGACGGACACTTCACCTGGAAGCGTCGCTCAATGTGCTATATTCACGTATATATGCTTTTCTTAAATGTGGTCGTTTCATAGGTCGATCACGTCAATCTTTGGTTGAAACACAATTTTTGAAAAATTACTTGGTTAACCCGTGCAATATTTTGAAAATGCTTTGCTACTGCTATATAAGGATTATAATAGGATCTCTGTTGCCACTTGCCACATGTCATTTAAAATGATTTATGAAGATGCTGAATATTAAATGAATACTTTGAGTATAATAAAATTGTTGCAACGGAAACAAAATTACCTTTGCCCAGTGTGAGGTTTTATTAAATTTTCTCGAGCCCTTAAACAAAAATCGCTAATGTTGTTATAAAATCAGTTTTAGATGAGTTTCAGTAAGAAATAAATTACTTTTTGAAATGCCATTAGCTGCATACAAATAAGAAATACATAATTTATAGTTTGATGTTTTGCTTTAGTTATAAGTTACTCGTGAGAAAATGTTAATATTTTGTAAGAATAGTTTGGATTCCAATCGACGACTTTGTACACATAAGAAAAAATTAAGGTTT
The DNA here is from genome assembly GCA_949319885.1 of Mecyna flavalis. Classification (NCBI taxonomy): domain Eukaryota; kingdom Metazoa; phylum Arthropoda; class Insecta; order Lepidoptera; family Crambidae; genus Mecyna; species Mecyna flavalis. The sequence continues at coordinate 13,381,495 of OX439413.1, forward strand.
TTTTTATGCCAGTTCATTTAACCCTTTCAACGCCAATGTCTGATATATCAGACAAACCATTTTCGTGCCCACCACGCCAATGTCTGATATATCAGACAAAAAAACATGATCAAGAAACGTTGTATTGTTACTTGCCTGAATGAGTTGAGTATAACCTAATAATTTTTTGGAATTTTTTTTTAATGGTCGTGGCGTGTGGGGCACCATTTTCGGAAAAAAGCGTGGCGGGGAAAAGGTTAACAAGCAGACATGTGGCCTACCAAGTGCACTTGCATTCTGAGAGTGCGTCGCAAAAAAGTATTGTAATATGTTACCACCATTATTGTAGGCTCCTCGGTTCTTACCAATAAATACCAGGACAAGTTTTCTATTGAAGTTTATATTTTTTATTTAAATCTATATTGACCTACAAAATCCTCGGACCGTTTTATCTAGAATATTGTATCAACATCTAGTTTACCGTTATCCAATTAAACGTTTAACACAATGTTCCCATCGAGTTGCGATTACTTCACAGAATTGCAACCGGATTAGAGTCCAGTCATATTTAGCACAGTGGAACGGATTCACAGGTACCGTTACCTCTTATCAGCAAAATATGAAGATGAGTCCATACAGGTCAATAAGCTTTTCGATATGCAATGAATTGATTTTATAATTTCCTTTTTGATTCAAAACATGGAAATTTAGCGCCAAATAACTTTTAAAGTCTATGCAGTTTATAATCCACGCACATCCACTTTGAATTTCCAAAACCATATTTAACTACATAATGCAAAATCGTTTCCATTTTTACAGAAACGAGGGAAACAAAACAGGATAATGATGCGACCAATGGCTCCAGTCTCGCGTCCGAACCAAGCTGCCATGGACAAGCTCAGCACTCTCCACAGGCGAGCTTCCACCACCATGCAGCCCATCGTCGTCCAATCACCTACCATGGAGGCCCCTAGCACACCATCGCGACCAGCGCCAACAATAACCATGGCCAAACCCATCCCCATGGGCGTCCCAGCGTTCAAACCTCTCCCGCCCAAAGAGGACACCCTCAAGGTCGTCCCCATCGCATCAACCAAGAAGACCTACACGCCGCTCCAAGTCCCGCAGTCCAAGGGCCCCGGACTCGCGTACCAAAGTGAGAATTACCCCCAATCATCACACAACCAAGTCTCAAAAATGGTATCACAAATGACAGCCGTCCAGTACGCGCCACTACTCCGAATAACACCGAGCCCGATCATTGTGAACACGCCAAAGTTATACCAGTTGCCGACAACGATTAACCCATTCATTCCCATGCCTGTAGCCGCTCCACCCACACAAGCCATATCTATCATACCCGCACCCATGTTCAAAAACTCCGTACACTCCGTACAACACATGCTTCCACAGTACGCTCCGCAAAACACGATCCAAAAGCCCAATCCTATTTCTAACTTTGTAGATCCAGTCCCACAACAAGTGCACCAGCTAGCGAACATGTACCCGTCGTACAACACGAAGAAGATCGACGACTACAACTCGATATCGGGGTACGGGGACGACACGACGTTGAAGTTCAACAAGGAGGATATAAACGCGAAGATCGTGGAGATCGCGAAGGCGGGGAACATCTCGATGGAGGCGGTGGAGGCGGCGATCGCGTTGCGGCAGCAGCAGCTGCTAAGCAAATACGCGAGCCTGCCGGCGGCCACATCGACCACGACGACGACGACGACGACGACGGAGGCAACAGTGGTGTTCCAGCCGCAGCCTGAACCGGAGATCGTGGTCGCGGTGCCGCAGAAACCGAAGAGGTGAGGAAAATAAATTATATATATTGCAATAGGAAAAGCAAATTCAGCCATCAAACCAGTCTATGTTGATAGCTTGAAGATGAAAAGAGTCAAAATTAAATGTACTAGCTCAGTTTTCAAAATAGACTATGGGAATCTCGATGGGGGTCTACGTTCTAATCTTCACAATTAGTCGAATGTTAGTAATGTGGTAGAAATGAAGTAGAAGGCCAGAACCAGGTAAATTTTGAAAATGAGATAAGTCTGGACACTTCTGTTAAATTATCCTTTGTTGAAATTGGCTTTAGGGATTTCTGAACCATCAAGGAATGCATGATAAATACCTAAAAAATAGATCGAATACAACAGTAAATGTTATATTGCAAGAAAAAATTACCATCATACTCGTAAAAATATGCTGGACCCCGTAAATAAATGAACCCAGGAGTCCAATATTATGGCCGGGTTACGAGTAAACCACTAATTGCATACGAACAAGCCGTTTTGCAAATTAAAAGCATTTAAGAAAAGCATTAGTAATGTTTCTGTAGTGTTCTTACGAAATTTGCACAAACGTAATTTGCAGTAAAAATTAACTGACGCCACAAAATAGCAAACCGCAAATTTTGACGATGTTTTACATTTATTTCTTTTTGCTATTAGGAAGCAACCTTTACAACGCTCATGGAAAATTTGGGCTATTCCACTTTTGTGGCATAGATGTTTATATTATATCCGCGTCTTTCCAATCCATCACTTCTTATTTTAAGAAGCTGAATTCGTCCCCAGTGGTGACAAAGCCAGTGGTGATGAATGGGAATAGACGAAAATTAGTGGGAACATTGGAATAGTGCTTACACAGTCTGGGTCTACAATCGGAAGTCGTGGGTTCGATTCCCCCCTTAAGTCTGGTTTGTGGTAAAAGTTTTCAGGTTCATTCAGAGTCCCTACTGATAAGCCCCGCTGTACCACCTGTACCATTAGTCAGTACCATTGATGGTACAAAAGTAAATTCTGCCGCCATAACATCCATAAAACTGTATTCTGGCAACTATTCTAACTTTAATGTGGTAGCCAGTACCTTTAAATTTAAAAGCTTGAAGATCAGAGGAGCATACAGTTTAAGCTATGCTTCATATAGGTATATCTTAATGAAATAGGCCGCAGTGGGCGCCTACCATCAGGTAGACTTCGTACTTGTCTGCCAACTGTAAAAACACACACCCATATTAATTTAATTGAATAAGACAGTACAGATGATAATTTTCTTTATAACAAAATTAACCTCAATCTGGCCTATAGAAACCCAACAGTGGGCAAGGTGATGAACGCGCCTCGCGAGTACTACCCCGTGGGATACGAGAAGAACTATGACGACCATTTCCAGTCGAAGGTTGACCTGCCAGAAACAGACTTCCACTGCGGCGATCAGAAGTACTTCCCGGGACTGTACGGAGACGAAGGCTTGGGATGTATGGTGAGTAACCACTTGTACTTTTTTCTTTCTTTTCTTTCTTGGGATGTATTGTGAGACAACTTCTCTTCTAATCCTATGCCTTTTTTATTAGCTCATCAGTGTATGCTTGGACTATGATTCTGGATTTGGCAAGTCCAGTTATATGGAGCGACTGTCTGCAGTATGATTCGACCTTGAGGTTTTACAGCCAAATTGCTAACTGTACAGGTGTCTTCAGTATCGGACCTACGGTCCAAACCATGGTGATTTGTCAAAAATGAGACACCATTTCCATCTATTGTATGAAAAATAATAAGGCTTTATAGTTCATCTTTCCACGAAATTATGAACATTGCATTGCTGTATTACTCCACAGGAATTAAAAAAACATAAACCTAATTCTTAGGATTTTTTGTGGAATAATTTAAATGGTGCAATATGAATGCCTTGAAAAATATTTATACAATTCACATTAATGAGTCACTTCACCACAATTAGCCCGGTGACTATATTTTCTAATGGTTATTACAAATGTCTCATTATAAAGAATAGTGAATCCCACGTATATTTTTTCGTAATTAGTACTATAGACAGCCTTGAGCTATTTACAAAATTACCATGCCACGGTCGATAGGTAAAAAACAAGTAAAAAATTAAAAATCCCAGTTAAAACCTTAGATTTTGTATCTATTGTAAATTTTCAAAAAAGGCAGCATCTGAAAAATACCCCTCTGAACAGCAAAAAAACTTTATCACAAAAGCACTTGGCACTAATAATTCTAAACCAAATTATTATCCTAACATTCTCCTATTATAACAACTAGTCAATTAAATTTTAGCTCACACCAAGCTCAAATTTTATTAGCTTCGAGTGTAGCTGAATGTCAGATTCCGTTTAAATTTAATTATATAAACCCAAACACAATTTTGAAAACGTTCAAAGAACTGAACATGAAAAAAACCGAAGACTTATGGGGCATCTCTACTGATATAATGAAAACAGTAATTGATGTTATTTCACCCCATTTAGCATGCATTTTTAACAAATGCATTGATGAAAGTCAATTTCCCAATTTGATGAAATACAGTAAAATAATACCTTTATTTAAATCGGGCAATAAAAGTGACCCATCCAACTTCAGGCCAATTTCTATTTTACCATCTTTAAGTAAAATTTTTGAAAAAATTATATTTAATCAATTACTTGAACATTTCAACATCAATAATTTACTTCATAAAAAGCAATATGGTTTTACTAAGAACAAAAGTACAACCGATGCGGGAATTGAACTTATTAAACATATACTTGATTCTTGGGAAGGTAAACAGAACGCAATAGGTATTTTTTGTGATTTATCAAAGGCATTTGATTGTGTTGACCATACAATATTACTTAATAAATTAAAACATTACGGTGTCTCCAACGCTGCCATGAAACTAATTGAATCGTATCTCACTGACAGGATACAAAGAGTCAATATCAACAATATTAATTCGTGTGGTGCTAAACTGAAAATGGGCGTGCCACAAGGCTCTATACTGGGCCCTTTGCTATTTTTGATTTATATAAACGATCTACCATACTACACCGGGGACCTCTGTGATAAAGTTCTGTTTGCTGATGATACTTCTTTGATATTTAAAACAGATAGAAATGAAAAAACATTTGACAAGGTGAACAGGGCTCTGTCGCGAGTGTCACAATGGTTTAACACAAACAACTTATTACTAAATGCAAAGAAAACAAAATGTGTTAAATTTATGATGCCTAATGTAAAACAGATGGATACATTCATTACTATGAATGATGAGCAATTAGAAATAGTTAATGATACTTTGTTTTTAGGAATTAATATTGATTCCAAACTTCAATGGGGTCCTCATATTACTGCATTAGCAGCAACACTGATGTTGAAACGGCGAGATTGGTTTATTTTAGTTATTTTCATAGTGTCATGTCATATGGTCTACTGTTGTGGGGCTCTATTCGTGCAATCTACAACCTTAGACCTCGTGACTCGCTCAGAGATCTATTTACACAAATTAACATTTTAACCGTTCCTTCACAATACATTTTTGATTGTTTAATGTATGTTCGGAAGAATTACAATAATTTTCTAAAAAAATCCGACTGTCACAAATTCAACACAAGGAATAAGCACAGACTTGCCGTTCCTAATGTCAGGCTTCATAAAACAGGAAAGTCATTTGTTGGACTGAGCATTAAACTATTTAACAAAATACCACAACGTCTTGTAGAATTACCTTTAAATAAATTTAAAGTCATAATTAAAGATTACCTTATGAGGAAAGGTTACTACAAAGTAGAAGATTACTTAAATGACAAGACTCTGTGGACATGAAACACATTTGCTTCTCTGCACATCTACTCTTATACTTATTTATTGTACTTATTATATTATTATTAAGTTGAAATTATATTGTTATTAAGTTGACATTATATTATTATTATGTTAATATTGTACAACACTAAATGATTTAAAAAAGGCTATCATAGTTGACTGTTGAGTTTCTTGCGGCACTTCTTCTCAACAGCAAGCCATTCATTCACGTCGAAGTGCTGGTAGGAAAAAAAGTTTATGACGTGCAAAAGAATTTCTTGGTAAATCAAATTGCAAAATAAATACTTTGACTTTGACTTTGACTTTGACTTCTCGACTATCCCTTAGGACATCTAGGTACATAATGTACTTAAGTATTGTATATCCCAGGTGTGATAAATAGTTTTTTCAACTCTTGCTCCGTATCACTGCGGGGGAGGGGGAAGATTTTTATGATACATATGGATGAACGACCAGCACACGACACAAAATTGTCACACCAGCCAGTATGTGACCTTTACATTTTTCTAACCAAAAAATACCAACTTGCCTTCAGGTGTTCCACGTCTGCGCGCTCACGGACGACGGCCTAGTCATGAAGTCGTTCCTCTGCCCCGAGTCCACGCTCTTCGACCAGACCATCCTCAAGTGCAACTGGTGGTTCTACGTAGACTGCAAGAGCACGCGCAAGCTGTACGACACCAACATCCCCGTGTCCAAGAGCTACCAGCTCATGAAGGCGCTCACTTTCTTCTCTTCGTACAAGAAGGAGATGGAGGATGGTGAGATTTTACTTTTTATAATATATTTAACGCCTCGATAGTCTTGTTGGTTAAGTACCAGGCCCTCGGAGCACTGAGTAAAATAAAAAAAAAAAAAATGTCGGATGCTTCGAACACAGTTCGGGCTTACGATCATCAGTCCACATTTGGCAAAAGCTTGGAAACATTAGTCTTGCAGCTCCAATGTTAGAAACTTTTGCCTTGCAGTGGGACATCAAACACTTTTCCCGCTCAGGTGGGACAGGCAGGTGGGATTAGCATTAAAAGTGGCATACATTTTTGTTCCCCTTATCCCAAATGACTGGAAATAATTATTTCCATTATAATGGAATCAAGTACAGTTAATAAAGGAATATTTTTTATATTACAGGTCGCCCTACAAACCCTGAAGACTCCCAAGGCATCAAAGACGCTATAACAATTCTAGAAAACCAAAATCAAGACAAAACAAGTTCAGAGCAGCCAAACAACGGACCCAATGGAATTCAAGTAGTCACTCCACTGCCAATCATTGATGAAAGAAATAACCACAAGGTTGAGACCCAAAACTCACCAGTTTACAGAGCAACAAGGAATCACAATAGCCAAAACGGTACAAGAAGAAATGCGCCCAAATCAAACTCTCAAGAATCTAGTGCAGAATATAGACTTGTAACCGTCAACGCTGATATGAATGTAGATAAAACTCAAAAAGCATCTGAAGAGAGGACAAGAACATCTGCTGAATCATCAGAGAGGAAACATAGAAGAAGAATGACACTAAAGAATACTCCTGTTTCTTCTAGCACTACTACTACATCGACCACTACAACGACAACGACGCCTAAACCTACACAAGCACCAATAGTTGAAGTTATAAAACAAGAGATTCAACCAATACAATCCTTCTCCGGGCCAGATATCAAACAACAAAAACTAACAGACGAACTTGAATCTTCATTCCAAGTGAGTTCTGCGTTTCGAGTCGATGCAGAGAATTCTCCACCTGTGAAAAGATTCTACAGATCAAGTGCAGAAAAAGATAGTAAAGAAGACAAAGAAGTGGCTTTTGTAAATAATGAAAAAGTCCAGATTATAAGACCGACGTCAATGGCTAGGCTTGTAGGAGACTTCCAAACTCCTACTGCAGTTATAGCCAAGCTTGATGAGGCTATCTTAGGAATACCCTATAGTCCTAGATTTAAGAAATCCACAGTCACGATCGTTACTCCCCAAAACTATGAAAACTATCAAATCCCCAAAGACCAAACATAGCCTGAACATTTCTCTTAGTCAATAATTAAATTTAAGTGTCATATAAAACCTCTTGTTAACTTATTTATTTCTAAACAGATGCGTAATAGGAGACTTACGTGTTCGCTCAATGTTATTAATTTTAGTCTAGTGGAATCAGTCAAGTGATATTACGGTGTATGTTTTAGTTTTGTAGAAATAAAAATTGTTTCCTAATTTTCAGAAATTTCATTTATGACATCAAAACACATAATTTACAACACATTTAACGGACATTGATAGTCACTGTCTCCTCTTAGTTATTGATGGAGGAAATGTTCACAAACCGGTAGTTGTACGGTGGTGAGATTTTTTTTAGCTTCATCAATTATTTGCCCCCTTTCTTAGACTTCATAAAGCAATGGAGGAATTTCTCACAAAGTAGCGGTCCAATGACGATAAAACCGGCTGCCGTTAGTGCTGTACACAGACTCATACAAATCATCTTCGATTCTTATGTCTTAGCTGTTTTGATTTCTAAATTTTCATTCTCCGCAATTGGCGGGAACGCAACAAGCTTCCTCACTCTCACTCTTTTCTGAAAGCACAGTGCGGGCTAGGGTGACACAGATGAAGATTGCCGCCGCTCCCAGAACACCAATTACCGATAAGTAAACCATGCGTTCATCGTCTATGAAATCTGAAACAAAAACGGTTATAGTAGTAAAATCAACAATATCAAAAAGTAAACAAGAAATAAAAACATGATCTGAGCTTAGCTGTTCAAAATTAAAATAGTTACTAAATAATAAGTTCGGTAAACACAAATTTAAATTAGATGAAGGTTCTAAAATGTATAAAATAAAACCTCAAATATATGAAAATGCTATTTATTACCAGTTTCGAACATGTGTATGTAAATTATCGGTTTTTGTTAAAACAGCGCACCCACTTTTCACATAACATGGGTCCTCCAGCTATTAGAGCAACGGCAGCGATAGCAGTAAGAAAAGTCATACAAACCATTTTGAATAATATCACTTACAAATCAATAAAAAATATTGGAATAGTTTCATGAATTTAAAGTTTCAAAAATGAATTACTATTCATAATGATAGAAGATAAAAATGATAGCAAATTATAAAGTATATAAATAGAGGCAATGTTCAAATTATAAAATTATACGAAAAGATTAGTAAGGTATTCCACAGTCTGGACAAATAGGCACAGGCGGGCAAGAACACTTTCGCTGTAGTAGCCTTTGGGCGCAGAATGGTACACAAATTACTAATGTTGCCGCACTGATTAAACTCAGCAGGGATATACAAATCATATGATGCAGTTGAACCTGAAACAAAAGAAACAAGTAATAAAGAAAAGGTACAAAAACAAAAAAATATGATCAAATATAATCTATTTGGTCAACTTAACGTGATAGAAGTCATCTTCAGCCATCAGACACTTAAAATTTTGAGGTCAAAAGAAGCTAGACGAAGGGACTAAGTAAACTAAAAATAAAACTCCGAATCGGCTTAACTTTAATTGTATTTTGAAGCCTAAAAAAATTCCAGTAAAATATCTTACAGTAAGTATTCCTGTCTTCTAAACTTGGTCTCTAGTCCTCATTTTTCTTCTTCTGTTTATTTTTCTTCCCTTTCTTTCCTTTTTCGTCTTTCTGTTTTTGCTTCCTCAAGCAGCCAATCAATCTCTCACATATTAATGGACCACAGATAATAACTCCCAATATTGCAATAGCAGAACCAAAGCTCATGCAAATCATTTTGAAGCCTTTTTAGAGTATATTGCATCAACTCTCCATAATTTAAACTTCTTCGCAAATATATAAATTAATTAAGTAGGAAAGCGCGTAATCTGGACAAATTGGTAAATATGGGCTTACAGCCTCGGTGTGGAAGTTGAAATGAAGAAATACGGCACCAGTGTAAATGGCAAGTGGCACAACATAGGGTCTGAAACAAAAACCGAAGTAGAATTGGAAGGAGATAACTGAACCAAATTTAACAATGAAATTATTAAAATAAAGGGCTTATCTTTTGGGTATGACGGAAAATTTTACTTTTGACACTGACGTAACGACTGTTGCACTATATCATTCATAATACCGAACGGAAACTATAATTTTTTTGCTCGTTTTACCAGAGAATGTAACGTAACATTTTGTAAAACAATCTAAATTTGTTTGTAATTTTACTAGCAAATATGACATGGTTACCAACATTGACTCCGCAACTCCTATTTGTCCAGATTTCGTGCTTGGGTATACTTAATTTAAACGCCGAAAGATAATCCTGAGATCAAGATTATCCTAGCGCAATTCCACAATAATTTAACACTCATATTGTTTTTACAAAAAATATTAAGTTTTCTTTTACATCGACAGGCACCAACAATTTTATCTTTCTTCTAAATTTGAAATCCTGTCACACTTTGTCAACACTGCTACAAAGGTCAATTATGAAAAAGATTGGATTTATCTTGTCTTTTAATTAAACAAACTACCACAAACTACGGTAGGTAGATTGTGAGCGCGAGAAAACCTGCACACTTCCAAAAAATCCAACTAAAGCTGAAGAGGTCAGATAGCAATCGCTCCAATAAATCGACTTGCATTGTCCTGGATCATGATAGCGTACCCTGAATAATTAAGGGTAAAACGAAAGATTTTCCCGTATTTAATAAAATGCAATGTCGACGATGTTCGAGATGGTGTTTTCCCGTAAATTCGTTCCCCAGACAACCGTAGAGCGTTTTGGTTTAATGGTTTACAGCATTATATAAACATAACTGAACTGAAGAACATTACATCTATTCTATGGTAGGTACGAACATTCTCAAAAAGATCAACCTTTCAAATAAATAGCAATTTGGTTTGTTAGTTACACTCCACAACTTTGCTTAGGCGTTCGAAAAACTTTGCTTGTCGCTACATACATACCTACCATGAAAAAATTTATCTTCATAAAAGATTTTTTATACCTAACACACTTCAATTGCACGCAGACTATTTGAAGACCTGCATTGAGGAATTGATTTATCTGTATCATATTTAAATGTAAACTGTAATAAATATGTTAAATGATTTAAAAACGACTGTAATATAAAATGTTTATTAAAAGCTTTACACAACAAAACAACAATAATTGTATATCATTCTTGAGACTTTTTAGGACAGCAGGGACTCTTGCAGGTGTTTAACGGCGTTGAGGCTCCTTTGTCCTTTTGACACTTCTTGAAGGGCCAGTACGTGTCTAATACGATCGGGGCACACGATATACATCCAACTGCGATGAGAGTCGTCAGGCATGTCATACAAATTATCATATCGGTACGGGATTTTCTACTTCTTGAGACACTTGACGAATTTTTGTAGTTCAAATTGCCTGTAGCAGACAGGAACACACGCCAGTAGCGTAGCAGATGCGATCAAGGCGTATAAGGAGAGGCAAATCATTTTTCACAAGGCTAGCCTTCTGCAGCCACCTTGCAACTATGTATGGTCTTCTTTAGAAAGCAGCTAAGCTGCTTTCTGAATTATCTGAAAATAAGAGTAAAGACTTAGGCTGTTGCTGCCAGACTGTAGGCTCACAACCATAAAAGCCTTATCATGACTTCGATTTACCATTGACTCGACGATACCAAATGTTTATAATATGTAGAATAGAAAGGCTATTTCCAACTAACACTAGAAAGGAAAAGTAAACAAATGATTTGTTTCTATTTAAATCTAATCTAAATAACGGTATCTCATGTACTTAGGTTGAGTCGATTATTTGCTTTTACTAGTCAATGTAAGGTAAGCACATTAGCCATAAGTCAGGTAAGCTTTAAATCAGACCTTTTTATACTCGTACTTTAAAGTATTATTAAATTAAATACCATTTTAGGAATACATTTAGGAGAATATAGCTTCATTTCTATAAGTAGTATCTTTGCGATAAGATTTCAGATTGGAATAAGAAGGAAGAAGAGGACTAACCTGTCAAACAGATGATTCTTTGGGACAAAATATCAGTCCTATGCACTTTCTTTACGAGGCTTGCCCCAGTGCCTCTCACTTCGAAAGAAAGCTACACGGACGTTGCACGTCATTTATAATTTCAGAAATGCTTCTCAGTTTTCTAACCTCATGTTTTTTTGCACTAATTAAATACTTGGAAAGATTTTGCAACTATGACTGACACTGTCATTATTTGAATGAATTATTCTTTTTGCCTAACTAAAATTCTGTTTGCCAGTGACATTCATTTTAATTGGGAAAATTTTGGAAAAATGTTCAACGTTGAAAACCAAGGTTGTAACAAATTAAATAAAAGAGTAATTTAATAAGTACTGAATATTTCACTTTTGTATCAGATCCTCAAAAAGTTTCTATTCAAAACCTTGACAATGTTTATGATCAGCTGAGCATGACAGAAAATCTTTTCTAATTTAGAACTATCAGTGTCAACCTGACAAACAGGCTGATCGTGATTTGTTTGTGTCGATCCTGAGCAAAATTTTTTTATCCACCATTCTATAAAAGTTTAACCTATGTAGTTTTTTAGGGTCTTGTAGGCAATTGTTGTTGCCAATAGTTACGATTTAGGTTGGACAAAGTGGGATATAAATGAGACTATTGATTTTGGTGTTGCTGACGTTGGGGGGTGTGAGTGTGTGGGGTTTCCCGGAGAGGAGGTCAGCGGAGAAGCTGCAGTTACCGCAGTTGTCGGTGGAGAAGAAAGAGACGAAAGTGCGGGAGACGCAGCGGGACTGCAAGGGGAAGTGCGCGACGAGTATAGCGCAAAAGGCGGCAGCGGAAGCTAAGGCTGCGCAGGCTGCTCAAAACGCTGCCGGTGCGCAGGCGGCGCATATGGTAAGATTTAGATCATTCTATATTTTCATAAATGATGGCACTGTTGAAAGTATAAATGCTATATTTTTCAATCATAGTCTTAAGTCTTAAAACGTAAGTTGTAATGTACGGCGATTTAAGAACGCTTGAGTTAGAAGCTTACCTGAAAGTGGCAACAGTAGTTGGTTGCGTTTTTTATTTATAGTTACAATAATTATGTTTCAGTGGTAATGAACTGGAAGCAGTAAAGACGGTGTTAATAAGAAGGAACCAATTAAAAATGTTGTTCTTGCTGCTTATTTAATTTCGAACATTTAGCTCCTACATGAACTTTATAGCAATGATTTGATTCGTGATGCTTTATCTTATTTGTTTAACCAGTGAATTAGTGGCCAACATTTTACATAAACCCAAACCAACGCCGTCAACAGAATATACCTTATGTGCATAAATGATAATGCATCAATGTTTGACATTGACAATTTAAAGGCAATGGCATTTGAACAGACTTCCCCCCGGCCAGAGGCGGATTAAACGTTGAGAGCGCCATAGGCAAACATCTCATCAGCGCCCCTATATTAAAAATAACTCGTACCTACTATTGTTTGACCGGAACCGATGTACCTTAAGAAAACGCGGTGAGATGGAGGCCAAGGAAAAAAGAGCATGAGTTTACATGAGATCGATATTGTTGGACAGATTTTAAGAATTCGATTTACAATATTTTAAAGCTTTAAGGTACGACTGGCAAACCCGAAAATTATAAACACGATAAAAAATTAATTAAATCAGTGTATCAAATATAATAATATCATTTATATAATAAACTAACTTTAAATCTTTAATATATTATAGTTACTTAATTCGAGCGATTACTTGAGCGAAACAAAGGCTCTAAAGTGTTTGCCAGAGACCTGTCTCTTGGAGAGCTTGCTGACGAAGTTGAAGACAGAGGACGGTAGAGTAGTCACGTCACTCCATGAGCTTTTGGCCGAGATTGAAAACTTTTATGGGCAGCTTTATTTGACGACACGAACACCTGTCACTGAGGCCACAGATCGTAGAGACAAATTGACCCGACACTACACTGAATAAAAACAAGTCGTCAGCCTTTACGAAATCAGTGTAGCTCTAAAACAGCTTAAAAACAACAAGGCGGCGGGGGATGACGGAGTTACAGCGGAGCTTCTAAAGGCAGGAGGTCGACCGGTCCTGAAAGCTCTCCAGAGGTTGTTCGACTCCGTTATTCTCGAGGGCAAAACGCCAACAGCATGGCACAGGGGGGCGTGGTGAAGCTGTTCTTCAAAAGGGCGATAGGACGCAGCTGAAGAACTACAGACCCACCACGCTACTGCGTCATGTTTACAAGCTGTTTTCTAGAGTTCTAACGAATCGTCTCGTACGTAGGTTTGATGACTTCCAGCCTTCCGAACAAGCTGGATTCCGTAAAGGCTTTAGTACCATAGACCACATGCACACGCTGCGGCAGATTAAATAAAAGTCCGAAGAAATAATCTCCCATTATGCTTAGCGTTTGTGAATTATGAAAAGCCTTTGATTCTGTCCAGACATGGGCCGTGCTTCGGTCACTCCAAAGGTGCCAAATAGACTACCGATACATACAAGTGTTGCAGTCGCTGTACGAAAACGCCACCATGTCAGTCCGCTTCCAGGACCAGAAGACAAAACCCATTCGGTTCCAGCGGGGTGTAAGACAGGGCGATGTTATATCGCCGAAACTGTTCACTACATACTCTGTTGGAGGACGTGTTTAAGCTTCTGGACTGAAGAGAACTTGGGATCAATATAAACGGCGAGTACATGACGCACCTTCGCTTTGCGGGTGATATTGTAGTCATGGCTGAGTCCTTAGAAGTACCTAGGCAAATGATCTCAGTAGAGTGTCTCAACAAGTGGGTCTTAAAATGAACATGGAAAAGACGAAAATCATGTCGAACTCCCATGTCGTACCCACACTCCTATGATAGTTGGGGACTCAACATGTGTAGATAAGTACCATACTGGGACAAAAAGTCCAACTTGGTAAGTCCAACTTCCAGAAAGAGGTCGATCGACGAATCCAACTCGGCTGGGCAGCGTTTGGGAAGCTACGCAGCGTTTTCTCGGCCCGACTACCGCAGTGCCTCAAGACGAAAGTCTTTGATACGTGTGTGTTGCCAGTGATGACTTACGGAACGTAAACGTGGCCACTTACAATGTGCTGCATAAAAATGCTCAAAATCGCGCAAAGGGCAATGGAGAGGGCTATGCTTGGAGCCTACCTACGTGATCGCATCAGAAATGATGAGATCCGCAGAAAGACCAAGGTCACCGACATTGCCCGAAGAATTGCAAGCCTTAAGTGGCAGGGACACATTGCAAGGAGGTCTGATGGCCGTTGGGGCGGAAAGGTCCTCGAGTGGCCACGTACCGGGAAACGCAGCTGTGGTAGGCCTCCCACAAGGTGAACCGATTAATCCATAAAGATCGCCGAAATCCACTGGATGCGGGTGGCGCAGGACCGATCGGTTTGGAGATCCTCGGGGAGGCCTATGTCCAGCTGTGGACGTCGTTTGGCTGAAATGATGATGATGACTTAGGTACTCGTAATTCGACCTCGATAGTATTAATATTGATAGTGGTCTAGGTGTCTGCCGTAAGCGCAAAAGATCCCGGATTTCTTTCTCGGTCGGGCAAATTTGGGAAACGAACGATGTCGTGAATAAAAAAATTTTGGCGCATTC
Organism: Mecyna flavalis; assembly: GCA_949319885.1. Classification (NCBI taxonomy): domain Eukaryota; kingdom Metazoa; phylum Arthropoda; class Insecta; order Lepidoptera; family Crambidae; genus Mecyna; species Mecyna flavalis. Next base: position 13,396,658 of record OX439413.1, read on the forward strand.
GTTCGCGCCGGACCGCTTAGCTTCCGCCCCCGCACCACACTCTCGTCCCCGCAATTTTAGAAGCAGGAACGTCCGATACTCACAGTCGACGCCGCGACGCGACGAACATTGCAGTCGTATCTTTCTAACTTCAATCATAGATCATGTACCATCGACGAGGTTGTTTGTAGGCGTAAGTTTTAGCCAATCCCAATCGTGAAATTCATCTTTTTGTAAGCAAAAATAATAGTTTTCATTGTCTAAGTAGGTGGTTCACTTACTGGCGCAATTAATTTAATGCAATATTGTATATTTTTTCTTTATTTTACAATTCTGCCGCCCCTTTGTACCGTCGCGCCCCTAGGCACATGCCTACTTTGCCTTTAGGATAATCCGCCTCTGCCCCCGGCAACGAATAGTACCTATTATAATAAATAAATAAATAAATATCTCTGGACATTATTCACACAGCGCCATCTAGCCCCAATTTAAGCATTAGCTTGTGTTATGGGTGCTAGACAACGGATATCTTGGCGGGTGCGTGCTGGGCCCATAACCTCTTGGAGGGTTATAAAAATAAGACCAGGAGGAGGGTTGTCACTATTTAATCACTCTCATATATTTATTACATAGGTATCTATTCGACTGTTCACCACTGAAGCTGACTATTGAATCCGTCACCGTTGATGTGCAGGTAGACAGATTGTCAAACATAAACTTTTCTGTATTCAAAACTTAGTGTTGTGTGCCAGTGCCGACCTTCCACTATGAAGGTCGCATGCCACCCTCAACACACCCCCTCAATCTGTCTGCTGCACTTCCACATGCTCACAATTTTCACACAGCAATAAATAAATATAAAATGTTCCTAACCATCTAACTTACACCGCATAAATTTAGAGTTGCCTTCCAAAAATTAAATATACTTCACAAATACCTGTTGGTAACAATTACATATTACATTACCCTATCTCTACCTCTTAGCATAACCTCGACACATTAAAGAAACTTTCTACCTCTCGAAACTTTAATTCTCATAAACCTTCAACTAAATCCTTAACTTCTTCCCCTCATTATAAACCTTCAGCTAACTTCAATAATCTCCTACTCGAACTACCTTATTACACACCTTCAACTAACTTTAAAGTTTAACTCCTACTCGACCTACCTAATTACAAAACTTCAAATAAATCTTCAACTCCTACTCGAACTTCCCGTTAAATCCTCCTAACTTCTTTATTATTCTCTAACTCTAATTCGAACTTCAAATTATAAAAACTCATACTTCTCACTCAATCATCTCACTCACACACACCTAACATGGAAAAACACAAGAATAAATCAATAAATATAAACTAAAATTAAATTACAATAAACTATAAACTTTATAAAAGTAAACTCAAATAGAAAACAGTTATTCATAGTCAGGTATTCAGTTATAGGTTTGTATTCAGTTATAGGTTTTGAAACTAAATGCTTTTAACTCTTTAATGATTCATTTACAAACTATCCATCGAACCCGCGACCTTTCTACTTCTTCTTTCTTTCTTCTATCTTTATTCTTTCTTTCTTTCTTTCTTTTATTATCTTTCTACTTCTTCAAAATAATGCTGTTTTGTTGATTGCTCTGGTATTTAATATTGATTGTCAGGCTGTTGACGTTGTCAGACTGGCTCTCCTAGTAAAAGCCCACTGATGCCTCTTCTATTAAAAGGCGCAGACGCATTGATCATCTTTGTGATCGCATTAAAAATCTTTTCACAGACAAAACGAAACGAGACGCATTGATGGTCACTGTGATCTTTAATGAGCCTATTTGTATTTCAAAACTTCTAATACTCCAATGATTCCCGTTCAGGTAAAGACCCAGTTAGCCGAGAAGGCTCTCCAAGCAGCGAAGGCAGCTGAGGCGGCGCTCGCGGGGAAGCAGGCGGTGGTGGAGCAGCTCCAACAGGAGGTGAAGGAGGCAGAAGCGGTGGTGGCTGAGAACACGGCGGCAGTGCATCAGCAGCAGAGCACCGTCAATGCGGCCGTGGCGGCTGCGCAACAGGCTACTGCGCAGGTATCACATCCTCATCTGTATCTTAAGGCGAATGACCCACTGCACTGTGCTTCGTCGCGGATCACGCGGCCGTTTTTAGAGTTTGGTCCTAGGCTCGTTTTCTATTAATTGAGGTACTTGAATACAATGTTATAATCTACACTCGGCAACGGAACGCGGTGCAGTGGGATGATCGCCTAGGTAGAAAAAAAAAAGGTAGTGTCCCAATGCTATTTTAATTCACGTAGACTTTTTATGATTCTTTTTCCGAACGTTTGTCTTGGTGTAGTCAGGTTCCCAAATATTCCAGAATTTGACAAGTCCAGTTATAGAGTTTTTGTTCTTACTGAAAGACATGTCAGACTTTTTATTTATTTTACTAACTTATTTAAGCTTGTGCAGGTCGTTGTTGTAAATGTCGTCTGATTAGTAAGTGTTTTTTAAAGAAATAGTCAATGGCAGTTACAACTGCAGCAGTTACTAGCAGCTAGTTTACTAAAAAATCTGTTGACTTGAGGTTTATGCTTGTAATTAACAAAAAAGTTTAAAATTTGATAATACCTACTTTCACTGCCTTGTCTACATGCAAATAGTTTCACTTATTAAAACTACTCGTATCTTCAACAATTTCTACCGCACCCCGGTAGTCCCAAGAAAACAGAGAATCAAAGTTTTACGAAGTTGTCAATGGCCTCGGTTACTACCATTATTGATACTGATTTTCCAAATTTAATTGGTAGTAATTGTTGAAGAGCCTGTTTGATTTCGAAAGCACTTCGTAAAGCGTTGTTTTCTCTTTTTTCAAGGATTAACGGGAGTTGAAGATTGAAGTTAAGTTGAAGAGGAGCCAAAATGATTTGTATGTCATTGTACACGTTCATATTGGCGGCTGGAGTGCTTGCTTGCGCTCCCGTCTGTATGAAACAATTGTCTGGAAAATTATCGTGTTTTTGTGGTGGAGGGAAAAAGAAATAAAATAATAGAATGGTGGATAAAAGTGTACTGTAAACGTTTATCATTTTTTAATAAATTTTCTGTTTTTAAAATGTTTCTATTTATTTTTGATTGTTTATGTTTTGGTAATGTAAAATTGAGTACTGAACCTTTACTATTGCAACTAATAACAATTTTACAGGAAATAACTGCGTATAATACCTATGTTTTAAATAAGTGTATAAAATAATTTTATTATTTTTGTGACTTATGTTTGATGTACGACGAGACATTGTAGGTACAGTAGGTCAAATTCCTACGATCAATTTTCAACTTTATGTCTATCGCATAAATTAATTTTAATAGACTTTTTAATTAATTTAAGAAAAGTTTACTTCTTTTAAATAAACATTGCAATGCAAATAGGGTTCTCATGAGTACTACCTACGTGTAAACCTGTCCTTCCAATCCGACCAACTAAACGGACCAACTGGTTGTGCGGTTTGGAACCCGATGAAAGGTTTTATTCCAATCCAACCAACTAGTTGATCATTTATTTTATTTTGAGAAATATTATTCCAAACGAACCGACTTTTTTCTTTCTCAAGGATACAACTTCTTAGTCTGTCCCCATCCACATAAAGCGGATACTGGTATGGTACCAGGGCAACATGACCTTATTGGAGATGTATTTTATTTTGCCATGCAATTTTTCATCAAGGTTTATCACACTGCAGCTTTTAAAATCTTTTTTTTCTTCTATACGCTTGGTTCGTCATAATAATCAACTCGTAAAAAAAAGCTTGGCGAAGTATTACATCTCCAATAAGGTCATGTTGCCCTAGGACATTTGTAAATTATTCTCTTAAGGACGAAAGGGAATGAACCAAAATTCTCTTTATCCACCACGGGTGGCCATTGTCACAATTTTTGAAATTTAGTTTCGATGTCTACCCCCGGGGTACAGTGGGACAACAAAAAAGCTGTATCGTTGAGAAAGAAAAATAGTTGATCCGTTTTAAGTTGTATGGATGGGAATAAATTTGAATTTAAAAAAAAATCCAATCAGACCAACTGAAAAGTTGTACCATTGGGAAAGAAAAATAGTTGATCCGTTTCAGTTGGTCGGTTTAGTTGGTCGGATTGGAAGGACAGGTGTAAACTTCAACTCATTCATTTACATTTAGTGAGCAAAATCCAGTAAGCACTTACCCACACTCATAACTACTACTAACATCACCATACGATCCACAGCACAAGCTAATGATGCAAGCGACCGCCCTCGCGGCGCAACTCGAGAAGTCCGCCCACTGCGTGCTCGAGAAGACCAAGTTCGGCCTCCAAGAGAAGTGCCACAACCTCTCCGAGGCCCGAGCAAGACTCGCTCACTTACAACACAAGCTGCAGTGCGCCTGCGCAGAATGTTCAGCTACTAAACAAGCGGCGCACTGCGCTTGCGAAGCGGCCAGAGCGGCCTGCGGGAACGCGAGGAGGAAGAAACACGCTGAGTTGAAGGAAATAGCTAAGGAAACGAAACGCGGCCGGTGAAAGGGTTAAGTTAAGTAGCTGAAGTTTGTAATTCATGCACGTTCTGCACAACGCTTGGTGGTAAGGCTCGGTTCTGGCTGATTTAAAGGCGGGCAACGCGTCTGCGACCCCAAGAGGGTTTCGGGTGCTTATGGGCGGCGGTGATCACTTACCATCAGGTGACCCACTTGCTCGTTTGCCCCCTATACTATAAAAAAAATGTGTTAAATGGAACCTGTGGGGCACTGTTTTAACTTGATAGAATTTACATTACACTCTCAAAAGTTCAGTTTGACATTTGATATGTGTTACAACTATCGTGGTTATGAGCAATCCTAACTTACACCTATCTCAATAAATCGTGCTATTTTCCTAGAAGTTAACTTCATACAATTTATATTATTTACTATTTACCTGTTTTTCGTATAAGTGCTATCACTAAAGATATGATAACTTTAGGAAATATATTTTCATTTCATCAGCTTTAAGCCGCATGAACAGCAAAGTAAAAGCAACGATGGTTGTATTTGCTACCTTCATTTTACAAGGCAAAGGTAACATTTCTTCTTCACTAGTTGTAGTTAAATTGTGAATCTTTTGCATTGTGACTTAGAATATTGTATTTTGCATTTTTTAGCTACATAATTTCTAGATAATCATTCATTCTAAATCACGATCTCTAAAAGTTACCTGCTTTATTTTGAAAGTCCGCACTATTCATAAACACTGAAACAACTTCGGAGTTCAAGTAGTACATAATTTAAGTTCAAGTCATATAATTGAAGTTCAAGTCTTAAAATTGAAGTTCAAGTCTAAACTACCAAAGCGTTGTGCGGGACGTGGCCCTCAGTTGTATAACACGTGCCTCGGTAAGATCTCGTGTGTTTGTTGTTCAGTAAGCTGGTGTTCACGGATTGACATGTTTTATCACGACAAATGTCGCGTCAGAGTTTTAGATTAAATTGCTTTACTTAGTTTTGTAGTTACATGTGTTAAGATGTGTCATTTAAGCTTTTTGATAGAACTTCGTATAAGCTTCTGATAATATAGTACGATCATGATATTGAGTTTTATTTATTTAATGTATTAGGACACATGAGACCTTTTACTACTCCTATTGGCAAGCCAGATGTAGCGTAGAAAAAGTAAACAATAGAATTTATACATTAGGGATTCAGACTTACCACAGAACAAAGAAAATTTTCTCTCTGAGGTTAGAATGATAACGTCCCTACCTTTGTACCAGAACCGAACGCGCCACTTCTTCACACAGCACACAAGGAAAACGATGCATTCATTGGCTAAAAAACTTCTAACAAAACTAATCCTTCTTATCTTAGTAATAGGGTTAATTTTACGATAATACACAAGCTTGTGTTACCAGCTGTAATAACCATGTATATAATGCATTTCGTCAACTCTTACTTCTACATTTTTCAAATAGGCAAGTAATAACATTTGTGTGCAAACGTTTGAAATACATGTTTCAGTATAAAAATATGCAATACAAACGATGTAAATATGTTAAATCAATTATTTTTAAAGAAATTTTCCGTGCTTGCATCACTGGAATAGTGTAGCGCCTTGTCATTTCACAATTCGATATCGATAGTCAGGTTATTATACTTGTTTAGAATATAATAGTGTTAAGATAGCAAAATTCAGTTTGTTTGTGTAAACTTAAACACTACTGGACCTATTAAGAAAATTCCATCACAATTATTAACGCTTAATTCTTCCCCTAATGTTCCCACGGCCATGCCCACGGTGAAATCCACGTGGAGTCTCTTTTCTTAGATATATTTACATTATATTTTTCTACCTTGTGCTTTCTACAATTAGAATGCTTTATTCCCGGTTGCATTCATTCATTTTGTAATTATATCATAGTTTGTTGAAAAACTGAAACATACAAAACTTTACTGATAGGCTATTTAATTGAACTATTTATATCTTACTCGAAAATTTTATCTTATATTATGATTGAATGTAAGTTGCCACACACCGTACACATTTCACGTACACCAAAAACTTAACAAAAAGGTGCCATCGATAAAACTATCGATAACATGCAAGCACTAAAAGTCAAGCCGAAAATTGCACAGAGTTGCCGATTAAGGCTAAGAATTCACGGCGCGGTTTTTTGTGCAATTTCGGCGACGCCGCGGTTGTCGTGCGGTTACAAACCGTCCACGATATTATGTTGTCTTTTGGTACGTCACGTTGCCAATGTTACTAGTGCAAAATTGCGCCAGATTTCTGTGTCAAGCGATCGCAGAGCGCGCGGTGCGGGTGAAAATAGCATCGTGAAAACTGCTCTTACTTTTTTCATATAAATCAATATTCTTTAGAGGCTGTGACCCCGCAACCGATGCGGGCGTGATTAAAAACCGCGCCAGCTGCGGTAACTTGGCGGGCAACCGCAATTAACCGGCGCGGGCGGGAGGTATAAAAATCGCACCGTGAGTTTTTAGCCTTTGTGTTTAGTGCGAAAATCGTGCAATTGGGCAAAAACTGAGACCAGTTTGACGTAGGATATGATCATTTGATCATATGCGTGGCCGACCGACCCCGCCCACTTTATCATTCTAACCATTTTTCTTTTCTATGAGACTTACAAAAAGTATTTAAACTTCCGGAAATTAAGTTAAAACATGTTTGGGATAAACTTACAATTCCTGTTAATGTTCTCTTATCTATGGGAATATATCTCGTAAAAATACTGTGTACTTTATGATAAAGTTTATCTCTACAAAAAGATAAGGTGGTATATTCGGGCCAGTGGACCGACTAGAACTTCACAGGTTTTATCTAATAATATTATTATTGAACAGATGTTTAAAAAAAAAGAAAATAATTTCCATTCTACAGTAATTTATTCAATAACTTAATAAACATTTCAGTCAACACTTGTCGCTAACCATTTTCAACAATATTGCACAAGTTTCGTAACTAGAGTAATTGATTCGACGGAGAAAGTTGTTTGTTCTTTGTACGTATTGAAATGGTAGATTTGGAAACGAAATCAAAGGCTCTTTACAGATCATCAAATTCTCTCTGCTTTCTTAATTTATTTGTCAACTATACTAAAGGCGTCGTTTAAATTCTGTGGACTAAAGGCCATATTACTGTTCTTATAATTAACGTATGGTGATATTGTAGCTGATACTGTAATGTCAGAGTCTGTATATCTTTGTAGAGGATTGAAGTCATCAGGCCCTGTGTACATGGGAGCACTGGGTTGGAACTTGGGAACGTACCGAGGCGGTGGCTCGGCGTACTGTCCTCCAACCAAAATCTCGTCACCACCGTTCACATTTTTGTTCTCCTGCTCTCTAAGCCGTGGCGACTTCCAGTGTTTATTTATCTTCTTCGTGTCAGAAAAGAACTGCGGCTTTTTCTTTCGATTACTCAAATATGGCGGCTCTTTAAAATGATGGCTTAAACCGTACCCGTCTGAGTAGGGGTTCAAGTTGAAGTCTTCTTCCTCTTGTTGCTGTGGTTGCTCAAACACTTCGTCAGGTTTGACGAATAAAGGTCGTTTTTTGGAGTAAGCAAAGGCGTTGTCTTGGTTCTGTTCTATTTGGTAGTTGTGCCACGAATCCTGACCGAAATTGGTGAAGTCTTGGTTGTCGAAGTGGTTAGGAGTTTCACCGAAATTTGGCGCTGTGGGGTAGTTGTCCAGCACGGGCCCTTTCAAGGGAGCTCCGTACGAATCTACAGGAGGTTCGGCGTAGTTATTCTTTGGTGGCTGGTGTGGTTCATAGTCTGAAGGCGGTTCAGCGAAACCAGCTGGTTCTGGGTTGTAATAGTGAGACGTAACTTTCTTAGGCGGACCATAGACGGGTGGTGAAGGCCTTTTCGGGGGGCCATATCTAGGTTTTGGAACCCTCTTTTTGTGGCTCGGTGGTCCGTATTTGGAACTAAATTGTTTTCTGTGCTTCTTCGTTGGTTTCCTTAACTTCGGTGGGGGTCCGTACTTGGGCCTGGGTGGCCCATACTTTGGTTTTGGTGGGCCGTATCGCTGCCTAGATATTCTGCGATAGATCACCTTGGGCTTGTGGCTGTAAAGTGGTTCAACTGGGAAGTTATCGATGAGTAGCGCCGCGTCTCGTTTGAGCAATTTTCTTGGTCTGCCGACTGTTATTTCTCTTTTCAGTCTGACATCTTCGGCTTTCGTGCATGTTGCTGTTACAGTTATCTGGAAAAAGAAATAGATACTTTTGAGCTATTTTATATCATAAAAATCTCATGCAAAGATTAATAACAAAAAATGGATTGGCAATTAGAACAATATTTAACTACTGTAAAGATAAGTTTTTTTTTTGCGCCATTATTACTTCTAAGTGACTTTTTTATTAATTTTTGTTGCTGCAAAAATGGCTTGTATTGCTTATCTATTCTATAGTCTTTACACAAAATCTTTTCTAGACACAGCACTTGATTTGAAACATACTGTCTCAATATTAAAAGCTTAGTAGTGTATTACAAAAGTAACTTTTCCTTTTTCTCGTGACCTATTGAACAAATCAAATTGATAAAACATTTTTTCTTATTACATTAGAGAAGAAATATTTAAGAACTATCAGATTACGTTATTGTTTTGGTTACAGTTTGTTGTACACTCTTCGTTCTTATTTCAAAACTGCCGCCAAAGTTGATTTCGCGATCGGTTCGGCCAATGGTGATGGTGCAACAAACATTTATCTGTTCCGGTGGTGGTGTCGGATCAGTATTGCCATTTAATATCATTTTTGCACTTTTCAGAGAAATAATAATTTTACTGTCCAAGTGTGCAAAAAGTGATCAAAATGCTAATTTGATATTTTAATATTGTTGTTGTTAATAAAAAAGTAGAATAATAATTAAAACACATTTTTTGTTAAATTCTATTTCTCAATATTTACAATTCACTTTAGATTATCCAATTAAAATTATTTATTTGTAAAAAAAACAATGGCAACACTATCATGCAGCAGTTTTTAAAATTGAAAATGTTACTTAGTTCCAATTTTGGACACCGGGACAGATAAGTTTGTCGCTGTCGCACTATAATTAATTTATTGTAATGTGACGGTAGATGTAAAAAATGTGTTATCCATTTGTCATTACTGTGAGGAAGATTGCTCTAAGTGCTGAAACGTCGGGTTTTATTAAAATGTAGAGAATGAAACGCGTTTATTATCCGTCTAAGTTGTGTTATTAATTACGATTGGCTACCCGGATAGTGCGATGTAAGCTTGGACCGCGGAAAGCACCTTATAATCAAACGCCGAAAAACTTTATTTTTGTGCATTGTTGTCTCCCATTTAAATTGGTAAAAAAAAAACTTATTAATGTTGTGTACGGTTCTGTGGATATTAGTGGATTTGGTAAGTTCCGTGAATTTTGCCAGTTATACACTCGGATGTCACCAAGTAACCTGGACCTATCAGGAGACAAACAGCAGTCATATTCTATCCACAACGTGTGAAAACGTCTATTATCATTGGTAAGTGCTAGCCTAATATAAGTCTTTTGTTGGCAGAACGAAATTCTAATCCAGAGTAATGTCACGGGCTCCTCCGGCAGTATCCTTTCATCTCACGGTTAATGTTACATAAGTGTGTTATGAGAGTGAGGGAATAGGGAGTGCACCTGTGCTTGCGCACTCACTTGTGCACTATAATAATTAATATCCTGCGTAGTTGGCTGATCGTAAGATTGGCCGCCGGAGCCGAAATATCAGCTAGGAGGACATTATTATTATAATATTACATAAAAAAAGCAACAACATTTTTATTAACACTGATATTGCTATATCAACCAATACAAAACTTAATTAAAAATAAAAAATAATGAAATTTCTGGACATTATTTTTATTCTGTTTCTTTCTGCTTGGCCTAAAGGTTGACTGGGAGAGAATGCCATGAGGCATTAAGTCCGCCTTTTGTACTTGATTTGTGCAATGAAGCTTAAATTAGTCCAGTCAACGAAGCCTTAACTTTGCCATTTTAGAGGAAAAGCTGAAACCGGTGCCAAAATTTTTCTTAATGACCCCGTAATAACATACAAAAAATGCAGGGTCGTGAGTCACCGGGGTCATACGAAAAAAAATTGGAAAAGGGTGAAAAAATGACTTTTTCCCAAAAATCTCGTTAACTAAAAGAGATATGAGAAAAAGTTTTAGACAAAAGTTGTAGAGAATTACTTTGTCTACAGGAAAGATTATTATCAATTACGCGTATCGCGCACCGTTTGCTAGAAAATCGAGTACAAAGTGCACATATTGATGTAGAACCAAATTAATAAAAATAAGACGGAAATCTCTTCGGGGATGTCGTAGAATGCATAAAAATAATTTTTAATTGAAAAATTTGTAAAAATTCTATTTAAACGAAAAAAATTGTTTGTGCGAATTTTCGCACTTTGTACGCGATTTCCTAGGAAACGGTGCGCGATACGCGCAAATTGATAAGAACATTTTTTGTAGACAAAGTAATTTTCTACGACTTTTGTCTGAAACTTTTTCTCATTTTTCTGTTAGTTTTCGAGATTTTTAGGAAAAATACATTTTTTCACCCTTTTCCATTTTTTTTTCGTATGACCCCGGTGACTCACGACCCTGCATTTTTTGTATGTTATTACAGAGTCATTAACGAAAATTTTGGCACCGGTTTCAGCTTTTCCTGTAAGATGGCAAAGTTAAGGCTTCGTTGGTTTATTCCGGATAAATAAATAAATAAAAATTATTCAAACAGCGCCTTCAAGCCTCAAATTAAGCATACGAGTATTTTGTGCCATGGGTGCAAGACATCGGACATATTTTTTTTTTTGTAAATAATATATCCAGGTCCACCGTTTTCTCGTGGTCGCTATAAAAGACATGTTCAGTTCATAAACAAAAATGTTCGTATCGTCCGGGGATCAAGCCCGCGACCTAGTGTACATACTTTTTTTCGAATATTAGAATGCTTTTATGCACCATAACCGCAGGCTAGCTAGACCTGCGGCCGTGTGTGGGACTCGAGACTGAAGTGTCCACTACCCACTAAACATTTCCGGTTTCCCCTTCACACCCGTTTGGAACGAGCCGGTGCCAGCCTTGTGGCTATTGACCAGCCCAATCTAGTGTAGGTACCTACTACTAACCGACTCAACAATAACACCAAATTGGTCTTCGGTTAAAAAACAACTTGACTGACTTGACAACAAGATTTTCACAACACATCGATGTTGTTGTTGTTGACAACTTTGATGTGTTGTAAAAATCTTGTGTGATATGGTTCGCTATTGCTCAAGCATCCAATGCATAATTGGAAACGTCTCTTCGCAAAGTTAAATCTAAATCACATTCAATAGTCTCGAGAATTTGTCACATAAAAAATCCATTAACAACTCCAAGTTTGATGTGTGGACTGAAAGAAAACTTGATATGATTTGCTATAGTTTCTGATGCCTCATAGTCTAAGATCCCACTGCTCAATTTTTTGATGAAATAGTTTCTAATGAAAGGAAAGAAATAAATTGTAGTAAAATTAATTGCAGTAATTGCAGTTTTTTTTGTAAGCAACCTGTCGCTTACCCGTTGTATCTTCTTCTACATTTCTTCCTGTTTACGGGCTAGCGTCTAAAGAAATTTACATTTGTATTGAAAATAAGTATCCATTTTTGATTGAAAAAAACATAAAAATTTAAACTCTTGTTGCTAATAGGTAGGTATCTCTTTTAAATGTGACACTCTTTGGGTTGTCGTTTAATAACATTTTATGATTGTATTAATATAAGGTAGGTATCCTTTTTTTAAAGAATTTGGCGAACCAGTTGTAGGTAAGCCAGCCTCCATACGTAAATCTTCATAGCCCTTTATTTCATTAAAAATACAGATGCCATAATCGAGCAGTGGGATCTTAGACTACGCGATAATATGATTTGCCGTGGTATCAGATGCCTCAATAAAATCTAAGATGTGCTCGAGAGTCCATTGCGTGTGCGCAGTTGTTAATTGGCGATGAAAGTATTGTGCCGGCTTCTGGCGTTGGTAGCCGTTGGAGATTTCTTCGTATTTATTATGGTATCGAAGTATTTAATAATGGTTTGTGTCGGTGCGGTAGATGGAAATTAACGCTTCTTTCCGATGGTCGGAAGATGGCGTGTGCTGATTCCTTTCATGATAGTGTCGAGGATAATTATTTTTGTACCATCAATTGTACTAGTCAATGGTACAACTGACCCATAGCGAATTATTTATTTATAGTAGATTCATTAATAGTTTGGACACAAAAATCATTATTTCTTGCAAAAGTTCAGTTTATCCACGAATCCAGCTTGGCCGTGACGGGTTATATATTGGTAAATAACAAAGAAATATATTATATATTCCTGTCATTTCTTTTGACAAGCTGACAGGCATGAATGAATTAACTATTTTGGCCATGACCCTGCCCTAAGCCCCAGAGGTCTTGTCACGACTCACTCGCGGAACATTCGTGTAATAATCACATTTATTTATACCTACTGAACTTTTACTTTTTCTCGTCATTCCTTTGCAGATTTATTTTTATCACTAGCCTTCCGCCTGCGGCTTCATTCATAGACTATACGGATTATTCCCGACTGCCCCTACCAAATCAGCCCCCACTAGGGGCAGACGAAACTTTTTGTTCCGTAGTAGGGGCAGATGGAACTAGATTTAGAACTAGTTTAGGTTGAGGTCATCCCAAAGGAATGTTATATTTTCCGGTGATAAAATATATTTATATAAGAGGGTAACATTTTACTCTCTAGGTACCAAACTATCTATTTAGCAACGTGAAAGATGGACAAACTAAAACACTTATATTTCTGTTATCCCATAGAAAAAAACAATTGTCCCGGAATCAGAAGTATACTATTTCTTTTTCTAAGATCTTATTCAAATTGGTTGAGTGGTTTAGGCGTGCAAGACAGACAGACAATTTCCCTTTTATAATATTAGTAAAAATTTTCAGTTGTACAAGAAACACTGTGTCTAGTATGTAACATAACATTGTTTGTACTTTGTACTGTTCCTGGACATAAACCTGTCTTGTTTTACTATTGTACAATTTACAACCAACCTAAGTTTCGTCATAGATAAATTATTTATGAATGCACGAATAGAATTTACATAGCTCAAAAATTGTAGTGTCACTATGATCTTCTGTAAGCTCATTGAAGTAGAAGATCCACTATGCTCTTTCTTATAATTCTGACATCTCTGACATTATTCACACAGCGCCATCTAGCCCCAAACTAAGCATTAGCTTGTGCTATGGGTGCCAGACAACGGATAAACATTACATAAATACTTTTTTTTTTGTAAATACATACATATTATACATAGAAACACCCAGACCGATACAAACAGACATGTTCATGCACACAAATGTTTGTACCGTGCGGGGATCGAACCCGCGACCTCTGGTGTAATAGCCGACTTCTCGACCATTACACCAAATGGCTCGTCGTAATTTTATTATGGACCATTCTACTGATCATAATACATTTCACCGCATGAGTCTAATTATAATCTGTAATTTTCTAGCATTGAAAGAACTATGATTTCCGATTATTCATCATTTTTCTAATCGAACGTACATCACCTATCCGTTTCTTGGTATAATACTTTCTCCGTATGTTAATAGGGTCCCCTGGGTCATTCCGTCCGTCTCTGTACGAGCATACGAAAGTCGTAAGGCATTTGTTATGTCAACAAAGTCTGTTTCTCTGGAGTATTAAAGAATTGTGTGTGGAATATTCATGAGTTGACAACATCTCGTTGGGTTAGTGGTTAACGACCAGTAATTTCAGAGTCCGAGGATCAATTCCCGAGTCAGACAATATGGTCCAAATTGTTCAAAAATAGCTCTAGATGTTTGCCCTTTATGCCAGTAGTACCATTGACTAGTACCATTGGTGGTACAAGTGATACAACATTGTATCCATTAATGGTCCTAGTGACACGTAGTACCATTTTGGTTTAAACTCGAATTTACTTAATTATATTTTATTTCTTCTCTTCTATGTCTTAATTCAAAAAATGAAAACAGTATCATAATAATCTGATGGATAAAATTATCTCGAACTTATGACGTGTTAGTGTTGAAATTACCCCAAAGCCCTATAAAGGCTTACTATAATGGCTATAAATATATTTCTTAAGGCGTAACATTTAAGTTTTTAACAAACGTTCTTCCTCACAAACTTTCGCTTTCATAAATATTTTTAGGAAGTGTGGAGTGAGGCAGTTTTTTTTTATATTTAGTTCCGATCTAACCGGAATTCAATGCAAACATATTCCGGTTAGGTAAAGAGGGTAAAGATGAATAATTTAAAATACGAATGCGCTAATGCGTTAATAATATTGTGTTACCTCATATCATCTACTAATATAATCTTTAAAAAATATAATGTCACAATTATTCATGTTTTAGATAGTAATGCGCCAATCATAATAAGATTGGGGTTCATTCCCGTTCGTCCAACCAAGTTCGTCCTACCAGTGGGACGAACGGGACTCCTATTTTTTACTTCCCGTTCGTCCCACCATCAAGTCCAGTGAGACGAACGGGAAGTGAAACATTTTTAATTAAAGGTTGAAGTCAGAATACCGCTAGCTGCGGTCGCGCGGGCATCGAACCCGCTTCCTTCCGCTTGCAGTCGCATGTTTAATCAAATCTTTGTGATTTCCTCTTCTATCACGGAAGGGTTAATTTTCCTATGGTTGAATTTGTTTGATCAC
Source organism: Mecyna flavalis (assembly GCA_949319885.1). NCBI lineage: Eukaryota > Metazoa > Arthropoda > Insecta > Lepidoptera > Crambidae > Mecyna > Mecyna flavalis. The sequence goes on from OX439413.1 coordinate 13,411,880, forward strand.
GAGCGGTAGGAGGCACGATTCCGTGGTATTTATATCAATTTCTACACATGTCTATACCGACAACACTTGGTAGGGACAAGTGGACTTGTCTCTACTAGTGGAGACACTGGTAGGGACAAGTGGACCAACCGTAATTATCTTTATTATAATGATTAATAATAGCACAAAACGTTATGTACAAAAATTTAACTCTAAGATATAACTTCAACAAGTGACTATCGTTCACATCACTATCTATTAGAGAAAACACTTTAAATTACTCAATTTATGGACAAAATCTTGAAAATATGCGATACTTAATATTTGTTAAATCATAGTTAATTGCGATTTGTCTTAAGTGTCCGTTAATGGGTATAGGCTGCAGTGACCGCTTATACCATCAAGTGGGATGCGTGCCTGTCTGCCAACTAAAATTGCATAAAAAGCTTACGTACTCCGTTTAAACATTATTATCATTATAGTTATACTAAGAGCCACGAATATTACACTAAAAATTTACCTACTTGAACAAAGTACAATCATTCATTGAATAAACTATTATAGTTTGAAAGGCTACAACAGTAACCAAGACAGACAGTATAACAAGGTTCTGTTTATAACATTAACCGATATTAAAACAATGTCTAAGCACTTTCCTTTGTTCTAACAGACTAACATTTATTACCAAGCTACTTCCACGTCATTTTCTAACATACCGTAGGATGAATATTAGTTTTTTCTCTCGAAGGAATGTACACTGTTTTTACTGTACAATTCCTAACGAGTGTCTTAAACTTCTGTATAGCAATCAGTGGAATATTGCGGTAGTTTATGCGAAAGTATAGTTCAATAGAATTGGTATAATTGCTATAGCAACAGTTAGTCTAAAAACACCGTGGGAATATTAGGACCGAGTGCAAGACAGTTACGTAATCTTTTCTGGTATATATTTACAATGATTTATTGAACTTTGCAAAGTGCGAAGTAATTATGAACAGTTGAGTTCCAGTAATTAAATGATATCGACTTGAGCTAGAGTGCAATTATATCAATTACTGAGTAGTATATCTTGAAAAAGAGCAATAATGTTATGCACATCAGAAACAACGAAGGTATGTTTGTACAACAAATGACCTCTGGCGATAGGACGGTGTCACTACCAAATTATGTTTCTGGGTAGCTTCTTCTATGATGCATCCCAGACGGAGAACCCACTTAACAAGGTATAATAATAATAATAAATATTTCTGGACATTATTCACAAAGCGCCATCTAGCCCCAAACTAAGCATTAGCTTGTGCTATGGGTGCCAGACAACGGATAAACATTACATATATACTTTTTTTGTAAATACATACATATTATACATATAAACACCCAGACCGATACAAGCAGACATGTTCATGCACACAAATGTTTGTACCGTGCGGGGATCGAACCCGCGACCTCTGGTGTAATAGCCGACTTCTCGACCATTACACCAAGAAAAGGTACATAATTATGTACATAGGCAAAAGGGTGCGATACCAAAAAAAAGTCCTATAAAATTTGCTACTAGAGATTTGCCACTGTTACCTAATGACATTGTCTAAAATATTATAATTGCCTCAATTTCGCGACATTATTGTCACAGCCATAGACGTGATACCAACTCGATATCACTTTACATATCACTGTAATTTGTGTCATAAAGCTGCCCATTTGTCATACTTTCGCTCAGTTTCATTTTACAATGCTTCACTGACGGATTACTGATAGGACAATGAGTGCACAATGTCTTAGGATAGGATTACGTAGGATTTTCGAGACACTGATTATTAGAGATGCGCCGAGTAGCACTTTTGCCGAGTAACGAGTACCGAGTTTTACTCGGTTTAATTTTGTTCCAACCGAGTACTCTGCCGAGTAACTCGGTTCAATCAAAATTCTGTTTCAAGCGATTATTTTCGGAGGCCGGTAACGTCTACGGAGCAAAAAGGAATGAATAGGTTATGACCAAAACTTGCAGTCTTGTGTTCCTGCTTCATAATTTACCTATGTTTAAATATAATTTTTCATAAACGTTTTCCTAATTTTTTTGGTTACTAACAATGTCAAAGATTTCCTAAATACCTAATAGTAAATAATTATTGATTAACCCGTTATTTACATTAAATCTGCCAAAATAATATTGCTTTACTTAAACCGAATATAATATGCATTATAACCGAGTTATTCGGCCGAGTACGAGTATTAACAAAGCCGCCGAGTACGCCAAGTACCGAGTATTAACCGAGTACTCGGCCCATCTCTACTTGTTATTAATTAAATTTTAATAGGGACATTGTTTCACTTATAAATAGGATTATGTCAGCAGTTACGATAGGATCTGCGTACCTACTGTCTTTTATAAGCATTTAATTGTGTTGTTACGTTTAAGTAATGTTTGTAAACGGTTTTGTTGATATGATCTCTGTCTGTAATAGGAAGTGAGATTATCTTTGTACATCCGCCAGAATAAGGTTTCTTTGTTTTTATACGTTGGTCTAGCGGTTTAGTAGGTGGTGACCGTAATCTATAGAAATAGAAACTATTTATTAGCATTAAAAGTTGCATTATTATAACTGTAATTTTAAATATTAATCAAAAATTTTGACATAAAAAAAGACTTTACTCTACTATGCCTAAATTGTCGAGTTTCTTGCCGGTTCTTCTTAAATAACAACACTCCGAAAACAGTAGTAAAGTCACTTAGGGGTGAATTGCCCAAGCAAAAAAAAACACGGCTCAGCTGAGAACGGTAGTGCAATGTGCTGATTTTTAATTTTATATATTTTTTTTCAACAAAGTAAGTACTTCTCTACTTTGGCAAAAAAAATCATTGATTTATACCCTCTAATACAACAAAAAAAAAAATACAAAGGGTCATTTTATCATCACGGTGCCTTGTCCCCAACCCCATTCCGCTCATAAAATACCTTCCCCTGCAAATACATGCGTATTAAGGATATAAATCGATTTAGTTATCATTACATTATAAAATGTTCGATCAAATAAAACTATTTTTGTTTGTTTAACTTCTATCTCATGGATTTGACAGGCAGTCAACTTTTGTCCCGAAAAAAGTTATCATTTCAGAGGACAGTAAGTTTTAGTAGAATAGCAACGACAACACTGCGTTATTACGCCCCTCTCACCTTTCCTCACTTCGGATCAGCCCGGCTCAAGCTGTTGGTGCGATCGCACGGGTCCCAGCGTCTTGCGGTTTCCCGCCAAAAAAGTAAGTTTATCATTTCAGTGTTATGGGGACAAAAATATTATCATTTCGGTGATTGTTATAACTCGTGCTAGATTCGTTTGATTTGTTTCAAAATTATGTATTCATTTCGCCGTAAGTACTGTTTTGTTTGAGTAGTGTTAATATTTTTAAATAATTTTATTTCGGAGTTTAATGTAGAAATAACCTCTATTTTATCATCTCGGTGTTATCATTTCGGTGGATTCGGTGGACAGTTATACCAATTACAGTCCACTGAAATGATATTTATCACCGAAATGATAAAACCGTAAAGTTTTAGAGTTCCTTGGGTCAAATATAAAGTAATGGTTTTTCAATGTACTTTGTAATTTTACCTAGAGTGATTATTCGGGTGTATTTGTTGTGTAACAATTATCACATTAAGATATAATATACATAATTATATCTATGTATGTATGTGTTAGTACTAGTGATATTACGAATATTCGAATTCGCATTGGCATATTATCGCAAATTTTTGCATTATCGCGAATGCGAATCATTCGCAAAATCCTGCGAATGTTTTACGAATTTGATGTAATGGCAGAGAAGTCGGCTATTACACCAGAGGTCGCGGGTTCGATCCCCGCACGGTACAAACATTTTGTGTACATGAACATGTCTGTTTGTATCGGTCCGGGTGTTTCTATTATACAGTATGTATTAACAAAAAAAAAAGCATATCCTACTTATATTATAAACGCGAAAGTTTGTAAGTATGGATGGATGTTTGAAAGCTAATAATATGTTTAGTTATGGCTAGAGGACGCTGTGTGAATAATGTTCAGAGATATTTCTTATTTATTTCGTAATGGTATTCAATTAAATAAGTTAAGAAACCGGGGAAGTTAAGTGGGTAGTGGACGCTTTATTCTCGAGTCCCACACACGGCCGCAGGTCTAGCTAGACCCCGACTTGAGAGGTCTCAAGTCGGGGTAGCACCTAGGGAGGGCCACCCGAGAAACAAGGTGACCTGCTATAAAACTTCCTCGCAGAAGGAGGCGGCCGCCTCCCACGCACTCCTGTTGGCGACCATGGCACGAACCATGGTCGCCAACGGGAGGCGTCCACTGCCTAGCGCCGCGATGAGTTTGTGGCGCTCGTGTTGCCAGGCCGGGCGCTCGACGAGTGTGTGCTCGGCCGTGTCGGGTGCGTCGGGTGCGTACAGGTAGTGTCCGAAACTTCCGTGTGCGGACAAAACCTGCGACAGGCGGTAGGTGAGGCAGCCGTGCCGGCGTTCCACCCACTCCCTCTACACTGGACCAATGGCCTCAATCGTCCAGTGGCCGGCACTTGGGGCTTGGAGAGCTTCCGCCCATTTGGCCAGAGCCTCTTCCCTGGCCTGGACACGACCCAGTGCTACCTTCTGCAAGCTGGGTCGTTCCCCCCCCCCCCTCCTCCTTGCCGCGACCCGGATTCGATGCACCTGAACTAAATTATACCTAGCATTGTTCTCTTAGTACAATAGGTAGATATTACCACCAAAAACATTTTCAATAAAATGTTGGCAAGAAAAGACCATAATATGACTCGCACTCTCAAAAAGTTCACAGATCTCATGAAGAGCCAAGCTTCTTACTCTACGCGCCCTAATTCTACAAGGCCTTACTTCACAAACTCTACCTTAGGCAAAATAAGTAAAATAACAATTCATTCATATCATAATAAACATTATATTACACTAGCGGGCGCCCGCGGTTTCACCCACGTGGTTTCTGTTCCCGTGGGAATTGATCAAAATCCTTTCTTAGCGGATGCCTACGTCATAACATCTACCTGCATGCCAAATTTCAGCCCGATCCGTCCAGTGGTTTGGGCTGTGCGTTGATATCTATCTATTTCAGTCAGTCACCTTTGAGTTTTATACAGTATGACAGGAAATGCGAGGGACATATTTAAACCCCAAATAGTTCATGCTTCCATATAACAAAATAAGTATAAATCATTAAAAAATCTGGTAAATATCTGTCAAAAACCTTAGTCGAAACCTGAAAATCCGCGTAACGTGCGGGCACTCTTTCCTTCACAGTACCTATTTCGTGCACTCGTTTATTACTCAAATTATTGTACTCGCGTACAATTTGAGTTTGGGGCGTAACCGGCCGCTCAGCACACGGGATTTTTAGGTAGTTCGTGTATACATCAATTATTAGGATAATTATGAAAAAAATTAAGGATATATTTTTTATAGCGAAATGGACTCTAAATCGGATTCTGAACACTCTCCTTAAATATGTCCCTCGGGTTACCTAACACGCTGTATATTAAGATTTATATAATTTTTTGAGGTTATTGTAACCTGAAAGTATACTAAATGTAATATCTAACTATAATTTAAAATAACTGTGTACTGTCCTGTCTCAGTATTTATCTAAAATTTGTGGAAATCGAACCAAACAAAGTACAGAACCCTGGCTGCTCGGCACGGTTGTTCTTAGCTGTATCATTTCGGTGGATTTATTTCATTTCTATCATTTCAGTGGTTATTTATATCATATCGGTGGACACTTATCATTTCAGTGGACTCTTAAAAATTCATCCTTAAATATTTATTTATGTATTGATGATATTGGATGACCACTCACGCACAATGTTAAAAATAGGCTAAAGTTTTATTTGTCACTAAAAATAAGAAGATAGCATTGAAACAAAAAAAGTCCGCGGAAATGATAAAAAAATTTCTGTTGTTGAAATTCACCCTTGTAATCTGGATAATAAATTGACGATTCTTAAGTGCATATCTGAAGAATATTTTGAACTCTCGGTTCGGGTAATAATTTATTTTTTATCTACTTTCGAATAAGCTTAAGTTATGAATATGTACCCATATTTAGCAAGGTTGACAATCATAATTGTTGCATTGATTTTAACATGAAGGCCTTTGCCCTGCAGAGCATATTATTCACACTAAGCACATAGATGACCTCACACAATAACTGTCGCTAATTGGCCGTGATTAAACACCGTGTCTGTAATTTTACCATGGACGATGCATATCGATTTTCACTCGAAAGTACAAGTTCGGATAATTGCGTGAAATCACTTTCGATGGTACTGTACTGTTATATTTTGTAATCTATTCAGTTCGTGTCATTAAGAGCAATTTGTTGTTTAAATGTGTACCTACTTACTTAGAATCGTTAGTTAAACTTTTTATGTTCATAATAGTATTTTCATTAGAGAAGTGTGTCATCCGGATCGGATCTCACGGAATTTGACACTGCCTGGTAGAAATTATCCCTTCGCCATTTTCCTCAAACATATCAGTTTATTAATAATCTAGGTCAATTAGCGGTCCGCGTTAGATTCTTTCTCTTATATTGGATAATGTGATTCGCTTGACAACATAGTGGTTTCGCTTGAAAACGCAGATTATTCCGACCTCTGACATGCTTGAATTAACGGAAGGAAATGTTTAGTGCTATAATTTAGGTACACAAACTCTTTTATACGACGCATATCACGGAAACATAGCACAGCAGTAAAAAAGGCTGATATAGACTGACAAACTTATCTGTTCCGGTGGCGGCGTCGCTACTGTCTATTTAGAACTGTCATTAAATATCGTTTTTGCATTGCATTTGACGTAGTCCCAATTTTGGCCACCGGAACAGATAAGTTTGTAAGTCTATAGGTATTCTGTACGATGGGGGTACTTCCCCCGATGAGCGGCTTATTCGAGTGAAAGATACACTATGCTCTAGCTACTCTGCTTTTCTTAAAAAACAGATAGATATATTTTTTTTGTATATATATACCGTTTAAAGTAGAGGTCATTTTGGCAACTAAGTTTCAATTTAATCTACATACAATCCGATGCGGCGTTATAATTATTTTTCATTGATAATTGGCAATGAATCGATCAGTGTTTACTCGACTCTTACAAGTCTTACATAAATGAATACTTTTCCATTTGTTTCGATTATTCAAACACAAAACTAGCGATCGGACCCGATTTTGCACGGTTGTAATTTATTCTAAGGTTTTAATAGAGAGGTTAAGAAAAAGATTTTCAAGTCTTAAAATACATCAAAATTTTACCAATTTACAATAGATTATCTAAGCGCACAAGTTTAGTAATTGGTGCGTGGTAAATAAAAACATCGCGAGGAAAATGTTTTCTTATCCAACATTTTGACGATGCGATGACTTGGCGTATGCCCAACCCAACAATTGGAAATTAAAATAGGCTGATACTTTTGTGATCATAATCCAATGTGATAAAAGCTTTCAAGGGAGATTATAAGACAAACATGTTCATGTACACAAAATATGTTTGTACCGTGCGGGGATCGAACCCGTGACTCTTGGTGTAACAGCCGACTTCTCAACCATTACACCAAACGGCTTGTCAAAATCATGGTGCAAACGTACCTACCCTGAACTAAATTATTACAAACTACGAGTATAACTAACATGTGTATGTTTTCCTACTTGTTTCTCATAAGTCGACATCATGTTGAAAAGTGACAGTAAGTAGGCACAGTGTATAAATTGTCAGTCATGTCCCATTACCGCACGGTACGTGGGTTCGCAACAAGACAGCACTTTACTTTTAACCGTTACACGTTTTGGCTTGTTTAACAGCCTGTTTCGGAACTTGTTAGAGAAAATGCTTTGGAAGACGATGAATGGTGTAGTAAAAGTGAGAATGGGTAATTTTTTTGTTAAATTGCGACATTAGCTAGTATGACATTGATTAAAACTTTTGTGTCAAAGTACTATTAAAAATTTATGAAGCTTGATTTCTGTAAGATCTCATTTTTAATTTAAGTAAGTTTGGGTTGACATAAGATATGTTACTAATAAATAAATAAAGAAGGTGGTTTAGGGGAAAAAGTTAAATGCATCGTTAAAGAAAAGGCAACATGTTCAAATCCAATTAGAAAAATAATTAACACCATTAATTACCGGTGTTTGAAACGGGATTCAAACCTGGTATATAAAAAAAAATCAATTGCCTCATGTTCGAAAACAAAACACACATTTTTAATACAAAATTATATATGCAATCAACTCACCACTATCAATTAAGTCAGATATAACCACCTCATTAAGCATTTGCGCCCGTTAAGGCATTATGATGGGTGTGCGGTGTGAACACAGAACTATAGGAACCTCTAGTTTCAACTATAGGACCTGCTCCTACCGGTTAGGGCTTTTCATTTCACTTGGGGTCAATGACCGATTTATTGTTTAAAGGTCTTTGTTTATGTTTGTGTGTTAATAACACCTCAACGCTTAGTGGTTTGAATACCGGGTCATAATGTCGGGGACCTGGGTTCATGTCCCCTTTTTAGTGGTTGAGTATTATTTTAAACACCATAACTTCAGCCTAGAAAACGTTTAGGTTCAGAATGTTCAATTCCCAAAATGTTAACATGGTGCAAAACGTTCATGTCCCGAAATGTTCATATCCCAAAATGTTCATTTCCCAAAATGTACATGATCCAAAATGTTCATATCCCAAAATGTTTGATCCCAATATTTTCATATCCCAAAATGTTCATATTAGCCAAAACTATTATTTCATATTATATATGAATTTAACTATTATTCATCAGACTCAGTTCATAGGTGCGTGTCGAAATTCCTACTGTCAACCTCTTGCTTGTGAAGCGTAGTTTAAACGATGTTTGAAATACTGTGTTAACTATATTATAATTACTAATTCTATGATTTTATGTAAGAACCTACTGAGCCATTATTGCCTAGAACCTTGAAAAACACAGTACAACAATACATTACTTGTCTCTGAACTTTTGTATCAAAGTGGTTATGAATTTCACTCTAAGCTCAATTTTTTAAAATCATTATAACAGCTTGCTATATAAATAAAATGCTGATTCATGAGTTTGTTTAAATGTAAAGCTAGTTAAATGGCCATAAAAACAAAAGTGTCATACGTGTAATGACACCTTTCTTTACGCTTGTTTTCCTGTGTCCCCTTGGCTGTTCCCTTGATGGTACAGTGGAAAATAAATTTTAACCGCTGTACCCTTGGCCGTAAAACCCAACCAAATCAAATTGTACACGTGACCAAGAGGACTGGTTTCTATTGAAGTTGGTTTATGCGGCCATTTTGAATTTAACTTTTAATTGTCAGCAAACAATCAGTAACCATGGCAACACTGAATTTTCGAAGCAAAGCACCATAGCCAGCAGGGGTACCAAATGCGAAAAGTATATTAAATAAATCTAAATTTTTATTTAGTAATCAAGGACAGTTTTATGAAAAGTTGTAAAGGACAAGAACCAGCAATCGTTTTAGTGCTCACCAGTTGGCGCCACCGTCGCATGAGGTCCAGAAACTTAAATATATCGGCCAGGGAGTATATATATAGGGTCACATTTTATTAAGGGGCAATATTTTAAAAATTGATTCTACACTAAAAATAAAAGATATTCATACAGTATATTTTCTTTGTTAATACGATAGTTTTCGAGAAAAACGAAGACTTTCATCTTGCTTTAATAGTCAAATACTACAACCTGTGTATTACGTGAAATACGCTTGTTTACTATCGATACTAGAAAAGTCAATGTCAAACAACTTTACTCAATGGAACTACTTTGCGGGTCTTCCCGCCTCTCTTCTTGCCTTCTCGCTCTTTAGCTATAGCGCTCTTGCTCACACTTGATGGCCGGCCTCCATTAGTGTTACCACCGTGGGAAGTTGTCGCTAGATCTAGGGTAATTTACAATAGTTCAACCTTGTCTTCATTTCAAAATGTAGAATTTCTTATAAAAGCATAGGTGAGGATGACCACTTACGGTCTAAAAGTGGTTACCTATACGGTCACCAAATAGCAGCTCCGCGCAACGCAAACTGGCACTACGGCCAATAACTATGGTAGTTTATGACTGAACGTACCCATAAAATTTAAAATGCACTAATTACTTAGTACCTACTTCCCCACACTTGCGCACTAAAACTGCAAGTGTTGTTTGTGTGAGATCGACACAAACAACGTGTTCTCAGCTGTTCGTGACTTCATTGATTGACTACCATGCTAAGTACTTACCTACTTGTCGTCGTTGTGTGGTGGTCTCTAATACCAACCATGTCGGAGAGCTCGAATTGACTCTCTCCTCGTGCGCTAAAAGCAAAGTTTTCTGAAACGCCAGCTCCATAGTTCCCTCATGCACACACTCAGTTTATTTTAACCACATTATTGTCGCGTCAGAGCAAGGGTGACATGAGCAATCGCTGTATGGTTTTTCGCAATAAGATTTTTCGCACAAACGTTACATCGCACTAACAAATTATCGATGTAATAAAATGCGTTGATCCCACCGACCAAGCCATCGAAATCCGAACACTGTAGATATTCGTTCGCTGTCGCACCTGCGACCGTAATAAATAGTACGAAATTTTCACTTAATTACACTACACTTCTCACAATCAATTCTTCCTCACTACAAAACAAAGTACACCGTGATAATCGCATAAATCCCAAAAACAATAGCGCATTTGAAGACTCGCGCGTGACCGAATTAATAGTCCAGTCAACGAAGCTCTAACTTTGCCATTTTAGATGAAAAGCTGAAACTGGTGCCAAATTTTTCGCTAAAGACTCCGTAATAACATACTAAAAATGCAGGGTCGTGTCGTGAGTCACCGGGGTCATAAGAAAAAAAAATGGAAAAGGGTGAAAAAAATACTTTTTCCTAAAAATCTCGAAAACTAACTGAAAAATGAGAAGAAGTGTCAGACAAAAGTCGTAGAAAATTACTTTGTCTACAAAAAAGGTTATTATCAATTTGCGCGTATCGCGCACCGTTTCCTAGGAAATCGCGTACAAAGTGCGAAAATTCGCACAAACAATGTTTTTCGTTTAAATAGAATTTTTACAAATTTTTCAATTAAAAATTATTTTTATGCATTCAAAGAGATTTCCGTCTTCTTTTTATTAATTTGATTCTACATCAATAAGTGCACTTTGTACTCGATGTCCTAGCAAACGGTGCGCGATACGCGTAATTGATAATAATCTTTTCTGTAGACAAAGTAATTCTCTACATCTTTTGTCTGAAACTTTTTCTCATATTTTTGTTAGTTTTCGAGATTTTTAGGAAAAAGTACTTTTTCACCCTTTTCTATTTTTGTTTTCGTATGACCCCGGTGACTCACGACCCTGCATTTTTAGTATGTTATTACGGAGTCTTTAGCGAAAATTTTGGCACCAGTTTCAGCTTTTCATCTAAAATGGCAAAGTTACAGCTTCTTTGACTGGACTATAACTAAAATTGCCGAAAGAAACTTATCGGAAGGACACTAGTGTTGTGTACCAATGAAGATATTTCGATAAATTATTTAGTTTCTATGTTTAAAAAACAAACTACCTACTACGATATTGCTAATAAAGTAATAATACGATAAATTAAACAAATTATTATTTTTGTTATGCTCAAATGTCATAGTTGATTAAACCCCTAACATGTTAATTCATTTTTTCAGCTAAAAATAAATTACTTTATTGTCCGCATAAACCCGAGCTGTGTCCGAAAAAACTGATACAAAGTTAGCTCGACCCGGGAATTTAACCTAGGACCTCAAGATCTCAACACGGTACCAACTACTAGACCATCGGGGTGTATCTTATTTATTTATTTTTAGCAAACTCTTTAATGCTTTGATTAATCCTCTTAATAAAAAAATATCGGTGTGAAAGTATTGTATCGAGTTTTTGGTCACAGCACTAATGCTGGGGGCTGATCTGTTCGTGTGTCGTAGTTGTGAGTCGTCTCAAGCGCCGCTAGCGGCCAGCTTGAGTCATACCTTCTTTTAAAGAAGCCGCCCAGGCCAGGTTCGGGAGTGTCGACATTTGCACAAAGTGCCGCCGAAACATCACTACACATGCCTTCTGTCTAATTTTGTTTATTTTGCAGCGGATACTACATACAACATTTTGATTATTTTTTTCTTGTGTTTTTCTGGCCAGTAATAATTATTTTGAAAATGGAAATAAATGTCGTATCGTCCGGATGCGCTACATATTCTACATAACATTCTTAGGTGCGGACTACAAGGGAGTGTCGTTCAGTTCGTCGAATATTTTCGTAAAGCAGTGACGAGTGCGCGAATCGTAAGTGTGTTTGACGCTATGATATACGAGTGACCGGGAGGTTTTAACTGCTGTGCATTGTGTTGATCGTGCCAGATTGTGTAAGATTGTGTGTAGCAAATGGAGGTCGGACTCGGCACATTCAACAATTGTTGTAAATAGTAAGTAAGTTTTTAAATAGTAGAATTGTAAATATTGACTTTGAAACATGCCAAGTTAATGCACATTGTTATTTTAAATCGATCACTTTGTATTTAACATCGTTTATTAGACATCGTGAATGATACTCGTATACCTAAATAACGAGTGCAATAAATTGTTAGTCCAAAACTTGAAAAAACGTGATGGTAAGTCATATTTCAAAATAAAATTTAAAAATTCAATATTAGGGTATTATGTAGTGTGTGCAGGGTAACACTTATTGAATGAAATGAGAAAAAGAAACGGCGATAAGTAGAACCGCTTTAAAATGACATTTGCAAAGAGAGAGGATCGATTAAAAAGAAAGAGAACGGCGATAAATAGAAGCCATTTTTAAATAATTCATCAATGAAAATAGGGTCATGCAAAGTTCATCTCATACACAGGTTGTTCCCAAAAATATTAGATTTTTTTTGTTTGAAAACGTTAAAAATGAAACTATTAGGAATATTTAAACAATATATCATGCATTGTGTGTGTATAACATAAATTGATTTTCCTATAAAATATTGCCCCTTAATAAAATGTGACCTTATATATATTTGCTTTAAATTACATTAGGTTATTGTAAAAAAATAATCAACACTGTTTAAGTCACAAATAAATCAGCGTAGCGGGCTAACACAGAGTCAAATGACATTACAGACCTCACGCTACACTAGCACATCTAGTGGATAATACACACGCGGTAGCCCCCATTGACTATCGATTTGATTTGTTTGTGATTTTCAAAATCGGAACTGTTACGTTTCGACCGATAGTGACGCGTTATTGCACTTTTCGTACTATATGGGTTCATAATAATAATTATAGTTCATCATCATCATCATCATCAGCCTATATACGTTCCCACTGCTGGGACACAGGCCTTATCTCAATTGTGAGATAGTGTGGGCCATACTCCACCACGCTGGCCTAGTGCGGGTTGGTGGAGGGGTGCGTAAGGCAAGTGACCAACCTTAATGTCAGATGTTACCAAGCCGCCAAATGGCCTCGGACTAGGCTTGACGACTAATATTTTACATTATAGTAAATATCAGCCGGGACCAACAGCTTGACGTGCCTTCCGAAGCACGGAGACGCTCGAAATTAATGTCACTAAATATGGTCAGAATGGTCACCCATCCATTAACCGACCGCGGCGTAGGTAGCTTGACTTTCGTTATCGCTAACGAACCACTGTCACAGCTGCGCCACGAGCGCGAATAATTTAATATATTATAGTTATATTATATTAAATTATTTTTCCATTTTCAGCTGATGATAATAGTAATTAGAACAAAAATAATAAGTTTGGAAGAAATAAAAAAAATTATGCATATCCCCTATTGGCAGAATATGTAAACTTAGTTACCACCATTACACCAAACCGGTCATTTGATTTAACCATCTCAATTTTACCCATAATTGCACCCGAGGAACACCGGGGCAGTAGCTAGTTTAAATTTAGATTCTCATTCTGTCTAGTCACATTTTGTAGAGTATTTATCTAACATCCGATTTAAAAATTTGCATTAGTAGTATTATTCACGGCTTGTTTCGTCTTTGTGGCATACCGACCGTGCTAGCTTTCTTTTATAAACCTGATCTGTGAAGCTCCTTCTAATTAAACATCCTGTCTTTACTTAGTTTGTTAGTCTATTGATTTGTGCAGTGTTTATGGGGTTTATTTTGGCATGAAATGAAATGAAATAATTTATTCAGCAATTTGATTTACATAGTAATTTTTTTTTTACCCTACCAGCGCCTCGAATGGCCTGTTGAGAAGAGGCGCCGCAAGAAACTCAACAGTTATTACATATTTTGCCTTTTTTAAAAACTGTACAATTATTTACTTATGTCAAATTAATTTTACAATATGTACATAATGAATATTGATAATACAAAAATACAATTAAACTTATTAAAGTAGTGCGGCAGAGCATCTTTGTTAGTCTAGTGGATTAATAACCTGGAAGCCCTGGGATCAATTTACGGTTTGGGCAAAATGCCCCCGATCTATGCGCCAGGATTTGTGGTATCAAATCTCACATTAATATTATTTTTGAAAGTGGACGATTCGCACCTTCGTGCGAATTTTTTTCGTGCGAATCGACTACTAACCCGGAAAAACATTTCTTGTCTTGGTGCTACGGTTGGTTTTCTTCCTTCTTCCTATAATATACCAAGAACTCCTCAATTGAGCTTTGGAAACCTTATTCACCGACAGAAACACAGCACAATAGTCAAAAAACAAAATCAAAATATGCTTTACTCAAATAGGCTTAAAAGAGGCACATAAAAATCGTCAGAAAAATAATATAAAAAATATAGTGACTCTACCACCGGATTCGAAATGCAGTCATCTGTTGAGAAGAACCGGCAAGAAACTCAACAGTAACTCCTTTCAATCGCCAATAAGGTTACAAGAATTCAATGTACAATCTTCACTTTTACTATCATCATCAGCCTATATACGTTCCCACTGCTGGGATACAGGCCTTATCTCAATTGTGAGATAGTGTGGGCCATACTCCACCACGCTGGCCTAGTGCGGGTTTGTGGAGGGGTGCGTAAGGCAAGTGACCAACCTTAATGTCAGATGTTATCAAGCCGCCAAATGGCCTCTGACTAGGCTTGACGACTAATATTTACATTATAGTAAATATCAGCCGGGACCAACAGCTTAACGTGCCTTCCGAAGCACGGAGATGCTCGAAATTAATGTCACTAAATATGGTCAGAATGGTCACCCATCCATTAACCGACCGCGGCGTAGGTAGCTTGACTTTCGTTATTGCTAACGAACCACTGTCACAGCTGCGCTGCGCCACGAGCGCCTTTTATACTATAACTAAGTCATACAGTTTCAAGTAAATTTAAAAACTAACAACCTGAAGGATCTGTGAGTTCCGGCAGACCAGCACCCATAGTTATGAATTACTATATTGTGGTCTTCTTTAGATGAGCACAGACGAGAGCGGCTTTTTTGAGTGGAAGACCCACTATTCTCTGCCTAGAATCAGTTATTGAATTTTATAAGCAAACTGAATTATATAGGGAAATATTTAAGTGTATATCCAAAAAAGGCTGAAACGTGCACCGAAATAAACCAAAGGCACACCAAAGGTTAGCCATTCAATTTTTTTGGTGCACGTTTCAGCGTTTTTTGGTGTACGTTCAGCCTTTTTTGTTGTACAGTTAAATACAAGCCAATTATATATAATTATGCAAGCGAGATGGCAAACTTACCCATACACTACGGATATAGTTTATAACATAAACTTCCTATTTCCGTGCACGAACGGATATTGAACCCGGGTGAGAAGAAAAGTGCTAAACGGGCTTACCGGGTGCCTCCCACAGTGAAACTAGACACTAGGCGTCTGTCAGGTATCCTAAGAATGCCTAAGTGTAGGTTTTATGTAGATAAATATCGAAGAACTTGGCGTTTAAATATAAATATGCTTAGCTTTCCATCTTTAAACTCGTATATAAAACTCAAAGGTGACTGACTTACTGACTGACATAGATATCTATCAACGCACAGCCCAAACCACTGGACGGATCGGGCTGAAATTTGGCATGCAGGTAGATGTTTTGACGCAGGCATCCGCTAAGAAAGGATTTTGATCGATTCCCACGGGAACGGGAACCGCGCGGGTGAAACCACGGGCGGCCGCTAGTGCAAAATAATTATGCTTGCGGTTAATAATAATTACAAGCATGTCTAATAATAAAATTATAATATTAAATACATAGTAACAAATCAATTAGTATTAGATATTATTCACCCAGCTAACCATAGCCGGCTAGACAAAAGGTAATCATTACCTAGATACTATTTATTGTAAATACATAATTATCATACATACATAAAAACATCGATACTGGCTCAAACGGACATGTCAATGCACAAACATTTTTCCTGTGTGGGGATCGAACCCGCGACTTCTGGTATAACAGCCGACCCAATGTACTATCCGATTCAAATGCTATATGGATTATACCTTTTGGAATTTAGAGAAAAATGACGTCAACTGCGCTTGTTCAGGATTCAGGCGACTGGGACCACTACATAGCTGGGACCGCGGTCCCAGTTGCCTGATTAGTTTTTATTTATTAATTTCGTCAGGCGAGTGGGACCACACGTAATTTTAATCACAAATCCATTGTTGAAATACAAGATTTAGTACAGTTAGCACAAAAGATGTCATAAATAAAACAAAGTTATGGTCCCAGTCGACCGATTCAAAAATGTTAACAGGTAACTGGGACCGCGGTCCCAGTTTCATATGGTCCCAGTCGCCTGAATCCTCGCTTGTTGTTGATAGCAACCAATAGGAACGCATTATTTATCTGTGTGTGTGGAGGTAAGTCGTCACTATTGCGTCACGCAATTCCAAAAGCTCGTATAACTAAACCAGGTGAACCAGATAGTAATTAGTAAACTTTTTCTGCCACATACGACAACTTTCCGTTTGCTATGATTTTGACTCACACCTCCAAAATTCCACAACACACCTAGGTTTTGAGAGAGTTATTGATGTTCGACGAACATATATAACAATAATTTCTAATAATATGCAGATACAGCCTATAATCAGTATAATAGGCGGTTTTTATTAACAGCTTTAGACATTTTGACAACAGCTATTTTGTTTATTCATCAGAGAAAGCGCGGGAATATATCTCTGTCTTTTTCAAACTTTAAATACCTAATGAATAAAACATAACTCAAACAAAAACTTATATTGATTTAACCCCAAAATTGTGTGTGTGGCTTAGAGCAGTAAACGAAAGTTATTGGTATAAGAATCAATGAAGTTACTGCAAATATAATTATACTTAAATAAAAATTTAATATACATTACAGACAAAGGACAAACACAATGTTCTTGTTAACTTCCTAGACGGGATTCGAAGCCACGGTCCCCTGGCGTACCTATAGAGATCCTATCAAATACGCCATCAAGTCGAGCAAAGTAAGTATATGTTAGGGCTGCCATCCTTCCGGATTTTTCCGGATTTGTCCTAGTTTGGAGGGCGTCTGGCAGGGGTTTTTTACCTGGACATTTTCGAAAAATTATAACGTTTTCAGAGGTGTCCGGGGAAAAAAACATATTTCACCTATATGTCCGGGATTCTTGCCGTTTTCATCCGGCGTCGGCAATTTAGGTGATGGCAGCCCTAGTATGGTTTCATCCGTTAAGCTTTTTATATTTGCCGTGTATTTTATACATAGTTTTTACATCCATCATATCGCTCAGTTTCCATTGAGACGCAGTGTTGTCAAACACTGAGGTGTTGCACGCAACTGACGCTGAGAAAACAACCAATGGAAATCACAGTGTAATTTAAACATTACTATCATACCGCAGTGTAATTTTCTTTTTTGCATACATTGGTAATTTAGCTGTCAAAATATAATTGCGATATTTTTCATAAAAAAAATTTACAACAGATTCATTGTTCATTGCATGAATTTATCATCAAAGTTATATTTAGTTTTCTGTCCGTGTCACTGGAAACTTATATTTTTGTAACGCATTTGAATACATGACCTGCTAAACATTCTGTATCTGTGCTATATAATGCCTACATGATCGTTCACGATAAGAAATCCTCTAGCCGCTATATTGGTACTAGGTACTGTTTTTCAATACTTTCAATCTGTTTTTTGACAGATTTACAAAGCGTAGGCAATGCTGCCAATATAGCGGCTAAAGGACAACTTATGGTGAACAGACAACGTAGTATTCTCCCATTAAAACAAAGGGTGGAATAGACTCAAGAAATGAAAATCAAAGTCAAAGTCTATGTTTATGTGTAAATCGTGGATTTATATATATAGGATTCTGTTACATATGTTCAGCATTTTTGGTGTGAAACCCAGCCTTGACTGCTTCAATGGCGCATTTGGTAATGACTCCGCCATAAGCGTTAGGGGTCATGGGATCCAATCCCTCCTAGGAATAACATTCAACACTTAATTTAGGATTCAATGTAGGTGATGTTGTCCGATATTTATTTATTTGCGCTGCACATTAAAAGACCAATAATACTGCAAACTGGTATAATTATACTCGTAGCAGAGAATAAACCGTGTTTAAAAGTGGTTACATCCAAATGAGTGGAAATCGCATCGTATTTGTTTACAAGCATTTTTAGGGTTGTTTTGCATAATAATTACGGCACGCGATCAATGAAGACGTTATGAGTAGACAAACAAACAAACATTACTATCGTATTACGGGATTTGCTTTTTAAATCGTGGATAGTTAGAATTCAATATGTCGTAAGAGAAATCTATTTAGCATAATGTTATCAAGAACAACTGCACCAAATTAGAAAATTATTGTTTGGTATTGTCTCGACGAGGTTTGTTTAAAAGAGAATTAAATAATTTGACTAATTTTTGGCTTGACTTTATCATCATTAATTTAAATTTTTCATTGTCATTAAATTCAATTTTATTTTTATTTTAAATCACTTTTCCGAAATATGCAAAATTTTTCCATACAAACTTTTAAGCTACAATTTAACCCATTGAATGACAAGCCCCTTGCCGGCACAAATTGTTCTTTTATTTTTAATAAAAATTTAATCTCTCACAAAAAATCCTACACGTATACACCATTTTTTTTTTACTCCAAACGTTTATTCTAATATTTTTTTTTATTAATTTTATTTAAAAAAAATGCCAAGTTAAATTTAGTTTTGAAATGAAAAATATTTATGTACTCACCGTGAAAAGCAGACAACACAGTAAATCCTTGAGCTGCATGACTGTGCGTGTTGCTCTCGCACCGGCCCGGAGCGGTCTACCGCGCCGCGCATGCCTGGCGCGCACGCGCATGACGGAACTGCATAGAGCTGGACATGCCACTTTCTCTTTTATGGGATTTTTAGTGCTTAGATTTTTAGTGAAAAATCCAGTTGGGGTCAAAAGTCTTCGTGCCGCTTACCGTGGTTCCTTTCCACTATGGACGATGAGGGACCGTCGCAGAAGTTTTAGTGGGTATGCCTCTGAGTAGCTTCTTCTAGCAGGCATCCCAGACGGAGAGCCCCACATAACCCGCTTGTCCCCCGATGAATCGTATGCAAATGGGTGTCGGCTAATTTCGCTACGGGCCGGAAGAAATTCCCCTGAGATAATAAAAAAGAGTTTTATGTAATTTATGTGTAGCGCTAAACTAGACATTATTGCGACTGCTTTTACGAATTACAGCATTCGACCCCAAGCGATTTTTGCAGCACATTTGTGAATCCTCTGGCGTCGCAGATGCCAATGAGAGCTGCGGCGGTAGCCACTTACCATCGTCTTCACTTACAATACTTCCAATAAAATTTTGCCAAGATACGAGCCTACAATGCACATTGAGCGACTCTTCCTAGCAGTGGAGTTAATCAATGGAATTGGCTGTAGTGGCCACTTACCATCAGGGCAACTTACTTCAGGCTGCATGCCTGTCTGCTATCTGTCCTTGCATAAAACAAAGCTAAACGAAACTTGTATTTAAATGTCTTAATTTTCTGAGGCCAGTTTCGCCAGACAGATAATTTCGTTATAAGTTGGACAACTTAGATTTTATCACTTTTGTCTACTTTAAACTAAAATAAAGGAGCATCATTTTTATCTTACAAATAAATAAAATCATTAACTTATCTTTCAGTGGTGGAACAGGCCCTGAGTCTTAGATAAATGTTTTTCAAATTTTATATTTTGAAATGTTTGGTGTTATACCCAACTACCGGTATGGATATACCTATACCAGAAGCAGTAGTTAGGGCTATTTCGACCATTCATTGTGTACATCTTTGTCGAAGGGAGCTGGAAAGAAGCGCTATGCACTCAATAACCCCCTTTATTTTTTAGGGTTGAAATCGCACCGTGGCTTGAGTTCCCGACTACAGGGCTCCACTCTAAGTAGGTACATCTGTGTAGTGTATTATCAGCTCTATGCGATATCTGTCAGGTAGCAACGCACGCGTCACCCGCTCTCACATCTTTGTTTATTTATTTATTCTCAATAACAATAGGTTAGGATTAGACCTTAATTATCTTGTCGCTGTATCAATGTACGCCCAATTCCGTTACCTACACATTAGTAATTAAAATGTTATCACGAACATAAACTGAGTGCGGAAATATTTATCATACAGCCTTTCGCCCGTAACTTAGCCGATACGATGTTATCCCGCAAGAATACGACATAGCATTTTCAGGATAAAGGATGTCTTTTTTTTTCGGAGGAGAATGCGTTTATGCACCATAACCGCAGGCTAGCTAAACCTGCGGCCGTGTGTGGGACTCGAGACTAAAACGCCACTACCCACTAAACTCCCCCAGATTCCCCTTCACATCCGATTGGGACAGGCCGGTGCCAGGCTTGTGGCTATAGACCAGCCCCACAGGATAAAGAATAGCCTAATAATTTTACAGCTCTTAAACTATACCCATTATCCTAATCGAAATTTAAAAAAATGTAGATTATATTGATTTTCATGAGATTTATTGTTTTTTATTTCAAAATTCCAAAACACATAACGCAGATGTTAATTTAGCTTTTAAGTTGGCAATTTAACTTTCGAACTTCACATTATAAGTCTTTAAAAAAATGCATTGGTCATATCATAGGTCATATGATTAATCACAGGAATTAATTTATTATTGATTTTTTATACAAATTAATGAAAATTCAATATTCGACTCTTTGAAAGCTATGCTAGCGATAAAATTAATTGAAAATAAAAATAAAGTTGGCAAAACATTAGAACTTTATGTAGCGCCATCTCTACACGTACACTGGTACTTCTACTTATGGAGTAGCCCGTCATTCTTGCTTAGTGTTATGTTTGTTAAGTGTATCTAAACCTACAAAAAAATTCAAGAGCTATCGTATAGATGTCACTTTATTATTAATAATTAATGATTAATCGATATTATGTATGAATAATGGCGTTAGAAATTCTCTTAAGCTCTTAACCTATTGGACGCCAAAGTCGTCTATACTTGACAAGCACCTGCGGGCCCTGTGCGCATCGACGTATATAAACTTGACAATAACCCTGCCTCTAAAAATATGAAATAAAATTATGTTTTGCTTTTTGACAATGAAGAATTAAATCCAGCTCTGGCGTATAGGACACGACATACAGTACGTTTGTAGCTTGGCGTTCAAAAGGCGCATATTTTTTAAATTATGATAAAAATGACTGTAAAATAAATAATTGAACGTGAAAATTAAGTAATAAAGTAGGAAAATAAATCTACAAATGCTTTTTCCTTCTTATGTTTATAAATAAGGTAAGGTTTTATGTCATTTGTGATTAATTAGTCGATTGTAAATAAGGTGATACTGAAATTCATAAATAAAAAGATCCCAGTGTCAGTGGCATGAAAAATTTATTTGATTTTCTTTTAATTACATTATTATGCTATGCTAAAATAAATACAGAAATTGTTCGGATATTTTGATCTTACTTACAAATGTTCATTTAAATAATAGTGAATAATAATAATACATAAAAGCGTCTAACCTATTTATTTATTTACAATTCATTGAATAATTTAAGACTGATTTAAAATAAACTTTTCAGTTTGCCTTAAAACAGCTAATTAAATAATTTATTAAGATTTTCATCTTTTTGTGATCGTGACAATAAAATGTTAAGAAATGTAATTTCATTTAATTTCTTAAAAATTGTTTTCTGTGATAAATATTCATTTAAAAGTTTAGTGTAAGAATAAAATGAGTTTAAGACAGCTTGTATATTGCCATTAACAGTAAAAAATAATAATTTTTAGCTCTTAGATTCAGATAGTTGGATCTTGATATTTTCTGGAACCATTTTTATTTAAAATTCAAGTTAACATAATGTATTTTTATTTCAATTCTGCAATATTCTGTGATGTGAGAATAGAACCTGCGAAAGATTGTGTCTTCCTACATAGTAGAATCTAACTGTAATGTTAAATGACCAGTTCACGTATTTAATCAAAAATAAAACTTTTTACTTTTAAATGAATATCACAGAAAGCCTAAACTTGTTCAAAATCACACAAAATAAATGTACACAGTGTACTTATAGAAACATGAAAATTTCTTAATTGGAAGATAAAATTCGTTCAAATGACTCGATACAATACAAAACCTAAATGTCGCATGACCCGTATCGACAAAAAGTTTTTAAGGAATATTTAAGAAGACGGAAATTTCATAAATGTTATGTTGCGAATAACACTGATGTAAATCCATGCAAAAATTGCCTCTTTAATAAATTAAGTAAATAATAAAATAGAAAAAGCCCTTTATATGTAATTTGTCACAGTGATAGATCTGTTATCTTATCACCAACACGAATAACATAATATCTAGATGATGATAGTCCATCGTTGGTGTAAATATTAAAATATCGGACAGCATCTTATACAAACATCTGACATCATGTACCACCAATATTTCTCATACAAATATACTCCAGATACAGAACCAGCACAAATTTTAATAATCAACACATAAATGTTTTTCCTGAATGAGGTTCTAACGCGTGACCTGTATTCTTTTGATTGTTTCTAGTTTCAATAATCGTCTTCATACAAAAGCAAGATAGGTAAATTCAACAGTACATTTTAGTTATACAGTAAAGGTTAAAACAAAACACATAGTATTGTGATTGGAAATACCTTAGTGTTATAGCTTAAACTTTGAAAATTTACTTGTGCTCTTTGACTGAAACTCTACCAGAGCTATGTTAATGCTTGTTTATGTTAACAAGAATAACGTTAAAGTTAAATAAATAGGAACAAGTAAAGTAGACATCAATCTTCTCGATGAAACATCCAGTGTTAACCGCAACACAACATCAGAATCTATTCTAACACTTAATTCTAATTCGACGGCGGAAGATACATTCACAAATATTCACCATGCCGTGCCAACGCCAGTCACTGCAGCAACAAATATATTTCATTAAAATTATAGACAAATGGGAAGGCTTGGGAATGTGGTGAAGGCACGCGAAGTGTATTTACAAGTGTTGCTCGATGAACGTTGGCTTGGCAGTGCTGGAGGCGGTACAGACGGTCCCATTTCCGATATAGATATTGTTGATGACGATAGGAAAGGTTTGACCGATGATGACGATATCGGATACGTTGATACTGAATTTTGGTACAATATTAACTTACTAGGAAGTGATTGAAACTTAAAATGTCTTAGTATTTAGTTCCAAGACTCAAGTAAAATAATACCCAACACAAATTATTGTCAAAAGGTTTTGATTCGTCAGCATGTTTTCTATTAGTACGACATGGGACTTTTTTAAGAATTAAAAAATCAGAATAAGGAAACATTTGCAACAAAATTTATTAAAGCTCATTAAGATTGTGAATTAGTACTCTGCAATTTTTATTTTTTATATTAAAGTAGGCAAACTAGTAAATGGATCACCTGATTAGTTAGTTATCACCCATGGATGTCTGTAACACCAGAGGCGTAGCAAATAAATAAATATTTACGTGAACTAAATTATAATAGGCCAAATTTTTTAAAATAACAACTGTCTCAATTTAGTTCAATCGTATAGTATCATTGATTTATGTGAATTTGTAGCAGTAAGTAGAGAAATATATTTGATGGGAACGTCTGTACGTATAAATGGTGTATATTTATTTTAATTTTAAATATTACGTATTCTCTAAGTTGCATGCCTATCTGATATGTTTCGTTCTTTGTTTTAGAAAATATTTGTATGTCTTTACAAAATGAAGCAAAGCGACTGATGGATTGGTTTTTCGGTATTTTATAGTTTTGGCAGTGTACTGTATTTATCTGTTCTGATGTTCGCTTTACTTCATTTATTCAAATGTAATTTTAAAAAAGCGTACTTTCACTAAGCTCCAAACCTTAACACAAAGCCAAAGCTTTCAAACTATTAAATTTTAGATATTTACAACATCTAATACTAACGTGTGTAACATTGCATCGCGTGATAAAAATTATAATAATGATTAACTACAAAATCGACTATCAATTTAATATATTTGGATAGAATTCTCGATCATTATAATTTACAAATCGATATTATCTACAATGGAGATTATGAAAAGACCCTGTTTTAACAAGACCTATATAATAATCTACGAAGGTCCAGCGTAGAGCTATACTACAAAACCACCGAGCGAGGTATCGTTTAGGATTTTAGAAAATTAAATCTGGTAACAAGTACTTTCGAATGTAGAATCATTCACTAAGTATAAAGGAATATAGGACGATATCTATAAAAAAATCACTTCTAAAACTGAGCTTAACCTAACCTTAAAATTGGACCAGAAATGTTAACTTAAGGCCTTGTCCAGAACGGCGATTGTAACGCGAGAATCGAGCCGATTTCGCTGCAAATACGCGATGTTCGTGGACGCAGTATTGAGCCTCAGATGCGCATGTGTGTTTGCGCCAAATTCGCCTTCCTGGACAAGGCCTAACGTATCGATTGCACGAAAGGAAAAGAAGCCAAAGCGTTCACTGCGTCGCCTCAGCGGTGTGGTAGTGCGAGGGGTGGTAGCGCCAAACCTGCGGGGGGGAGTACTCGACGGGCACCTCCTGCGCGGTCCCGCCGGCGCCCCACATCAGCACGGTCTGGCGCGGCATCTCCTGCTGCAGGCGCTCGGGCTCCGCCGACCCGCTGGACCCGCCCGGGCTGGGCCCCGCCGCCCCCGGCGACCGCCGCTCGGGCCCCGCGGGGCTCACGTACCGCCCGTCGACGTACGCGTACTCCCGCGACGGCGGACGGTACGCCGGCGCCACCTCGTACCCGGGGGGCGGAGCCGGCTCGAGGAATCCATTCGGCGCGTACGGCGTGTAGTGGTACGACAATGGTTTATACTGGTGGAACAGATTATCCGCTGTTAGGAATCTGTCGTCTAGCGGTGGCGGGGCGTAGTGTAGTGCTGGCGCTGGGGGATACTCCCCATATGGAGCAGTGTAGGCTCCGTTTAAGTTAGTATACGCAGCGGCAACTGCGTCAGCGGCTAGGTAGTCTACTGGCGGCGGCGCGGGCGTGGTTGGGACCCGTCTCTTGTTCCTGCACGTGGAGAGGAAGTCTCGCAGCTGCGTCTTGTATCTCCTCGCCGCTCGTGGTGGAGTCGTCACATTGGTCTCGCAGCCCGACAGCTGCTCCGTCTCGGAGAAGTACAGACTGGTCAGGCCCGTGTCTAGGTAGCTCACTTTAAAGTCCATTGTTCTTTTCCCCAGTAAGTCTCTGCCCTCCTCTTCCCTGTAAAAGATGATGATTCCGATTAGTTAAGGATGTTTTCGTTAAGGTAGTGCTATCAGCAAAAAATGATGTGCGAAATTATCGAATAGAAATTCTTGGTTAGTTCTATACTTGTTTAATCAAAAAGCTTGAAGTAAGATAAAAGTCACAGTAGTAACAGCCTATTATAAGGCCCACTGCAGGGCAAAAGCTATCTTTGAAAGGAAGTTATTGTTGCAATGATTACTGGTTTAAACACTGCGCTTTCCTGATTAGTGGTCAAAAACCCGAGGTGTGTTCGAAAACCAACCCCATTAAACCCAGGGCCCCAATATCTTTCTTAGCTAGCCTGCGGTTATGGTGCCTTCTAGGTAGCCTGCGGTTATGATGCCCTAAAGCATTTTCCTCCGAAAAAAAAAGACCCCAAGATCATGGTCAGGTCCTTACACCAACCAACCAACGACTTTAATATTGATGGTCTTACATGAGCGGGCGATGCGTGCTGATGACGAAGTCAGGCTTGGAGTTCTTATAGACGAGTCGAGAGGAGGTCTGCAGCCACTGCCACTGGCCCTCCTTCGTCTGGAAGCGGTACGCGATCATCCCGGAAGCCCCTGTTTTTAATACTGGAACAAACAGATTTAGTTAGAGTATGTCGTTGGGCGTATCTTCTTCCTGCCCAGTTCCTAAATTTTTTGGGGTTAGCGCAATATGTTTTTCGCTTCAATCATCCCTGTCACTTGTCAAAGAGGTGAAAGAGGTACACTCTGTTCCACAAGAAGTCCTCTAGCCGCTATATTGGTACTACTGTTTTTCAATACTTTCAATTTGTTTTTTGACAGATTTATTTATTATATAAAGCGTAGGCAATGCTGCCAATATAGCGGCTAAAGGACAACTTATGTGGAACAGAGTGTACTTATCCCATTTTCATTCATATTATATTTCACGCGATCCATCTATCTCGTTTTTAGACGTCAGTAACGGCTTTTACTTAGTTGCAGATAAATGAAATATGGCGCAGAAAACTTTACAAAAATATGATGGTTATCCTGTAATTCACTATTTTATCAAAAATTTACTCAACTTTTTACTGTTTGATCATAAAAGCATTCTCTTCTGAGAAAAAAGAATGTGGTAGATATTATCATAGTACTGTACTTACATTCTTGATGAGCGCTGGCCACGTACGCCAAGTCGTCGTAATGAACTAGATCATAGCCACCCATATTTGCTAATTCTGCATCTGTATACCCTAGAAGCATTTTACCCCTAAAAACAAAAAATTAATAGTATTAGAGATTTGTTACGTAAAAACCTATTTGAATTAACTAAACTTTAGCCTTCATTAATAATATCTGTTTTTTTTTACTTTACTTTAATACATACTCGTATTATTAGTAGATAACGTTATTTTCTACGGTATTGTCTAACCTTTGTTTATTTAAGTATTATTATCGTGATAATGATATAATACTTTACTTCTAAATTCTAATGTTTTATTTTTAAATCAAAAAGGGAGACAAACGAGTAAATGTTACATCTCATTAGTTAGTAGGTACGTGTAATATAAGTAGGTATATGTTTTTTAAGGTGATTATAGTTAAAAAGTTTTTGAACAATCTGTTTTAAATAATATGGTTTAAGGAATTGTACAGATTTATTTTCGTACGATCCACATTCCTTAGCAAATTTTATAAAGCTTGTCTTTTCATGGGTCAGTAAGGCAAACTCCATTATGTTATTTTATTAACTATAAACCTGTTAGTTACACTAGGCTTCGATTTGAGTCCATTATCGATTTAACATGGTGTGAATACACGTGCATTGTTGTTAGGACGTGCGAGAAAAAAAGATAAAATAGGGCTTAGGCTAATTAAGTAATGAAGGACCTTTTTTGTTAGCTAGAAAAACTTATTATCCTGTCGCTGGGAATTATAGCGATAAGGCTTGTTCGCCACCGGGCGTAGGAAATACGGACTAGACAGCTCCTAGCGTGTCTTGTTGTTTTATAACTCTAGTATCATAATTAACTTTTGCCTAATAGCACATTAGGTAGTGGCACTGCCTTTTGCGCAGGATTCGTAAAAGAAGTGCTTCAGATATGTATACTTATTTTGCGGTCGAATCAATTCGATAATAAGATTTAACTCTGAAAGAGTTCTAACTACTCTAAATCTCTTCATGTCTAGATCATGACGTATGTACTTTTCTGTCTTCTCTGATAGAGACCATTACTGGCTTCTCATATGTAAATAAGTAAGTTTGGGTTATATTTTTTGACGAAAAGACATATCTCTAATATGTAAAACCTTAGAAGGAACTTAATTTTTATTTACCTTTGATCCATAGAGACTAGAGACAGGTCGAGCTTGTGCTTGCTCTTGAACATGACTTCCTTCTGGGGGATCTCGAGCAGGCTGGGGGGCCCGAAAGGCGCGCAGATCGCGAACAGCGCCAGAGGAGGCTCCTCCGTCTTCTTGTTCTGCCCGTGAAGCACCTTGATGCGGCCTCGGATGTCTAGCCTCTGAAATTAACAAATGAACATTGTTAAAATGTTGTCATTTATAATCATTTCAACAGAAAATCGATAAAAAGTCGTTTAGAAATGAACTTGAGATAAGTAAACCAAAAAAAATACACAACAAAAGTCCCCCAAATGTATTTATTACCAGCTAATTGGCCGTCTCTGAAAAAACACCTCCAGAGCCTAAAATTATTTTGACGTCAAGTTACCTACTTAACTAGCATTCGAGCAAACTAATATAACGAGTTGATTTTTTATTGGACAATACAACAGAATAAAGCAATATTTGGTTTCACTATTTGCCTCAAAAACGTTGCTTAATCATTATGATGTTCTCAAATTATCATCTTCACTGTCAATACTACTAAAAATATTGTGCTGAACTAAAATCACACGCAGTTCAAAACTAATCGAGCTGACTTTCACCGCATCTACTTTACAATCTTTAAATTTGAGGTTTACAGCAGTAACCTAATTGTACAACAAGAAGTTTATACTAACCAAAAATCCCGAAGTATTATCCAGCAAACACCTAAACCGCACGGTGAAGCTTCTCTCAAGCATATGCGTCCTGTCTGGCCGGAGGACGTCCTGCAGCGTCAGGTTGCTGACTTCTGGTGGCAGGAAGGAGTTCCAAAGCAGCTGCCGCTGTAACTCCTCGCGGTCTTCCGAGTGGACCAGCTCGTAGACCGATTGGTGGACTATGTCTGACTGTAATTAGAGGTGGTGGGTTTGAAGCAAAAGAAAATCTCAATCGAACACTTTTGAATATTATTCACGCCTTTAATCAAGATTTAGATAAACAACAAATATTAATAAAACAAAAAAAAAATATACATAAAAGCTTTAAAAATAAAATTCTAACATAAAAGCTACATCGTTATCTATTCACTATGTTATTTTGGTGGGACATTTATTGTGAATCACATTCGCAGTAATAATTTTGTTAAAAGTTTTCCAGTTATTGTATTGTATATGTAGGTAACCATTAGATGATTTTATATTCAGCCCTAAAATGATGAGACTATTCTGGAAGAGTCGTTGCGAAAAATAGCGCATGTAATATACTGTTATGACGTGTCAAAATACTAGTTCTAT
The DNA here is from genome assembly GCA_949319885.1 of Mecyna flavalis. Classification (NCBI taxonomy): domain Eukaryota; kingdom Metazoa; phylum Arthropoda; class Insecta; order Lepidoptera; family Crambidae; genus Mecyna; species Mecyna flavalis. The sequence continues at coordinate 13,441,269 of OX439413.1, forward strand.
GATTCTGATCTGACCGGATTTAAAACAAAATATATATGAGAAGTAACTTAATATAAATTAAGTAAGAGTAAGAGGAACAACTTTATTTTAAATCACAAAGGTGAAAAATGTCTTTTAACTTTTTGATAAAACAGGTAATAAGGTTATGAAGCTACATAAAGAAACTTTATAAAAGAATTTATCAGCGTAAAAAGCAAGTCATCAAACCATTCATAAATCAATAAAGCGACGATAACCCCAAAAATCGATTCAAATGGGATCATTAAAACATCATCTGTAACGAAGATGGACAAGTTAATTCTAACGCTAAAAATCCGCAATTTTATACATTAACACGCTTTTTATAGAGTACAAATTGCAATGTAATAGATACCCGTTCGTTTCCAGCACGTCATGTTATAAAGCACCGTGTAAACACTGTGGATAACACGTCGAAAATATATGATGCATGCACAAAACTAATTGATAATCAATGGGGTCCCTCAAGGCACTGCATTGGGCCCCCTATTCTAAAACGTTGACATGTAAATGAATCATGAGTATAGAGCAATATACGCTAAAGGTGGGTACGGAATGGGGTTCCTTGGAACACAACTATGTGAGTTGGAACATATTGCGATGGCATTAAACGTCAGAGGATGATTTGTTGGGTAATTGCTTTTTGTTCTCTATTTGGGGAGGGAGCGGTTGCCACGTTACAACCAGTGTTTTGTTGATATGCCATTGTTTTGGCGATGGATTTTTTTTGCGGCGTGGTTTTCGTGGATTTGATAAATGATGATCGTGCTTTCGATGTTTATACGCTTTTCATTTTGTTAAATAACACAGTTCGAAAAAGTTTAACAACTTCTGTAAAAGTAGGTCAACTTTTAATGTTGAACATAATATAAATTGATGACATTTCAAGCATTTGTCTGGTTTAGTTTCAATTTTAGATTACTTAAAATTCCTTAACATTAATTACGAATGATAAAGTTGCAGAATTTCAGGTATGGTAGATATTTCTAGGCCATTTCAGAGTTAATAGAGAGAGCATTATATTCTTAAAAGCAACATGTTACTACTTTACGCAATAAATGCTCATGATTACGGATATTGAAGTTGTTGTATGTTTCTTCAAGTTGCTAATTTCTTCTGTCTTGTATTCCGTGTTGAGTCTTAACTGTCAGTTAACTTGTTGTTAGACTAGATTATCTGTCAGCTTAGCCTACTAAGAACACATTTGGAGGTAGAGAAGCAGACAGTTAGTCGTAGTAACTGCCTAGTCGTGAAATTACAAGCAAATTGGATCTAATGGTGATTTAGATGGTGTTGTTAAGTTTCGTCTCTTTAAGCAAATATATATAAAAATACTACTTAATGTGATGATGATTTCTTCTTATAAAAGGCGAGTTTATATTACGATTTCACCGTTTTTTTAGAAAGACCTTTTTTTTCTTTCTTCATTGTTACCGTACAATTGATTTATTCCGCCTAAGGTCCGATTTCTATATTTATAGTACTTTTTAAGGTTAGATTGGCCAGCTACCAGCTAGTTTTATTTAAAATATATTTTCATTACACTTTTACTTTTTTTAAATAAATGACCATTTATGTGTCAATTAACGATATTCTCTTTTTTTTGGAAAATTGTTAAAGCAAACTAGGTAGCTAGGTACTAGGTAGATCTAAGTTAGCTATCATTTCTCACACTAGTGAAACTGACTCTAAGCCTGAAATTCATAAAAGTAAAAGGTCGTTGTACCTTTAAAAGTAATTATTTAATTACGTGCCCACGAAAGTGACTATAAAACAATCATTAGTCAAAATATTATAACTAACCACTTTTGGGAATAAACTGCTGAGGTGAATTATTAATCAGAAATATATGATAAGGGTGACCCTAGTTTTAATTTCACTAGTTGATTATTGTATAAAGGTATTAATAACGGGCGATAAGTGACGCGAGAAGGCTTTAAGTTTTATTAAAAGGCTTATCGGGGCGTTTGTTATCGGAGTCGTTTAGAAATGGAATGGGTAGGCATTAGAAATAGGAAAAAGGATTTTTTTTTTAACACAAATGTCGCCCTGCTATTACTAGGTTGTAAACTTTGCGTCTCTGAACTTTTTCAGTCCTGATTAAACCAAAACTCATTTCAGCAATCAATTTTAGCTTCAGCAATCGAAATGTATTTTTAAACAGAATTTTGTTATTGTTATTACAAAAGCTTTGAGAAAACCAACAATATGCCTGTAAAGTTTCTAATACAGATAAAATTTAAATGTTTTTGGGTAAATTTTAAAATATGTTGATTTCATTTCATTTCAAAGTGGGTCCAAAATTAACGGGATTTCCATTCACTTTTAAAGACGTCAGTGTGTCCCAATAATCAAAAACGATTTTTTTACGGTATTATTAATCCTTATATTTAACATAACAATGAAAAACATAATGTTTTAATACTTTCAGCAAATAATTTAGGTTTAATTACTATAAAATCGTTTTTCCTAAAGGTTGACTGAGTGACTGCAGATAATGCTTTTAGCGTTAAGTCCGCCTTTTGTACCTAACTTGTGTGGTCAATAAAGTTTTTTATAAATAAATAAAAGAAAATTCAAAACAAAGTAAAATTTTAATACAAAAAAGTACCCAACACTAAAACGCTCGTTAATAAATGCCGCGCGCATTACCGCTAATAAAGTTCACAATGAAATATTGCTATCAGAAGTAAAAACCCCGAGTTCGGTTCAAATCGTACCCTGGCCCATAAAACTTTCAGTCGCGATCATATATAAATTTTATTTCAACCCCCGACTGCTTTTGTTTCGCTCATGGCTAGAACGACCGAGTAATTCGGTTACCTGAGCAACATTTGTCATAGAGTAGTCAACTTACAGAGAGGATTTATTACTAGGATATTATGTATGAATAATTATGAATATAAAAATAAATCAGTATATGTATGTATTTTTATATGCCCCAGACCAACAGGCACACAAACCAACGTTATATTAAGTATTAGCAATTTTTTTTGTATGTCACATGACATACACACTTCGCAATTACTCATTGTGTAGCGTCTTGTACTATGATTGCCCCAGGTTGCCTTATGATTATTTATAGATAATTATCATGAAACAACAACACTTCAAAATCAGAATATTTTTTCTTTACTAATGTGAGCTTCAGAGAGCACTTACGATTCCAACCGTACACAAAAATGTTCAATATTAATGTGGTTTTGAAATAGGTTGAGATGAGAATGTTTTTGGGGTGAATAAGGAACTTGAAATGAAAATATTGTTGTGGGTTGAGTAAGGAAAATAATTAGGTTAAGTAAGGAAAAAATAATGATTAGGTTGACACGTCATAGGTTGATTATGGAATAACCCTACGAATCGTCAATTGTCACAATAAACCGTTGTTTCTCTGTGTTCTGGCCTCACCATGTTTGCTAGCACAAAATCGGCACCAATATTTTATTCATCAACATTTACCCTATCTGGAAATTTACTCTATATGCCTACGATCACTAGGGTGGGTTGCGATTAAAACAAATCGATTTGGGATCATTAAATCGAGCCGGGCACTCCGCACTTCCGTGGTCGGCACGTGGCGCAGTCCCCTGGCTCGTGATCTGGGGCCAGGGGACTGAGTAAACGGTGGTTTTATGGACAGGGTAATTAAAGTTTTAAATTAAGGATACTCCTTTGTTTATTTCTTTCGGTCGATAGCGCATTCGTAATATTCGTATGCGTAAGTAGTTTTGGGTAAATTTCTACATTTCTGTGGTATTTTTTATTAGCCTATGTCACTGTCAAATTCCTAAACTATTTTTATAGCAAAAATTATTTATCGACCCGTTGATCTGTTGCATCGTGAAAGAAGGACGAACAAAAACATTTATATTTCTGTAATACTAGAACTTAGCATTATTTCGAGTTAAAAAGTAGCATTGTCCTTTTTCAAGGTCTAGTCTATGTCTGTATGATATTTTATTTAGACACTAGCGGTCGCCTCCGCGTTTTCACCTGCGCGTAAATTCTTTTGTCAAGTATCCTTCCTTTTCCCCCACATTTCCGGGACCAAAAGTACCCTATGTCGCCCGGGGATAATGTAGCTTTCCAACAGTGAAAGAATTTTTCAAATCGAATTAGTAGTTTCGAAGCCTTTTCAATACAAACAAACAAAAAATTTTTCCTCTTTATAATATTAGCATAGATAGTAACTTTCGCATTTATATGTACAACTATACATGACTCAGAATCAGTGTAAACTAAAAAATACCTGCAAAATATCATAATTATTCCTCAATAAAGTGTTTTTTTACTGTAGTAAATGAAAGGTTAATTCCACTGCCATAATTCATACCGTGTATCTTATTAGGAGGGTGGATTGAATCATCCAGATTGGCTTCGACACCAGGTGGCCGCGTATCGACCTGGCCACTAATGGCTGCTTGGAGTTCAATACCCGGTGATTGTGGGGTGCGATTGTAAGGTATTCAAAGAACGATCTCTGTTTAAATGAATCTTTCTGTGAATGGGAACGGATGTTTTTATTTTGGTCGTTTATGCGCAGTTGAACAATTGCTTATGACAAAACCATGGTTTACTAGTCTACCGCACGCGGCTTCGCATGCGTGTAATAAAATAAATATTCTAAGATGTTACTATACCTTAAAACATTAAGAAGCTTTAAGCATAACAGAGGCACTTATTTAGCATCGAAATAGTTATTTATGTGACTGCTGCATAATGAGGGTCATTAAAATGTGAGTTTCATAAAAGAATCACATGAGTATTTTAATGACTAATTATGTACAGTCACATACATAACTTTATCTTCATTCATACGATAATATTGTCTATTTTATAGTCAGGATTGATTAGCAAACGCCCTAGTTACCAACTTAATCTGTATGTAAAAGTTAGCACTGACATAATGACTAACGTTTGTAGTTTTTAACCGACTTCAAAAAAGGAGGAGGTTATATGTTCGACTGTATGTATTTTTTTTTTTTTTTTTTTTTTTATGTATGTCCGTCGATTTCTCCGTCAATTGTGGACCGATTTAAATAATTCTTTTTTTATTTGAAAGTGCATAGTTCCGAGGTGGTCCCATTGTCACCATGTCAGGATCTGATGATGGGATCCCGGAAAAATCAAGGGAAAACCTCAAATTTTATAGGCTGCGCCTACGCGTTACTTGTTTTTTCTGAAGCCATTCAAGTTTTTGCGTCCGATAGACATCATTTTATGTTGATGAGCTGATGATGGAAGGTACAACTCCTTAACGGTTAGGAGTTAGGGGATAATTCTTTCAGTATTGTAGGAATATGTGGACCGTTAGTTGTATTTCATGTACTTTTGCAGCTAAGGTGATGATGGAAAGTACAACTCCTTAACGGTTAGGAGTTAGGGGATAATTCTTTCAGTGTTGTAGGAATATGTGGAACGTTAGTTGTATTTCATGTACTTTTGCAGCTAAGCTGATGATTACCCGGGGATGGGCTGGTCACTAGCCAATAAGGTTAGCACCGGCTCGTCCTAATCGGGTGTGAAGGAGAAACCGGGGGAGTGTAGTGGGTAGCGGACGCTTCGGTCTCCAGTCCCACACACGGCCGCGGGTCTAGCTAGCCTGCGGTTATGGTGCATAAACGCATTCTCCTCCTACCCATGGTGCTGAACACTTAATGAATACCTAATATTATTATCAAATAATACAATTCTACTCGTATTTTCGCTATCATTATTATGAAAGAGTTTTACTCACTACCTACGTGTTATTCACACTAAAAATAGAAAAATAAACAAACTTTTTTAAAAAAAAATTAAACCGACTTCAAAAAAAAAAGAAACAAAAAAAACTACCTAAAAAACTGAAAAGCAAAAAATAATTTTAATAAGACATTCATGAAATGCGCTTATTGTCTAAGCCTATTAATTAAATTCTATTTTACGTGCTAGGTAGGTACCTACTAATCTGTTTGAAGTCGGTGCCAAGCCAAAGGTAATAAAAAATGATATATAATAATATTATGTATTATAAAGGGTTACTTATTAATCCGCGGACGTAGGTACGTAATCTGGGTACCTACTATTTGGCTTGGCACCGACTTCAAACAGATTAGTAGGTACCTACCTAGCACGTAAAATAGAATTTAATTAATAGGCTTAGACAATAAGCGCATTTCATGAATGTCTTATTAAAATTATTTTTTGCTTTTCAGTTTTTTAGGTAGTTTTTTTTGTTTCTTTTTTTTTTGAAGTCGGTTTTTAAAATCCATAAACAATCTAGACTCAAGTTGATTTCGATTCTCAAATCGATTGTTATAATTTCAGCATCCAATTAAATGTATAGGAATGGAACATAAAATTACTAATCGACTAATTCGATAATCGAAAAAACCTATTAATTTTTACTTTTAAAGAAGACGTTCGAAATTTGAACGAAATTAAATATCGGTTACCGACACTAAAATGTAAACATTTCAATGCAGCCACAGATACTTATATCTAAATGTAGGGCGTTTGCTCATCGCTCCTGAATATAAAATAGACATATTATGGTATGGATGTAGATAAAGGTATTAAGTAGACGTTATCCCACAGGAATGTACTATATGTAAAATAGGTCATGATTCAGTTTAACGTTCTTCTACGAAAAAATATTGTAAGATTTTTTGCTCTAAAAAGTTTATGACGTTCAAAAGAATTTCATGGTAAATCAAATTGCAAACTAAATACTTTGCCTCTAAAACTTTTTATAAAAGTTCTCGTTGTCTTCAATAATTAATTGAATTCGAAGTTTGCGTTTCGACGCTGTTTTAATGAATATAGACAGCCATACTTGACAATACCTACCTGATGGAAGCCTAAGTAACTCTCGATGCTATGCGTTGCGAAGAAGACTTCCCCTTCGCACGTCAGAATCATCAGGAACCCGTTGAGTGCCTGAAACCAAAAATTATATGCCTTTAAAATAAATATACTAAACTTATACTCTAACAGGGTCTGTCTGCCAACACATCAGTTGGCAGACAGATACGCAGCCTACCTGATGGTACGCGGCCACTGCGGCATATTCCATTGAGGGACACTTCACTAGGAAGCGTCGCTCAATGTGCTGCCAGACTGTAGGCTCATCTGATCTTCGAGCCTTTGATTTCAAGTGTCCTGGCTCCCACATTAATACTGCCGGAACACAGCCAGATAATTTGTATAAAGTAGTAGCCATCGCATTGCACGGCAAGTTTATCTCACAATGATGGGTGCTGTGTTCTAAAAATCTTTTTCGCAACCTGGGGATAACTGATCTGAGATATCCGACCATATCCGACAGGTAAGTTTTTAGGAATTCACTTGAATGTGGTCTTTTTTTGTCACATTCGAAATTGAACAGAACAAATTATTTTATCGCTATGGAAACGCGCCCGACGCCAAGTCGAAAACGTAAAATATGAAATACGGTACCGAGTGGCAGGTATTTATGGGCGTGTGTTTCCATTGATATATTGTCCAACGCTCAATTCACATATTTATTACCCGCTCCTTTATAAATACCCTATAAATAAGTACGACGAGTTTATAATGAACCTTTATAAAATGATTAACTTTACTTTGAGATCTTATATTGCGTACTAAGTTTTTTATGCCATTTTATTCGTGTTTGCAGCGAGTTTTAGCAAGTCTATTAGGGGCTATCTCTTTGCGAATGGTTTGAGCAGAATTTATGTGGTTTTGGATTGAAATAAATTGAATATAGAGGGATATTTAATAGGATATGTAAAGTGAAGCGTCATGAATTTTGTTACGTAAAAATTGTGGCTGCTTTTGAAGTTTTTGACTTGAAATAGGCTTATAACAGAGAAGTATAATTTTTGCTTTCAAAGCAATGACGTTCGATTAAACCAACTAGACATCCAATCTCTAAGAAAAAAAATCCTCAAAAAACGTCCGAGCGGCGTTAACACAGATGACATTAACACATTCGTTCAAATTAACACGTTAATTGTATCAACTAAATTACGTCTATGACAACTAAACGGAAACTCTGCCCAATAGTCGGGTGGACAGACTTTTGCTTCGGACAATATTTGAGCGTGAATTTTATTCCTTTGAAAGGAATAAAATACAATAGAATTTATAGTTTTTAATGTAAATGATTTTTTATAAGTATGATTAATTCATCGAAATATTGATATGGGATAGTGAATTAATATCCTTGGGCACTTTTTAACAGCAACATCTTGCCTCAAACTAAGCCTAGCTTGTCCTATGGGTGCCAGCTAATAGACAAACATTACAAACATTTTATTGTTAACTAGCTTTCCGCCCACGGTTTCACCCGCGCATAATTTACTTTTTCAAATATCCCGCGGGAATGAGACGTTTCCCGTAGGAATTTTATAGCCTATGTCCTAATCCGGGTTATAAACTATACGTGTGCCAAATTTCATCTAAATCCGTTCAGCCGTTTAGGCGTGATTGAGTATCAAACATCCAGACTTTCGCATTTATAATATTAGTAGGATACATGCATATTATACATAGAAACACCCAAACCGAAAAAAAAGCGACAATCATAGGTACTAATATTTAATTTTGTGCCGTGCGGGGATTGAAGCCCTAGTGACTAATCGACTACTAACCATTACACAACGGACCAACAACTTTACGTTCTTTCCGCATAGTAAAATATTGGTAACTTTCTGACTTGGGATCAGGACAAAGTCTATAACAGAAACCTAATTTCAACTTTAACCCTTTATAAGGCAGTGGCCAAATAGTGGCCACTATAATTTAAACCTTTTGTAGTTGTCCTCAACCTAAAACCTATTTTGAAAACCCATATTTGCAAACTAGCGGGCGCCCGCGGTTTCACCCGCGTGGTTCCCGTTCCCGTGGGAATATCGAGATATCCTTTCTTAGCGGATGTCTACGTCATAACATCTACCTGCATGCCAAATTTCAGCCCGATCCGTCCAGTGGTTTGGGCTGTGCGTTGATAGATATTTATATCAGTCAGTCAGTCAGTCAGTCACCTTTGAGTTTTATATATATAGATAAATGATTTGATTTGATTTATGATACGGGAGAAAACCTATGAAAAATTTCAACTGCCTGTGCCTTGTAAAGGGTTAAGACTATAGGTCAGGATTGAACAGGCTTCTTCTAACATAATATAATAACAAATTCTTAATCCAAATCGGGGTTCGGACCCAGTTCCCCTGGCGTTGTTTGTCGCATTACAGTGGCCTTCTACCTAATGCGCCACTAATGCAGTCAGTATAAAAGTACCTAGTAATTTTCATGGTCAAATTTTTTATGCTATCTTTATGGTTGATGTCATTTAACCAGTTTTATAGTTCGTTGAAATACCTATCTAAATAAATGATTATAATGACGACTGTAAGATTGAAATAAAAACCTAGGTCACGAATACAGGTATCAAAAATGTTTTTTACGTCGAGATTGAATGCGATAAAGTAGGTACAGCGTACCCTGACAAGATGATGCAAATACTAAGGATAAATCGGGGGAGTTTAGTGGGTAGTGGGACGCTTCCAGTCCCGTGTCCTTCAGACGGCCGCAGGTCTAGCTTGCGGTTCAATCAAGAATCAAGAATCAAATTCATTTATTCAATTTTGGCTCACATATGAATGTCAAATTTTACATGTCACAAAATTATGATAAATTTAATAATAAGTCAATAAAATAAAATAAAAAATGTCACAGATAAATAGCAATAATCATGAATATGATTCATGAGCTGGTTCAAAAAAAAAAATATCTTTTACTACTGAGAAGATACCAGCAAGAAACTCAGGAGTAATTCTTTCTTTTTCTTTTTTTAAATTTGTATTTGTTACAAAATAAAATAATAAAGTTGTATACAAAATCGTGCGGGCTAGGGTGACCATGGATTCTTATCGTTGAGGTAATCGTCTACCTTATAATAACCTTTCCTCATTATGTTAGGTTATGGTGTCTAAAAGCATACTGTCAGAAATATTACCTGAAGGAACATCTCCCCGTCAGGCATGGCGTGGTCGTAGGGGGAGTGCTCTCGCCGGTGCCCGTGGATGTCCTCCTTATCCTTGTGCATGACCACTGGAACAAAAGAAAACTGACGTTAATTTATTAACTTATTAATTTATTCTTAGGAAGACTAACAGCCTAATAGTACAATGAGCTTATATATACAGCGTGGAATTTTAGTCGTTGTTTTCCCGCAGTAAAATGATTCTATCTTAGTAGTAAAATAAATTAATAAAGTTCTTTTTTTAGTTAAATCAAAAGTTTTACGATTATGATAGACGAAACTCGAACCAATAGTACTAGCTGCGTCACAAACGGTCACCGGCCGGGGTCATTGCCCTTCGCGTTTATCAAAAAAATGATTATTTACTATTTACTCACATTTAGTTTCCATTTTCCCATTATAATTTAAGAAAAAATTTCAAAAAAAGTTTTAAAAAAAATTCAAAAAAAAAAATTCAAAAAAAAATTACTAGCATAAATCGATAGTACTACTGAAGGTAAAGCATTCTGCTGCGGGAAATCAACGACTAAAAAAACACGCAGTATACAATAAGATAGAAACAATGCCAATAACAAGTCTCCGCTTATTAAATTAAACAATAGTTACAGGAAGCTGAAATGTAGTTTGAACATTCTGCTTTGCTTCAAGAGTTGTCAATGGGGCATGAGGAGCTGGGTTACGAGAGATCCGTTGGTAGTGTCATCGTTGCAAGGCTATGCCGATTCCTGGGACACTACCACTAAGGTGTCTGTTGGGCACTGCGGGTTTTTTTTATATTGCAATGTGTGACAAGACGAGCAGATCGCACACCTGATGGTAAGCGCCACGTCTACCCTTAGACAGTTCAGTGCCAAACAGTAACTAAGCAGTTACTGTCTGGCACCGCCCTGCGCCCGCTGCACCGAGACGACAGTATTAGGTCTCATATACCCATAGGACCCGTAGGACTTCTTCAGAGTTTGACTACCTAGCTACTATCCCCACAGATGAAATCTGCCACCATAACAGCTCTGGCTGTATTCCAGCGATATTAATGTGGATGCCAGTATACTTAAAAGCAAAAGCTAGAAGATCATAGAAGCTTACATTGTGGAAGCACATTGAGAGTACCTGGCTAAGTAACCCTTAGTGGAATAGGCCGCAGTGGCCGCTTACCATCAAATGGGCTGACCGCATCAGTCTGCCAACTGATATAGTATTTTTTGGCTACTTTCCATTTGGTAAACCTCAAACTTTAAGGGATTAAACGTATGAAGTAAACTTTTTAGTAGGTACAGTTTGTGGTTTACCAAATGGGAAGTTTACCAAATGGGAAGTAGCCCTTTTTTAATGCTTTATGATATCGTACGTTGTCTGGCACATGCATAGTTTGTCACTAGACAGCGCTGTGTGAATAATGTCTAGGGATATATTATTGTTACTAACTAGATATCTGATGATTTCAATCTGATAAATGCACTTCGAAGTATAGATTACAAGAGCTTAACTTGAAATCGCTAACCTTTGCTAATGACAAAATTATCAAACACCATTTGACATGTGAATTGTTGAATTATACTCCTTGAAACATGTAATCATTTCTACTTAGTTATTATCAGCATAGCGGTAAAGGTCACAACGCTGTAAATTAAGGGACCACATTAATAATTACTTTGTAGGGGGTATAAAATTAACCCTTTTGAAGTTTACCGCCTTTTCTGTAATTGTAAAATACAATATCTTGTAAATAGGGTTGGCGCTATGCAAATACACTCGTTACTAGGATAATACGCGGAATGATTGAAATCTAGAATTATTTTATAAATAAGAATGGACTTGTAAATAGTTAAGATTGTCATCGGTTAGTAGGTAAAGTAACGTATCAGCCTAATGATATCCTATTTTGAAAATATATAGGGGGAGATAAAGTGGGCCCGGGGTGTCTAGCACAGACGAAGATATTTTTGTGTACTACCCTAGTTAGTCCAGTCATTTTAGGTTTTATCTGCGGAATAATTCCTAGTGAGCTAAATTTTTGTATACATCTTTATTACAGTGTTATTATGAAGATGTGAAAAATCGACATCGATATCGTGCCGGCTAAAAAACTTACAAAGGTCAAAAGGGCCCAAAAATTATTGCTCGGAGGTCAATAGCGGTCATTATAAAAATTGTTCCTCATAAAATTGTCTACAAAAAATGTCTCTTGCAGTTTTTCTGTAAACTTAACGGCTGCGCTGCTAAATTAACATTTATAATCTCAAAAAAGCTATATCTCAAACAACTCTACATGACATGTTTATTTAACCCTGTTTAATCTCATAGATCCCTCTCTGGAGCTAAAATACCAGATAATAAAAACTCTTCATTTTTCCGCCAACCCTAAACCGCTATGATACAACTAGAAACCCTACACCAATTCGATATCGTAAGTTTAACTATACTTTATACTTACAACTCCAAATGCCTCTAAAGTACTAACATAAAATAGGACCACCTGCTTTTTATGCGTGCGAATTTGTTTTAATACGAACGGTAATTTAATTCTCAGAAATAGAAAACGTATCCATGCGTCTGCGCATTTAGACGCGGTTATAATCAATCGATAGTGATGGGGCGACGTAAATACCTATTGTTTGTATTCAATTTGTATTTTTTTTACAATTGATATTTTCAATTGTTTTTGCTGTAGTGTAGTATTTTATAAATAAGTCGTTTGTTAGCACATAGTTACAGTTTTTTACAGAAACTCTTGACCAGTTTGAGCTAAATCATTTGGAATGGTGCTATGAGAATAGTAGTCACATTTATATGAAATGACTGGTTTCTACCAGAGAAAAGAAAAGAAGTGTTTTTTTGCTTTAATATTTTATTGATATTCTATTTATGCTATGGGTATTCTTAATTACTAATTTTGACATAACTGATAATTAAAGTTTAGCAATAAACGGAGTAGTTTATGAAATTAGCCATGACAAGCTGACAGACAAAACAATTAATGTTTTTTTCGCCTAGTGAACACTTTTACTTCTATAAGAATTTATCGTCGTAATTTTGGATACACTCAGGCAAAATATAATAAGCCACGGCTTATCAGTTATTCTGCGTGCCTGTAAATTAAAATGGGCTGTACTGTACCTATCATAAAATACGTATACTAATGTTATCACAAAAGTTTGATACCTATGTACTTCCAAACATTTCCACAGACCCATACAAATATAGGCACGTGCCCATACAAGCGAATAGTCAAATCAAATAAAGGGGCGTGGCTTCCTAGCTGCGACAAATCACATCCTTCGATTCTACTGGGGATGCTGATGTCCCTATCTCGAACAAAATATGGAAATATGAACTTTGTGCTTATGACCTTTAAGTTTATAATCTATTGGACGTTATTTTAGGTATTTTTAAGAACAAATTTGATTAGTGAAGGGGAGAAAATAAATACGAAGTTGGTGTTTTTTATGTTGTGGGGTTTCGTATAAATAATACGCAAGGGTAATAGTGCAGGTTACCAATTACCCATTACTAATACGAATATTCTTTAACATTACGTCATAATATAGCAACATGCGAGAAAATGCCCAAATATATTCAAAGCATTTATAATAATTGTATTATAGCAATCTCACTTAGGCTACTTCACTATACAGGGTGTTAGGTAACCCGAGGGACATATTTAAGGAGAGTGTTCAGAATCCGATTTAAAGTCCAATTCGCTATAAAAAATATATCCTTAATTTTTTTCATAATTATCCTAATAATTTATGTATGCATGAACTACCTAAAAATCCCGTGTGCTAAGCGGCCGTTTACGCCCGAAACTCAAATTGTACGCGATTACAATTGGAGTCGTACTTGAACGAGTGCACGAAATAGGTACTGTGAAGGAAAGAGTGCCCGCACGTTACGCGGATTTTCATGTTTCGACTAAGGTTATTGACAGATATTTACCAGAGTTTTTATTGATTTATACTTATTTTGTTATATGAAGGCATGAACTATTTGAGGTTTAAATATGTCCCTTGCATTTCCTGTCATACTGTATAATACTAAAGTTGAGACATTATCGAGTCAGAAAATTAAATGTAGGTAGATGGAACCAAATGCGTTAGTATTTGGTATTTTAGTATTTCTTTCTCGATGCTAATTGAAACAAACATTTTTTTAGTTTTTTTTAATTGTTAATATAAGCGTATTTACAGAATCAAAAACATAATATATTGGTTGTAATATTTATTTAAGCAAAACACAAACGTCACAGACTTGACTTGAATGTAAATGACACTAAATAAAAAGACCCAAAGACCTTATTATAACAAAACGAGTAATTTCGTAAACGAATTCATCTTTCAATTACTCCCTTTACTTCGAGGTGAAAGCTTAATGAATTATAATTATAATACCGCTAAACCTTCGTTTAGAGAAACAAAAAGAACCGCATTTTAATTACACATCACCAATACCTAGTAATTATTTCAAGTTACATGGTTGAATAAAATAGCACTCTGAGCTTTTGGGAATAATGTTGAATTTCGAATGCGGTGTAATCAGTTTACAAAGTAATCATTATTTTGGCATAAAGTAATTGAAGAGTGTGAATGGAATGTTACATTAGATTGGTGATTAGTATAATTAGATTAGTATTGGAAATTGGGCTTTGTAGCTCTAGTTTTAAGTGTCTCAATGTCTTGTACATTTCAATCTGTTATAATGAGTACGGTTTATGTTTAAGTACAAATTAAGCGAACAGATGGATGTTACGATTGTTCGTAATCAATCACTTTTGTCTACGAAAACAGTAACAACTATTGGAAACATTGTTTGTATAAAAATAACTCTTATTTCAATCAATTTATTTTGGATGTACAACCCTATTTATTTCGTTTAAATATCAGGAAATATGACTTAAAATTTATTTGAGCTCAGTGTGACTTAGTTTGAAAAGGATTTTCATACATCCATTTCACCTTACATTTATCATTTTTGATTCTGGTATGAAATACTTGTTAGGTGAGCTGGAATCGAAGATTGCGACTTAGATTTTCTCTATGGGCTAGCCTACCAAAGTATAACAACTTGTTAAATTTTTTGACATTACTTATCGTGTATTTAGGCTTATTTATTTATTTGCATGCTTAAACCTAACAAGTTTTAGCGTAAATAATTGAAAGGTTTAGAAAACCCTAGACATAAAGTTAGTTAGAACCTATTCCGTAAAACTTATCGGTACAATTAACTAAAATAGTCTAACCATATTGTACGAATTAGTTTCCGATTTTCACTTTCGCAAATGTCACGACAAACAAACAGACCGGCGACGGTGGGTCCGAGCGGGCCAATTACCCGACCCACGTGAGTAACGCCATGTGCCATGCTAGTGTTGTTACGGTACACTATCCAGATAGATCGATAGAGACAATTATCGATGGAAATACAGATCAAATAGAAAGTAGAGTGGTCGTGTTTCGTTTTCTGTGTCTGAGCTGGAACGATTTGACTGGGCGTCACCCAATTCTACTGATAATTATTTAAAATACTAACGAAGCAATAATTTCGTATTCATTATAGTGGGTAGCTGCAGAAAGTATAAAAAACGGGTCAAATTTGCAATGACTATGATTAAAAATACAATTTGTATGACGTTATAAAAAGCGTTAACAACATTATTATTTATGTTTTACACAGCTACTTTATTAATAATACTCACTGAAAAACTAAATTAGGGTCGAAGTTTGAACAAATTACTTTATCTCTCACTATTAAAACTTTAATTGGTTTGACACATTTATAAACAGCTTACGACGTTAAAAGATCATGTGAATCTAATCAATAATTTGTATTCACTCCTAATTGTGTGTAAAAACTAATTATAATTGACACTTACTTTTCATTAAACATTTGTAAACAAAAATCAGTAATAATAGGTGCAAAAGCATTCGCCCAACACCACACAAGAATTTTAGCACACGTTCTAATTTAACACAGGGAAAGATAACACTAACACACCACTTGCCAATTAAAGCACAAAACAATTTAGATAAACAACGTACTGGCCATAAATTCGATTCCGGCCGATTCCGATCTTCGCCACTCGATATTCTTTCATGAAAGTGGAGTTATTGTTTGATCGAGATAGCGTTCGAGTCGATACATCGATAACGTCAGTCGGACGTCACTAATCGAACGGGTTTTATCACCCTTTATGATCCGACCTAATGACTAAGGGGTATACGTTTTTTTTGGTACTAAATTGTAGAGAATGCGTCATTGTTTATGATTTTGTTGTATTGTTTTAGAAACAAAATAATTTGGCGTGTTCTTTTACATTATTTTTTTTGCGTTTAGCAAGTATGTTTTTTTTTTCGTTGTGACCCTACACTATCAGTGTTACTAATTACTATGAAATGCGCCATTGCATTTTAGCACAACATTTATTTATTTATTTATTTATTTATTTATTTATTTATTTACAAAAATCCTACGCTAACATTACAGGTATCATAACCTAATTCGATAGCGTGGCCATCCTTACTTTAATTCCTTAAAACTAATGATATCTAAGGTACATACTGCGAATTCCCTCAAAGAACATGAGAAAATATCAATTTTCTCATGTACCTTATTTAGCACCTTAAGTGCACAGACCAGGGGCGTCTTTGCCAGCAGATTTGTTCTGGGCACGGGCACAGCCAGCAGCGCCGGGCGCCGCCGCCGCCACACGTACTGGTCCGGCACGCTCAGCTGCAGGCAGCGCAGCAGCTCTGGGTGGTGCGCCATCCCGCGCAGCACCCTCGCCACGTACAATGCCAGAGCATATTCGTAGAACATAACACAAGTCAGCAGTTGAGAGTTGTTATAATGCCCCAGACCACGTCTGGACAATCATTTAATGTTTATTATTCAATAATAAAATGCAAATTATGACCTGCACAAAAGTTAATAGACTAATACCATATCTGAACACGTCTTAGGTGCTTATAGCACTTAATATTTTTTATTTTATTTACATAACATGACTTAATCGCTATTTTATGTGTTTTTCTTATAAGTTAATGTATTTGTTTTTATGTAGAGGGGAAGGCGCATTTAGGCGTATCGCCTGTCCATTAATTTAATAAAAATATAAATTAAGGATTTTCCTTAATAAATGAAATCCAGCCTCCATGGAATTAAGTTATTGTCGCAAATGGTGAGTTCTTACTAATAGTAGCATATTTCATCTTTTGTGAGTCACAACAAAATTTTGTTGAATAAATAATTAAGGCTTTGAACTATATTAAATAAACCGAAGTATAATTTTACAAATATCACATAAACTGTATCATTAAAGATAGGAAATCTCACAAGATGGCGTAACGTCCAATTAAACTGTAAGAGGAAATTTCTAGTTTTGTTACGAACATATTTTTCCGTAATAAGAGTTCCGTAGTATTTAAACATACGAGTATAATAAGGCTAGCTAGGTAGACTTCATCACTATAACATTAACAAAAATAAATAATACTAAAATAAAAAACTGCGAGTGCGGAAAAAATGGACACATAAAAATGTATACCTATTTGCCAGTCGGGACTTACCGGTTCCATTTTGAATGACTTCGGGAAACAGCCGCTCGAGTATCAAACCGGGAGGACACGAGTTCGAGTGTAATCTTGGGTCTGGTTGGTGGTAGGAATTTTACAGAGTCGGACTGGCTAGTTACTAACTTCAAAAAATTTATTGTAGGAGTCAGTACAATTAAAAACAAAGGCTTAAAAATCAGAGAAGCGTACAGTGTGACAGCACAGTTAGTGACACTTCCTGGAGAATTGTCCCTTAATCGAATAGGCCGCAGTGGCCGCTTATTACCAGGTGGGCTGTGTTCATATCTGCCTACTTTTTTTTTTCGCGGGGAATGCTTTACGCACTATAACCCCGTCCTGAGGGACGGACAGGGCCGTGTGTGGGGCTCCCAGCGCCCTAAAAGAACGCTGCTCCTGGACTAGTTAAAGGTCCAGGGGTTTACCCACTAAACCCCGCGGTACTCCCTCTTCGCCTTGTTGGGGGGCCACGGGTATCAGCAAAACCTTTGCTCCGTGAGCCTCCCGGCGAACGCCTGCATTTGCAGGCTCCTCGTGCCTCCCTTTCTGTGGGGGGCTGCGGGAGCGACCCGGAGTACTGGGACGCTCCTGCCCACGGCGGCATATCTGCCAACTGACCTAACAAATACATGGAAAAAAAAAAAAAATATTTATATGGAAAACATCAATGATTTTATCGACAGTAACGTGTTTAATGCATACATACACAGAACCCTGTTGATAGAGAAAGCAATAACAAACAATTATACAGATTCCTAACGTTTTCTAACTGTATTCCGCCATGTAAATAACTCACGATTAATATGCAAATACAATTAGCAGTTATTAATAACGAATAGCTAAATTAACGTTATTATTATCGTTTCTCGGTATCGTTACGGTTGCATGACAATGCTACGAGTATGTCTGTGCCCAATGAAAATGTAAATGGTGAATTATAGGCACGTGATTGTTTTTGTATAGATCCATATAAGGTTCGTATTCATTGTCGTGAAGAGATTGATTAGTTTATGACCGTTACACTATTTAATTAGTAATAGAAAACTTAATTATTTTTATGATTTTCAATTAACATTCATGTTTTTAAAAGTAATAATTATAATTAGTCTTTGGACATAGTGCACAACCCAAGAAAAAATCTAAAACCCAATAATATGCGCACGATAGATACCTATAGCCAAATAACGGATAAAATTACTTACATACCTTTTTGTAAGTACTGTTAGACGAAAATTGGTTCACTCGATTAACACATCACTATGGTCATCGCGTACGGTGCCCCGCACTAGTCGGGGAGATATATTAAAATAAATATATTAAATTGTAATTATCAAAAAAAAAGGTATTTATATTCTAACAATGCATACATACACATTATACACAGACACACCCTAATTGATACAGACTTGTTTTGTTTATGCTAACAAATGTTTGTGACGTGCGGTGGCCCACTAACCCTGGCGCGTTGGGCAGGGTCACTACCAAATGCGCCATCGGGTCAGTCAAAAATTAGTTAGACTACAATTCTGCCAATGTACCTAAAGACAAAACCCAAACCTTTTTTTTCAGAGGAGAATGCGTTAATGCACCATAAGGCTAGCTAGACCTGCGGCCGTGTGTGGGACACGAGACTAAAACGTCCACTATCCACTACACTCCCCCGATTGAGAGGAGCCGGTGCCAGCCTTGTGTGCCCATTTTTAAAACATTTATGTAACACCTGCCAATGCAAAAAAAAATATATTATCATAGATAACTACAAAGTGACGTCAACCCCACCTAATAACGACTAATGCTATCACTCCAAGCATTATCAACTATATTGCCAACTATTTGTCGCTTCTGTTGAAGGACAGGTAACGAAACCTACCTGATGATAAGCGAGGACTACGGCCAGCGAACTGTCATTTTAGTTCACTGACTGCAGCCTATTCCAATGAAGGAAATTCGGTTAAATTTCTTTCATTGCAAGGAAGCATCACTTAATGTGCTTCCATTCTGTCGGTCCCTTTGATCTTCCAGGCTTTTATTTCAAGTGTTTTGGCACCCACATTATTATTGGCGAAACACATCCAGTTATTATAGTGCCAGATTTCAACTGCGGGAGTGGAAGCTATAGCCAGAAGTCCTCCACTAACCAGACTCAAGGCGGGAATCGAACCCACGATCTCTGAGTTTTATACCCGAGCGGCTAAGCCACTGTTTCACGGAGGCGTTAGATACTCAGTCGAACTTTGAAAAAGTAATAGGGGTATTGAGTGTTTTAAATAATTGCATATCACATACAATGAAAAAAGCTGTTATTTAAACATTAATAGACGCTTCAAATTAACTGCAGAATAGGATAGATATATCAGAAAAGGTGCAAGTAATCGGACGCTCTGCAAACCATTAGTGTTTTGTGCACATGTAATTATGAAAATACCCTTTAGATTGTAAATGCAAATTGGCTGAAGTGCCAATGGTTGCGGACCACCTCCAGAGCCATTTGTTACTGTTTGTTTTTTTTTAAAAGCATTTATTTATCATGAATTCGAATTTATTTTGTGTAAACAAAATTGTAAGCTGAATTAGGACTGCTTCTTTGGTCTACTGCGAAGTTGCAGAGTTAATGTGAGCAATTGTTTATACTTTTTAAGACTACGTTAGTGAATAAAAAGTCTATACGTATAGTAAACCTGTTTTAAAGACCTCCTTTTACACATTGCTACATTGAATGTGAACCAAAACAATGATACTAAACTAACTTCTAAGGGCCTTCATATAAGAAAAGGGCTGTTTAACTATCTGCTTGGAACGTCTGAGGAAACACAGCAATTTAGCATAACCTTCCGAGATATGCATACAACGCCTTAAGAAATGTTGTTAAGTGTGCTCAGTAAATTCTGTTGACCTTTTTATTACATACCAAAATGTATCATTCCCTTTATTGATTCCAAGTTTCGCAAAAGCGATGCCGCCAGCGCAATTTGTTTTTGTTACAGTCCAGAATGTGGAGGATGGGGCAATGTTTTCACATCCCAGTGCGGTTGATCCTGCGCCTTATCTCTCTTCGGTTGTGTCAAACTGCTGTCTCAGCGTGCTAATGGTAAGGAAATAGAAAGTGCACCTATCCTTGCACACTCACTTGTACACTATAATAAATTATAATTACCGTAAATATTGGTCGCCGTAACCGAAAATCGACTAGAGGATAAACATCATCATCATCATTTCTCTGCCCTTCCACACCATGTAGGTCAGCGCAATACGATTATAGGACATTATTATTATACCAATACTTTTTTTTCTTACTCACCATAAAACACCCCAAACGTAAAAACAAAAAAAAAATGCACTCCCCGTTATCTCTCCATGGCTCGCTGGTCAGTACCGTATGGGGTTGGTCGGTGCCATATTGTGAAACGGTTGGGAGCAGATGGGCCATAATGGCAGTTCTAATTGCTTTAGTTATTAGGTGAGCTGTTTTGTTTTGTGACCATAAATGGGGTCGTGTGGTGCTGTTGAGATCAGCTGACGAGTTTCGATAGACCCTTGTTGGTTTGTTTGTATTTATAGATAATACTACTACTACTACTACTATTGTTCAATGAGTGCTTACGGTAATATTTTTTTAGACTAAACTAGTTGTGATGTTTTTTAGAAAAAGGTTTGCTAATCAGACCAAATTAAAGTGAATAGCTTTAGCAATCGTGGCAAGGAAATTAACATTGTCACAATTAATAATATATTTAAAAACTATTATGTACACTGCATGTAGGTATGTTACAAATATACAGAAATACACAGAGCATACAAAACTTCAACACATGAACATTTGTCCTGAGCGGGATTCGAACACAAGACTAATGGTGTCTATGGTCACTTATAAACCGTCAAAAACAATAATGCTTACAATAAAATGTCACTAGAGGGCTCTGCATGAAAAATACCAGTACATATTTACCTCTAGACAATTACCAACACACCTAATCCGTGGTTCGCGAAACTTCTTATTTTTCTATATTATTTTTTTTTATCCATGCTTAAACTGGGTAATAAAATACGTTAGTATTAAATTCGAAATGTTCTCAAGCCGTAAAGAGCAATTATGAACTACTTAACTTGTGCTTAAGACCCACCGTTCGTGTCACTTGACCATAAAGTTAGTGGTGTAAATCTTAGAGCGATTGTTAAACGCGTTAGTAGAGGTCAGTAATACTCAATAATGCTTAAACTCGGCAAAGAAATTGCTTTATTCCAAGTTGGGTTGATAACAACACTGTATAAAGAAAGTGTTCACTCAATATGCTGTTCTTGTCTGTCAATAGAGTCAGGATCATGTTGCTACTAAGCGTTAGCTTTGTGCAATTTTTATTTTATAACCTATATCATCGAAACTATAGCCAGCCAACTAAATTTCTTGGTTATTTCTACTATTCAAGATCTATCTATGGATTTTACTAATTTTTGGGCTATCATAAAAAATATTTTTGCTGATTTATCGAAAACGCTTTAGCTTTGTTAACATCAATTCAATGCGCATTTTTGTCAAGCGTAGCCACTATACGAGTACACAGTATGGCGACGATAACTTGATTTTAACTATCGCGGTCTTCACGCTGCAGAAGGATTTTAAATAGGCTGATACTACTTACAAAAAATGTATCTCCATCACAATAATTGAGCCATTTGCTGTAATGGTCGAGAAGTCGGCTTTTACACCAGAGGTCGCGGGTTCGATCCCCGCACGGTACAAACATTTGTGTGCATGAACATGTCTGTTTGTATCGGTCTGGGTGTTTCTATGTATAATATGTATGTATTTATAAAAAGAATAATATTGTGTAATTTGTAATGTTTAACTGTTGTCTAGCACCAATAGCACATTGTAAGCTAATGCTTACTTTGGGGCTAGATGGCGCTGTGTGAATAATGTCCAGAGATATTTATTTTTATTTATAAAGACGGCACAGATATCGTATTCTCTCCATTCAGACAAATCGATACCTCCAATGAACACTACGCTAACTCAAAATTTGCCATTTTTCGTTTTTTATAGAAATCGACCCACTTTTTTACTAATATTATGCCCCCAAATTTTCATGACAATATCTTTAAAAACAAAAAAGTTTTGAGATTTACATAACGCCAAGTAAAGGTACTTTCTTCAATTACGGGGTGGACAAGCCGCTGTCTTAATATAGTGGTGTGTATTCGGCTAGCGCGACTGCCGGCCCGCGGGAGATACGCCTCCAACTAGGAGTTGGCGGGGTGTTGCGCGGGAAAGTATTTGTTCATGTGACAGTTAGCGGTGTGTGTCGCCCGTTGAATGCACTTTTGAACAAATAATTATATAACGTAGTGTAAATCAGAGTTAAACATTACTAAGTTTAATAATTTTCACTATCTTGTAGTAAATTAAAATCGAAATTAGCTGCATGAAATGCTACAATTATAATACAAGAGTTTTGTTTTCTAGTATAAAACGAACCGCTTAGCCCTTCGTCCATATTGGTAACTAATAGACATGGGCGTTTCCGATATTTTACATTAGCCGATATGTAACCGATATGGAGCTTCAATATCGGATATGATATCCGATATCACATATCGATTCTCTTCAAAAAAAAAAAAAAAAAAAAAAAAAAAAAAAAAAAAAAAAAAAAAAAAAAAAAAAAAAATGCAAAAGTACATGAAATACAACTAACGGTCCACATATTCCTACAACACTGAAAGAATTATCCCCTAACTCCTAACCGTTAAGGAGTTGTACCTTCCATCATCAGCTTTGCTGCAAAAGTGCATGAAATACAACTAACGGTTCACATATTCCTACAATACTGAAAGAATTATCCCCTAACTCCTAACCGTTAAGGAGTTGTACCTTCCATCATCAGCTTTGCTGCAAAAGTGCATGAAATACAACTAACGGTTCACATATTCCTACAATACTGAAAGAATTATCCCCTAACTCCTAACCGTTAAGGAGTTGTACCTTCCATCATCAGCTTTGCTGCAAAAGTGCATGAAATACAACTAACGGTCCACATATTCCTACAACACTGAAAGAATTATCCCCTAACTCCTAACCGTTAAGGAGTTGTACCTTCCATCATCAGCTTAGCTGCAAAAGTACATGAAATACAACTAACGGTCCACATATTCCTACAACACTGAAAGAATTATCCCCTAACTCCTAACCGTTAAGGAGTTGTACCTTCCATCATCAGCTTAGCTGCAAAAGTACATGAAATACAACTAACGGTCCACATATTCCTACAACACTGAAAGAATTATCCCCTAACTCCTAACCGTTAAGGAGTTGTACCTTCCATCATCAGCTTTGCTGCAAAAGTGCATGAAATACAACTAACGGTTCACATATTCCTACAATACTGAAAGAATTATCCCCTAACTCCTAACCGTTAAGGAGTTGTACCTTCCATCATCAGCTTTGCTGCAAAAGTGCATGAAATACAACTAACGGTCCACATATTCCTACAACACTGAAAGAATTATCCCCTAACTCCTAACCGTTAAGGAGTTGTACCTTCCATCATCAGCTTTGCTGCAAAAGTGCATGAAATACAACTAACGGTTCACATATTCCTACAATACTGAAAGAATTATCCCCTAACTCCTAACCGTTAAGGAGTTGTACCTTCCATCATCAGCTTTGCTGCAAAAGTGCATGAAATACAACTAACGGTCCACATATTCCTACAACACTGAAAGAATTATCCCCTAACTCCTAACCGTTAAGGAGTTGTACCTTCCATCATCAGCTTAGCTGCAAAAGTACATGAAATACAACTAACGGTCCACATATTCCTACAACACTGAAATAATTATCCCCTAACTCCTAACCGTTAAGGAGTTGTACCTTCCATCATCAGCTTAGCTGTAAAAGTACATGAAATACAACTAACGGTCCACATATTCCTACAACACTGAAAGAATTATCCCCTAACTCCTAACCGTTAAGGAGTTGTACCTTCCATCATCAGCTTTGCTGCAAAAGTGCATGAAATACAACTAACGGTTCACATATTCCTACAATACTGAAAGAATTATCCCCTAACTCCTAACCGTTAAGGAGTTGTACCTTCCATCATCAGCTCATCAACATAAAATGATGTCTATCGGACGCAAAAACTTGAATGGCTTCAGAGGAAACGCGTAATGTGCGGCTATAAAGGTTGAGGTTTGCCCTTGATTTTTCCGGGATCCCATCATCAGATCCTGACATGGTGACAATGGGACCGCCCCGGAACTATGCACTTTCAAATAAAAAAAGAATTATTTAAATCGGTCCACAATTGACGGAGAAATCGACGGACATACATAAAATAAAAATAAACACTCCTCCTTTTTTGAAGTCGGTTAAAAATAAACAATAACAAACATTCTTCACTCACTTATCATAACACTATAAAAAGCACTTAAACCAAATTAATCCTTATTACGCTCGAGCTTGATTCCCTTTTGCTATGTGTATCCCTTGCGAATATAAAAATGCCGCGAAATATACTTAAAACTATCGATACAAGATAAATTGACTCTTATTGCTAGCAAATAAGAGCGGAAATCGCCTACCCATTACGCCGTAATATCTGAATAACCGCCTCATCTCTTTTACTCCAATGTAAGTATACCGAATCAGAAAGAGAAAAGGCGAATATCAACTGACCAAAGATATCGATAGTACGGTTATGAATAGTTTCGGCGATATGAGTTTTGTTGTTTCGTTACAGTTTTTCGATATACAGTTTTGAGTTTTGGTTTTGATATTAAAGTTTTTAGTTTTTGAAATATCGGTTACGTAAAATCCTATATCGATATGATATGATATCGAACTGTTAGCCGATATAAGATACGTTTTGATATATCTGTCTCATGTCTAGTAACTAAGCTTATGTAACTAGTAACCAAATTTTTTTTTTGCTGTTTGGTAACTACCTAGTTGTGGAAGAAGAAGAATTTTTCCATTTTTGTAACTTTTTGCTATCTATTATGAACGTTAAATGTTTGTGACTGGCCACTTCTATCGGAAAATAATTATTAGTATAATGAGTTACAGTCATTTATAATGATTGTTTATTATATTATGTGTTGGGTGTCAAGGAAACCAAATATTAATAATTGTAAATTTTTAATTAGTTATGGAGGAAACGATTGTTTTTCATATTTTTATTGGCTGATTAAAATGACGTTAGAATTTTGACGAAAAAGTTGTTACTTGCACTTTTGATTTTTTTACTTTACCATCCACAGCTAGATTGTTATTACCCAAAAGTACCATTGTTTTTTGCCATCCTCCAAAACCAAGACAAGAAAAAAAAATCCTTTACAAATAATCAAAACTAAATTTCCTCTCTGGAAACCACGTAAAATGCTTGTTGCTTTTGAAGATTTGCTTTTAATGGCATTCAGAAACCATATCCTCAAACAGATGTAAAAGATTGTTTTAACCACTTTAGTCAAAGTCTTTTTAAAAAAGCAGAACAGCTAAGTATCAAGCCAGCTCAGAGGCGGCATGTTGCAAGATGTGCAGGTTTGGCCCAATTGCTTATAAAATATATTAGCTGATCTAATAGCACAATTAAATTTTTACTTCGATCGTAACTGGCTACAAGATTCATTTAAATCTGGTGTTGTGAAGGGGAACAGTTAAACAGTATTAAGGATGGCAGCCATTTGGAAGGATGGCATGCTAGAATTAATCGTTTTGTGGAAAATAATAACCCATCCATCGCATAAGTGTTGGGCATTCTAATGAAGGAATCAAAAATTTAATAAATAAATTCAGCAGTTAAAAACGACAAAATACCAAATAATTATCATGATATTGACACAGAAATAAGTGCAACTATTCAGCAATTAAAATTTAAGATATTACAGTAGGCCACTGCCTAAAATTTTTCTAAGTATTAATAAATGATTTAAAAGTGTTTTGCATAGTACGTTTTAATTCAAATCAACTACACCGAGCCAGTTGTATATCACAACAATCCCACATCATATCGGGATTTTTTGCACAATGTCTCGGGTTACTATAATGGAAATAATTTAATCTACGAAGTGGAAAAATAATTCTTCCCTCACAACTACTTAAAACACCAACGAAAAAATAATATTTTTTGGAACTGGTTACATAAGCTTAGTTACCAATATGGACGAAAGGCCGCTAAGTAATGACACAGTTAAGATACTCTACGCTATTTATTTGTTAGCGGCTTGTATAACGACTCAACGATTTTCGGCTTATCCTACTACAAAACGCTAACTTTTCTTTTTCATAAATTACGATCTTATTATAATAAAAACATTGTTCAAAATACTCTAAATTGGTTATGAAGTCGATTTTAAATGTAATTATTAATTTTATTTTATGTAGTATACATTTAATTTATTATTTTGTAGCCTGTAATATTCCCGAATATATTCCGCTAACTTAGGATTGGCGGAGTGTATCCCGATCTTAAATTAGAGCTTTCTACGTTACATCCCGCTAAGTGAGGCTAATTAAAAAACCCGTAAGTTTTTTTAAATGTTACTATGCGGATCTTAAGCATCAGTAAATTAGTTACTCACACAAAAAATATCAAGAAAATAACTACAAAAATAAAGATTTTATCAACTTTTTTCTTTCAAGAGCTCCTCCTGTAAACCTGCACTTTTGAAGTTAGCGTAGTGTTCATTGGAGGTATCGAAATGTAGTAGTGGCGGTGCTAAGTACGTCAGCAATGTCGTGCGATATTGAAGTCGCACGCAACCGGAGGCGTGAGCTGTTAACCCGCCTCGATTACGCTTTGAAATGTAATGACGCTTGTTTATCCCCCGTGTATGACTTAACAATTTCCTCGATTCTGAATTATTAGCTACCCACTAGCCTATGGTCACATGTCACAGCGCATAGCCTTTTGCATGTTAATAAATAATAATAATGCCCTCCTTGCCGAGTTTTTCGGCTACGGCGCGCCCAATCATTTACTATAAGCCAACTACTCAGGATATATCATAGTGCACAAGTGAGTGCGCAAGTACAGGTGCACTCCCTATTCTCTCACTCTCATAACACGATGGGACAGCAGTCTGACACGACCGAAAAGATATCTAGCGCAGGACCATCGGCTTAACGTGCCTTCCGAAGAACGGAATCATCATTATTTTCAGACATTCAGGCGATTCAAGCCATGTTACTAAGACCACAATAGTAAAATCTCTATTTACAACAAGACTATCCATTGAGTGTAGTGTTTGGAATGGCATGTGAGCAATGTCATGCGATACTGAAGTCGCACGCGAGCGGACCGCCTCGTTCACGCTTCGAGATGTAATATACGCTTGTTTGAAATAAGGCCGACCCTGAATGACTTCGAAAATGATTAGCATTTTTACTATTTGAATTAAGGGGTACACCCCTGTTTTCATTTATCATCTTACCTAGTTAACCAATGCGCGAATTTTATAGCCCCGAAAATGTCCAATGTAATTTTTTACCATGTCATTCTAAACTCAAGTAACATTTGGCCCGTTGTTCAATTATTTTTGCTCAGCTCATCAGTGAAACTTATCAATATCAACTCGGAACAGATTTGGGCTTCATACGGACGTAACATAATACAGTTAAAAATATCATTGCTGGAACGTAAGCAATGTCGTGCGATATTGAAGTCGCACGCAACCGGAGGCGTGAGCCGCCGGGCCCGCCTCGTTCACGCTACGAGATGTAATAACAGACGCTTGTTTGAAATTAGCCCTATAAGTGTATGACTATACAATTTCCTTGACTGTGAAATACTTACTTCCTGTCTTGTGTCTTCTTGAAAATCTTTGTTTCTGTTCTCAGTGCGTTTTTTCTAGGGTTAGCCAAGGTATACCATGATCCAGGGTTTGCCAAGTCCAGTTAATTCAATAGAGCTACCGCCACATTACCTTCGTAGCCCTTGACAGTAGAACTAAAGCAACTGCAATCTGCACTAGTCGAATTGTTCAGTATAACCAATACAGAGAATCGATTGTACAGGATTCTTTACGACTTAATTTTCTATCAACGCGTGCCTTGCGCAAAGATGTTTGATACTATGGTCGTGTGCGACCCATGAAGCCACTCTTCTATCACAGCTCTAACCGTTAGCATATTAATAATACAACAACAGTGAAATCTCTATTTACTACAACACAATCCATTGAGTGTAGTGGTAAGGATGGCATGTGAGCAATATCGTGCGATATTGAAGTCGCACGCGAGCGGAGGCGTGAGGCCTCAAGCTTGGGCCGAGCACAAAGGGTTCCGGTGAATGCGACAATTTTGTTTGCCTTTCATGTCAGGTTTACACTATTTTTCTTTTAATAAGGTGGAAATAAAGGGTGTCGGTTAGATTATATTTTTTTAAATTAGATAAGATTTAGGACCTGGGTTTACTTTTGTCGGATTTATTGAACACGGCTTGGGTTTGTGATGTGGCAGGCAAGATTATTAAGCCAACGATGATTTGATTGCAATGATGGAGGACTTTTTCCAGCAGTGACATAATATAGGCTAATACTTTTTTTTTACTATAGAAGGAACCAAGTTTCTTGTGAACAAATTCTTGAAAAGTTGTAAGCAACTTATAAATAGTCGAATTACAAGCCCAACATCCCCGACATACTCGTGAACACAAGAGAGCAATAAGCCTTCAAAAATATTCAAAGCATTCACAAAATTGTAATTTTAAATTTAGAATAAAGGTCCCTATAACTCTTCGAGTTCCCACAGGGAGCGTTGACAGCCAATGATTTAAAACCTCTTTGCTCCTTAATTAATACGGCACGTGGAAATCTCGACGTCCCTTTCTATCCTACCTAGCTACTTGGCTCACATCTCTCTGTCTCTTTCCCACGGACCGTAAAATTACATTGAAGAATATTGAGACATCTTCCTTTTGGAGTGATTTATGCTTTGTCGGTAAGAAATTTTATCGATTTGTTTACTTTAAGAATTAGTGGTCGTAAGGTGCGCTTAGGGATTTATGAGCGCATAGTAATTTGGTATCGCTGCATACTTAGCTTTAAGTTATGAGTGTGACGGTGTCTTACAAGTGAGAAGTGGCTACTGTCGGTGATAGGAAGTGAATAATTTTGATAATAGGTAAGTGACGTGTCCTACTAAAGGTAACTTTTCCGGCTGATTATCCTATCACATTTTTTGATGTAGTGTAAGCGCTACTTAAGTAAATGTATTAATTTTACATATTTTTCCCGTCGTTGTATCTCACCCATCAAGTATATCTAAGTCTTATTCGGTTTAGAAAACAGTAATAATATAATTTATGCGAACTTAAAGATTTTCTTAACTACTAATTAAACATTGTTTTTAAAATTACCAAACACAGTTTAGTACTTTTTGTGACTGTCGATACAAGATTTAAGATAAGCAAATTGCCATCTTCTTGTTTAAGTAGCTATGTCAACAATATGTATTTAAATTTTAATTAAATGTGCAGCTAATTAAAGTATTCCTTTCAAAAAATGTACTAATTTGCCCCCACATCAACATCCAGCCATCGAGCAATCGCGATATCACAAATGACGTTTCATTTCACGCAACTGACGCGACGACAGTTGGCGGAGCATAGATAATCAGACGAACGGAACGTACTCGTAATTGGTTTTTATAAATATTAGTATTTTTAATTAACTAAGAGCTGTAGTAGGCAAGTTGCGAACGCTTATTTATATGCTATAGAACGGTTTAATCTTTGGAATTAAAGGCTCGAAGTTCACAGGAACGTACAGTATGGAAGCTATAGGGAAGCCATAGAGAAATAACAATAGAAGAGGGGGCATATGCTAGGTGTCCTCCTCCGACAAAAATTCAAAAGAGTAGAAAGTTGTAGTTCTAGACACTCCACGCTAGAGGGCACATGGAAGCACATTGAGCGATCTTCTTGGCTAAGTGTCCCCTGAAGGAATAAACTGAAGTGGCAATTACCATCAGGTAGCCTGCATGCTCGTCTGGTAACTGATCTTAAAAAATCTTGTTTTGTGTGTATTTACCATTAGCTCAGTAGGAGACGGAAAATACGTTTATGCGCAAATTGTCAAATTCGCATATTGTCAAGCGGTCGCAAACGGTCAAATTCGCAAAGGAAAATAGCTATGATCGAATTGGTCTGTTTCCAGAACATTACCTACCTCTTAGCCACGGCTCCGGTTACCAACGTTAATGGTCCAGTGGTTTATGTACCTATACCGGGCCGAGATCACGGGGTCCTGGGTTCAATTCCTGGGTCGAGCAAACTTTGTGTCGGTTTTTTCGGACACTGCTCGGGTTTGTGATCACCAATCCGCATTTGGCAAGCGTGGTGATTAAGCCAGTACATATCGATACCAGAAATATGAATTAACGTAAGGGACATTTTGGCGAAAATGAGTTATATATATCATTGGATTCAGAATTTTCTGCTCTATCGATTGGTGTTATTGAAAAAGTTCTATCGTTAAAAAAATGTCCCTTACAGTAAGATTTTTTGGCCTGCGTAAAACGTTTTATGCCATAAAAAATGATGTAACAGACGTTTACATTTTTTTTTCACTGAAAAATAAAGTAAGTCAAAAGTGTTAAATAATTTACACCCTTACCTTGTCCCTTACTTTAATTCATGATTTGAGTTTTTTAAGAATTTAATTTAACCCCAGTTAAAGATACCCTAAATGACACCGACGAACGGTGAAGATGGTGATGACAGCTGATAACGATAACTAGATAAAATACTAAATAGAAAAAGTTACATATTCTAACCACTTCAATTTCACCATTAAAAAAGTTTAATTTACCAATAGTTATATTGTCATCATAATCTGTCTGCCCATTCCTAATTATTTAATCTTGTAATCTATGTATATAAAAGAAAGTGGTGTTAGTTACACTATTTATAACTCAAGAACGGATGAACCGATTTGGCTGAAAATTGGTGAAGAGGTAGCTTCGAACCAGGATACGGAGATAGGATCCTTTGATGGGGGAAAGGGGGGGATAATTGAAAAAAAAAAACTCGCGCGGGTGTAACCGCGAGGGCGACCCTAGTAATATAATTATATTTCTAATATTAATATGAATATCACTTATATTTTTTTATTCATTCA
Source organism: Mecyna flavalis (assembly GCA_949319885.1). Classification (NCBI taxonomy): domain Eukaryota; kingdom Metazoa; phylum Arthropoda; class Insecta; order Lepidoptera; family Crambidae; genus Mecyna; species Mecyna flavalis. Next base: position 13,472,976 of record OX439413.1, read on the forward strand.
TCTTTCATTCAAATAATATTTTTTCATCTGTCTTTCGTTTTTAGTACATTCATTCAGTTACTTAATATAAAGACTGTTTGATTAAGTCTGAGATTTTTTTTTTTATTTAATTTCTGATTTTAAAGCCAATGAAACGAAATTATTAAAACTTCAGAGTTTGTTATAGGACTCTTAATTAAAAGAGATCATAAAGTCAAATTATTATTTTTAATTGATAAGTAAAAGGTGTCTAAGACTGCTAATAATTTAGGTCATTTATTTAATCTTTCGAGCCCCGGATTACCAGACACAATAGAAAATCTATTGTTACGCGGCACCCGAGTGCCGGTTCGGGATTGAGTGGTTAAACATTGTTACTTTTAGAACATTTATTTAAACTTAACAAAAAGTTTAATAGACTGATTAGTGTGTTGAATTTATAATAATTACGCAGACATAAAAGTCGAACATAAAAAAAATATTAATAATAAATCGTTTTATTTTTGTCTCCCTCATTTAAATCTGCGATAGCAAGGCTGCAACTAACATGTAATCACGCAAAGAACCTATTTACATGGTATTAAAATACTCTAAATTTAGTATATAATCTATAGTTACATCAAATTGCAACACTGTAAAAGTCCTTTACAATAAAATTTCGTATAATTTTCTATTTCTCTTGCTGCTTACGTTATGCCTGACGGTTTACAAATAAAATATTAGCAACGTAAGGTACAACAAAACGTATTTTTTTAATGTAAGGGACATGCTATTTCTTAAACCACTGGGTATTTCCAAATTATTCGTTCATAGCATGAAAGAAGAGAAAATTCTAAGAAACTTTGCTCTAGACACAATTAAAATTGAAGCAGACAGTAAAAAGTTATAGAGAGATTTAATTTTTTTTTTATCGTTTTTTGGCTCTCCTGAAAAACAGTGTTTTGTCCCTTACGTTAATTCATATTTCTGGTATCGATATCATTGTAACGATAACTTGATTTCAAGGATGGAGGCCTTTGCCCTACATTAATGGGCAATACTACCAACGTTAACCTATCAATAAATTAGGCAGGGTATATTATAGCGCAAAAGTGAGTACACAGGCGCACTCCCTATTCCAACATATTCGTAGCACGATAGGACAGCAGTCTGACACAACCTCAGATCAGAGAAAGGTATCTGAGGACACAACCGAAGAGAGAGTTCACGCGCAGAAACAACAGCTTTACGTGATTACCGGCACACGGGTTTATTTTACACCACTAACTTCCAGACTTCGAATTATGAAGGAGTATTTACTGAACATAAAAATGTCTGTCACAATTTTTTTTTATACCACATCAGTTGGCAGACAGACTCGCAGCCCACCTAAAGGTAAGCGGTCACTGCGGCCTATTCCATTGAGGGACACTTTATCAGGAAGCGTCGCTCAATGTGCTGCCAGACTGTAGGCTCATCTGATCTTTGAGCCTCTGATTTCTAGTGTACTCTTACATTAATTTTGCCGGAACACAGCCAGACCTGTTATGGCGGCAGGTTTCACCTGTGGGGGTATCTAGCCAGTCAGACTCTGAAAAAGTCGAAGTCGAGTCGAATTATTTCTTTAGATTGCTACTAGCCTTTAAACCACGCATTCAATAGTTCAAGCGTACTCTGTATAGAGAGACAAAGCGGTCAGAAAATAATGAGTATTTTTAATTAAGGCATAAGTAAATGTAATTAAATGGGCGGGAGTAAGTACGTTAAGATAGTTATCTGCCATCTCGGTCTGTATTTGTTCTACATTCTTGCACATGACATATGAATGGTTGTAACGCAGTTGCACCCTTAAAACTATTGTTAGACCTTATTATCATAACAGTAAGATACTTTTAAGGAAATGTGAAGCTTTTGTTGGTTGTACGGAGGCGAAACAAATTAAAATTCATGATAATTGAGTGTGTTACTTGTTTCTGAACTGCAATAAATATCAGACCACGTAGCGTTCATCTGATCTTAAAGTAAGTAGCTAAAACGTTTGTTTTATGGTATCAAAGTTATTAAAAGCGCCGTAAAACTTTACTTATTTAGGAAACATTTTAACATTTCTAGTTTTTAATATTTGTAACGTAATTTATTAACTCAAAAATTAATTCAAAGGCTACCTACAGTCGCTGTCAGTGCACCAATCATAGTCAAAATTCTTACATAAAATGTATAAAAATATAATATCCCACATTATTTATACAAAAGTAAATATTAGTTTCATTTACATATTCACAGAAGACCTGGACAGCTTTTAATGAGGTAGATAATACAATTATAGTATAATTTACCACAAACGTTTCATTTTAGAACCTTCTGTTTGAACTTTGGCACCATAACGATTCAACAGGAGCCCCAGAAGTGGGGCGTTCAATTCCCGTTTTAGGTCTTGGTAGTTGGACTTATAAATAAATAAATATCTCTCTGGACATTATCCACACAGCGCCATCTAGCCCCAAACTAAGCATTAGCTTGTGCTATGGGTGCCAGACAACGGATAAACATTACTTATATACTTTTTTTTTGTAAATACATTACATATTATACATAGAAACACCCAGACCGATACAAACAGACATGTTCATGCACTCAAATGTTTGTACCGTGCGGGGATCGAACCCGCGACCTCTGGTGTAATAGCCGACTTCTCGACCATTACACCAAATGGCACCAAGTGGCGGACTTAACGATGGAGGAAGACAATGTAAGGAACACCTCTAGTATAGATAGATTCTTCCTGATGTTGTATTTCCTAAATACCATAGCTTAAGGTGACCGCTTCTATCATAATTGGGATGCGTGTTGGTAAATCGAAGTAATATAAAACAAGTTAATAATAGATGTCCAAACAGGAACAATAATGTTTATAGCATTAAGTCACGTTACTTCTGGTTAGTCAAAAGGGAAATTGAAAGCAATATTTTCCATGACTACATAACAAGTACCTTTAACATGAACGAGGTACACAATATAAAGGAATGAATATTATCTATAATACCGTTTTGGCGTAGTGGTTGAGACGGTAACTGTTTCTGTAGGTGGAAGGTTCGATCTCCGGATAGTGTATTCTATGTCGGTATTTTGTAAGTGACTGGTCTTTCTCCCGCGAAGACTAAACGACGTTATCACGCAGGAATATCATTATTTTCACAGACAGACGTACGGGAAATAACTTTCGCATTTCATTGTTCAGTCAGGTCTCATTTTTGTTTAAAAAGACAGCTGAAAACTGTAACTTCCCTGGCATGCAAGCGGTGCAATGATGCATAAACACATAATACAGTCATAAAACAGTAGAGTCCCTGTCCGCGACAGGCTTTAACGTGTGAAGTTCGCTTTTATTTGCGCTCGTGACCTGCCCGCGACTTCTGTGTGCCTTGCCCGGCTTACATGCGACCCGTGGTTTATTACACAGCAGAAAAATACTTTAGGATAAATGGGCAAACATCGGAAACAATCGTAAGACATAACAAAAACAAATTGATTTTATTTATTAAAAAAAAACACTTCAAAAAGCCGAGTGATGTCAAGCGTCGCTTCACTTATGAATTTTTCTGTAAGCGTATTGAGTCGACGGTGATGGAAAACCCATCATCCAATTGGTTTGCAGCGCTGTGTGGGGCTCGAATCTTGAGACGTTTATCCCACTAGCCACTATAGGTACTACCGAATGCGCCATTAGGTTAGTTACATTGTAATATTATGATAATACTGTTTTTGTAAATTTTATAAATTAACACACAGACCGATACAAACCGACATGTACGGTGAGCCAATCTGTCAAAAAGTCTTACTTGAAATACTCGTAAAACACTACGCTGAAAACTGGTTGCAGGAATTTGACAAATTGGGGTAGGTTAATATTTGGCTTATATGTCCACAAATGTTTCTATCAAGCGGACATAGAATCCGTGACCTCTTGATCGCAGCCTAAATCGGTTGTCAAGCATAAACCACAGTGAATTCACCAGCATGTAACCCTCCACCGACACTGGTGTGAAATCAGCGGTGTGATAGCGTAACGACCGTCCCTTTACTCGGATTCCTGCGTCCGCGCCGTATCAATTAAATGGCGGACACAATCTCCGCGTAAATTGAACACGGCGAAACTCTGGACGTCTTTAATTAATCAATGCAGCGATCGGGGACTGTATTGATGGATTTGTGTTCGGAAAATACTTTTGAGTTTAGCTTTGTTGTTTAATTTGAATAATATGGGGCATTCATGCTGTCATCTAGTGAGAAACTAAGTTTTTACTGAGCGGTACAGATAAACAAAAGAATACTAAGAATAATTATTGTTAATGCGAATTTGTTTTTATTTTTCGAGTTATTCACGTTGCAACCTTAGAGATTGCAACAGAGAATCAGATTGAGAGCTGGAAATTGACATACATTGATTCCGGAAAAACTCTGAAACATTTCTTGCGAGGCGAAACTGAAAGCAAGTAATTAAATGATGCCTTGAATCAACGAGGTTTTACTTAATGTAAACATCCTGATAGACAGACACAAACTTTCATCACCTAAAGGTTTATTCTGATTCGAAACAAGGTCACTAACAGAAGTGCTATCGGATCAGTCGACAAAAAATAGTTTCTTAAAACAAAATCAAAATATTATTATTTAATATTATAGCCTTTATGCACCAACTACTTGAAGAACATTCCCATAATGCACGCGTTAATCGCATTTTTAAAAATCGTTATCATAATCATTTAACCAGATAAAAATTAACACCAAAGCTAATATAAACCTTATTTAAATCACACCTTATGGTGCAATTTGATTAAGCGATAACCGATGTTTTTTCATTAAAAGCAGAAACTTTAATTACGCAAATAAAATCCAGTGGCTTCGCTCGTCACGCCTCACCTCGAGGTGATGAAAATTCAATCGAGATGGAATTATATTTCATTCTGACATCAAAATGAATAATAAAACAAACTGTAAAAGAGGCTGGAAGTACCAGCGCTGTATCAGCTATGAGGATCTTGGACGGGGACACACGGTTGCCAAGGACAGAAACCTAGTTAAACTTAAACAAACTAAAACGAGTAAATTCGTAAATTCTTTCGCAGAACAAGCCGTTTCATAATCCACGAGAGTTGCTAAATTGCCCTTTTATAATTCTATAGTAAATTAACAGGCTTATAAGAAAGTGAAGTACAGCTGATACTTTACTCAAAAGGTGTTTATTAAAATTATTGATACAATGATAGTTAAAAATGTAAATAAAAATGATTGTCAATTATTATTTTGGCTATATTCCTAATCAGCTAGTTGATTTTATAAAAAAATATTACGATAGGTAACGTTTTTTTTAAAAAGACAGATTTAAGCGATCTGTTCCTTGCTGATCCGTGATTTATGTACCTATACGACGGATTAATTGTTGCAGTGGAACATTGAAAAGGCTTTTTGTGTTTATTATTTCAAAATTATATAAAAATGCCAAGTGACGCATTACATGGGCTGGTCAATACCTACAAGGCTGGCACCGGCTTGTCCCAATCGGGTGAGAAGGGAAAACTGGGGGAGCTCAGTGGGTAGTGGACGCTTTAGTCACGAGTCCCTCACGGTTATGGTGCATAAACGCATTCTATTCCGAAAAAAAAACGCGCACTAATAAAAGAATAGAAATGAATAATTAAAATTAAATACCTCCGCTCGCTGTCCTCAACAGCCGTAAGTTCGTTTCTGAAGGCGCGAAATGAGAATAACTTTTGGCGGGGCCATCTCATAAATCAGAAACCGCGGCTCAATTAAAACAACCCCTATCTGATCCACTCCCGAACGTTGTGACCCTTTATTTTTTCAAGATATATCTGCCTTAAACGCTTTTGTCACGTTTATTTCTTTTTTAAGAATCATCGGTCTCATTATCCTGTTTTTTATTGAGTGTTGTGTGGTTTACTAGTACTTTATGAATTTGTAGGATCTTTAGAAATACAATATGCCTTAATTAGACTAAGTAGAACTTGTGCTGGTGATTATTGTATTCGATGACTAACAAATTAAGTATTCTTCTTAAATAATGTAGGTAACTGTCATTATGTTTGGCAATAAAAAAAAAACAAATCAGAAAGATCTAATAGGCATTCAAAGAACTGCTTGTTCGTGATAAATTGTAAATTCAAATATAATAGAAAATTTCAAATATAATAAAAAATTATACTTTTTTTTATAAAAAGAAATTGCCACCAATATGTTTAATGGTTTCTATTTCGGCGGACTCCTTCTGTATTTATTTAAATAAAAAAAAAAATTGCGGTAATTTGAAGTAGTATTTCAGACTTCTCCTGACTGGCTTCATTTTTTTTGCATTCTGTCTGCCATGGCAACAAGAATAGTTATCGACATCATAAACCATTTCATGGTTTCCATAGACAATTGAGCAACAGTAAATAGTGTTCGGATTGTCTATGCTCTCTCGGCACGTGTGGACCGCTAATTACTCGGTAACGGAGAGATTCCGAACCGTAGCCACTTTCGTCTATTATCGGTGATTTTATGTGTTCATCTGTTTTAACTGCTTTTAGGGTTCCTTTGGAATAAGCAACACAGCTAACAAATTAAAAAAGAGTTATAAAATTATACAAAAAAGTGTCAATTTTTTTAAAGTATTTATCATGAAAACGATTTCGATAAATGTTAGTAAATGTTGTAAAAAAAAATGGTAAATTAAAACACTAACCTTATCGTCTTTCATCCCGTTATTTCAAGATGTATTACAATGGTTGAGTAATTCTTCTCCAAGCCTTACCATTAAAAAGTAAAGTAGGTAAGAAACTAATCAATGTCCTAAATTACAGGGCAATGCCTTCTACCATTGAAATCAAGTAATCGTCATAGTTAAAAGAAACACAAGCAAAAGAAATGTTTCAGGTCATCATAAACTACAATTAAAGACGTACTGTATGCTGAACATTACCAAGAAAATTAATGTTTTGAAGTTAACCTACGGAACCAATCTATAAAATTCACTCTTGACCGTTCCCAAATCGACTCGTGCGCCCAATCAATTACGATCGGAATCGATTTAATCGTCCACAATCGATAATGGCGCGAGAACAGCTGCGATTTTCCACTCGTTTTTTTTTGTAAAAGTTCATGCAAAATTCGTGAGAAATGCCGTTATGGTCGTATTGTTTAAGTGCTTTCTTTTAGTTTTTGTTTCATGCCGAAGTTTGATTGTAATTTTTTGACAATGGATATTTTATTTATTAAGATATAAATGAAATTGATGTCGAATGTTTTCATTGTCGTTCTTGTACTTGATGATTGCATTAATTTTACCTTTGGTTAAGGGACCGCTTCTTTTGTCCCCTAACTCTATCTTTTTATTACCTATTATACAGACCAAAAAAAAAAAACCGAGTCGAACTTGGCTCGACCCGGGAATTGAACCCAGGACCCCGAATCCTTCTCTGTCCCAAAATATACTATCCGGTACATGCACAAGCTTATCCAGGCTAAAATATAGTCCTAATGAAACATTTTAACCAATCAAACAAACAATTCTTACGAGTGAAATTTTTCCAAAGTAATTCTAGAACTAAGGTCTGAATAAACCAAGTCACCCACAAATCTAGACAAAGCTCTAAAGACAAACACGCGTGGTTAATTCCTAGACGGTACAGTCGGCCGCGCCCGCGGGTACACTCGTGCGCATAAATAACAACTGCGAGATATGAAGATGTCAGCCGATATAATGAAACGTCAAAATATCGCACTCATTGATTGCAGGTAGTAGGGTAACCATGGCAACAGTTTAGCAAAGGGATTTGTTAGGAACGGATCCCTTTATTATATTAGGTAGGTTTGAAAAAATATTTTCTTTGTTTTTTTTTTTATAATTACTTACTGGTCACTTTTTGAATCAATTCGCAAAAGGGAAATACACCTACCACTTTAAAAAAAATATCAATGCAAATTTTACTCGACTCGGCAATTAAACCCACGGCTCTAAAATTATGACCTGGTATCCCAACTGTTAGACCATCGAGATAAGATGAAGAAGAAAAATAAGAAAATGATTATATTTTTACTTTATTTACTAAAGGGAGTACTGTGATACTTTGGTCGCCAGAATTTCAACCTAACGCGAGGCGCACAATAATATTAAAACAAAAAACATTTTGCGTGCTGAGGGCTAAATATGGAGTACTTACTATGTACTTATTTAACTTTAACCTAAGACCTACTTTGTAAACCCATATTTGCAAATAAATGATTTGATTGATTGACCGTCTGCCTCAAAAGAACTCGATTGAATAGACTTCAGAACGGATCTTTTAGGAGTAAAGATGGTTTATATACAGACTGATAGAAAATTGATAATAGAAAAACTAGTCCCAGATTCCTATAATAGATAAGAAAAGCGTTAAATCTAAATGCATTAACTGGGTGGTAAATTATTCTCTATCGCTGCACTAACGCTATAAATCAATTTCTCTCGGCTACATGGCGATTACAGATTTTATTCAGGACTTGTTCATTGCATTATATTACATTCAATCTTGATCCTGTTTACACAAATTAATGTCGTTAACCGTTTGCATGTGGATAATTTTACCGGCTAAGCCAGATTTTTCAAATATTTAGGGGTAGTTTCTGAACTGGTGTGATAATTAATTCAAATGTGAATTTTTGTGATAACTATTCTGTCAAAAAACTTAGATGATGTTTCTAAAGTCAATTTAAAAAAAAAACTTTTTCACTGTCATCTAAAGGATAAATTATCACGGACTTATCTGTTATTAATTAAACAGGCCCTTAAAGAATTATGCACTAATAATCATGTTAAATGTACATTACTCTACTACGGCCGTTAAATTGCCAAAGGTCAGGCACCAGCTCTTCCCTTTCGGGTATGAAGGGGAAACTGGGGGAATTTAGTGGGTAGTGGGACTCGTAATTCCCGAGTCCTTCACAGGGCCGTAGGTGTCACTAGCTTGCGGTTATGGCGCATAGAAGCATTCTATTGCACAAAAAATGAAAATGTCAATAATTACGCTATTGCCACGAAAGTGTGGAGTGCCTACACTTGGTCGTAAATACGCTTGTCCGTTCGTTCGTTGCTGATTGTGCTCGTTTGTTGCTCGCGACAACCAACTCTGCGATTTGTGATCAGCCACTGGGATGTACATCCCGTATGGGACAACTGTAGTTATGGCTACAAACATCGAATGTTGAATACATACATTAATATCTTATATTTTATATGATAACGTTGTAGTATGGTTTTACCCTCCTTTCCAAATAATAAACGAGGTGTAGTTCGGATTTCAATTGAATTTTAACCGTAACCGAGGCACTACTTCGATGACCCTGAGTTTAAGAGAGAGCTAGCTTGACTCTTAAAAGTTAGCTAATAGAAAGAAAGAAAAAAAAAGAAAAAACACATTTATTGGCCCAAAAAACACAAGATTACACAAAAAAATAATAACAATGAAAATAACACATAAACTAATACAAATAATTTGAACATGCTTGTTTGTAAATATTATTTTGGTTATGTCCGATGTATGATAGATATGGGTTTTTAGTTTGAGGCTTGATGGCCCTGTGCTAGGCAAAACGCCAAAGAATAGAACATTGTTTGAATGGGTTTTTCCACTATTGAATTTTTAGCGATTTAGGATCTTAATGACAACATTGACAACTTTGTTTTGCCCAGGGAATTCATTACGTACCGTCACCATTAGTCCAAAAGTGCTGTGTGGAATTCTCCCACTCTAAAAAAGGTGGAGTTAAAGTCTTCCTTGCCTGATTGTGGTGTCATGGGACACCATGACAACCAGTTGAACCATTTTACCCTGCAAAAATATCTATACTTTCATGACCATCCATTCCAGCTCATTATTTTCCCAACAATAATTAATTCAGACCATTTATTTCCGGTTCAAACCGGTTCGTATCCAACATAATTGACAGGAGCCGGGTGGAGGCTAAATCCTAATTGCTAATTATGAAATTCATAACATGCCACGCGCCACTCCCGTTTTGGTCTGCTTTTTGTAATTATGCGCTTTTTTAGGGTTCTCTAGAGAAGGTCACAATGGGTTGTCAAATGAAATTGTGTAAAAGAAATGTAACACCTGAAATTAGGGAATGCAAATCTCGCGAGATTAGGGCTCAAGCGAGATCTCGCGAGATTATGAATATCAGTGCTGCGAGATCTCGCTAAAATCGAGATCTCGCGAGATTGGCAGTTTTGCGTGTTTTTTTGCAAATAATCACAATATTTGATTACATTAGGATAAAATTCTAATAAAAATCATAAATATTTTAAGATAAACATTTATTTTTACGAAATAAAACAACTTAAAACAGATATTAAACTGTAATAAATTCTACATTTAAAATCCGTGATCACGACTGTTGAAAAGTGGTCGAAACGTCGGGTTTTAAAAATGTAGAATATATCGAGAGTTTTTATCCGTTTTAAGTTGTTTTGTTTAATGAGTAGTAACCGCGTAAACATCAGAAACCAGAATTTATTTTTACGATTTTTTTCAATATATATTTTTTAATGTTTGAACTAAGCCAGCACTTGACCACACAGTTGCCTGATGTTAAACAACTATGCGGTCTACAATAGAGCGCACTTGCTCAGGAAAAGCCCGTTAGTTCTGGCCTTGAAGAGCCCCAAGTTATATTCATCATCAGCCTATATACGTTCCCACTGCTGGGACACAGGCCTTATCTCAATTGTGAGATAGTGTGGGTCATACTCCACCACGCTGGCCTAGTGCGGGTTGGTGGAGGGGTGCGTAAGGCAAGTGACCAACCTTAATGTCAGATGTTATCAAGCCGCCAGATGGCCTCTGACTAGGCTTGACGACTAATATTTACATTAGGTATAGTAAATATCAACCGGGACCAACAGCTTTTCCGAAGCACGGAGACGCTCCAAATTAATGTCACTAAATATGGTCAGAATGGTTACCCATCCATTAACCGACCGCGGCGTAGGTAGCTTGACTTTCGTTATCGCTAACGAACCACTGTCACAGCTGCGCCACGAGCGCCTCCAAGTTATAATGGATAGGTAGGAAAGACTGACCCAGGCAGAGTTCCACTCCCGCGCAGTCCGTGTCAGAAAAGAAGAAGCAAATCGCTTAGTCCGTGGTCTTGACTCTCTCTCGACTGCATACGGATGGAGTCTCTCAGTCTAGTCGTTCAGTGATGGAACGGAGCTGGCGAAATTAAGTCGTGCAGTTGAGAAAAACACTCACCAAAGTGGAGTCTGTAAAAGACAGAGAGGCAAGCAATCCTCCTTCGATGATCAAGGCTCAAACATTGTTTAAGCCTCATTGTTGCCCGCCCAAAACGAACGAAACTGAGAGACACCTCCTCCCACGACCACTATCTCAAGCCGCCGCCTCACCCGCACCAAACGAAACCGACAGATCGCAAGTCCGACCGTGTCAGTTCGGGCTTCGAAGAGGTTTTTGTGCTCGAGTGCAATCTCGTTAATCTCGCGAGATCTCGTCCTGTTTTCGACCGAGATTCGATCTCGCAAAAAAAGGCCGAGATCTCGCGAAAACGAGATCTCGCGAGATCGAGATTGCATTCCCTACCTGAAATGTTTTTATTTTTCGGAGAAGAATGCGTTAAGGGTTTCGTTTAATGTGTCTGCTCAATATCGGGTGGTAACTATAATTAAATGTTGTATAAAGAAATTCTCACCTTTTTTCTAATGAGCACATGACGGTAACCCAATTCTCTAAGTTCAATTTTAGAGTCGTTTTATGTTTTGGAATAATTCGTATCGGGATAGTCTGGTCAGCCTTCCAATTTGGGTGAGCGATACATTTAAGCCTATTTTTTTATACTAAGTCAGTTGGCAGCTAGACACGCAGCCCACCTGATGGTAAGCGGTCACTGCGGCCTATTTCATTGAGGGACGCTTCACCAGGAAGCGTCGCTTAATTTTCTGCCAGTCTGTAGACTCATCTGATCTTCGAGCCTTTGATTTCAAGTGTACTGGCATCACATTAATACAGCCGAAATACACTGTTTTTGTCCTGTGGTACATTTATTAGCTGATAAATACATTCAGAGGGAATGCAGCCTTATTAATTTTTATACGGAACAGATAGCAGTGAAATGGAAATTGCCTCTTTACCTACACCTCTTTTTGTAATTATACACTTTTTAATAAATTCGCAGCTGTCACAGCGTCAAATAAGTTAAGGGAGTGTAATTAAGGGTCGCGTTGTTTAAGCGATCGCATTTCGGTGGTTGATAATTTTGACGGCGCGCTATCGCAGTATGAATGTTTTTATAACCGCAATGTTTCGTATTTTGTGTGACTTTAGAAAGTATGGACACCTGTTTATTTATAAGAGTTTTAATAGTAAGTATTAACCTACTACAGGGTAAATGTCTCCAACATTGGAATCAACTCATCGCTACAATGATAGGCACTAACTTAATTTCTACGCTTTTTTCAAATGCGGATTTGGTATCACAAATTCAACAAAATATAAAACTTGAAAGGGGCTGTCAGGTATTTCTGGCGCACATTACAGCATTTTTTCGTATTACAAATATTAGTTTTGTTTTGGTGCGACAAATAAAGATGGTTCTGTTTCTTATGTGCTTAGTTACAACAATAAGACGAGGTACCTAGAAATATTTTGTAGAGGGATCTCACACTCAACTAGTGATAGAGGATGATTTTTAGCGATGCGAGCTGCGGCAACATTTATTTACTTAAAATAGCATCTTAAGCTAAGCTCAGCTGTATATTGCATCTAGGATAACTATGGAGTTCCGATCAGTTACTCTCCCATTATGGTATACAGGCATATATAGGTACTCAGTGTTAATATTACGGGACAACTGGGAGAAAAAAAAACCTAGTGGTCTCGGCATACCACGGGACCCTACAGAGTGTGTAATGTATATTTCGCAAGGTAAGCAGGCAGACAACGACCAAATATTTAAAATTAACAAGGTCCCTAATGCAAAATTCCCAATTAGGATCGAGTAGAACTTAAATATATTTTATCTACATCCATACCATAATATGTCTATTTTATATTCAGGAGCGATGAGCAAACGCCCTACATTTAGATATAAGTATCTGTGGCTGCATTGAAATGTTTACATTTTAGTGTCGGTAACCGATACTTTAATTACGTTCAAATTTCGAACGTCTTCTTTAAAAGTAAAAATTAATAGGTTTTATCGAATTAGTCGATTAGTAATTTTATGTTCCATTCCTATACATTTAATTCGATGCTGAAATTATAACAATCGATTTGAGAATCGAAATCAACTCGAGTCTAGATTGTTTATGGATTTTAAAAACTACAAACGTCAGTCATTATGACAGTACTAACTTTTACATACAGATTAAGTTGGTAACTGAGGCGTTTGCTCATCGATCCTGACTATAAAATAGACATATTATCGTATGAATGAAGATAAAGTTATGTATGTGACTGTACATAATTAGTCATTAAAATACTCATGTGATTCTTTTATGAAACTCACTTCGTTCGTTTCATAAAACCACATTCGTATTTTAATGACCCTCATTATGCAGCAGTCACATAAATAACTATTTTTTTTGTAGTTTCATCTGATTGGAGAGCAACCGATACCGGTATCCGATGAAACTATCGATCCATTGCAACTAAAAACGGATACCGGGATCAGACGCGACGAACCCTTTCATATCCGACGTAAGCAAAAAAATATTGTCCAGGGTACCACAAAAGTACCTATATATATCAGCACTGTAACATGATGATAAAAGCTAGATTCAAACACAAAAATATAAATTAACAAAGTAATTGCTTCATTATAGATTAATATTCAAGTCGACGCCCTTCAATTGTATAGATTATCATCCGATTCAAATTGATATTACTGAGCGAACCAACTTTTTCCGATAATTTCTTCTTTTACTGCGGTCAAAGCCAACTGTTGTTCCTATATAAGGAGATGTACTGACAAACATGAATATTAAAGTTCTGTCGTCGGCTAAATAAATGTGTATTATGACGTCATTCGGTATGCTGTGAAAGCTTCCACTTTTTAGTGTTTTTATGACCATACAAGTTTTGTAACTAAAACAGCATTAGCAAAAATATAAAAAACTGAAAAGGAAGATATACTTTGTAAAGTGCCAGAGTGCCAGTAAAGAATGTCACAATGTAGTGTTAACGTCTGTCTCGTTGAAAATTATCTTGGCTCTTCTTCATCGAGTAAAAAAAGCAATATATGTAATAAATTATGTGTTTAAAGGAAAATCAAAATATCAAAGATATTCCTAAATGGCAAAAAAGATTTTTCATTTTTCGTTTGCCGATTTTCCTTTATCTGACACTTTCATACAGAAAAAATGCAATCAAAAAGTTAAAAAACGAAAAGCATCAATAAATGAGCAGAAAATCAATCTTCTTAATTTAAATAAATCTAAAGCTGCTCCCTCACCGGGAGCATTCGCGTGTAATGTATACATAGATTCGTCTTTCGAGCATTACATTACCTCCCTGACTGACGAGCGTTCGCGTGTAATGTAACATTATACATTGTGCTGAGTGATTGATTACACATTGTATCATTACAAGTTGCGCATTGTAATGCTTGGTTCTCCTCCTTCACTGTGTAATGCTCGAGTCTGTAACGTTACATTACACGCGAATGCTCCCGGTGAGGGAGCACCTCAAAACAAACGACCAATTGGGAATTGAACCCAATCTACAACACTAACGAAGCATTCTAAAAGTTCTTTGACTGCCTTTCAATTGCGTTATAATAATTATAAAATGATACTCTAGTGAGTATCATTTTGCTGTAATCAGCATAAATCCTTATAATAAAGGCTGTGAAAATCGGAACGTATAAAGTAAATAATTAAGACTACCCAATTTTTTGATAAAACTCATTTCGCAAATTGTCTGAACGGGAAATCGAACGCGGGACCTTTCACGTAATGTATTACATCCTTACAGAATCAATTTTAGTAAACGTGTTACCGCTCGTAAAGCGGTTATGGCAATAATTTGACATAATTGATGTTTAATAAAATGCGCACCTACATTTTACTTGTGACTAAAAAGTTAACTCTTACAGTAAATTAAATTTTCAATTGTTTTTTTTAAATAATTGCTTTTAATGTTACAGTTATTTACGACTTTTGAATTAGCTATTGTGTTAAAATGTTCCACCATTAATTTTTGGAATAAATTGAGTAAGCAACTTTTTAAGAATGTTGCAATTAAAAACTCCAGTTACTCTTTGATTGCTGTACTTCATTAAGTATTACGTTAGTAACTATTTAATAATCTGTGGTATTGGCTACACAAAATAGTTTCTTTCCCTCGGGTTATTTTTACTTTACAATAATACAAGTTTAACGTAGCTACCACAATTAGGAAATAAGGCTTTTTTTTAACTTTCCTGATTAAGTGACTCCATCGGCCTATTTCATTAAGGGACGCTAAATTAGGAAGCACCGCTCAATGTGTTGTCACACTGAACCCATATTTGATCTTTGAACCTTTTATTTTAAGCATCCACATCAATATGGAAAACAAGCCAAAGAAAGTATGTCAGCAGATTTTTTCTGTGGTAGTGGATCGGTGGTAGCTAGTCAAAGCCTTCGGACCACCAATCAGACACCAGGCGAAAATTGAACTCATGACCTCCCTGTTATAGTTAGAGATGTAATCAGGTGTACCACTGCTCCACAGTGCCGGAAAAAAATCATGAAGACATTGGTTAGAAACCAATAGACGACGGATCTTTACTAACACCAAAGCTTTCCATCACTGAAATCAAGTTATCGTCAGAATGATTTATAACCTAATGACCACTTCATACGTCTCGCTTATCACCAACACGAGTCATTAAAAAATCCTAAACATTTTCTTCGACCTCTAAATCGAATCCGTGACCTCGGCCTCCAATACCTAAATCAACGCCCTCATTAAAATAGATTTAATTAACGTAACTTAAAATATCCGAATCACCGGTCCAAAGAAAAAACAAATCGAAACGCAACGAAAACTATATATTTCTTCTTGTACAAGACGGATTTCAACCGAAAAAGCAGGCAATTAAACAACAGAAGCCGTGAGATAAAATTAAAAGTTAATTAAAACTTTATAAGGTATAAAATAAAGGAAAAAAGAAGGAGAGAAAAGATACAGTTGGGTGTAGAGGCGTAAAAACGTTTTGTCACAACGCCACCTCGCGGTCGTGAGTCTATTTTCTTTTTTATCTGTGGTAATGTTGGTTTTAGTTGTTTTATCTGTGGTCAGCACAATGTCAGTGGTTATATTGTTTTCGTGGGTTTTCTTTTATTTCAAGCTTTAATTGCTAATGTTCAGTACAAAAAAATTACTCAGAAACTTTTATGACAAAACATAAATTACTTCAAAACTTAAAAATACTTAATAGACAGACAGAAAAAACTTTATGAGTAACATATAATCTGCTATCACAATCCGATGTACCACCTTAGCATGTCCTATGAATTTCATGTTAGGCTCTTATTACTTTGCTTGCGCGATGCAGGATTCTTTACTAATTTGGGTTCATTATTGAGCGCCATCTTTTAGCTGTTTGTGCTAGTAAGATACTACTATTTTGCTAACGAAGTTATAGGTCGCTACAAAGGCTTCTGCAACATAATATGTGGCAGATATATTATTTGGTGATACCACTGCATTAAGCATTGTTCATATTTTAATTACTTACAAGTAGAACGTGTTTTGTTGTTTGTTCGTTTTGTGGAGAGTCGTGAGCGCGACCGTCGATCACAATCGCCGCATTCAAATGAGCCAACGAATTTATGACTCGACAACCGATGAGTAAGACATTCCGCCACAGACCAAGGCAGTTGTAGAAGTGGCTTGACCACTTTTGACAGATTGTATTTAAAAAAAAAACGACTGATTTGTTGTTATGGTGGAAAAGTCGGCTAATACACTAACCCAGCTAGCACAGTGAAATTATTCATTTTTTCTGGGTGTTTCCTACATATTTATAATAGGTTATCTGTGTGCTTAGCTTACCGTAGTTAGAGACAAGATGGCTCTGCGCGGATAATATCCCAAAGAATTATGAATTAATCACTGATTTTAAATTTGACTCACCGTGGCTGGCCAAAAATATTACATTTAAAGTTTTTGTATTTTATTTTAGAAAACTCAGAGTTTTTTCATGCAGTGTAACAAAATGAGTAGAAAAAAAAATGGTACACCACTTCAGATCGCAGACAAATTGTTCTGTGTGTGTGTGACAGATACAATGTCCTAAACTGATTACTGAGCTTTGCTGAGCTGAAACCAATATTCTATTTAGTTACGGACACCTCATCAAAGAGTGTCTGTTACTAAGATAAGTCCACCCATTGTATCGGCGTTTAATATTAAATTCCGTCAGTTCTGATAGTCACCGACGCCTACACCGGTTCGGTTGTCTCGTATCCCATATTTAACAGGTAGCGCTCGCCGTGTCGCCGATAACAGGCATTAAACCCCGCCCAGCATCCGTCCGTGCCCAATCACACATAATAGCTATTTGCTATACTCAGTGTCACAGTCACTGTGTTCACTGTCGTTCCAATGTTCATTAGTAAACTTTGCCTTGAAGGCCTTTGAAGGCTTGCTAAAGCGGCTTAGCTTAGCCGAATTTGCACGTCCATTTTAGTTTAGTTGTTAGTCAAAGTAGCGCCCTCATTGAATAAAAAATCATATCACTTATTATCGATGTTTGACTGGCCCGATGGCGCATTTGGTAGTGACCCTGCCCTATGCGCCAGGGGTCGTGGGTTCGAATCTCACCCAGGACAAACACTTATGTGATGAACGTTTGTGTTTGTTCTGTGTCTGGATGTATAATTATATTTTTAAGTATATATATTTGTGATACCTTCGTTGTTTCTGACGCCCATAACACATGTGCTTACGCTAGCTTTGGGGTCAGATCAATGTATGTGATGTTGTCCAATACTTATTTATTTTGCCTCAACTGGCTTCTATATCAGTTCTAGACTTAACTAAATTTGCACTTAGCTACTTGCACTTGGTTCATTTTACACTTAGTTAATTTTGAGTTAATTTTGCACTATCAAACAAAGGATGTTCCTACATTGTCGTGATAATGAACACGATTTAGAGACATCCTATATTGACCTTCAAATGCATAAATACATTCTCGTAAAATGGTCACAAATCGCCAATTGGTCATGGACTGACTGCGTACGTATTAAGTTGTTTTATTTTAGTGAAACGAGCCAGAGTGACACCTGATGGTATTCTCTACTTCGACTATAGTCTGAAATGCGTTGCTCGCCTTTAAAGGAAGAATAGAAGGAAAGGAGATGGGGGGAAGAATGGAAATGATGTAGGGAGGGGGAGAAGAAAGAGTGAACGTCGAGCCTCACGGAATTTAGCAAAACTAACGTGTTTGGTCAATGACCCTTCCTTGCATATAAACTAACTTAATGAGCCGGAGTCAGTATCACATCGCTTGCATATACTTATCGTATGAATATCTCTACATATATGGACATATGTTTACGACTGGCCTGGTTGAAACTGATCTGTTTTGCATGCGCTCATTATAAATTAATTATAAGTGTAACAGAATCTTCATTTGAATTGCAATAATGCATATTTGCCTAAGAAGTTTGTCTTCTTGTACGTTATTTGCATAACCGCTTATGATGCTTTTATGGCGAAATAGATGGTAGAATGTTGATGGTTACATTCACCGCCCAGGTTGTCAACTGTTAGCTGCATAATATCGTCAGAAGTCCGTAAATAACACTTAGAAACCCTGTGATAGTTGCAGAAATATCACGCATTTATGGTTATCAGATATCTACTCTTTCTTTCAAAATCAAAATACCTATTCACTTCGTTACACCAATATGATGCTCGTCGAAATGTTACACCAATATGCTCGTTGGTTTTTAAAAAGGCTGTAACAAAACATCGAACGTCGTGTTTGAAGAACGGTTCGAGTAAATTTAAAAACGGCGAATGCTCGATGTTCTGATACAAGTAAATGTTGTAGTCTATACTCACCTTTAAAGTTTGGAACGAAGATCCTTTCAATTGTGTTTAAAAAATCGTACACATACGACCGATTATCTCTTGTTAAGAGCACAAACAATAAATCAGAGAACCTTATCTTTTGCAACCTCTGCAACGTGACAACCCTAAAATCTTTTAACTCTCTGCTCCTTTACGACCAATTATCGCTACCACTTTCAAGTTTTTAACAACTTCAATGTCCAAAATACATTATGTATATGTTATGCTTTCTACATTCCGATTGCGAACATTTCCACAGGCTATAAACAGTTCAGAACGACATTTTAATTTATCGATCACTCACTCATAAATTGAATTGGACAGGCACTAGTTCAATTGTAACATTTGCAATTAATTTAACTCGTCAAGTTAGTACTATTATATTTTAATTTCTCTATTTCAGTGCAATTGTTGACAGAAAAGTGAATAAACGATTATACGCATAAAGATGTGTGTAATAGATAGTACACATGAATAAGTATACTCTTTGTTCTTGCTTTCAAATGATAATCCTATAAATTATTTATATGTCCGTAAATGGTTAGCCATTCGACATACCGAGTTTGCGCTTTTTTAGAGAAAAAGGCAAAGTTGCAGTAACATAACATGAATATACAAGTCTATTATTTTCTAAAGCAACATTTCTAGATGCTAATACAGAGTAAATGAATTCATTTGTATCGTATTCAAAGATTATAATATCCAGTGCGTTCAGAATTTTATTTCCAACAATCAGTTTAAAAAGAAAGTCTTATATTGACTGCAAAATTAAAAAAAAAGTGACGACATTGAAAAGCGGTAATAATTAGTTTTTTGGTCTATAAATAACTTGATTAGAGCGTAGCAAAGTTTGTGGCCAACAACTATTTGGTGGCGTTTATCATCATCATCATCAGGGAAAAGATGACAGCTAGACATAGGCCTCCCCTGAGGATCTCCAAACTGGTCGGCCCAGCATCGGGTGTAGTATAATTAAATAAATTTTTTTAGAAGATCTGGTTCTTCTCTTTACACACACCTATTAGGTTTTATCTCTAGCTCGGCGGTGACGAAAAACATTGTGAGAAAATCTGCACGGTGGAATGGCTGTGTGTGTGTAACCATGATCCAATTGGTCGAGTTCCCCGGTAACAAATGTCACTGTTGCCATTCGCTGCAAATCTTAGATCACGGTGCAATAGTACTCTGAATAGTTTGGCCAAAAATGCTTAGACAAAAAAAAAAGAAGAGCTCCCTGAAATCGAAGCGACACCGCCACGGAAGATGATTGCTATAAATGTCATCTTCAGTAGTAAATTATCTATATTTTCTCCACGTACGAGTCATTAAGTTTGCATCGTTCTCATCGATTTGTTATATGCATCGCTTACTGTGAATGCGGTCTATAATATCGTGTAATTGACTATTTTTTTCTTTTAAGACTACTTTCATTAGTTTTTCATAACGATCGAGTTCAGAATTACCGTCAGCAATTAGATGGAAAGTATGCGGGAGAAAATGAACAATATGGATACAATTATGCAACTATGCGACTCATTATGTATTGGCTAAAGGTATGGTTGGGATGTTCTTGCTAATTATATAGGAGTGGGTAGAGAAAGTGGGGGGATTGGAATGTTGATGGTCTAGCTTGGATGCTGCATTGGTTCACTAACCACATAATATAAATTATATTTTCCTCATAGCAGATCTAAATTTATAGTGCACAAGTGAGCGCGCCAGCACAGGTGCATTCTCTATCTCCCAAATATAAGTAGGACGGTGGGACATTTGTCTGGGCTGGTCAATAGCCAGAAGGCTAAAACCAGTCCTTGCCTTTTCGTGCTTTTTGCGGCAAGGAAGTGTTTTACATAATATACTAGTTTCATGATTACCAGGAATCTGTTAGATCGCTGAGATGTTGTCTTTTTTACTCATTTTCAAAATAAAAAAGCATCATTGTTTTTGATAGATATTATTACCACGAATTTCTATATCTGGCCCTAACTGTATTCAAAAATGTATTTGTTTTTACTAAGCTAACTGTTGCGACGTAACGGACCTCCTTGCCGGTCAGCGGTGCTGGCCGGTGAGGTGGCTGTTTGACTTTACAGAACGACTTTGACATAGACAGATGGATGACGAACAAATGACGAGACATAAACAGTGAACATATTATTATTTTATTATATCTAATTTCATAGTTTTTAGTTGGTGTAAATATATTATAAAGTTGACCAAGACAAGCTCTCTCTTTTTCTAACAAAGTGGTCCTTCGAGTCATAGTGAACAAGCCCTGAGGAAATACAGTTTTCTAATTTTCGTTTATAATGCTGACACGCTTACAAGCGAAAGTAATGGACGGACAACAAGGACAGGCCTGCCGAGACGACGCGGACCTGATCCATGGAGGTATGCCGACAGCTACCTCTTGTCCTAGAGGGGAAGAAAACTGGACCGCAGGCAACCACGACAAAAGAGGTATGACAACCGCACTATCCTCTCCACCTGCATCTCCGCGCTCAGACCGCACAACTTCATCCACCACTTCGTCCCGACAGCGACGGATTTTAGACTTACAAATAGAAGCGGCAAGACGTTCGGCCGCAATAAAGGAGGAGCTTATACAAAAGGAGCTCGAACTAAAATTAAATGCATTAAGAGCTGACAAATGCCCGCGGAGAAGGCCGCCGTCACGCGCTGCGTCTTCGCTTGACGTACGTGGTACGACGGAGAAGGCAAAATCTAAAGCTGATTCGCCTATACAGGACGGCAACAAACTATCAACGAGTAAGAATATGTCTTTAGCTACGATATTGCAATGCCCATTATGTAAAGACGCACACAAGATTTCAAATTGCTCTAAATTCCGAGACTACACGACTGACCAGCGCTGGAAGTTTATGACTGACAACAAACTATGCTGCTCATGCCTTTCCAGTTCTCATCAGATCAAGGCATGCAAGAAAAGAGTCCAGTGTCCTAGAGAAGACTGTAAGCAAGTGCATCATCCTTTACTTCATGCAGAACCTTTGGACACCAAGGACAAGGCACAGGTCTCTGTCAAGAAGGAGGGCGCGTATTTGTGTACGCACGTAAGAGATGTGCCTTTAAAGATTGTTTCAGCGTCTGTATCCGGGCCTCGCGACGACATCTCGACAAAAGCGCTGCTGGACGAAGGTGCCACAGTTACCGTCGACAAGAGCCCGCTCCGTCCAGCCGGCTCCAGCAGCCCTAAAGGGAAAATTCAGCTGCAGGGTGCTACACCAGACATGAGAACGCGAGAGTGTGGGAAAATTCAGCTGCAGGGTGCTACACCAGACATGAGAACGCGAGAGTGTGATTCACAGACCGTGAATCTCAAAGTTAAGAGTCTTAATTCAGACATATTTTTTAGTTTGTTTAATGTACAGTTTGAACATAATTTGTCTCTACCATTTCATAATATTGATTTTGACCTTTTGTTAATCCGTTATCCTTTTATAATATCTGACTTTGTAGACTGTCTGACTGACTTACGACTTTGTTTTGACTTACAACTTTACTCTAGACCTATAACTTGACTGTGCAGACTTGACGTACGTCGCACCACATCTTAAGTATTGACCAGGGGTCAATACTGGGGGTGGGGATGTTGCGACGTAACGGACCTCCTTGCCGGTCAGCGGTGCTGGCCGGTGAGGTGGCTGTTTGACTTTACAGAACGACTTTGAGATAGACAGATGGATGACGAACAAATGACGAGACATAAACAGTGAACATATTATTATTTTATTATATCTAATTTCATAGTTTAAGTGTGTAAATATATGTATTGCAAAGAAGACAGACTTTCTCTTATTTTCTAACACTAACTTAATTAAAAAATAACCTTAAAAAACCTGGGATAAATAAACAGCAAGTAATCCCATAACAAGAGCAGTAAACCCTGTTTTATCCGTTTCATAAACTCGCCATGCTCCATAAAAAGCAATGAAAACTAGGTATTATTATATTATTTAATTTCACCGTTTTCTACTTCAGAGTTATGTTGGTAGGTAACCTAGAAACAACTATATACTCCTAGACAGGGCATTGGATTATTTAATTTAGCATTATAGGTATTTAATTCAACAAATATAGAATTCTGGCTGTGTTCCGGCAATATTAATGTGGGAGCCAGTACACTTGAAATTAAGGGCTCGAAGATCAAATGAGCCTACAGTCTGGCAGCACATTGAGCGACGCTTCCTGATGAAGTGTCCCTCAATGGAATAGGCTGCAGTGACCGCTTACCATCAGGTGGGCTGCGTGAATGTCTGCCAACTGACGTGGTATAAAAAATATATATCATGCATTATTTATGAATCAAATTATTATTAATCGGTTGAAACACAATTTAAATATGATTATTACTAAAATTCAATAAAATGAGAGGTAGATAATTCTATCTTAGTGCTTGAAACTCCCCGGTTTCCACACGACTCCCGAAATAAATACCTATTCAGTTTAATATCTAAAACTGCTAGGCTAATTGGCAGACAGTCGCTATTATTAAAAAACAAATCAGGATTTATTTAAAAATATATTGCCATCCCTCTCATTTTCCTTTAAAAGTTGCGACAAAAACACAGAACTTCTAATATTATGTGCAAGAATTTCTCCCCTTCGGCTATCTTTCCACAGCCATTTCCTCCTTCATTCCATGTCTAGTAGCTTGATATGTCTATCCAGTGTTTATGTCTAAGTGAAAACTATGTTATCTCGCAAAATCTCATCTAACTGAGCTAGTAGGGCATTCACGCTAGATGTCACGCCCAGCTGCCCACAACTGAATGTACGGTCTGAGAGGGAGTGAAATGATCAACGGATAATTTCTTTATCATTCCGTAATCATTGATTAGTGAAGTGAAGTTAAGTATCAGCCTATTAATGTCCCACTGCAGGGCAAAGGCCTCCATCCTTGAAATCAAGTTATCGCTACAATGATGGGTATTGGCTTAATCACCACGCTTGCCAAAATGCGGATTGGTGATCACAAACCCGAGCTGTGTCGATGCCGACACAATGTTAGCTCGACCCGGGAATTTAACCCAGGACCACTAGACCATCGAGGCGTCGTCATTGATTAGTAAATAATATTAAATATTGATCATCCTTTCGCTACAAGCCAACCTCTCCTGTCCGCGGTGCATTCTGCCAAATAGCGAATGCTAAGCTGCTCGGGTATAAAACCCGGAGGTCGTGGGTTCGATTATCGGTCAGGTTAGTGGTAGGGCTTTTTCAAAGTCCGGCTGATAGTAAGCGGTCACTGCGGCCTATTCCATTGAGGGACACTTCATTAGGAAGCGTCGCTCAATGTGCTGCCAGACTGAGGCTCATCTGATTTCTCATCTTTAATTTCAAGTGTACTGGCTCCTACATTAATATTGTCGGAACACAGCCAGAGCTGTTATAGCGGCAGATTTCACCTGTGGGGGTGGTAGCTAGCCAGTCGGACTCTGAAAAAGTCCTACCACCAACCAGACCCATGGCGGGAATCATAACTAACTAACGACCTCCGGGTTTTATACCCGAGTGGCTTAGCCACTGTTTCACGGAGGCGGTCAAGAATAGAATTCACTCTGAAGTATCCTACTTCCTACTATCCTACTAAACTAATATATATTATATATCCTATTATCCTATTAATATTATAAATGCGAAAGTCTGGATGTTTGGATGTTTGGTTGTTTGGATATTTAGATGTTTGGATGTTTGTTACTCAATCACGCCTAAACGGCTGAACGGATTTAGATGATGAATTTGGCACACGTATAGTATAAAACCCGGAATAGGACATAGGCTATAAAATTCTTACGGGAAACGTCTCATTCCCGCGGGAATATAAATTTTTAAACTACTGAACCGATTTGAATAATTCTTTCACTGTTGGAAAGCTACACTATCCCCGGTGAACATAGGGTACTTTTGATCCTGGAAATGGAAGGGGGGATATTTGAAAAAAGAGATTACGCGTGGGTGAAGGCTAGTTTACTAATATTGATGATAAGGCGATAGACTTTATTCGTAGGATTGTGGGTAACTACAACATTATTTAATTGATGTTAAAATATACAAATGTGATAGTATATTTTTACTATTGCTAATAAGAGTAAGGCGCTTAGTTTTACAACTCGCCCCTTAGACGAGGTTTTAATTTAACGCGCAGTAAAGATTTAACTTGGTAATTAACTTGTAAAAAGCTCAAGTTTAAGTTCAGTTAACTGTATGGGGAGCAGAATGAGATGTGAAAGATCTAAAAAAAAACAATCATTTATTACAAGAAAGTAAGAAAACGTAATGATTGTCATTGGCCTGTACATTATATAATAGGATCGTTCTAATTTTAATTAAAATGATCTTATCCTGATGAAAACAAAATTATCAAAAAAATATGTCGTTCTGAAGTTGTGTGTGCACAAGAAATTCAGCGATCCTTTTTTTCGTCAATATTCATTATCTAAATCAAAATATTCCTTAGTCATGTTGGCTTTAGAGATGTACTTTTGAATCGTCAATAATTAATTATTGTTAATGGTACAGAATGGCTATACTATATGGCTTCGGAATGTTGCTAGTCGAAATAAAAAAGCCGGCAAATTATGTACAAATAAAAATTTATAGAAACCACGTAACTATGTACTGTAATTAAAACAAAATATCGATATTTGTCTAATAAATAACCTTATATGCAAGCCAATTAATTAACTTCGGCGCGCGTTAATCGACCTGCGCTTGCGCATCAATAACGACGAGAGATGTTTACTGCCGATTCACCAAGTGGTTTAGGTGACCGGAATTGCTTTGCAAATTAAAGGAAAATATACTTGTCAGTAAAGTATCAGCCTATTAATGTCGCACTGCAGGGCAAAGGCCTCCATCCTTGAAATCAAGTTATCGCTACAATGATGGGTACTGGCTTAATCACCACGCTTGCCAAATGTGGATTGTTATCACAAACCCGAGCCGTGTCCGAAAAAACCGACACAAAGTTTAGCTTGGCCCGGGATTTGAACCCAGGACCCCAAGATTTTGGCCCGGTACTTCAACCACTAGACCATCGAGACGTTTCTTAGACTTGTCAGATATTTTTCTTATACATTTTTAAACTGTCCTTCAGTCTTTATGTATCCAAGACAATTTTTTCTTTGAAATAAATTCTTAAATCCCCTTTAGCGATAATATATAAATAAGGATGATTTTATTAGAAGCCTACATTTTGAATGGGTTACCAAGTAACACCGAAAAATCGATTTTCAAATAATTAATAATTCAAAAATCAGTAGAATTGATTACTGATTTAAACATGCATTATTATTTAAAAAATTGGGGTATTCGTAATCAAATAATATTTTTTTATACTTAAAACTCCTCCTTTGAGTATCGATTTCTTAAACGACTCTACAGTCCAGGATTTGAGTTTTAATATCAATCAAACTCAAGGAATCAATAATAGTTCCATTTTATTTAATTTAACGCCTCGATGGTCTAGTGGTTTAAGTGCCGGACCGAAATCGCAGGGTTCCTGGGTTCAATTTCCGGGTCGAGCTAACTTTGTGTCGGTTTTTACGGACACTGCTCGGGTTTGTGATAACCAATCCGCATTTGGCAAGCGTGGTGATTAAGCCAGTACCCATCATTGTAACGATAACTTGATTTCAAGGATGGCCTTTGCCCTGCGGTGGGACATTAATAGGCTGATACTTACTTTGTTTTACATACTTTCATTATAATAATCTGTATGGGAACATTAACAAAATAACAGAAATTAAAAACCTTTTTTCATAGCAACTGGAATAAAAATAGCAATTTGTCATATACTTTATAATTATTTTGTGTCTCTTTATTAATAGGTAGCCGGTACATGGTGTCATTTCATACTGATTAGCATAAACTCATTATGCCTGCGCCACTTTGGACATAAATTACTTTAATATGTCGTAAAAATATATTATCTGTGGCAGCGCCCTTTGGGGTTACTAATACTGTGTAGGTATTAGCAGGATGTGGAATCGCTCGACATATTCTATTATTATAAATAAATAAATATTATATTATGGACCATTTTCACACAGAGCCATCTAGCCCCAAACTAAGCATTAGCTTGTGCTATGGGTGCTAGACAACGGATACACATTACTTAAATACTTTTTTTTGTAAATAGATACATAATATTATACATAGAAACACCCAGTATATTATTTGTTTTTTTTAGTACCAACAAAAAGACAATATATTATTATAAAACGATAAGTTATCTTCGCAACATATTTTATAGTGAATTATACGCAAATGAATTTTAGTCAGGCTGGAACAATAAATAATAGACAAAATGAAAAGCATTTAAACACATGTCATGTTGGATACATTCTGGAATCCAAATAGTTATTGAAAACTAATGCAGAATATAGAAAAGACGAAGACCACCACTTAATAAAAATAAAATATGATAATCTTATCGAATAATCGGAAATCTTCGAGCGATGATTTTCTATCGATTCAGAAATAAGAACTTCCATATTCCATATTTGCAATAAAAAATTCCTTGTTTTACTGTATTAAAATGAGAATGGCAAAAGGGCTGTTTTTTAGTTGCTAATACTTGGACACTATGTTAATACTTATAATTAGTTGTCAGATATGAACTGACTTATCTAACACATCAAACGCCCCGTTATTCTAATAATTAACCTCGGGGCTCTAGGTTTGGTTCTCAATAAGGAATATAAGTAGTTATTGACGAGCGAAATAAAAAAAATAAATATAATAAATAAAAATAATGAATTTCCTCACAGCTTCACTTAGCCCCAAACAAGTTTGGGACCACTAGTACCAGAAAAGTAAAAACATTAAAACATAAAACTATATGCTTTGTTCTGTGCATCGTTTTTTTAAACAGTTATATCGTTTAGTATCCTAACTTGTATCTCTGTTATACCAAGTTAACTTAGTAATAAATCCCGCGTTACGTTAAGTGTTTATCTTTTCCCAAAGTCAAAAAGTCAAAATTAAAATATTCTTTATTCATACAGGCCTCAGAGATGCACTTATGAATCGTCAATTATCAAGGTAACATAGTGACTCTATCACCGGATTCGAAATGTTGTTAACTAACGAGAAGAACCGGCAAGAAACTCGCTAGTTACTCTTTTAAATCGCCAAAGTTTTACAATAATTATATCAATACAAAGTCTTATTACTGTATGCATCGAATTTCGTCCAAATAGCTTAAGCTCAACAGAGGATTTTCACATACAGAGTAACTATCGCATTTGTCACTAAAGTAGGCAAGAACCATTCGTTCTTATGCAATAACCGTTCCAAAACCGAATACAAAATACCTATTCACAAAAACTTGTACAGTATATAACAGTAAATATATACAAAATACATTCGACCAGTCCCCTAGCCTATCTTTTCACAATGCGGTCGGTATTTATGTCTGTTTGTGAACGTACCCGAACACAAACAAGTTTCATTCCAAAATATTTACGAAAATATTGCTCACAATTTGGTTATAATAAAATTTTCCGAGGCGGGCGGAATGCGGGAATGTATAGAGTTGTTACAACTGCCTTTAAATTCTATTTACTTGTTTTGTTTTGTATGTACTTGTGTATGGTACGGAGTATGGGGTTTTTTAATACGGAGGTTACCTATTCGTGAATATAATTGGAATCTAGGTATCAGTTACCCAGTTAGGAATTTTTTGTTTGTAGAAGCCTTCATAATTAAAATCAAGTCACCGCCACAATTATGGGTTCTGGTTTAACAACCACGCTTGCCGAATTCGCATTGGTGCGCGAATTAAAAAGCTTGGAAGGTCTATTTTCTGGCAAGATTATCCAAAAGTACTTAGTTGTATTTCTCATCAGCAATTTTATCAAAACTTATATATTCAGCAAGTTCCTCACATTTTACAAAGACACTTTTAAATTTGTCCAAAATAAAATAAAAAAAATTAAATATCACATGCAGCTCTATACAAATATTTTCACTTTCACAGGCCAACTCGGGTCAGTGCCGAAACTTTGTCACGCAATTCCGCCATTAAGGGTTGTTTCCCTCCCCCCACCCCCTCACCCCTCGAGGAGTCGGCGAATTTCACAAACTGCCCTAAGTAATTTCAGCGCGGTATACGCGAGGGGTGTTTCGTCCCTGTCGGATGACTTTGAAAAGATTTTTTATATACCCCCGAGGGGTTGAATCGTGATTTTTGGATAAAGGTGCGGATATAAAAAGCGAATTATCATAATTTGTGAATACGATTCGGTGATTATTGCTTTAATACAGGGGTATGACAGAATGATTAACCAGTTGTATGTACTGGTAAATAAAATGGATTTACAATTGACGTGTACATTTTATTGGCCTTTTTTGTCGAGGGGAAACGTTTGTAAAACGATTATGTTATTAAAAGAGGGCTATTATGTTTTTTTTTAAATAAAGAAAACAGTTTAGTTATGTCACATCGTCAGTAACAACGTGCCAAACGTGATTCGGTTTCAAGTTGGATTAAAACTACTACTCTGTTTTTCGCAGACGTTTTTTTTTTCGTAGGAGAATGCGTTTATGCACCAAAACCGGTGTGGGCCTCGAGACTTAAGCGTCCACTACCCACTAAACTCCCCCGGTTTCCCCTTCACACCCGAATGGGGCGAGCGATTAAGTTCAGCTCACCATTGCCGAAATTTGACTACAAATCATTGTTATTAAGTAATAGTTTGTAGTCGTTACTACAAACTACTACTACTATTTCCCTGACCCAATTTCCTTCACGCTGGTTGTATTAGCGCTAACAAAGAACTATTTATATTTCATAAGTGGAAGTCGCGACTGTATTCCTAAAGAGCGTGAAATTCATACTTATATTATAAAGAGGAAAAATTTGATTGTTTGTTTGTATTGAATAGGCTCCGAAACTACTGAACCGATTTGAATAATTCTTTTATTTTTGGAAAGCTACACTATCCTCGGGTGACATAGAGTACTTTTGATCCCGGAAATGTGGGGGGAAAGGGCAGATATTTGAAAAAGAAATTACGCGTGGGTGAAACAATATTTCTACACATTTGTTCAAGGTGGAATTTATTTCATAGAAGTTGCTGGATTTGCCTTTTATTTCTCCAATTTTGTCACCAATATAGAAATATAATAAACTGCTGTATTATGTAACTAGTTCCTTAACAAACCCTCTATTTATCAGCTCTCTGCATCAACTCCATTCACAATTTTTAAAAACTATTACGGCTCGATAAGCGAGCCAATCCGATGTGACAAATTAGATTTTTTTCCCCTCCACCGCGGAGTTTCATGAAAAACAATAACCCCCGATAAGAGCTGTAATCCATCAAAGTTCCCATAAAGTTATAGCGGGGAAAAATGGTTTTTTACCTCTGCGCTCGCTTAATTTGATGTTGATGGTGCACCTATGGGTTTTAAATAGAATTTTCAGGCGCCATTTTTTAATTAGCGTTGGATTAAAATTTAATCGGGTGCATTAATGATATTGAATCGATGAATAATGCTTAACGTTGGTGCCGACCGTTTTTTGTTTTAAGTTATTGCTACGTACTTTATTAATTAATTCACGATGCTATTAATTATCTCGAGCGGTTTATGAGTCGGAAAAGGCTTTTGGAATCCAAGATATTGTTGTCCCATCTTTGTATCTACTTATTGTTATTCTACATAATTATCTAATTATGCTGTCTACATACCTCAGAGAGAAATTTTTCTTGTTCTGTGGTCTACATGATTAAAATTGGTTCATTTACCGGAGTGAAAGGAATTCCTGAAGGAGATCTTGCGTACCTTCACAACTATTTTAGAAAAAAGCACGTAAAACCAATATTACCATACATTATGTTTAGTTTAAGACTCAAGAGGAAGAATTCCTTTAGTAAGGCTTTTCATTTCAACTTTCCCACCGTTTTCCATTTCAATCTATACCAAACATTTGGTTCCGATAATAATATATGTATAATAAAGCCAGTCAATTCTGAAATAGTAATTACAACCAAAAAGATCATAAGCAGAAGTCGAACCTACGTCCTTTTTGAAAGCCAAATCACTGCTCTGCAGGCAGTCGCAGTTGAACCAACGCCTCATTAGAACTAAAATCAATAACAAGAAAGTAAATACCTTAATACAATGAACTGTATAGTTCCAACATTTCTTTGAACCGAAGGTTAACCATTAACCATTAGAAAATATTTCAACTACTAATTATACTCGCTAAGTAATATTTTTATTGGAAACAAAATAAAAGCAAACTTTTGTCGAGCGAATTCCGACCTTATCTTCGTAGCGATAAGGTCATGAATAATTCAGGTGGGTAAGTGAACGTAATAAACAAAATTATACTTTATAAAAAAGGTATTAAAAGTTAATTTCGTTTGGGGTGAGTCAGGGCTGCTCGGCGTATACATAATTGATCTGACAAGCGGTTAAAAACGTTTGTACCGAATGCGGATTTGTTTGGTTCTGTTTGGGAGTGGTGCTTGGATGAAATTGGCTAGAAATGCAGACTGAACTTAGTCTATTAGCGGCCTGCAGGACTATAGAACATTAGGACTAGAGTTAGATGGCTTAATGATGGGCGAGCCATTATTTGTGTATAATAAACCATTGAGAGACCAAGAAGAATGCCTTTTTTATGTCAGAGGCAGCAAACGAGTCAGTGGTTCGCCTGATGGTAAGCAATCACCGCCGCCCATGGACATCTGCAACACCAAAGGGATCGCTGATGCGTTGCCGGCCTTTTAAGGGGGGGGTGAGGGCCTACGGCACTCTTACAAACCCGACGAAACAAAATAGTAGTCACTATTATTTTACGCTGGTGTTATATGAGAGGGTGGTACTTCCCCGGACGAGCCGGCCCATTCGTACTGTAAAACAGCATGGCTCTACCACTACATAACTAGGCTTTTTGTCTTTGAGCTTTTGAAGGCTCCCTCATATATGAAAATCAGTCACTGAAGGAACAAAGCAAAGTAGCAGACATAGTAAAGCGAATAGCTAAACTGAAATGGCAATGGGCAGGCCACGTGGCTCGGAAAACAGACTCGTGGTGCAAAGACCTGTTAGAATGGAGACCGTGGGATTATAAGAGACCAGTTGGTAGACCGCAGATGCGCTGGAAAGATGACATCCGGAAGATAGCGGGCCATAATTGGATACTAACAGCCCAAAATAGAACGAGATGGAGAGGACTGAAGGAGGCCTACACCAAATTGGTCGAGGAAGGCTTGAGATGATGATGATGAAGGGCAAAAGCCTCCGTCAATAAAAAAAGTCATCACTGCAATATCAAACAATTCCAAAAAATATTCTCGTTCCGACAAAATACCCTACCTAGTCATATAACCAAACTATCATCAAAATACGGAAGTAACTAAACCCCCAGCTATTAATAACCCTGTATACAACGCAGAGTGAACCAATTCCCCATCAATAAGGCACCGGGCGGAATTAGCATGAGGTCGATACCGTCTTCCGCCCGTACCATGCAGTGCGGAGGGCTCTGAGTATACAGGGTTATACATTACCAAAAATAAAAACAAATAATATTGTAAGCCGTGTTAATAATCTATACTAATATGTATTATCATTTTTTGTTTGTTTGTTTGTATTGAATAGGCCCCTAAACTACTAAACCGATTTGGAAAATTCTTTCACTGTTGAGAGCTAAGCTACACAATCCCCGAGTGACATAGGGTACTTTTGATATGACAGAAGAAGTGGAGATGTTTTGTTTGCCCTTCCTTTACGTCACAACATCGAAATATTTTTTAAATGGTGATAGTTCGAGAGCCAAAGAGTGTAATTTGCTACTATTTTAAATTTGTTAAATAAAATAATTGCAACAGCATCTGAACCGGATAGTACACATCATAATTGATAAATAAAAAAAAATTCTAATCAATGCAATCAAAACAAATTAAATAGGCGTAAAAAACTTAAGTACTACTTTTTTTTAGGAAAATGGTTTTATATACTTCCTTAGTACCAACCCTATGTTCAGGGGAACTCAGCGGCACACTGCTGCGATATTTCGTACATTTTCGATGCGGCTCTATCTATATTTTTATGGGGAAGTTATTATACTGCCATCAATCATAACTTTGGCCGTAGGCTGCTTCTGTATTCGCCGGTACGATTCGAATGTTTGTCTATTGAAATAACGTTTGGAATGTTTTGTGGATATTTGAATTATTTACAGTTATTTTTTATATTAAGTCAGCTATAAAAGCATTAAATCAAAACGACAGCTTGATTTTCCTAATTCTTACAGGAAAAATCTGCGATCATAATATATCTCTGGTATGTATCTGGTGTATAGGTATTCCTGCTATATATTTTGATGATCGTTAAAGTGATGATAGAGTCGATTATTGCACCAGAAAGTAAGTACAATCATTTGTGTGCATGAATATGTCGGCGGTGACAAAAAACATCGTGTACCTAACACAGTTAAATATAATGCCATTATCCGAATGGTCTAGTCTAGTTCCCCTGTTAATTAGGTTCTCCAATGCATTCGTAACCCTGAGAGCGGTTACGCACTACATCCGATCCGAATTCGATCCGAATCCAATCCGTCTCCGTGAAATGACGGTCCGGAGTAGCCGTAGAACTATTTCTAGGTGATTTACGCACTAGTCATCCGATGTTCTTTGTGATTTTGATTGAATCGATCGAAGATCGAATTTGGATCGGACGTAGTGCAAAACCGCTCTATGTAGATCAGGACAAAAGGGAGAAAGATTTGATTCCAAATCTAAACTCTTACTATCAAACCAGGCATAGAGAAAAAAGCGTTGATTGAGCGCATGTTTGTCTTTTGCATAAACCCAAAATCTTGGCACCAAAGCTGGCTACCCAACCTTGGCACAGAATAATATGTCGTCAAAATTACCGATCATATACTAGCAAATCCATTCCAAACCTTACTTTACTTTATTAGCCTATAAATGATACCAATGCTGAGCAAAGGCCTAACCTAGGTACTACTAATAACTCAAAAAAAAATCGTCATACTTAACGACACTCCCTGACGCACCGATGCCATAAGTCATGCGTACGTTCTACGAACCGCCATAATTTACATGCTACCGGTAGTGCGCGATTCGAGCAAGCCTGCGCGCGCGCCGAAAGCCGAGTGCCCCGCGGCGTCGCCAGAATCGGCACCAATCGCCCGGCCGCGTGTAATCGATGCTTCAACAATCGATTTAATTAGAATTATCGATATTTTTTAATGTACTGGTAGAGGCAGAAGTGGTTTGGAATATTTTTTAGTGTTTCCACGTGAGCTTGGAAGTTGGAATAGGAACTAATTGGGTGAAGAATAGAACTACGTACGAGTACGGACATGTCGGCCAGGACTCAATAAATATTTGATTTATATTTGACTTTGACACAAAAAAGGTATATAGTAGGTATCAACAATACCTATATACATTTTTCTGCCAGTTTTTTTCTATAGATAAAAACATTCCAAAGCCAGTGGCAAAATCATTCTGTAACTTTTATAAATTCACGCTACATAAGAGCAACTTTTCAAGTAGACCTGAATGAAAATATGTATATTTTGATTTTTGTTTTAAAAGTTATTATTCTCAACACGGTCATCGTTTTAACCTTCCATTTGAGATACACAGCATTTATTCTCGTTTCATAACAATTGTATCCCCACCTGTACACACTGAGCTGACTCCCAATCCATACGTCGTCGTGCCCAAACTCCGGTCCCTATAAACCATGGGCCAGACACCCCCTACCGATTTTTATAACCGAAGACCGCGCGGTATAAAATTATAAAGTACATTAATAACTCACTTAGTGATATATGCAGTTGGTAGCGGACATATGCAAAGTATACGGCTGAGTTACGTACCCAATTATGTGTTGATTTGTTTTTAAAGTTGATTTAAAGCGAATAGTTTGGGATATCGAGTAGATTACGGACGTGTACGCAAACTGGATCGAATTGCGAGGCGGTTTTGTGTTTTTTTTTCTTCTTCAGGGTATAGCCTTGATGGTCTAGTGGTTTAATTACCAGGCGACCTCGGGGTCCTAGGTTCAATTCTGGGTAAGGCGAAACTTGAATAGGATTTTTTGAATTCAGCTCGGGTCAGTGATCACCGTGGCAAGCTTTGTTATTAAGCCAGTGTCCCCATCGTTGTGAAGATAACTATATTTTAGGGGACATAAATAAGCTAAAACTACTACTAAAAGTCTGACTGGCTAGCTACCACTTCAACTGGTAAAATCTGCTGCTGTTAGTAATGTAAATAAGAATGTTATTTTGGGAGCTAGTGAACTTGATATACAAGGTTTTAAGATCTGAGGAGCCTACATCGTGGCAGCATTTAAGTGTCCCGCAAAAGAATAGGACGTGAAAGCCTCTACCATCATGAACCTAGCTTCTAAATGCACCATCTATTTAGTAAAAACAAAAGGTGTTAGGTACAATAACGTAGCTCCGTTTAATACAATATCTTGCTACTAGTCGTGACTGCAACAGACAGTCTCCATTACATCTGTGATCCTACTGTACATTCCGGTACAGTCGACCGTAGCTGGCTTATAACTCAGCTGGGAGCTAACGACTTGTTTAAATCGGTGCTAGGTGAGAAATTCGATTCATGGTTATGTGCTTTGCAATTTATGAATGAACTATCAAGTTGCTAGGTCTGTAAGGGATTTACTTAAGAATCTGAATGCTATTTGATATGATTTAAAAGTAAGTAGCTGAAATACTTGTGTTATCTTAAGGATATTGAAGTCGGTAGTCCGATCAGGTGGCCGAAGAATTACAAATGTCGCTCTCCCAGGCTTTTCACAGAGGCCGCCGCACATTCAGAAGTCTTTTGTATAGTTTCCGTCTAAGCCACGATCTTCAGCGCTGAGGGAACGACTTGAAGAGGGTAGATTGGTATTAACTAAGATGCAAAAAATCTATCATCATCATCAGCCCATCAGTATTTTTTTAAAGTCATACTGTTGAGTTTCTCGCGGCACTTCTTTCCTCAATAGGTCTCTGAAGTCGAAGTGCTGGCATTTATACAGCGTGGAATTTTAGTCCTTGTTTTCCCGCAGTAAAATAATTCTATCTTAGTAGTAAAATAGATTAATAAAGTTCTTTTTTTAGTTAAATCAAAAGTTTTACGATTATGATAGACGAAACTCGAACCAATAGTACTATCTGCGTCACGGACGGTCACCGGCCGGGGTCATTGCCATTGGCCATTTTTTTTTTTTTATAGTGGGGAAATCCTTTATGGATACCCCAGCCGCTGAGGTTATGTCAAAGTTGCCCTATGTTGGGGGTACTGACTAAAACTCCACTGTGGCCTTCTCAAGCACAGGCTGGGGGGCCGGGTTGCTCTATGTCGAGATTCACACAATTGCCCCCCACCAGCTGAGCTCTGCTGCTTTAGTGCAGCGCTCCTCAGGAGAAGCGAGCGTAGCCTCCCCCGTTTCCCACACTGCCATCATACTCAGGGATGCTCTAAAGGTACGAAGGTTCCCCATCCTTCGCACCAACATCCCTGGGATCCCCGTCTGGAGTTACCCCACGCCGGGGAGTACGGTGGAGGTACTCTAAGGCCCCCAACCACAGGGCCGAGGGGTCATTGCCCTTTGCGTTTATAAAAAAAATGATTATTTACTCACATTTAGTTTCCATTTTCCCATTATAATTTAAGAAAAATTTTCAAAAAAAAAGTTTTAAAAAATTTTCAAAAAACAATTAAGGTTGACGTGCAAAAGTATTTTTTAAAAATCTATTTGCTGGATAAATTATTTATTTTCATTTCATTAGCCAAAAAACTATATTTAGGTTTTCCCCAAAAATCTCCAAACTGGTTGGTCTCGCACCACCCGTATCTTTACTAAGTCATGGGTCCACCTTGTAGAGGACTATAAATATTATGTACTAATATTATAAATGCCAAAGTCACTATGTCTGACACAATGTCTTCAAAAGTATTGCCGACCCGGTTAATTTAAACCAGAATCCCGAAATGTTTGACAAAGAGCAACTAGACCAAATGGGTTTTTTATTAGAAAAATTATGAGTCTCAAATGCAATTGCTGTGATACTTTTAGAGGAGCTAAAACAGGTTTTTATATTTCTGCAACATTGTGCTTCTTCAAACAAACAAACAATTAGTTCAAGACGTTACAATGTTGACATTTATCATCATTCAAGAGACGGTTAATCAATACCAACCCTACATTGATTTATAGCTACGAGTATATCTCTAAGTCTTGAACTTGCAACGTGTACTTTTTTTTATCTCGAGAATGGCTGAACGCCAAAAAAAAGTTGAGTAAAACTTGAGCAGTTTTAATATCTCTGGACATTGGACATTATTCACACAGCGCCATCTAGCCCCAAACTAAGCATTAGCGTGTGCTAAGGGTGTCAGCAATCATTTCACCGCCGCCCATGGACATCTGCAACACCAGAGGGATCGCCGATGCGTTGCCGGACCACAGGCACAAATCAGACGAAACACAACAGTAGTCACTATTATTTCACGCTGGTGTTATGTGAGAGGGTGGTACTTCCCCGGACGAGCCGGCCCATTCGTACTGTAAAACAGCATGGCTCTACCACTATACTCCTATTTATACGGGGGTATTAATTTTTAGTCGTTAATCTGATGGTTTGTGTTTATTTTAAAACGATCATGATTATAGGTTGTAGTTTAAACGACGTTTGTTTTCTATAGATTAGATACATATCTTTACAGTTAATTTGTTGATTTTCCTAGATCACGTTTTACAAGCTATTGTTTATTGGAACTGTTGCAAAGCAAATCTAATTAGCTTCCTCAAACAAAAGGAAAACGTCGATAAACATTGTAAGGAATTAACAGAGAATGCATTCCGTACAAATTGTCTTAAAGAGAATAAAGCTGAAGCATACAAAAATTCAGAAGGGTCAATTAAAAGTGTAGTTTTTTGCCTATTTTTTGCGGATAAAATTAGTTGGAAGCTTATTTCAAATTAAAGAAACTTCATTACGAAATCCTAATTTCGCTGTTTTTATATTCTTCACTAAACACAGGGTATTGCCCCAAGATTACAATTTTAATCTGTCTTAAGGTGTCTTCATGCGTTTTTCCAATATTTTTTCAGAAAAACCTAATTGCAATTTTCAAGGATTTTCATTTCTGTATGCAACTTTTTAGCAGGACAATGCCTTTTAAAGCCAAAAGATGGTGGCCCACAACAAAATATGAATATCTTAATAATCTACTGTTTAGTAAGATAAAACGTTATTTTGAATATTCCTTACAATTTTACCTACTTTCAATTGTTCTGTAAAACAAACACTCGCATATTCATGAACAAACCTTCTGTACGCAACTATTTCGTAACACCTCAAAGGAATTCTTACTTTACAACTTTAATCAGAGCTGCTGCAAAACGATTAAAATCGGCCTAAGAATCGATACGACGCATACCGATGTATTCGATTACTTACGAATGAGTGCAGAGACAAGTATTTAATGCCGTCAGCCAATTTTATTACGTACTACAACGCATATTAATAAATGCCTCGATTCTGGCGAGGGTAATCGATACTTTTGATGTAAACGTTCGGTTGGTTTTATCGATTGATCTAGGGATTAGTTAGCATGGATAGACTGGTCGCTTTTGCTTGTCAAAGTTTGTTCTTGATCATATAATATGAAGTGTAAGTTTGGTGTTTTCCAGTACCTACACAGACGTTTGTGTACCATATGTATGACGTATGACGAGCGATTTGTTCGGACGACTTCGAACGAAATTGACGAAACTTTAGGCTACAATCTACATTTCCTTTATGTTGCAAATTGGCAATCATTCATTTATTCATACGTTATAAATAAACGAATAGATATGATATATGTATGCAAGTGTGTTATTCAGCCATGTTGCGAAAAAAAATACTTGCGTTTCGCGTTGCTTAAAGTATACGAATTATGTATGATGAATTAAAAGTAGCAATACTTTCCATAGTTTAACCATGGCTGTTGGTAGCTGGCGCTAATTTGCTTGCGCGATGCAGTATTCCACACAGATTCGAAACTGTTATTCAGCGCCATCTGTCATCAGTTTGTCGCGAGCGGGTCATGTTCGCTGATACACCACATCTCGCCGCTTCTCTAGAAGACTATACAAACGCGAAAAATTCTTAGTTTTTCTGTTTATTTAACTTGATTTTGCAAATTTTTCTTCTAGAGAAGCGGCGATCTGTCTGTTATCTGCTGGACTTTTTTTTTTTTTTTTTTTTTTTCGGAGGAGAATGCGTTTATGCACCATAACCGCAGGCTAGCTAGACCCGCGGCCGTGTGTGGGACTCGAGACTTAAATGTCCACTACCCACTAAACTCCCCCGGTTTCCCCTTCACACCCAATTGGGACGAGCCGGTGCCAGCCCTGTGGCTATTGACCAGCCCATCCCTGGGTACCCCGACTTGAGAGGCCTCAAGTCAGGGTTTATCTGCTGGACCTACCTTGGAAGTAGCTCTTGGTGCGCAGGTAGCTGACGGACAGGCGCAGGATGGACAGCCGGTCCAGCTTGCTGAGGATGTTCTGCTCGAAGGGCAGGAGCGAGGCGAGGGTGTCCAGCTCGGCGTTGAGGCGCTCGCGGTGCCGTTTGCTCGGGTTGCTCTTCGTGACACCGTCTTTCGATGGCGGTTTGATGCTGCAACAAATGATAACGATTAGAAAATTAATGTCGAGGAATTTAATTTCTTTCGACATAGTGGATTTTTCACTCACATTTCCAAGATATGAGCAACTTTACTTTTACTTAATTTTATTTTACTTTAATATCTTTAAAACGTGACCCTTTACGGGTTTTTGTCTAATGACATTTAATTTTGATGTTTGTATTGATATGAGGTATCCATTTTTAAAAGAATTTTCAGTGAACGCGATTAGGAAAAATATATAAATTAAAAGGTGAAACTTTGGTTGCTGATATCTTTAAAATGTGACACTTTACGGGGTTTAGTCTTATGACATTTAATGTTTGTATTGATATAAGGTATCATTTTTGAAAAAAAAAACAGTGAAAGCTATTTTGGAAAAAAAAAACCAAAATGGCGGGACTAGTAGGCAAGCCAGCCTCCATACAAAAATCTTCATAGCCCTTTGTCTTATAACTCGTTAATTATAAAGTACATTTTCCTTTGATTTCAAGATATTTTTGATTACTTTTGACCACCTTACAGAAGTTCTTGAAACATTTTGTATTTGATAACTGTAGTGCCCTGTTTCTGACGGTGACTAAGGTCTCCATCGGGGCGGGCATAGTTACGGAATAGCTAATAGTACCCATGTTGGGGAAAAACTAACTAACTACTTTTTAGCTGCTCACGTTATGTTTTCCCTTCAAATTACAGAGTCGGCGACGCTCGAGTGATACCTCAGGTGTTACAAGCACCCATTGGCGAAACTTAACATCAGACGGACCGTTGTTGAAGAGTAGATGTGTATTGTACTTATATCAATTGTAACCCTATACGCAATATATGTATATATCTTACAGCATATTATGAATTGAAGGTAGCCTAAACGTAGTATGACCATTACTTACAATGAATGTTTGAAGTTTCTCAGATCAATATGACAAATCATACGAACTTTCTCTAACCTGCAAACTTCAAGACTTCAAAACCAAAGTTCACGAACCCTAAATCACCAAGCTGTTTGTTACAATGTCCATTATCTCTACTATGAAAGTACAAACGTACCTACTATCATAACTATTATTGTTATCTTTTTCGCCGCGCCTTCACGAAAGTGACCTTTACAG
Source organism: Mecyna flavalis (assembly GCA_949319885.1). Lineage (NCBI taxonomy): Eukaryota > Metazoa > Arthropoda > Insecta > Lepidoptera > Crambidae > Mecyna > Mecyna flavalis. Next base: position 13,513,875 of record OX439413.1, read on the forward strand.
GTGCTTGTATTTGTCAAACCGAATGATACTTATAAATTAGATGAGCTTTGAAGATAATGCGCTAAATGTTTGTGCTAATCGACTCTTTGTCTAATTTAACAAAAATTTAACATCACAAAATAAATTAATTTTGTGATGTTAAATTTTTGAATTTGTAATTTATAATTTGTAATATTTTTAAAAAAAGGCAAAACTGTTGAGTTTGTTGCGGCACTTCTTTCCTCAACAGGCCATTGACGTCGAAGTGCTGGTAGGGAAAAAAAGATTGACGTGCAAAAGTATTTTAAAAAAAATCTATTTGCAGAATAAATGATTTCATTTAATTTCATTTGTTGATCAGTTGTGAGGAGATTAGCGAGTCGAAAGCTGTTAAATACCTATGCTTTATTATCTCTTTCTTGTAAGGCTGGTCAATTAAATAGCCCAAGGCTGGCACCGGCTCGTCCCAAACGGGTGTGAAGGGGAAACCGGGGTAGTTTAGTTAGTACGCTTTAGTCTCGAGCCCACACACGGCCGCAGGTCTAGCTAGCCGGCGGTAATGGTGCATAAACGCATTCTCCTCCGAAAAAGAAATGTGTGTCTTGTAAGTTACCGATACATGTAAGTGTTTCAACAAGATTAAGGGCCAGTTAAATTTATATTATGTCAAATAACATAGAGGCTGTCCCTCTTGCCAATGTCCAAAAAAAAAACACATAGTTTCACTGTTATCTGTAAGCATAGTTTGTACGGCGGACACTGAGGAGCAAGTGATAATTTCCAAAAATTTTTATAAATACATAGAATTTAGGTAATATTGGTGAGCAGTTTCATTACTGCTTTACAATCATACCAATTCGTTAATCAATGATGTAATTATCGAAAAAAAATGTTTTAAATAAAGTAAGTATGTACAATTAGTTTCATAAAATATTAAAAGACCAGCTAATAAGTAGTTCAATCTTAATAAGGCCCGATAAAAAAAACGTCAGGCTTTCTTACACGTCATATTATTATTATAAAACCTTACAACAAAAACACTAAGCCGAAACGACAAACTTTCCCCCACCTCACCAAATTTATTCCGCCGACGAAAAAATCTAAGCACAATTCGTTAAAAAACTAAGCACAATAATGCAACAAGCTCAACCCTTATCCGTTGAATAAGTTATGCTAACTACAGCTCGCGTGACTCGGGCCTCGTTAAGTTAAGGGCGGGCGAGCGCGTGCGACTTCAATGCTCAATGAAGTGTCTTGGACTGTTGGCTTGAGGTGCGACATTAACATGTATGCATGCATGTGTAGGTGTGAACGGTTTTCTACAAAAAATACCCTTTATACTTCGATAATACGTAATATTATAAAGAGGAAAGATTTGTTTGTTTGTTTGTATTTAATAGGCTCCGAAACTACTGGACCGATTTGAAAAATTCTTTCACTGTTGGAAAGCTACACTATCCCTGGGTGACAAATAATACTTTTTATCCCGGAAATGTAGGGGGAAGGAGGGGATATTTGAAGAAAGAAATTAATTTGACGACCGATTTAGTGTAATGACTGAGAAGCCGACTATTACACCAAGAGGTCGCAGGTTCGATCCCCGCACGGTACAAATATTTGTGTGCATGAACATGTCAGTTTGTATCGGTCTGGGTGTTTCTATGTATAATATGTACTTAGGTATATTTAAAAAAAAAATTAAAGTGATGTTATCTGTTGTCTGGCACCATAGTAGAACTAATATTAGTATGGGAATGGAAGGCGCTCGCTGTGGGAATAATGTCCACAGATATTTATTTGTTTAAGTGTGAAATAGGCTTGAAAGAATAGGCTTGAAGATCAAAAGATTTCCTAGTTCAGTCACATAAAATTAATAAGATCTAAAGAAAATGTTTGTACTAGCTGATAGAATAGTTCTAAGAATTTTAATAAATGGATTGATTGATTTGATTTGATAAGAGCCTAAACGAGCCTCTGGCACTTTCACTCACCAAATTAAGCGCAAATATCAAATCTACATACATGTCGGTCTTCTGTGAAACAGATGGTAAATCCCCGGTTAGCCAGCCCATTTCGACTGCCAGATGAAAATTAGTATCATGACTCTACAATACTTAAAGAATAGTTTTGATACACTTAGAATTCCGAGTTGAATTTTATCTTTATGTTGTTTAAATAAATAAGTATGACTTATAAAGTTTAAATCTGGTAAGATTTTCCTATGATTAAAAAATTGTCATACTGTATATTTAAAGTTTCATGGCTACCAAGATTATTGCATGCAATGCTTGTGCTTGCTTGTAATTTTTGGTTTTGATACAATTACTGCTTATTAAATGTAAAGCGACAAACTTAATTACATATTTATGAAAACATCAATGTTATGAACAATTTGCAAAATGAAAGGTCTTATAAAACGTAATATTCTAAAGATTATAGGAGTGTCACGTTAGCTCATTCTTTCCAGCTCTGGTTATTTCATTGAACTGACTTGTAGAAGATTTAATGTTCCTAAAAATGGAAGATCTTCTTCCAATCTAGATAGACTATGCACGAAGACCAACGTACGACTATCTTTAGTGTGTTTTATATTATGCTTTGGGCGATTACTTTGCTTGCGCGATGCAGGATTTCTAAGTAATTCGAAATCATCTATTCTTATATTTTGCTGATAAAGTTAGAGGTTGACACAGACCGCCTCCGTGGAATAGTGGCTAAGCCGCTCGGGTATAAAAAACACGGAGGTCGTGGGTTCGATTCTCGCCTTTGGTCTGGTTGGTGGTAAGGCTTTTTCAGAGTCCGACTTGGTACCTACCAACCCCACAGGTAAAATCTGCCACCATAACAGCTCTGGCTGTGTTTCGGCAATATTAATATGGAAGCCAGCCAGTACACTTGAAATCAAAGGCTCGAAGATCAGATGAGCCTACAGTCTGGCAGCACATTGAGCGACCCTGGTAAGGTGTCCCTCAATGGAATAGGCCGCAGTGACCGCTTACCATCAGGTGGACTGCGTGCCTGTCTGCCAACTGATCTAGTATAAAAAAAGACTGTTTAAAAGGGTATCAGGAACGTTCAGTCGCTCGCATGCGCACGGCCTAGCAACCGTCAGCTACCGTCAACCGGCGGTGCTATACGATGTGTCATTGGAACAGCCGTAGCAGCGATCCGCAATGAAGTGGTGTTGCGACAACATCGGCTCACTGACCGGTGTAGTGTTACTGTGAGTCAGGGTATTGGGACATTTTGTGTTGATGGATGATGTGGTTAGTTCCCGTTGGCTGTTCTTGAGGAGGTTTCTCTTATAAAATGAGAATATGAGGGGCTCTGTCAAAAAACAAAAATAATCATTTGCATGCCTCGTCTATAGGTTAAATTATGTGGAACAAGGTATGTATGATGTACCATATTTATTGCAAACACTGCGGTGGTACCCACCTAGACGGCCCAGTACAGGAACCTGCCACCTGGTGAAATTACCAACAAAAACCAGGCACAAGACAACACAATGTTCATGAAACAATTTATTTATTATTATTTAATCAACATAGTTCAACGGATTAGCAAGCTAAAGTGGCAGTAGACTGTCCATATCAGCCATAGAACCGATTGGGGTAAACGGGTTCTTGAGTGGAGACCACGTTTCGGTAAACGTAGTGTAGGACGCCCTCAAGCTAGGTTGAGTGACGATTTACGCAGGATAGCTAGCAGCAGCTGGATGTAAGCTTTCCAACTTATGTAGCATAAACAAATAAATATTGTACAATATTAAATACATTGATCTGTTATGGGCATCAAAATCGACAAGCTACCACAAATCTATACTAATACAATAAAGAGGAAAGATTTGGTTGTTTGTTTGTATTGAATAGGCTCGAAAACTACTGAACCGAATAATTCTTTCACTGTTGGAAAGCTACACTATCCCCGGTGAACATAGGGTACTGTTGCTTTCCAAAAATGTGGAGGGAAGGGGGGGATATTTGAAAAAAGAAATTACGCGCCGGTGAAACCGCGGGCGGAAGGCTAGTATTAAATACATATAAAATAGGGCACAGGACAAACAAAATGTTCATGACATAAATGTTTGGCCTCGACCTCTGGGACACGGGACAAGTTCACCATTTAATGCGCCATCGGGCAAGTCCATAAAACCCACCCAAATTAAACCTAAGTTTCAACTAATCGGTCACAGTTGTACAATATGTAAATGATGTTGTCAAATAAATATTTATAATAATGATTTAATAACGTTAGTTAAGACAAAGGCAGATCTATTTCCATTAGTTAGCGCTGAGTTATGCGTCGGCGGCTGCGCTGTTTGTTTTTGTTAATGCGACCGGGGACCGTCTTAAATTAGTTTAGTAAATTAGTTATAGAACAGGGCGGGGGTGGAGTCGACGTCAATACCGTTTTTTTATTTAGAAAATTTAAATTTGCCAATAAGTTTTGCTTTGACTTAATTGACAAAACTCACAGATATCTGACGATTGTTTTTTCAGGTATTCATCTAACAGTCAAGTGTTGAAACTGGCTGTTAGTATTAAGATTTGGTTACTAAAAATATTCGATAATAGCACATTCCCCATACAAATAATTTTCACTTACAAAATATGATCGAACGCGTTCTTCAAATATATTTTTTTTCGACAAATATAATTTTAGTTGACATTTGAAGAAATTATTTTTATTTAACTGATGATAAAATGGTATTTCTTATTGCTAAAAATTACACCGCTAAGCATTTTAAATTTAACCTTCGGAAGGATAGGTTTTTCTTGCATACACGAAAGGATAGGGGGGTGACTCATCACCCCACAACTCATTTGCATAAATAAAACATATATGAACACAAAAATATTACTTTATTTTTAAAGAAACATGTAATATAGTACTAAATTAAAGAATGAAAAACCATTTCAAGTAGCTCATATGCATACATCTTTATATATTTATGTTTTAATGCAGTTCAGACAAATATCTTTACGGTGATCGAAACATACCAGCAAATGACATTTTACACAGAGAATTTAAACTTTTTAGTATTTTTTCCATAAACACCTTGAGCACCGTGCTTGTTTTTGCAGTCTCAAAGGGGGTTCACTTCCAGAAGGTTCCTGGTTCATGTTTAGAATATCTCGTATATTTTGAACTATTTCTCGTAGTAAATTCGTGTTCAAACGACGCTTTTTATGCGGATCATTGCCAACCTTTTCAAATATATGCTTCGAAACTTGTTGGCAACAGTCTTAGGGCGTTAAGCAGCAACGTACAGTATCATAGAACTAATACCGACCTGATCAATCATGCCAAAAATCACAAAAAACCCGAACGTAAAAGGATAGTGGGGTGATCGGCAACCCCAGCGAGGTTTATATAGCAAAATCTACGATCGTTCGCAAATCAGTGAGATATGCTACTAATTACGTAAGATAAAATAAGAGAATACTGAAAAACACAACTACTCTCAATAAACGTATAAAAAGTTATCGCATCTTTTTTGAACGTGTGGGGTGATGAGTCACCCCGCTATCCTTCCGAAGGTTAAGAAAACAATAACGTTTCATAATAATTTCGAGCACTTTTTAATTTGTTACCATCATTTTCGCGAACATTATAGTACAATAACAAATCTTGGAGTAAATGTAGAGCATTTTTACGGCTTAGGACAATTATTAGCTAAAATAAAAAGAACAATACGACTCTACCGACGTCTTTGTTCAAAGCTCACTACACGTTTGGATATTACCCACCACCGCCTGCCGTTTTCGTTGATTTATTCAGAGGTAGGTATCAAACGCGCATGCGTACCTTTGATATAACTCCCTTACAATTTGTACTCATACAACATCACCAAACCCTCTCAAAATGCACCTAAGTTGGTTGTAATAAAGATCAGATTTGAGTGTATAGGTGTACGATACTGAGGTATAAATCAGTAACTGATTATTTCTATAAATTGTAACTCGATTAAGTTATAATCGATGGGCAATTGTAGTTACTCGGGATAACTGTAAACGTTTGCTTACTTCTTTTTACCGGCTCTTAACGTGTCGTGGGTATATTTATTACGATGTTATTTTAAGAAAGGCATAATGCTGTAAATGTGCCGACGTGGACAAAGGTCAGTGATGTCAAGTTATCACCTTAGGAACAGATGTTATCTTGTTGGTAAATTGCTTTTGATTTACGGGACTGGCTGATTAAAGTTATAAGTATAAAAATAAATATCATAGGACACCTTTGTGGAACATAAGCCATCGGGTTTAAAAATCCGAAGGTCTTGGTTTTTATTTTCACCTTGGGTATGTTGCGGCTATCGGAATGCGCTACATACCTACGACAGACTGAGATTGCAAGTCAGCGAAAAGTGCAGTGGGCCGCGGTCCCCGAGCACAGACACCTAGCTCGGAGGAAGATCTTCCCATTTCGTTGAAGTCATGTTACGTGACCTTCATACGTCACAGGGAGGTCAATTGCCTCAATGTAGGCACCGACTTGTCTCTTTCAGGTGTGAAGGGCGAACCAGGGTATTAAGGGGGTTGTGGGACGAACACTTTTATTCCCGAGTTCAACTCACGACTGCAACTCGTGCTAAACTGCAATTATGGTGCTAAAACACATTCTCAAATGGGTCTAGTGGTAGAACTTTATTAGTCTCTGACTTACTACTAACCCCATAGGTGAAATCTACCATCGTTATAGCCCTGTGTTTCAGCAATATCAATGAGGGAGCTTGCAAAATAAGAATTTAAGTTCAGAGCTTAAAAGATGACATCACATTGAGTGATGCTTCGTAATGAATTATCCTATTATGGAATAGTCTTATCATAAGTGATGCTTGCTGGGAACCTAAGTCTAATAAAAAGGTATTTAAAAAGTATATTATTTCTATGTGAATCAAATCCATAATCGCTTGACGAGCCGTTTTGTGTAATGGTCGAGAAGTCGGCTATTACACCAGAGGTCGCGGGTTCGATCCCCGCACGGTACAAACATTTGTGTGCATGAACATGTCTGTTTGTATCGGTCTGGGTGTTACTATGTATATTTACAAAAAAAAAAGTAATGTTTATCCGTTGTCTGGCACCCATAGCACAAGCTAATGCTTAGTTTGAGGCTAGATGGCGCTGTGTGGATATTGTCCAGAGATATTTATTTATTATTATTATTTATTATATAACCTGTATAGCAAAGGGTCAACTAACCTATAAGAGCTATATAGCCAATCAGGTTATTAAAAAAAAGCTTATAGTTTTAATTAATAAGACAATAAAATATATTAATATTAAAAATCTAGCACAAAAATACCGTACAATGAGAGCTCTTATCGTATCGAATAAATAATTGGGTGCACCAATGGATGTAATTAAAAAGAATAAAACTAAAACATTTTATTATTTTTATCACCGGATACTGTTATTATCAATTTCATTGCAAAACCATAGACAATGGATTATAATAAAAAGTGGTGAAGTGTCTTTCGGCATGTGTCGTAAGTGTTCCGTATGTAAGATGGTAATTATACGCGAGTTTGGCCTATTCCATTGAGGGATATTTCACTGGGAAATATTGCTTAATATGCACACACACAGTAGGCTCTTAAATGATCTTCTAGAAAATATAAAGTTTTTTTTATGTCAGAGGCGGCAAACGAGCTAGTAGGTCGCCTGATGGTAAGCAATCACCGCCGCCCATGGAGATCTGCAACACCAGAGGTATCGCTGATGCGTTGCTTTTAAGGTGGTGTGGTGGGCCTCCGGCACTCTCACAGACAAGACAAAACAAAATAGTAGTCAATAGTGATTACTAGTGTGTTTTGTCTGGTATGTGCGAGGGTGGTTCTTCCCCGGACGAACCGGCCATTCGTATTGTAAAACAGCATGGCTCTACCACTACTACTAAAGTGTACCTACTGGTTCCCATATATTATTAATATTGCCGGAATACAGCCAAGGCTATTATGGCGATAGGTTTTATCTGTGGGGGTAACCGAAAAGTAGTTTGTCTTAATTTTTAATAAATTAATTATAATGTTAAAATATTTTGGATATGATTAACATGAAATTACCTGCCTTGATCGCCTCTGTGGAACAGTGGCTAAACCGCTCGGGTATAAAAACTCGGTCGTGGGTTCGATTCCCACCTTGGGTCTGGTTTGTGGTAGGGCTTTTTCAGAGTTCTACTGGCTAGCTACCACCCCCACAGGTGAAATCTGGCGCCATAGCAGCTCTGGCTGTGTTCCGGCGGTATTAATGTGGGAGCCAGTACACTTGAAATTAAAGGCTCGAAGATCAGATAAGCCTACAGTCTGGCAGCATCGTCAACGAAAATATAATTTAAAGACGTATAAAGAAACTAAGATAATAATAAACACATATTATCCCGTTTTAACCCTCGCTTACCGACCTCTAGAAACGTTTACGGTCGTCCGACCATAATATTAACATCTTTCCAATTCAATTCCAAATTCCAATCTGGTTACAGGTTAGAGTAATTGAAAGTAACGCTTTTAACGTAACGGTGTAAAATATTACCATTTAAGTAGACAAGTGTTAGGAGTAAAAATAATGTTAAGATATTGAAATTATAATTTTAAATGATTATTTAAAATAATCCATATTATAGTATATTGATAGGAAATGAGATCAAACTAAAAATGGCATCGGTAGATATGAAAGGGTTGTGAATTTTCCATTGCCGAAAGAGCTCCTACATAATGGGGCTTTCCCTAAAATAAAGCTAGGGGCATCCCTCCCTAGTCCTTAGAACATATTACTCTTCATTGAGGAGGTAGTGCTAGGAATTACAAGCAAGGCTATTACAATAGATCAGCAATGATCGCAATGACAGTGGAAACACACAACCGCTAATAAAGCAAAAATTTAACCTTTTACAATAATTGTACCCAATAATAGCAGAAGATTTTGAATGTGATCATTTTAATTCTGGTTCAACTAATGTCAAGAAAAATCTGTCTCTAGACTTGTTTAGAGTGGTTACTTCGTGAATTTTATCGCTTTACTTTTTAATTTTTTATCGTTAGTTTTCCAATGTATAATTTGTTTAACCAACATTGCTTAACAGACTTTTATATGCGAGAACACGTAAATTGGGATAGTTTGTAAGGTGTTTTTTATGTTTCAAAACAATATTGTTTCTCAAATGACCTAGTATAAAAAAAAGATCATAAAACAGGTGATACAGTACGTAAACTGTGAGTATTAGCTAATTGATGTAACTTCTTTCTCCGACTCCCAAAAAGCTCCATTGCTTCACTTAACCCTAAACGACCAACAGTTAAATTGTCCGAAATGATCCAAAGCTAAGGAGTTTCACATATTTAACTGTAATTTCTCAGCCTCTAACGAACATTTAATCGGCGTACAACTTAGCGTTTTAGTTTAGTAAATGGATGAAAATAGCTATTTAAATATCATTTACCGCCCAAGTTTATTGATACCGATTTTGCGATGTGATATAAAGAACTGTTATGTGTCAGCCTGTTTATGTTTTATGTCTCACTGCAGAACCTTTTCTTTGAAATCAAGTCATCGTCTAAAGCTAAATTACCACACCACGCTTACCAAATATGGATTGGTGATCACAAATCCAAACAGTATTCGGAAAATCCAACCAATACCCAACCTGAAAACTGCCCCCAAAACCTTAAAACACAACGTCAAGGCGTTACTCGTTGGTTGAATTGGGAACTAATAAATAATTATAACTAATATATAACGCCTCGATGGTCTAACGCCTCGATGGTCTAGTGGTTTCAGTACCGGGCCGAGATCTCGGGGTCCTGGGTTCAATTCCCGGGTCGAGCTAACTTTGTGTCGGTTTTTTCGGACACAGCTCGGGTTTGTGATCACCAATCCGCATTTGGCAAGCGTGGTGATTAAGCCAATACCCATCATTGTAGCGATAACTTGATTTCAAGGATGGAGGCCTTTGCCCTGCAGTGGGACATTAATAGGCTGATACTTAACTTTTTTTTTAAATAATTATATAGGTAATTAAAGTATTTTACGAGTAGTATAGTAGTCAGCATTTTATACAACAGTGTGGAAGCACATTGAGCGACGTTTCCTGGTGAAGTGTCCCTCAATGATGTAAGGCGCAGTGGCCGCTTCCCATTAGGTGGCAGCGTATGTCTGCTAACTGACGTAGTAATAAAAAAAGAAATAATGTCTACTGACCGCCTCGATGTTCTAGTGGTGACACTTCATAAGGAAGCGTCATTACTTCGTCAGGAATGTGCACCTAAGTAACGGGTTCAATTCTCGGGTTGAGCTAACTTTGTGTCAGTTTTTTCGGCAAAGTTCGGTTTGATCACCAATCCGAATTTGGCAAGCGTGGTGATTATGTCATGACCCATCATTGGGACGATAACTTTTGAAATCAAGTTATTATAAATATTATAAAGATTTCCTGTACACGACTGTACTTTGTTTTTTTTATGCACTTAATATTGCAAAAGTGCGAATCGCCTACTATCAATTCTTAAAGGGGTCGACTCGCACGCGATTAAAATTCGTTCGGGCGAATCGACTACTAAAAATAATGTTATATTTGAAAGTTGTCGATTCGCACTTTCGTGCGAATTGTGCCCGTGGTCCACCCAGGTGAACTAAGCAGGTGGACCACGACCCATACCTGTTATTTTCGTGCGAATCGACTACTAACCCATCGTTACAATGATGGGTACTGGCTGGATGGAGGCCTTTTCCCTGCAGTGGGATAATAATAAGCTGATATATTACTTTTTTACTTTTCTTATACTAAAGTAATGCTTTGAATCGTAGATACGAGTGTGCACATGAATGAGATCGCCCTACACTACAACCTTGAGTGACGTGACACAAGTCTTTACTCCGTAGTAAAGACTCATTTTCGTTTGATGCGTGACAACCGCCTCGCATGCCGTCACGAAAGTGCTGGGCCATTCACCACGGTGTATGGTGTTTGTTTTGGTCATTGACTCCAGTAATTAATGACCTGATGATAGCGATGACGTTTGCTTTCAGTTGCACGTTCACGAAGTTCGCGAAATCTAGTTTAAGTTCGCACGATATTGCATTCGTAATCTTTGTCCCTAAGTGAGTTCCTGCCCGTGACTTTATCAATGACTGGCCTAATAGTTTATTTGCTAGAGTCACCCAGGGGTCGTGGGTTTGAATCCCAGGATTAACATTTATGTGATGAAGTTTGGTGTTTCCTTTGTATTAAAGTATATTTTTGCACCGTTCGTTGTTTATGACACTCATAACACAAGTCTTATTTTGGTATCAGATCAATGTATGTGATGTTTTTTAGTATTTGTTTGTCTACTTATTATTTGCTAAAATCTCCAACAAACAATTCTGAATAGTCAGTTAGCTAATAAATAACACTACCATCCATTTGAAATCGTAGACACATCAAAATGTAAAAGAATTCAAGACACCGCTCGCGGCGGTCTTACAAAAAACAATAAAAAAATTAATAAAAAACACTAGCACGTTACGTCACAAGTGTTTACAAACGCTGTGTGTAATTATAAACGAATTAGAAAGGTCGATGGACGCGGCCTTTGTTTTTGGATCACTTGGTTTGAGTGTTTCTTCCTTGAGTTTGAACTGGGAAGGATTTTGATTCCATTTACGTTTTACGCATCGACCGTCTTGTAGTTTAGTACCGGTCTATACTAAAATACAAGACCAAGAACTTGAAGGTCCTCAGTTGGCAAAATTTGGGGTCAGATATTCCATTATAGGTACCTTATTTAACAGGAAACACAGACTAGGGCAGATTAACGCTTTAAATTTTTGTGACGATGACTAGATTTGAATAACATAACATAACATAAATATTCTTTATTGCACACAAAAATAAATAAAACTTACAATAAAAAGAACAAAAATGCACAATACAGGCGGCCCCATAATAACCCCCAAGTAAAGGACTACCGAAAGAATGGGTATCAATGCAATTTGAATAATAAAAATAAAATAAAAAGTAAATTTAACAATTATTTTATTGATCAAATTCAACCACTGACATCCAATACTAATTCTCGTAATGATGCCTTGACGTATTCTAATTGCAATTCTATATTTATAAATCCGACTACACCTTCTGATATTAAAAAATGTATTGACTCATTGAAAAATACTCCTAGTGTTGGATACGATGGAATAGCTACAAAAGTAATAAAATATGTGCGTGATGCAATATCACCAATTCTATCCCACCTTTTTAACTTATGTATAGAGCAGGGAATCTTTCCAGACAGACTTAAAATTACAGTTATAAAACCAATGTTTAAGAAACGAGATAAAAAAAATATGGGATGTTATCGATCAATAGCTTTAATTCCAGTAACGTCAAAAATCTTTGAGATGATAATTTATGACAATTTATATGCGTTTTTAGAATCGCATAAAATTTTGGCCGAAGAACAGGTAGGTTTCAGAAGGGATAAATCTATCGAATTGGCAATTTTTAATTTTCTTAAAAAAGTAATTATAAATATAGACAAAAAGAATTTCACTTGCGCTTTGCTCATGGATCTTGCTCAAGCGTTTGACCATATGGAACTGAAACACAAGCTTCAAGCTTACGGCATAAGAGGTATTGCACTTGACTTAATCATGTCCTATATAACTAATCGGAAACAAGCAACTGTGATTACAAAAATATGTCCCAAACAAAAACTAGAGGTTACGTATCACTCAAGCTACAGACTAGTTAAATACGGAGTACCACAAGGAAGCGTAATGGGACCGCTGATGTTTTTGATATACATCAATGACTTCCCCAAAGCTATAAACTTTCCTTTGATTCTGTTTGCAGATGATAGTACTGTTGTATTTACTGATAAAGTTCATACAGCAATAAAAACCAATGTCAAAAATACATTACCGGATATTGGGACTTGGCTTGAGAACAATAATCTTTTAATGAATGTCAATAAAACGAAATTGATGTTATTTAGAAATAGAAAGGCTCCTGAAGCACTTGAAATAGATTATTTAGGAGAACGTATTGAAGAAGTAGAAACCACGCTTACGATACAAAAATATTTTCTATTATTAATTCTATTCAAGATTGTGAACTGTTACAACAGGACTTGAATCGTCTCTGCAAATATTGTGATATCAATGAACTACATTTAAACGTCGACAAGTGTTGCACTATCACATTTTCTAGAAAAAAACGTCCAATAAAATTTAATTACAGTCTATATAACAAAGGACTAAAAAGGGTTAAAGAGGTGAGAGATTTGGGGGTCCAACTGGACTGTGGTTTGTATTTTGAGCCTCATATTAATAAGATAACGGCTAAAGCTTATAAATTACTCGGCTTTATTCTTAGACAAAGTACGGACTTCAAGAATCCAAACACATTAATTCTTCTTTATAATGCTTATGTCAGATCACAGCTTGAGTACGCATCAGTAGTGTGGAACCCAATGTATGCTAAATACATTGATCTATTAGAAAGTATTCAAAATAAATTTATTAAAAAGCTTAAATATAGATTTAAAAAATTTAAAACTGAAAATTTGGAGTCGTTGTGCACCCGACGGGAACACAGAGATCAGATCCTCTTATATAAAATAATCCATAATTTAGCAGATTCACCATACCTATTACACAAGTTAATGTTCAAATGCAGTAGACTCAGTGCACGTCACAAGGACACATTTCTTGCAACCATCTGTAATACTAATTACAAAAAAAACACTTTCCTTATACGGGCTTGCGATAAATATAATAAAAAACATAGACACATCGATATATTTCACGAAAAAATTGGTCATTTTCGTTACTTACTTAAAAAGCAATAATGAACATATTTATGTATGTGGGGTGCTTTGAGGCTCGGGGCTACTGTGAATTATTACAGCTAATGTCAACTCTTTTCTAAATTTTTTTAAATGTTTTTTCCTTGATTTTGTTATGTATGTGTCATTCTCATTAGACTGTAGATAAATATTTATGCTCATGGTATCTATAATATTATATCATTATATTGTTGACATTTCTTAAGGACTATACTATCAAACGTGAACCCTGCTGCTCTTCTTATGCACCCTATTTACTGACTGTAACAATTTTTCGCTCTTTTTTTTTTGTTTTCTTTCCTGTCAAAGTAGTTTAACTAAAGTATATTATAGTAAGCAGAATGTATACTGTTAGAATCAACATTGCCTGTGATAACTAGTGGTGGAAAATTCTTAAGGCAAATGTGTTATTTATACTTAACTTACTCTATTTGTAATACAATGATGCTGTTTTTTTCCTGAATAAATAAATAAATAAATAAACCACCAAATTCTTAGGTTTAGAGATAGATTGTAATTTAAGCTGGAAGACACATACTGAGGTGGTACGCAATAAACTGTCACGATTCTCCTATGCATTATATATATGCTTGAAAAGGTTGTCGATATTTCAACGGTGGTGACAGCATACCACGCTTATGTAGGATCGACATTGAGTTATGGCTTAATTTTCTGGGGTAATTGCACGGACAACACTGCTGTTTTCAAATGTCAAAAGAAATGTATCAGGGCTATGCTTAAACTACCGGCAACCGAAAGCTGTAAACCCCATTTTAAATAATTAGGCATTCTTACATTAACGAGTATGTACATTTATAAATTAGCACTTTTTGTAAGAAAAAATATGCATCTGTTTGAATTTTTAAATAGTAAACGCTGTAATTTGATAAGACAACTTCCCAATAGGACTGCTCTTTTCAATAAAAGTATTTTATGCATGGCGCCAAGAGTGTACAACAAAGTTCCTAATTTTATCAAAAACAGTGACAATGTAACTTTATTTAAACAGAGACTTAAAAAAATGTTATTTTCTAAAACCTATTATAACATTAACGAATATTTAAATGATAAGATGACTTGACATGTAAAAAAATTGATATGATTTTATAATTATGATTTTTCTATTAATATTATTAAACTGTTGACATTTTGTAACTTAGAATGGTAAATAGTAATAGTAATAGTTAGGTTGTAGTAATTTAAAAAATAAAAAACTGTACATTCTGTAATTTTGCACGCCGCAAGGCAAAATATGGTTAAGCGACATACTACTTATTTTCTACCAATATTGTATCACCCATGTTTGCAAAATAAATTATTATGATTATGATTATGAAATTACTTCACTTAATTAACATATTAATATAAATAAAATATATTTATTGAATCATAGTATGCCTTTTCCGTGCTGTTGGAAATTAAATAAAATAACAGTATATAACAAAAATAATCAAATCATATTGAAGTTTTTTTTATAATTTTTAAGAAAAATGTGGACGTACATACAAAACAATACAGATTATTTTTTCACAGAATAATGCTTTTAGGTACCCTATCACAGTTAATGATCCAATTTAGGTCTCAAATCATTGTCATTTGCCTGATATAAAAAATATAATTCACATACAACTTGTTACAAGACGCGACCAATTACAATACCTATAGTTGATGAAACGCAATTTATACAGCGTTTAATTACCAATAGCTTCACTAAGTGATAAATAAAAAACAGCCAGTGCATTCGACGGCCTTCAAATGTTATTATATGAATGAAGCCCTTAAGAACAAAGAAGATTATTAATCATTGGTAATTAACGATAATTGCGCACTAAAAGATATGACCTGTAACGTGTAACTACTGGGAATGTTTCTCTAAAGTTGCGGATACAGTGGTATTCCTGAGAAGTCAATTACAAGTTATTTACACAGAGCCATCTACATACAAATCAAAGCTTTTTTTTCATGGGCCAGCTTAAGGCAAAATTATTTTTGTAAATACATACATAATAATAAAGGGTGTCTCAGCGCGGATTTTAAACTTTAAACACGAATTCCTCCGGAACCCGCGGGGTTAGCGGGAGGGGAGTGGTAGCGTTGGGTTGATGATGAGTGCGGATTTTTTAATCGCCATGTTGCAGTGGTCTAGCGCGCTCCGCGCGTACGCAGTAGAGGCGTACTTTTGCAACGAGTTTTCGTTGTTTTCCTCTGAAAAAATCTCTAACATCTTCGAACAGTAAATTTTTCACTTGTTGTAGTCTTCTGGTTTGATTTTTTGGACTATTTGGATCTTGTATGGATGTAATTTTAAGTCTAAGGCCAAAATTCGTTGAACACTTGAACGGTAAAGGCTCAAAGAAGCAGCGTGTTTTGCGTTGTGCTTTACCCAACGAAAACTCGTTGCAAAAGTACGCCTCTACTGCGTACGCGCGGAGCGCGCCAGACCACTGCGACATGGCGACTAAAAAATCCGCACTCATCATCTACCCAACGCTACCACTCCCCTCCCGCTAGCCCCGCGGGTTCCCGAGGAATTCGTGTTTAAAGTTTAAAATCCGCGCTGAGACACCCTTTATAATATGTAGTAACACCCAGACTGACACACATGTGTACCGTAAGGGACGAACACGATAGTCGGTAATTTAGATGACTTTCGTCATATAATAAGAATGATTAAGAATGTCCTTCAACAGGGCCTATACAGAATTTTTGGCTTCTAAATCCCGGGTCAGACGGAAAATATATAATAGGGGTTTTCTAATTATATATTAAGTATAGTCACATTTCGGAGTCTGGAAGTGGATGGTGTAAAGGGCCTCAATTCAAACCAAATCATATAAGGCCATATTTATAAATTTCATTCGTAAAGCAAGCCTAGTAGAACCTTTCCTGCACCTTGTCTCTCCTTGCTCCTAGAGGAAACTATTTCATACAAATATAAAGCATAAAATATAATAAACTAAAACAATACTGTTGTATCAATTCTTTATGTATAATTTTCTGAACAAAGAGTTGAAAATAGCAAAAAAATTACAATAAGCTGCTACTTGCACCAGTCATCATCACAACCTTCGTAGACTAATCAAATGTTAGTATTTAGGACAAGCCCGCCGTAAACAACTCAAATGCATTCCTGCATAATTGATTATAAACCTTAACTGGCAGCGAATTGAATACAATATCGTTCAACCGTGACTAATACATACGACATTATAGACGTAAGATTGTGAAGAAAAAAGGCGCAAGTGAATTATGTGCGGAAAATTAACTGCCTTGAGTCATAGGTAATAAAAGTTATTTTTGATTAGTTTTTGAAGAGAGTCGAGTTTGTGGCGTAAAGCTGGCTACACAATTGCAATTCTATGCGACAATACGTCTCTACGACAATGCCTCTAGCATTGAATCAAATTTAAATAATTGTTGTATTGCGTCACGACTTTCACAACAAAATTAAGTAAGATTAAAGTAACAGTTTTTTTTTAAACAGTGCTGTCAGAGATAAAAAAAATACTATTACTTTTTAAAATGATTAAGTAGTTCACATCACATATTTAAAGTATGAACCTAAGTTCACATATTTAAAGTATGAACCTAACACATTAAATACTTTTAGTACATAAGCATAGTTTTAGCCCTCACCAAAACCACCCGAAAAACTAGGTAATCCCCA
Organism: Mecyna flavalis; assembly: GCA_949319885.1. Classification (NCBI taxonomy): domain Eukaryota; kingdom Metazoa; phylum Arthropoda; class Insecta; order Lepidoptera; family Crambidae; genus Mecyna; species Mecyna flavalis. The sequence continues at coordinate 13,531,352 of OX439413.1, forward strand.
GGCATGGCTTGGCGAACCTATGCAAAGGGAACATAGAGGCCTACTATCATACGCAGATTACCTGTAGATCTTGTGATTTCTATTGTGTAATACATATGTCTAAACCTAATCTTTCATTGAAGTGATGCTCAAAGATTACGACCTACTATGGATAAAACAAAAAGTTTGTCAAAATCGCATGCGATTAATCGCACGTCAAATCCGCAGAAGTGTTCGGACCCTAGCTTCATAGTCGACTGCTCATATGTGCCAAGTAAAATTAAGTATGCCAATATCATAAGGTTTTCGCATGATCGCGCAGAGCCTTCGACTGAATAACCGTTTTCCGTTGATTTTTCTTGTATTTATTGACGTACTTTTCTATTCCTGTCAAGGTTGTGGGAAGTTATACAACGAGTATAACTCTACGTAACGATCAGATTATGTTGAAAATATAAATTCGAAAGTAACTCTGTTGGCTTTTTACGCGTTTACGCCTAAACTACTGAACTTTAGTTACTTTTTCCCGTGATAATGCTCAGTTTTCATGGGATCAAACAAATATTTGGTATGCGGATAGTTTCGGAGCTAAAGAGTACATATATATAATTATGCTACTTTAATGCGAAAAGCCAAGGCCAGATAGTGTTGATAGCACTTGCTAAAGTAATCCACTAATAATATAATTTAATATCTTAAATCTCTCTTTCTCTCTGGACTTTATTCACACAGCGCCATCTAGCCTCAAACTAAACATTAGATTGTGCTATGGGTGCCAGACAACGGATAAAAATTACTTACTTATATACTTTTTTTTGTATATACATACATATAAACACCCAGACCGATACAAACAGACCTGTTCATGCACAAAGATGTTTGTACCGTGCGTGTGGGGACCGAACCAGCGATCTCTGTTGTAATAGCCGACTTCTCGACAATTTCATCAAATGGCTCGTCAAATCTTAGTAATAATAATGTATATTTGTGGTGTTTGAAGTAGATATAATAGTAAACCAACAATGAGCCCTTACTCTATATTTTGTTTGCTGTTTTCCAACTTGCACATATTGTAACCTAATAATCCAATTAACCCTCCAATGCCGTTAAGGGTCACTAATGTCCCAGCTGACATAACCATTGCCCGGTGTGCCTGATTGCCGCAAATCGGTGCAATTGTGCACAAATTGCACAGTTTTGCTGACGTCCGCTAAGCTAACCAGCGGTAAGTAGATATTTGCTATTAAGCCATATTAGATCCAATGTGAAGAAAAATGATGGTTGTACCGTTTGCTTGTTACGTATAAATGGATTGGCTTGTATTGTATTAAAATAGCATTGTAAATATTGCCTCTGTTTCGACTTTTATGCGAACTTCTTATTAATAAATATTTTATTTCATTAGACTATTTTGGATTTGTTTTATCGATTTTCTATACTGTGCAGTGTTTAAGCAAAAAAAATATAGCTGTTTTTTTTTAAGTTAACAAGCTTAATTCTTAAAGTTCATTTGAAGTTTTATAAGTAAAAGACAGTTTTACATTTGTGCTTAAACTTAAACTATACTAAAGAAATAACTTAAACCACATCATTCGAACATTATCTCCCCTAATTTCACTAAAAGCATGATAAATTAAAAACATTACGAGCAAGTGCATTTAACCCTGCAAATAAACACAAAGAGGCACACGACCCGGAATCTATTGTGCGTATTGTACCCAATGACGCGCAGGTAGAGTCGCAACCCCCCACTGGTCGCATTAACTCCTGTCAAAACATAATGCGGGTCTTTGTGACCCGACACTGATAGGAGGGGCCGATCGGAGAAATTGCCAGCGTTTTCGGGTTGGTTCTGGCAATCAGGGTGATTGTGACTTAATGTGCATGCGATTAAGAGGGTGGATTTAGTGATGTTGGTGTAATTTAATTTACGTTTTATAAAATTGCGGGTAATGGTTTTAAGTAAATTTCACTGGTATGGTTGCAGGGTTAGGCAGATTTTTTATTTATACGTTAAATAATATTATGTAAAAACAAAAGTCAGCTGCCAGACAGGAACGCAGCTCACCTAAACCAAGAAATATTGCTCATTTTGCTGCCATAATATTCTTTGAGCCTTAGTTGTGAACCGACCAAAGTAACATCATCTGAAAATACTATATTATGTACATTTTAAGATGCTGTTTGTTTTAATGTACACTCACACAACTGATACTATAACTCAAGACACAAGACAACATTTCAACTGAGTATTCAAAAGCCAGGTCAAAACCCGGGATATATTACAAACGACATACCCATTGCACCAAATTCCGTGATTTGGACAATGTTTGATGACGTGTCATTAAGCCTCATAACCCCGGGCTCACTTAATACAGTTTTAATAGCGAAAGATGTTCGACTTAAGTATCGCGGCGAGGTGTAATCTCAAAGCTATGACTCTGATGTTTGGCCGAGTAAATGTCTTTAAGGAATACATTACTTATAAAGTATGATGGGGAAGAAAAAGTAATATACAATAGAATTGAATTTAAAAGGTCACACACATTGTAAAACATTTGAAGATATAAGTTATAGTTTCAGGCAGGAGATTTGCCCGCGTATAAATGGTAGTCAATATGATGCCGTTGGTCGTTATTATACAGAACTAAGATCGAAGTATTATTTATTTATTTAGGCTTTAGAGATTGCACTTTTGAATCGTTAATTATAGTATCAATGGTACAGAATGGCTCTTAGCTTTAAGTAACATTTTAGCCCATTGGCGTATTTAGTACTGCCCTTGCCTTGAGTGCAAGGGAACGTAAGTTTTAATTCCAGTCAGAACCACTATCTATTCCAGTTTATTTTTTGTCAAGACCTCAACTGATTTAGCCATAATGAACCTATGCGCTAAAAACTTGAGTTAAATTCCAAAAACCAAATAAACAGTAACTTTTCTACTTTGACATCGCCACAAAAATCCACACCACATCCACTAACCACTTCAATGCTAGGGTATCGGTTACAGGTAACCGGGTCTATTGTACCGCGAGCACAATGGGTCGAGGAGGCCACACGCGCGTGACTAATGCGTTTTAAGTGCCGCAGACGGTTGAGGGTTAATCGCCTGCGATTTTCGCTAATGGATTTCGAATTTGCTAGGATTTGCTAGGTCAATTGTCTTGTAATTTTTGTTTATTTTCTTTGAATGAAAATAGTTTTTCGCGAAGTTTCCTTCGACTATTATGAGGTTCGTTTTCCGGGGTCGGATAAAATTTAGGGTTTTTGAGTTTTTCGAACACAGTGGTAAGTTTCAAGCAGACTCGTGGTATGTATAGTAATTTGACAAAGTTAGTTATTATTTGTCCCGAGTATTAGGTATGACGATTACTTCAAAATTATGAGCCCATTCTGTCAATAATAATATTAAGCGTTTACTTGCATCGAACAAAAAAATTAAAAAAAAATTAATAAATGAATAACTGTTGACAAAAGCTACTAATATGAATATAAATAGTTTATGCCTCTAGTATTATTTAAATTGCGATAGTAAACAAAAGAATCGTAAATCTGTAGTTATAATCTTTATGTTAATAAAAACTTTGGGCAATCAAAATAGTTCAACTTGTTTGTCATTGCGAACAAACTTATGCAAATGAGCTAAGAACTAGTGATGCCGAAATGTCTGCAGCTATGTTGTCGATAGTTGTTGCTAAAAGTTGTGATACCTACTTTTGAAGCAATTACCAAGGATGTTTGGACTATTTTTCCGCGTTTGCTTTTGATCTTGCCATCCAATGTCAAGTTAAAAGATGTATTGGTTTGACACAAAACCAATATGAAATGGCGACAACGTTACTAAAGCACGGTCGCGGTGTAGGAAGAATTTTGTACAATGACCCTTTATACCCGTCTCTGTCGTTAGCGAGTAATTATTTACCGTCTCTCTCACACCGGTGCGGGTGTGTATATGAGCGGTAGTAAAAATGAAAAACTTCTCTTTGTAAAGAAAGCGAAAAGAGATTTTGGAAAGAAAATTGATTTATGCCTCTTTATAAGATTTTTTTTTCTATAGTTACTTATAATATTAAACTGATACATTACTCAAGTGTACTGTTAATTTAATTATACGTTGCCAGAGGTACTACTAATTATTCTTATTGGCATAATATGTATGAAGGGTACCAAGGAATTCTAGGATACTTTTCTCCGTGTTAATTCGTGCTATCCATAACAGACATAAATAAACAAAATACTACACTTAAACTTATTACGATAAAAGCACCCTACTGCGCATCCTCGCTTGCTAGTCTCCGTAATTCTATTTAGGTTTTTAAGTCACTCTGGGTCTGGTCTGAAAACCAGCGCTGCAGCGGATCTTGCTCTGTTGCAGCACAATGCTGAGACCAGGTCCACTTGACCATAGACAGTCTTTCTGTTTTATTTTATTAATTTAATTTATTATTTTGTCAATGTTTTTGGTTTTTTCTTTTATTGTGTATGTGTACCAATGTTGTCTGTGGTCAATAAAAATATATTTTTTTTCTTTCGTTCTTTTAATACAATCCACATTTTAAAAAAAATTGATTATCGATAGTGGTGCATTTCGTGACGTCACTATCGAGAACAATTTATCTACAAACTCGTTACTTTTCTGCGCCGCCTATTCCAATTCTTTTACAAAAAATAAAAAAAAACCGGCCAAGTGCGAGTCGGACTCGCCCATGAAGGGTTCCGTAGCAGCAAGTATCATCATAATATAAAAGTTCTTGTAGTTCTTTGTAAGTTTGATCGACGTTTTTATATTTGAGTTGATTGAATGAGAGGAAAATTGCGGTTTACGATTTATGACGTTTTAAAAAAAACTAATTACTTGATTTCGTTCAAACCAATTTTCAATGGAAGTTTGCATGGTAATGTACATCATATATATTTTTTAGTTTTATCGTTTTCTTATTTTAGAAGTTAGAGGGGGGGTGACCAACATTTTACCACTTTGGAAGTGTCTCTCGCGCAAACTATTCCGTTTAGAAAAAAATGATATAAGAAACCTTATTATCATTTTTGAAGACCTATCTATAGATATCCCACACGTAAGGGTTTGAAAAAAAAATTTTTTTTGAATTTCAGTTCTAAGTATGGGAAGCCCCAAAAATTTATAAACTAATTACTTAATCTCGTTCAAACCAATTTTCAATGAAAGTTTGCATAATAATGTACATCATATATTTTTTTTAGATTTATCGTTCTCTTATTTTAGAAGTTACAGGGGGGGGGGACCAACATTTTACCACTTTGGAAGTGTCTCTCGCGCAAACTATTCGGTTTAGAAAAAAATGATATAAGAAACCTTATTATCATTTTAAAAGACCTATCCATAGATACCCCACACGTAAGGATTGGATGAAAAAAATTTTTTTGAGTTTCAGTTCTAAGTATGGAGAGCCCCCAAAATTTATTATTATTTTTCTATTTTTGTATGAAAATCTTAATGCGGTTCACAGAATACATCTACTTACTAATTTTCAACAGTATAGCTCTTATAGTTTCGGTAAAAAGTGGCTGTGACATACGGACGGACAGACAGACAGACAGACAGACATGACGAATCCATAAGGGTTCCGTTTTTTGCCATTTGGCTACGGAACCCTAAAAAGAATAGGAATTTTTCCAACCATAAAGCTATAGTTGGTCGAAAAAGTTAATTTTACTGATTAATCTTGAACCGAGGCATGTTGCTTTTTGCTGGTTAAAATAGTTCTGTAAATGAAAATAGTTGATAATAATTCAACTGTAATAAATGTGGATGGTTCTCTATACTATAAAGGCTTGTTTATAGTTATTCACGTTAAGTTTATTTCCAGATAGTATTTGTTTTGTAGATATGTAATGAAACTATATGTGTTCTCAATATCGTGATGATAAACGACTAAAGACCCTTAATATTGATAAAAATCAAAATCGATATAATATTATTTATGTCAGGCTCAGAGAAGTTTTATAATAAAAAATAAACAGTCAAAAAGTACCTATTTTATAATTGTGAAAGAACTATATCTGAGGATCTCTAAACCTAGAAAATACATTTCTTCCCTCTCGTTTTTTTTCCATTTTAAAATTCTATCTATATCTACAAATTCTACAATACACACCGCTTACTAAATTCAAATGTAACCGGTTGGCAAGTGAAGAACTAAATGCAGTTTTTTTGCAATTGTCTGTGGGAACGTCGTCATAGTTTTAGGATCGATTGTGGTTAATTGTTCATTGGTTATTAATTTAACACTTATTATCTTGGGATCGAATAATTCGAGGTAGTTAACGATGTTTAATTAGCATTGTTTTGATCGTTTGCTTGTCGTGAGCTGTGGTTAGGGAGTTTTTTTTCTCTGTGAAATAATGTGTCGGTAGCGCAGAAGGTCGGAATTTGTCTTAGCTACGTTTGGAGGTCCAGCTTTATACTTATAAAATTTCCTTGAAAAATTCTCAAACTAAGCGTAATTTCTGCTATAATGAGTACCAAACAACGGATAAACATTACACCATAGAAACACCCGTTACAAACAAAAATGTTGATGCACACAAATGTTACCGGGCGAGGATCGTATCTGCTACCTCTGTTATAATAGCAAACTTCTCAACCATTACGCAAAATCGTTCGTCAAATCTCTAACCAATTATGTCAATGATTAAAGACTGTAAACTCTTAAAATCACAAGTAAAACCAGCAAACGGAATGAAAAAGTATCGTCGATCACAAATAACTCAGCATCTTTAATTAATTCCTCACAATTTCGCCGTACCCTCAAACAAAACAAAAACGGACAGAGCAAAAACATTCCGTAACGCTCGATTTGCGATACGACAGCAAAAAGAAGAGAACCCGGGCGCAACAGTAGTCCAAATGGAACTCGATATGTAGATGGGTTGGGGAGATTGCACACTGCACTTTTTAACTCTTTTACTTTCGTATTTCGAAAGGTTCGGTTAAACGTGTGAACGACTTTACAATCGCTTGTTAACGTTTAATAAATAAATAATGTCTGATGACTGTTTTTTATTAGCTTTGGACGTTTGTTTTTACTGGCGGATTTACAGGGTTATTAGAAAACTCAGGATCTTAATGGGACTATTTTGTAACCAAAATTCATTCGTTTAGTAAATACGCCGATTTTTATAACACTACGCTTCTATACATATAGTAAAACTTTATATTTTATCTCTAAAACTATTAGACCGAGACTGTCTGGCCTAATATCTTATCTTTCCACTCAAACAATATCAACACAAAAGGTTTATGATTTTCCTTCCTGCTTCACAAGAAACATTAATAAATCATCAAACGTTTGCTCTTAGTGGGAATCAAGTTTATATGTCAAAATCCTGAGCTGTAAAATTCATTGGTATTCCCACTATAATAAAATATATTTATACAGCGTGTTTGGTAACTCGAGGGACATATTTAAGGAGAGTGTTCAGAATCCGATTAGAAGTCCAATTCCTTAATTTTTTGAATTTTTATCCTAATATGCATGAACTACCTAAAAATCCTGTGTGCCGGCCGGCCGCTTATGCCCAAACTCAAATTGTACGCGAGTACAATAGGTCTACCCCTGAACGAGTGCACGAAATACTGTGAAAGGAAGAGTGCCCGCACGTTACGCGGATTTTCAGGAAAATTTCGACTAAGGTTATTGACAGATGTTTAACAGAGTTTTTATTGGTTTATACTTATTTCGTTATATGAAAGCATGAACTATTTGGGGTTTAAATATGTCCCTCGCATTTCCTGTCATACTGTAGATATACTTCTATCTTATGACTAACTTTAATTACATCAAATTGGTCGTCTACAAAACTTTCCATGATATTTTCTGTTTTCTGTAATTCTGATTTATCTACCTTTCAACAATAACAATTCAGTAAAAGTTGAGAACATTTCTGAATAATTTAGACCCGTCATTTTAAAACTTATTGCCGCTTGAATCTATAGATCACCTGTCACGCTATTATTTATATGTAATGTCAAATTTCTGTTCATTAGTATCAATTAAAACAGTTTTCACTGAAAAAGTAACTATTGCATAAACAACAAATATTTCTCGATCTATCAAAACAAAATAACTGAGTTACTTACACGCAAAAACGTCCACAATCTTCGCACGAACACAATTAAACCAATTATACCTGATTGTTGACGCAATTAGATTATTGATAACTCATTGGTGTCTTCATAATAAACCGATTCAATGGAGTGTCTTAAGTATTCCTTCTTTCTTATTCTAACAGCAGATAGGATATGAACTTGATTTATTGTCCCACAAGTTTGCCGGTTGGTGGCTCTTAAACTTTTTTTGCAGTTACCCCATGTAGCAACAAGAGATATACACAAATTTTATAATCATGGATTGATTGATATAGATTTCAGAATGTATAAAGTTATTGTCTGTTAGGTTTAAAGAACGTGTTAAATCATTATTCTTGTACTTAATTATACTGGTTGTGTAAAATCGTAATCTTATGCTGGGCTTAGCCTAGCCTTGCTCTTGCCTTGCATTTTATACTAAGAATAAACCAACTGAAGAAAGTAGTGATAGGAATTCTTCAGACTATTTGATCTAACAGTATTTAAACGTTATAGGATTATAATATAATCAAAAGGAGAAAAACCTCTCAGTATAAATACAATTCCAATATCACATTAGAAACTTGAGAACCACTGACTTAAAAGACGTCTCATTGTTCCCTATTATAAAATCCAGACCATTTTTCCTCCACTTAGCTACAGGTGAGATAGATAAAATTTATAACATGATAAGTTATAGCAACGATACCTAAATACGTCATATCATAGCTTGCAGTCTTCACCATTTTAATCACCTTCCGACGGTGATATTTCTATCCACTATTTGGCAGATGATAGTATACTCATATACCTAGTGGATAGACACGTGTGAAGTTTTTTTGGTTTTTGTTACATGAAAACTGAAATAATGTTATATTGCATAAGTGCTTTTTATGTGAAAACAAAATAAAAAATTTTTTGGTTTTAATTTATTATATACTTGGCAAACATAGGACATCCTCCAGCTAGGTGGAGTGATGATATGCGGAAGGTCGTCGGCAGAAGCTGAATGAGTATCATTGGATGAAACCTATGACCAGCAGTGGACTGCTTTAGGCTATATGGTGATGATAAATAAAATACATTGTATGTTTTCTGATGTCCATTATAGATTTTAAGGAAAATTTAACTTTAATTTCTCTCGTACTCGTAATTATTTCGTCCATTATAAACGTTCTCTTACCCCGCCTGGTGGCAACTGTAAGAATACATTTTGCTCGGATGAACATTTCGACTCGGATATTTGCTCCAGGTTATGATGTATCGAATAGTTTGGCGTTGTATTTATTAATACATAATAATATGACCATTTAAACATTTCAACAGACAACAGCACAAAATAAATTTCTACATGTATAAAAATAATAAACCAAGTGATTGACAATCAACGCTTAGCTCAAACTACAAGACTGAGCAACTAGAATTGTTGTACAAAAAAAATTTTTGGTTCTTTATTAAGTGAAAGTTCTCAAGGCAGTTTTTGGATCTTCACTCCTCAATTGGGATCAATGGTCTAGTGTTTTAAGTCTTGGGTTGAATTCCTGGGTTGGGCAAAATTGTAACCGGCTTTTTCTAACACAGCTTGCGTTTGTGATCACTAATCTGCATTTGGCAAGTGTGGCGATTAAGCCATTACTTTTCATTGTTACGATCATTTGATTTCAATGATGGAGGCCATGGAACCAAATATGTAGTTATTACTGGTGAAATCAAATGACATTATAAATCTATGCTTGTTGAGAAATATGTATATTGTTGGAATCAGTTTAGTTACTGCACAAAATGTGTAGGAAACAAAAGGACGCCATGCTCACATATGTATGAGTGCGTGCGTGATCGATACTTCTACTAGGGCTAGCACTGACAACTATCGGAAAGTGAAAAATACATTTTATTCAATAAGAACATCTGCCTCTTATAGAATTCTATTGTTTTATTGATGTGGCATCGCGGCTTCTCGTCTGGGTTAGCCTGTCATATCTTCTATCCAGCAATATATTATGTATATTTTAAAATAATGTAATGTGAAATGTCGGACCATCTGGTTACTTCTACCTGTGCTTATATTCTTAGATGGAGCCTCAGTCATAGGTAGAATGAGGCAGAAATACCTGACAAAATAAATCTATCCATTTCAGCAGCAAGCGAGACCATTCTAAGTTATATTTTTTGTCATTTGCCGCAGTAGCGCTAGCAGCAAGCTCAATTCTCGATTCGAATTACTTTTCACTTTTCAATTTAGTTCGTGCCAGCCCTACAGTACACAATACAGTATCGCCCGATTACTTTCAAGAAGTTTACGTATTTGTTTACCAATAGAAGTTTAATATTTTTTTCTTATAAATCTACGCATGTTGTCTAGCGTTCATGTATCGTCCATTCTTGATACATTTCCCATTTCTATCGTTCAGAAACCCTTCAACATGAATGTAAATACAATTTTCTTTCACCAATAGCTCAGTTTGTGTTATCGACGTGTCCCGATTTTGTGCACCGCTTCGATTGGGCGTTCCTAACCCTGTTGCCATGGCAACACCAATAACCAATTTTTCCATCTAACCAAGGTTTGCTAACCGACCAACTGTTACAAGGTAGGTGTGGCTGTTAACACGATTTGTCCACTAATCCTGTTTGTAACACAATTATTTGATGCAGGCGTGACTTTTTACACTTTAGCGATGAATTGCATGTTTCTGCAAAGGGACCACGCCTTTTCAAACATGGCGATGGAATCAAATATTGTTTTCTATGAATTTGTTTGCTTGCGATCGATTTGATTGGAGAATTACGAGATTACGATTTGCCGAATCGTGTGTGTCGAAAACTGTAGAACCATATCCACAATTAAAAATTGCGTTTATAGTTGTTTTGACCATCGTACATTTTGATACAACTCGCAATACGCTAGGTTTTTTCGATTGGATCATTCTTTATTTTATGATGAATTTTTGAAGGCAATAAAGCACATTATAACTCATCTATAACGTATACAGGAATTGTAATTTTAATTTTATAGCCTGATATAATATAGCAACTTGAAATCGAGAAGTCGAAGTTCACATTCCGCACAAGATGCAACCCTATCAGAAGAACGACATTGTTTTAATAAAGACGGTAAAACACATGACGATTGAACATGAAAAAATCTTGTGCGTGTTGTGTTTTAGAAGCATTTGTACTTTTATAGGTTTTAAGTCACATCTTTAATAAATATGCCTACTTGAGTTTATTTTTTATAACAATACCTATAGCATTTTCAATATTAGCTTCACAAACGTTATACTTACATTAAGATATTTCCTAAGTGCCAATCAATACGATTATTACATACGATTAACCTATACCTATCTTTGATCAAGTAGTTTAGTTGCAAAAGTAGATATTTGTATTTATTCATTAATTCCAAATCCCTATTTATGACTTTATGTGTTAAAAGTATGCAAGTTTTATAAAAAGCATGCTGCACCGCTGAAAGACAAAGTCGTACGCACATTGGTACTTCTAAACGCTAAGCAATACCTGTATAAAGCCAGGCAAATCCGAGTTAAACCAATAAGAGGGTTTATTAAATGAAAACCTATTGGATTTGCGGCGGCGCGACGGCAATGCATTTTGTGCTGATTGAGCTCGACGCACAGTGAGGCATGGAAACGCAAACGATTATTGCATAGATTACTTGTATAAACGAACGTAATCATAAAAAAATAAGATAGTAGCGTATAGGTTTAGGGTTTAGGTATTCTGGGGATTTTTCGCACTTGGCCTCTAAAATGGGCCATTGTACGTGAAATACGTTACCAACACCGTCACTCAAACCATCTGAGCTCGGTCCAGAGCTCCAGTACTGCATTGATGTTCCGTGAAGGTAGAGCCTTGTTGCAGATAGTTCCTGTTTGTTGGTCGAAATGGACCCGCTCCACCGGGGAAGTATGAGTGTGTATAGTGAGATCACAAAAGATCGATGTATGAGTTTGTTTTGCTATTACTCCCCGTTTGGTATGTGAAAGTGCCGGAAGCCCGAACACCCGTCACTTCCTCTTCTCTCCTCTCAGTCCTCATTCTTCTTCATAGCCCTTCGCCTTCTCACATCTTCCATATTCATTCAAAGGCGAGCAACGCATTGTATCTTAACCCTTAGCTGGTATCGCTAAAAAAGGCAACGTAACTGGTATAGGGGGTCAGAAGTGACCCCATTTAAAATATGCATGGTACTAAAAAAACAAATATAAATATTTGATTTTCTGTTTTATTTAAAAAAATTGAACTTATAACCTAACCAACAATTGAGTTTTTGGCACATTTTACTGAGAAATCACATGTTTTTTTTAAATAACCAGCATCATCTAACTTTATCATAATATTTTCTAAGACATTATCTTTAAGGATTTTTTTTAAATAAAATCTAAAAGAAAACAATTAACAACATTATTTATATAGTTTCCCTAAATAATCAATTTAACAAAAAAACAGGAACTTCTTTTCAAATAATAAAAACAAAAAAAATGACAAACAAAAACAAAACCTCTAAAAAACTATATTATACCCCAAAAAGTTTACCATTTGGTACAAGTGATGGATATGGCAGAATGTTCTTTACATTATGTACTGTAATGATGGCATTTTGTACAAATTTTTTAACATTTGACGTCCTTTTTACGATCACATAAATAGCACCTTCCTCTATTACGGCCACCCATCTGGCAATCAGGGATAGTATGTGGTCTCTGCCATTTCAGTATCTCTCTCTATGTCCTTTCAAAAAAGATTCTTGATCTTCATCCTCCAAGAGTTGTGCAATTACATCGTCGCGTAAAAAACCCACCATATCACTGATTGTATACCGAAAAATTATAATACGTTACAAAATTACTCTAATTATAAAATACACACTTCCGGTATTGGGGGTCATCTTGGACCCCAAAATGTACATACCTCCTACCCTAATAACAGTAGAGCGACGTGCTTCCGTCACCCGCCGCACCCCGCGACGCAATGAGATAAGCTAGGCGCGCGGGAGTGTAGGTGCTAAGAATGCAAAGTTATGATACGAAATATGAGCTGTTGGGGTCAATTTGGACCCCAATACCAGCTAAGGGTTAATGCGCAAGCACTCGAATCAATTCGATTGCATGTACCAAAATGTACCACCTATTTAGACCCTGTAAAACACTTAATAAAAACAAGCCCTATCTTTAAAAATAACGTATCAAATAATCTGTAATGAAATTTTTCTGTTCACAAAAATAAAGCGAAATCATTTTTATGAATGTAGAAAAGTCAAGTTCAAAAAAAAAACGCCCAACGTCCCCGCGGCCACCCCACTGTGCGTCGCAACAACCCTTTCCCCTAGAGTTAGATGCGGCTTATTCGATTAGTAAATACCCCTGATTGAATTAAGGTGAGCCGTGGATTTAGTTACGACCTTTGTTATTGGTTTAAAATTAACCCGTTATTAATAGTTTTGTGAATTAATTAAGTCTACTGTCATTTATTATTTGGAATCTTTATTGAAATTAATGGGTAGTTAATTTTGTTAATTTTAATAAATGGTTTGACATATTTTTGCTTTATATAGCTGATAGATTATGTTATGAAGCATAAGTTCTTTACTTTGATTGACAGACGGTCAGACGAAGATTCAGTAACAGCGTGAAAGAAGGACTTTAGCCACTTTTATTTCTGTTATCCCAAAGAAACTAAGCTAAAATGTTCGAGATAATTCTCGAGATAATAAGTAGCATAATATGACCTTTCCCAAGGTATATCTATATTTTTATCAAATTTTATCGAAATCGGTTTTGTTGTTTAGGCGTAAAAGCATATTAATTTCAGTCATTGCACTTTCTTAATCACAAAGTAACATCAAGTTTTGTCTCAAATAGAAAAAAACGTTCGGTTATTGTTTACTACGGTTGTTACAATCTAAAACATAATTTAAAACAATCAAAAGTATAACATTCAGATAGATATCTGGGCAGTGTTCATTTCTCGATAGCAGCTCTCGAGTCGTCGAGAGAACGGTGGCAAAAAGCAATTATTTTAATGATGCCAGGCGAAGCATGGAGGGAGGATTTTTTCAAAGCATCGCCTCAACAATCTCTCGGATTGTTTAACGTTTTTAATTTACATAATTCATAATCATCCGGAGATGTGGGGTCGGGCGGCAGTGGCAGCGGGCGGTGTTTGTTGAAGAAATATCTCTGGACATTATTCACACAGCGCCATCTAGCCCCAAACTAAACATTAGCTTGTGCTATGAGTGCTAGACAACAGATAACCAATACTTATATACTTTTTTTGTAAATACATATATATTATACATAGAAACACCCAGACACAGAATTGTGATTGTGAAGGACTTGGCAATTGAAGAATTTGAATGCGCGCTGGGATCCAAAAATGCAAGATAGCATGTTTATACTATTTTAGTTATTGTATCTTGAGTCATAAAATTGCTATGTCAAATGACCTTATTATAATTATAAGATCCTTTTACTCCATTTTTATTTTAATAGATTTATTTTTATATTGAATAATATCACAGAGAGAGGCAGAAGAATTTCTGAAATAGATAAAATAATTAATTTAAGCGCCATTACATTTTTTGTTTAAGAAAGTTTTATGATATATGTATATCAAATTCACCTTTTGTAAATTACTATAAAACAAAAAAAAATTAGCCATAATATGATACATAAAGAATTTATAGTAGCATAACATTTTTAAACGTCTCAGACCTCAAAACCAAAACATTAATTGTCAGTCAACTTTATCTTGTAAACATCATAATCAAATCAATCAAAACCTAAGTGGTAATACAAACCCAAGCAAAAACATTGCAAATCGCTCCGTTCCTCGCTAGCAGTGAGGCCCCACCTTCCCCCTAATCATTTTAATTACTGACACAGTTGCTTTCAGTTGATGCACAATAAACAGAATAATACCTTTGTTTAACTCCGTTCACAGAAAAAGTTGTACGACCTAGAATTAAGACAATGTTCGTAATTAGGTATCAATAAGACGTTTGAATGGGGTATTCGTGGTTCGCGGAATGGGTTGTGGATTAGAAGCGGAATGCGATCTCCTAACCGGGTATTAGGTTGGTATTTTAAGCCTGTTTTTTTTTGCCTATACGCATATGAGTAGAAGCTATTCTTTTGCATGTGGTTCAAGTTACACTTGAGTTTTATGAGCATGTAAACTGTTGATGACATGTTTTTTGTGTGTAATTTTTCTTTGCACAAATTATAATAAACTACAATTCAGATTTCGATACTTAGAAAATAAAGTGAGCAATAATAAGTCAAGGCCTTAAGGTCAATTCTCAGGTCGGGCTATTTTGTATCAGATGCTATAGCGCCATCGTTGGATGACATTACGAACGAACTACTTATTTTTTATTATATTTTATTGTGTAGACTATTTTTTCTGCAACAACTACTGGGTATGCTCAATTGCTCAATGCAAACTCATTGTGTTATAGTCTGGATAATATTATTCATAAATGGTACACTAAAGTAGTTTCCATAAAACAAGCATTGCTTATTTTAGGCTAGCCCCAAATAGCATAATAATCATCGTTATTTTCCTGCCCTTGACCCACACTACATAAGTAGGGTCGGCGATGAACAATATAAATTATTTCTAAGCAAAACAACAATCTTGTGCTTAGTACACAGAACACGGTGGCCACTCGTCAAGTATGCAACAAGCCGCCCACATACCGTCTGTAGCGTGGGACAAGCCCGTCCCAACTGTCAGTACAGTTCTGCTTTAACATCTCCATTACTACTAAATACTACCCAATAAATGTACATAAATATTTATTTATTGCAATCAGCGCCTTAATAGTTCAGTAATAGCGTGGGATCTAAGTTATGGTGGTTAATATAAATTATAACTTCAGTCATTGATATGTTTACTAAGATTGAAGTTAAATGAGCTTCTAGTTTATATCGGTATCCTAAGTAATTATGTAAATAAAGCCCTCATTCGGCAAATGACACGACATGTTACCGGTTTGTAGTAGTTATTCACAAACAGATAGGTAACATTTGTATTAAGTGGAGAAACAATGCTTGCGTGTTTCAAAGGTAAACAGCGCCATCTCTGGACAATATTTAGAATGTTTTCATAAATACAGAAAATATAATATAATTAAAGCAAAATATGTCTTATATGTTATGATCGGCAGAGCGAGATCAATTTTATAGTTTCGTACCTATATGAATTATTTAATTTTTTCTTTCATGTGTTCGAAAGTTCCTACGTAAGGCTATAATGCTACAACAAGATGGAAGTCGTAAAAAACCGTGCTAAAGTCGGAATAAGTGCTTTGGAAAATTCTCACATTAAGATAGAGAAAAGGAATATTTTAAACTATTCTATTATGGATTTAAAAGACAAATAAGATCATAAAAGTCTACAAGTGAAAGCTAACGTATGTAGTAAATTCATTAATATTTTTACACAGTAAGTGGCAAAAACACCTGATATCAGTAATCTAGTGCATAATAATTCTATGAACATTCCTCCTGCTTACTGGTTACTATCTAAAATTTAAACTTATACCAAATAAGGATTGGGGATATCACAAGCGAGGCGGTGACATTGCATACGAAGCTTTAAAACGTCGCCCTTTTATTAAAACACAAAAATAAATTCCTAATTATGTGTGGAATTGTCATTATTGCTATTTTTTATTAATATAGTTGGCAGACAAGCACGCAACCTACTTGATGATAAATGGCCACTGCGACCAAATGGCAACGTATCTGGAAATGAAGTCATTTAAGTTTTTTATTACCTTTCTTATTTTATTATACAGCGGCGCCATCTAAGCTAAAACTGAGCAAAGGTTATGTATGCTTACTATATAACAGTTGATCGTGTTTTTATGTAATGTTAGTTAATTTAACTGTCCACTCTGTCCAGTGCCCAATGGGCAGTAAAATTAACTAAAATACCTACTTCAACAAAAATACAGCATTTTGGTTATACAATACAGTTATAAATGACCACATTAAGATTAACTGATTTCTAAAATTTACAGCAACACCGATCAGATACCTTAATGTATCGACGAAAGTACAAAATATAAAAAATTATAATATTATGGCTTAGCGTTCACTGTGATCAATCTTTACGGTCTCTAATCGCAATGAATGAAGCGAAACCAATGTATTGATTGTTAATTGATTAGTTCTTAGTTATTGAATCGATTACATGTACGAGTATGCTTGGAACGTAGGGTACGTGAACTGTTATCCAATATCTGTTAAGTTATAGTAGTATATATTTAAAACTCAAAGGTGACTGACTGACTGACTGACATAGATATCTATCAACGCACAGCCCAAACCACTGGACGGGTCGGGCTGAAAGGATGCAGGTAGGTGATATGACGTAGGCATCCGCTAAGAAAGGATTTCGATCAATTCCCACGGGAACGGGAACCACGCGGGTGAAACCGCGGGCGGCCGCTAGTAGTAGTATAAGTTTGTAGAAATGTATGAAACTGGGATTCCCATCAGGCAAACCAACTTAATTACGAGTAGGTATTAGTCTAGATAATAATTTTATGATACTAAAACATTAAATGTTAGCCTATTTATGTCTCACTGCAGGGATAAGCCCTTACATCAAGTCATCGTTACAATGATGGGAACTGGCTTAATCACCACGCTTGCCAAATGCTGATCGGTGATCACTAACCAGAGTATGTTCAGAAAAACCGACACAACATTTGCTCAACTTATTTACCCTTGATCTTTGGTCTCTAAGCACAATCGATCTACCTTAAAGGAAGATCTTCAATTTCTAAGGGACATTCTATCTCTTACATGGGACTAAAGTGTCCCCGCACGACACAAAAAATTCTTTCGGCTTTCCTTTACACCCGAAGAGAGAACCGTTTGCCCGCCTTGAGGTCTGAGGAAGCCTGACGCTGTCTCTTTATAATCTACGGAATCCTTAAAATGAAAGCTGCCTTCACTAACTGTTTCAAACCTTTTGAAGAACATGCGTGACGGACAGCTATGAATTTGAAAGTGTTTCTGTTAATTTGTTTGTTTGTTACATTGAATCATGTGAACCTTTCCACAACTGTTACCATTTGACTTACAAAATAATGGCATAATAGATTGATTCCTGGGATAGATGAGGTTTCTGTTAGTTTGGGGAATCACTTAACTTTTAACAGTTCTAGTTATTTCTGTAAAAACAAACACTAATTAAAACAAGCAATGTCACATAAAAAATATTTTCAATTTCTGTGTGTATGTATAATAATGAAATTACAAAATTAGTAGGTTTGATTTTTTTAATGGGAAGGTATAAGACTTGGTGGTCCATCCGAGTGTCAAATTGGTATCTGTCAAACCTTTTTTGTAATGATATTAGATAAACAGCTATTAAAATAAGGCTATCACAGACATAATGACAAAAAATCACAACACAATTGTTAGTACAAACACTGATTACCGGTAAACATAATAAACAAATATTTTATAAAAGCTTAATTTTAATGACAAGTTTCATACAAATGCAAGTCTTTATAAAACTAAAATCTTTTCTACTCGAACAAGTCCTTTATTAACACGTCACCACATTTAACTCGCCCACCCTACCGTACGAGTAATCGCAAGTTTTAGTTGCAAATCGCCCGCACAAAAGTGCAAAGTAAACTTAAACATTGTACGTACAAAATACACCCTTAGCAATAAAGCAATAACTAGTTTTAGTAGTAAACAACAATAGCGTGTGGGGTATCGCATAAGCGGTAGCGGGCAGTGTAGGGTTGGCTTAATTCGTTAGACATAGTACTTGACTGGCCTGCCCCCCTAGACAAGTGGCATTTATGACGTTCGTTATCGCTCAATTTGCCATAGCGAATGTCAAATCCTATACATGAAATATCGATTGACCACGTGACTTTTCTAAGGCACCTGTCAAATCCATACAAATTGGACTTAGCGAAATTCGCCAGCTATGAAGCGATGTCATCTTGTCTAAGCCCCCTGAGGCCTTTATTTCGTTCGTGATCGCTCAATTTGCGATAGCGAATGTCAAAACCCGTACTTTCAATATCGATTGACCACGTTACTTTTCTAAGGCACCTGTCAAAATGTTACTTTGTCTAGGCCCCATGATTGTAGAGACTCGTTTGGTAGAGACACTGCCCTATGCGCCAGAGGTTGTAGGTTAATTCCAAGGACAAAATATATTCTTGGGATAATTTAATTAAAGTATACGATTTGTGATATAATGAACGAACTGTTCATTATACTCGTAATACCCATAACACAAGTGCTTAATACCATTTACTTTGGATGCGGATAAATGTATGACGTGATTTTGTGTTTTTTATTCAAAGTGCATTAATGTTGCCTGAACATGACAGAAAATAAATTAAAGGGTGTCCAAGCGATTAATCTTAAGATAATCAATCGAATTAAATAAACCGTCAACATTGTAAACTCATTCAACACGCTCGATGTCATTCGTGTGGTGCAAGATTCACTGACACCATAAAAAACCATAAGCCGCGTACTATACATATAAGCGTGTTTGTCTTTAGTATCTGAGTGTGACTTGGAGATAGCGTGCGTTTCGCTTTGGTTTCGCTACTCACTTGTCGCGTTTAATTTTTTTTCTCCATGGTGCAATTGAGCTGATACAGTACAAAAAAACTATGCGTTTGAGTCACTGAATTGGTGCAAAGAAATTCTTTGAGTTTTCTAATTGTAACCGTTTACACGTGAGCTACACGCTTTCTCCTATCACTCACACCCCTTGTTATCAGGCGCACAATCTCTATCCGATTAATCGCAATAAACCATCGCATTCGCATACAAATTTGCATAATTAATAAACTAATTAAATCGAAAAAAGCCGTCGCCGTAATAACAGTGTGGGACTAGACGACGAATATGTTTAGGGATCCGTATAAAAGCAAGTTAACCTTCTTTCTACCATTTTATTGACTTTCTTTAATGCGTGCTCGTAAATTTGTTTTCATTATGGGCAATGAAACTGGTATTCGTGAGTGTTTTAGAATGGATTGCATGTTTTATTTTATACCGAACAATTAAATTATGTGTACGGTTTTATGGTATTATGTTGTTTCGAAGAAGAATCTTGGTATAATCCATCAAATATTGTTCGTTGCACAGTGGCATCTGTCAGATGGAATTTAAGTTAAATAAAATTAGACTAAGTAAATTTTAAATAATCGGTTCAGTTGTTTCATGGATTAATCGAAACAAACAAGACTGACAAATTACCAATTGTGACACCTGATGGTGGGTATCATTACCGCCTACAGACATTTGGGAGTAGGAACTTTAGTTTACTACCTTCCAAATAATACTTAGGAAGGGAAATAAGAGAGAGTATAGAGGAAGAGGAAAGGAAAGAGGGTGGTCGGGCTTATAGCACATTTACTTACCATACGAAACTCAATAAGAAAATTTTTACTCACACGTCGGTCTTCATAGAGAGAGGGTACGTTCCAGTCATGCCGGTCCGTTCCGATACGAGCATGACTCTAACACACTTCAAAATATAAATTACTAGCCTTCCGCCCGCGGTTTCACCCGCGCGTAACTTCTTTTTTCAAATATTCCCCCCCTTTCCCCCTACATTTCCGGGATTAAAAGTACCCTATGTTCACCGGGGATAGTGTAGCTATCCAACAGTGAAAGAATTATTCAAATCGGTTCAGTAGTTTCAAAATTGTTATTCCCACGGGAATGAGAGTTTTCACGTAGGAATTTTATAGCCTATGTCCTAATCCAGGTTAAAAACTAATCGTGTGCCAAATTTCATCTAAATCCGTTCAGCCGTTTAGGCGTGATTGAGGAACAAACAAACATCCAAACATCCAGACTTTCGCATTTATAATATTAAGTAGAATAAGTACGGAACTTGGTCTAATCGATACCGACTTGACCGATTTTTTTATAATCTGACATGTATATAGAACGGTCTTGCTTCGAGAAATTTTTGATTTCATTATAATTATTAGGTCCTATTTGCCCAATGAGGTGTGTTTATTAGCCTTTGATATGTGACTTGATGTTGGGTCCCATCGTTGTTTAATTTTGTCATTACTGTTTATAGAGGCAGGTGGGATAAAATTGTCAGTGAGGTGACCCAGGGAAGCAACAAAAGATGCATCGGGATAATAGATGATGTAATTAAAAGCTATCTTCATTTTATTTAGCATTAGAAAAAACGAAATTTAGGTATTTTATTATATGCACAAATTTGTGTCAAGCGAAAATGTAACTTTAAAATGTCAAATTATTTTATTCACACACTTCCGATTCTAATTATAGCCATTATTGTGATCGTTGATTATTATTTTCAATATTTAAATACTTAATTTTCGATTTGTACAACAAAACGAATAATTTAACAGAAATAAACTAATCATCGTAAAAAGTTTGCACTTTAAAAGACCTCAAGAAGCAGCGATTGTAAACATGAAACGCAAAGATTGACGAAGAAGAGCCGCGCGCCCCTAGCGGCGAGATTTAGAAGTTGTCTAAGAAAGTTGTAAAAGTGCTTGTTTAACAATCGTTTTTAAATGTATATAATTAAGCAATTCGGTTGTAATTAAATTTATTTACGCTCTATTTGTCTCTTCTCGCCTCTTCAGGTTCATTCAATCATACGAAAAACTTACTCGGTGAAAGTGATTATAAATCGTTTCTATCATCGGTTTAACTTTTAAGTCATCATTTCAACCGAAAGACGTCCACTGTTGGACATAGGCCTCCCCCAAGGATCTCCAAACCGCTCGGTCCTGCGACACCCACATCCGGTGGATTCCGGCGACCTTGATAAGATCATCGGTCCACCTTGTTGGAGGCCTACCACGGCTGCGTTTTCCACTACGTGGCCACCACTCGAGGACAGTTCTTCTTGCAATGTGGCCTGCCCCCTGCCAATTAAGGCTCGCAATTCTTAGGGCAATTTCGGTGACCTTGGTCCTTCTGCGGATCTCACCATTTGTGATGCGATCACGCAGGGAGACTCCAAGCATAGCCCTCTTCATTTTAATCTCTCTCAATTTAATTTTAAGTTTTTGAGTTTGCCTGTGGCACATTGTAAGTGGCCACGTTTCAATTCCATAGGTCATCGCTGGCAACTCACACGTATTAAAGAATTTTGTCTTGAGATACTGCGGTAAACGGGCCGAGAATACACTGCGAAGCTTCCCGAACGCTGCCCAGCCGAGTTGGATTCGTCAATCGATCTCTTTCTGGAAGTTGGAGTTACCAAGTTGGACTTTTTGTCCCAGGTAAATGTACTCGTCTACAACTTCCAGTGTTGAGTTCCCAACTTTTACAGGAGTGGGTACGACATGGGAGTTCGAAATAATTTTCGTCTTTTCCATTTTCATTTTAATCCATCTAGCCCCGGAACACCAGACACAATAGAAAATCTATTGTTAAGCGGCACGCGAGTGCCGGTTCGGCTTTGAGTGGTTAAGACCCACTTATAATAATAATAAATTTATTTATTTCTAGAACACTTAACATTTAGAAACAATTATCTAGCGGCTTTTGCACTAAGCATATATGTATTATAAGCCTGTATTGCAATATCCGGACTATAATTAACAAAACAATAAACAGATGGACGCAACTCAACAGTTTTCAGGTTTCATAAAATTATTATTGTGATCGTTTATTATTATTTTCAATATTTAAATCAATGACGTTCAATATAAAACTAGACACCCAATCTCTAAGAAAAATTCCTCAAAAAACGTCCGAGTGGCTTTGACACTGATGACATTAACACATTCGTTCAAATTAACACCTTATCTCGTGGCATTTAGTGTTTAATGTCAATTGTATACAACTAAACGAAAACTCTGCCCAATAGTCGGGTGGGCAGACTTTTGCTTCGGACAATATTTGAGCGTGATTGTGAGTCTAGTTTTTTAATTGAACGTCATTGATTTAAATACTAAAATTTCGATTTCTACAACAAAACTATAATAATTATTTAACAGAAATAAACTATTCATCGTAAAAAGGTTGCACTATAAAAGACCTCAAGAAGCAAAGATTCCAAACATGAAACGGATAAAAATTATTATGACAGCCAAAATTCAAAACATTTACTCCGTCCGTTTATTTTGCGATTGCGATTATCAGTGTATTTTGCCGTTAAGAATATTGTAGTCATCGTCATCACCTGCACTCCGTACACCGTTACTTCAAGACCTAAATAAAGCTCCACTCCACACACAAATGGACGCATCTGCTAAAGCCGGTCCGAGTGGACTCCAGCGCAAGGCTCAAAGTCAAAGCTCTCCGAATGTATTTCCGTCGCCGAGGAAAAAGAGAACGAAACAAAATCCCCTTAGCGCCAGTGAGAAACAAGTGGTCCTAAACATACATAAAACGATATTGGAAATGTGGCCTGCCAGCTCCTCCAGGGGCTCCAGGAAAGTGGATGTGGTCTCGAAGACAGCAATCACAGCAGGGGTATCAAAAGCCACTGTTTATAATATATTAAAAGAAAAAAAAAGGAGTGGCGATGTCCAAACCCCACCTACCTTATCTCGTCGTCAAAGAAAACCTTACAAGTTCGATTTCGATGACGTAACTCTTTCTGGGATTCAAAGGAAGGTCCACAATTTTTTTTATAACAACGAGATCCCAACGCTCGACAAAGTGTTGGCAGAAGTAAACAGTGATGATTCTTTACCTAAAATGTCGAGAAGTACGCTGCATAAAGTGTTGTGCCAAAAGCTAAGATTCAAATATGCTAAAAGAAATCGTAAAAGTGCGTTAATTGACCGAAATGAGATTGTGTTATGGAGGCTTCATTATTTAAGTGAAATAAGAAAACACAGAGATGAGGGAAAAAACATTTATTACCTGGATGAAACCTGGGTGAATGAAGGTGTGTATTTATTTATCTGTATTGGAGAGTTTTTGTATAATAAAAGAAAGTGCCGTTGTCATTCCTTCAATCTTGTTAATTGTTTGTATGTACTGACAATAGTATAATCATGATTGAAGCATGACAATTGCACTTTAAATACCGTTCCTATATCATGCAAAAAAAGGATGCTCAATTTGGTACGCTTGAGGATGCTATGGAGAGGATTCAGGCGACTGGGACCACTACATAACTGATGGACTGTACTAACATTGTTATGCTTATTTCATAAATTACATATTATTTACAGGCCACACAAAGTCTTCAGTCTGGCAAGATACAGATATCAAATCCAGAAAAGAAGCTCATCGTCAAGGCCTGACAACGGGCTTAAAAAATCCATCGGGCAAAGGGAAAAGATTAATAATTTTGCATATTGGTAAAGGCTATTTAAAAAAAATTAAAAATTTAAATCGCGAATAGAGCATGATTCAAAAAAAAAAAACACTTTGCTATTGTGTCTTTTGTGCATGTTTCTTTATAATACTGTTTTTTTATTTTTAGGATCATCGGATGGATTTTTGAATGGAGGTGATTTAGTTTTTGAAGCTAAAAAAGAAGAAGGAGACTACCATTCTGAGATGGATGCTTACAATTTTGAGAAGTGGTTTTCAGACCTTTTAGACAAGGTACCAAAAGGCTCTGTGATAGTGATGGACAATGCTTCATACCATTCGAGGAGAAAGGAACAGATCCCAACGACTACTACGAGGAAACTTGATATCCAAAATTGGTTGAGAGAGAAAAACATTTCGTTTGGAGAAAAAGAAGTGAGAGCTCAATTGTTGACTAAAGTCAAAGAACACAAACATTTATACCAATCCTATGTTATTGATGATATGGCTAAAGAAATGGGGTTCACAGTGCTGCGGTTAACACCTTATCACTGTGAACTTAATCCTATAGAATTAATTTGGTCTCAAGTCAAAGGATACATTTCCAAACATAATAAAGATTTTAAAATGGCTACAATAAAAAAGTTACTTCCAGAAGCCTTCTCTCGTATTACTGCAAGCAATTGGATGTCATGTATTCGCCATGTTATTAAAGAGGAAAAAAAGATGCTCCGCTTAGATTCATCATTAGATAATACCGTGGAAAAGTTTATTATCAATGTTGGAGAGTCATCTGATTATGATTCTTCGGATTCCTCTAAAGATGGATAAAGTACCTTCTTCATCCTAGCGTATCCCCGATTGCATCCAGTATGGAGCTCAGGGTCCGCTTCGACTATGATCCTAGATTTGACAAGCCTGGTTATTACAATGGAGCGATTGCCATCTGACCTCCGTAACCCTTACAAGGGAAACCAAACCTACTTGGAACATAGTCGGGACCAACGGCTTAACGCCCGAAGCACGGAATCATCATTATTTTTAGACATTTAGGTGATTCAAGCTTGCAATGTCCTAACCAAACTGGAAACATTCACACAAAGTTATGTTCCCCGCGGTATTCGAACCCACGAACTCCGGGTATTAGAGCCCAACGCTCTAACCACTGTGCCACGGAGGCAGTTAGATGGATAAAGTACCTATTCAAATTAAATCTAGTTTGTTTTATTTATCTGATGAATTATTTCAAATAGATTAAATTTGCTCTCAACTCAACATCATCCTTATCGTTTGATATTTTTGAAAATACTGAGACCGTCTATACGGAACCTTAGTGACGTTTAATGTGGTGATGTTGTCACAAACAATCAATCCAGAGGATCCAGAGTATCGTAAATCGTTTGAATCCTCTTAACCATATGATCAATACTTGATCAATAATTGATCAATAATTGCTTGTAGAAAATGTTTACGACCACTGCTTCTTAGGTGACCAAATTTCTAATGCTAAATAAAACAGGGTATAGTTAGTTTTTACTCCCAGTACCTTAGTACTATTTTTAGTAGGCCACTAAATACGGTGATTTGTTCCTACGAAAGTTAAGACGTTTATTGTAAATGGTGAAGAAGTTAATCCTTAACATCGAAGCTACCAAAACTTCATTCAGTTATACCCAAGTTACCAATAATTATGAAAGTATTTTTAACATTCAGATACAATTTTCTTGATATTTTTTTATATTTTTAAATAACATCAGCGAATGAAATAATATCGATACCTCCAATGAACACTACGCTAACTCAAAATTTGCCATTTTTCGTTTTTTATAGAAATCGACCCACTTTTTTACTAATATTATGCCCCCAAATTTTCATGACAATATCTTTAAAAACAAAAAAGTTTTGAGATTTACATAACGCCAAGTAAAGGTACTTTCTTCAATTATGGGGTGGACAAGCCGCTGTCTTAATATAGTGGTGTGTATTCGGCTAGCGCGACTGCCGGCCCGCGGGAGATACGCCGCCAACTAGGAGTTGGCGGGGTGTTGCGCGGGAAAGTATTTGTTCATGTGACAGTTAGCGGTTTGTGTCGCCCGTTGAATGCACTTTTGAACAAATAATTATATAACGTAGTGTAAATCAGAGTTAAACATTACTAAGTTTAATAATTTTCACTATCTTGTAGTAAATTAAAATCGAAATTAGCTGCATGAAATGCTACAATTATAATACAAGAGTTTTGTTTTCTAGTATAAAACAAACCGCTTAGCCCTTCGTCCATATTGGTAACTAAGCTTATGTAACTAGTTACAAAATTTTTTTTTGCTGTTTGGTAACTACCTAGTGGTGGAAGAAGAAGAATTTTTCCATTTTTGTAACTTTTTGCTATCTATTATGAACGTTAAATGTTTGTGACTGGCCACTTCTATCGGAAAATAATTATTAGTATAATGAGTTACAGTCATTTATAATGATTGTTTATTATACTATGTGTTGGGTGTCAAGGAAACCAAATATTAATAATTGTGAATTTTATTAGTTATGGAGGAAACGATTGTTTTTCATATTTTTATTGGCTGATTAAAATGACGTTAGAATTTTGACGAAAAAGTTGTTACTTGCACTTTTGATTTTTTTTACTTTACCATTCACAGCTAGATTGTTATTACCCAAAAATAGTACCATTGTTTTTTGCCATCCTCCAAAACCAAGACAAGAAAAAAAAAATCCTTTACAAATAATCAAAACTAAATTTCCTCTCTGGAAACCACGTAAAATGCTTGTTGCTTTTGAAGATTTGCTTTTAATGGCATTCAGAAACCATATCCTCAAACAGATGTAAAAGATTGTTTTAACCACTTTAGTCAAAGTCTTTTTAAAAAAGCAGAACAGCTAAGTATCAAGCCAGCTCAGAGGCGGCAGGCGGCATGTTGCAAGATGTGCAGGTTTGGCCCAATTGCTTATAAAATATATTAGCTGATCTAATAGCACAATTAAATTTTTACTTCGATCGTAACTGGCTACAAGATTCATTAAAATCTGGTGTTGTGAAGGGGAACAGTTAAACAGTATTAAGGATGGCAGCCATTTGGAAGGATGGCATGCTAGAATTAATCGTTTTGTGGAAAATAATAACCCATCCATCGCATATGTAAGTGTTGGGCATTCTAATGAAGGAAACAAAAATTTAATAAATAAATTCAGCAGTTAAAAACGACAAAATACCAAATAATTATCATGATATTGACATAGAAATAAGTGCAACTATTCAGCAATTAAAATTTAAGATATTACAGTAGGCCACTGCCTAAAATTTTTCTAAGTATTAATAAATGATTTAAAAGTGTTTTGCATAGTACGTTTCAATTCAAATCAACTACACCGAGCCAGTTGTATATCACAACAATCCCACATCATATCGGGATTTTTTGCACAATGTCTCGGGTTACTATAATGGAAATAATTTAATCTACGAAGTGGAAAAATAATTCTTCCCTCACAACTACTTAAAACACCAACGAAAAAATAATATTTTTTGGAACTGGTTACATAAGCTTAGTTACTAATATGGACGAAAGGCCGCTAAGTAATGACACAGTTAAGATACTCTACGCTATTTATTTGTTAGCGGCTTGTATAACGGCTCAACGATTTTCGGCTTATCCTACTACAAAACGCTAACTTTTCTTTTTCATAAATTACGATCTTATTATAATAAAAACATTGTTCAAAATACTCTAGATTGGTAATGAAGTCGATTTGAAATGTAATTATTAATTTTATTTTATGTAGTATACATTTAATTTATTATTTTGTAGCCTGTAATATTCCCGAATATATTCCGCTAACTTAGGATTGGCGGAGTGTATCCCGATCTTAAATTAGAGCTTTCTGCGTTACATCCCGCTAAGTGAGGCTAATTAAAAAACCCATAAGTTTTTTTAAATGTTACTATGCGGATCTTAAGCATCAGTAAATTAGTTACTCACACAAAAAATATCAAGAAAATAACTACAAAAATAAAGATTTTATCAACTTTTTTCTTTCAAGAGCTCCTCCTGTAAACCTGCACTTTTGAAGTTAGCGTAGTGTTCATTGGAGGTATCGATATAATATTATAAAGAAGAAATATTTGATTGTTTGTTTGTATTGAATAGGCTCCGAAACTACTTAACCGATTTGCATAATTCTTTCACTGTTGGAAAGCTACACTATCCCTGGGTGATATAGGGGTACTTTTGATCCCAGAAATGGGGGAAGGGGGTGATATTTGTTAAAAAACAAATTACGCGCAGGTGAAACCGCAGGCAGAAGGCTAGTAATCAAATAAAATGATTAGAATTTAATATCAATTAACGTCCCAGCAAATTGAAACAAATCGATCAGCTACATAAGTACCCGACTTAACTTAAGGGTATCAAAGAAAATCTATTTATATCAAGCGGGAGTAACACGAGATAATGGACAACCCTCCCCAAAACCCCACAGGATATCCATTCCAAACTCTTACATTAGCCAAGGAAAATCGAATTCACGATAGAGCGGGACAGATTGCGATCTGCGGGAGAGGGAGCGAGATGCAACACTCCACCCTTGAACCCCGCCTCCTTTCTTACCTTTCGGAGGGTAATTTGAGGGTAGGCATAGGTAGGTAGGGGAATGGTCTGTAGTAATTGGGTGTGCTACAGTTTGGCGTATTCGCTTTTACGTTTCCTATGAAGTATTTCGAACTGTTAGAAATAGTTTTTGTTTGCGACGTTGGCTGCATATTATGTTCGTACAAATAACATGTTTAGTAATTTAAGTTGTAAACTATTTGTGTGCAGAATTTCATTGAAATCTGCTTAATAATTTTTGCGTTAAAGAGCGGTTAGCGACGTTGGCTGCATATGTTTATACAAATTCATGTTTGGTAATTTAAGTTGTAAACTACTTGTGTGCAGAATTTCATTGAAATCTGCTTAATAATTTTTGCGTAAAAGAGCGGCAAACATTCATCCACGTTTATAAACCTTAACGTTAATAATGCTTAATTAAAATAATAAGGTTTCAGCCCTTACTACTGCAACTTTCTAGAATTCAAGTCATCGCTACAATGGAAGGTAAGCCTACTGGCCTAATCACCGCACTTGGCAAATTTGGATTGGTGATGACAAACACGAGCTGTCTTCGAAAAATCTATACAATATTAATAAAACTCAAAGGTGACTGACTGACTGACTGACAAAGATAGATATCAACGCACAACCCAAACCACTGGACGGATTGGGCTGAAATTTGGCATTCAGGTAGATGTTATGACGTAGGCATCCGCTAAGAAAGGATTTTGATCAATTCCCACGGGAACGGGAACCACGCGGGTGAAACCGCGGGCGCCCGCTAGTAAAAACATAAAATAAAACACACTGGATTTTAAAACGCCATTAGTTTATCTTTTTTTTTACATTAAATGTTTTTGAAACTTACATCCTAAAAGAAAAAAGAAATACAAGAAATATTTTTCAAAAAAATCTCTTAATAAAAATACGAAGTGTCATAATAACATAGGATCTAAAACCATGTCTACACCATACGATATCATAATCAGACTAGACTGATGCCCTATGCGTGACTTATAATTACCGGGAAGGAAAGGGCAAGTCTGACTGATGTTACGAATAAAATTTAAATGGTTTTAGACAAGCCGGAGGTAATTTCAGCAAAAACTGTTTGGTTTGTACGTGATGGGAATAAGTATACAGGTTTAATTAGAAGCATTTGTTATGATTCGTTAATGCTCTTTTTGCATAACTTCCGTTTATGCGAAAGTCGTCTGTGTGTAATAATCTTTATAGTATAATTATGAATGTATAACGATAAACTGTCTCCTTGGTACCAGTGGTTAGAGCATTGGGCTCTAAAACCCGGAGGTCGTGGGTTCGAATCCCGCGGGGAACATCACTTTGTGTGATTGTTTCCAGTTTGGTTAGGACATTGCAGGCTTGAATCACCTGAATGTCTGAAAAGAATGATGATTCCGTGCTTCGAAAGGCACGTTAAGCCGTTGGTCCCGACTATGTTCCAAGTAGGTCTGGTTTCCCTTGTAAGGGTTACGGAGTTCAGATGGCAATCGCTCCATTGTAATAATCAGGCTTGTCAAGGATCATAGTCGAAGCGGACCCTGAGCTCCAAACTGGATGCAATCGGGAATACGCTGGGATGATGATGATGATGATGAATGTATAACTATTATAGTAGACGTAATACTTGCAAAAGTACTAACTTCTGCTTGTTGGGAAAGTATTTTATTTATGACGTGACACTACGAGTACAATTACTATACTTTTTCTGATGTGCGTTTTATCCCGATCAAGTCAGGGGACACCATGTTCTAGGATATGGCTAATCCCGTTATTACATAGAAGTGTCTGCCATCAGACCTCCGACCAACCCTTGACAACAGAACCAGAATGAGTCGTGGTTACCCAGTCGTTCGACTGGGGTCCCGTACGTTGTTTCAAATGACGTTGTATCGAATGGTCGTTGTGGCGAAAAACAGAGCGAATGACATTGCAGCGACAAACATTGTGGCGAAAATGTTTGAAATTACATATTTTGTTACTTTAAAACTATAAAGGTGAAATAAAAGACATTAATAACTTGATAAACTGTGCATATTTCTTCACGATGTTTTCCGTCACCGCCGAGCTAGCGGTAAATACGCACATAGAATATCCTTGTGCGAGCCGAGATTCTTTTTTTTTATACAAGGTCAGTTGGCAGACTGGCACGCAGCCCACCTGATGGTAAACGGTTACTGCGGCCTATTCCATTGAGGGACGCTTCATCTGGACGCGTCCTTCAATGTGCTGCCAGCCTGTATAATCATCTGATCTTCGAGCCTCTGATTTCAAGAACACTGGCTCCTACATTAATATTGCCGGAACACACCCAGAGCTGTTATGGCGCCAGATTTCACCTGTGGGGGTGGTAGCCAGTCGGACTCTGAAAAAGCCCTGCCACCGACCAGACCCAAAGCGGGAATCAAACCCAGGACCTTCGTGTTTTTATACCCGAGTGGCTTAGCCACTGTTCCATGGAGGCGGTTAAAATTTTATCGACCTTACGCATATGCAGCTACGTTTAATATCACTCGCTACCAAAGCCCACTTATTCTTTATTTACTAAAATTAAAGCATAAAAACAACAAGAAATAATTACAAACCTGCATTAAACAAATAGCGTCATACCAAGAGTTGCAGAAAAACGCGACTGGGCACGGAACTATGACCCTTGGCCAAATGTGACCGAGACACGTAAGCCGTCACGCGCCATGCCCGCAGCTGGTCCGGGGTTCCGTGTCGGTTGTTGAACCCGATCGGGGGTAGATAGCCGGGAAAATAATAATTAGCGGGATTTTTAAGTTTGAAGTGTGAGGGGTTAATTAACTAAAGAGGTTAGCTTTGTTATTTTTTTAAGTTTCTTGGAAATTTTTGTTAAGTTCGATGATCTCGTATAGGCCTAATTCTTCTTTTTTTATACCACATCAGTTGGCAGACAGACAGGCAGCCCACCTAAGCTAGATAAGCTAGATGAGCTAGATGGTAGGCGGTTACTGCGGCTTATTCCATTTAGAGACACTTCATCAGGAAGCTTCGCTCAATGTGCTGCCAGACTGTAGACTTATCTGATCTTCGAGCCTTTGATTTCAAGTCTACTGGCTCCCACATTAATACTGCCGGAACACAGCCAGAGCT
This sequence comes from Mecyna flavalis, assembly GCA_949319885.1. Classification (NCBI taxonomy): domain Eukaryota; kingdom Metazoa; phylum Arthropoda; class Insecta; order Lepidoptera; family Crambidae; genus Mecyna; species Mecyna flavalis. The sequence continues at coordinate 13,563,475 of OX439413.1, forward strand.
ATTATGGCGGCAGATTTCACCTGTGGGGGTGGTAGCTAGCCAGTCGGACTCTGAAAAAGCCTTACCACCAACCAGACCCTAGGTGGGAATCGAACCCACGACCTCCGAGTTTTATACCCGAGCGGCATAGCCACTGTTCCACGGAGGCGGTCAAAAATATTAACTGAGGGGAGGTCTATGACAAATTATTCGTAATTATACAGGGAAAAATAATAAATAATAAGTGCTTTGGTCATTTGGAATTAATCAGTAGTGTTGGGTTTGATTCCGGCCCGGTTGACGAATTTTTTTATGTACTTTTAGATATAAATGCATTTCTCTTGTTAATTACAATTTAATATACATTTAAAATATTAGGCATGTAATCGGCGTTTACATTGCAAGCGCGGTAAAATCTATCTGTCATCCCCCGGCTAGTGCGGAGCACCGTACGCGGTGACCATAGTGTTGTGTAATTCGATTCTACCAATTATTCGTCTAACAATACGCACATAAAAACTTAATCCATAATTATGCATAATAATTATTGATAAATTTTAATAGTGAATAATAAAAATTAATCGCCGACGTGTATGCATGCATGACTTTATTCTGCTTCAAATTAGAGAATTATTATCATTTATATTAAATCAAAATTTTATAAGTAATTTACTTTACTCAACTTTATTGGATTATTTTAGAAATAGTAACTAATGACAAAACCATTTAACAACAGCGCTTACACTTCAACCGTTTTTAATAACTAAGTAGAATAAATTGGCCCAATCGGATAAAATTACGTGGCTTAAATCCAGAAATTCAAACTTTACGAGCATTACAATTACATTTTTACTATTTCATACAAATAAAGGTTACACTTTTAATTGGTAATAATTAGAACCTTAATTACTTTCGCTGTGTAACGATGTATTAATAATATACCTATCCCAGTTCTGACTCATCGTTAATATCTTACAAATTGGTCGTAGTTATGACCTTATCGAGATAATTATATAATTATGTTTGTATGACTCTATCCATGTAATAAGCTGTAACTTCCAAGTTAACTAGATATGGTAAACTGGTGTTTGGTTCGTATCCCACCCAAGACAAACATGTAATGAATATCGCGTTTGTCCTACAACTGTGTTTGTATTTTTTTTTTGTATCGCAGGGGAAATGCCGCCGGCCCAAGGTGCAATGGGCCGACACCCTTTTGCATATCCGCCGTCGGGGGACGGACGGGGTATGTGGGGCTCTCCGTCTGGGATGCTTCACAGAAGAAGCTACCCAGAGGCATACCCACTAAAACCCCTGCGACGCTCCCTCATCGTCCATAGTGGGGAGGAACCACGGTAAGCGGCTCGAAACCTTCTACGCGGTCAACAACTGTGTTTGTATTGTCAATTGTGGCAACACAAGTTAAGTGCTTATAAGCTACCTAACCTCCTAAACCTAACCTCCACGTAGTGTGATGCTGTCCAATATTATTTTCAGTTTCTTTATCAATCATGCGATTGATAGGTACATACCTATCCATCATCAGGACATCCTGAGGTTAGTAGCAGCTTGGTTCGGTCAAGCCACAAGAGGGTACCTACTGACTCGTCCCTTTTAGGTTTGAAGGGAAAATTAAGGGAAATTAGTGGCTCGTAATGTACGATGAATGTCTCATTACGTGGATGCAAATGTAGGTTCTTTCCAAAAAGAAATTTCTTTACTTTTACGTTACGCGTTTAGGCATGTTATTACGTCCATATGCTAATTCATTTACTGTAAGTAAATGTTAATTATTAACAAAACATACCATTAAATTACAAGGTTTGGTTTGAAATTGAGGTCACGTCACAGTTCGCGATTATTTTAAGAATTTCAATACTTTTGACGATTTTTATTTATTTTTTACGAAGTGATAGAAAATTATTTGCCTTAATCATTTGTCTAAGAAGAAATAAAAAAGTAAAAATTGTTTGGACAGCAATAAGCTTACTCAACAATTACACACGCAAAGTCAATACAATGTCTCGTACAAATCTTGGCTTGTACCTCATGCAATTATTAGTGACCCCAGCCTAACCTAACCCAACACGCAATGATCCCATCGGTCCATGATTAAAAATCAGCAGCCATCACGCCATCCATTGACAGGGGCTATCCGCTACGTCATCACGTCAGCTCGCGTGAGGGGACCACGTGGCTCGATCACGCAAACTGTGCGTGCTGTCTGGACTAGGCCTTATGGTGTGAAGCTTGTCATTTCGGTAACGGGTTTGCGTTTCGTTTTCGCACGAACGTAACGGACTCACGGTTTAGTGATGCTGTGACGTCACGGTTTTGATCATTATTGAAGTCTCAATCTTAATGCATACGGTATGATTTGGTATTCTAAACTAATACTTGTAATATACAATCATGGCGATGAAAAGTGTAACTGCCGAGTTTCTTGCCGGTGCATATAATACATATAGAGCAACTCTACCACCATACCATATATTTATTAGTATATCTTATCTATACATTTATAAATAAAAATGAATTGCTGTTAGTTAATCTCGCTTAAACTAGAGAACCGGCAGAACCGATTTGACTAATTTTAGTCTTGAAATATTCGTGGAAGTCCAGGAAAGGTGTTAACGATGAGAAAATATGGAAAAAAATCGATGAAAATACTAAATTAAGTGATGCGAAGTTCACCGGGTCAGCTAGTATCATTATAATATGTATTTCATATAAACTATTGTATTTAATTTTTTTAGAAAGAAGATAAATGATGATTTACTTCAAGCCGTAAAAATAATTCAAACATGGTTAACCTTTTCAAAATAAATATCAAACGAAACCGCATGCGCACATTAGTCTCTCATAAAACGTATTAGAAAGCATGGTGGAATCATTAATTTGCTGCACCCTTCCATTACCGTATATCCCGACTTTAAGACATCATAACCTCAAAAATTACCATACAGAACCAACAATGAGGTATGCAAATTCCCGCCGGGAATCGAACAGGCTACCATTAGTTGCTACGTAGCTAAGCATGGGTTTTATTATAGACTTTAGCCGATTTTCGGAGGTTACTGATCGGATATCGCTTTCCTGTTTTTAAAGGTTAAAAATGTATTCGGGAAGTTTAGCTTTTGAAAGTTATATACCGGCCGGGGGCAAACCGGAATGGGGGCATAACGGCCGGACCCGTGAGTTGTGAGTTCTAATCCCACTCGAGACAAATGTTTATGTGATTTCAGAAAAATATTTTACCTTATACAAAAATGGGATATTCTCAATCTTTTTACCTGAAACAAATAAAAAAAATAGTATTAATATAACATCAAAGAATGTATATTAATTGTATATAACTGCTTCTCCATTGTTTATAATGCCGCAGCAATGCTGGTACTAGGTAATCTAGTGGAATTGCAATTTCTCTAAACTTTTACATTTATGTTAAAACATTTGTAAACCAGAATAAACAGATTCAATTAAATCCAGAAAATTTTACATTACCAATCTACCAAATAAGAGATAATTATACAAAAAATAATAATCATTATAATAAACAAATTACCAATCACCTATTATAATGTAACAAGCCTAAAACAAATACCCAATTTCACCAACAGCGTCCAACAAAAAGACCATAACGCCACAAATAATAAATAATGGGTTATTTATTCGATTATTTCCAAAAATTAATACAAATATCTCACGCTGCTATAAAATCTAAGCGTTATATTGAATGCAAGCACCCGCTGCGCCCGCGCATACCCAGAGTCGATAATTGAGACATATATCAGTGAAGTCGTGTGTAAGATCAATAATACCGGCTTCAAACATGGGTAAGTCGATTATTGAACATTTTGAGCGTGTTTACACTTACACGTGAATAGAGGTACAGGGCTTAGATTGACTATCGCTAGCTTTTGTAAATTCAATCTCATGTTCTGTGTACAATTGTACATCGTTCGTCTTATCATACTAAAAAAAGTAAAAAAACAACTGAACTATTAATTTATCAATAGCCGTGGACTTCTTTAACAAAACAGATGCTTAAAAGCATTTTTAATTAATCATAACTCAAAAAAAATACACTTTGAACCCCAAATTCTGTTATGTGCAGGTTTTCTCGTAATATTTTTTCTTATGGAGCACATTTATGCAAGTCTTAGTTATAAGCGTACATAAATCCCACGAAAGCATGCCGAAAGTTTCACCTTCGAAATTACTTATTCTTTTACTAAAATACAACAACGAATTTTAATTTATTTATTTTTTATAAAAAAAACTACTTACACACTTTTGCCACCCTACCAAAGGCTTAATAAACATGTCATCGTTAAATTAAGACCAGCATCGGAGCATAAACAACGCGAATAAAAATAAACGCACCATTTAAATAAATAAATAATGAGTAGAGGAATAATCCTAATTATTTCTACGGTTGTATTTTCTGGAGAGACAGGAATGAGAAAACCAATCGGTACAGAGAAATACGAGTTTCAATATGTAGAATAGAGATGTTTAGTATCGCTCGCGAAATATAACGATCCATTGAGAAATAAGTAACATAATATTACAACAAAAGCTAAAGGTTACTTCTTTAAACTAAAATTAATATAAAAATTGTTTTATTATAAATCCTAAAATATGATTCAAAATTTCAAATTAAATAATTCATTAATTAATATAAAAATATTAAGTGGATTTGTTTTTGTTTATTTATTGATAGCTGAAAATTGTAAAACATCTTTTTTTGATGCAGACAAAAACAACGTATCCATTACTTAGTTTTATCCAGATATGGACGGAGCCGAAAGTGGTGTTACTTTGATATAACTGTAAGAAGAAAATGTAGTGCCTTATAGCTTATTAGCTATTAGGTTATAGGAAAATAATGTCCATTAATAATAATATAATCTATAATTAAAACCTATCAATTGACAAAGTTATCTTTTACATTATGTTCTTGGTAATCCTGTTTTGTGACCTTTTTTTGTCAAAAATCAAACATGGGATAGTTTAGATTTGCGATGATATTGATAAAAATATACTAAAATAATCATTCCTGAATTCAAAGAGCGGTATCAACCAATCTTCCCATCTCAAGCCGTGTTCCCCGAATATGATAACTTGTTTAATTGACCAAGAATCGAATTTTGGACATCAAAACTCAAAGTACACGTAAACTGACACTAAACAGTAGCTTATTTACACTACTTAAACATGTCACTATTCAAAGGAAACTCGAACTTAAGATGTGTTGTTACCTTTTAAAGTTGTTTGGTGTTGCTAAGTGGGAGATTACAAGTGGATTTTGGGCTTAAAGGGTAGGGATTAAGGCTGAGGTTTGCTTGTAAGAGGTTAAGTCGGTGTAGGCGGTGTAAGGTTACAAACCCAGCGGTTTCCATGCCATTTAACAGTTAACATCGGGACGTCAAATCGCGTTAAGCCGTTTGGCTTGACGGACGGAGGATGTGATTTCGCGAAACTCAGACAGACGGATGGAATGATTTTGGATAAATATAAAAATTAACGCCTAAGTCCTGTTTTTTAAACATCGAACCACAAATATTGACTAACAAAAATATACAAAATGTTTATAACATTTATGTTTTTGTATTGGGTTTGAACATTATCCCATGTCACATACCAGGGGTCGTAAATTATAATTTCTAAATGCACTTCATAAATTAACCGAATGAATCCAAATTTACTAGAACTCAATATGTACTACAATCAACGATATTAAATTCGTTGACTACAATGCGAATATTCAATTATAACAATGGGCAGGGTCACTATTAAATAAATATCGGAAAACGTCACAATATTAAATTGACACCAAAGTAAGTAGCTACTGTAGCTAGAGCACTTAGTCTTGTGTCTTCATCAGACACATCGAAGGTATCACAAATATCTACTTATACAGCACGAATAAAAACGTTTAAAACAGATTATGTGATTCGAATCAACGACCTCTGGCGCATATGAGAGCTTTAGACAGTTCCAAAGGTGCCATAGAGGCATAGAGCGCGCTATAAGCATTTTGCCGCCCGCGGCGAAAAAAATGTATTATTTTATACACGATGAATTTGTCAAGGTCGAGCTTCTAGTAGCTGCCACTATGTGCTTCACCTTTTTGTTTTAGAGATAGGAAGAAATTTAGTTGACGGGTGACTGCAGAAGGAATCATCTTTTATCATTGGCAGGCAGTCATATAGTCTCCTGCAAGTAGCCACCACGTGTTCAGTTTGAGTTGGATATTGTAATGGTAAAGCGAAGCGTGGCAGCGAGCGCGGGTCGGCGGGCAGGTAGCTCGTTTATCTGCGGCCGCGAGTCGTACGTCAACAGCGTACGCGCAGCGAGGCGGTGCGGAACACGCGCGACTGTGGATACTGTGCAGACTGTTACTGGTTGTTTTTATACTAACTGTAGCTGCTGAATTTTGTCTACACCGCTTTAAAAGGTCATCTAACTTAACGGCATATAAAATACAAGCCTCGAAGATCACATGACTCTTTAGTGTCGTATCACATTGAGTGACGCTTCTGGCTAAGCGACTCTTGACCCAAAGAGAGGCATCATTCAGGCATCGCATTAATACTGGCTCAGAGAAAAATCTCCGTGCACCAGTCTTTCTTAAGACTGGGGCATTAAGTTGCACTGAGTCCCACACACGGCTCGCCTACCCCTTGCGGGTTATGGTGCGTAAATACATTCCCCTCCACAAAAAAAGTGCCCACCTTGTTGCAATTGATCGGTCCTTATTCTGAACTATGTAAATAAACTGGAACTTATTTTGCCCAGCCTGGATTCATCAGATAGCAAATCCTACTAATAAAATAAGCTTAAATTCTCCTATTATTCTAATAATGCAGCGGGACGTTAATGTCGACCTACAAACTTTTAGACTCGGGGATACAAATCTTGAATTTATTCTCGCAACCAAAATTTTAGAGTGAAAATAAACAAACACCGTCTCCACGCATGGCTCTGTTCTAAAATCCAAAGATAAGAAGGCGTCGCGAGATATCGTAGCACAGTACTTATTTATCCAATTAACTTACCCGACCGCCGAACTGGACAGTAATGAGTTTGCCTTATTTATAGTGCTCACAATCAATTGGTATTTCATGTGACATTTAGTGACTGAGAAATGAGTTGGCTTTGTGATATCAAGGATTTGGCTATGACGAGTCCGCAATTATAGCAAAATGAGAAAGATTCTAAAAAAGTAAGACTGTCATAATGCTTTCTGGGTTTAGTGGTCGTGTCCAAGGTTCAATTACCGGTGTCGGATTTTTTGGACACAACTCAGGTTTGTGATCGCTCACATAAATAATTGGCATGCGTTGTGACAAAGTCAGTATTTATCATTATAGCCATGACTTAATTGCTATGTAATGTAGGAGACCTTAGCGATCGATAAAAAATACCGTTCCGAATCCGGTGGTAGAGTTTCGTGCTTCGAAAATCAAAGCCTGCATTGATGAAGAATATTATGATTTCAGTGTATATGTTTGTGGTACCTTCGTTGATTGTAATACCCATAACGCTAACCTATTTCTGATGGTATCCGATATTTTGTTTGTTTATATTTTAAGTCGATTTCATTGTTCTTTTTATTTTTTTTATACTAGGTCAGTTGGCAGCCAGGCATGCAGCCCGCCTGATGATAAGCGGCCACTGCGGCCGAGGGACGCTTCACCTTGAAGCATCGCTCAATGTGCTGCCAGACTGTAGGCTCATCTGATCTTAGAGCCTTTGATTTCAAGTGTACTGGCTCCCACATTAATTTTGCCGGAACACAGCCAGAGCTGTTATGGCGGCAGAATTCACCTGTGGGGGTGGTAGCTAGCCAGTCAGACTCTGAAAAAGTCCCACCACCAACCAGACCCAAGGTGGGAATCGAACCCACGACCTCCGTGTTTTTATACCCGAGCGGCTTAGCCACTGTTCCACGGAGGCGATTTTATAAACTCAGATATGAAGACTGCTTTGCATTATAACTTTAACAAGTTAATCATGCTGCCATTATAATTTTCTAAACCATAAATAATTCCGAAGTTTCCCTGGGGACTTAATTGTAAGACCTCATTTTTCAGTCATATAGCTTTTTAAGTAACAGAAAGACAGACAGAGACAGATTGCTACTAGTGAGCACATTTAATGAATGACGACGTGTTAATCTACTGGTCGCCCGCGGGTTTGCTCGTTTTTATGCCTCGCTATATTGACCATTTAGGTGTAGTAAAATGTGGTGGAAATACGTATAAGGATGTATGAGACCTGTGTTTGTCGGTATTAGATTAATTAGTAGTTGCAAGCTTCTTGTGTGGCTCTCATTAAAGGGTCGAATGGACATGTGATGGTTAGGAAAGATAACGTATACATCAAAGTGACGTTTGAGTCGTTGTTGTTAACATAGTATTGACGGTGCTACAAACTTTATTTTTTAATGTAGAGATGATGAATGTTTAAAATGCAACAAAAAGCAAAACCTTGGTGCTGGGAGACAACATAAATACATGTCATGTAGTCACACACACTTCAATACTACAAATATTTAATCTGTGGTAGAGCAATGCTTCAGATAGTGACGAAACGTGCAGGCTTGACTGGAGAAGTACAACCATCTCCCAGAAACCCAACGTTTTACTCATTGGTATAGCTTTACTATAATTAGGCTTCGTATCGTGAGTGAGATTGCCAAATTTCCCTTCTTCTCTCTGCTCTTCCCCATAGACCGTTCCCTTCCCATACTCTATATTATTTTCAAAAAGGTGGGCAACGCATCTTAAACCCTAAGTGACCATCAGGTGTCACACTTACTCGTTTGCCATCCTTTTTTATACAAAAAAAACTTTTATTGACTACGATTTTGACTATTTTGCCTACTTCGGTACATAAGAAAACAGATATTTTGATTTGATTGATTATAAGCATCGTTCATAACCACTTGGATAGTAGCTCTGACCCCATAAAGTGACAAATAAAAATGAACCGAGATCGAGTCACTCGGGTTCCTTGAAACGCGGCTTCTTTGACCAATGTACTGATTCGGAGGAACAAGCGCTTTAATGTTTTAGCACGAATTATGCTATTAGCTCGTGCATTGCTTAGATTTCTGTGATGAGGAAAGAATTATTACTTTGTTATTGTTTTTATAACTTCATTAATTTCGTCAAATTCGTTCTTTCTAATTTAGTAAAACCTGTTTGGTATTGATAAATACATACTGCATATAGATACGATATTTGGGATTGATTTTATGAATGTAAACTTCTTCTGGTTTTAGTTGGTTCTGATAGGTAACAAACAAACTTGTTAATTTAGGGATTTTTTATGAAGAAACTGAGAGCCGATTCCATTTTGTCAGATAGTTTTTTGATAATTTATCTTTCAGAGATAACTTGGATGAGGTGTGACACAACCGAACAGAGATCAGGTGCAAGACTGACGGTTTTACGTGCTTTCTGAGCCACGGGTACTTTTTACACTGCCAACCTTATACTAGTTTAGTTGGCAGACAGGCAGCCCACCTGATGGTAAGCGGTCACTGCGGCCTATTCTATTGAGGGACGCTTCACATGGAAACGTCCCTCAATGTACTGCCAGACTGTAGAATCATCTGATCTTCGAGCCTCTGATTTTAAGTGCATTGGCTCCCACATTAATATTGCCGGAACACAGCCAGAGCTGTTATGGCGGCAGATTTCTCCTGTGGAGGTAGCTAAGCCAGTCGGACTCTGGACTCCGTGTTTTATACCCGAGCGGCTTAGCCACTGTTCCACGGAGGCGGTCACTTTGGATAAGTATAAAAAAAAATCCAATCACACATAATCCGTTCGACCTTGGATTTGAACTAGTGAAATTACTGGGTATATGAGCCCTAATAACAGTCGTCACGGTGTAGCGGGCGCAAGGCGGTGCCATGCAGTAACTGCTTAGTTACTGTTTGGCACTGAACTGTCTAAGGGCAGACGTGGCGCTTACCATCAGGTGTACGATCTGCTCGTATTGTTACACATTGCAATAAAAAAACTTAGGATTAGAACCCCTGTTGCGGCCGCCACCTTTAAGTGCGACTAGCCACTGCACTGGAGGCATAAGCCAATTAATTAAATTAATGATTAAACTCTGACCTCAGACTAATGATACCTTCTGAGAGGTTAGATAAATTCTCAGCCGAAACACGTCCGCTCTATGATCAAGACTGACAGTGTGGATGGACGACAATGATTGTAATTACATAATGATAAGCTATTTAAACTTGGCCTGCGGTACTGGTGTTGGCTTAATGTTGATACGGTTCGCAAATTAATCGTTGTTTATTTTAAAAAGTTATTCGGTATGTCCGTTTTTCAGTCGGTGTGATTCTCTGTATGTATGTGTGTATTCACAAAAACAATTAAGTAGGTAACTGTTATCTGAGCTAGTTTTTACAATAAAAATCTTGGTTTTTTCTGATTTTGACTATAAAAATGCATACAGTTCCAGCTTGTAAAATTTATAAAAATAGAGGTTTCTATTTTCTAATTAAATCAAATTAGCATTTTTACAAATCAAAATGAAGGCAGATAAAGAAATAAAACTCTACCCGAGCAGAACACTAAAAATAATTTGGGGAGCATCAGAATTTAGCCTTTGTGTGTTGTACATTCGATTAAGAAAGAAAATAATAAAATACATTTATTAAGAAAATATAATTTATAGAACAAAAAAGAAACATCGTAAATGTTTATTCTATGAAATACAACAAAAATGGTTGCCACTCATGTCGAGGCTTTATTTTTCTATTAAAATAAAATTTTACAAAACCATTTCAACAACAAACGATAAATAATCAACCAGTTATATCTTGTCGTCAATGGGAAAATCGAATTAAACACACAGATTAAAGTAATAACAAAGTTAGCGAACAACAATGAAATTTTCAAACTCCTTTCACAGCAATCACAAACAATTGCCACTATTATGATTTCCCAAAATATTAACGCTTAGATAATAATATTTGGAAGCGGCGTAATAGCTTTAACTTTTGTGTTTCGAAAAAACATTTCTGGATAATTACGTATAATTGACAAGATTACAATAATTCGATATAATTTGGTTGCTGACCGTACTTCAAGTGTTTTTCGTGGAACGAATTCCGTAGCATTTGTTTGATGTGGTATAATAAGACTCAATTATGAAAAAGTTGCGTTTGTAAAACAAAACATATTGTGTGAACCTATATGTTGGCTTTTATGTCAGGTTATTAAAATTAAGCCTACTTCTAGCTTGGTTCTTTTTGTGACTAAGTTTTTCAAAATTTGGGTTTCGTTTTAATAGTTTCTTCGGCAGTACCTAATTATTATTATACCAGCTACCACAGTTTCAAAAATCCTAAACTTTATGTTCTACGTATTAGCCATAAACGAAACAGTACAGGAAAAGTCGCAACAATTACAGAAATCAGGTCATATTAACAAAGTTAGGGACTTTTGTAAAAAAAAAATAATACCACACTTACCAAGTGCAACTGTTAATAACAAAACCGAGCTACTCGCATGTTAAAAAAATCCGAAACATGTTTTGCCTTACTACGGAATCGAACCCAGAACTACGGAAGTCTTCGTAAAAGTTGAAAATTCTCAGTAACGACTATATAAATAAAAACGATATTAATCCCTATAAAACCCTGATGAGGTTTGAAACTTGATACGGCATCCATTTCTCAAAATGTCAACTAGTTTATTATTCAGAATCGTCGCGCTGTTCACTAATTTCCCATTAAAGCTGTCTATAGACGCACCGACATTCGCAAGGCAGACCACACACGGTACGCGAGAATTATTTTTTAATCCAACTCCGATTATACGCAGCTGTTCCTAAATGCCAATGGCGGTTTTTAAAAGATGTTTCGCTAATTTTTCGTCGTCAGGCACGTGCCGTTATATTTAAAATCGTGTTATTTCATATATCTGCACCTGGTTGAAGACATTCCTATTCTAGAAATTATGCTTTTGTGCGCAGTTTTTATTTTTTATTTTTTTGATATGAAAATATGTTGCATAACTTTATGACAGTAATGTATAAATTTACGCGAGTCGAGTGAATGCAAATTCTGACACACAAAATGACGAAACACCTAAGTATTACTTAGCCATTTATTGATATTGATATAGCCATTGATGCACAAACACTGCTTTTTTGAAGCGTCGCTCAATGAGCTGCCAGACTATAGTCCTTCGAGCCTTTGAAAATTCATTAATTGCTGCGTAATTCCTGACATCCCCGTCAAGATAATACTACACTTCGTATAAGATGCAGGGTATGTACGGGGAGGAAATGTAAATGGCGTTCACGACAGATCTGAATAGATCGCAGTGACAGTGAGAACAATGCCGCTAATAACAATAAAAAAATTAAATTATGCCATTGTTTTTAAATTTATCAGGACGAGCTTAGTTTAAGATGTGATTGTAGGTCACAAACCCAAGCATTCTTCAAAAACCCCGGGACTAAGGCTAAAACATTTTTTTTTTTCATGGAGAATGCTTTATCCACCGTAACTGCAACTCTTAGGACCTGCGGCCATATGGGTGGGACTCTGGACTACTCTTGCACTACCGACATACCTACCCTCGTTTCCTTTACACATAAGTGAAACTAGCGAGGCGTAGGAATGCTGCGATATTTCCAAGAAAATCAACTAGAATGCGATATTTTATATTCCTTAGTAAAGAGCAACAGTTATTCTTCATAACTAGCAAAGATTATACAGTTAGGCTGATTTTAGTTTCACTTGTCCGTTCACAGCGCCATCGCACCACTGTCTATCGCACAGTCTTTTATGCGCCATAAAAGCGTTAAATAATTAAATAAATCATTTTTAATACCTCCATTGTATGTCCAGCGACGCGGGGACAAGTTGCATAGGACTTAATGGTACCTCAAGACTTGTTTCTCAAGACGAGCCTTAGAAACCACGAAGAAGTACACTGGATGGCACTGTTTTGTAGATGTAGGCTCATAAATTTCATTGACATTGGCAATACGCATCTTCTATGCTTAGTTGTAACTATATTTATGCAACCTTTTATTGGATTCAAATGCTATTAGAGTAATACCTTTTGGAATTGAGCGAAAAATGACGTCGACTGCTCTTGTTCGTAACTTTAGCAACCAATAGCAACGCATTATTTATCTGTGTATGTGCGTGTGTGTAACTCATCACTGTCGCGTCACGCAACTCCAAAAGGTCGTATCCTAATAGCATTTATACAAGATAGTACAAAAGGTGGATATGACGCTTCATACCATTTAGTAGAAGTCATTGTTACCCAGTTTACTTGCTATTAAATTAAAGACACGTGGATTAGGAGTGTTTCAATATGGCAGCACTTTTAGAAACGCTTGTTAAAACTTCCTTAAAAAATGGTTTAATTTTTTAAATGTTATATCAGTTAGCAGACAGACAAGCAGCTAACCTGTATAATATGATGGTAAGCGACTTTTAACAACTCGCTTTTATGATGGGTCACTTTCACATGTGGTGGGACATGAACTGTCTTATCGTATTAAGCGAAAAACTTAGTAATTATTATTATTTTCCTGCTCTGTTTAATTTTGATGATTGAGCAAATTGATAAAAAATTATATTATTAGTTTGAACCAGATCAAAATTAGCAGTATATTTGTTTACTTAACTTTGAATTCATTTATCTACGAATCTTTTTTCCATTATTAGAAATTTTCGAAAAAAAAATTCTAATTGGTCTATACAGTACTTTTAAAACCTGACACAGAAAAACGTAGAAAAAAATGCTTATTGCAAAAAAAAACTCCTTTTATACATCAATACGAAAAACTCGAATCATTCCCTCAGTTCGAAACCATTTATCTTTCCAATACTCATTTCCCAGCTTCACCTCATAAACTTGTACTTAAGTAGACATAATAACCAACATAACAGTATGGTTATTTTAAAAATAACCGCTTGCATGACCAGTTTATCTTGACCTCCTTGCATCTTGAATCGCTAACACTTTACCAAAGACAGTGCAGAAATGAGGGGTCTGATGACGTTGGACGCAAACTGCATCTAGTTGCAAGCGAATGGTCTACTGCATCGGTGGATAAAAAGCGGAATTACAAAGTCAAAGTTGTTTACTACAACATAACAGTTTTAGAACGGAGTTAAATGAAAATTGTGGATGGAATATTTGTTTTGTGCTTCTGTTGATTACATGAAATCGAGTTTTTAATTCAGAGGGAATAAGAAATAAATAAAAGAGTTGTGACGTATGAAGATTACTAAACGTGGTGCAATCTTGCGCTATTGTCATCAGTTTGTCGCATGTTGTGCATTTTGATATCAGTTTGATTTTGAACTTTGACACCAAGCAAAGGACTTGTAGTACAAAGTGACTGTAGATATTCTAGTATAGATAAAAGTGACTTAAATTTTGTCTTAATCAGCCTCTTCGTATCTATTAGCGAAAGGCTCAAACTTACCGTTTCTTTTAAAATAAATAAAAATAAATAATAAATAAATATCTCTGGACATTATTTACACAGCGCCATCTAGCCCCAAACTAAGCATTAGCTTGTGCTGTGGGTGCTAGACAACGGATAAACATTAGGTACTTATATACTTTTTTTTTGTAAATACATACATATTATACATAGAAACACCCATTTATTAAACACATTCATGGATCTTATAATAATAATATTATAAAATCTCTATATAAGTACCAAACGGAGTTGATGTTTGCTGAGTAATATTTAAAAAGGTAAAAGTGACTGTAGGTATAAGAAAATGTTCTAAAAGCGGACGAGCCATACCTTTATTTCATAAACAAATTTTAAATAGCGTTTGGAAAAATCTACTTTGTGTAATTCATCAGTAATCGATCCATCAAGCCGCCACCAGTTCAACCTCAAATAACAATCCGAAACAACTAATTCCCATAGACTTCCGTAAATAAGAAGCGGTATTAGCGCGATCACAATCAGATAAACTCCTAAAAAACCGGAAATAACCAGTTTGACAGCAACCGAACCACAACTAAACGACTAAAAACTAAAAAACGAACCATTATGTGAACCCGGCAAACTCGTGGGAGACACAATTATTTTCCAATTTTAATCAAAAAATATCTCCGCAGCCTTTCACTTCCACTTAAGTATTTAAATGTCAATCTTTTTCTTCTAAGACAGAATGTAGCCTTAACATTTTAATGCCCGCAATCAAATATCAACTCTATTCTAAGGTACAAAAGATCTAAATTCCAACAAACTTGCATTCTGATCTGAAACAATTCCAAATCGTATGATTAATGTTTCTTAGTCTATACTGCTGCAAATTACTGTCAACTTTAAAACGAAGACAGTAAAGTCGCTTTTCCAAGTTACAGGATTGGGAAAACATCTCTAAGTGGAAATTAGAAAGCTCAAGAACAAAATTGATAAAAATAACATTAGATTGCAATAATGATATTTATTACAAAGGCACGGTGTTAATGAAACCATAGATAAGCTACGGGAAGCGTTTTTTTATCAACGTGTAATCACATAATGGGAAATAATCATTCAATGTCACAGTTTTTGTTTGAAATCAATCTACTTATTTGATTTCAATCTTTGTTCGTGGGATATCATTAGCGAAATAATAAAAATGTTTGTTATAACTCATTTATCACCATTAGACTATTTTGAGGAAAGTAATGGAGAAAGATTGGCTATGATTGGAAAAGTTAAAACATTCTATTCTATTCGATCAGTGCAAGATGGGTAGTCAAACATTACAGTTTTTTTCCAAGAGGATACTGCTAGGTTAAAATGTTTTCTGAATAAGTAAGAAGAGAAAACATTTTAATTCTTGAAATGTGTCAAAGATATAGAATGATTAAACTACCTATATAATTATAATCACAAAACATAGTTGTTATATCATAAATATATTTTGTAATTAGCCAAGGTTGCAAAAATATGTATTATTTTAGTACCTATATTTAGTAAAAAGAAAAAATCGATTATAACACTGTATTTAGTAGAAATACAGTAAAATAAATAGACGAATAAATTATTTTGAAGAATTATGATAGCATAATATTTGTTGCAAGACATATAATGTGTTACATGGGTTGAGGCTAATCCAGTTGTAATGTTTGTTTCCTTTAACGGCACCCGCAACGGCACCGGGCGGTAAAAACTGCGCCGGCACATCTCCCGCGAGCTGCCGGAAATAAGGCGCGGCTCACACCGGAATTTGACGAAAAAATCCATATTGATATTAAAATTGTTGGTAACACAAGACAAACATTACAAAGTAACAGCCTAGTTAATGTCATATTGACTCAAGAACGTTATAAAAAAAAGGTACTCGTGCAATATTGATAAACTTGTCTGTTAGTTCTATCAGTAATCTTTATACTATCTAATATATAAATTGTACAAAATTTATGAATCGTCAATGATATCAATATTAAAAGTGACTCTACCAACGGACTGCGAATGTTGTTACTTATTACATTAAATAGTTATTGCCATCTGTTATCAGTACAATCTCCATTTGAATATTATTTCGACGAGCCTTTGGTGAAATGGTCGAGAAGTCAGCTATTACACCAGAGGTCGCGGGTTCGATCCCCGCACGGTACAAACATTGTGTGCATGAAAATGTCTATTTGTATCGATCTGGGTGTTTCTATGTATAATGTGTATGTATTTATAAAAAAAAGTATATAAGTAATGTTTATCCGTTGTCTAGCACTCATAGCACAAGCTAATGCTTAGTTTGGGGCTAGAGTGCGCTGTGTGAATAATGTCCAGAGATATTGTTAAAGTTTATTTATTTAAAATGTATATTTTAAAGTCTTACATTTTTTTATGTTACACTAGAATTTAATAATAAATTAGGTCCCAGCTGATCAATCTTGACACCTTATTATTGCAGACCAGTTACTTGAATGATTACTTTAGATAAATCTAGTAACAGAAATTATAACCTAAATAATAACATAGAAGCTATCCAGGTACTATTTACGATGACGTCTTGATTTAAATCATAGTTTACGATTAATAGTTATCAGTACGTGACCATTATAAAGTTGCATAGTCAGAAACAAAGCATAACCCATTAGTTTCTCCGGCAACCAGTTGTTTTACATAAAACATGACGGTTTCTCCGATGCGTGAAATAGTAAGAGCGATCGTCTTTTTCATAAGGAACAAAGCTGAATTACTGGAACAAAATCGTGCTTTAAGCCGATGCATCATAAACGTCAAGTTTTAAGACGTCACTGCGATTTGTGGTCGCTTCAATTTTTAGTTAAACTTGCTCATTAACTACCGTATTAGTTAAACAAGTAATATTTTTGCGTCGGGTCATGCTAATTTGGTACGATTTCTCAATATATTTCAATAAATTTTTGTGTTTCTTTTTGGTTGAACTGAAAACTGTTTTTTGTGTTATTAATGTGAATTTCAGTTGTTATGATATTTTCCACTACCTTGATCGATTAGTCTTTTATTAGAAGATCTAACATTAGTACAGTTGTGAACATATTAAGCAACAGAAAACTATAGTACCGAATATGACCTTACGTGATAAGTTTTATTTCTTTAATGTTTTTATTTTATTGGCTGAGAACTTTTACCAGAAAACGTCACTTAAAGGCTTTTATTAATAGGTGAACATTAATGTAGTGAATGCCGATTTGTTTTAGCTCGTGGGTATCTATCATTGTGACGACGAAGTCGTGTATCAAAAGTTTATTAGCATATTTAATATCCCGCCGCAGAGCAAAGGCATGTATCATTTAAATCTAATAATCATCAAAATGATGGGCACTGGCTTAATTAACACCCTGGCCTAATATAAATTGGTCGTGGCAAACCTTGTGTTCGAAAAATCCAACACAATTCAAAGACCATCGAGGCGTTATTTAAATGAATACTTTATTATAACAGAATGCATAGCCCAGTGTCCGGTGAGCATGCTGGCAGACCGGAACGATAAGTCCATACCTACGGTGAAAATTGCAGAAAATTAATTCATTTATACAACTGTTAGGCGATGCGCGCGAGCGCAGTATGCGTTTGCCTTTACTTTGGGCTGCTGTTTTTTGTTTTTGTTTGTTTTATTTTGTTTCTTCTTTTTTAAAGGTTAATATTAGTTCCGGGTTCGAAGATCTTGTGTAGTTCTTTTTTTCTATTGGTGCCACTATGGTTTTACTTAAGCACTGACAAGTTTTATTGTACTGGAATTAGAAAAAAAGATTATAGTTTGTACTGTCAATACTTTCCCTTAAAAATTTGTAACTAGGTAGGTACTTTAACTTGAAACAAACTTCACATTTGCTGCAAGCGTGGTGATTTCGCTAGTTTTCCACATAAAAACTGGCTAGGATTCGAATCCGGGATCTTTCGTACTTCATACCTTTATAATTAATGTTTTGCCATTTAAATCTTTCTACTTAGTGCTTAAAACCGGACAAGATAGTTTGACTACGTTGAAGAACAAAATTATAAATACATAATTCTCGTATATCATATAATAATATTATGTAATGATAACGTACATACTGTACGTACTACCATGAATAAGTTATACCGTGGTTTGACAAGCTGATAACAGCTATAATAGAGTCTGTCATACCTGCATAATTGTTTCGGACAATATGTGAACTGGGGAATATGTTTAAAGGGTTAGTAGTCGATTCGCACGAAAATAATTCGCACGAAAGTGCGAATCGACAACTTTCAAAAATAACATTATTTTTAGTAGTCGATTCGCCCGAACGAATTTTAATCGCGTGCGAGTCGACCCCTTTAAGAATTGATAGTAGGCGATTCGCACTTTTGCAATATTATGTGCATAAAAAAAAAAACAAAGTACAGTCGTGTACAGGAAATCTTTATAATATTTACAATATTATTAACATATTCCTTGTCTATATATCTTACAGCATTCAGCATCAATTAACCCCTCAATCCCGAAGCGGCACCCGGGTGCCGCTTTTTCTTTTTATAATTTTTTACGCGGCCATTCCGTCAAACCCCAAGCGGCACCCGGGTGCCGCGCTCTCCCAATGGACTTTAAACTCAATTTCAAGGATGATAGAGTCTATTCTTGTATGGACAATTGTATATTTTCTTTTTCTGTGATAAATTCTACGTAATCTGTACAAAGAAAGTTTTGACGTGTCTGTGGTGGTTTATTTTTTTTTGACCTTTCAAAATGTCAAAGGCGGTAATATGACACCATTTTATCTATCACGCTTGTGATGTCATCCACTTAGAAATGTCAGATTCTCAGACTCGGGGCGGGGATTGAAAGGTTAAATTTCAAATGTTATATTTTTTTCGGACAGGAAACATGTTAAATTATAAACTAATATCATTAAGCGTTAAATTTTATTTGATAACTTTAATATTAAAATGACACAAAAAATTAGAAACGAATATGTATTGCTTGTCTGTTTTTTTACAACTTTTACGAATACTTTGATAATTTTATCATAACATTTTATTTATTTACGTACAATTTCTTTTTTTAATATTCTTGCCAGCGAGTCAGATAATTACTTTTAGTTTGTAAGAGAGGTACATTGTTTTGATCAGAGCTCTCGCCCCGGACATACTTATTTGATGAGTCATAGAAACCAAAGGATACCGATAGGCAATTTACACACTAAGTATAATATAAGAAATACAAATACAGTGGATTTCGGGTATAACGACGATGAAGGGACCACTGTTATTTCGTCGTTACATCCGGATGTCGTTACAGGCAAAGGCAAAAAGATACAGACGGCTGCTATTTTGAATATCAATTTGTAACTGAACCATTTTAACTTAAAAACGTACACGCTTACCTGCCTAATAACCTTGCTAATATCTATAAACAAAAAGTAAAGGTTGCTGACCATCTGTGTGATGTGAGAGCTCTAATAAAAACAATGTATAGGTAACGGCAGACTTGTTGAACATCGGTCGACGAAGAAGGGGAAAGTTCGCGAATGTGCACTTGTGCGTGCAATAGCGCGCGCGAATCTCCCGTCATTAGTCAGAGGTATACTTCTGACCAATAGCGCGCAGGTGTATCAAAATTCATGTTCTGTGCAATCCCCACCCGATATTCAATAAGTTTGCCGGTACCTGTACCTCTCTTACAAACTAACATGGTAATTGGATATAAAGTTCACTCGCTGGCGCAAATATTAAAAAGAATTGTAAGTGCATTATTAGAAACGTATTACGTAAAGCGTATAATAAATAGCGCTCTCATACTTATTATACTGCAGGGTGCGGGGTGCAACGACTACCCTGCTCCCCACCCCCCTAGCTGTTAGCTAGAAGCACGGCGGCAATAAGCCGACCAAAGCTCAAGTCGGTATCCTTTGGTTTCTATGACTCATCAAATAAGTATGTCCGGGGCGAGAGCTCTGATCAAAACAATGTACCGCACTTACAAACTAAAAGTAATTATCTCACTCGCTGGCGAGAATATTAAAAAAAGAAATTGTACATGAATAAATAAAATGTTATGATAAAATTATCAAAGTATTCGTATAATTTGTAAAAAAAACAGACAAGCAATACAATATATTCGTTTCTAATTTTTGGTGTCATTTTAATATTAAAGTTATCAAATAAAATTTAACGCTTAATGATATGAGTTTATAATTTAACATGCTTCCTGTCCGAAAAAAATATAACATTTGAAATTTAATTGATTCTGTATGCTGTAAGATGACAAGGAATAGTATGTTAATAATATTATAAATATTATAAAGATTTCCTGTACATGACTGTACTTTGATTGTTTTTTATGCACATAATGCAAAAGTGCGAATCGCCTACTATCAATTCTTAAAGGGGTCGACTCGCACGCGATTAAAATTCGTTCGTGCGAATCGACTACTAAAAATAATATTATTTTTGAAAGTTGTCGATTCGCACTTTAGTGCGAATTATTTTCGTGCGAATCGACTACTAACCCTGTTTAAAATATGACTGTGTTATGTCGCTATCGAGATAATTTATATAGATATGTGAAAATTGTTGCCTAAGTGTCATGGTAAAATGGTTGACCACGAATATACGAGTAGTATAGTATACATGTTCCCAAAAATGACACGTCACAGTGACACTGGAGATAGGGCCAGCACAAGAGGCATCGAGATTCACTGGAGGGTAGGCGATGGGTCCACGCGTCTTTTAGTTTTAAATCTTTTTATTTGTGATCTAGTGCAGTTTGGTGTTGAAAAGTGGTGTGATTTTTATTCAGTAAAGTGTAACGAAGTGTCATAAATAAGAAAATTGAAACAAATTGACTGAATGGACGGCTATTGCGTGTGGTGTGTCTCATCGGTAGATGAGACGCTCTTACCGCAATGGCGTCCATTCCCCCGTGACCTTGAGAGTATACTCCAGTGTTTCCATGAAACGTTAAAACATCATAACACCAATGTTTTAACGAAAATATAAACTCCCTCACTCACTTGACATTGGCAGAATCACCGCGCCGCAAAAAGGTGCGGGATAGTCCATTTAAAAAAAAAAAAAAGAGGCATCGAATAAGCCTAACATGGACCTCAGTAAAAGTTGCTCGGTTTGCGAGATACCGTTTGGATTTTACTAGATGTATTACTGAGTTTTAAAATAATTCAGATTTCAATAATTCGCGAGGATATCTGTCAATCATGTTTCATTACATAACCTTTAAACATACTTATTAATCTAAGATAGTGAGGAAGTATCGAGATAATAGATTATTATTGATTTTCATCGCCAAAGACATTCTTCAAGGTTGCCCCGCCTGTAAACGCACGCGCATTGAGTAGTTTTACTGAGTTTTAAAATAATTCAGATTTCAATAATTCGCGAGGATATCTGTCAATCATGTTTCATTACATAACCTATATACATACTTATTAATCTAAGATAGTGAGGAAGTATCGAGATAATAGATTTATTATTGATTTTCATCGCCAAAGACATTCTTCAAGGTTGCCCCGCCTGTGAACGCACGCGCATTGAGTAGCGTCGGCAAAAAAACTTGAAGCCCGTGGGATTCCGTCACAATGGTGTTTAATAACCTTTATTGGTTGATAGCAACTATTGATAGCATTTAATTTTGCCTTTTTGTCGCGTCATTGTGGGATAGCGGCGTCTTTAGCTTCACACCAGTACTGTTAATGATTATGATACGCGCAGACAATTTGGGATGTTTGTATGATGTATTAGAAAACCGGAGGTCGTGGGTTCGATTCCCGCCTTGAATCTGGTTGGTGGTAGGACTTTTTCAGAGTCCGACTGCATAGCTATAGCCCTCACAGGTGAAACCTGCCGCCATAACGGCACTGGTTGTGTTCCGGCAATATTAATGTGGGAGGTAGATGAGCCTACAGTCTGGCAGCACATTGAGCGACGCTTCCTGATGACCTGATGAAGTGTCCCTCAATGTAACCGGCCGCAGTGACCGCCTACAATCGTGTCTGTCTGCCAACTGATGTGGTATAAAAAACATATGTTAGCCTAATATTATCTTCGAGCCTTAAATTTCATGTTTACTGGCTTCCAACTCGTATTGCTGGAATACAGCAAAAGGTATTGACGCCTGCAATGGCCTCAGAGAACCTGCATTGTGTCAGCATATTGATCGATGCTTCCTGGCGAAGCATCTCTAAATGGAATAGGCCGCCATGGCTGCTTATAATCAAATTGGTACCTTGCCGGTTAGCCAGGATATTTTTAGGCAACCCATTTTTAATAATTTTTCTAATATGCTAAATTCATAATAAAATAAGTTTCATTCTACTATCAACTCGATGAAGGTCGACCTTAGTTCAGATCTTCTACTACATTTAATATGACAGACTTGCAACCTTCAAAACATCCTCTAATCACCAAAAGTGTATAATTGGCTATACTCGGAAATCAAATTCTTGTTTTTTCGAAGGAGAAAAGAATTCCAAGCACCGTAACTGCAAACAAGCAAGACCTGTGTCCATTTGTAGGATTTGAGACGTAAGACGTTCTTCCTAATAACCCTCTTCCCAGGCTTCTTACTCACAACCGAAAAGGACCAGCTGGTGCCCACTTATTGGCAGCTAATCAGCTTCCCGGAAATCAAACCCTGAACTTCTTGATACTCTATACTTCCTCGGAAATAAAGCAACTTATAACTCCATAATTACGCTGTTAACTTAGCTCGTTTACTTTTTCTGCAGCCATCTTATACCCGCTATGACACCTATTGTTTGTAGCTTGCTATACATGATCGGACATCTGAATGGAAATTACGACTGTTCGCTTTTTAAGAACTATTCTCATTATATAGCTATAAATAAGCATTAGTTGTACGTGCATGTTTTTGTATGTTTGTACGCCTTTATCAAGGGAAGGATTGTTTATAAGCGATTGTAGTGAAGCGGGTAAAAGGTGATATTGAAACGGAATAGAATCTTGTGAGAAATGCGTTTGTGCATTTTAACTTTTATTTTTCATTTAGTATAGTTGGTAGGTTTAGTAGAGTACCAGGATATGATCTAAGGGTCCTTCCTGAGTTCTATTTTGAGGTCAAGAATAAATATGTTCAAATTTTTTAGACACAGCTCGGGCTTGAACACCAATTTACATTTGACAATCTTAAAAAAAAGGAATTAGTTATTATTTATTTATTTAATTTCGTATTTCTCTCCGCTACCCCTTTCACTAGCTTCAAATGGTTCTCTTAAAACAAGCTTTGGCTACTCTACTCTATCCTCTGAGTATACCACATCTCTTGGTGCAAATGCCGCACGATGATGTATCATTAGCCCATTATGCAAGTCGGTGCATCACTCGCAGGTGCAACTAGTCGCACCGTTTTAATGACTTCATAGAACTTCGCCTGATTATCAACCGCGTACCACTATTTTAGTATTGCCGGAAGACAGAAGTATTATTTCCTTGTGTTAATGTAACCAAAATCTTTAAGATTGTATAGTTGTTTAAGTTCGTGTTCTGTTATAAGGAACGTTTGGATACCAATTAAAAAGTCCCCATGTTTTTTTTTTTCGCTGGAAATTATACACACCTTGACCCCGTCCTGTATCGACTCCCGATGCCCTAAAAAGGGCATTGTTCCTGGGCCGAAGATGGCATAGGGAGAGGAAGTAGCGGAAGTTTTTTAGTACATAGCTCTTCTCCCTGTTACCTAGCTCGGTGATAAAATGGCCTTACATATCCTATTCCTAGGGCGCCGGGCGCGAGAATTTAACTGGGATCATGACTTTCTTCATTTTATTTCAGCTCTTATTTTACTATTTCTGGAAACAGCCAGAGGTGATGCGTCAACCATGATCAGGTTTGTTTTGCTTCCCAGCTATCTACATGGGATTCCTGTATAAAAAGACCTTATCAATTATGTAACCAAATGTAAAGATGTAAACCAAACCATTAAACAGATCAATGAGGCGTCAACAAATGATTTTACAGTTGTATGCTGTAGAAACTAGTTGTACAACCGTTTTAATGACTTCATAGAACTTCGCCTGTTAAGCTGACACCTTTTAAAGACCCGCTGAAGTAAGGCGAATTGAGGTTTACAGGAAATTTCAAAAAAAAAACCCGTGTTAAAGTCTCGTAATTTCAAGTTTAAAAATAAGTTTCAAAATTACATTTAATATGAAATAGGGAGGTAAGCAATATAATGTGACAGCTGATGGTAAGTGACTTGTAAGTGACCACTACCGCCCATAGACACACATTAGTGTCACAGGTCGAGCTTACCTTTAAAGGAAAGAATGTGGGATTAGTGATCGCACCTATAATATAAACAGACACGTTTATGTGAGCAAATGACTGTGTGTATTGTACAGGGATCCACCTTTTTTTACCTGGGAAATACTTTACGTACCATCATCCGGGGTAGTGTCTGGGACTCCCGCATCCTAGAATTAGGGCGGAGTACAATCCGGGTGCTTTTCCTTGCTTGATGGTAGTGTAATGAGAGACGTATGGATGATGATGATGAATATTATAATGAATTATAAGTTCATCCCTGGTTGAATAAGTAATACTTGGGTTTTGAGCATATTTAGGGCCGGTATTTCAATATATACTCATCTTGATCTTAATCCGGGATTGATAATAAGTATGACTTAAGTGTATTTCATTATAGGATTAAAGTTAAGCGGCACTAAAGTCATACACTTTTACCTGTCAAAAGTAATACTTATCTTAAATGTTATACTTAACTTAAGCAATAAGATAAGGTTACATTGAAATACCGGCCCTTAATGTTGTCCAAGAGTAAGCATAAATTAGATACGAGTAGTATTCAACTCAGAATTTCAATTTCTCTACATCTCGTCTCCATTATTCATAAACGTTTCATCGCCTACATTGTTGAATAAGTGTGAAATAATAACTCAGATCATAATACTCTTTTTGCAAAGTCGGCCTCACCTTTGATCTAATTAGGACAATGAGCATGGCAGTCACGTTGCAGTGGCCGGTGTGGTGCAAAAACACTGTGCTGCGTTTAGACTCAATGTACAAGGTAGTCGAGTAACTTGTTTCATTCTAAGGAATCCTGGTAATTTTTTTATACTACCTTATTACATATAATTAGAGGAAAAATAGATGGTACGGTCGGTCTAGTTAAGGGTTTGTAGCCGAAATTCGGCTTGTAGAAGTAGAAAGAGTCTCTCAAGCACAGCTGTCAGTTACCAAACGAGGCGCAAGTATAAAACTACTACTAACACGTCAGTCTTCCGTAGGGTAGTAATTTCTCGGTCGAGCCGATCCATTTAGTCTGAGAGACAGGAGCTATCGGCAACACGACACTACCACACAATGAAATCTAGTTATAATAATAATTATTTCTTTATTTTCAAAAATACACATTCGGTTTTACAATTAATAGCGACTTCTGCACTAAGCAAATTGCTTGTGTCGCAGGAGTCAAGTGGCATTTACCAAAACATTTACTATGTGACCGTACTCAAATATAACAAACTCTAGAAGTTAAAAGCCTACTTAGTTGATCGCTACTGTACCTGATAGATGCGGTAGTCTTGAGCTTGTAAAATCAATGATCCGTCACCTGATTTCTAATTACTCTTATGACCCTATTATTGTACAAAACCCTAAATTAGGTATATTATTTTTTGTGAAGTTAATCCGAGGCAAATGCACAAAACAAATGCGCAAGTAGTCACGATGGTGAGTGATCACCGCTGCCTATGGACACCTGCATCACAGTTGCGTCGCCGGCCTTTAAGAAAAGACATGGGGGTCCTCCGGAGTTCTAAACAACGCACGATCGAGGTATCATTATTGTGTACAAGTGTCGGTCTTCCTTGAGAGGATGGTACTACAGTATGGCTACTCAGTATGGCTCCAATCAGCAAATGGTTAAAGTATAGATTGACGAGCCATTTGGTGTAATGGTCGAGAAGTCGGCTATTACACCAGAGGTCGCGGGTTCGATCCCCGCACGGTACAAACATTTGTGTGCATGAACATGTCTATTTGTACCGGTTTGGGTGATTCTATGTATAATATGCATGTATTTACAGAAAATAAGTATATAATTAATGTTATCCGTTGCCTGGCACCCAAAGTACAAGCTAATGCTTAGTTTGGGACTAGATGGCACTGTGTGATTAATGTCCAGAGATATTTATTTATTATAGATACTATTCTTAATGTACTAACTTGTCTTCCACCACTCGTTCAAGTAACTCGCCCGTCTAAACGCGCCCCGCACATCTGCCTCAAATTAAAACAACTACACCACGCTCAGGCTTAAAATCTTTAATGCGTCCATTTTTCGTTAAAACGCAACGAGCCCATTTAATTGCGGGGGTAAACGGGCCGATTATGAACAGTTGTTAGTGCAAGTACAGCCAGGGTTGATGTCTATCTTTAATTTTGCATAATTTAAAAAATTATGCCGAGACATCGTTTAGTTATGATTATGTTTTGAATCAAGTTCTACTTAGACTGTAAAGCGAATACCTATAAGCTATAAGAGTCGAATAAAATTTCAAAATAATAAATGTCTTTACCACAAGTTTTTTTAAATGCAGTTGTAAAAACAATTAAAGTGCAGGATGATAAATATCGCAGCGCGTATCCAATGGTTTTCAATATATACGCTCAAGATAGCATAGATTTAGGTACTTTTTTTTATAATAAAAGAGGGACTAACACTCAGTTGCAGAAACGTCCATTAAAGATAATGTGTCATTAAAGCTATTGCTGTCACTTTTTATTTCATGACAACGAAAAGTGACAGCATTAGATTTAATGAAGCATTAACTTTAATGGAGCTTTCTGCAACAGGTTGAAAACGAGCAAGTGTGATCAAATGAACCCTGCATCTATGGTATCAGATGCGAAGTCCATCCTTAAAGGATTATGGAAGGAAGGTCGTAACTAGGTAGGTAATTGACCTACCCGTAAATACTCGTCTGTACCCCTAGGAGTATGACAAAAATGCATTTACCTCAGTTTGAAAAAGTTAATTATTTGGTTGATGGATACATTGTAGGCTAATTGGGCACTAGAACTCGTTTGGCTGTGGAATTAAAACATTACCCTTTTTACTTTGTCATGAGTGGGTAAAAGATTATTTACTTACAAAACTGGGTTTAAGGTTCCAGATCAAACACCAATTTTTTTTATTTAGCCTTTAAAGTTGAATCCTAATTTTCAAAGTGATCGCCTCCGTGGAACAGTGGCTAAGCCGCTCGGGTATAATACCCGGAGGTCGTGGGTTCGATTCCCGCCTAGGGTCTGGTTGATGGTAGACCTTTTATGAGTCCGACTGGCTAGCTAATGGTAGCTGGGGATGGCCCCAGAGGTGAAATCTGCCTGTGTTCCAGCAGTATTAATGTGAGAGCCAGTACACTTGAAATCAAAGGCTCGAAAATCAGATACAGTCTGGCAGCACATTGAGCGACGCTTCCTGTTGAAGTGTCCTCCATTGGAATAGGCCGCAGTGGCCGCTTACCTTCAGGTGGGCTGCGAGTCTGTCTGCTAGAAGAACAAAAAAAATGTTAATTTATTAATGAATCGAATTTATAGCCAAGCCCCAGTCTAAGGAACCGGTTATACAGAACAGTAAGTAACAGACGGACAAATTGTTTATTAGAGCAGATCACAATCAACCCGTAATAGGATATTGGTATTTTCTCCCCTACATCGCACGATCTCACCTTCTCAATACGTTTAAAGCATATTAATGAAAGCCAAGCAAGCTACTTGACCAAAATAGAAAGACCCTTAAGTCTGAATAGAAGCCTTCCATATGCGTGTCCGTTAAGATGGAGTTGGAAATCCAAAATTGGAAGACCCGTGCAACTTAAAAATTGTCTTACAAGTATAGGTCTTACATTATGGGCGGTGTAAGCTATTACAGAAGGCCTTTGGTTGCACACAATTCCCTTGCATACAAGTCTCTCATTATTTGGACAAGAAAACAATTATTTGTAACTGTTATTGCTCTTTTAACAAAGGAAAAACAACAAAAAAAGTAAAACAGAAGATGATTGGTTTAATTGCTAGTGTAGAATTTAAATGGACATTTTCGAAGTAAATACGAATGTTCGAGTGTACGTGTTTTTGGATTCTAGTAAATGATTATGGTTGGCGATAAGGATAGATTACTTTATTATAGTAGGTATTACGAGTACTTTGTAACCGCCTCCGTAGTTTTGGATGGGTGGTGGTGGTTATAGCGTTGGGCTAAAAACCCGGAGGTTGTGGGTTCGAATCCCGCGGGGAGCATCACTTTGTATGTTTGTTTCCAGTTTGGTTAGGACATTGCAGGCTTGAATCACCTGAATGTCTGAAAAGAATGAGAATTCCGTGCTTCGGAAGGCACGTTAAGCCGTTGGTCCCGACTATGTTCTAAGGGTCTGGGGAAACCTTGTAAGGGTTACGGAGGTCAGATGGCAAATCGCTCCATTGTAATAACCAGGCTTGTAGAATCTAGGATCATATTCGAAGCGGACCCTGAGCTCCATACTGGATGCAATCGGGATTACGCTGGGATGATGATGATGAGTATTACTTTGCTACCTACGCTTGTGAAAAACGTATGTTTTGATTATTTTGCTGACGCATTTTGTAGAATTCCTGTCCTAATAAAAAAAAGTTTGAAGTCATGGATTTAAATTCCACCCAAAACAAATATTTAAGTGCTTTTTATGTAATATCGGACAAGTAGTATCGGCATTTTCTGTATGGAAAGCAGCAGATCAGACTACCCTAACTGTTAAATTTCTACACCCAAGTTTATAAATAAATAATAAATAAATAAATGAATCCCGGGACATTATTCACACAGCGCCATCTAGCCCCAAACTAAGCATGAGCTTGTGCTATGGTTGCTAGACAACGGATAAACATTACTTATATACTTTTTTTTTTGTAAATACATACTTATTATACATAGAAACACCCAGACCGATACAAACAGACATGTTCATGCACACAAATGTTTTTACCGTGCGTGGATCGAACCCGCGACCTTTGGTGTAATAGCCGACTTCTCGACCACTACACCAAATGGCTCGTCAAAAGTTTATGCTTTATGTACTTCACATAGAGTTCTCTTTTAATCGAGAATTTTTGACAGATTAGGGTAGGTTGATCTGCTGTCATCTGTGCTTTGTTTTGGGACGATGACTTTACTTCGATACACACCTTTGCTCCCTGGGATAATAATAGACCCTATAGTGTAAAAAATTTCAAAGAAACCCCTTTATAGGGCAGTGTCCAAATAGTGGCCACCATAATTTGAACCTTATGTAGTGATAACACCGTCGAAAACCAATGAAAAATTTAAACTGCCTGTGCGCGTTAAGGGGCCGTTCAAATATTACGTAAGCAGATTTATTGCAAATTTTTACCCCCCCACCCCCCTTGTCAGCAAAAGTAAGCAAAGCTCTTACCCCCTCCCCCTATGCTTACGTAAACATTTTTCAATTATAATTTTTTTATATACTATAATTATAATGTTATAATTATAACTTTATAAATAAGAAAATAGATTTAGGATAGAGATTAGATTTTACTTATACAGTATTCAACATAGAGTAAGGGACAAAAATATTATAATCTTACGAACATAACAAACTTATTTTAAAGTTTTAGTACACATCATCATCATCATCAGCCTGTGATATAGTCCACTGCTGGACATAGGCCTCTCCAAATGCTCGCCACGCTGATCGATCCTCGGCCACTCGCATCCAGCTCCTGCCAGCCATCTTGCGCAGATCATCGCTCCACCTGGCCTGAGGGCGTCCTACACTACGTTTACCGAGACGCGGTCTCCACTCTAGAACCCGTTTACCCCAACGGCTATCGGTTCTGCGGCTGATATGGCCAGCCCACTGTCACTTCTATAGACGTCCCAACTAGCACACAAGCTCTATAACAAGCCGTACAATGGCCGGTTAGAAGTTACTAATAAAGGCATGGGTTCCATAAGTAAGATCTACAGTATATGTACAAGCGCTTAAAGCACCGCTGTACCCCCAAAAGGGCCCATTTTGTACGGCTATAGGGTCTACAGTGGCGTATGCGAGCGATAGTATACGCTTAAGTATCTAAAATAAGTTGTAATAGCACGACTGTAGCGCTCGCACCTTATTATAGCACGACTGTAGCGCTCGCACCTTATTATACCGCGTCTGTATCTCCGATTTAAAGTTTACGGTTCTTTATTGAATATACAGTGGCGATACAGAGGAATTTATAAAACATAACCTATAATTTCAATAAGATTAGCCATTTGGAAAGTAAATGACAGTGAATTGCAGTGAGTAAATTAAAAATAATAAACAGGTAAGTCAAGTGTTGTTTTTTCCTTTTATTCGTATGAAATACAAGTGCGAGTAACAGTTTATTGTAAATATATACATATGTTTTAGCTAATATTTTCACGCGCCCTTCTATATATGCAGTTTTTTGATAAAAAATACATTTAATTATAGATTGTGAATTCTGAATTTAGCTTGTAAAAGATATTTAGGCTTTGTTTGTAGTTTTTGTAGTGTCATGGATGAAAAATAGTTACGTGAGTTCGGTTTTTTGTACATATTTATGATTTAAAAATCATAAATTAGTATTCTGAAAATCAATTTTATAAAAGCTAAATGGCGTCTCAGCTACAACAGCCTTCAGAGTTTACTAGAACCTTTCTACCGATTCATGGCGCTTGTATTTGCCGTTCTAGATCTTTGGGTTCTACAATTGTGGTATTAACGTGCTATTAAACGTTATGAGGTGTACAGCAGCAATTAATACTTCTTTTAAGAACCCAAAACTGTACAATGGATAATTGATACCCTATAATAGAGGTCGTTTTATTTAGGAGTCCGTGGTCAGAATCTTAAAACCCTTCTACACTTGACTTATTATCTGGAGACTTTTGCATCAAATTCGTGTTTTTCAGGTCCTACAAGAAAACTGTGGAAATATTTCAACAGCTGCAATGGGCTACGGGAAAGCATCTGAACCTACGTATGTATATAATACTTTCAGACAATGCCGGAGCTCAAGTGCCGACAGAATCGGAACCAAATTCAGAACTGCAAAATATATGAAACATCTTTTAATTATATTAAATGTTTTATTTAGTCCCCCTCTCTAGTCCGGCTTCAGCCGTTTTAATGGCCATAGTAGTGGAATTTATACACTTTTACCTGTATAAGGAGTGTTTGCCATGCCTTATCCAGCTATTTGCCATAAAGTTGCTGTACAATTCTTAATTGTAGCGACTTAGGCGCTACTATAGAGTATTATGTATCTGCTGTAGATACAGCATTACAAAGGATGTCATTAACTGTACTCAACAGCTTAAGCCTGTACAAGTATACAATATACAACTTAAGGCGTTTCAAAAGAAGTTAATAACTCTGCTCTATCGCCTTTAACTACAAAAACATTCTACAAGATCTCAGAGCGCTACAAAAGTTACTTATACCTCTTCTTTACATCTAATGCCTGTACAATAACTCTATAATATGACTTTGTATCTCCTTTGGGGATTATTTTACCGCTCTACGACCATTGTACCGCACGTCTGTTAAAGCGCTTTTAAATACGCTACTGTACAACTTAAGAAGTATAATAAACCCTTTGAACGGCTGTTATACAACCTTCAGGTGGTACAGAAGCAATTTAAGCAGCTTGCGTGTTTGTTGGGGTGGCTTAGGAAATGGTTCGATAGTTCTTCAACAGGCTTTTGTCACTCTTTTTAAAGAACAGGACGACCACACTCTTACTCCACGCCTTTGGAGTTCCCTCCAGCCTTTAGCAGCTCAGTAGTAACGCCGTCCTCTCCAGGGGCTTTTCCATTTTTAAGCTGCCCAAGAGCAATCTCGATTTCGCCAACGCTCACTTTTGGCAGGTCTTCAGTGTAATAGGGATTTAACGTGGCTCTAGAGTCCCCATTTTCGGGATCAGGTCGACATGCATGCGAAGCGTATAACCGGCCATAAAAGTCCTCTACCTCCGAACGGACTGCCGGCTTTGAGGCAACAACTTCTCCACTTGCTGTGGTCAGCTTCGTCAGGTGGCTTCTTCCGAGAGATTGTACGAACACCTTAGACCCCCGATTTTGCTCTATAGCTCTTTCGATCGAAAGAGTATTAAAGCACCGGACACATATTAAATATTGGTACACATATTAAATAAAAATTAACAGTCTTCAGTCCATGAAACCCGAATCCATGATTTTAAGTTTTCGCTGACATTGGATTGCTTAGATTGCTGCTCAGAGTCTGCTAACTTTTTTTTTTTTTATGTAATAGGGGGGCAAACGAGCAAGTGGGTCACCTGATGTTAAGTGATCACCGCCGCCCATAAGCACCCGAGACCCCCTTAGGGTCACAGGCGCGTTGCCCGCCTTTAAGGGTGGAATATGCTCGCTTCTTGAAGGTATTTATGTCGTATTGGCTTGGAAACACCGCTGCGGGAAGCTGGTTCCATAGAGTAGTCGTGCGCGGCAGAAAATGTCTGCAGAAACGTACGGTAGTTGATCGCCACTCGCCCAAGTGGTTTGGATGAAACTGCATTTTGTGGCGGGTTGTACGGTGGTGGAATTTAGCAGCAGGAATCAAACCAAATAATTCCTCGGAACACTCCCCATGATATAGGCGGTAGAAGATGCACAGGGACGCAATGTCTCTACGCAATGCCAGAGGATCTAAGCAACCGGCAAGACTCTCGGCACCGACAATCCGGGTTGCTCGACGTTGGATACGGTCAAAAGGAAGAAGCTGGTACTGTGGTGCTCCGGCCCAGAGATGACAGCAGTACTCCATGTGAGGCCGAACTTGGGCTTTATAGAGTTGGAGGCGATGAGTTGGAGTAAAATACCACCTTGCTTTACCTAGGACACCTAATTTTTCATCCGATTTTGGAATGTCTACGTCTTCTCACATCATGGTGCTCTAACTAAAATGTAATCTTGCTTTGGTATACTTACAATACGTCTACTCGCTATAGTATCCAAACGAAACAATACACTGACAGAGGAAATTTAGACAACTGAGTAGCGCACGGTAATTCCCCTAATCGGTTCTAAAGCGAGTGTCTAAACGTATGCATTATTTGCGGGAATCCCCGAAAATGGGTTTCGTTTTCAAGCATAGGCAATGTGAGGGTTGCCATTGGTGTAAAAAAGTAAATAACTACCGATGACGTAATCATCATCTAGACCCCCCTACCCCCCATGTCATCCAAAATAAGCAAAACAAAAACCCCCCCACCCCCCCATAGTGCTTACGTAATACTTGAACGGCCCCTAAAGGGTTAAATAAGCTTGTACAAGGGCAACCCTAAACTTCCAATAGTTCCAATACAAGGTGACAATCGACCATTATATGTAGGTAATGAGGTTTCCTTACCATTTTAGTGTTATATTAACAATGCTTGTGCAGTTTAGTGTTATTCCTAAGCTAAGTGTTGGAACAATTTGCATTTAACATATTTTATTGTTTCGAGCTTTAAAAGTAAAGTAACACCTTTTCTTGGATGTTTTACAAATCCATTCCTTATGGGAGAATAGGGTTGTATGCACTATACAACAATGTTTGACTCCCTTTTTGCAATAGTTTTTGTATTGAATAGGCTCCGAAAGTGCTGAACCGATTTGAATAATTATTTCACTAGTGGAAAGCTGCACTATCCCCGGGTAACTTAGGGTACTTTTGATCTCAGAAATGTTGGGGGAAGGGGGGATATTTGAAAAAAAGAAATTACGCGCGTGTGAAACCGCGCGCGGAAGACTAGTATTATAATGTATACATATTTATTTCTCTCAATCACAGTTACAAAGGCCAACGAGAACATAAATATTGATTCCTATTATTATGCATACGAGTACGTTTGCTTAGCTTCCTATTAATAAGTGTCACACGCCCCATTACAGCCGCACTAAAGACGCCAAAAGCTTATAAAACTAAGCAAATAAATCGCGAAACTTAACCCTTTAAACGAACCGAAACGCATAGTCGTATGCGCGCCACCTGCGCCGCAGCTGACCGTCCTGTGACCCTGTGCAGGGTTCATGAGCTAGATCACCTGGTTTGCTCTGAGAATAGGTAACTTTCTTTTTTGACTAGCCCAATGGCGTATTGGTGATTGGTAGAGACAAGTGACCCTGCGCTACGTACGTTTGCGTCACGGCAAATATTTTTGTGATGAACATTTACTCGTATTGTGTCCGGATCGTTGTTTCTGATACACAGTGTGTTTGTGATGTTGTCCAATATTTATTTATCAATCACACGCTCACTCATCAAGAAGTGACAGAAACTACAATATTGCGTGAGGGTTCTTTTTAAACCGCAGGTTTTGCGAAAGTCGACCTCTAATGGTGTATTTTAATTGATATTTTTGTATTGATATGTCTAAAAGGAATCGGTTGTTTATGTTAATTCTTTGACTCGAACTGGACTAAGTAGCAGATGGTATGCTAGTATATTATAATATTAGCGTTTAGCTATGCGTGCTGACTTAGTTCATCACGGGATAGTTTTTTATACACTGCGATACGTTTAACCTTACACACAACCTAGCTCACCTTTGATAATATTGAAACAGTTAGTAACTTTCTTCTCGTGCTTGCCTTTTTAATCCAGTCATCACGTGATATTTTTTTACTCTTCTTTTAACAAGCAGGTGGTTTTCCATTTGACTGTTTTAAAATTCAGCACCATCTATCATAGATAGAAGTTTTTTGTCAAGACACATATATCATAATCAATCTAAAACAGAACACAGCATTAGACAATTATAATACAATTAGTTGACAATCTTATAAACCGACACCGCGATACACGATAAATATCTAGCAAATACCAACGAACGAACTGTACGCTAATTAACACGAAAATGATCGATAATCATCGTTCAGTTGAATTGGTTTCTCTTGCATTCCCTGGATGACGTTTGTTAGTTAGTAAAAGTTGATTCTGCAGAAGAACTAAATTGGGTCACGGTTGGCAAAATTGACTACCAATCTGGTATACTTTCCTTGAATGGTTCGGTGGAATCATAAATCATTAGACGCATACGTTTTATCAAATAATGAAAATCGACAAGGATATGTTGATAAAATTTACCTAGGCAACAGATACAATCTATACAATCTATAAAATACAAAAAACTGGCTAAGAGCTTAACGAACTGTTCCTGATACGGTCCCGGAATATCTGCACTTATATTTTTCTTTAATTCATGTTTTGTCTACTAAGGTAGTACAATGCCCCGGGGTGGGCTGGTCAATAGCTACAACGCTGGCACCGGCTCGTCCGAATCGGGTGTAGAGAGGAAGCGGGGGAGTTTAGTGGGCAGTGGACGCTTTAGTCTCGAGTCTAGCTAGACTGTGGTTATGATGCATAAACGCATTCTCCTCCTAAAAAAAGTAGTACAATGCCAGTATATCATTCATTGACACCGACAATTATTATATTCTTGGGTTTTTCCCTCTTAAGTCAAGCTCAACCTAGCGTCGCTCGTCTAATTTTGGTGGTGAATGGACTTGCAACGGTCCTGGATTCAAATCTCAGTCGGACCAAGCATTTGTGATTGATTTTTCTGTTCAGAAAAAAAATTTGGCGGTACAAAACACCCCTGGCCTTTGGGCTTGCGCCTGATTTCTCATCTCTTCTCTCCGAATGCTGTCCTACCGTGATAAAAGAGTAAGGGGACAGATTTTGCACCTGTGCTTACGCACTCAATACACTATAATATATCCTGCGTACCTTTTTTTATACAATCAGTTGGCAGACAGGCACGCAGCCCACTTGATGGTAAGCGACCACTGCGGCCTATATTATTGAGGGACACTTCACCAGTAAACGTCGCTCAATGTGCTGCCAGACTGTGGGCCCATCTGATCTTCGAGCCTTTGATTTCAAGTGTACTGTCTCTCACATGAATACTGCCGGAACACAGCCAGAGCTGTTATGGCGGCAGATTTCACCTGTGGGTACCTAGTTGGTGGGTTAGTGGCGTTATGCCCCAGTTGCGATTTGACCCGAAAAATTAATTTGTAAGCCAGTTGCAATTTGACCCGAAAAAATATATATATCTATAGTTGTATCAGATACCTGGTTTGAACAGGTACAATTAAGCAGAAAAACCTTAAAAAAAATAATAAAATTATTAGTTCGTTTTAATCAGATGTTAGAAAGTTTCAGAGCACGGACATAAATAATGCTTGCAGTTATATACTATGCAGAAGGCAATTTTTTTTCAGGTTTGAAAAAAAAAATAACCACGAAGGCCTAGGCGGGAGCTCCGCTTCGCTCCACTCCCGCCTTGGCCTTCTAACCTATATCCATCCGAGTCAATTTCCGCCTCCGATTTGTTTTTATTTAACTTAATTTCTCTCAAATTAAGTAATAATTTAATTTGAAGTATTTGTCTCCTTACCTGTACCTCTCCTACATTTTGATATTTTTTATTCGGGTCAAACTGCAACTGGGACATAACGCAACTAGTTGATTTCGGGTCAAATCGCAACTGGGGCATAACGCCACTAACCCAGTTGGTAGTTGAGTTGGTAGTTGGTGGGTTAGTGGCGTTATGCCCCAGTTGCGATTTGACCCGAAAAATTAATTTGTAAGCCAGTTGCAATTTGACCCGAAAAAATATATATATCTATAGTTGTATCAGATACCTGGTTTGAACAGGTACAATTAAGCAGAAAAACCTTAAAAAAATTAATAAAATTATTAGTTCGTTTTAATCAGATGTTAGAAAGTTTCAGAGCACGGACATAAATAATGCTTGCAGTTATATACTATGCAGAAGGCAATTTTTTTTCAGGTTTGAAAAAAAAAATAACCACGAAGGCCTAGGCGGGAGCTCCGCTTCGCTCCACTCCCGCCTTGGCCTTCTAACCTATATCCATCCGAGTCAATTTCCGCCTCCGATTTGTTTTTATTTAACTTAATTTCTCTCAAATTAAGTAATAATTTAATTTGAAGTATTTGTCTCCTTACCTGTACCTCTCCTACATTTTGATATTTTTTATTCGGGTCAAACTGCAACTGGGACATAACGCAACTAGTTGATTTCGGGTCAAATCGCAACTGGGGCATAACGCCACTAACCCTAGTTGGTTGATCACAACAACATATTTTAATATTATTTATACAACGTACAAAATCTTAAAATAAAAACAAGGTTTAGACTATTTTATCTGACGGTATGTAAAATTAGACAAGAGGGCATATATTTAGCAAATAAAACCTAACTGATGATCAACCCGAAAGTGAAAAAAAAACTTTATTGTAGAAGTAAATGTTTAAGTGGTTTTAATTTAAGTGCTTCATATCCAATATTTATAGACATAGTCCTATACAAGGAAACCCGGTGCTGATATACAAACATAAACTATATTCAATTACGCAAGTCATAAAACTATCATTACCAGGTGACGTTCAAAACATTTAATTGAACGTCATTGCTTCTCCGTAATAAATAAAGACATAAGCAAATTAAATCGTCTTACGGTTCCCGATCCAACAAATAAGTAGAGATGTGCCGAGTCACACTGACTCGAATACTCGCCTGTATAAAATGGATACGGGTCCACAATGCTCGAATACAGGTTTCGAGTACTGTGTTTTCGAATCCTTCGTCGTTTACTTTAAAAGCAACCTTATAACTTCACTCATTTTGAACGATAAATATGGAACTTAACTAACTTAATTATGAAACTTCTTCTTACTTACATGATTTTTGATGAGATATGAGGAAAAGCAAAGTACAATTTCAATTCTAAAAGTAATAGAGTCACTGAAGTATTCGAATACCTCTACAGTCCTCGCAAACCAGTCTTACTCTTCCGACACGAGTACTAATTCGAATATTTTTTTAACGAATACCAATTTATTCGAATACCAAAAATAGTCGACTCGGCACATCACTACAAATAAGAGCCTTCATGCCGTTTACACACGGCGACGCGTAGTTCGGCTAATAAATTATCATTTGCTTAATAGTCTGGTATTAGCATGTGTCGTGTGACGCGGCCTTATGGGGAATTGTTGGCCCTTTTTAAAAGCAAACCTTACTTGGACATCGGTTCCATAAGCATTATGCAACTACAGTTGGGAGCCAGCCACGCAGTCCACCTGGTATGGTATGGTAAGTGTCTTCTTTGACATATTTCGTTGGAAGACCCTTTTTTTATACTATGTAGTTCAGTTGGCAACCAGGCACGCAGCCCACCTGATGGTAAGCGGTCACTGCAGCCTATTCCATTGAGGGACACTTTACCAGGGAACACAGCAGGAGCTGTCGTGGCAGTTTTCACCTGTGGGTGGTAGCTAGCTGGTGGAACTCTGAAAAAGCCCTACCACTAACCAGACCCACGGCGGGAATCAAACCCACGACCTCCGAGTTTTATACCCGAGCGGCGTAGCCACTGTTCCACGGAGGCGGTCAAACTTTTGGGAAAGCGATGACTGGCCCTTATTTTAGTTACTTATGTCTAATAAGAAACTATCGGATTTCACCATTACACAAGATTGTTATATTTTTCTATTACATGTTCAGTAATGTAGGCAGACCCTATGGTATATGACCACTGCGGCCTATTCTGTAGGCTCCTTAAATCTTCGTGCTCTATCAGATCTCTTATCAAACGGTGCTGTCTAATTGTTAGATACTTGCCAAAAGAGACAGCATCTAAGTTATCTAAGAGATAAACTATCAAGAACTTATCTGTTTTAAAAAAAAAAATTCAAAAATTGTTGTCGCTCTTCTGCTTAACTTAAAATTTAGAGTGAAATACCTGTTTAATATAATTATTATAACCAAAATACATATTTTTAATTATTTATTTACATATCTAAAAAAAGGCTGTTTTTAAGTTTTTTGGTCATTGCTTCTCATATGCTATTATATTGACTTCGAAGTGCTGGTATGATTTTTTTTCTAAGTATCTATTCGCAGAATAAATGAAACCATTTCCTAACTAACGTATCACATTCAACATGTATATAGAAATAATTCGATTGTCAATCAATCAAATCGCCTCTCTAGAATTATTGTTCGCTTCCATTCCATATAATAAAAGTGAGTCATTCAATTTCTGGCTATCGTTTGGGGAAAACTCATTCGCCCTACGAAACGTTCCAGTACTAGACGTGACCTTTTCAATTATTACAAGTTTTCATACTCGTAAGGCTCGTGACGTCACCGGTGAAACGAGCTGAATTAACTAGATGGAGTGAAAATGTCTTTGTAAAGTTCTAAGTGAAATTCGATATGAAGGGTTAGTTTCTCCACTCATACGAGTTCTTGATAATTTGGCCCTATTAAGTCGGTTGGTAGTGTAAGGGTCACAGAGGTCAGATGGCAATCGCTCTATTGTAATAACCAGGATTGTCAAATCTAGGATCATAGTCGAAGCGTACCCTGAACTTCATACTGGATTCAATCGGGAATACTGGGGAATGCTTGGATGATGATGTGCGGGAATCGAACCCGCGATCTCTGGGGTAGTAGCCAACTTTTAAACCATAACAACAAGACGGTCGTTGATAACT
The DNA here is from genome assembly GCA_949319885.1 of Mecyna flavalis. Lineage (NCBI taxonomy): Eukaryota > Metazoa > Arthropoda > Insecta > Lepidoptera > Crambidae > Mecyna > Mecyna flavalis. The sequence goes on from OX439413.1 coordinate 13,603,530, forward strand.
TAGAAGTGGCCTTAAAAACAGACCTGTTTTATCTGACAGATAATTTTTTCCTTTTTTTATATCTTGGTTTAGTTTTTTGTACATGATTTTCTCTAAATAGGAAATTAAAAAAGTTGCTAATTCACAAACGGTTCATCCTAACACATGTCTAAAATAATAGAACACACGAGGTGCGTTTACACGCGACGCGTATCCGTTATTCAATTTATCAATCACCGCCACGGTCACAATCCTCAGCGAGAATCGATTGGCATCGATACACGGTCATTATTCACCTCGTAAATTACTAATCGAATCGATATAATAGGCCAGTACTAATTTTGAACGCGATTCGGCTCGGTCCGGATCTTGAGATGTAAATTCACTGGATGTGATGCGGTTTTTTAAAGTTTGAATTTGGAATATTTTTAAGGCAAGATGTTTTAAAGAGCAGATACCACTGATTTCCATAGACCACTAGATAAGCGATTGGTACCAAATATTTGATCCGATTTGAAAATCGCCATATTGGCGCTGAGAGCAGTAGTTAGTGTACTTGGAACTAATAAAAGTACTGACTTTCGCAGATAAACTTCGATGATGCTGTCATCGTCAATGTCAATGGCTGTCCATTTGATTCATGTTCTGAGCCATTTGAAGTCATTTTAGTTCCCAGTACACTATTGGGGGCGCTTCAAATCGACAGAAAAATTATCTGTCATTTCAATGTCTATAGCCACTCCAGCGTAATACGCTGAGCGTATTATCATAGAGCTCAGTGGCAGATACGCAACTACATAACAATAGTCTTGAACTGAAATATTTTGTGCCGGTTGGTACAAAAGCAGACTTCTCCATAATGACATCAAATCGGGCATCATAAATTATTACATAATTTTATTAGATAACAAAATATTTCAATAATAGGGCACATTAAACTATTAATAAAAATAGATTTACTTAGTCAAATTATTGGCTGTAAAGGCAACCAATCAAAATCGATGAAAATAAAATTGTCCATAAATATCTTTCACAATTAAAAAAAACCGGCCAAGTGCGAGTCGGACTCGCCCATGAAGGGTTCCGTAGCAGCAAGTATCATCATAATATAAAAGTTCTTGTAGTTCTTTGTATGTTTGATCGACGTTATTATATTTGAGTTGATTGAATGAGAGGAAAATTGCGGTTTACGATTTATGACGTTTTAAAAAAAAAACTAATTACTTGATCTCGTTCAAACCAATTTTCAATGGAAGTTTGCATGGTAATGTACATCATATATATTTTTTTAGTTTTATCGTTCTCTTATTTTAGAAGTTAGAGGGTGACCAACATTTTACCACTTTGGAAGTGTCTCTCGCGCAAACTATTCCGTTTAGAAAAAAATGATATAAGAAACCTTATTATCATTTTTAAAGACCTATCTATAGATACCCCAAAAGTAAGGGTTTGAAGAAAAAAAAAAATTTGAGTTTCAGTTCTAAGTATGGGAAGCCCCAAAAATTTATAAACTAATTACTTGATCTCGTTCAAACCAATTTTCAATGGATGTTTGCATAATAATGTACATCATATATTTTTTTTAGATTTATCGTTCTCTTATTTTAGAAGTTACAGGGGGGGGACCAACATTTTACCACTTTGGAAGTGTCTCTCGCGCAAACTATTCAGTTTAGAAAAAAATGATATAAGAAACCTTATTATCATTTTTAAAGACCTATCCATAGATACCCCACACGTAAGGGTTGGATGAAATAAAATTTTTTGAGTTTCAGTTCTAAGTATGGAGAGCCCCCAAAATTTATTATTATTATTTTTCTATATTTGTATGAAAATCTCAATGCGGTTCACAGAATACATCTACTTACTAATTTTCAACATTATGGCTCTTATAGTTTCGGTAAAAAGTGGCTGTGACATACGGACGGACAGACAGACAGACAGACAGACAGACATGACGAATCCATAAGGGTTCCGTTTTTTGCCATTTGGCTACGGAACCCTAAAAACCGTAATTAAAGTCATTATTGTGACTTAATTCTCGCTAATAAGACACTTAATTGTATTCGTTTTACATTTAATATTTACCGGCAAAGTCAGTTATAGAAGCCATTAATAATCTATTACTTTATTGCTTAAACGTGATAGGTTGCTCAGGCTTGGTCTCGTTTTAAACAATGTATTTTTCTCAAAATATGTTCTATTTCCTTAACATTACACTTTACACTAACTTTTCTTTGGCGATTAAAAAGAGTAACTGTCGAGTTTCTTGCCGGTTCTTCTCGACAGATGACTGCATTCCGATACCGGTGGTAGAGTCACTCTGTAATTGACGATTCATAAATACTTGATACAAGTTTACATGAATAAAGAATATTTTGATTTTGATTTTGATTTTGATTTTGATTTAAGAATTGGATTGCCTCAGCAGAATAATTGTTAATTTATAACACGTACATAGTACAAAATATGGCTGAATTAAATTTTAGTGGACAGACCATTTTGATAAAACGGGTTGGCTACACCAGAATTACGTGTTCGATTCCCGCATCGTAAACTCACATCCTAAAACATTTATGTATATGAACGTCTTTCTGTATCGGTCCATTTAATATTTACTCCAATAATATGAATGAGACGTACTTATGTATTATTAAAAATGTAAAAAAATAGTGAGTAGTAAATTTGTTATTGTATTTTGGTGAGTAAGAATGCCGGTTTCTTGACCCCCACCCCCTTTTCCTGTGGGGGGGGGGGTCCCTTCCACTCCAATCCTCTTACCTTCCCCTTTCCCATTATTTTCACAAACGTGGGTACCATCTTTGCACCCTTTTAAGTCCTAAGACGGCAGTGCCAGTGACCATTTACATCAGGTGTTACGTGCTAGTTTGCATTCCTCATCCAAAAAAAAGAAAATGACAGATTATACACGTAACATTTTTCTCAATTAAACACATATTTTGCTTCCACAAAAAGGCGTCATACAATGTATTCATGAATAATATACTTCACATCGCCATTTACATACGATATCAAGACAGATGTCCCGATGCAATTTGAATACTTAAAGTTATTTAAACGGTCGAAACGCTGTTTTTTTCAATTAAGTTATTTATCAGTGAACAAGAAAGCCAAATGTTTATTGTAATTCGTGACCGGTGGTACGAGAATTGGAATATTAATAGCAATTGTATAATGTTTTCGCTGCAGGTTGAATGGTCTTTTATGTAATATATATCCGTGAATATTTTACAGAGTACACGTAACTTATGTACGTCTTACTCTGAACGTGTTGCCCCGATTCTAGCCAAAACAAAGAGTTCGCCAGCATCATAATTCAAGATTTGGCGAGCCCAGCCACGAGTCTCAATCGGGTGTAAAGGAGAAACCGGGGGAGTTTAGTGGGTAGTAGACGCTTTAGTGAAGTGAAGAAAGCGTACGTGGGACGACCTAGTGGTCGGCGACCGGTAGGTCACCCCAGGTACCGTTGGAAGGATGAGGACCTCAAAGACTTGCGCGAGCTCCATGTAGACGACTGGCAGGAGGTGGCGCAGGATACACCAAGATGGAGACTTTTATTATCGGAGGCCAAGACTCACTTCAGGTCGCTGCGCCAGTATAGTAAGTAAGTAAGACGCTTTAGTTTCGAGTCCCACACACGGCTGGTGTAGCTGGCCTACGGTTATGGTGCATTAACGCATTCTATTCCGGGGGAGGTCAGTGGCAGTCGCTTCAGTATAACTTTTACAGCGACAGCCATCTGACCTCCGTAACCCTTAACAGGGGCACCAAACCATTTGGATCATGGCTGAATTTGCTATTGACTGAGCAAGTTTTCTTAGGATGTTTTCCGTCACCGCCATGCTTATGGTAAATACGCACATATATTAACCTCAAACAAAAACCCGTGGTAGAGTCAGTTTAACATTAATGTATGACGATTTATAAGTGCTTCTTTGAAGCCTACGTGAATAAAGTATTTATTTTGATTTTTGATTTTGAACATCTTCAGTTAAAATACCTAATCTCGGGACATTTTTCACTCCGCGCATCTAGCTCCAATCAAAGCAAAGCTTCTTCTATAGGTGCCAAACAACGGATAAACATTAATTATTGTATTTTTTTTTTGTAAATACACTCAAAATAGGCTCACACAAACCAATAAAATGTTAGTTTTGGGACATCTATATACATGGTTATTGGTAATGTGTACCGATCCTTTTAAGGGTATGTAGAGAAGATCCTGAGAATCCAGGTCAAATATAACAAGCGTACATTGAATCAAGACAAAATTCACCGAAAATTAATATAAAGACTAAAACTATTATCCTACGACCATTATAATATTTCTGAGTACTTACATATTCTAGTTAAGTACTTATATATCTTTGTTTCCCAAAAACAGGGTTTAGACTGAAACAATAATACAATATTGAACTATGATCCTTGGAAAATAGAACCCAAAATGCAACAAACATATTTTTTTGCACTGTCTTAGAATATTTTTGTTTCCACAATTATTACATATAATAATCAATTTGTTCCAATTCTTGAGCCGTACCTATGACTCAGTGCGCGTAAAGAATTTATCTAGTAATTAAAAAACACCTTAATGGTTTGGTGGGTACTGCTGGGCCATGATCTGGGCTCGGGTCGATTTCCGGGTAGGGCAAAATTGGTTACGGATTTTTCGCACACAACTGGAGTTAGTGATCTCTAATCCGCATTTGGCAAGCGTGGTGATTATTGAGTACCCACCATTTGACGATGACTTGATGATGAATGAAGGCCTTTGCCCGGTAGCAGCACATGAAGTAGACAAGATTTAGACATTCAAATCTTTCACTTTTGAGTAGAGCCAAAGATTTGAACATCAAGCAAGAGTTATTTATTTTTGTTTTTTATGATTGGTCAAAACTTCGTTTGCATTATAAAATGACGAAGGTGTCTTTTATGCGCCTTTTTAAAACTTGAAAGATAATAATTATAATATCTGTAATATCATGATAGGTATTACAGATACCTATTATGTCTTTCAAGTTTTAAAATAGCCCATGAGCTTTTTTGCAAAAACAATATAAAAATAAAGGATGTGTCAAAAGCTTTAATTTATTCTATCTGCCATGAAGGAACTCGATTTGTAGTATAAAATTGTGAGATAACTTTTTTTTGACTGAAAGTTTAATTTGATACATATTTATATTTCCCGTACGTACCTACTCGTTATTTCAGTAAATTGATATCGTATTTAATGGTTCATACAATTTGACCTTTGGTATAATTTATTTTGTCACAAACGACTTGGGTTTACTTTTGTACAGAAGTATTGAAAATTATAAAAAAACATACAGTTTTAACATTTTTTTTTATATCGTGCACTGTGCCAGTCACAATTTAAAGGTTATTGTTATTTTGTGGTAAAATATTTTTTGTATTCAGTGTTAAATACACTGAATACAAATATAGAGTATAGTAAATATACCAAATGGTATTTATATATTTCAATGCGCAACGCTTACTGGTGAAGTGTCACTCAATGTAATAGCTATAATGACAGAAGAGAGTATTTATAAATATATTTTTTAATTGCAAACTGGTAAAACTGTGTTTAAAAATGTGACACCTAATTAGTTTAACCAAAAGATTTCTTTGAAGTAAAACGTTTTTTTTTTTAAATATACTCGTATATCCATTTTATATTTACACAACTTATTTGTACAATAATCACTCTTTTAAAATGAAGATTGGTAATCACAAATCTCAGCTATGTCCGAAAACTTCAATATTAGTCCGACCAGAGAACTGATCCTAGGACGTCGGCCCTTTGGCGGAACAGCAAAGATACTCATAAAAAATGTATTAACTCAAATTAATAATCATAATTAAATTATGAATAAATGATAATCTTAAAATTATAAACTAGTAATCGGTTATTGGACAGTTGACAGTATAAGCAAATTATAATGTGAATTTCATAAGCAGATATATTTTAACTTACAACGAGAGAATAAATTAATTATACTATTAACAGGTGATATTATACAAACAACTCATCTAAATTTATAATTCCTTAAATAGATATTTCAAGTTACGATTTTATAAATATTGTTATGTTATCATAAATATGTTATAAGCGCAAGAGACATTTTTACTCTAAATAGTCTTTTTATTCATATTTCGCAAAAAAAGCCGAAAGTAATGCGTTTACAAATATTGACAATTATTGTACCTGTACCTGGAACAGTCGATTTTCTTTTCTGGTATAATAATGTTCTATTATGTAAGGTTTAATTCTTTAAAAATATAATTGTATAACTGTATATTTTCCGTCTTTATTAAGTACGTAAGTAGTCTAAAAATTTTAGGAGCGTTAGTTCAAATCAACGACACCAAAAATTATGGAACATGGGTTGAAAAAACAAAGTTTAAATAAATATTCGCCTATTGACACTATTGCAAAGAAGTTACATTTCAGTTATATTCATTACAGAAAAATAAATTACATGAACAAAGTAAACGCGTACAGTTGGGATGGCCAATAGGGATCTTACATTAGCAATTTGCTGCTGCAACATTTTAACCGGGTTATCTGCCTCAGCATCAACCTCTGCCACATATAAACTGAAAGACTTACCTCTTGCCATTTCTCCTCCTCCTCTTCGTCGCATATACCGTCCCGAGCTGACTGGAGTGAGGCTGCGGCGGCGGCCGGAGCAGACCAGTTTCCACGCAGCCATCTAGCGCGTACCCTGACTGACCGCCCCACCCGCCGCACAGCAGTTTCGGCTCAGCTGCTATCTTGACGGCTCCTCCACTCCCCTCTAGACCACTCTCATCTAGCCCGAAGTGGAGCAAACTCGCCGGCAGCGGCTTCTCTACTCCCACCTCATTGATCACCACTGTCTTCGTCGTCTTGACTTCTAGTGGATCATCTAGAGCGAAGAGCAGGCTTGCCGGTACCGGCTTTGGCTCTAACGCATCATTCAGCTTTGTTTTTATTGGCAAAGTCTCTTCGAGGCCGTATTGGAGGAAGGCAGATGTCAAAGGTTTTGAATCCAGAGCTCTGTCATCGAGTGATGTCGCCTCAATTGGCTGTATTGTCTTAATAGCCGTTGCTCTTACGTTTATATCACTTTCGATTGCAAACTGGTGGTAAGCTGTCAAAGGTTTTCTCTCCAGGTCTTCATGAGCTGTGTCAACGGGTTTACCAGAGTTAGGTTTGACGTTTTTGATCGCCGTTGTAGCTAGTTCTAGAGTGTCAATTAGAGGATACGCTACAGGTTTTAGCTCCAATATAGCACGTTCTTCGACGAAGAACGGTTCCACAACACTGATTGTTTGTTTTGACGTTTTCACCGCCGTCGTGTTGTTGGCACCGGCCTGGTCTAAGCTAAACTGGAGACATTCATTTGTCTCCAGTATAGCTTGTCGCACAACACTGTCACTGTCTGTGTTTAGGTCGGTTAATGTTTTGGCAGCTTCTGCTATCGATGTAGGGTCATGAACTTTAAATAATTTAGGCTCCAGATTAACACATTACTTACTGATATTTGAGAATCCTTTTATGTTTGATTGTTAATTGTTCACTTAGGTTTTTTAATCAAAGTTAATTTTGGCTATGATATAATTTTCACTGTGTTTACTAAGACTGTTAATAATTTGTTTACTTTTCTAATAAGAGTTCACACTATAATTAATTATTACTGAGCAAAGGATCACACTGTCATTATTGCACTTATTTTATTTCTTAATTAACTTATTATTATTTTATGATATTACTTGCTGAAGATATTTGAGCACTGTAATTTATTCTGATGTTAATATTGACTATTTTAATTATTTTATTTTATTTTATATTAAACAGTGTACGGGACTGTGTTTAAAGTGAATTGAAACTTTGGCTATTTTTATTTCCTTAACTTTCATTACTTTATGCATTGATTTCAAATGAGAATTAAGTGTGTAGTTAAATATTTTATTGCTGTATATACTAATAATAATTTTCGCCTTGTTATCTTTTATAATTATCTGGTTATTGTAAATAATATCCAAATTTCACAAATTTCAGTAAACAAAAATACCTCTTCTTAAACTTAAATAAACTTAATGACTTTTGGAAGATATTTGAGCCAAAACAACACTTAAACACACGAACGGAATGTTAATTGGAAGATACGAATGATTTAAAGAGGCGTCACTTATCGATTCACTGATATTAGCTGAATCACTTAGTTTGTTTTCGTTTAGTCTTTATATAACGCGCCCTATGATATCGTATTGTATCACCACTAGAGGTCACTATGCATCAATCGATACTCCAAACGTACAACACAAGATTTTCAGTCACTACTTCAGAAATCCAATAAGAACCTTCATTATTAGGAACGTACACACGATACACAGTTCGAACGATATGTCATCACTTTTTCACAAACGCACAGATGTGTCGCAGCCGTTTTGTTTTTTTTTTTACTAAAGCGTTCACGTGTGGTTTTGAGGTTATGTACCGTCTATCGACAGCGCGTGGCGCCCACCGCGAGCGCCCAATGTGGTTTGGAGCCACAATCCCCTAGACCCCTAACAGCGGTGGGCGGTGCTACCGTTAACCACGCCCCCCTCAACCATACATCCAATTGCAGCGCCCCGGCATCTTCAAAGCGCGCACTGGGACGTATTGAGTGACGTACATTTTTATTTTTCCGAACAATTGCAGTTTCTTTTGCGCCTTTTTGGTTTGTGTCGTTTTTGTTTTAAATCGAGTAGTAACTGTTTGCCGAATAGCTCCCCAAATGCCAGTTACGAAGCTGACGTTTACTAGAAAGGACAGCTTGGCATTTCCAATGTAACGGGTGGCTATAAATATTTTAATATCTTGAAATCTGAAAGTTCAAGACTTATTAGTTTTGTTGAGTTGGTTTACTGAATTATTTTGTTGATTATCCACATTTACTTGATAAGATACTTGTTGCAATGAATAAATACTAAACATTGGAATTAATTTTTGAATAAAGTTTTTAATTGGTAATGTTTTGAAAAATGTTCATACCTAACTAACATTATTGGTTCTTTTTAAACAAAGACTGTCAATTAAATAGAATAATTTTTCTGTAAGCCAAAATTTTTGCTTGGGTACTTTATTCAAATAAAATATTTAATAATAATAATAAAAAATTGTACGAGATGATTTTCGAAATGGAATAGTGAACCCATGAAGTTTACACACTATAGTGATAAAGAATGCATATTTCAAAAAATCTATAATTTTGTTCTTGAAAACTCCTTTAAAGATAAACAAATAAATAACATAATTATTTTTCAAATCTGAGCTCTAACTAAAAGCTACTAAGTATATCACATTAGATTTTTATTTAATTAATTTGCAACAAGTTCACAAAAAAATATTAAAATTCCTGCACTATAATGTTTTGTCCTTCCTACACATCCCTTTTCCTTTCGTCCTTAATACGTCCCCCAGTGTCGGCGGTGACGTCACAAGATGGCCGCCGACCGGGGGAGAGTTTTCGCATTTTCCCCTCGTCCGCCAACACAAACGGACAAAGGGATCCAACGCTTCTATATTTTTATTTATATTTATGTAACTATACGATGGTTTTTGAGCCCCAGTGATATTGTATTGTATTTGTGAGTAGTTTTTTTAATGATATGCTCTTGTGTTTTATTGTTATGTCTATAATAGATATTTTAAATGTATGTCCACAAACACTCTGGTCTGGTGATTAAGTACATTACTTGCCCTTTCTTTCGCGGTCAATTACCGAGTCGAGCAAAATTTTGTTTTGGATTTTTAAATATACATAGCTTGTTATTGTAATATTTTGGCACACATTTGGCAACCGAAGGATTGGATTGGAAATTAAAGCTTCACACTTCGTAGGAAATATACTATGAATTTAATATTTATGAGAAGTTAAAATGTCAGACTGTATTATTAAAAATTGACATTAAAATTTTTTCAAAGAAACTTAGTGATGCATCATTTTTAACGCGAACAAATAGATTGATGTTTATAAGATAACTGTATTGAATATAAACTAAAACTTATTATCAAATATTTGTCATAATTAAGACAATGATAACCTTTAATACATTGTATACTCTACATTTTGGTATGAGTCTTTGTATACCTACTCTACATTTTGGTAAGAGACTCTATTATGAGTTTTGTGCATACGAAGTAGCGAACAAGTGCTGTATAAGTATAAGTATTATTATATACATTGAACGCTGTCCTCAAAGTAAAGTAACTTTTCTTTGCTGCTCATACCCATAGCATAATGGGTATGAGCATCAACGTATATGGTATCACAAATATTTGCTTATTAAAAATCCAGAAACATAAATGTTCATGTAAATGGGATTCAAACCCGCGATCCCTAGCGCATAGCTAACAAGAGCTGTGGATTTTGTGCAAAATAAAATAAAATAAACAAACCACTACACTCACAAGTGTAAATTGGGTCACCACTAGATAAATTAAATATGACGGATTATGTTTGACTTCAATATGGATTTACAAAAAATATTTGATTTTAACCAGCTCACAATTTTGAGTTAGTAACTATTTAGTAATCTGTGGTGCAGGTACGTAAACAGATTTGCGGATAAAGAACTTAATTAATAATATAATAAGTATTGTTACATCAGAAAGGATACCATCCACACGAGAATCAAGATTACCCATCGGAAATCTTTATTCTCGTGTGGATGGTATCCAACTACATCTGGTAGGTATAAATCCACACTTTGAATATCTATTACAAACAACAATTTTTCTAGTATTTCTATTCAAAATAATCAAAAATCATCTATACTCAATTCTTGGACTATTATTACCAAAATGAAATTATGTATTTAGCAATTTGATTTACAATATAGATTACTACCAGTGCAGCGCCTTTAATGACCTGTTTAGAAGGGAAGCCTCAAGAAACCCAACAGTAACTTGTGCCTTTTTAAACACTGTTTCAAATTAGTTTTATAAAAGATACAGTTTAAGATCATCTTGTCTCATCAATCATCATTTATTCTCAGCGTATTCCCGATTGCATCCAGTATGGAGCTCAGGGTCCGTTTTGACTATGATCCTAGATTCGACAAGCCTGGTTATCACAAAGTTTTCTAGTTATTTAAGTTCATCTTATCTAAATGAGGTTTTTAATGCACTAAAAATATCATTAAAATCTTATCAAGAAAATTCTTTTTGATAATAAAATTATTTCCTTCTGCTTATAGGTACATAATAATTTTATACCAGTACCCCGAAACAATGAAACTTCAAGGTCCAAGTTATCGAAAGTATTCCAACTGATTCGTAAAGTCCATAAATTAAAACGTTTTCCTATATAAATCAGAACTAACAGCACATTAAGGAGACCGGGACACAATAAAGCAAAGAAAACAGTAAAGTTGCAAGCATTAGAGAAAAGCCACACTTTGGAAAAGCCGAAAAAGGGAATGGAACTAACATCCTCCAGAGTTAAACCCAAATGTGGCAAAAGTGACATAACGAAGTGGACTAAAATGCCCAATAATAGTACCTTTGCTTATCTCAGGTACTTAACTTCCAACCAAATGATAAGTTCCTGAATAGAAATTTGTCTTATAGGTATCCTCCAAGCCTAGCCCGAAAATGTTTTAGTGCACAATATATGACAGATGCAATAGATGCAGTGAGGCGGCAGTCTGACACAACTGAAGGGAAGGCGCAAGACCATTAGCTTTACGAGCTTTTCGAGTCACGGTAATTATTTTTATTACGCAAACTTCCAGACTCCGGACTGAGACTGATTATTTCTTCCACAGAAAACCTTATAAAAAATTTTGGTACAAGGTAAATTTAACCTAATATGTAGTTACTGCACCAAGGAGGGAATCAGACAATGGCGATGGCGAGACTTAAGACAAGAGAAGTCCCTGTACTAAGAAATACTCACTGTTTGTTTCATGCCACTGTGTCATGATAGAAGATTAGGGCACCCCATAAACTGTTATGGCGGAATAAAAAAATCTAAGCAAACTACGGTTTTACGATGTTATTGTGAAAGTCAAAGAATTCATTTTGGGACGTATTTTTTAGTGTTCCAACTACCCATTTAATTGATGCAATAAACTTTTTTTGTAATCAGCTTTTAAATTGATAATAATATAAAATTATTATTCTTTATAATAATGAAGGGCAGTTTTACCGCTGGCAGATATCTAAGTCCAAAATTTATCAGTCGGATACTAACAATGCTGTCTCCTTTTTTTATTTACAAAAGAATCAGAAAGAGTCAGATTTTTTATATCTGACAGATAAAAAAAAAGCTAAATAAATAGGAACTTATGTGTCTGTTGTTGTGAAATTCAATCAAATGTTAACAGTCAATAGTTATTTCTGTTGAAATTGGTAAGGAGCTTAAAACTGCGTTTACTTTGATAAGTTAATCTGATGAGTTTAGAGCAAAATAAGATACATTACGCAAAAAAATATACGAGTAGGTATAACTAGAATAACAAGTAACGACACGGTTTTGATTTTCAAAATACCTATTTTCATTTGAAAATCTAGCCAGATCGGTTTCTAATATTTATCCAAAGATTATGCGATTACTATTTATTAAATTCAACGGATTAAAATCGCAACTTCTTATGTAGGTTATGATGTGTGTTTGTCAATATCGAATTTCATGAGGACGACAGTATCGTCAATAGTCTCTGCGTACAGATAGGTTGCATTGTTATTGTTTACTCGACGGTGCGGCATAACGTTATGATTTACGAGCCCCTCCCCGAGGTAAATCACGCCCGAATTGCCGAAACTCACGCATTTTACCGATGTCTACTTTGATTGGGCTTGGCCTGAGTCAGGAGCTGTAGCGGGTCTCTTTTTTTCGTTTTTTTTTATAATAGCACAAGTAATTATTTGCGAGTTTTGGTACACTGACCGACAGTCACCGACAAAGCTCGCCGGATTAGCCAGCTGAAATGGCAGTGGGCTGGCCATATCAGCCGTAGAACCGATAACCGTTGGGGTAAACGGGTTCTAGAGTAGAGACCGCGTCTCGGTAAACGTAGTGGTAGGACGCCCTCAGGCCAGGTGGAGCGATGATCTGCGCAAGATGGCTGGTAGGAGCTGAATGCGAGTGGCCGAGGACCGATCAGCGTGGCGAGCATTTGGAGAGGCCTATGTCCTGCTGTGGACTGACACAGGCTGATGATGATGATGATGATGGTACACTGACACCATTTTAGTCTTCTATTTTTTAAGTATAATTTACACTACCAACAAAACGTCTACACAAATATTTTCAATGCGATACTAAACTCTGTCAGTCTGTTACACTTTTACGTCTAACCCGGTTTTATTGATATTTGGTACAGGCATAGGTTAGTGGGAATAAGGACATTATGCTACTTTTTATCCCGAGATAACGCTCAGTTTACATTGACTAAAAAGAAATATCTTGTTTTGCTCTTCTTTCACGTCCCATCGACGAACTGACCTGATTTTTGATATGAGGATTCGCAGGTGTCCATGGTCGGTAGTGATTACGTACCATAAATTGTCATACTTGCTCAATTACATCCCACTTTAGTAAATTAAATACATTTAAAATAACCACACCCTTACACATTAATAAAACTATAAAGAGAAAGTTTTCTTGTCACTTGCACCACAACCCAAATAGTAAAATTTTAGGGACAAGTGAGCTAGTAAAAGCTGTATAATTTTTTTATTATTTGAGTGTCGTATATAAGTAATAACTCCTGGTTAGAATGATGTCACCTTCATGAAAATTAAAAAGGCCGAACTTATGTATAGTAATAAATGTTAATGTTGAAAATATATAGTCTCATTAAATTGCAAATTCGTGTCATAATTTTTGATATAATTAACTCCCTTTGTTGCTTTTTACTTAATTTTATATGTGCTACGCGTAATGTAAATTTTCCATTATTTTTACGTATTTTGTGTACATGAGTGTTGTGCATATAAGATTTTACGCTCATTTGCAACTAGTTATAACAAAATAATGATTTTAGAAGGTGCAATTAATGTCCCTGGATATTATTCACTCATCGTAATTTAACCCTAATCTAACTATAGCACTATTGGTACTTAATAACAGAGAAAACAACAAAAATTAGAATTTAACTCGGGACCCCAAGATCATACCCGGTATTTAAACCACTAGGCCATCGAATCGTTACAACAAACTAAACTTACCGGCAACAAAACTTGACCACTGGGCTTTTTTCATACAAACATGGTCACTTTAGCGTCTCATAGATGGAAAACTATTTGCAGCTGTGCAATGATTATTACGTCAATGGAGAGGCCAAACGCCCAATTGTCGAATCACAGTTTCAAAAATTGCCAAAAACTCAACGCTCCATACTACGATGTATGGGGGTATGAGTTCGGTTTATTGTTTTTCCTTTTTGAGAAAATTGAGCGGTTTTTGGCAATTTTTGAAATTGTGATTCGACAATTGGGCGTTTGGCCTCTCCATTGACGTAATAATCATTGCACAGCTGCAAATAGTTTTCTATCTATGAGACGCTAAAGTGACCATGTTTGTATGAAAGAAGCCCAGTGAGCAAGTTTTATTGCCGGTGAGTGTATAAGACAAAAAGTAGACAACTCAACCAATGGCTTACAGTGAAACTAAGTTGCAGGTCCCAGGTCATTGGGCCGGTCAATAGCAAAGCTGGCACCGGCTCGTCCCAATCGGGTGTGAAGGGGAAACCGGGGGAGTTTAGTGGGTAGTGGACGCTTTTTTAGTCTCGAGTCCCACACACGGCCGTAGGTCTAGCTAGCCTGCGGTTATGGTGCATAAACGCATTCTCCTCCGAAAAAAAAAAAAAGGTCCCAGGTCATTTATGAATGACCTAACTAATATACATCTTAGATAGCAATCTTCTCGACGATGCTATCTATAGATAGGGCCGTGCAATTTGATATATCACAAATTAAAGTGCTTTATACGACACGACAGAAGTTATTGAAAACGGTGTCGAGTTCGCTCTTAAAAGTTATAGGGCATTACTTCTTATAGCTGATAAGATCATTACTACAACGGTTTACAACGATTGGTTAAGCTTCTTTTTTCTTGTTCAATAGTTGGATGGATGGCTAAAAATTAAGTAACAGTTTTTGCTGTTTTTCAAGTTAGGTCTGAATGCTATCGAAATGTGGTGTTGGGATTGAATTGTATGGTCATTATTATAAAAGAACATTGGCAGAAGTTTAATTATGATTAGCCACAAGCACAAATCGTTTAAGCATCTACATTTTTTACTATCCTATCAAACAAGGAATAAGCACACTTAATATAGATGTAGAATCCATTTTAAAAATTAAAAACAATTTGGCATAAAATTTTATATAATAATTTATTTCACTTTTACTCAACCATTAAACCAAATCAGTTTTTCTAATATTTTAATAAAACATCTTGTATTTTATAACGTTAATACTTTTATTTTATAACGTTAAAAAACAAATCTAGTTGAAAATCAAGTACTTCAGAACGCCTACCGCCATCTATTGACAGAACGCGGATTTACCAGAAAGCTTTTACTTGTGCTTACTAACCAACCCTTCAGTGAGCAAAGCTTAAGTACTAATCAATACTGCACCCAACACAAGTAGGTAGCTTTTGTGTAATCGGTTTGAATGATTGGAAGTCTTACTTAATAAATATATCGTGATTTAAAATTAATCTGTTCAAGGGTCAAATAATTTTAAGTGTTATAATCATTGCTATGTTCAACAGCTAAGTCATGTTTCTGATACCCATAACACAAGTGCTTACGCTACTTACTTTGGGGTCAGATCAATGTATGTGATGTTGTCCAATAAAAAGCGATTATATCAACTTGTAAAGAGGCATTCGGATTTAGATTAGGTAAGTACTAGGTAAATTAGGTCGTCCATACGAACGTTACGTTTCAGAACTTAGTTTTGTACATAGTGAAAGAATCTTCAAGCTTGATAAGTTTAGTTTTATAAAATGAAATATAATTAATAACAATATTTAAATACCCTTAGAATTTTAGAATTTACCCTTTTTGAGTTTACTTTAGAATTGAGACTAGACTGTACTTGCACGTCTTTCAGATTAAATTAATCCACTATTCTGAACAAAAAAATGCCTCGTAAATTATCGAAAAGATATGATAATTTATGAATACCAAATTTTACAATAATCTTGCCCAAACCGCAAAAAAACAAAAGCAGATTCTTGAAACAATTACCAAAAGCATTTCTTGACCACCAAAATACTTTAATTCGATCAATTTCATCGGATCTTCAAGCAATATTTAATTCAGAATTCCGAACATATGCCACGAGAATTTCACCGATAATCGTCCCTAATTCGAATCGAATTTAAATCGAGATAAGTCCGAATTTTTTCGGCCCCGGCGCCGAGTAGAACTGTCAATCAAACTGCAATGCATATTATTATAAAAGGTATTGTATTCGGTTGTATAAAAACCGAATTTCGAATTTGGGCATCGACAGGTTCGCATTTTAGGGTTGGGTGGACAAATAGAAAAATGGGTGAAATATTATAATCGTTCTTTACTAGTTATGCCCGTGGCTTCGTTCGCATACGAGGAAAAATTAAAAAAATACTACTATAATTGGATTTTAACATTAATAGGGTTTTGTCCAATAAAAGTCAAGCACACCCAGATGTGCGAAACTAACCGAAATTTTCGAAACACGGGTGCGAAAACAGTGGGGCAATTGGTGGCTCGAGTCGAGGGCAAAAGATCACATTGTGTCAATTACGAGCTATAACCGGAATAAGACGAACATTTTGACATAATTTTTAGCAGTCTGTATATCTTCCTACATTACAATGACAAAAAAATGTTCTTAGCCTTCTACTTGCCTTTTTGAATCCCCTTATATGATTACCTACCAAGTGTCACCCTATTAATGTCCCAATGCAGGGCAAAGGCTTTCATCTTTGAAATCAAGATATCGTATCATACTGTCAAAATCACCACGCTTGCCAAATGCGGTTTGGTGATCACAAACCCGAGCTGTGTTAGAAAAAACCGACAAAAAGCTAGCTCAACCTGGAGAATTGAACCCAGCACCATCGAGGCGTTCCTATGTCTACAGTATTCTTCGGGTGTATCCCAACTCATCCTTGACGTATTTTTTGTCCAGTACAAAGCGCTTTGTCCTGGGGCGGTAATTGTTCCCCGGTAAAGGACGGAAAAACACGCTTATTACGAAGCAGCGCATTTTTTTTAAATTAGACTTATCCCTAATCTTTTATTGACACGGTAATGAGACCGAAATATTGTATGGGATTGTTTTCGAGAGGCGTGGAGACGGCGGGACGTTTGAGACAATTTTTTTTCTATTCATGACGTTTCTATCACTTTTTCATTTAAATTTAAATTGTGATACTATTGTTTTATTTTAGAATCAAGATGGTTTGATATTTTTGTTAAATGTCTTGCAAATGGTGAAATGTCCTGTTTGACACAAAATGTCATGTCATTGTGATGCTAACTTTTAGCTTTGGATTTTGTTTAATCTTTATTGTCTATTATTTATTATGATAAATATAATAAAGACCAGTTTCACCACTGATAGATAACTTTTTTTACAGTTAAGTTTATGATTTTGTGGATAAATGATTTGATTTCTGTTTGGCACTTTGGTGACACAGTTTGTTTTTTAAACTCTTGTGATGCAAACTGCAAAGAGTTTTCGTAAGGTGAATGTACAAATATATACAGGAATGAAGGGATCCACTTGGGCTTAGAGTTATTGTATATTTTTGTAACTATACATTTATTTGTAACAGTATTGGAGTTTATTACACGCTTTGTCCCGTGGGGAAACTAAATCTTTAGCGTACTCGTGTGGGATCCCCTGTCTTGGATGTATAAAGAACTGAACATGTCACAATGAATATGTTGTGTGTACTGTGTATCTAGATGTATATTATATTTACGGCACAAAAATCATAGTCCCGAATCCTCTCCACAGCTCCTCTGTTCCGTCATCTTAGCCACCGGACGGATTTGGTTCCGTGAAACTAATCAGGCTAAATAAGTAAATTGACGCGGACACACGCGATCCGACGGACAAACGGACCGACCGATATCTGATGCTTTTGGACCGCATCTATCAAGTTATGAAGAACTTGGAAATAATTTTTGAACGTCTTTGTGGAGTAGTGGTTAACGGGCCAGGTCATAAAACTTAGATCAAGTTGGTGATAGAACTTTTCAGAGATTGGAACAGCTAGGTAACATTTCCGTAGGAGAAATTTTGCTTCCAATTTAATTGTGTTGACACACTATGTCATACTTTTAATCAGGCGCCAACTTAGGTGACTGGAGAATAAATAATTATATTTTTTTTCCCTTAACTCTGAAAACTGTAACAATTAGTATAAAAAATTGAGATATAGTAAAATTAGTTAAAAAAAAAGCGATTAAAAAAGAGAAACTATCGAGTTTCTTGCCCGTTTTTTCTGATAGAAATATTTTGAAAAGGTGGAAGAGTCACTCTGTAATACTGAAGATTCATAAGCGCATCTTTAAAGTCTACATGACTAAAGAACTGATTACTGTAGCTACTGATACTAATATCCGTACGAATTTGAAGTTTATTACAAATTCCGTCCTTAAATAAGCGACTCTAAAAATGTCAAATATTATAAACTAGCCTTCCACCCGCGGTTTCAACCACGCGTAATCTCTTTTTTCAAATATCCCCCCTTCCCCCCACATTTCCAGGATCAAAGTACCCTATGTTCACCGGGAATAGTGTAGCTTTCCAACAGTGAAAGAATTATTCAAATCGGTTCAGTAGTTTCAAAATTGATATTCCCGCGGGAATGAGACGTTTCCCGTAGGAATTTTATAGCCTATTTCCTATTCCGGGTTATAAACTATACGTGTGCATAATTTCATCTAAATCCGTTCAGCCGTTTAGGCGTGATTGAGGAACAAACATCCAAACATCTAAACATCCAAACATCCAGACTTTCGCATTTATAATATTAGTAGGATATATTCAATACATACGACGGTCCGAATTCCGATAAATTCAATAACACAAATGTGAATAATTCCCGCTGACTGTTAACAGTTGTAAGACTTTAAGGTCAATAAATTGTTTTCATTAGCTCTCTCGTACTCATGTTTCCAAGTTGCAAACGTAAGGTCATACGAACACTAAAATAAATAATAAGTGCACCTTTTATTTTACAATCGGCTCCAGTCTTTTATTTGGAGTTATTAATTTTATAAAAACACGTTTAATGAAAAATGAGATACAATTTTATAGGTTTGTAAGGAGTTTGTTGCGTCTTTTGTTGGATACAAAAAAACAGGTGTTTCATTAAAGCTTCCTTTTGTTTTGTTATGTTTTTCTTTGTTAATATCCCTATTATTTTGTATTTTAATTGTGTTAAAATTGTTACCAAAACCTTATTCTTCTTCATAAACTATATTTAATTGAACCCGTTTTCAGTAGATAACAATGGTGGACAGACTAGTGGTTATAAGGCAATGCTAATGTTTGGCAGAAGCAACTATAAGTAGTAAAAAAATATGTCACGAAGGTTTTTTCTTGCCAAACAGAGGTAACTACACTAACATTAAGCCTCGCTTTGGGTCAACTAAACAAAAACCAAAAGTTTTTGGTTGGTTGGCCGTAGGACTTTTTCAGAGTCCGACTGTCTAGCTATCAACCCCATAGCTGAAATCTGCCGCCATAACAGCTTTGGCTGTGTTTTGACAATATTTACATGGGAACCGGTATCCTTGAAATTAAAGGCTCGAATATCAGAGAAGCCTTCAGTAGGTATGGCAGCATAATGAACGATGCGTTTTGTAAAGTTTAGTATTCTTCAATAAAATAGGCCATAGTTTCCTCTTGTCATCAAGTGGGCTTGTGCCTGTCAAGTGAAATGATATAAAAAAATCACGGTGTGTTTGTAGAGGTTTTTCCAGATCACATTATTTTGAAAATCGTTAGGTCCAGTGAATAGGCCTACCTGGGCAAGCATAAGCAACCTTTTTTTTTTCTCGGAGGAGAATGCGTTTATGCACCATAACCGTGTGTGGGACTCAAGACTGAAGCGTCATCTACCCACTAAACTCCCCCGGTTTCTCCTTCACACCCGATTAGGACGAGCCGGTGCTAGCCTTAGGAATCCCCATCATGTAGGTATGCTTGTGACATTAGGTCACCTGTTTTGTTTATAAAAAATCAATACTCATCAACGGCAGAAGACCAAAGTAACAATTAAACATACTTAATACATATAAAGCGTTCGTACGCGCATCACGTGCGTCATATGCGCTTGCGCAGTAAATCAGCAGTAGTTCGTGTACGCGTCGCTGCGGAGTTATTGATCGCGCCGGTCGCTGCCACTGCACCGGATCGGCGGGACCGAAGAACAACTGCTTAGGTCCTTGTGGTGTTACAGACATTCTTAGTGACGTTTTTATACTGTAGTTGTCTCTGTCTAACAGAAATATAGCCCTATATGATCGCTTAATCTGCGGCCATAATACATAAACTGTTACTCACCAAAGTCACCCACTTTATATCTATATACATATATAAAACTCAAAGGTGACTGACTGACTGACTGACATAGATAGATATCAACGCACAGCCCAAACCACTGGACGGATCGGGCTGAAATTTGGCATGCAGGTAGATGTTATGACGTAGGCATCCGCTAAGAAAGGATATCTCGATATTCCCACGGAAACGGGAACCACGCGGGTGAAACCGCGGGCGCCCGCTAGTTACGTTTATATACAAGCTAATTGGATGCTTAGTTTTGAGTTAGATGACGCTATGTGAACTAAAGATACTTATTTAATTAATTAATAATGAGACAAAAGCCCACGGCCTCTCAAACGAAAAGACCGATGTGACAAATATATTCGCATCACGTGCGTCATATGCGCTTGCGCAGTAAATCAGCAGTAGTTCGTGTACGCGTCGCTGCGGAGTTATTGATCGCGCCGGTCGCTGCCACTGCGCCGGATCGGCGGGACCAAAGAACAACTGCTTAGGTCCTTGTGGTGTTACAGACCTACCTTCATATTGACATTTTTAATGTTACTGTAGATACATATGCATGGCAAAAAAAAAATTCGTGACATTTTTTTACTACTGGTAGTTGCTTCTGCCAAACATAAGCATAGCCCTATAATCTGCCACCAAGGGTTGGTACCAATTTAAGGGATAGTTTCCCTAGATAGCATTGCATATAACGCTTATGAAACTAACGCTAAATCTCTTTCTCTTGCATATCGCTCTCGTATGATCTTCAATAGATTTCGACACGAAGAAATTTACTCTTTCTATTCCCTAGCAGTACGGTGGGACAACAGGCTGACTATGACACGACCGTAGGTAGAGATCCAGTGCAGGACCAACGCCTTTACGTGGTTTCCGAGGCGGTGCAACACTCCTATTTTGCACTACCAAGTTCCAGACATTGGACTGTGATCGAGTATTTTCTAAACAGAAAAAGTCAATCACAGATTTTGAGCCCGGTCCGAGATTTGCATGACCAACCTACTATCCACTGCACGATGTAGGCAATCTATAACATCACAGTATTAATCTATACTAATATTATAAAGAGGAAAGATTTGATTGTTTGTTTGTTTGTTTGTTTGTATTGAATAGGCTCCGAATATACTGAACCCACTGATCTCTATGACACTGGATGGGCGATTGTCACCAAATGTTTGATCCGATTTGAAAATCGCCATGTTGGCGCTGAGAGCAGTAGTTAGTGCACTTGGAACTAATAATAGTGCTGACTTTCGCAGATAAACTTCGATAATGCTGTCATTGTCAATGTCAATGGCTGTCCATTGATTCATGTTCTGAGTCATTTGAAGTCATTTTAGTTCCCAGTACACTAATGGGGGGCGCTTCAAATCGACATAAAAATAGCTGTCATTTCAATGTCTATAGCCACTCCAGCGTAATACGCCGCGCGTATTATAATGGACCTCAGTGACTGAACCGATTTGAATAATTCTTTCACTGTTCGAAAGCTACACTATCCCTGTGTAGATAGATACTCAAGAGGAATGAAGAAACGTCTGAATAGCAACGACCTTTTCAAAGAATACCTAGCCGGCAGTGTCACAGAAAACGCTAGGAAAAGACCTTCAGAAAAAATCGAAACGCTACATGTAAGAGAAAAACAAAACTTTCATTTACTTTTTATTAATGTCAAACTTTTATGGCACTATTGCCAGTGCTTCTTTAAAATAACAAAATAACCACGAAGGTTACATCAAATTAATAACCAAGCAGGTTAATATGAGTTTTTAAAAATTTAATGCTGGCTAAATTATTCGGAAAAAATCTATACGCCATTAAAGAAAAAAAAATTACTTTTTATTGCTGTCAAATTTCAGAAGCATTGTTGCCAGTGCCTTTTTAAAATAAAGAAGGTCAACGTCTTTTCAAAACATTTTGATACTATTCCTTTTAAAAAAGATTTGCTTTTTATTGCTGTTAAATTATTCGTAACTCTGATGCCAGTTACATTAAAAAGACCAAGCAGGTTATTATGCAAATTTTTCATTTGATGCTGGCTTTATTCTTCAGAAAAAAGTCTAAACGCCATTAAAGGAAAAAGAAACAATTATTTTCTTTTTATTACTGTCAAAATGGAAATTATGTATGCTGCTAGCGTTTTTAATGATCCAAAAAAGGTTGCATGTAATTTGAAAAGAATGTTAATGAATTCTCGGGCGACATATGGGAACTTTTTATCCCGGAAATGTGGGGGGAAGGGGGGACATTTGAAAAAAGAATATAATACTAATACATTTTTTTTTTACATAGAAACACCCAGACCGATACAAACAGACAATGTTCATGCACACAAAATAATGTCGGTACCGTGCGGGGATCGAACCCGCGGCCTATTGTGTAATAACCGACTTCTCGACCAATTGGCTCGTCATTTATATTAATATCATATTGTTCATTATCATTGTCTTGTTTAAAATAAATGAATCAATAAATCATATCGCATCTGTCACTAACTGCAACACAGTCATACTAGCCAGCTACTTTCGCGAAAGCAAACTAAGTATGCAATTAAACGCATAACTGCACTTTGTACATCGTTGGTTACATTGATATTTCTTTTTTTCTCCATATCATTTCTCTGGTACGTTAATTATCTGTGGTTAGAGTCGTTCGTTTCCTAATGTGATTTTGATTGTTCTTGCTTCAATACGAGGGCTAATAGTTAGTTGAAACTACGCGTTTATTGAAAACGCAAACTTGATTTATTAGCTCGTGTTTGATTACTTTATACTTGTACATAATGTAATAAGAGAAACATTACAGTTTAGTAAACTAAGACAGGGATTATATTGATGTGAGTAAAGACTAACACGATATTTAAGTAGTGATGCAAAAATCGTAATCAGAATCTATTTATTATCTTACATTATGTCCTCCTCTCGCCAAGTTTTTGGCGACCAATATTCACGGTCAACCATCTTTGTAGTATATATCATGTAGTGAAAAAAAAAAATGCGCGAGCAAATGTGTACTCTCTATTCCCTCAATCTCACTACACGGTGGGACAGCATTCTGATACGACCGATTTTTTTACCAGAACTTCGGCAACATCTACCTATTAGTTTAGTTTGTTTATTACAACCAATAACAAGCAAATTTTTATTTCGTTATTTAATTTATTTTATTTCGGATTAATTTTCCATAGTGGATAAGTTACAAATCTTAGTAAACTAGTTTTAGTAAAGTCGATGGACTTAAAATAATGTTGTGCAAGGTAAGCTCACGTGCGCTCTTTTCGCTCGGGTGTTTACCAATAAGATTCATCCATCCAGCCATCTTCGGGCGCACCAGCGTAATGATTAGGAGTCGAAGTAGTCGCCATGACCGAAATCGATTGGACATCATCACCATCATCACAGTTATTTTGTGTGTTTATTTACTTAACTGTTTAATTACTGTTTAATTACTTACTAAGATGGCGCAGTGACCCCAAAGTGAGTCTTGGCCTCCGACAACAAAAGACGCCACTTTAAAATAATTAGGGTATAGTTATTTTATTAGGGTAGGTTGATCTGCAGTCGACTGTGTACTGGCACTACTGGCCCGCACATAAGCTTAAGCTATTACTTCGTCACGTACAAAATCGCTTACACCAGCTAGAAAGAGCAAGATAATTCAATTTTAATTAAAAATGGGTATTCCACTATAATTCGTTCGTAATTAAAAATAAGCAGTGAAACAATGTGCATAAGTCGTCTCGGCATTCAATCTTATTTTCTTTATAAGTGTGTAATGATTTGTAATTCACATAATTGCTGTTATGCGTTTGTAGCATTCGTTTATGATATTTAGAAAATAACGGTTGAGTTGAGGCGGTTATTCTTCTTAGAAAGCTAAACGTAGTAAATACTATGAAAGAGGGAGGCAAGAGGGGCTGATGGCCTCAGATGCCTTCATCATCATCATCATTTCAGCCAAACGACGGCCACTGCTGGACATAGGCCTCCCCCAATGATCTCCAAACCGATCGGTCCTGCGCCACACGCATCCAGTGGATTCCGGCAATCTTTATGAGATCATCGGTCCACCTTGTGGGAGGCCTACCACGGCTGCGTTTCCCGGTACGTGGCCACCACTCGAGGACCTTTCCGCCCCAACGGCCGTCAGTCCTCCTTGCAATGTGTCCTGCCCACTGCCACTTAAGGCTCGCAATTCTTCGGGCAATATCGGTGACCTTGGTCCTTCTGCGGATCTCATCATTTCTGATGCGATCACGCAGGGAGACTCCAAGCATAGCCCTCAGATGCCTTGCTCGCATTTAAAAGAATATGGAGGGAGAGGGAATGTGAAGAATTATGGGAAATAGGGATCTGGAGGATTAGGGGGTAGAGTCAAACGAAGCGAAATAACAAAGCTACAGGTACCGGCAAACTTCTTGAATATCGGGTGGGGATTCCGCAACACGAATTTTGACACGCCTGCGCGCTGTTGGTCAGAAGCATACCTTTGAGTTCTGACCAATAGTGCGCGCGGGCGTTCGGGAGATTCGCGCGCGCTATTGGTCACGCGCAAGTGCACATGCGCGAACTTTCCCCTTCTCCGTCGACCGATGTTCAACAAGTCTGCCGATCCCTTTTTTTTGCGTCAGGAAATGCTTTTACGCACCGGCCCGGCGTCCCTGACAAAACGGACGCCGGACCCCCCCTGCTAAAGCCGGGGGTCACTCAGGGACGGAGGTTCGTCGGTTCCCACATTAATATTGCCGGAACACAGCCAAAGCTGTTATGGCGGCAGATTTCACCTGCAGTTGGCTAGCTACTACCGAGTGGCTACTCGGACTCTAAAAGAGCCCTACCACCAACCAGATCCAGCGGGAATCGAACCCACGACCTCCGTGTTTTTTTATACCCGACCGGCTTAGCCACTGTTCCACGGAGGCGGTCAAAACCATATTTATTTTAAAAAGGGGAAAAAAGATATTACAGTGAAAAAGGACAAATTGATCCAACACAACTTTTATGTCATCATTTTATTCTCAAAACAAATATGTAATTAATTCACCTCTACAAAAACTTGCACGTAATCCCAAAAGTCATTTAAAATGATTAATATTTTTGTCATTAATTGATTCTAAGTACACAGTTAGAGTAAACAGATATTAATTTAAGTGGTATCACGGATAAAAACTGCATTTAGATCAGATCCCTGGGGCGGAATGGTGGTTACGCCTGTTTTATTGATTATAAACCATTTGTTACGAAAATGTTAAGCATTTAGCAGATGGTTAAAATGATAATTACTTACGCTACTGGCTTTAAGTCTATTGTAGGACACAACTTTGATGTTCAAAGGAAATAATATCGGCTGCTATTGTGTTTCGTCTGGTTTGTGAGAGTGCCCGAAGCCCACACCCCCCATACCCCCATAGGCCAGCAACGCATCAGCAATCCCTCTGGTGTTGCAGATGTCCATGGGCGGCGGTAATTGTTTACCATCAGGTGACCCGCTGGCGTTTGCCGCCTCTGACATAAAAATAATAATAGTTAATGTATTTCCTACAGGTTTTGTTTCGATTTAGCAGAGATTGATAACGTAGACCAAAGATATAAATTAAAGAGACTACATTTGGTCTTTTGCAACCCTTGACAAGAGAACAAGAAGATGGAACGGACGTTTCCAGCAAATTTATTTATTTACTAGCGGTCGCCTCCGCGGTTTCACCCTCGCCTCTGCGTGCTGGCTTTTGGCCCCACGCATGCTTCAATGGACCGGGTTCCAATGGGCCCGAAATCTTTTAAATGTACTGTTGGGCATACATACATTTCTCTTGATAATTACAATTTCATAAACTTTTACAATATTCGGCATTATACACTGCAAGCGCGGTAATTCTATCTGTCAATCTCCCGGACTAGTGCGGGGCACCGTACGCGGTGACCATAGTGATGTGTTAATCGAATGAACCAATTATTCGTCTAACAGCACCAAGTAAATAAATAAATATATTTGTAGAAACATGTTCTAATACCCACAGTCCAAGTGCTTCTGACTTTATGATCAGATCAAGGTATGTTATGTTCTATAAAAAAAAGTCTACAAAAAACAAATCTGGCACAGAAAATACGGAAGCAGTCTTTCCCAGCTTAAAGAATAAATAAAAACCACCAATCTAATAACAAGTCTACTTGAAGGAACTTCGACCATCATTTAACAGAAGTCCCGACAAAATCCTCATTTACGTTACACCGACTCACATGTTTCTTTTTAAATATTCGCTGCGCGTACGACTCACCTGCTTCGCGCTAGCGCAATTATGCACAATCAATATCTTAATTATATCCATTTTTATTAACTGACGCGTTAGTTTCTTGCGAAAAGTGAAATATAAATTAAACACGGTGAGACGTGATGTGCGTTTTTAGGGTTAAGTCATCGAAAAATTATGAGGTAATGGGCCAGGTTAAGTGGAATGGTTGTATTTGCCTATTAAAGATCGGTCGACCATGCAGGTCGGTATTTCTATGTATTATTTTTAATTATGTGGTTTCTTAGGTATAAAGGGGGCACGTAGTCCATAAGTAAATAAATTATCAACACTCCTATGCACACGTTAGCGAAGAGCCGTCAATGTACTACTACTACACCGATTGCCGTTTAATCTGTGACCCATGGTGTTGCCAGAGTAATGTTTAGAAATTGGCAAGGGGTAAAAATTACTTTTCTTCCGTCGTACCAAGAGACAAGAGTGTTGCCAGACGATTTCCAAAAAATACCAGATGGTATTCGGCACAGGAGTTGCCATCAAACTGCATACTAATAGGTATGTATGTTCAGCTGTCAATAAATCATTATTAAATGCCTGCTTTGGTTATTCAAACGCACGTTAGATACGAAAACTGTTGTTATTAGAATAATTTATAGCAACAGCATGATTTAAACACGCACATACTATTACTGTGTTAATTACAAAATCCGCAAGTATGTTAATTAATATGTAGATTTCCTTAATTTTCCCGCGATTAAATAAATTAAGTTAATTATCACGCTCAACAAATCAGTAATCATGTCATGTAAATAGAAGCAACGACATGTTATTCAATAACTTTCGACTCCAACACTCTTTCCATATAATGCTGGCCATACACCATCAAGCCTATCGTCAAATCGGCTTGAAGCGAAATTGGTTTGATCCAATCGATCGCTTCAAGCCGATTTGACGATAGGCTTGATGGTGTATGGCCAGCATTATATTGACTGGCCCGATGGCGCATTTAGTAGTGATCCTGCCCTATGCGCCAGGGGTCGTGGATTCGAATCCCACCCAGGACAAACACTTATGTGACGAACATTTGTGTTTGTTCTGTGTCTGGATGTTTATTTGTAGGTATTTTATTTTTTAAGTATGTGTTTGTGGTACCTTCGTTGTTTCTGTCACCCATAACACAAGTGCTTACGCTACTTACTTTGGGATCAGTTCAATGTATGTGATGCTGTCCAATATTTATTTATTTATATTATATCTATACTAAATATTTTTAATGCTCTATTAGCCTTCCGGCAGTGGCCTCTGAGTAGTTTTTTGCAGATCACAAATAATTCGCTACATGTACGAAATCCTATAACTTCAACATACAAGGCACGCTTAACCGTATTTTTAAATTTTATTTACGTCACTGTTCCGTCCAAGGTGGCAGAACTAAATTAATATCCCTTCAAAACGAAGATCTATGGTCGTAGACACACGAGAATGCAATTGATTTAGTAATTCCATTGTGTTCAAACCAGTTTACAATGGCGCTATTAATAACATTTACACACGTACAGTATACAAAGCAAAACTAAGTAAGGTGGGTCTATGAAATGTTGTCGATATTCCATCAGTGTGGTTTTGATGTAATTTCCATGCTTATTTTATGAAAAAGAACAAGGAAGCGCATCACCTGATGCTTAGTCAGTGATTTATAAATGCTTTTTTGTAGCCTTGATGAAGGATTATTCCACTATGTTCACCTGAGTGAATTCACCAGCAATTGTTACGTGTATAACTAATTAATAATATGTCATAAGCTGGATAAACAAGCTAGATACTCCATGAATTTATTACTTTAGATAAAAAAGCTATTACTTCACTGTTAAACCACGAAACAACTTTGTAATATTCAATCATTTTACTGAAATTTTATGAAATTATTGATTAATGGAATTATTCCAAGATTTCCGCCCTGAGTCTGGTCGGTGGTATAACTTTTGTAGAGTACGACTGGCTAGTTACTACACTCACAAGTGAAATCTGCCGCCATAACAAACTCTGGCTGTGTTCCGGCAGTATTAATGTGGAAGCCAGTACACTTGAAATCCAAGGACCGAAGATCAGATAAGTCTACAGTCTGGCAGCACATTGAGCGATGTTTCCTGGTGAAGTATCCCTTAGTGGAAAAGGCCGAAGTGCAGTGGCTCGTTTATTCCGTTTTTTTTTTCTCTCTCTCTTTAGCCCGTAGCACTACCCACTATTTTTTTTTCTACCTACCCAAAGGTTGACTGGCAGAGAATGCCATTAGGCATTAGGTCCGCCTTATGTACTCTTGATTGTGCATTAAAGTTTGAATAAATAAATATTCGGGTGGTTTGTATGCTTCTCTGCCAACTGCAGTGAAAAAAAAAATTGACACCGTCCGAAACCTTTCCGCCGTCCTTTTTTATGACTGATGCAGAAATAGCTTTTATTAAAAACACCAAGACTCCTTTCGGATCTAGTTTATAAAATTAATTAAGTAAAAGAGTCTTCGTAATTGAGTCCATTTTAGGTATATCTGCAGAATATTATAATGATTATCGAAATTTTTTCAGAAAAAAGTATATCGCTGGCACCTTTTTATCCCTAAATGCATTATTATATGCAACAACACCTGCACTACCACTTTCACAAAATGGCGAATGAAGAGGCGGTATGACACATTAAATTTTTAATTCGATTTTTCGTCAGCATTTTTGTTAAAATAATTAAATTGATTATTCATTGATTCAGTAAACGGAGAAAGAACCTTACTTTAAAGGCACAGGTATAAGATTAATGCCATTTTTTCTCGTCATGCCGACACGACAAACCTTAATTTTCTGACTGTTTCAAACATAACGAGGCTTTCAACACTATTTATTACGATATTATGTACAATTCTTGAAGATAACATGTCACGGCGCTATCTTACTTGTATTTTTTGTGACAAAAAGACGAAATACAAACAGTTGTGATGTTACATTTGCAATTCTGATAAAGTTCAGAGATCAAAAGTTCGTATTTTGTTGTCGATTGGCTTTATTTATTACCTCATTTAGGTAATCGACTGCGTTTTATACAATGCAGGGAAAAAATTATAATATTATGTTAATGAAGACATGTTAAGCGATGGGTGAGCATGGAAAATGTCGGGCATTTTTCAAATAATTGAATTTAAATACTTAGTTTATTTCTTTAGAGCTGTGGTAGCCGAGTCAAGTGGCGCTTCATATACGTCATGTGGGTACGCACCAATCATTTTCTATATACATACAATATGTCAGTGTCACTAGTTCGTCGTTGTCGGAAGACATCTTGAAAAAACAGAAACCTGCCCAATCAGCTGTAGCCACGTTACAATCGGTCTAGTTCCACTATCAAGGGTTATGGAGGTCAAATTGCAGTCGTTCCATTAAAATAACTAAGTGACGAGTCATTTGGTGTAAGGTCGTTTTCCCACTACGCGAAACCAACACAACATAATGTTGTGACAATTCCAACCGCCATGTATGCGCCGTTTTCTCACACACGAGGACAACACAACTTTGAACCGACAATTTGGCTATGTTGTCTTGTCCGCTAAATCAGATCAACTTTTTTGTTGTGACAACATAGCCGCCTGGCAGACTCTGTAGGAACTTTTTCACTGCAGGCAACACGACACCAACACAAAATTACTTGCGAATGCCGCCTACAAAAAGTGACAGTCGTGTTGTGTTGGAGTCGTGCTAGTGAAAAAGGGAATTTCAGGCCTCTGCCATCCATCTATAGCACCTGTTACAACTTGCAAATTAAAATGAAAGACTGCCCTTCTAGGACTTCCGCTAATGTTATTAAATAATTGCCGACAAAAGCCGTTTCAAGAACTATGAGAGGCATGTCGTATTATAAAGATTAACTGCTACAAGGTTCAGTTTGCAAAAACTTATCTTTTATCAGACAAGTGATATCGCATTGAAAAGTGGTCGATTGTACATTTCAAACGGAATATTCTTGTGTTTAAAGTCGGAGGACAGTGAGAGCTGCGCTATAAATTTAAAAATCTCTTGGCATTAATTACACGACGCCGTTCAATCTCAAACAGGGCTTGCTTGTAATAATAGTGCCAGACAATAAAGAAATATTGGAAAAAATCACACACAAGCCCTTGTGATAGGGTAGGGGTAGGGGTATCAGAATCAGAAGAAACCATGGGTGATGATTATACCATACTTGCGTCAGAAGATTGCACCTGTTCAGTCTCAGGATCACCAATGTGGCGTGAAAAAAAGAGAAGATCTTCCTCTTAGCTAGGTGTTTGTATGTACAGTGTTGGTGTTTTGTACATAAATGCTAGCGGAGACCATAACTTTGCAAGCGCGAATTAGGATCAAACTTTGATTGGCTAAATGACGAGCGCGTAACGAGGATTGAAGCCGATGTTTACACGTGCTTATTTTGCTGACTTGAATTCTTTGTATCGTCAGTCTTCTGTATTTAGCGCATTCCTATAGCTGCACATTATACAGTTTTATATCTTTTGATGGATCACAAGATCGCATACTCATCGCAAGTGGTATGCCCGCTATCCAGCGCTTAGTATCGAAGTGGCAAAGTGACAAGCGAGCGACGCGTGCGCAGCGCAGATGCGAGCAGCTCGTATCTCATTTGGAACCGGTATCTGCGGCCTGTTGACAGATATTGAATATACGGAGAATGGGATGATCTGTTCCTAGTTCAATTCGAGCTTAGTAAAGGTGAACGCACATTTATCCGCGCCGAAGGCGACTAAAGAATCGAGGCAAACGAATTTTAGATTTTTTTATGGAACGTCACATCGTCCGAATCGGAAGAGACCAGGATCCATAGACGAATTTGGATGACGTATAAAATTTCGGACGGGGGATGCACTTGAATAGATGCATCCAGTATAAAGTTCTGATTGCCTTGATAGGGGATACAAGGTCAAATAGCAATCGTTCTAGCTAATAACAGGACTAGCCAAATCCTGGAACAAGAATAAAGCGCCACGTAAAAAACAAATGTCCTTTTTATGTACCTAGTTTTTTAATATTTATTATCATAATGACGAATACATTTCATGAACAGGTTTTATACCGTTAATTTCCTGCTCAACAATTATAACTTTTCAGTCTAATTGTCACTGAACATAGCATTTTACCATTCGTTAATGTTTGATTGTTATCTGCCGACGTTTTCTTCACCTCTTTAGCGTTTTTTTGTATTTGCACCTTTTGTTTAAAATGTATTTGTTGTCTTTTAATTAAAGTCATAACTTAGCTTAGTGCTAATAGCCTAACGGCATTCGAATACTGCGAATGTTTGCATATCGACTCAATCTTATTCCTTTTATAGATGTCGCAGAGTCAGTCATGGCACGTGTTATATCTTTATATTAATATAAATAAATAAGTAAGCATTGTAGTATAGTTTGGTATTGCTTTACGAAAAGAGCGCCACAATGTAAAATTTTAGAAGTACCAAAATGTTTAGGTGGCGCTGTGTGAATAAATTCCAAGGGCAATTTATTTTATTAAATTTTCTAAAATGATGCATATCATCCCCCTATAGATAAATTCGCGTTTATTATTCCATTTGCTCGCTCGCAAATGCTTATTCTGACAACGTATATTTGAATATTTCACGCATAAACAGACAGAAACGTCTTTCTCGACCATTATTAGATTAGAAACAATAGTCTATTTATTTTAAACCCTTTCATACATCCTATAACAGCTGCTTGCTTTCAATAGAAAAATGTGAATTAGAAATTCTCCGTAACCAGTTATTACGTTGCCGCTAGCATAAAATGTTGCATTAAATATGTTTTCTAAGAAATAGGAAACAGTAGCAATTTAGTCACTTGTACATTACATAGGTGAAATTGTAGTGTAATATCACGTAAGTTAAGTGAAACGAGAATGCCCTTGTAACAAGGTATATTTTAAGTTGTTTTTGCGGAGAAAAAGGCGTTAAAGCATCATAATCGCAGACTAGTAAGACCTGCGACCGTATGTGGGACTTAGGACTAAACCCACTTAACTCCATTCACACCTATAAAGGCGAGCCGATGCATGCCTTGTAGGAATTACCAGCCCATCGTGCTCTCTCCTGGTAGCTTAAGACCGGAGTTTGCGCCTTAAGAAGATCACCTAAGAAACTAGGTTATCCCCAGACATTTACCAGGTGGTAGGTTCCTGTACTGGGCCGTCTAGGTGGGTACCACTGCAGTGGCCGATAATTTCCCGTGAAATAGAATTGGGTCAAGCACTTCTGTCTTTCGGGGAAAGCTGAAGCTACTGAAATTACTGGGTATATTCTCATATACCTAATAACTGTCGTCTCGCTGTAGCAGGCGCAGGGCGGTGCCATGCCATACAGTAACTCCTTAGTTACTGTTTGGCACTAAACATCAGGTGTACGATCTGCTCGTATTGTTACACATTGCAAAATTAGGCTATCTAGGCCTTGTTTGAGGTTTTGCTGCTCCAGACAAGAGCACAACTCATTGCAATAAACAGTCTCCGACGAATCAGAGAAATGCGGAATGAGGCCCAGCCTATCACAGCTGAATTCCCTTATAGGATAGTATAAATATGAGTACGAGTGAAGTAAAGAGGTGTCTAAGGGAAGTAAAAAAGAAGGGAATAAGGAGGGTATCTCTTCTACCGACCCCCCAGCCGAGTCACTTGTCTGCCAAAGCATCAATTTCTATGACCCGATGGAAGATCGTAGTTTAAGATTTGACGAATAATTTTCAATACCTGGTAAGTGAAAAACCTCGTAACTGTTTAACAAGAATCTACACGTGCCCATTAATTGTCCCCTAATTTCAGAAGCACGCCCGACGGAGGTGTGCCCCAAACGGTTATCAAACAGGTGAAGATTAACCATTCTCAGTACGTTCCAGTTGTGGCACCCGTTGATTGGAATTTAAGAAGTAGTAATATCTTCTTTTTTTATAGTCGAGATCCACATTATTTAGATTTCTGTGAGATCCACAAATCCTTACAACGTAAGCTGCCGATTTTTACCACCGCAAAATACATAATATAGTAAATACTAAATTAATTACAGTTAATTCATTGTTTACTACATAATTTTAGGTGTTACTTCTGTTAGCAAACAGATACATACTCGTACAAATTTAGGTAAATATTTTGCAGGAAGGAGTTCAATAAGGCGTCAATAGTACAAGTAATCAGATGGTTCTCCTAATGATTTAGTAGCTTTCAATGAGTGGTAGAGCCATGCTGCATACAGATTCTGTTTGTCAGTTCACTTTGTTTAGTGAGTGATAGTGTCGAAGGCCCTAATAAATAATAAACATACCACATTAGTACCTAGACTTTTACGCGACTTTGATTTAATTTTGTATTTTTGTTCTCGGGTGTCTAAAATGGAACGCATCTCCTCATTCGGTCGCGTCAAAAACATTAAAAATTAAAGTAAAACGGCAAAGACAGCAGCTTATCGCGCAGAGTGACGGCGGCCGAGGAGCAAGAAATTAGTACTTAAACATTGCCAACTCGCGAAATAATACCGCCTAACTTAATAACGTGGTAAGGTCAGTAGAAAATATTATTTTTTTTATAATAATATTGAAAACTTTCATATTGTACATCAAAATGCAGTTACAGTCAAGCACACAAAAAAATGGCTATCTAAGCTGATTTGCATAGAAAAACACTTGTAGACTTGTTGAAAACGATTGTTTTCAAAACATGGGAAATAGTTCGTTAGTTAAGAAATAATCTTTAAGTAGGTGTATGTAAGTAGAGTGTTTTGAATTACACAATTGATTAAGAAATGAGTGAACCGTTCATCTTATAATGACAGAAATTCCACAAATCATCACTTACATGCTTTTCTTTAAATACTATCTATACACAGAAATATCCAGAAAAAAAAAACAATACATAAATTTTCATGCGTAGATACAATTCTGTAAAAAACTAGCCAAGTCTCGATGGAGCTGCTTGTTTATCTCTAAAAAGTAATGAAATCTAGACAAAGTCGTGCCATGTATGCGACAGATTGGTGCAATGGAGTAATGGAGCACCTGGTTTTGTACCCTTGTGTACCCTTCAACGGCCAAGTCACACAACATTAACTATAATAATAAAGAAATCGCAGTAAGAAACCTTAGACATGGCACGACTTTGTCTAGATTTCATTACTTTTTAGAGATAAACAAGCAGCTCCAATGAGACTTGACTAGTTTTTTACAGAATGTTTTTGATGGGATTTCACTTCTTTTTGTAGGAACGTGGGCATATTGATTTATTTTGTATCTATTTGGAATGAGACGTTTCCCGTACGAATTTAAAAGCCAATGCCCTATTCCAGGTTATAAATAAGGAGGGGGAAGGGGGAAAGGATTGATAAGGTACTACTAACCCCCTCCCCCCACCACCCCCTCCCATATACTAATATCCCCATCCCCTCCACCTCCCCCTCCCATCCCCTTCCCCCTCCTATCCCCATTCCATCCCCCCTCCCATCCCCCTCCCCCTCCCATCCCCCTCCCTTCCCCCTTCCGTACCCTCTCCCCCTTCCCTATCATCCCCCTTCCCCTCCCCTCACATCCCCCTTCCCCCCAACCACCTGCCATACCCCCTCCCCCTCCCATCCCCCCCCCCACCACCAAATGAAGCGGCTCACCCAGTTGAGTATTTTTTTGTAAAGGCAGAATATGTCGATCTCTAATAGTTTGGTTGGGCTCTTGTGTTTTCTAATCAGGGTCACCAGGTACTCCAGATCTTCGAATACACTAGTATTTATAGTTTTCCCTTTATGTGGCCATTAAACCCTAACTCTGTGCCAAATTTCAGCTCTCTGAGTTTATGAGAAGTACGAGTTCTATTTTGATGATCATCAGTGAGTGAGTGAGTGAGTGAGTGTCTCTCATAAATGCGAAACTTTGCTTTCGCTTAACTTCGGAACTATAATACTTACAGACTTCAAATTTTGGATTTTATGTATGTGATTATAGCTTACTAAATGACGAAAATCTTCGTTCTGGTCTTATCCAGAGGTTCCCAAATAGGGGCCTGAAAATGCGGCGAAATGGTTCCAGTAAAGGATGGTACGGCAGTGTTTGCTTCGCGCTCGACTTGGCGGGGGCACTGCCGTGCCCCCAGATGTACAAAGTCATCAAACTTCTAATAGGTACTTGTAGAATTCTCAACCATAACATCGCTATTTTTTATTTAGAGAAAATTCTCGAAGCTTTATTTCAATCTTATTTAAAACAAAAATAGCTTTATTTCCAACTCACTTACAACAAAGAACATTGCCAAAAATGTTTCACTTTATATGCCAACCGTACTTAGCAGCGAAACCGGCCCGATTTCCTCCCCAAAGTGAATGATCCGCTTATGCAAGATGTACGCAGTTCACTTATTACTGATATTAACGACTTGTTGTACTACTCGTATAATATGAGATCAACTATAATACATTAATAATATGGCTTAATTTGACTTGATGTAGAATAGAAAAAAAACTCGATTTTTGCTTATCATTATAGTTTAATTATGAAATAAGAAGTTTCTTTTTTAAGTGTTTCATAAACAACCTATTTAATTGCTCGTGCGATTTTCATCCTTTAATAGTTATTTTGTATTAATAAGTCTGTAAAGCAAATTCTCTTTGTTATCTATTCAAATATTATAAAGAGGAAAGATTGATTGTTTGTTATAGGCTCCGAAACCACTGAACCGATTTGAATAATTTTCACTGTTAAAAAAGCTAAACTATCCCCGGGTGACATAGGGTACTTTTGTATCACTACTGTGATTATTCTCCTAGGGAAAGAAGAAAAAAGCGAAGTTTACGTTTAGTCACTGCACCCTGAGGTTCCTTGTCAGATGGTGATCCTTATTTGCATCAAGTTGACATAACCCAAGCATTGCTTATTTAGCGACTCAACAAAAAAGAAATATTGCTTCTTCACTTCAGCATAAACCATTCGAATTAAAAGAAATTAACCACAGAATATAATATTAAATACGTTTGGTTACATTTAATAACGGCAGTTGGGCGATAGCATCTTAATCGTGTCCAGAGGCGCGCGCACGAAACGCACCGTTTTGCACCTTTATCCTGCGCCCGCGCATCACATCAGCGACGAACTCAAAACTATAAATCATCATTCTTTTCTTTCTCCAAGCGTTGTTGTCGCGTTGTCTAGTCAGCGTGAGCGATATAAAAACAATAAATCATTTCTGAGAAAGAGACAGAGGGTTCTATTACAAACTAGTCAGTCTAGTTAATTTGACGAGCCGTTTGGTGTAATTTTTGAAAAGTCGGCTATTACACCAGACGTCGCGGGTTTGATCCCCGTACGGTACAAACATTTGTGTGCATAACAATGTCTGTTTTCATTGGTCTGGGTGTCTCTTTGTATTATATGTATTTACAAAAACATAGTTAATCAATAGTTACTGTTATAAAGATTCCTACGTGCCATTCACATCTAATTACACGATAAACGTCCGATCAGTACAAGTTTTATCAATAATAGATGGATATAACATTGAAACAACAGTGAATTAGCAGCTATAACAAAACCCTAGTAATTTGTACCGTCCTAACTTCGAAGGTGCTTGAACAACTGCAAATTAGTCGCAATTTACTTGCGCACACGCCGTTGTCAGTACAATTGTAATTAACATGGGGTTGGGTAGTACGTCGTATTACTTCGATCAAACATTTTTTGACTTTATGTAATTGGTTCGAGACACTGAGCAAATAAATAAGCAGAGTTGGTCTATGCTATTAGTCAACCTTCCTTTAATGTGGTCCCAACTACTTTCGGAGATTTTTTGCTAAGCAGTTTTCTTAGTGCGACTGTAAAAGCTACATAGATGACCAAAGTCATGTAAACGTAAACATAAATATTTCTCCATTTGAACTCGTAACTACTTGAAATTAGCCGTGGCATTGGGTCGTGCTACCCTTTTCACTGTTATTACTTAATGCTCTATAGAAAACACGATACAGCTAGTCTACCTGGTATTTGCTCTGTGGTACAAAAGCTAATTACGAGTGGTGGTTTCTAGGTAAATTCCTATGTGGTGTCTAATCTTAACAATTAACTAGACTGCAGTGGTGGTGTTGTAAATAACAAGGCACTGGTGTACCTTGGTATTATTTTCATTTCGATGGCTAACCAAAGTGTGGGACTGGTCAGCTTATATTTTTGAAATTTTCAACTCTACCTAAGCTCAGGAAATCGTATGACCTAGTATTGAAATGGTGATTATATTGATATATGAGGTTAAAAATTGATTATGCATACTATTGATTACATTTTGTAGCCCTATTAAAACTTTGGCCTTCTAAGCAGGACCTATAATAGCGACGCCATAGTGTTTAAATTTGATTATGAATACTATTTATTATTTACGTTTTGTAGCCCTATTAAAACTATGGCCTTCTAAGCAGGACCTATTATACGCCAGTGTTTTATAAGTAAAATTTAGCAATGTATTTAAAAACATTAAAATCTCATGAAACTGGTTAGTAATCAACCAATAAAAAAACTATGACGCTGAACCTCTTCGCTAGTTGCAAGTCGGTTAAAAAATGTGCAATCAGGAACACACATGTGCTCGTATTAATGCAACTACTGCATTATATTGCAATTGCATCAACGCCGTCCTCGCTAATCATTGGTCTATCGTTTGCTTATCGGAGGGTTGTAATTTAAGCTTCAACATTAATAAGTGTCGGTTATCTTACTGAGGTGTTCAAGTTCTCAAACTTTCAGGAAATATATAATAAAATAATTATAAATATTCCCGTATTATTTTTTTCAGACAGCACAGCCTGGTCACAAAGTTATAAACACACTTCAGTACTTTTTGATATACGAGTATAGTAAAAGGCATAATATGAACCCTATTGTAGGTGCTCTTCTTTCATATTCCCAAATTTTTTAGCTTAATGGCATCCGGTATGCTATGTTGCATTACCTATTTCAAGAGAAAGGCTGGCTGTACACGTTTTACACATGAAATTCCCAGGCTAATCAAAACGGAAATTTTCACAATGTAAATAATCAGTTAAAGATGATTTTAACGATGTAATATTTTTTTTTTTATCTGTATAACTTAATTTAGACTAAAGAAGTGATCTCCTAACATTTTCTTTGTAAATAATTTTTAATTTGCCAACTTATTTTAATTTGAATATGTATTTAATTCACAAAAAGTTAACTGATACATAAAATAAAGATGCAGTACTGTTTGTGTGGAACAGCACTTTGAGAACCACTGACAGTTTGCATTAGATGCACCTGTACTTTACGTATGACGTTTGTACCCACTACGGCTGATACTTAACCTTGTTTTAATTAAAAATTATATGTATAACGAACTAAATAATAGTGCTTTTAGCTAATTACATGTAATTTATTTATTACGACGATATCTATCGATTTTAAATTCACATGCCTAGTACATCAGCCATAATATGCTTTCTGTCACAAAATCAATAAACAACTGCGGTGTGTGTTTTAATTTGCAAACGTATAACTGATTCGGTTGTAAAAGATGTGATGATGATTCGTGTTTTCTCACTGACTCACCACTTTCGACACGAATGCACTTTTCCGAGGTCCCAGACAATAATACACACGAGATTCTTCTTAAATGGTTTACTAAAATTCACAAATACAAATCGTCTAAATCCTTATCTCTTCATAACTGACATTTTGACATTAAAAGTGGTAAAAAAGGCGCTAAATTGCATACTAGTGTTGCCAACTTATTTTGACACAACAAAAAGTATAACGAAATAAAAAAAACTATTACTTTTTGGTTCGTATAAATAATCATTAACTTCAATCAATTCGAATTCGCTAGATGTGACTACACAAATTATGAATCTGAACGTAGATATTTAAGGGTATTCATAATGAAACTGCGAGTAAGCCAAGTAATCCAGAGGCTATTACATCGAATTCTAAACTCGGCAGGTCAGTCGCTATGAGATAGGCAATGGCTCGTGCCTCTTAGGCATAGAGATCTAAATAATTAAATAAATTTAGTTTCTGTTATCTATGCTCTTAGGTGTGAAGGGGGAGTTTAGTGGGTAGAGGGGCGATTATAATTGGCCCCAAGGCCTACCATACGTCCGCAGGTCTCGCTAGCCTCCGCACAAAAAAGGAGTACCTATCTATTACAAATACGTGTATTTAGAAAAAAAAATAGATTTACCGTTGTCGAGCAGACTTAGTCGTCAACTCGCGGGCGCGACGACATAAGAAAATTTTCTTGTTCTGTGCGCGACGACGACAATTAAAGTAGGTAAAATCGAAAAGTGCCAACTCGCGTTTCGCGCCCGCGAGTGGCGACGAGCACCATAGCACAAGATGCTAGAAGGGTGTGGTGTGAAAAATGACCATGTATTTTGTAACATGAAAGCTTAAACTAAATAGGAACAAGGGCTATATTTTGTAACAACAATACGTGCTTGTAAATATATTGTATTGCCAAAGTCCTATACTGTCATAACCTTTTATATATACCTTTGTTTATGATCCAACTATTGAATTATAAAAATAATTATATTTCCGTTATGAAGGCATTATGTTTTGATAACATGAACGTTTGTTTATGTCCCAACTATTGTATTACAAGGTATCATATTTTCATCTGTAGGCATCGAAAAAGTTCGCGTGTC
This sequence comes from Mecyna flavalis, assembly GCA_949319885.1. Classification (NCBI taxonomy): domain Eukaryota; kingdom Metazoa; phylum Arthropoda; class Insecta; order Lepidoptera; family Crambidae; genus Mecyna; species Mecyna flavalis. The sequence goes on from OX439413.1 coordinate 13,644,047, forward strand.
GAAACGGCGAAGGCGCGCCGTCGGGGGCAGCATAAAAAACCGCCTATCTCCAAAATCAGACGTTTTACAGCAAGCTGACAATGCGGCGGTATTATACCGGCTATTTCAATTCAATATGTAATTTCATTGTCGTTGTGTTTACAAGGAAGAGGCGGTGTTTCTTTAATTTATATCGTTATTGAATTAATGATATTGGTGAGATGTTTTGATAAAATATAATTTTTTTTTTCAAATGTCAGTTTGGGGAGAGGAAGAAAATATACTACGTTTCTACAATTTGACGAGCTGTTTGGTGTAATGGTCGAGAAGTCAGCTATTACACCAGAGGTCGCGGGTTCGATCCCCGCAAGGTACAAACATTTGTGTGCATGAACATGTCTGTTTGTATCGGTCTGGGTGTTTCTATGTATAATAAGTATGTATTTACAAAAAAAAAGTATATAAGTAATGTTTATCCGTTGTCTGGCACCCAAAGCACAAGCTAATGCTTAGTTTGGGGCTAAAAAAAAAAAAAACTTTTTTAATTACAACTTTACTTTGCCTACTCATCTGATGGCGATCTTCCAATACGATCTGTTTCACTTGGAAGAATTCAATCTATCTATTGAAAACATTATCTATTAAAATATTTTTGATATTTTTTTTTTTATTTATATTAGATATGCCTACTGTAAAATAATGTTTGGACTAGCTAATTGCGTAATAACTTTAGGCAGAAGGCCCTTATGAATAAACTAGCTGTGCCCGCGACTTCGTCCGCGTGGAATAGTGACTTTTCGGGCAGCATATTTTAAATAACAAATAGGACGGTATTTGTTTGGGTAGCTAAAAATTTGAGTGTTTACCCGACAGTATGCTTCTCTGTAGATATACGATATGTGACGTATGGCCATCAGGAATGAAAACATACAGGCTCCTAGGATTGCTAACCCGTGACAGAGCCACATACAACTGACCGTGCGAGAAACAGCTGATACTTAGATCTACACCCACAACTTTCATCGTCCGACCTTGGGCTTTATTAATTGTCATCGCAAAACATAGGCTGACTGCAAAAAGTGTTAAGATGTGTAAACTAAACGTACAAATTTTATGAAACAAAAGAATTGCTAGAAAAATTAATTAATAACCTGAGCTTATAAACTTGTACTTAAATAAAGAAAATTAAGAAAAGAATTGCCTAACCTATACCAAATACTTATAAATTATTCATATATACAAACCCTAAATAAAAAATTAAGATAAGTAAACCAAAAATCAAGGAAAGAAATGCCTAACCTATAACAAATGCTTACAATATTTATTTACAAATTTTTAAAGAAAATTAAGAAAGACAACCTAACCTACAAACCCTTAAATATAAATAAATGAAATATCCAAATTGTCAGTATTCAAGTAAATCGCAATAATCGAATGCAACTACCTATTCGCCATACTCTCAGCGCGCTTTATATACGGACGCGCAGCTCAAGCGCAGCGCGTGTACCTTTATATTGACATAACTTTTTTATTTATGAACCGATTGACATGAAATAAACACTAAATGTTAAGTGAAGCTTACCACAATATATTAGTGAAAACCGCATCTCAATCGAATAAGCCGTTTCTGATATTAGCGTGCACAAACACACAGACAAACAGACAAACAGACAAACCGACAAACAGACAAACAGACAAACCGACAAACAGACAAACAGACAAACAGACAAAAATTTTTTTAATTACAATTTCGGGTTCTGTATCGATATAATAACAACCCCTGCTACTTTTTTTTAATATATTTCCATTGTACAGACACCACTTTTCTACAAATTTATTATATGTATAGATAAATAGACTTTCTATTCCATGGTGTCTTAACTTTTTGCAATAGAAGAACTCTGTTGCAAATTGTGTTTTTTTTTACAAATTATGGTTTTGATGGCTATTACGAAGGCATACCCAAATGACAATGGCTACAGAAATATTGAATAGAAGACTTTATAACATTCAAATGAACCGTTTAAACGACAGCAAAAAGTACAAATCAATTAAATGTTCAAAACCGCATGCGCATAATAACTCAACGTGTTAAAATTCCAAACCAACGGAACCCTTTTAATTACTACATTTGTACCGCAAGGACCCCAAAAAGTTAAGCGCCAATTACAAAGTCCTTTTGTATCAACCGCCACACACATCAAAGAGACCGCTCTGAACGATTCGTCGTGGTCATTTAGTAATATTAAACCACTATGACATTGACCAGTATATGTTGACCTCTCCCTAGCCTTGTAAGAACAATTTTTGTAAAATAAATTGTACTGAGTGGGCGGGAAGGGAGGTCAAGCAAGCTGGTAGGGCAGCTCAACAGTAAAAGTCAAATAGACAAAGATACACCGACTTATTATTTCATTAATAAGAATAAGTGCATGTAGATGTATGAAATAGGGTAATTATGGATGTGGTAACTTAGTGTCATAATCTACGTACGAAACGATTGACTAACATTGCGGCTTGATAATTTAGAATCCAATGTTTAATAGTTCATTGGATAGTAAATTATTTTATTTCTCTTCAAAAGTGCATCGAAATAAATGCTGTTGATTTGCTTTTGGTCATATGCATTGATAAAAAAAATACAATTTACGAATTAAAGAGCGCAATAAATGTTATTTATAACAAATAATACCAATAATTTAAACTAATCTCAATGTCATTTAGCTCGCCTCTGATATTTGAGCTTTTACTTGTCGAACAATTTAACACTTATAATAAATTATTATGACTATTTCAATTTCTGACTTGTCTCCATCTGCTCAAGATCATTCGTAAATAAATATCACTAGTATTATTCCAGAAACTTAGCAATATACCGCATCCATGATAGATTTTCTAATCTTTGGCCTAAAACCATACAAGTGTTATTAAAATTAGGCACTTGAAACAGTTTTTGAGATCGTGAAAACAGCTCCACTCAATTACTACAGATGATATTGAATTAGATATACATGTCCGATCGTCTGTCTGTATGGATGTAATAATATAATAATAAATAAAAAATAAAAAGTATTAGTAAAGAATTTTATTCACCATAATATATTGTTAAATGATTACAAAACTTAGAAAACAAGATAATTTATGTAGGTATTTATTATGTCCTTAAAACTTTTTATATTATGCTAGTTCAATGTTACTTGAATGGCCTTTATTAAAAATAAATTTTGACTTACTTTCACTGCCGGAAAAAATATTTCAAACCATCAAACTTTTAGGATTAGATCGATGAGTATGAAGTTGACCTTAAAACATTCATTTGTCATACAAGTATTTATGATAATAATTTACATACTAACAAAATATTTATATTTATTGTATTCTGTATTATGATAAACCATAAAGTCATGAGCCATTTAATTATAATAAAATATTGAATAACTTCTTTATTATTATGAATAAATTAGTCATGATTGAAGGATGATTACTCAGTTGTACCCTTAGTACACCTAAGAGGTGTACTATGCGTCAGAACAAGTGCCCGTAGTCCACCCAGGTGAACTTGCTAGGTGTACTACGGATCAGGAAGGGATTAAATAAAATATTATATTATCTCTGGACATTATTCACATCACATAGCGCCAATTATTCACGAACCCGTGACCTCTGGTGTAATAGCCGACCTCTCGACCATTACACCAATTAATGGATCGTCAAAAAATGGATATAATATGACATCTTGCATCCTTGAGTTGCCACGTATTAAACATTATCTAATTATATTTTCAATTGGAACCTGTCAATTCTTCAAAGACATTAAAACTAGACCGGCACATTGCAATTGTAATATAATTATGATCGTTAACTATATAAAAAGCTAAATTGCAATCATGTCTAAATCGCTGAGACAGGTATTCCAGTTCAAGTGCGGGCAGGTGACAAATAATTAGAAGTTAATGCGAGCTTTTAACTTCCATACATAATTCTGTATTTATTGGTGAATACTAATTATCATAGGAGTAGTGTGCCCATGATGGGATACTTAGAGATAGTACGCCTAGAGAGGGAGAGGGAGGAGGATCCTCTTGCCGCTCCACTCTAGCAGAATATCATACATAGGGTGATAACTAGCCTGATTTTTGGTATTAGGATAGTTTGAGAGCTAAAGTTGTGACATAGACTTATTTTTATTCCACAAAATACTACTTACATGCGGGACGACGACATAGGTAGTCCGCTGGCGAAGCGCGTGGAATGAAATAGTACATTTATTATGCTCTTATTTCGTAGTTTACACTATTGCGATACCTGATTACTTTTGAGAAAGGTACTGTTACTCAACTTCTTTTTCACCTTTGTAACCAGATGCCGTATGTTTTACTTTCGGATTGGTACAAACATACTTACATTTTCCTGAACAGTAGTTGCGTATAAAATCGTGAAAGCAATGTGCTGATCGGAAATATTTCACGAACGGTAATAATTTAAACATGCAGGACGGTCCAGTAAATGTTGCAAATCATGAGCACCCTACATGTCAAAGTAAAGTCGTGTAAAAGTTGTCAGGTCGATTAGTCAGGGAGCTGACGCGTGCTGTGATGAAGCTATAAATAACGCTACCGACGGACAGACTGACGGACTTGTCGCTATTAATAACAGTTATGGGGTTGCTACTGTTGGAAACTTTTAGGTAGTTCAGTTAAAGTAAAGTATCGGCCTATTTCAGATTCTACAGGGCAAATGCCTCCAACCTTCATCATTTCAATTCAGTCATTCTCACAATGCACAAAGATGGGTACTGGTGTAATCACTACGCTCGCCTAATGCGGATTGGTGATCACTTACCTTTTTGCCTGGCCCGGAAATCGAACCCAAGACCCTGAGATCTTAATCCGGTTCTTTTACCACTAGCCTATGGAGTGTTACTTGTTACCTTATTAGTCAGTTAAGATAAACATACTTAGTAAAAAACTTACTTTCTGCTAATATTTTGTTACTTATTAATATAATAATGTAGAGTTGTGGTGGAGTGTTTTCAAACGTCGCTTCATAATATGCGTGAGAGCGATAGTTCGAATCTTCGCGCATCTATGGATTTTTCAATGTGCAATAAGTGTTATAATTTAATACATATTTACCGTCAGCGGTGACGGAAAACATCGTGTGAATCATGAATGGATGAAAATACGTAAATGGATACGGAGGTCAGATGACTGACTAAATTAAAACAAATGAAGCGCTCGAAGAAAGGGACATAATAATATTATAGATGTAAGTTGTCTCCATAATGTCACCAAGATTGTACAGTATTTTTTTTTTTGGTGTCTTGGGCTAATGCCGCCGGGGCGAAGTGCAATTTTCCGATATCTTTATGCATACTCACCGTCGGAGAGCAAACGGGTTGTGAGGGCTCTCCTTCTAGTATGCTAGAAGACTCTAGCTTTGCGTCGGTCCCTTGTCATCCATAGCGAGGAGGAATCACAATAAGTGGCATGAAGCCTTTTACGCGAAGGAGGTTCTCAGGTATTAAAAATAGTTAAAAAGTTACATCCTTTTACGATTTTAATTTAGTAAATGTAAATAGTTCTTTTGGTCTTTTTTATTTTCTTAAAATCCTAATGATTCATCATTAGGCAATTTAAATTCATGAGGCATCTATCTAGCACTTTTGCTACTAGTAGTCTACACAATTTCTTTTTATAGGTCGGTCATCACCTGCACAGATAATTGTTGATACAATTACGATTTTACATCACACGCAACAACGTGAGTAACATACAAACATATTAATCGTCTCAAATCTCCAATTTTCCGCCACAGCGTGGCGCCACTGTTGCAAAAAAGATGGCGGAAAAAACTTTCGATGCGCATGCAAATGTGCTAACGGTTTAACAAATAACGTTCCAATCTTTGCAATCGACGCGATTCCTCTAATCATAATAAGTAGGACTGTCCGTAATTATTGTGTGGATAGTATGCAAAGTATGAAACAATTAGTGTAGGTACAAAGACGCGTGCGCAGTTTTTAGAGTTAAATAGAAAATCTCCGGTCGTTTATTGCACCGGTGCGTTTTACTGTTTTTAGGGATCAACGGAATGTTCATGTTTGTGTGGAATCTTATTGTTAATACAAGTACATGGGGACAATTAAAAGTTTTTCTATAAATTTGTTTTTACTTCGTATGCCTTTCTCTGTTTTCATTATTCGTAGATTTGGTTATATGAGGTATGGCAACCAGTTTACTTGTAAGCAGCTGAAAGATCAGAAAGGCCTGGCCACATTGAACGATGCTTTCTAGTTAAGAGTCCATTAATTATGTGGTAATAAAATAATCGATGGAGTTATTTACTTCCAGTGGTTTAAGATAACGATCATAAAGCCGAAAGATAGACAAAACTTGCAATTATTTTGGTTTTGTTTGTTATGCCAAGGAAAACTTAGGCTGCTTTTTTATGTCAAGTCATGTTCGCAGACAAAACTTGTCTCTGTCTCATTTAATGAAATAGGCACGCAGCTCACCTGAAATTTAGCCACTGCGGTGTATTCCATTGAGGGACACCCAACCAAGTAAAGTTACTACTGAACCTTTTATCTTAAATACAACTCAGAGTGGCTCAGTGTTGCCCATATACGGCGAGTCGTAACCATCTCGACCGCCGATCAAGCATACTATGTCTGTAATTACATTTTTTACGCATTTATATCTTTTCCTACGCACATTAATTTGTTTTAAGTAGTATTGGGTGTTTCAACAGACTGTTATTGATGTAAATATCTAATATCGTCATGTTTTATCATATCTAATTGCAAACGTTTTGTAGTTATTGGTCTAATATCAGCTTGTTATCAGAAATTAATAGGTAGAAATAATAAAGGAACTAATATACCGCCTTGAAGGACGCTTTTATACTAATTTCACAAAAGTAAAGTTTGTGCATAGGTACCTGCAGGGCAAAAGCCCTTCATCTTTGAAAACTAGAGATTAAGATTAAAAGTTTTCAAATTCCTCCGCGTGTTCTGTATCTATAACATTTGCGCTGATTATTAAATTCAGATTTAGATAACGGCAGTTATTTAACTTACTGTAAACTGTTTTTTGTTTTTTTTAGACTAAACATAAAATCGTTCTACCAAAAATATGTTGGTGATAGAAAAGCGTAGATTCTTGCCGGTGCCTTCTCGGCAGACACACAAATACATATTTCGAACGACGATTAGTAGAGTACTACGAGTAATCTATATTTTGATGTTTATTCAAATCTGCACATCAAAATTTACCTACCTATAATATGAATAGTAATGATTCACACATTTACCTTTAAGTTTATGATAAAAGAAGTGTTTTTATAGGTATGTTGTTTGTATAAATGTTTTTAATTTTGATTCTCATTTGTTAATTTATTTTTTCAGCTATAAACAAAAACATTCATAATCGATCTTACACTTACCTAACCGTACCTACTATTACCTAAGCCTTATTTTCACCCACAACGGCACAAACAGACGTTCATGCACACAAAAATGTTTGTACCGTGCAGGGATCGAAGTGTAACAGCTAACTTCTCAACTACGAGTAAGTATTATACCAAATTGATCATTGAAGTGATTTGGTGTAATCATGTAATGTAATCTTAATGAATTAGTTAAAGAACTCAACATAATCTACCTAGATAATTGCAGTACCTACTGCATTTTTCGTGGAAGCTTCGTTTAATCTTACATTTTCGTTTATAATTATTCTTACTTTATATTTAATTAAAACTGCATTTCCAGTTTTTCAATCTGTTTATCAAGTAACCGTTCAAGCCTATCTAACATACGGCACAACATAATTTTAAAATTCCACAGTAATAACTTAAGCGGGTTTTTCTAACAAATCCATTATAAATACAAGAACCTAACAATAAATAATGTCGATACTGTGGCATCAAACATTCATAAACAGTATGGCGATATCAACGGAAGGACATCCAACATACTATGTAAAAAACATTTATCTAAAATCAAGATAAGCCGTAATTATAAAGAGAACACGCTCAAAGGTTTTAGCGTATGTAAAAAAACCACCCGCCATTAAAACGACTTGCCATAACCATTATGGTATTTAGCAAAAAAAACTGTGTGTTAAAAATTATACTCGTACCTTATCAACTCCCAAATGACTTAAGCGACACTACTTTTGCTATGAAAAATATACTCTAACAAACTTAAACTAAGGTTGAAAATAGAATGGTAATGTTAATTATTAGAATGTCCTAAAATTACAATTCAAATGCACGTAGGAAAAGAGTATTAACAGTTAAACAGTTCTGTAATGAGTGGGAGGAAAAAGGACTCCCGACTGCGTGGAGTGGTGTTTCAATACGAGCGAGAGGGACGACTATAGTTCGGTTAATGGAATTCTAACATTGTTGCCGGTAGCCAATGGCTAGCGAGGCATGGGCGTTGCCTTCCTACAGTATTTAAATTGGAATAGGTTCAAACTTTGAAATTGGAACACTTTACTCGATATTTTTGGCTCCATTGGTTCGGTTTCAAGGAAGGCCTGATTGTTTTATGGCGCGCTTTTTTTCATTTAATTCGATTGAGAAAATTATTCCAAAACTTTTGACCATTTTTTTTTATTTTATACTTCCGTTTTTTCTTGGGACGCGGCGATTCTGCCTATTTAGAGTAAAAATTAAACCAATTTAAATTATGGATAATGTAGATGACTTTTTAGAAATTGTTTTTTTTGTCTTCACAATATTGCGTTAGTCTTAATAATAATAAATCTACTCATAATAAAGACTAGCTCGATAAATCAAAATAAAAAATCAAAATCTTCTTTATTCATGTAAACTTGTATAAAGTAGTTATGAATCGTCAAGTATACAGAGTGACTCTACCACGTGGCACATTTGTTAGTGACCCTGCTCTACACACAAAGAGGTGGGTTCGAATCCCCTTTAGGTCAAGCAATCACTCAAGTGATAAACATTTTTGTTTGTTCTGTCACGATGTTGGTATGAATGTTTTAACATAATATTTAAGGTACATTGATTAGGCTGATACCAATAACACTATTTGCTTTATGGTCAAATTAATGCTCGTATTGGGATGTTCAGCAATCTTTATTATTACTACTAACTTAAGTACCTTTGTTTAATAATGAGTCACTGAAATGTTTGTAGGTTTAAGAAAATTCTTCTTTTGATGTAACATCTTAAACTTTCAATTATAAAATCTTACCTAATTGTTTTTTACTAAATAAAAGAACAAAGAATTAGACAAAACAAAGACAGATTTTATTTAATTTATCCGCATCGACAGAACTTTCATATTTGTAAAGTTAATTATTTTCCTTTTTAAGTACCTACCTCAAAAACACAACAAACATTATTATTTTTTAAGTTAATTGCACCAAGCATCAATTCTATAGGTATTAGTTACTATTCATAAAACCACTAAATGGTTTTTTCTCCAATATTTCTTATAAATATGCCGTCGTTTACACTACCTACACTTTGCAATTTGCAGTAAAATAAAAAAAAGATACGATCAAATTAAGGACCATTTAAACCCCGGTAGACCAGTTCTAGGCACCTGTAGCACAATTATTAGTTATAGATGTCGTTTGCGTCAACCAACGTTACACTCAACCATAAAAACCTATGACGTAGCATCGTAGATAGTTTTAGTTGATAATCCCGCCGGGTTCGAATCCTAGGGGAAGACCAACACTATACCGCGCGTACGAACTAAGCGATTTGCTTCATCTTTCTTGATACGGACTGCGCGGGAGTGGAATTCTCTGCCAAGATCTGTCTTTCCTACACAATACAACTTGGAGCTCTTCAAGGCCTGAATTAACGGGCTTTTCCTAAGCAAGCGCGCTCCATCGTAGACCGCATAGTTGTTTAACATCAGGCAACTTTGTGGTCAAGTGTTAGCTTAGTCCAAATATAAAAAAAATAAAAAAATACGTGTCTATTCGTAAGATACAACTGACTACCCATCATTGTATAGATGATACTACTATATACTTGATTTCAATAAAGGAGGACTTTGCCCTGCACGGCGATAGTAAAAGGCTCATAGGTACTTTACTTTCAGAAATTAACATCCAGACAGAACAAAAACCAATGTTCCTCCAATTAATGTTTGTCCTTAAAAATTATGGCCATCTTAGGTTAATTCAAATTTTGATTACTCCATTGAATTATTCACGCACGTGAAATATAAAAATATGATTGAATTAGAAGCGATTTGTGAAAATTATATAAATACGTTTATAAGTTGTGTTTTTATAGGTAGATTGTAAAAAAGTTCAAATCTCTACGCCTAGTAATATCATCGGTAATCGACTTTTCAACAACCCCATATAGGTCCTCTTCATTAGTAAAATCATTAACATAATACAATATACAATTAGAACGTGGTATTATGTCTATATGCAATTTGTCAGCTGAGCATTCACTTGACCTTTATAAGTACCTATTAGATATTACAAAACAGAAAACTAGGAATATTTTTATCCCTCTTAAACGAACAGCTATAAATATTGCCGTTTTAATATTATCATAACTCTATGCTTTCCTTGTAGAATGATAAGAGAACAACTAGATTAGTGATGTGAAGATAAACTTGGCAATATGCACGGATCATTTGAAAGTACTTAATAGCTTATTATTTGACTAATAAGTAACTTATACCAGATAATCACAGATAACAGAAACTAAATTTTAATTAAGAAACTAAATTTTATTTTAGATCTCTATGCAGATAATCTACTAGTATCAGATGGAGTCGGGGATCGAACCCGCACTGCTCGTTGCACTGAGGTAGCGCCGTCTCTTCGATGTTGCATCGCTACAACTCGAATAATACTTTAACAAGTTTTCAACAATCGATATTAACAGATATTCTTCTAGACGAGTTTCACCTAAAACTGCCGATTGACCAACATCACAGGATATATTATTTTACTGTAAGTGAGTACGCAAGCACAGTGGCACTCCCTATTACCTCACTCTCATTGTACAGTGGCAGTCTTACACTACCAAAGAGAGATCAGATAAGAGGACCAACGGCTGTACGAGTTCTCCTAGACTCTGTAAATTGTGAAAAAAAATTCAATAATCAATTTTAGGTTCGACCAGGGATTTGAACCCAGGATTTAACGTCAAATACTGCACCAAGAAGGCTTCCGATACTTCTATTATATCGTTACTAAATAAATACCAAAAAATAAAAAGTACTAAAAATAGTTACGTAGTGTGTTCGTCCCATCACTAAAAATATAATACAGCCCTATCAGAGGTCATAGATGCAAGCGACACGCAAACATACTGGTCTATTTAAAGTCCATACATAGAAGTACATAATATATAAAAACACATGGACACAATAAACATGTCAAATAGATCGTAGTTTAGATTGTATATAATTGTTTCGACCCGGTTAAACTGTGTTCCTAACTATTATGATAAGTATACGTAATAAGTATGTTTCACTATAGTACGAAAAATAGTAAAAAATAGTAAAGTATCAGCAGTATAAAGTATCATTAAATTCTGCAAGGCAAAGGCTTTTTGTAGTGGTAGAGCCATGCTGTTTTACAGCACGAATGGGCCGGCTCGTCCGGGGAAGTAGGTAACACCCTCTCACATAACACCAGCGTGAAATAATAGTGACTACTATTGTGTTTCGTCTGGTTTGTGAGAGTGCCGGAGGCCCACATGCCCCCATAGGCCGGCAACGCATCAGCGATCCCTCTGGTGTTGCAGATGTTCATGGGCGGCGGTGATTGCTTACCATCAGGCGACCCGCTGGCTCGTTTGCCGCCTCTGACATAAGAAAAGGCCAAGTCACAGTTACAATTATACTCGTAGTACTGGCTTAATGACCACGCTTGCCAAATGCGGATTGGTGATCACAAAAATGTTTGGTAAAAAGCCATTCTGCAGACAGTTCCTGTTTGTCAGTCGAAATGTAAAATAATAAAATATATATAAGTATATATATGTTTCTCTCACATAATGTTACAAAAGTTAATACATAATACATGTTACAAAAACAAATAAATATGGTTAAAAAGTCGGCTATGAAACCAGAGGTCGCAGGTTCGATCCCCGCACGGTACAAACATTTTTCGATTATACAAGCAAATTAGACAAACGCCATGATTGAACCAGTTCTCACTGTAACAATGATGAATTACAATTAGGCCTATGCAGACAATAATAGGCTACTTTACTTTTTTTCCTAAGCTAGAGAATTCGCCATAACAATTAAACTGGCGGTTACACCAAAGAGCTTTAACCGTTCATACGTTTATTTTAATCGATTTTCCCTGAATTGTTATTACTGGTGTAATTTCACTTAATTCTAGGAAAAACCTTGTTACACTATCGCCTTAACTGCATTAGAATAGAGTTCAAAATGCAACAGTATTTTTGTGTGCAATTTCATTGTTAGAAGCTTTTTGCTTCTATCGGCTTAGGTAATTACAGAGAGGTGTAGAATCAACGGTAGGTTGATTGAAACATGTTTTTTGGCGCATTGTTAAAATGGTCTAGGTCTTTTTTTGGTCCGACTAGGTCATTGCTACTCAAACTTCTTGATTTTTAGCCCACGAAAGTACTCTTATGTCTTCGGGAATGTTTGAAACCCTTTTTTTACTATGAGAAAAAGAATGAGGGAGGCCTTTTTCCAGCAGAGGGACATTCTCTATAGGCTAAATAAAATAAAAAAAGGGGGAAATGCAGTTATCAAAACTTACAGAAAGTGTAATGAGATGTGGGACTATACCAATGTCAGACCTAGTCGGCTCTACTGAATAAACCTACCCCTTTTACCTACAAAGCCCTATAATAAGTTTATGATAATTATTTCGAACTTATCTAAACTGGCTCTAAACTATTACTACAATAGACATCTAATAAAATGCTATGGAAAACAAAAAAAATACATAAAGGGGGCCAATAGTTTGAATACTTGAATTTTTACCAGGTGGTAGGTTCCTGTACTGGGCCGTCTAGGTGGGTAGGTAGGTACCACCGCAGTGCCATGACTTATTTTGCCGTGAAATAGAAGTGTGTCAAGCACTTCTGTGTTTCGGGGAAAGGGCACTGAAGCTAGTGAAATTACTGGGTACCTATATGAGACTTAATAACTGTCGTCTCGGTGTAGCGGGCGCAGGGCAGTGCCAGACAGTAACTGCTTCGTTACTGTTTGGCACTGAACTATCCAAGGGCAGACGTGGCGCTTACCATCAGGTTGCAATAAAAAAAGAAGAATACCTAGTCTTTAAAGTTTAAGCACCATTGCCCTAGATGATAACGCTTAATTGATTACAATTATGCACAATTATTATCGATGCTGGAACGGTGTCGATGTTTATTATTCTACGTATTTGCATGTTTACTGATTGCTAAATGGAGGCGTGAGAGTGTTCCATGAGTTCGACTCCTGATTATAAAGCAATTTATTTCCATTATCTATCGGAAAGAACACTATCATTACAAAGAGTACAAGAACGTTTTATGAGAATAGATAAATTAAGATGTGTACCTGCCTATGTAAAGCATAGATAGTAAAAATCATAATTCTAGTTGTAACAGCTTTGTTTATGCTGTTATAGAAAAATGCCATGCATGTTTTCTCAAGTAGGTACTGAGAAACCTTTGTGGAAATTAGTGTACCTATAATAATAATTATTAATAATAGATTAAAAGAAAAAAATACTTTAACATTAACTAGGCTGTAAAATTATTATGGTACTCAGAAATACAAAAATACCATCCTAATTTATTAATGCAAGCAAAAATTCAAGATTTCGTCAGATGTTTCGATAATACTGAAAGTTGTGTTAGCGCCATCTATTAGTTGCAAAATAAACTATAACGCATGTCGCTCTATGACTTGCTTTGGTATTTCATTAAAGTTTTGCTATAATCTACTAGATGGCGTTAGTTCTCTCTATATTTCATAAAGCGTCACACATACTTCAATAATATTATTAAAGTTTATCATATTAACTGATTACGTTTTAATTCCTAAGTAAGTAATAAATTATGTAAAAGAACTTCCTAATTACGGTAGCTCAATAGCTAGTCTAGCAATAGATTAGCAACGTCAGTGCATAATATTTCTATGATCAGCAATGCTAAGATTATGGAAATTATTCGGATTAAGTACATAGGTAGGGACTTTATCCATATTATGAGAGGGGAAAGACATTGCTTGCTTACTGTAGTAATTATGTTTCAATGTACCTACTTAATGACTTGGGACATTGTTGCTGTTGAAGTAACTCTGCAAGATATCAATTTAGGTAACTGTTGTCAGATATGGGTCTTCAGATGTCGAATGATGATTCTTCTTCTTTTATCGTTAGTATTTTTATAGGTAAATAATCTTCAGGACAATGGCCTTCATCATAGAAAGCACGTCATGTGGCAGTTACTAGCTTACTAAACACATCGCTTGCTTAAACGCGGATTAGTCAAAACCCAAGCTGTTCCCGAACAAACCGGCATTCATGTTCTTTGGCCCGAGAAAAACTTAAAACGCCAAGATCATGGCCACTAACGAGGCGTCTAAGGCATAAATCATGAGGAAAGTATACAAAAGTAGGTATAACTGGCGATCAGTTCCAAAATAAAAATGTCAAACGAATAATCAACTTGTTTATTCATAACGAATAGGCGTAGAGTATTCGGTGGTTCAGACCGCAGTGGCGGCGATCCAGTTGGTGTAAGAGGCGACACGGGCGCTGACTCCAGGGTAGCGGGGGCTGGCGCAGCCTCTGCCCCAGGAGACGATTCCAACCAACGCTCCGCTGTAGTACAAGGGACCACCGGAGTCGCCCTGGCAAGCATCGCGGCCTCCCACGTCAAGGACGCCAGCACAGATCATGTTAGGTGTAACCGTCATGCCTCTGTAGGCAGAGTATCTTTGACGACAGAGTTCGTGGTTGATCGTGTAGATTTCCACGTCACGGAGAAGAGCCGAAGCTGAGCCCCCTTGCTGTTGACAAAAAATGGTTGTGTTACATTCGTACACTAAATTAATATTACAAAGACTGAAAGAAAGCTGTTGTTTAAAAGTATGTGTCTTCAAAAGTATTAATGATCAATTAAACACAATGAAAATAAATTAGTTATTAAAGACGGGTCAGCAACAGTTCCTCAAAAACGAAAAGAGAAAACTCTTTAACTCGAGTAAGGTAAGCCCCTCGTTTGTGAAAGTACCTCTACCTTACATACTTAAATATTGTTTTATGCTTATGTTGGTGAGTGGTTCCATGAAGGCTCCATTCGGAAGCATGCTATTGACAAATAGCTGCTTTTTTGCTGCCAATATTGTTATGATTCCTTTGGAAAGGTCAGTGTCGCGCGAGTTATTTCTCTGATGTTATATTACAAGCGTCCATGGAAATCAGGTGAGCCGTAGGCTAGCTACACTCGTGGTATAAAAAAAACCCGCGGGGAGCTTCACTATGTGTGAATGTTTCTTGTTTGGTTAGGACATTACAGGCTTGAATCACCTGAATGTCTGATAAGAATGATGATTCCGTGCTTCAGAAGGCACGTTAAGCCGTTGGTCCTGCGCCTGATCTCTCTTCGGTCGTGTCAGACTGCTGTCCCACCGTGTTATGAGAGTAAAGGAATAGGGAGTGCACCTGTGCTTGCACACTCTCTTGTGCACTATAATATATCCTGCGTCTGTTGTCTAATCGTAAAAGATTGGCTGCCGTAGGCAAAAACTCGGCTAGGAGGAAATTTTTTTATTATAGAAATACTATGGAAATATAATAACCTGAAGGGTACCCCAACCAGCATGCACCACAGCCAGATTATCGACCAGTTCGAATCCTTGTTGAACGATGCCAACCTGTAAGTGAGACAAATATTAATTTCCTCTTATTTTAAAAGAGTTTCAGTATTTTAAAACTTAAAATGCATTGAAATACAAACAAAAATCCTCAAAAACGAAACAGCAATGAGAAAGAATAACGCTAACAAAAGTAAAAAAGAATTGACCGCCTCCGTGGAACAGTGGCTAAGCCGCTCGGGTATAAAACCCGGAGGTCGTGGGTTTGATTCCCACCTAGAGTCTGGTTGGTGGTAGGGCTCTTTTTCAGAATCCGACTGGCTAGCTACCACCGCCACATGTGAAATCTGCCGCCATAATGGCTCTGGCTGTGTTCCGGCAATATTAATGTGGGAGCCAGTACACTTGATATCAAAGGCTCGAAGATCAGATGAGTCTACAGTCTGGCAGCACATTGAGCGACGCTTTCTGGTGAAGTGCCCCTCAATGGAATAGGCCGCAGTGGACGCTTACTATCAGATGGGCTGCGTGTCTGTCTGCCAACTGACCTAGTATAAAAAAAAACTGTACATTCGAATAGCTGAGCTGTGTAGCCATGATCTAATTTGTCAACACGAAGACCTTTGCCTTGTAATGGGACAGGCTTATAAATTACTAGCCTTCCGCCCGCGGTTTCACCCGCGCGTAACTTCTTTTTTCAAATATTCCCCCCTTTCCCCCTACATTTCCGGGATTAAAAGTACCCTATATTCACCGGGGATAGTGTAGCTATCCAACAGTGAAAGAATTATTCAAATCGGTTCAGTAGTTTCGGAGCTTATTCGATTCAAACAAACAAACAAACAATCAAATCTTTCCTCCTTATAATATTAGTATAGATAAAAATGAAACAAACCGGCTGAATAGTGTCGGTGAAGGTGAAGGCACTTTCCAGCCTGATGACGGAGATGTCTCCGTCGAAGTCCAGCCTGCCGTACGAGGGGTGGTTGGTGACGCGGTCAACGTTGATGATCACTCCTCCGCTGTTGCGGTTGGTGGTGCCGGCCCTGACGCGGCGGTTGCGGGGGTTGAAGAACCTAAACAAAGCATTTTTCGCTAGATGTCATCACGCAGAAGGAGGCGGCGGAGCGCGAGCGGGAGGATGATCCCCTCGCACCAACGCTTCGCAGACGAAGGACGGGGCGAAGGAGGCGGGCTTTCGACCGATTCCTGCCGCCCCTCCAAGATGGAGCCCAGCAGGTCATGAATGCGGGGGCACCCTAGCCTGCATTGCACGGCTCCACCATCGGGCGGGAGTGCCTCAGTACTCCGGGGCACTTCCGCAGTTCCGCAAGAGGAACAGGAGGAGCTCGCAAAGGAGAGCGTTCGCTGGGGGGGCCGCGGAGCAAGGGCTCTGCTGATACCCGTGGCCCCCCCATGTTAAGGCGATGAGGGAGTAACGCGGGGTTTAGTGGGTAAACCCCTGGGTCACTTCCATCTTCGGCCCAGGAACAATGCCCCTCTTTAGGGCATTGGGAGTCCCACACCCTGTTCTTCCCCCACAGGACTGGGTTATGGTGACAAACCTTTTATTTTCTACAAGCTGTGATAGTAACTTAGCTCGTGTTAACTTTGAGATCTATCAGTTACCGTTGTTTAAAGTTATCATTTTCGTGTTTGGATGACTATATTATGTTTTATTTATGCAAATAAGTTGTGGGGTGATGAGTCACCCCCTGTCCTTACGTGTATGCAAGAAAAGCCTATCCTGCCGAAGGTTAAGATACAGTCATTATATCTATTTATCCATTAAAATATCTTCTCGGTAGTAAAAGAAACAAATTTTTGAACCAGCACAAGAATCATAAATTCATGATTATTATTATATTCTGTGAAATTCTTGCTTGGCATACTTTAATTTATTATAATTTGTGACATGTACCATTTGACATTCATAATGTGCCGGGACGTGAACTCAGGGTCCTGGGTTCAATTCCCGGGTCGCGGAACAATTGTGTCGGTTTTTTCGGACCCAGCTTAGGTTTGTGATCACCAATTCGCAAGCTTGGTGATTAACTAGTACCCATCATTGTAGCGATGGCTTGACTTCAATAATGGAGGCCTTTGCCCTGTACCTGCATGCATAATTTGTGCATAGAAGTAGAAGTATCAGCCTATTTAATTTATGTCCCACTGCAGGGCAAAGGCCTTCATCCTTAAAATCAAGATATCGTTACAATGATGGGTATTGGCTTAATCACCACGCATGCCAAATGCGGATTGGTGATCACAAACCCGAGCTGTGTCCGAAAAAACCGACACAAAGTAAGCTCGACTCGGGAATTGAACCCAGGACCGGACTATCTCGGCCCGGTACTTAACCACTAGACCATCGAGACCGTTTAGATTCATTCTTTTCATATTTTATTTGTATCAATTCTTTTCTGAAGGGAGTTTTCCTTTACATACAGTCCATCGAAGCAGTGAGCGGCAGAGAGCACGAAGCGGTTGCTGATGATGTTGGCAGCGCAGCCCTGGCTCCAGAGCACACCGTTCCTGAAGTCGACCTGCACGATGCTGGGGTACTCCTCGATCGAGGTCACCGCTCCGCCCACGATGCGGTCAGGTGCTGCATACGTGGCCGCTGGGAACAAACAGGTTCAGGTAAAATCGTGGCCAATCACCACATTACTATATTATAAATATTCTGTGGCCTAACTAAAGGGTCGTCCATCGCCAGCTTGTCTAAGCTAAAAAAACTAAGCTCCATAAACTAAGCTGAACTCAACTGAAAAATAAAGCCGTCCATCGGGAGCTATGTTAACTACGTGAAAACTAAGCTCCATGAACTAAGCTGAACTAAACTGGAAAATAGTAATATTTCCACCGAAGAAAGCTAAAACTACGATAATGACGGCCAGTTTGTGCTAGAAATCGAGTGACAGGCGCCAGAGGGGGTGCGGCAAGGTAGAGTGAGGGGCGCTTAGTTACACAATTAAGTAAGTTCGACTTAGCTGGCATAGTTTGCCGTGGACGCATATGTATGAAAAACTGGCTAAACCATGTAAGCTAAATGCTAAACTAACTTGGGTTAGTTGGCAGTGGGCGATTGGCTTACTAGCCAACGTTCGTTCCGTAGCCGAAAACTCGGCTAGGAGGACATTATTACTTGTTAACTTCAACGATTTAAATTCGTTGGTTAACTTACATTAATATAAAACATTATAAAAATATACGTACCAAGGGCCAGTGCAAAAACAAACACATATGATGCAGACACCATTTTTACCACCGTCACTACGCCTTTATCCGTCAATAAAAATGTTTATAAACTATAATGTTATCTCTCAGTTCAAGATTATCTTATAAAATTTACGACATGTAATAATTAAGTAGTTTTACACTAATACCGTTGTATTAATTACTTAAGATTGGTTTTTTCAATGAATGTTCCGACTAAGAGCAAATAATAAGTAGAGTTGCCAAAATAATATGTCCTTTTTTCTAAAGAGAATTTTATTATCTGAAGCATGATCGGGAGGGGAAGCGCTGTGTCCAATGTCACTGCCAACTATTTAGGCTAACTATTTAAAAAGATAACGAAGATAAATCTCGTGTATGGTCCTCAAAAATCTCCGAAATGACGACCGTGACAATGGAAGGCAGACGTGCTTCCATAGTCGGGCTGGTCAATAGCCTTAAGGCGGGCACCGGCTCGTCCCATTCGGGTGTGAAGGGGAACCGGGGGAGTTTAGTGGGTAGTGGACGCTTTAGTCCCGAGTCCAACACACGGCCGCAGGTCTAGCTAGCCTGCAGTTATGGTGCATAAAAGCATTCTTCTCCGAAAAAAAAGCGACCCGCCCCGGTTTCACACGGATGCAATAGTGTTTCTCTACTATAATAGGCATGTATTTTACAATAATAAACCTTCTATCTATTAAAAAAAACCGCATCAAAATCCATTGCGTAGTTTTAAAAATCTAAGAATACCTACATAGGGACCGACATACAGCGGGAAGCGACTTTGTTTTATCTATGTAGTGACGATGACTGTAGTGATTATTTCCAGGGTAGTAACCTATCGTCATACTGTTTTTGTACATAATAAGTATATAATGGTACCATTAAATGGCAACCTAAACCAATACCAAATGTCCATGCGAATAAATAAGGATAAGCTGATATGTTTGCTGACGCCATATTCTCATACAACTCCGTTATCATCTATACTAATATTATAAAGAGGAAAGATTTGATTGTTTGTTTGTTTGTTTGAATTGAATAGGCTCCGAAACTACTGAACCGATTTGAATAATTCTTTCACTGTTGGATAGCTACACTATCCCCGGTGAACATAGGGTACTTTTGGTCCCGGAAATGTGGGGGAAGGGGGGGATATTTGAAAAAACAAATAACGCGCGGGTGAAACCGCGGGCGGAAGGCTAGTCAAAAATATTTCATATTTCATTACTAATAATTTATTTATCAGTTTATCAGTTAACGTTTTAGTTGGCAAATAATAAATTATGTTAAATGAGGAAATTCCCAATTACGGCAGCTGGATTACACGCTTAATCCATATGATGTTCCCTTATCTTGATTTCAATTATGAAGGTCATTTATTAGTTTTATTACCATACGAGTATAGATACTCAACTGCCTCCGTGGTACAGTGTTTTTTTTTTTTTTTTATGGTAATAACTGTTTCCTCTAACGTAATTAGAGACCTTTGTATGCATGCTTTTTGAGTTATTTACATTTGTTTGTTATATGTACTTAATTATGAAATAATATTAGTGGTAAGATATATATATTTATATATAATGTTAAGACAGAGAAGTAGAATATATAGAATATATTATAATTCTTAAGTGTTATTTTCAGAAAAATGGAAGCTTTATTTTATGAAGATAGCTATTTTTTGCAAATCATAATTATGTACAACAATTGTGGCTCGCGCTAGAGCTTCGCTTAACAAGTAATTAAGATTAATTTAAACCTAAATGATTATTATTATAATTTTTTTTTGTTTTTTTTTTATTATTTTTTTTATTTTTATTATTTTTTTTTTTTTGTATTTACAAATTTACAGTCCTTTTTGGTCCTTTCTTAGACTCATCTGTTTTATTTCGTTCGATTACTTTGCTAATTATATTTATACAAAATTGTAAGAAATCCTTTTGTGTGTCTTTAGCCATGATTAATGTATTGAAATTTTCTGCTTTTATTATAATCCCGAGTTTTTGTTCTATGTCATATCTATCTGTTGCAAACGTTGGACATTCCTCTATGATATGAGGGACTGATTCTTCCTTGTTTGGATCACATATACACGAAGGACTCTCTTTGCGCTTAAAACGGTGCAAGTATTGAGAGAGCCCCCCGTGTCCCGTCATAAGCTGGGTGACTAAGTATGTTGGTTGTAGCTGTTTCGCTAGTTTGAATGCGTCATATATGTTTGGTAAGAATAACTTTGTCACCGCGGCTGTGTCTCCATTTATGTAACGCTGATTCCATATCTCAGCTGATTCTGCTCTAATTTGTTTTTTGACATACGATGCTGGACAAGAATCGTAGTCTGGTTTCCTCCTAGATTTAATTGCAGCTTCCTTCGCCAGTTCGTCGGCTCGTTCGTTGCCGCACAAGCCAGTGTGAGCCCTTACCCAAAAGAAAGATACGCTCTTGTTTTGGGAGGCCGCCAATGACAAGTTGTTTCGAGCTTCAACAGCTAGTTTGTGCGGTGCACCTGGATTTGCAATAGTTTCAAGTGCCGATTTGGAGTCTGAATAAATGCCAAACGTTTGCAATTTTGAGCGAAGAATCTCTTTTATAGCTCGATGGATCGCTAGTAACTCCGCTTGGTAGACGGTGCTGTATGTAGGGAGGCTGAGCTTGATGTTTTTGATCTCACGTTCGTGATCCCATACTGATAACGCCGCTCCAACCTTATCATCTATTTTGCTCCCGTCTGTAAAGAAGCGGAGTTGCTGCTGGTTTTGCTCATCAACTTGTTGCTGACTTTCGAGACACTCGAACACAATTTCGAAGCTTTTGGCAGGATGTGGCAACTCCGCAAATGGAACCGGTCGCTCTATTTCCCGATCTTTTAACACTTCCCAGCAAAGACCTTTCTTTGCTTTGTATAGAGATGCAGCTTCTTTAACACGTAGATCTAGTGGAAGTATGCCGGAAAGTGCCAATGCCGAATTGAGTGAGACCGTTCTGTATGATTTGCAGAGTTTCTGCATAAAGCCTCTCTGCACTGTGTCCAGCTGCTTCCGAATACCTATTTTGTCAGTAGCAGGAGCCCATATGCTAGCACCGTATAGGATAACCGGTTCAACTGCAGTAGTATACATCATCCTTATAATGTCCGAATGAAGGCCCCAGCTGGCCTTGGCTGCTTTGGCTAGTTGCCTGTAAATGTTCAGGGCTTTGCGGCAAACAGCTGCCACATGCGCGTTAAACGTCAACTTCTCATCAATAATCACACCTAGAAGTTTTATTTCTTTTGAGTGTGTTGTGGTTAGAGCATTGGGCTCTAATACCCGGAGGTCGTGGGTTCGAATCCCGCGGGGAGCATCACTTTGTGTGAATGTTTCCAGTTTGGTTAGGACATTGCAGGCTTGAATCACCTGCATGTCTGAAAAGAATGATGATTCCGTGCTTCGGAAGGCTGCGCCTGATCTCTCTTCGGTCGTTTCAGACTGCTGTCCCACCGTGTTATGAGAGTGAGGGAATAGGGAGTGCACCTGTGCTTGCGCACTCACTTGTGCACTATAATATATCCTGCGTAGTTGGCTGATCGTAAAAGATCGGCCGCCGTAGCCGAAAACTCGGCTAGAAGGACATTATTATTATTATTATTTTATCTCTCCTACGGGATATCACAGCACATAGGCTGGTCCTTTTGGAAGGCGTACGTGGGGATACAGATCCAACACGCAGAGGCCCCTTTGAGACACAATTAATTATCTTAAGTGGGATACGTACGTTATTATTATTATAGGTACTTAAAATAAAAGGCTTGACAGTACATAATTCAAAAATAATCTTTACTTCTATTTTATGATAAATGTATTTAAAACTGTGTTTGCGCTATCTATTAGTGATATAATGAACTGCAACGCATCCCTGTAAGACCTGCTTTCAGTAGTTCTTATAAAGTTTCGCTATGATCAACTAGATGGCGCTAACAGTATATTTCTTACAACATTAAATAGATGGCGCTAGATGAACACAATGGCGCTATGCTAGAAGATTTTAGAACTTGTTTTTTATTCCGTGGTGATTATAACACATTTTATTTTGCTTTTATTTGAATTTAGAGGACTTTCATAATAAAAGTACGTTAGCTTAATTAAATAAACTAGATGGCGCTAGTAGTATATTTCAAACATTAAATAGATGGCGCTAGATGAACACAATGGCGCTAATGATAGAAGATTATTTTAAGTATAGACCATAATAAAGACCATGGAATTAATATTATATATAAACCGACAAACTTATCTGTTCCGGTGGCAGCGTCACTACTGTCGCTAGGACTTTCATAATGAAAATTCCGTTAGCTTAACTTAATAAAATAGGACAAGATAATGAAGATGTTTATTTCTATGCCTTTTTTCCTTTGATTTCAAGTGGTAGCATTTGGTGTATTCCCAAGCGATATCGTAGGGGGCCTGGTTGCGGCGGGTCTTCGGCAAGCATTCGTCTATAAAGTCCTCCACATCTGAACGATCTGAAATTATTTAAAAAAATATATTAATGGCGCTTTCTAGTAAAAATGGTTCATCCAATTTTTGTAAAGCCACTGCGGTGATTAGTGGAGCTGAGTGTTTAGAGAATAAAAGTGACATAGACTTTCGACTTTCGAAGCACAATTTTAAAGCTACTCGTTGGTTCTCTGATAGAGGGTGGTATTAGGGTGGTCTTTGTTGACCGTTGGGACTCACCGTTCCTTAATAGATGGATGAGGACCCATATTATTAAAATAATTTTTATACCTACCTACTACTGTATTTTACTAACATTAGTTCTTAAGGAAAATTGTTACTAACTATATAAATGGGCTAGCTGGCCTGTAATAAATGATTTGAATTGAATTGAATTACCCCAGTCGAGCTGGCTATACAACCGACAGACAGACACAGTCTGTACGGATTATTCCCGACTGCCCCTACCAAATCTGCCCCCAGTAGGGGCAGTCGAAACTTTTCAGTCGCATCTGCCCCTACTGGGGGCAGAGTCTGTACCTATCATGGCTCTATCTTAAAAGGAAGTAACATTAGAGGTAATTGGTATTCTTACCCCTTGCTGGCACCATGGATAAAGCCGTATCCAACTTGAAGACTCCTTCATTCGACATTATGTCGAACTTTTTCAGCAAACATAATACCCAATTTTTCAAAGGCTTGTTATCAATCTGAAATTATTAGAGGTTTAAAATAAGCATGAGTCTATTACCGCCCAAACTACAGGGCAAAGCCTCCATTATCAAAATCAAAGTAGTTGTTACGTAAGACTAGAATATAAGATTGACATTAGTTAACACCACGTTTATCTGACATGCGTTGGCTGGCTATCGAAATTCTTAATACATGACTGATCTGGAAATTTATCCTAGAACTTGGTTGACAGCCAGGTAATTAAACTTTTAGACCAACAAGACGTAAGAGTGGGCTAAAATTGAATCGTAGAATATACCTTGGATGTTCTGTAACTATTTAATAATCTGTGGTTCTTGTTATTGCTAAAATTAAGCCAACATTAACAGCTCTGGCTGTGTTCCGGCAATATTAATGTGGGAGCCAGTACACTTGAAATCAAAGGCTCGAAGATCAGATGAGCCTACAGTCTGGCAGCACATTGAGCGACGCTTCCAGGGGAAGTGTCCCTGAGTGGAATAGGCCGCAGTAGCCGCCTAATTACCAACAGATGGGCTGCGTGTCTGTCTGCCAACTGATGTAGTATAAAAAAGGCTATTTTCAAAATTGCCCTAGTTTTTTTTAAAATAATATTCTTATTCACCTTCCAATTACCGGCTTTTAGTTTTAATATCTTCTCAGGATCGACTTGAGTCTCGTCGAAACATTCCATGTGAAATTTCTTCAACATTTCCTCCTTTTCGTCGGTTAAACTCTAGAAACAAAATAATCTATAGATATTTCAAGGCCCACACTATCTCACAATTGAGATAAGGCCTTTTTTATACTGGTAGAATGCGTTTACACATTACTACCCACTCCGTTGGTGGTTGGGGTGGGGATATGTGGGACTCTCCGTCTCTCCCGCTGCCCCATCCAGCCTTAAGTTGGATGAGGCACCGGCAGGGGAACTACCCACTAAACTCCCAGTACTTCCTCACCGTCGCCACGAGATCATGGGGGGCCATGGTGTTATTCACCCCAACAATTGAGATAAGGCCTGTGTGTCCCAGCAGTGAGAACGTCTGTTGATGATGAAATGAGATCGGGTCGATCGTGATTGTTTGGGAGTTAGTGTCATGAACTTATTTTTATCCCGAAAAAATATGACATTCCTGCAAGCAACGTCGTATAGATTCACGCGGGTGAAGCTGCGGGTGAAAAAAAATCTTTATATAAAAAAGAAAGTGGTGTTAGTTACAATATTTAATTTTATAACTTAAGAACGGATAACCCGATTTGGCTGAAAATTGGTGGAGAGGTAGCTTAGAACCAGGAGAAGGACATAGGATACTTTTTATCCCGGAACTATAAGCGAAGGGGGGGGGGGATAGTTGAAAAAAAAACCGTGAGGGCGACCGCTAGTAAATAAATAAAATTATAAATATAAATTTGAAAAAAAAAAACTGACTTACCTGAGCAATAGCGATGATAGAGAATAAAAAAATCAGTAACTCTTTCATTTTGGGACCCATCGTAACCCAAGTAAGTGCACTGTACGTTCCCTTTGACTTGTCTTAAAGTAATGACTAGTTTTCAAAAGGGTTATGCATAAATATGAAAGAGTAAACAATACAGAGTCATTAGATAATAATTGATTATGTCATAGGTATATACAGGGTGTTGTCTCTTTACCAATCCAGTACACTTGAAATCTGAGGCTCGAAGATCAGATGAGTGACGCTGGTGAAGTGTTCCTCTATGGAATACGCCGCAGTGACCGCTTACCATCAGGTGCGCTGCGTGCTTATCTGTCAACAGACTGACCTAGTATATAAAAACAAAAACATTTTGAAACATTTGTATTTTATTCTAGATCAGCTGGCAAAAAGGCATGCGGCCCACCAGGGGTCCGGCCGTTATGCCCCCACATTAAAAAAAAATTTGTTCCAGTTTGCCGTTAAACCGTGGGGGCATACTGGCCGGGGGCAACCCGGAATGGGGGCATAACGGCCGGACCTCCCACCGGACGGTAAGCGATCGCTGTGGCCTATTCCATTGAGGGATACTTGACGAGAAAGCACCGCTCAATACGCTGCAACACTACGTTTTCCTTAGCACTCCTCCCTCTTTCACTAGCACACTCTTACCCTGGGGCCACATTATCGCGATAACGCGAACATTTGCGTTGTCGCGACACCTCTGGCCAAATAGTTCATGCTATCGCGACAGGTGTCGCGACAACAAGCGCCCTTCGCTACGCTGTCGGTATTTTGCCGCACATCAAAGGGTTTTATCGCGACAGAGTTCGTGCGCTTGGCTACACTTTGCGCGTTTTATATTCGCTGCAATCGATTTTGTACTTTAAAGATACAGACTTAAAGTGCAATATTGAGTGATGGATACGGACGAATTGAATTATCGCGACGTTCTAAATTATCGCGACGTAGTGAAGATGTGGCCAATCACTTCGTCGAAGATTCTATCGTGACAATTTATCGCGACAGTTATCGCGATAGTGTGGCCCCAGCATTACTCAATAGTTCTATTGTTGTAAAAAAACTACTCTGCCTCTACGCCCCGAATAGAGAATTTTTATAAATGTATGCCTATTGCGACTATACTTACTTCTTTATTAATAAAATACACCCTTTAAGCGATGTTTTCTGAAAACAATAGATTTACTATTCTAGTATTATCCAAGATGGTCAAGATCGAGTGAAATAAGGGTGTTTGAACAAGTAAGATTTCTGTATTGTGCAATGTCATTACGTCAATGTTATTAAAAGATGGCCTTTATGAAGTTTGGATGGAAACTAAAATAGGTACTCTTAAGATAGAGTAGGTATCTCCCGCGCATCGACCAGTAATTACTGTTAAACTTATAAAAGTCTGCGGTCAACCTTATCTTGCTTTTATTATTTTTTACAACTATAAACACTATTGTTTGCGTTATATTGGAGAAAGTTGTTTATCTCAAATGTGGTAATCTAACCAGCAATTCATTTTTGTCAGTTAGTATTTGGACAAGTTTAGAGTGCCATGCCTGGACAATGCATTTACGATTTTGCAAAGAGAATCATATTTTTTGTTTTATTAACCTTCATTGTTTCGATAATGTTAATTATAAGTTGTGACAATTAT
Organism: Mecyna flavalis; assembly: GCA_949319885.1. Lineage (NCBI taxonomy): Eukaryota > Metazoa > Arthropoda > Insecta > Lepidoptera > Crambidae > Mecyna > Mecyna flavalis. Next base: position 13,671,332 of record OX439413.1, read on the forward strand.
CTAGCAAAGAGTCGTCTAAGTGAAGAGAATTTTGAGCAGAAGAAAGATTTAGCAAAGGAAATTTTAAAAAACAGTTCTTTCAGAACTCAAAACCTTTAAATACCATATCAATCTGAAACAAAAACACTGCAGTAGAAACAAAATTTGAAGATATTATGAAAGTGTGGACTAAGGAAAAAGATTGATAGTTGTAAAAGGATGTTTCTGCAGTTGGAGCCGACATAACTAAGAAAATCACAACCGAAGTGGACGTCCAAGGACAGAAACTGCAACAACAGCTGATTATATAATTCGTTTTGAAAAAAAATATTGAATAAGCCACGTTTGCTTTTAATGTCGTATAAATAAAGCTGAGCAAGTGATTTAAATTAGCAACTATAAACTGGGATTGGAAAAGATGTTAAGTTTTGTTAGTGACTTAGTAATTGGGGTTTTTAATTTCTTAAAAACATAATATTCACAGTAAGATACGTGAAAGTTCTAAGGGTTTTATTTTTTCGCATCTCCCGTACGGTTATGTCCAATTATCTTAAGTGTATGAATCAATGATCTTTTTTATTATAAAATCATTGACATGAATAGTTTATTTTCATTATTTTTGTAATACACGTAAGTAGTGTTCTGTTTTACTATCAGTTGTATATTAAAAATAGTGACTTTAAAATAATTCTCTGTATAAATGTGTTGAAAAACCATGACAATAGAATTCGCCAATATCTAAAACTACGTCTTTATTTTTGGGTTCATTATCTTTGTTTGTGGGTGTAAATAAATCGAACAAAATATTTCTTTAACCGTTTATTTTTTCTACACTAAATATTAAATTCGTAAGGCAGTCCGGTTTCTTTTGATCCAGTAATTATTTAAACTTATGTGTACAAACAATTCCCTGTATCTAAATTTAATGTATGTGAACGAGTATCTTTTAAAATGAAATCTATTATTTGAAACATATTGCTAAAAATTCTTTCTTTTAAAGCTGTTGATGTTGATAATGATAAAATCAAACCAGATGCTGTTGCTCTAAAGTCAACAGAAATATCAAAAAATGAAAATAGTTAAATTAAAGCCAACAATTGTGTTTGTATTCATGAGACATTTAGACAGACAGGACTAAGTAATATGGAGTCGGCAAATGATCTCTTCAGGACGTTTCCAAATCCATTATCAGAAGCCAGGGTCATAGTGATCTGGTTAGATTTACAGGAAGATGGCGTGTTTGGGGTCCTTCTCGTGGTAGCACTTGACGTAGTTCCAGGCGGTCTGGTGGGGGGTGTTGCCTTTGTTTGCGAGGCAAGTGTCGATCAGCTTCTCTACTTGGGGCTTGTCAGCTGTGAACAATGCAAGGTTGTAAATTATGAGTTTTGTGGAAATGGAAGTAACAAAAAGGGTTAGTTAAAATACACTGTCGTTGTCAAAGTTTTTCTCATTCTTTACTTTACTTTTTTTTTTATGCTCAGACAGAAGATAATTGGATCAAACAAAAATACTTCTCAATCGTCATTCAAAACTTTATTATGTATTACTAAATTAGTCTTGTAGATTATTGAAGGAGTTAATTACAGGAATCAATAATAATTTATGTGATAATGATGCTAAGCTATAGGTAATTGTTGCTAATGGATATGACCAGGCATATAAAATCCACAAAAATAGTAGTATCTAAATTAAGTAAGGCAGTGAAAATAACTCTTTTCAAGGCCTACTGCCAGAGTTTTTACACCTGCAGCCTATGGGTCAAGTATACGCAGAAATCATACAACGCCCTTCGCGTGCAGTATAATAATGGTTTTAGAATGTTGTTGGGGCTGCCGCGGTGGTGTAGCGCATCAGAAATGTTCGCGGAAGCACGAACTGACGGTTTTTCAGCCGTCATTCGGAACCGAGTAGCTTCCCTGCTGCACCGCGTGCGAGGTAGTACTAACGGCATTCTAAAGATCATGGCTGACAGAGTGGATTGTCCCATGTTAAGGCATTGGATACGTCTACATGTGGCATAGTTTTTTAGTGCCTTGATGTGCGACCTACTTATAGTCTTTGTTGTTTTTTGTCTTTGATTTTGTTTTTATTTTAGTTTTTGTTTTTATTTTTATTTCTAAATTGCTAACATAGTGTAAGTGTATTGTTACTAACAAAATTTTGGATCCTAGTTATCTACAATTTGAATAAATAATAATAATAAATAAATAATAATAAAATAAATTGAACCTGTTTTGTGTTTGCCCTGGGTCTGGATGTTTATTTGTATTTAAGTATGTTGTGGTAACTTCGTTGTTACTGAGACTCTTAACACAAGTGTTCAATCTACTTACTTTGGGGTCAGATCAATCATCAAATATGCGATGTTGTCCATTATTATTTATATACTAACCTGGGTTAGCAACCTTGGCTAGGGCGACGTCCTTCTTGAACTTGCCGTCCTTGGTCATCAGCTCTGACTTGATCATCATGCAGAGAGCGTACTTCTTCAGGGCCTCACTATCCGTCTACAAGAAACATATTTCTGTTATTTTTGTAAAGAAGTAGTTGTTTTTTTTTACTAAAGACATGATTTTGCTTATCAAGCGGTAGATTTTAACTAATTTTCTTTAAAAAAAAAATTGAGATGCATAAAATTAGCATAGAATTGTGGAGCTAACTAGATATGTACGTACTTTTCTGCACTTCAAAGTTTCAGAGTAGTTTAATAATGGTAACCACCACTGAAAACAATTGTAAAAATAAACTAGCTCATACGAAGAAAAATACAAGCAATCAGAAATATTTTGGGCCTAAGAGAATTGGCTCCCAAATAATATAAAACAGGCTACTCTTAGGCTCTATGCCAAGTATGAAAGTGCGAGTTGCGTCACGCAACATCTTAGTTCAAGGATAAGACTATATTATCCACCTAGTAAAATATTTTTTTGTAAAGCTAAGAAAGATTTGAATTCAAATGTGTGACATAAAAAAACAGAGAAAAATCTTCAAAAAATATTGGCATATCCAGAACTTGATCTGCCTAGACACAGTTATTGTAACTTTAGAAAATATCTACCATCTAATTGATACGTCTTTACTGACATTTTGATCAAGAAATGTGCCGCTACAGACTCTCCAAAAGGAACTAGGACGCATAGCTTGTTTGATATACAGTAGAATGTTCTTACCTTGTAGTCGCCAGTCTTCAACTTGTTGACCAGTGCCTCCTCAACTTTGGTTTCTGAGAGACATTCAGTCTTGTGTTTCTTTAGCTTCTCCTTCTGTTCATCGGTGAGAGCCTGCACAAAAAAGCATTATTATGTATTAATTAACCATACAATAAATCTGAAAAGATATTAAAAAGCGTTTATCCGCAGTTTTAACTAAATTCCTAAATGATATACAAAATATAATAATAAACTTATGATACATTATATCTTTACAGATGAACATTGAAAATGTACAAAGTAAAACAAAAAAAATCGATGCGTTTATAACTAGACTAAAGCACTCTTATATCCTTATTTAAAATTAAAAATCCCTACCAAGGTCAAATAATAGTAGCTCTAATGAAATAACTGAGCTTGCTAAATCCTAGATCATGGTGCTAATTACCCTGACTAGAACGAGACAAAACACTTGGCATAAGAACATAGGTACTATGGTCAAATACATGAGTATCATGACATGACCAAGTGCTTTTGTCCCGAAAACACTTGGAAAAATGCAATTTATCTTATGAAAAAAAAGTGGGACAAGTCAGGCATAGGAATTGGGACGAGCAGGGAATAAAATATTGCAAAATATGTTTTGGGACGAGTGAGGCATACAAATTGGGACATGTGAGTTGTTTGGGACGAGTGAGGTACAAATAAACAAAACACTGGGTAAAATAACAAACAAACAGTCAAATACCTGAGTGCTCTGACCAAGTGTTTTTGGTTCATTCCCGTTCGTCCCACCAATTTTGTCCCACCAGTGGGATGAATTGTCCCGATAACAAACCAAAAGGTCACATACCTGAACGGCCACCAAGCAAACGGCTAGGATAACGAAGGTCTTCATTTTGCTGTAGATATTAACTCTCGAGTGCCCAATGCGCGGACTGAACTCCTTATATAGGCCGACGATGATTGCCGTGCGCAGGAGTGCGATTTGCGTGACCACGCAGGACGTGACGGGGTCCGCAACATTTTTTTCAAGATGGTGCAATCTTATAATAAAAACTAAATAGGAATATAAAAATTAAATGTAGGTACAATGTGTGCTCCTACAGTTAGAAATCCTTAAAATAAAAAAAAAAATTGATAAGTACAGATTGTACAGACGGCAGCAGATCGACCTACCCTAATCTGTCAAAAAATCTCAATTAAAAGAGAACTCAATATGAAGTGAATAAAGCTGAAAATTGGCTGTAGAAATTTGACAGATTGGGGTAGTCTGCTGTGCTGGCGACTGTACTTTCACTGTTACCGATTGGTTTAGTGGTATTTCGGTGTCCAGGATTAAAATCCCAGGTCAGGTTTCGTTCAGATTTTTCATAGTCTTAGTTTGTGATACTAGCATTGGGCAGGTGTGGTGATTAAGCCATCTTTGTTACAAAGCTTGATTTCATGATGGAGATTCCACTTTACATACTTCTACTTCATTAATATCGTTATTGACAATCAGAGGTAATAACAGATGGTGAAGTAGCACATTTTGTTTGCCTATAAGGTGGAACACTGTGTTACACGAGTATCACTTAGGCCTAAAGTAGGTAAAAATATTTCCTTAAATAAATTTTGAATAAAGGTTGCGTACTCCTGGCCAATACGCGCCGGTCTGGAATGATCTGGGATTAGCTTGTGTCACATGTCTCGACCGGTGTTTTCTGGACACACTACATGATAATAGTTGTACTGGGTACTTTTCCTTTCATTACAATTGACGTGAGGCCTTTGGCAGCGACATTGCCCTATGTATGCGTAGTCGTGAGTAAGAATTTTATCCAGAAGTCAAAAAGCATTTGAATTGATGGTTCGTTGACACTAGTTCCATGATACAGTTCCATGATGGAACTACTGTAATTTTTTTTAGCAGTTGCCGTAAACGTTTAGACCCACCGTACCACTGGGGGTATGGGCGGTGGTACGGTGGGGCAGTCCATCATGGAACTGTGAATGGTACTAATGTCAAGTCAACATTGACACTAGTTCCATTATTTCGAATTTAATTTATAATGGAACTGATGATAAAAAAATGTTAACAGTAGTTCCATCATGGAACTGATTGGTACTAGCGTCAACTTTTGAGTTGACGCTAGTTCCATTATTTCAAATTTCGAAAATAATGGAACTAGTGATAAAAAAAATAACAGTAGTTCCATCATGGAACTGTATCATGGAACTAGTGTCAACGAACCGAATTGAGGTTTTGCGTATTTGTAAGTAAAAGGAAAGAAGTATCTGCTTACATTATAACGTAATGTCAAATCAAGTCATCGTCACAATTATGGGTTATATTCAATAAATATAAAGTAACTTTTGAGTAGCTCTCTGGAGCAATGACCCAGAGAAACAAAAAAATACTTATGCTATTAGACTAATGGTGAATTTCTATGGAACCTGCGGTAATTTTGATAACCATTGCCGTATTGTGTTTAAGTTACTTAAAGCTCGAAATTAAAAACTTTATGCTATCACAATTAAATAAAGTATGTAAGCCACATACTTTAAAAGTCACAAGAGAATATTTAATTTCTGCTATGTTGAACTCAATTTATAAACCAAGCCTCGGTTTCTTTATTTTATTCATCCAACTGCCTCGTCGGTCAGTGCTCTTGAAGTAGGTCTTGCCTATTCTGTTTTTAGTTTATTTTTTCTTAGCAAGGAATTCTTTGCTGTCCATTACTATTTTTATTTAAGGTTGGCAAGCGAGCGTATTAAAAAAATATTACTGTACGCCTACAATCTACATACTTCTTTGTTCTAGTCAATTTATTTTTACATTGGGCTTAACAAGTTAAGCCCTTGTTAAGAAATGGTAAAATTCATATTTTTACTCGTAGTAATGAAACTCACCATACCCTACACATGAAAATAATACTAGAACAGTTAAAAAGCAACCCGTGAGAACGGAGCGCAGTGGTCGCGCTAACAGCTAAATTGCACCTACAATGAGCGGTCAGCCCGATCATTGATTTATTGTTGTCCGTTGACCCCTTTGGCCTCTGATTACCAACGTAGAAAAGCAAGAAGAAAAATAAATTCAATTTTTGACTATCTCGATAGCACATTTGGTAGCGAACCTGCCGGAGCGGTAAGTAAATAAATAAATATCTCTGGACATTATTCACACAGCGCCATCTAGCCCCAAACTAAGCATTAGCTTGTGCTATGGGTGCCAGACAACGGATAAACATTACTTATATACTTTTTTGTTTTGTAAATACATACTTATTATACATAGAAACACCCAGACCGATACAAACAGACATGTTCATGCACACAAATGTTTGTACCGTGCGGGGATCGAACCCGCGACCTCTGGTGTAATATCTTCCTTTACAAAGAAGCCGAAGTCCTCACGGTTCGTCAGTTATTTGTTTTGAAATCTTGTTTAATTAGTCATAAACGCCTGTTAGGGTCAGAAATGTACAAATCACTCCTATGTAAGCGAGTCTTTAAATTACCCATACCAACTATCAACTCTCACTTTGCAAGCAGATTCGGCGACTCAATCAGAGCCAGGGTCTACAATGCCGTAGTAAAACACTGCGACATTAAGACTAGTTCGGTTCAGGAAGCTAAATTAGTTATTAGTAAGTGGCTGTTTACAATGGACTACTCAAATACAGAGGAGCTTATTACATAAATGGTGTTTGTAAAATTTATATTGATTTTAGAAAGTACTATAAATATAAGTCATGTTTGTAGAATTATTATTGTGTAATAAATTAAGTTATTCATCTCATTTATGGTTCCCCAAGATACAGGCTAAGCCTAGTTTGGGGACCTCTGTCTCGTAAGTTTAACTGTATACTGTCTGTGCACTATAATTGTAATTTTTATTTATTTTATTCAGTATGTATGTTCCTTCTTTTTTGTGCAATAAAAGAAATATTATTATTATTATTATTAATAGTCGACTTCTCGACCATTGCACCAAACGGCTCGTCGAAGTAGTAGAAGTAGGTAAGTGGATTTGAATCTCACATAGGAGAACTATTCATATGATAAACATTTGTGTTTGTTCTGTGTCTGGATGTTTATTTGTATTTAAGTATATATTTAATTAAGATTGTATTTAAGTATATAAAAAATTAAGATAACCAAACCAACGAAATTGGCAGGCGTATACTGGGGTGGGCGGCATATTCCAAACTGGACTTTAAAATGAACATCACGGCATTCCAAAAAGCTCGCATATTTGACCAGTGTGTCCTTCCGGTCCTCACGTACGGAGCAGAAACCTGGGTTTTTACAAAAGAAACACTGCATAAGTTTAGTGTAGCCAAGAGAGCGATGGAGAGACGGCTGATAGGAATCTCACTAAGGGACAGAAAGATGAACGAATGGCTGCGCCAATAAATCGGGTTACAGACTTAACCAATAGGCTTGTTCTTACTCGGTCACTGAACGGAACGCTCCGAACTAGGACAATCGTTCAAATGTACTAGTTTGGTCTTTTAGTACTATTAGTTTATTTAGTTCAATGATCACTATGACATCAGTCGGACCGGGAGGCTCAGATCATATTTGTTTCCCTTCATACTTTGCAGGTTTAGGACTGTTATTTTAATATATCACACACACACATCCACTTAACATTTATATAAAGTAGAATAAACGCTTAAAATGGATACATACACTTACATTAATTAATTCACTTTCGCTAAAACAAACAAAATTATCCTGATCTGATCTGAACAGGCTAATTTTCAAATCAGTCGTACTCGTACATCGTTCATCACGCTCACACGCACGCGTCTCTGATCTTTCAACTCTCTCTCTCTCTCACCCACCGCTCAGTCACCCGTAATCGGTCGGTCGGTCATTTGATCCCGTTGTCGCTTAACTATGGTGAATGAAATGTACTAGAAGACCGATTTGAACGATCAGAAGAGAATAGTTCGTACTCGTTCAGTTGAACGAACTATTCATGACATGTCAAACATGGCTCATGATGCAAGAGGCTTGTTGAGTGGAGACCTTGGAGTGAAAAACGCCCTCGAGGACGACCTCAGATGCGCTGGTATGATGACCTGAAGAAGGTGGCTGGCTTTAAATGGATTGAAAAAGCACAGATTAGAACAGTGATGAGTGGCACTATTTTGAAGGAGGCCTACATCCACGCGATAAAGAAAGGCTGAAGAAATAAGTAATATGTATATTTGTGGAACGGAGGCGTCGTTCGTTACCCATAATACCCATATCCAGTTCACAAAGCACTTGTATTATCTCATACCCATAACACAATTGCTTGCATATTTTGCACAAGTGCTTATGCTACTTACGTAATGGTGAAAGATTCGATTTTAAAAAGTAAAATGTCAGAAAATCAGAATGGCAGCGCCGCCATCTTGCCTCGAAAATTGAATAATCGACCCTTTTTGGTGGGGGCGTATCTCTGGACTGGGTATAGATAATTTCATACTTTTTTCTGAGGTGCGGGGTCGGTTCAATATAATATGTGATTTGTCTTCATCATCATCTATATACCTATATACATTCACACTGCTAGGACACAGGCCTTATCTCAATTGTGATAGTGTGACATACCACCTGATGGTATTCATCTATTCTATTTGGGGATACGCAAACAGGACGCATCGGTTAATGTGATGCCACACTAGGCTCCTCTGACCTTCGAGTCATTTCAAGTATACTAGCTCTCATAACATTCTATTGTAAAAGATTTCAGCTAATTGAAAAGAGTACCTCTATCAAGTTTCTTGACCCTTCCTAAATTGTTTATAAGATTCTGAACCCATAGATAATTGACAATTTATAAATGTATGTTTGAGGCGCTCGTGGCGCAGCTGTGAAAGTGGTTCGTTAAAGATAACGACAGGCAAGCTACCCACGCAGCGGTCGGCTAATGAATGGGTGACCATTCTGACCACATTTAGTGACATTTATTTCGAGCGTCTCCGTGCTTCGGAAGGCACGTTAAGCTGTTGGTCCCGGCTGGTATTTACTATTTTTTTATGTAGATATGAGTCGTCAAGCCTAGTCAGAGGCCATTTGGCGGCTTGATAACATCTGACATTAATGTTGGTCACTTGCCTTACGAACCTCTCCACCAACCCGCACTAGGCCAGCATGGTGGAGTATGGCCCACACTATCTCACAATTGAGATAAGGCCTGGTGTCTGCAGTGGGAACGTATATAGGCTGATGATGATGACCGCTTCTACTGCACATTATACTACTCAATAATCCGGTGTAGGGCCCTTTGAACCAGTTAAAGACCTTGGTCAATCGGCATATGGCGAGAAAAGTCAGTAGGATATTTTTTATCACAACTCTGTAAAGACTTGAAAATGAGCCCACTGCGGGTTCGATCCCCGCACGGTATAGTGCATGCACATGTCTGTTTGTTGTATTGGTCTGAGTAGGTATTGCTATGTATATAAGGTATGAAAGTATTTATAAAATACATCACCGTACAGACTAGTACAAACTATAAGGCCTCGGCCTCAGATTTCGCGTCAGCGGGGGCTCCGCTACCGCTACCGCTTTGACGGCCCGCGTCAAGCGGTGACCGCAGTGCGCCTGAGTGCGCCGCCGCCTCCCTCTGCCGCCCCGCTGTGTTTGAGAACGGGTCTAATCCATACAAAACATCTCGCCGCTGCCGCTTCCGCTGCCACCTCGCTAAATTCCAATAAGTTGCCCACGAAATTCGAGGCCGAGGCCTAATAAGTTGTGGTAATTTATCTGTCAAACAAAAGCGAAGCTTTTTTTTTAATTGACAAACTGTCAGAAAAATACCACGCAAAATACAACTTTTTTGTCAGTGGTAAAACTGAACTTCACTTTTTATTGTTACTTTCCTATTTTCAGAACCTTGGCTTGATTGTGAAGACAAATATGCCTTGTGCAATTTGTCATATTATGTTTACTGCCAATAACAATCGGAGTATCCGTCCGGTGTCGTTGTAGCAATGAAGTAATCACGACAATCATAATCATACACTCTTGAGCAACTCTGGCTCGAAAGTTGAAAAGTGTGACATTTCCACTTGAGTAAACACAATTAACGTTAAAAAACGTAAAGTTGCCTTTGATTACGCGGTCTCTTACCGTTGAATGATCCCTCAATGAAATAGGTAGGTACCACCAGCCCGTTAAGATACGTATGTGTCTGCTAACTCAAGTTGTGATTAAAAGCCCTAACCACATAAAGACAGTGGAATTATATTTTGTATTTTTACAGTATAAAGCAAAACGTTAAACAATCTTGAGAATAAACTGGTGTTTTGGCAATTTAAAACATAGGACCCCTGCCTTGCGGCACCCCTCCTGACATCAAAATGGAGAAATATAACAGATGATATGACTCATTCTTCCCCAGCAGTGGGATTTCTTCCTTCTACTGCAATATATCTGCAAAAAGTCGATGAAAACGTTGCAAACATAATAAATGTTGCTCGTACTGGCACCAGACAGGGCATGCGCCTTAGGTACCCTAACCTAAAGGACAACATACGACATCTAACAGTAGTTAGAAATATACGTGCCAATGTAAACAATAACAAACGTATTTTACAAAATGTAGATAAGTGAGGTGATGATGATGAAAGATGGGAGAGTATAGATATATATCTTGGAGTTTCAAAGGTAAGATAAGTTAAAAAGTTGTAAATAATGGAGATAAACATACTTTCATACTTTTTTTATTATAAGAGTAGAAGCACAAATATTTTTGACTCCCTATGGAAAATAAATTAGACTTACGTAGTTCTAACAAACCCTCTAAAGAAACCTTAATTATTTTTTAAGAAACTGGATAAACAAATCATCTGTTTGATTTTTTATTCTACATTACCTAGTAGAATGATGTAAAACTTGTTGTTAAATTAGACATTTTATTTAGTCTTTCGTGCGTTTTGAGAGTCATTTGCTATAAATAATTTTGTAAAGTTGATCTTGAGTATAAAGTTTTTCTTTTAATTTGGGAAATAGGTACTCTATTGGTAATGCGTGTAATATTTCATTAAAAATAATAATGTTCTAAATCCAAGTTGTAATAAATTTCAAAACTCAGTTCAATGTTTTGTTTAATAACACTGCCTCTTACTCACAACTATATCACATGTTACTCATGCCTTAAAAAGTCTATAATAAGCAACTCATTATTACCATTCAAATCAAAATTCCTACCTAATAAGATTTATGAAATGCCCATTCGCGGTGATAAAGTTAATATTCGGGACAACTTCGTAGTAATCGCGAGCCCCGCATTGCGCAGGTCAATATGTGGCTATGTTCACATTAGTTGTCTAAAACAGGCACGGAAAAACGCATACACAGCGGAAAATACAACAAAACTGTGATATTACAATAAATATAACCTTTAAAACAATCTAGTACAACGCACAGATTTTTTTTTAGATAGTGGATACATTTTTTTGGATAAATTATTGGGAATTTCGGGTGGCGAAACGGAAAAGCTGTTTTGGAAAGGTAAGTGGATGTATTTCAGTACTGTTCGAGTAAGCTGGTAAAATTATATGATTATCTATCTATATAATTTATGATATGCGTCACAAAAACCATTAAAACAATTTGACAGAAATAAATCTAAATACATAATATCAATGTAAAATAGACAGTATTGAGGAAGGACTTTTGACCTTTTTTTACATACTATTTTTATAACTCAGTTAGGTTCCAACTATTTCATCTTATTTGAGGCAAGTTTAACATTTCTTTATCCATATTATTATAATAGTAATAAACAAAAACATTTCGTGCCCAATAAATCATATTTTAACTCTTGTCACTTTAAAAAAATCATATGTATGACGTCCGATTTTGTACCTAGCAAAATCATGATGATTCGACAAAAATAACTTTTTAATATAATTTGTTATTATGTACACCTCAATATTTAATTTTTTGAAACGTGCCATACAAGTAAAACAAAGAGCTCTACAATCATATGCAAATAACCTCATAAAATTAATCAGTAAAAAGCATTCCGTATGCGCTTTGCGTTGTTTAGCGACGTCAGGACGTTGACATCGTCACGCTTAAAAAAAAATTGCACATTCGGGGTTGCCCGCACTGCGCTGGATCGATCGCGCCACCACGCATGCGCAGAACCTCCACCCTCACGTCAGTGGTTACGCGACGCGGCTCGCCGTTGGTACTCGACATGCCGAAACCGACGCCCGTCGAAGATTTAGTAATACCCCCTCAAGACACTAAAATATGCGGGACAATATGTGTCTGTCAGATGACAGCAGTTCTAAGCGCGGTCGCTATAGTCTACTTAACTGTCGCCATCTATATGCCTTACACCAGGGCTATAGCTTCAGGAATTGATCCAACGCCGATTATGTGCACCACAACAAGGGCTGTCAACAAAGATAATTGCGACTGGGGATCCTGCGGAGAATGGTGTCTGAGCAAGACCTCCGGAGCTTGCATTCAGATCTACGTCAACGTCAGAAAGAACGGCACGACTTTACTGCTTTCAGAATGCGCATCTGCTGCAAACAAAACCTGCTATGGTATAGACCAGGAAAACGCAAAGAAGTACCACTGCATTCGTGATGAATGCAAAAATTTGACTGGTACTTTCAATTGTACTGAAGGAAAGTGCATAAACATAACAGACGCTTTTGAATGTGCTTTCAGAGAAACAGATCCTCCATTAAAATGTTCTGGTAGAAGAGGGAAAATAACTTGCATAGACGTTCACGGATTATTTTCTTGTAACAGAGGTACTTGTAGAAAAATAAGAACTCCTTACAACTGTGACCGACGCTGCGTCGACATTCCGACCCGCAACAAAAATGTTATAGTTCTTAGTGGTGACAGAGTATTTTTAGCAAAATGTGCTAAATTGGCCCAAGAAGAAGGAGGAATGGTTGTGTGGAACGATTCTGGTGAAGAAGTGCTAATGTTATCATGTCACGCAGTACATAATGGTACTTCTGGTGTAGTAGCTGTCGATTGTATCAACTCTGCTTTACTTCCTCGTACTGAAATAGCAGATCTTACTAACTTCACTTACCTTCAGTACTTGTACACCATGCGAGCTGCCCCTAATCGTCTGATTGCGCCATCTGAGGTTGAACTAACTTTGGCAAATGACAGTCGTCTTATGATTAATCTGGAAGGATGTGTGAACACTCTTGCTGATGAATGTAAAGAGTTCCTTAAAGACTACGGAAGAGACGGCACAGATCATAACGCTAAAGCAAGGTTTCCTTGCTTCTACATGGAGAACAGTCCAGACACTGTCGTTGCGAGATTCGATTTGGAAACAACATACCGTCAGTTTGTCTTCGCTTTAGTGCTTCCTACAGTTCTGGTTGTTGTATCGTGTACAACTCTGATTTTTTGTCAGAGAACTATTGAGGTTGGGGATGATGCAAAGATGAGATTTAAGGGCTGCGGAAAGGGTCCAGCTGAATTGGCAATGTCTGCAAACGATCCTGTTTCTCCACTCTGAGATCAGTCACGTGAGCATTTTAATACCTGAATTTATTCAACTTTTTTCTTGTACTCGTAATCGTAAAGACGATAACTGTATTTGTAGTACTTATGAGTTGGAAATTCTCGAACCTTCTTGGCGTGGTGAAAATTTGTAAGATTGTCACTAAATAAATCTTTTTTACTATTAGACTTGGTTCTCGTTGCTTAATCTCCACTGAGCGTAACGGTTTTGCGGTAAAGAAAATATTATTACTATTTCGTAGCGTTCAATGAAAACAGTAGCGTTATAATGTCTACTATAAGCAAAATAAAATGTATCAAATATCAATAAATACGTTTTTAGAAGCTAACAACAGAATTACTACTAAACACGCAAATGAGCTGCCCTTGACACACATATGGCGTGACCAGTGGGAGTTTTAAATATTTCATTGTAAGGCTTCGAGCTAAAAGCCGCCTGCGTGGAAATCAATTTCTGGCCATTACTTATTTAACGCCTCGATGGTCTCTCGGGGTCCTGTGTTCAATTCCCGGGTTGAACAAAATTTGTGTCGGTTTCTTCAGACACAGCTCGGGTTTGTAATCGCCAATTCGTTTTTGGCTAGCATGGTGATTATGTATCTATCATTGTAGCGATGACTTGATTTTCAATAGTGAAGGTCTTGTCCCAGCAGTGGGACACTAATAGGTAGATACTTTACTAATTCAATAGTTGTTAGTTATTCACCTAACTGCTGTTAGAGTACAAGACATTACGCAGTTAATAGCAATTGTACTAGATTACATGATTGTCTTTCGACATTGGCTAATTTCGTAATGCTGCAATTCAAAGCATCAATTGAATAATTTATATACATACATGTCATCTGAGATTAGGATATCCAAAAAATTTAATTTGACAGTAACAAGATCGTTTTTGATTAGTGATTTATTAGACAAGTTCCATATTCTCGAATACATACGAGTATAGCCATCATTATTATATTTTATGTAAAATAAACGATACCTGATATTCTAAAAATTATGCTTCAGTCTTTTATGGTGGTAAACCACGTTAGTCTTCGTTAGTTCAAATGGTAAATTTAAAAAAAGGGTTCCCTTTTTAAAGAAAAAAGAAGAGCTTAATCATTCGTTTAAAACATTTAAAAAGCAATTCATAAAAATATTTGTGACGAATATCACGCAATTAAAACATTTTTAAAAACAAGATATTCACAAAACAATTTTCCTTCTTTCCAGGCGTTCCCCTCCTCTGCGAGGGTCCGGCTAGTTCACTAAGAGACGACTAAATGCTTGCGATGCTTTCTACTGGCTGAACCTTCCCCATGTCTTCGATGAGCAGATCCCGCGGGAGCCTCTCCCCGGCAGCGTCAGAAAGATCCACGCTGCCCATGGGAGCTTCCGCTGAACCTGGCAGCCCAGAGTTCAAGCCACTAGAACCAACGAGGGAGCAACTGCTTGCACACTTCTTCGAGCGTTTCAAGTTCTACACGTCACTCTGCCTCGGCACGTCCGCCATCTTGGCAGTCTTCGCCTTCCTCTTCCTAATTCCCTTCGTTGTCGAGCCTGCTATCCAAACCATCCTCGCCGAGTTCGTCCCAGAAGCTGGCATCTGTGCGGTCTCCGAACACGTCCAAGCGAGCACTTTAACCAATTGCACTTGGGCGTCGTGTCGGGAAGGCTGCACCACCGCTTCTACGAAATGCCACAAAATCCGCGTGAATCTTGCGCGAACACCTTATGAAGAAGGCGCGAAAGTGCCTACGGAGTGGGATGAGACTGATTTGAAGTTTCTGATCAATCCTGAGGGTTGTGGGTATCCTCCGAGGGTTAATTGTTCGGTGTTTGCGAGTGAATACGCAGGGTCGAAGGCACCGAAGATCTTTCCTTGCTACTATAGTTTGACGAGGCCTGATCTCGTAGTGGCGCGGTACTCTTGGGAGTCGACGGTGAGGGGTTTGATCCTGGCTCTTGTGCTGCCGACCACGGTCTTCGTGTTCAGCCTTAGTGTGTTGGCCTACTGGCACTGCCGTTGCTGCGACAGAGCTTGTAATAGGCGTGTACACGCTGAATCATTTGCGAGTAAAGAGGAGTAAGTATTGACTTTGTTTCCTTTGGCTTTGTAGAAAATGTCTTGATTGTGTAATTGTGGAAGATGACGACCGATTTTAAATTTTTGTGGTATCATTTATTTTTAATCAGTTAAATACAGGTTTGTTCTACCAAACGTTGTCTAGAACGTCAGGAATTACTAAACCTTCTGTATCTTTGAATTTAGTTTTCGATTTTACTCATAAAAAGAGGATAGCTCGATTCACTTTACATTATAATAATAAAAAAGTTAAATGATTTAGTCTACTTCATCGATTTTTGTTTGTAGTGTAATTTTAGTTATCATCAATTTTAAAACACATGCATAATATTCATCATTTAAAACTTATGAAGTGATAAATAAAAAATAATTAAATAATTTCGTCTATTCATTTATTTTTAGTATTGTGCATACCACTGTAAATACTTTTATTATTTTTTTAGTTTTATTAGTCTTATGAAGTAGTATTTTATGTTGATTGACATAGATAAATACTGGACTTTCAGGTCCGATAACTACATGTTTGGCGATGGAACATCATAGTGGATGTTTGTTGTTGGAATGTGTCACAAGTACGTTGCGTGTTGTTGCACGGTGATGTGTTGCGAATTGAATATCTGGACCGTCAACTATCCGTCGGTCGAACTTCTTCTCTTCCTTGTGTTCGCAAGATTGTAATGATGATGGCACTGAGAAATCACTTAGTTTGATATCATATTATTTTCACACAGTGGGTCGTGAACTTAAATTGTTTCAAAATAAAGTACCTCGAAATACAGTTTACATGAAACTGGAAAATAATTCAGACTTAAAATCAGTATTTTTGATAAATGTTAAATAAGTAGAGGTGGAAGGAAATATTATAAAATTTCGACCATTATTTCCCATCCAAATCTAACATGCGAAGATAACGAAAGTTATGTCTAATTAATTCTTGAAGTATGAATTAATAATTATATTTATGATTTTTATTATAATCGTATTTTTATTATAAATAAGTGCTATCATCATAAAAATGATCTTAACGTTTGGAAAAAATTATTTGCTTATTGCTTTCAAATGTTTTATGATCGCTGAAATTGTAAACAATCATAATTTATAAGCTTTCTTAATCTAATTTGGCCGATATTTCTAAATTGTTGTTTATCTTAATTAATAGCTAAAAAATAAATTCACATTATATAATCAAAAAAATCTTGCACGGTTGTTCATAAACGTCACAACCGTACTTGTAGATTAATTTATCTTTATACTAGAAGCACTTAAAATAAAGCACATTTAATCCTTGAAAATCAACTCCTAGATTGTAGAATAGACTTAAAACCTTCAAAATTGATTTTATTAGAACAATATTTATTATTTTTTTAATAATACTTACTTCTTTATTGTCATGCTCTCCAAACTACCTTAGTTTTATAGTGTGATTCCTTTGTTACCTTAAATTACGTTTAAAATATAATACCTATCCCATAATTTATAAGGATTAAAAAATGATTACTTCTTGTAAGCAGAAATCAGCTAAAAACGCAGATTTGAATAACCCGCAAATTCATCTATTTATAAGTGTAACTGTCTCAATATTAACATGCAGGAAATAACCCATAAAATATCTGTCTATATAGTGTGTAATTTCCCATAAACATCAATTTTTATTAATAGTAGTTTTGTCTCTTTTCAGCAGCAAGCTCCTGTGCGAATTGGATGATGACCCGAGTGACGAAGTGTTCTGACGCCGCGCTTCTGCCGCCCGCCGCCGCGCCCCCCGCAGCCCCCCCTACACACAGTTGTAAAGTTACTTGGTCATTGTTGATGCGTGGTGGTAACGTGTTTCGTGTTCAGTACTACAAGGACCCTTAACATACTACAAATATCTCCATTGACGCATACGAATGTACGTCTTCATTAATTTGTATATTTTAGAGGAGAGCTTTTGTAGGATACGAAATTGTCTTAAACGGAGTTTGAGATTAAGTTACAGGCGATTTGTGAAATGACCAAAAACTAAAACACAAAGCTCATCTGTAGGATTCATTACAATTAACTTCTGTCTTTGTGGTACTGGTTGAGTGATATCTTAAAGCCAAAGTAAAAGTTTAGTCTGAATACAGTTCAATCACTTATGTGGAACTTTATCTAAAGGAAGTTTAAAATCTTTACTTAAAGATCCTTTCTTTTAGAGAAGTTATTACGAATTGTTGTTTACATACAATATTTACTCTGGCATTAACATATTATTTCTAATATGAAACACTAACCTGCTGTAGTATATGACAGTTTCCAAAGTTCCAAAAATCTAAGGGGCATTTTCACTGCTGTCATCTAACTAAGATGCCGTACCAATTTTCAAAAGAGAAGAAATTATCATTGTTATCTAACAGATAAACTATCAAGGACTGATCAGGCAGTAGTGAAACTGACCTTTATGGTACAGTCGCCAGCACATCAGACTACCCCAATCTGTCAAATTTCTACAACTAATTTACAGCTTTATTCACATCACATAGAGTTCTCTTTCAATTGAGAATTTTTGACAGATAAGGGTAGTCTGATGTGCTGTTGACTGTACGTACCAAATACAATGATTGTGAAAACACAAAATTGACATAACATGATTTATTAAGATTTACTGCGATATCTACATATACATACATGTTACCAATAAGACACCACGTCTGACCAAGCACGTTTCGTGGTATTTCAAGAAACTTAGTAACTGCATGAAATATCTTATCGTAGCAACTCGTGCGCATCTTGCTACGAAACCGGTTTTTGTACTACGAGTTTCATATTCGTAGCAGTTGAAGCGTATTCTATTTTGAGTTATAGCTTAATTGGTAGCTTTTATACTATTTCAGTATTTAATTAAGGATGTTACACGGATGCAATACAACCTGTATTCATCGAGAAATCTATCACCTGGAAGTGTCGCTCAATATTTTGATTTCTCGATTTTTAAGAATTTAATTTCTCGTGTACTGACTCTTTCTTTAAAATAACCGACAAACTCATGCTATTACGGTAGTAGACTTTTGTGTAGGAGTTTATACTTTAAAGTATATTTCACGCAGTAACTACCTAAATATTACCAGAAGTGCAAACGAAACGTGGCCTTTAAAAACTGTAAGTATCGTAAGGTCGTGATTTACCGAGCTAAACCAAATTGTCATTTAAAATAGTTATCCAATCTTGTAATTCTTAAAGCTTTGTAGTGAAACAACGGATCGTTCTCTTTTGGAAATCCGAAACACGAAGTAATTACAAATAGATAGATCTTTGACACTACGCGACCGCGATGGTATGGTGGTTTAGAAGTCAGTATTATTCGATTTTTCGGCGGGCTGCTAAGCTTTTGCTTGATAATGTTTATAAATATTTTTAAAAACGTCAAAAAGAAGCGTCTCTTTATTCTAAAACTGAGCTATGCCGGACATTTTAGGTGTATAAGTTTTATGTTGTTTTTGCTTCCGGAAACGCGTGACTTTAATATTGTGTTCTGTACAAATGTTTGGTAATTAATTAATATATCATAAGAATAGGTTAGGTTATAATAGTCCAAATGCAAATATGACAAGCAAACGATCATGACATTAATTTGAATAGTTGTTATGTTTCTAATTTATTAACATTGTAAATTATATTTTTTCTGAGTATTGTAAAAAATGTGTCTTTTCCTTGGTTTTAATTGTAAATTCATTATCATGTAGATGTTTATTATTGCAAAAAAATACTAGTAGATATATTTGTTTTGAAGAAAAATTCAACTGATTATTTGATTTATTATAATTGTTTAAAGTTAATCATTTTGTTCAAACCCGAATAATATTTTTGTGACAAAAATTTATTTCATCAATAAAATAAGTTTATGAATTTTAAAGTACAATTTAAGTATAATATACTGCCTTTAATATTTTGTAAAATATCTGCCATATTTTTGTGATATTAGCGCTTACTGTGTGTCATGTAACTCGACACACGTAGAAAAAATATAATATTAACAAAAATACCTAAAAATAATCATTGAAGTATAATAATATACCAATCATATCATCAAGTGTGTAATCTTCTGTCGTACAAAATATAAAAAATGGAAAATTATAATAATATAATTTCTGTATCCATATCCATCAAGTAATAAGTAAGCGAATAGACGAAATATTACAAAAACAACAATTGTACCTATGTACTTATCTTATTAAGCTTTTTATTTTATTATTTAGATGTAAAAAAGGATAATAACATTGTAAAAGTGAGTCATAGAAATGATGAAGGTTTATGAGTAGAAAGAAGACAAAGATATTGAGATAAGTCGGAAAGAGAGCCTTTAAAACTCTTATAGAAAGAATGTGTGAGATTTTTCTGGTGTTGCAACAAGGCTAATTTAATAAAAAAATCTCTCCATTCATACATATATCCTTCTAAATGTGAATCTAGTGTCTATCTCTATGTTTTATTCTTCTACAACATTTATAATTGTTAACACGTAGTCTTGAAATGGTTTAGAATAGAGTGCATTTAACTCATAGGAGAAGAGAAAATTTTCTTTTTCTGTGATTTAACTATTAAAGGCACAGTTCAATGTAAAAATAACAATGCAAAATGTTATTATTCAGAGAAAGATATAAGACCTTTGTTTTGTTTTGACTAATATGAAAATTGACAAGATATTGAAATGAACGGAATTGTAGGAGATCTAATGCTTCCTTAACCACTCAATCCCGAACCGGCACTCGCGTGCCGCTTAACAATAGATTTTCTATTGTGTCTGGTGTTCCGGGGCTAGAAGGATTAAAAGTGGAAGATCTTCCTCCGAGCTAGATCGACTGTGCTCGGGGACCAAGGTCCAATGTACCATCTTTGGTTTGTTGTTTAAATGCTAGCGGGCTGAAATAACTCTGCTAGCGCGATGTAGGATCCCATACTAATTTGTGTTCGTAAGTCAGCGCCTTCTGTCATCAGTTGGTAGAACTGTAAGTGGCGAGTTGCTTGATGTCTGTTGATCGGGCGTAGGCGTCGCCACAGAATCGTTGGAAGTCAGACTGGTATTGAGAATTAATTGTGTGACATTACTGAAAAGTAATTTTTTTTTTCGATATTCACATTAATATAAATGTCTCGTCATTTGAATGCTAAACCATTAGTTCAATAAAACAAATTGTAGTTACATTTTGTAAATAAATTACGCGTAATTTTCCACATCTATAATTTTATTAACATTTAATTTTAGGCTGTACATCTTTATTTCAAAGCTCATACATGAATTCGAATGAAACGTTTGTATATAATTCAAATAATTGTACTTAATAAAATTCGCTGTGAATCAAATGTAAATAATATAATTTTCGGACTTAAAATAATATTTACAATTAGCATAGTATTTACTTATAAGTTTACGCAAAACAGCAAAGCGCAAGGAAACACAAATTGTTATGACAAATAATAAAGCTTATTTTGTAAATATGTTTTATTTTATTTGATCATTATGTATTTCTTACATCACATATACCTATTACTGATCCCAAACTAACTATCTTAAGGTATCACTTGTATCAAAATCGACGTTCAAATCGTCATTCAGAATCCAGATATAGATGGGACCTAAATGATTTATAATTATTGTTCAGGGTGGAATGGGCACATAAGCCAGGTCTCTACCAAACCGGCTATCGAGCCAGTAAGAACTATAATATTGACAGAATACAGACACAGCTCTAGAAGGGGAATCCAACCAAACTACCAAGGGGTTAGTTATAATGACTAAATGGGGAGTCTTAAGAGTAAACTTACTTTCCCAGTATAGAAAAGATCTTACCACTATTCCGACTCAAGCAAGCCCCAGAAATCGAACCCTGTAGACTGTATTGAGCGGCTCTAATCAGTAGCGTAGCGATGGGGGGGGGGGGGGGGGCGGTCTGCCCCGGGCGGCACTTTTTAGGGTGCGGCAAAATTTCACAAAAGGGCGGCAGAATTGTCTTCCGCCCCCCCGCTGCGTGTCTGTTTACCAACTGGAGGAGCAAAAAAAAAGGGTGGCAGAATTGTCTTCCGCCCCGGGCGGCTGACACCCACGCTACGCCACTGGCTCTAATGTGATTGATCAGTCGGTGTAAAATCAAAATTCAAAATCAAAATATGCTCTATTTAAATAATAGTCTTAAAAGAGGCACTTATGAATTGTCAGAAATAAAAAAATATAGTGACTCTACCACCGGATTCAGAATGCAGTCATCTGTTGAGAAGAACCGGCAAGAAACTCAACAGTTACTCCTTTCAATCGCCAATAAGGTTACAATAATTCAATATACGATCTCCACTTTTATATTATAACTAAGTCAAGCAGTTTCGAGTAAATTTAAAAACTATCAACCTGAAGGATCTGTAAGTCCCTGTGTGTGTGCGAGAGTTAGATAAGTATAGAAACGAAAGGCCTAGAAATCGAATAGGTACTGTAGACTGTTTTAATCTATATATATACAACTCAAAGTTGACTGACTGACTGACTGACTAACTGATATAGATATCTATCAACGCACAGCCCAAACCACTGGACGGATCGGGCTGAAATTTGGCATGCAGGTAGATGTTATGACGTAGGCATCCGCTAAGAAAGGATTTTGATCAATTCCCACGGGAACGGGAACCACGCGGGTGAAACCGCGGGCGGCCGCTAGTAAATGAATAAAGGGGCTGACTCTATAATACTTTTCTTCGTAAAAATTAAAGGCCAGTTGCACCAGTGTTCGATAAGTTTCTCGTTAAATATCTGTCAGATATCAATGCTGCTTTCTTACTTAATTTTGAAATAAATTTTTCGGAAGGATGATAAATAAAGAAGTATTGCTTATATTTCTTTATTTATTTATTGGCACATAAAACAGAATAACACCATTATACGAGTAACAACTGCTAAACAAATTACATAGTTAATTAAATTAGAATAATACATAGGCTACTTTTATTAACATGTTAAGAGAGCAAAACCGCGGGAGAAAGTTAAGTATAACTGAAAAAACTAAAAAACATAGGCTTTACACGTACGTGAAGTTAGCACTTAAGTTCTGGGAAACCTAACACTAACGTATAAAAATATAAGCCGATCGATAAAGGGTAATAATTTAACACATTGACGTTCGGTAGAGGCTTAAGGACAAGCGGAGCGATAAGCGATAGCGGGAAAGGCGTAACCTCTAAAACATAAAAATAACAAGCAATTTGGTGTGATTCAAAAGTCGGTTATGACAGGTCGCGAGTAAGATTTCCGCACGGTCACAGAATATATACTAAAGTAAAGAAGCGACACTCAAGCATGTGTGCTCGTAAAATTGCTCGGGGCTATGTGTGCGTCGCGCGGGGGAGCGCGCGGCGCGCGGTGTGTGGGGCCGCCGTCTGCCGAATACCTCGGCCAAGGGTTATACTTCGCTCGGCGCTCGTCGGATTGATTGCACGGACTAACTACGCAATGCAAAATCATGCACAATTTATTTATGGTACTTTATTGGATAAGGATTAATACTGTATTGCTTAAAATCACTTTTTCGTAAATAAGCCATTATTTTATCGTAATAAGTAAAGGAAAATGGTTATTGTGGGTTATCCCTAAGAGATAGACATATACCATCGCGGACTTTTTTGTAAAACTTTTTAAGGTGTACAATAGTGTAGTACATTATTTTGATCTATCTCGTAGGGTTCAGCCAGCGTTTGCAATGTAAGCGCAAAAAAATGCGATTATTTACGACCTTAAATTAAAAACCTCTAAAATTATCAGTGTTTCTCTACTATATTATGCATGTATTATACATATAAACCTTCCTCTTGAATCAGTCTATCTAATGAAAAAAACCGCATCAAAATCCGTTGCGTAGTTTTAAAGATTTAAGCATACAAAGGGACATAGGGACAGAGAAAGCGACTTTGTTTTATACTATGTAGTGATTTAAAGATTAAAAAACTTATTATAAAATATCAAACCTACTTTCATTAACATGTCCTTGCACAAGTTTATATTTTCTAACATACTATGTAATCTTCTTTGCCACAAGTCTAAATTCCATTTCGGCTTAGATTCTTGTAAGCATTTCTGTAGCAACCCTAGCGTTTACACGCTTGGCTCAAGGTCGCTGGCGCTCGAACTCTCACGTACAGAGAGTGTCACGGCTGTGGCACGGTAGAAATATTTATATGCATGTCCGTGTGAACATTGTTTTCTGTATATGTTATAGACCAACCAATCTCGAAGCTCCGGCGCTCCTAGGTTGGACTGGTCAATCCTATTCTTTAGGAATGACATAAAGACTTTTTCAAAGCCCAAACAAAATACGTTTTTCGGCCTTTGACTAAAAAAAATTCGGCAAACCTAGGAGAGACTAATTAGGTCGGGCAAACGTCAAAACTAAATTTTACTAATACAAAATTGGGAATTAAAAAAAAAATTCGATTCAATCCAGAATTTGAACCGTAAGGACCGCTGACGTAGAGAAAAAAATACTACCTAATGGTTAAAATGAGCACAGAGGATGACTTAATTTCCGCTACCACTTCCGCCCCTTTTACTCACTATAGCCACAATCCTTTGAAGAATTGCGAGTGTTTTAAAAGGGTTCTTTGACCCCGGCACGGCAAGTTGCGTTTCTCTGCATTGCCGTATAAACTAGACCTGTTTGTGGCCTATTACCGTCTAAACTTCATGCCTAACTTCATCAAGTTTGCGCACAAACAAAATAATAATTTTATGTGTAAAAGTTTTCAAATCAGTATGTTTTGTTTTTGTTTAATATGTTTAAGGAGCTTTTCTGTTTAAATCATATACCAGGGTTACTATTTAAAGATAAGTTAAGCAGTCTTTTTTTTAATTGTCTAAAAATTTCTTCCAGTC
Organism: Mecyna flavalis; assembly: GCA_949319885.1. Lineage (NCBI taxonomy): Eukaryota > Metazoa > Arthropoda > Insecta > Lepidoptera > Crambidae > Mecyna > Mecyna flavalis. The sequence goes on from OX439413.1 coordinate 13,695,906, forward strand.
AACCTTTAGGTAGGGGAAAATCCGGTGGTAGAGTCACTCTGTAACCTTGACTATTAGTGACGATTCATAAGTACATCTTGGAGCATACATGAATATGAATATTTTTTTATTGGATAGCCTTTAAGATAACAGACAGAATTAAATTTCTACCATCCACTTCAAAACTTTAATTACAGACGTTGGCAAACAAACCGCTAAACTAAAATGGGACTGGGCGGGCCATGTTTCCCGAATGAACACGGAGAGGTGGGCCAGAACCGTCACAGAGTGGACTCCCAAAGATGGACAGCGGCGGAGGGGAAGGCCCAGAAAACGATGATATGACGATCTGTTCCGCTTCTCCGAGGACTGGCAGACTCTGGCTCAAGCCAGAGATATGTGGCGAGATTTGGGGAAGAACTTTGCCCAGCAGTGGGACAGTATTAGGTTAGAAAAAAAGCCTTTAAGAACTCTGGAACAGAAATCCCAAAAATCTAGTCTTAATATTTTAACATTCTATGGACTAGAAGTAGGTCAAAGGCTTAATTACCGGGTATTCACATTACCGCATGCAGTCAAAGCAATTACCGTCATTTCACTGGTCATGTGCAAAGGAACTGTGTCAAGAGACGCTCAACAGTTCGCATGGAGTTCCGTAGTTAAAGATTTTGTACAGTCGACAGCACATCAGACTACCCCAGTATGTTGTTTGACGAGCCATTTGGTGTAATGGTCGAGAAGTCGGCAATTACACCAGAGGCCGCGGGTTCGATTCCCGCACGGTACAAACATTTGTGTGCATGAACATGTCTGTTTGTATCGGTCTGGGTGTTTCTATGTATAATTGTATGTATTTACAAAAAAAAAGCATATAAGTAATGTTTATCCGTTGTCTGGCACCCATAGCACAAGCTAATGCTTAGTTTGGGGCTAGATGGCGCTGTGTGAATAATGTCCAGAGATATTTATTTATTTATGTCAAATTTCTACAACCCTTTATCAGCCTTATTCACTTCACATAGAGTTCTCTTTCAATTGAGAATTTTTGACAGATTAGGGTAGGTCGATCTGCTGCCGTCCGTACAATACTATTTGAAATTAGAATGGTGAATCAAGAACTGTGCCTTAATTAACATGGGAGTGAAATCATCGAAACGTTTCATCGCCACTAAATTGACGGCTGCCCAGCTATGCAATTCACTAAGCGACACTCGTTCGATGCGCTCACGGCTGAGATCACGGGCGTTAGTACTATTATATATTCTGTGTCACGGGTGTGTCAGCCTTAACATCGTTCGATGTTTTCACGGCTTCATAAATTGGTATTCTCTCTGTCATCTGTCAAAGGCTTCGTGAACTAACCATAAACGTAAATTCCATGGAACTAACTTTCATACAAGAATATGTCAGTCAATTATTTCCTAATCACACCGTTCAAAGCCTTGCGGCGCTAGTACCGTACAGCGTTGAAAAAGTTCTTATAGAATACCAAAACTGTAAACTGCCTCCGGTACAGTGGTTAAGCCACTCGGGTAACCCCTGGGGGTCGTGGGTTCGATACCCGCCTTGGGTCTAGTCGGTGGTAGGAGTCCGACTGGCTAGCTACCACCTCTTCAGATGAAATCTGCCGCCATTACAGCTGTGGCTGTGTTCCGGCATTATTAATGTGGGAGCCAGTAGACTTGAAATCAGATAAGCCTACAAGCACAGCACATTGAGCGACGACGCTTCCTGGAGAAGTGTTCCTATGCCTGTTTGCAAACTGATATACATAGTTTAAAAAAATGGGTCTTTAGTATAAAAGCCGAAAGTTTACTGCCAGGTAGTGGTGGTAGGTAGTGTAAGTAATTTTCAGTGCGTAAGTCTGTAGTTGCCTTTCTAAAAAAAACACTACATTGCTAAAAGTAAAATAAATAAAAATATTTGCAAAATTCGTTTTCCTCTTGAAACTTAGGGATCCTATAAAACATGTAGTTCACTATTTGACATGAACGCTATTTGATTATATTACTAGCGTATTAATTATTCAAAAATTATGTTTTATAAATGAAAATTCAAGATCTCAAAACTGATCCAATCAAAAGTCTAATTCTCTAGAATTTTCAATGATTTTCCGAATAGAAGGACCCGAAATCGACAACAGTAGAAACAAATGTTTTCAATGCTAAGATTTGACAAGTGCAATAAGTAAAAATAGTTTACGGCAAGAACTGCAATACAAAGTTGCATTCCTGCCAGCTGCATCCAAAGCATGGAAGGAAAATGCAGAGGAAAATTGAAAAGAGAAAATTTACGATCGGATGAAATTAACTCGGATGTTGGAGATTTTTGCTGTTGTTTTTTATTAAATGTTTGTTTTTATATAGTTATACCCTATAGTTATGACCTAGTGGTCAAAGCTGCAATTTATGAAAAATTGTGTTGATGCATGACCATAAAAAATGTGATAATTTCTGTGATAGTAACCTGTCATTGACTTTACACTGAGGGACGTAGTTACTATGCATTGGATGGATGGATGGATAAAATCCATCTTATCCATAGAAGACACGATAGTGTCTTGCATTTTTTATCATAACTTTTTATAATCTAGAAAGTTAAACTCTCGAAATGACTCCATTATCTAACATAAAAAAAGACTGAAATTAATACGAGCTTACTTACTTTTCAACTGATCTAGGCAACAAAGTTTTAGACTGTAACGTATCCCAGAGGGAATAAAGTGGGTCTTCCTATAACCAGAAACAGTTTGCAAGGTTTCGGCACGTGTATCTAACTTTGTCATAGGTTACAACTAGACACAGTATTGCGATAGACACTTTGAAAATGGCTTAATAAACTGCCAGCAATATAATATTGAACATAGCCGCAAAGTTGTTTCAGTTCTGTAATTAGTGATTACTGATTATAATGTAAATGAACACTAAGAAAATACTACATTAATATCCAAACGTAGAAAAGACACAATTTTTAGCACTTATTATTTCCATGATCGATATTTAGTGTTGACTGCACAAAGGACATGGCCAGATTCTGCCCCCAAATGTACAGTAACGTACAGTAATTATTTACATGTTTTTATAAAAATTAATCACAACAATTACATTTCATAAAAATATGCGACATGTATTTTCCTTCAAATTTTAATTTAATAGAGACATTTTTCATGTTTACGCAGTACCTAATTGGCAAAAAAGTATCATCTTTATTCCCTACTAGCGGCCGCCTCCGCGGTTTCACCCGCACGTAATTGCTTTGGTCAATTATCCCCCCCTTCCCCCCAAATTTCCGGGATCAAAGGTACCCTATGTCACCCGGGAATAATGTAGCTTTCCAACAGTGAAAGAATTTTTCAAATCGCTTCAGTAGTTACAGAGCCTATTCAATACAAACAAACAAACAATCAAATCTTTCCTCTTTATACTCGTATAATACCTATGTCATCCTCACTGTAATGAACACTCCTAAGGTTCCAATTATCAAAAATACCTAGAAAGGCTGAAATTTTCAAAGGAATAATGGTCATAATTATGAAATGTTTTGAAAAAATCTTGTCGCATGATTATAATATTATTCTTTCCTCCTTAAGCCTACCAATTATAAGTCATTATAACTTCTTTCCGTAAGGCATTGCTCATGATCGATTTAAAATTCCAAAAGTCATAGGCCTAATTTTTAATCAAAAATATCACAAAATATAAGACGCTTATTAATCAACTTGCTACCGACTTAAGCCAACCTACCCCAAACTACGTAACGGACGTCATTTTAGAAAAGTGTGAGCGCGCTTTACGATTACATTTGCGTGCGCCGAAACCAACTCCTTAATCACATTTGTATGCAGAGTCGTTTTAAAGCGCAAGGGAAAATAATCCCAATAAAACGGGACTGTGAAACCCCAGAATTGTAAAACAAGAAAGACTGTCTGTCGCCGACTCGCCGTACAACCAACGGGCTATCATACGCGAGCTCTATCGACCCAAGCGGGCGACGCGCGCACTCAAATAAACGAATGTACAGGAATTTTATTTTCTAATCCCCCTTTTAATTTAAAAATCGAACACTATTCAATTACGTTTAATTAAATATTAATTCTTTTTAATCAAAGTGTAATCAATACTTTAATTTAAACATATTTATTTAATTAATTTTAATTAAATTGGATTTAATTTCAAAGCTGAAAATTACAATTGGTTAATTTATTTGTTTTTTTTAAATATTTTTACGTATTTTTAAAGGGATTTAAAAGGGGTTTCAGAGACATTCAGGTTTTTGAAGTTCCATTAAGCCCAATACGCCACAACCCTGCGCCCAGTAGCGACAGAGCCGCGCGTCCGCGACGACGTCCGTCCGAAAGACGTCGGAAAACACAAAAAAACCCAAAGACGTTTTGAATTGCACGGAATGGTCTAGTTGTGAATCTTTTAGTGTCTTTCTGCATCAAAACTGAACACTCGTGTAGGTACAGAATCTGTGAAACATTTCAAAGGGCTGGTTTACTGATAGGCTTCTATTTTTGGTCTGCTACACATTTGTAATATTGTTCCTTTTACACGCCACTTAGCGATATTAGCTTCAACATTTCTATACATATTCGTTCTAGGCAATTATCGACATGTTTTATTAATTCCTCGCTGCACTATTCTAAGTTGTGAAACCATTAGTCAATTTTCTTTTGTATTTTTTAAGTTTTAATGAAAAGCCTATCCAATAAGTGATTATTCAAGTCTTTATTAGTAAATACTGCAGTAATTTCCATAAAAACTGTTACATAAATCGCTTTCAGTGAGTTGGTGCGGTTCACGTAGCAAATACGAGTAGTAGTTTTAAACAAAAGCCTTATTAAGTAGCATATCGCTAATACATTTTCATGTAGGTAAGTTGTGTGTATTGAGCGATACGAGATTTGGTTATTACTTAAAACAATGACGTCAGAACGTTTTCTTTACGTTGAGGTTAGGTTATGTAATAGTTCTTTAGTGTAAAAGCTAGAAACAAGGTGTGATTCCTACAAACATAAAACTCTTAACATTCCCTTTTTGCGGTAAATTTCTTATAATTGATTTTTTATTTTTTATTTTAACTGTATAATTTAACATTTTAACCACTCAACGCCGAACCGGCACTCGGGTGCCGCATAACAATAGATTTTCTATTGTGTCTAGTAATCCGGGGCTAGAAGGATTAAAAGACAGCAAATTTTTTATGCATGCATTTTATTAACTGAACCTGAGGGTTAAATTTCGAATGTCTTGTAATAAACTTATTATAAAACTACAGTTTAACAATCGTGGTAAAAACCTTACCGTAAAACCCTTCATACTGTTGAGTTTTCATTGTGACATAACATCCTGGACACATTGCTTAATTATTGCTTCAAACTTTATTTGAAGTGAGTATAATTTGACAGGAATATAATTTGAATTATGTAATCATTTCCCCTGTCTATTGTTTATTGAAGAAAGAGATGACAATAACAATAGAACTGTCAAAATATCGTGCGGGCTTTTGGAAGTTTTAGGTTATGTTTTATGTTGATGAATAATGTGTTTAAAAATATATCAACTCAGCTATTTTTGTTCATCATACCTTGTCATTTTGCTGTGTATTCTTGAATTTTAACGACAAAAGTAATCTTGGAACGGAAAATGGTCCTTATCGCACAGTGGTTATTTAGCTTAAGTAATATATACCCTTCTCTACCAATATTTTTTTCATTAAATAAAGCTTTAAAAAAATCAAAAATAAACATTGAATTTTAGGAACTTAAAAAAGAATTTTAAAAATAATATAGAGGTATAATATACTTATATTATAATTAATAATGGAACTTCTTAAAAATCAAACCAAATAAGTTGTCAAAGTATGCAATTAATTTTAATTTATTTAAAGAATTTATCTGTTGCGATTTTTCACATGTCTTACCCTAAACTATGCAAGGCAGTACAATATGAACTTATCAACGCATTTTTTTTTTGCAACCAAATAGAAATATAAATAAGGAAACACATTCAGTGAAACAACTATCACACACATGGACACAAATGTTAATTTTGTGGGAAGATTGAACTTACAACAAACAGGAACTTACAACTTTTTGCGAAGCAGTTGAATTCTCATCTACTACGCCAAATGGGTCATTCGGAGTTAATATTTACACACTGGGATATTAAATAATTCTGGGCATGTAGCATGATCCAATTTGTCTGGCTTACTGGTCCAAAGGTTACGAAGGACTGATGGAAATCTCTAAAATCGTGAGCCGACTACAAAAAATCTTGGATTTATTTCTATCACACTCTTTAGCTAAGCATTGTTTATTATGTATTTATTTGATATTTGTTTCAGTATTCTTTGTCAGTCTTTTGGACTTCTTGGTTTTAAAATTGAAGATTGACTGGCCTGACGTTACCCTGCCTTTTTCGCCAGGACTCGTGCATCCAAATCCCTACAACGACAAACATATTTTATTTATTTTATATTTAATATAATTATTAGCTCGCATCTCAATTAAACTAAAAAAAACTTGTGCAGTTTCATAATTAGTACGTCATAACAATGAAGTTTATGCATAAGTCACAATATTATGACACATTGTTTTTAGAAAGAGTGGTATCATCCTGATTTCCTGATACAGTGCCTAAGAACCTTAAAGGATGTGATCTATGATCTACACTGTAAAGCCGACTTCTAATGTCACACATTATGTTTGTGTACTTTTGTTATTGTTATGGTAATTTTAATAATTTTAAATTGTAATTGCCTCCGTAAACAAACATGATTACGATCATACATAGGTACTTAATGATAAATAAGACAACATTCATACTTTTGTATATGCGGGTTTTTACCCGCATCTTATTGCCCGTGAGTGTACAAGGATATTTATTATTATTACCTTCAAGACGTATGGTTACATGTTGTGTTTTTCAAAATTATGCATCCTCATATAAAGCCAGTTTTATAACTTCTCCATCTCCAACCGCAGTATACATTTTATACTATTTCCTTGCCTTTTATCATAAAAAGTTTATTATAGGTCCCTTTATAGCAAAAGCCATAGCGTATCCTTGTAATAATGTATAATGTGAGTGAGGAGTCACGGTGGTGGCTCCTGACCATACATCCATACATTGTCCTGCTAACGTTTACGATTGAGAAAATATAATTAGCAAAAGGCAGGTACTATTCCCATCAACTCTGTACTTTATTGCAAAATCCTGCTGTTCTGACTACTATTGTGCCTACTATTTTTTTTTTTGACAACTTGATTCTCTTCATTTTTATGATAGGGCTTTCATTTTTATACTTTAAAGTAATTTACATTTAACCGCTCTTTAGTTATGAGAATCATCGGACACGTGGTAGTCACGATTTGATAGATTTCCATCAGTCCTTCGTAACCATTGGCACAGAATATCTATTGGACTAGTAAGCCAGACCAATTGGATCATAAATATCACCACCATACCACAGTAAATTCCTGGATTTCATATATTTCCGGTAACACATACCTATAATAATACCATGCCTACTCCCAGGTGTAGGATGAGAATCTTAAAGAGGATCCCTGTTTCTTCTAGAGAATTAAGAGGTATTTTAGAGTTCCATTGATGGCAATAGAATTATTATTATATTATTAATTTAAACGCAACTGACGTTATCATAAAATAAAAAACAATTTATTTTACATTCTTAAATTACACGGGCCCGTCTTATAGAACATAAGACGTATTACTGTGAATGTAGGGAAACCCTTTATTCAAGTCTTCAGGTCCCACTCTCTAGATTGATTTTATAAAAAGAGCTGAAAAATTGCATTACCATTTTAAAATAATTATGAAACACATTAGAAAATGTGTGGCAATGTATGAGTTTCTAAAATGTGTGTACAACGAGGATTTTTTTTTGTGGACGGGATTTGATTCGCCTATTACCCGTAGTCCCACGGCTATGACCCACAGTGGGTCCACGGGCAATTTTTTTTCCCCGTGGACCCACTGCTCCAGGTTATAATTAATAATTTTTGGTAATTTACAAGGCAGGCTTAGTAGGTACTAAATTCGCCTTTAAACTAATTAAAAACATTTTATATTACCGAGACTTAAAGAGTAGTAGACTGGCTATTATAGTATGTATGAATGTACAAGTATGTAGCTCCTAAGTGAACTGTATCGTCATAATAATAACTCTTGTCTTTTGATAATATAACTGTGGGAGCCAGCACACTTGAAATAAGAAAATCATCGATAAAAGGGGCCAAGAATAAGAGGAAAATGGAAATTAGAAAATACTATGATTATTTGGGACTACAAAAACATTTGTTTAAGAAACGTTTGTTATACAAAATCATGTTATTTTATCCAAATATAATAACAAAATAAAAGTTCAATTAAATAATAACTCTATAGTCATTTTTAATCATGCGTTAAATAAAAGTGACATAGACGTTTTCGTTGTGTAGTGTAACTTCGATTTATAAAATTTTATTCAATAAGTTCTATTGATCGCACTATTACTAGCGCCACTAAATGAAAAATCCTACTTAATATTATAAATGCGAAAGTCTGGATGTTTGGATGTTTGTTCCTCAATCATGCCTAAACAGCTGAACGGATTTAGATGAAATTTGACACAAGTATAGTTTATAACCCGGAATAGGACATAGGCTATAAAATTCCTACGAAAAACGTCTCATTCCCGCGGGAATATCAGTTTTGAAACTACTGAACCGATTTGAATAATTCTTTCACTGTTGGAAAGCTACACTATCTCCGGTGAACATAGGGTACTTTTGATCCTGGATATGTGGGGGAAAGGGGGGATATTTGAAAAAAGAGATTACGCGCGGGTGAAACCGCGGGCGGAAGGCTAGTTATTAGATATTTGACATCAATTTTCAATTACTGGATGTACAATCTATTATATTTATTTATATATATCTTTAATATTGTAACATAAAACCATTTCATTATCATATATTTTCTGTAACATAATTTTGCAATTCAATGACTGCAAAATAAAATGAAATTGAGATAAAACTCTTGTTTATCGAGTGATATGGTAATGAACTACTCCAAGTGCCATTATCTTGGGATGTAAATATCATTACAACAATTTGCATCTAAAAATATGCAACGGATTAAATTAACGACCGTCTGAGGCTCATGTGAATACAAACACAGGCTTCAATGTTGTTCACCGTATACAAAGAGTACAAAGTACAAACTGATGTATAACTTTTTTTTTTTTTTTTTTTTTTCATTTATTAGGAATAGCAAACAACTACATAATAATGGTTATGCAATATAACATCGGCTTCATGTTCAGAAATTAATAATTATGTAGTCAAATACACTATCCACAGGTTAACAAAACTGAATTTAAACATAATATAAAAAATCGGACGCTCACGCGATTAATAGCAAAGCAACAGTAACAATTAAATTTTACAATAAAAATGAATGAGTGTTTAGTTGTACGAGTAATACGCCATGTGCACAAATCTGTTACATTTTTTATAAAAAAGTTAAGTGCTTGATGTTAGCTTGAAATAATTTAAAAGCCAAAAAGAAAGGAAAAAAAACATTAATGAGACTTAAGCATGTTACAAATATAATGTTTGAATTGACCCTCAGAAAGATGAAATATGTCACAATCAACAAAATTATCGTTAAATATATCAACCATTTGACGCAGAGGGGAGCGCATACCCGCTTTTGTACGACATTTAACAGTGGCGAACAGCTTACGAACGCGCACCTCACGTCTATGAACCGTTCTCGGGACAATATAGCATAGTCTGTTGGTCAAATCAGTACAGTCAAATTTATTATTAACAATGCCATAGAGTACCATACTCACAAGGAGTTTACGCCTGGACTGAAGAGATAACAGTTTATACTTGTTCAATAACTGATTGTATGATATACTATAAGTTCCATAACACCTGTAGTGCATGGATCGCAGATATTTACGTTGTACATTTTCAATTATGTTCACATACTTGTTGTACAATGGGTTCCATATTGGTACGGCATATTCAAGCTGGGAGCGCACCAGGGTTTTATAAAGATAGAGGTAAGTACTAAGTTTCTTAAAGTTCTTAGACGATCTCATCACAAAACCATACATTTGAAATGCTTTTTTTACAATTTTGTTTATATGAAGATCAAGATGTAGTCTATTATCTAAAGTAATACCTAAATCACGAATAGATGTTACTTTATTCAATAAGACATTACAAAGAGAATATCTATACGGTATTATAAACTGCTTCTTTGCAAAAATTATGTAACTACATTTAGAAAGGCTCAAGTGCAGTTTATTTTCCCTACAGTAATCAGAAAGTCTGTTCAAATCCTGTTGTATAAGAATGCAATCAGAAATAGATGTTACAGATTTATAAATCTTTAGGTCGTCTGCATACAACAAGAAATTACAGTGTTGAAAACAATTTCCTATGTCATTAATAAAAATTATAAATAACTTAATGAGCTTTAAGAGTGACTTTGTACTGTGCAAAAATGTTTTATAAAACCAAACCTGCAAATTTAATAAATGTTTAATTCAATTTCTACCACTTTCATAATTGTTTCTGAATATTTATTTTAATTTATTGTCAGGTAACTTAAGTCGATTTTATTATTATTTGCCACAATTATCAGAAATTAAAATATTTGCCTCCAGTATGCCAAATAAACAGCGTTCGATCACTATTCAAACAAAACAACTTCTGTCTAAATTAAACAAACATCACTTATTTTCCAACAAACGATTATTTTAGAATTCAGAACAACAACCGTTTCCCGACAATTAGAACCGCCGCAAAGACAGTAATTCTTTCATTTTCTTCGCAAACAAAACATCTACCTGAGATAAGTAAACAAAGAGACTTCCTGAACATTGTTTTTGAACGCGCAGTCGTATTGAAGTCCATATTGAGTGTTCCCGTTTCATGCATTCTACAGTTACGGGCCGAGCTTCCCTCATGTATAAAGACTATTCAATCCGCCCATTTCGCTGTTTATGTTGTCAACTGTATGTTGAAACTATTTTGTTTTTAATTATTTTATTTAATCTGGAACCTTTTTACTGTATTTATTTAGGCGGGGCGTGAAGCTGTATCTCAGCAAGCCTTCAGGGTGAGAGTGACTGGCTCAATGAGTACTACGAGTATGTTCTATTGAGCCAGTCAAGCTTATATTTGGACTTTACATCCGCTTACCACCAGGTGGTGTGAGGCCATCCTGACTGCTTCCTTATAAAAAAAAATATATATTGTTTCATTTAAGACAAACTCATGTGTGTATTTGCAAAAAAATATAATAAAAAAGTAACTTATATTTATTCGTTTTCTAGTACCCATAGTTCAAGTGACGAGAATGTTTTAATTTAGGGAATTATATCCTAAACCCCTGAACATTACCTTTTACCTATGGATATTGTGATAAAAATAAATCAACAAATTCAAGGTTCATTTTTATATTTTTTATTTTTTCCATCCATTACTAATTAATGAGTGTAGTTAAATATCAAATGTGTATATTATGTGATTTATCTAAACTCATTAATTAAAGCATTTACAGTTTTTCGTTTTGATTATGAAATCGATAACACAAGGACGTATGTGTGCTATGTTCGGAATAAACAGAAACGTGATAATAATATCTGCGTGCCTAAAAAACGAACAATTTATAAAATATAATATCTGCGTGCCTAAAAAACGAACAATTTATAAAATACTAGCCTTCCGCCCGCGGCTTTGCCCGCGTGAACTATAGGACGATATCCCGCGGGAATATCTTGTAAATTGTAGCCTATGTGTTATCCTTATGTATAAGCTATATTATTGTAAAGTTTCATTAATCCTTCTAGCCCCGGATTACTAGACACAATAGAAAATCTATTGTTATGCGGCACCCGAGTGCCGGTTCGGCGTTGAGTGGTTAAAATCAATTCAGTAGTTTTTACGTGAAAGAATAACAAAAGTTCATCCATCCGCTCCCCGGCCGGTACCGCCGCAACCGCTATGTCCCTGCATTTTAAATCTGTAATATCTTCGAAACTATTCATTTAAATTACATGTTGTAAATGGCCATATTAATCTATATTACATGCACAATTTATTTATGGTACTTTATTGGATAAGGATTAATACTGTATTGCTTAAAATCACTTTTTCGTAAATAAGCCATTATTTTATCGTAATAAGTAAAGGAAAATGGTTATTGTGGGTTATCCCTAAGAGATAGACATATACCATTGCGGACTTTTTTGTAAAACTTTTTAAGGTGTACAATAGTGTAGTGCATTATTTTGATCTATCTCGTAGGGTTCAGCCAGCGTTTGCAATGTAAGCGCAAAAAATGCGATTATTTACGACCTTAAATTAAAAACCTCTAAAATTATCAGTGTTTCTCTACTATATTATGCATGTATTATACATATAAACCTTCCTCTTGAATCAGTCTATCTAATGAAAAAAACCGCATCAAAATCCGTTGCGTAGTTTCAAAGATTTAAGCATACAAAGGGACATAGGGACAGAGAAAGCGACTTTGTTTTATACTATGTAGTGATAACGCACCTATGTACTTTCATATAAAGAAAAACAACCAAATCACCGTCCAATGCTCTAAATACCTTGTCTTGTCATGTTATTTGAGTCGCAATACCATAGAATTCCGCAGGCTAATTCTAGCTTGAATCGATAGCACAAGGCTAGATGGATTCCAGCCGGGCAGACAGTCTGGCGTCGGGCATCTGGCTTCTTCAGTGGTATTAATTCAAGTGATAAGCGATTCGAGATACTGGCATATACTTGTAGGTTTTGTTTTAAAAGCAGCTGAATATTACTTTCTCTTAACATTTTTGTTGCTTTATGTTTGTTTAATATAAAACTGTTTAATTAAATCAGATTAAAAGTTTTATTTAATTAAAGTTGTATTTTTTATTATTTTAATTAAAATCCTAGAAAAATATTTATTAAAAAATAAAATATCAATGCTCATATTATCTTAGAATTTCTTGTTTTCGTTTCAGGATTTCAAAGGCTCTACGAAAAAAACTTTTTTTATAGCTACTATTATTATAAATGTAAAAGTACCTGTCTATATTTTGGTTTTTGACTCCACAAAACATTAGTTGATTTTGATATTTGGTACAGACATAAACTTGGGAAAACCTTGGGAAAATTGGAAATTTTACCCCTAATATTGCTCAGTTACCGTCAGATAATATTATATAGCTACAATCCAAAGCACTATTCGCTACGATAATTTCGATAAAATGAAAATTGTAATACTTACAAGAGAAAATGTTTTGAAACAGCGCCTCTTCGTGTCCCATCGATAGATGTTATCTATAGAAGAACCACTTGAGCGGGCTTCAAGTCGAGCGCGCGGAAGTGCTTTCTAAGTAAAGCCTATTAAAACACGATGAAATACAGATGCTGCTTATTAAAGAAGATTGGCAGTCAATTGTGAACTGATTAAATATATGTAGTTTTTGGTTTTGAAGTTAATAGTTATTTATATTTAGTACAGTTTTTTAAAATATTTTTATATTACTATTAACAATTTAATGTCGATATACATGATGACGATGACGGCAGGAAAGCGACAACAATGCTACCCGCATCTACAGACTTATTGTATAGCCACAGAATACATAGTACTAACAGTAACGTTGTCTCCACTTTATAATAACTTATAATCTATAATCCTTCTAGCCCCGGATTACTAGACACAATAGAAAATCTATTGTTATGCGGCACCCGAGTGCCGGTTCGGCGTTGAGTGGTTAATCTATATTATGTGCGCCTTAAACTTGTGTATTCGCAGGTCAATCACACCTCATAGTATTTGATTAAATAGCTGAATCCTAAAAACAATAAAAAATATCACCCCTACTATAACTCAACCTCAAGTTTATAGTATTCAAGAACTCTCACACAAAGTTGAAAGCCCTTTGTATTAGAGCGTAAGGAGCCTCTCGACTCACGAAGGTAAATAACTGTCATGGTCACCCATCAGGCTATTGTACATAAAATAGCTTATCTTTTAGATATTTTGTTATACCCAGAAAACCCATATATATATATATCAACCAATATTTATTCTCGACACGATATTTTCTTACTTTGCTTAAGGAGAAGTTAATGACTTGTAAATAATGCTATAGGTATTTTGTTGATCTCTCTTCCTTTACCGTTTTCGTCGCGGGCAGTAACATTTTATAACTTTCGCTATTATTTTAATACGATTCTTTGGTTAGTAAGCACAAAACAAAGGAAGTTGCTATCAAATAAACCCAGATTCGTTTACTAACTAGAAAAGAAAAAAGAAAGAAAATGTTGTTTTATATTTTTAAAACCTTGATTTATTGTTTTTGATTCTTTTATCTAATTAAACAACTTATCTATAATGGGAAATGCTCTGAAGAGTTATTCCAACTCATCCCGTCCTCCCCTTTCCACTCCCGAACAACACGCGCCGGACTGCGTTGCCACCCCCATACCATCCAGACACTGGTGGCCCGTACCAAGAGGTATAGTTCCTCTTTTTTGCCCCGTGCCATTAGGGCATGGAATACCCTTCCGGCTCACGTGTTTCCTTCCTCCTATAATCCTGGGCTTTTCAGGCGGGGCGTGAAGCGGCTTCTATGCAGGCCTTCGGGGTGAGGGTGACTGGCTCAATTGGTATGATCTATTGAGCCCGTCAACCTTACATTTGGACCTCACTTCCGCTTACCATCAGGTGGAGTGAGGTCATCCTGACTGCCTCTTTATATAAAAAAAAACTTATATAATTTATTTTCATCAATTCTCTGCATTTCTGCCATCCATTGCCATCTGGCCCCAAACTAGGCATTTGCTTGTGCTATGAGTGCTAGACAACGGATAGACATTGCTTATATACTTTTTTCTTTTGTAAATACATGCATATTATACATGGAGACACCCAGACCGATACAAACAGACATGTTCATGCACGCAAATGTTTGTACCGTGCGGGGATCGAACCCGCAACCTCTGGTGTAATAGCCGACTTCTCGACCATTACACCAAATGGCTCGAACCGGAAGATAGAACCGGCTCAAAAAACGCCGTTTAAAATAATACAATCGAGGCGTCTCATGAGCGATGGGTGATAAGGACAACCCTTTTCGCCTATCGCTTATGACGCACACAAGCTGTGTAATTAATCTCGTGTATGTTATGTAACGCGGGGGTCTACTACTTATAAATCTAGTTTATGTATATCATTAATCACATGTCGTGTATTGTATTCTTTAGTTATAAACATTAACTTTTACTATCTACCTTTAAGGCGAGAACTACTGCCGACAAACTGTGATGCAGTTTGGCAGATATAATATTGTGTAAACGATGTGTTATTGTTTGTAATAAAATAAATAAAAAAATAAAAAAAAAAAATTTAACTATTGTCATTGTCACTTTTTAAATTATTTTGGACATACAGAGTTACTTTATTAGATTATACATATAATTTTCATTAGACCACACACCAACTTTCATCAGGTGTCAAGGTATTTACATGATGTGATATTTGCCTAGTCCAGTTATGTCATAACGTTGTTTAGCTACGAGTCTAGCATATAAACCTACAAGTGTACCTTGTTCATGAAGTGATTCGCATACTAGACGTTATCTCAATGCCAAGTGTTTGAACATTTAATTACAAACTTGTTTTCAATAAAAGCCATAAAAATTATTTAGTTTGACCGTTTATTCCTCTGTAAAATACATAAAGAATATATACCAAATAACCAGATATATCACTCTGATCATCAAATGAACTTAATTATCAACTTACTTATTGCGTACCGGAAAGTTGTGGAATTCATTGCCGGTTTCCTCGTTTTCTGATACGTATGTGTAGAGTATTTTCAATATACGAGGAAATAGGGTGCTTTTAGGGAGGCCTCTAACGTTTTTAGCCCCATACAGTTCTCATTTCACTTCTTCGCAGATATGAACTTCTAACATAGAAATCAGTAATTGCTCCTTGATATTGTCTTGAAGTCCTGGTCATTTGATATTTGCTATAAGGCTTAGAAAGTAAACCAGCCCTTCAAACTATTCTCTACAGATATAAAAAAACATGTGATTAAATGAACATTCTAAAACACAAAACGACGGACACCGAGACACGAAGTGAGGTCTGTCACTATAATTGGGATGACATGACGCAGCCAAGCTGAAACGATCGCTATGGTCACTTCTAGAGCTCTCACGCCAACATGGCCGATGAAGAGAAAATACCCCCAACTTTTCTCGAGAAACTCCTCTTCTACACAACAGCCAGCTTCGTCCTACTCGCCATCTTCAGTCTCTTCGCCTTCCTTTTCTTAGTACCTTTCGTAATCGAGCCTGCATTCACCACTATATTCATGCAATTTGATCCTACAGCAGCATTATGCGTGACAGTATCGGTGAAGCACTTAGTGGGAACCAGTAACTGCAGCTGGGCGTCTTGCAGGGAAGGCTGCACCAAGGACCTTTTCGAATGCACTCAAATCCGAGTCAACTACAAACTTGGAGACTACCCCAACGTTACTGCGACTGAATTCGAAAATCTCATCAGAGTAGAAAGAGCGCTGAGGAAAGATTACGAATACGAAAACTACGAGACTGCTGTTGATAAAATATATCAAGACATGCCTGAAGAGCCGGAGCTACCCGATGTACCCCCAACAGGACTTCAGGGGAATGATTCAGAATGGTATTTTACTGGAGCGCGTCTTTTCCCCAACGTGAAAGGATGCGGATACCCTCCCATTTTGAACTGCACGATTTTTTTCGGCAAATACCGACCTATAGGCAACAACTACACTTGTTACTATAGTAAAGTGGATCCAGGGATCGTGATTACTGAGCTGGATATGTGGCAGAACACTCTGAATCTAGTATACGCTATGGCGATACCGATACCATCTTTTATAATATCGGTGATATATTTGACGTTTGCATACTTTAAGATCTATAATACAGAGGAAGAATCGGAGCAAGCTCCTTTGAAGAGTGATGCTGAAGCAATGGCTACAGGTGATGATGAGAAGCCGACGACTCCTGGATCAGACACCTTCCGGGAGGACCTGGCGTGCTTCGGGCATCAGTTAAAGATGCAACTAGCTAATGAGAAGCCTAAAGAAGGCTTCGAGTCCAATAGTCCACCTATTTCCAATTCGGCATCGCTGTCTGGGTAAGATTTTTGAAATATTATTTTCCATTATGCCTACTAATGGAAGCCAGGTTAGTTACTTAAAACAAACCTGACCTTCATTAAGAGGACTTACTAAAACTTAGTACCTAACCATTTTTTTTAAATTATTTTTTTTATCTTGCTTAGTAAGTACTCAAGTAAATAAATAAAATATATAGTTAGCATTTTTGTTCTTTTTTTTAATCTGATTTACTAACGATATCAAATATTTCATTATTACTAAAATATTACTCACTTTTGGGTTAAGATGAAAATCAAAGCAATAAAACTATCTTTGATTAAAAAAAAAATGACAAAAATATGACATGTTATTATTGTAAGTTTAAAGTAGTATTTATAACTATCATATAACAAAATCACCCACAAAATCCGGGACTACGAGTACAATTTGAACTCTTAGAATTTCAATAATAAAAATCATTTCAATAAAAACAGCTGTAATCCTAATACCAAATGATCTGTATGATTCAATAACGTATTATGTGCTTTGAATTATATTGTGTTTCACTACAATCTAAACTCCTAGAATTACAACTATAATTACTATGCTAGATAATGCAATAACGTACAATGTGATATGTGTTTAATAAATTCCCTTTGTGCATATTATTATGTGTTGTACATACTTTTGCACTTTGTGTAAGTCTATATAATCTGTTTCACTAGCATTAGCCTTCTTGACGTAGGTATTTCTAAACACTTTGAAACTCATTTTAGACATAAGGAGAGAAGTGACGTGTGAAGGCTCTTAGCAAAACTTCGACAAGCGGGGCAAAGTGATCAATATGAATGTTTAAGTTCAAAGTGTTAATCAATAAAAAAGTAGAGTTTCAGTGAGGTATCGATGTTAATACTACTTAACGTTGGTGTTTTTTTTATTGTTTTTAAAGTTTTTGTTCTTTATATTCAGTCAAGAATGATTAATAAATCACACACACATAGGAGGTTATAAAGTCGCAAAGACAATATAGAAATACTTTTGTAGCAAAACTCTTCAGTTAGATTTTTTGTTCCTATTACAAAATTATTTCATTAAAATGTTTTAGGGGTTAAAAGGAATGGTACTACCCTTGACCTTTTCCTTAAAAATTTTCTTGTTAGGTTCAAATCATTAGGAATCTGCACACTCACAACCCTTACCACACATATACAACAAACACTTTGTTTTTCATCAACAAAACACTAAACTGACAATTATTATTATCTCCTCGCCAGGACCAAGTCGTCATTCGTGAACGCCTAATGTGAAAAACAACACATATTCACACAGAGGTACGTTCAAGCTTCAGCTTTATAATTCAAGGCTTAAAATGCATTTTGCAATACACGCATTATTATCATTGAAGCACATTTTTAACCGACTTCAAAAAAGGAGGAGGTTCTATGTTCGACTGTATTTTTTTTTTTTTATGTATGTCCGTCGATTTCTCCGTCAATTGTAGACCGATTTAAATAATTCTTTTTTTATTTGAAAGTGCATAGTTCCGAGGTGGTCCCATTGTCACCATGTCAGGATCTGATGATGGGATCCCGGGAAAATCAAGGGCAAACCTCAAATTTTATAGGCGCACACTACGCGTTACTTGTTTTTTCTGAAGCCATTTAAGTTTTTGCGTCCTATAGATGATGGAAGGTACAACTCCTTAACGGTTAGGAGTTAGGGGATAATTCTTTCAGTATTGTAAGAATATGTGGACCGTTATTTGTATTTCATGTACTTTTGCAGCTAAGCTGATGATGGAAGGTACAACTCCTTAACGGTTAGGAGTTAGGGGATAATTATTTCAGTGTTGTAGGAATATGTGGACCGTTAGTTGTATTTCATGTACTTTTGCAGCTAAGCTGATGATGGAAGGTACAACTATGATGATGGAAGCTAAAGGGTACGACTTCTTAATTCTTATGTCCTTCTTGCGGGCTGCATCTTTAGTTGGTCTACTGAATGGTGCTGAACACTTAATGAATACCTAATATTGTCAAATAATACAATTCTACTATTTTACTCGTATTTTCGTTATCAATATTATGAGAGAGTTTTACTCACTCCTACGTATTATTCACACTAAAAATAGAAAAATAAACAAACTTTTTTAAAAAAAAATTAAACCGACTTCAAAAAAAAAAACAAAAAAAAACTATCTAAAAACACTGAAAAGCAAAAAATAATTTTAATAAGACATTCATCAAATGCGCTTATTGTCTAAGCCTATTAATAACATTAAATTGTATTTACGTGCTAGGTAGGTACCTACTAATCTGTTTGAAGTCGGTGCCAGGCCAAAGGTAATGAAAAATGATACATACCTAATAATTTATGTATTATACAGGGTTACAAATAATTCGCGGACGTAGGTACGTAGTCTGGGTACCTACTATTTGGCTTGGCACCGACTTCAAACAGATTAGTAGGTACCTACCCAGCACGTAAATACAATTTAATGTTATTAATAGGCTTAGACAATAAGCGCATTTGATGAATGTCTTATTAAAATTATTTTTTGCTTTTCAGTGTTTTTAGATAGTTTTTTTTTGTTTTTTTTTTTGAAGTCGGTTTAATAGATATCTCCAAACACCATTCACAGAATGCTTGAGCTTTTAATAAAATATTTACAATCAGCACAATAAACTGGAATTGTATGTTTCTAAACGCAAAATAGTTAGATCAAACACATTTGGCTTTTGAATCATTCAAAATAGGAAAAAAATCAACTGTTACAAAAATCCATATAATTAACAAAAAAAAAAACATTTTTAGGCGTAAATTTTACACAGTGAATATAAAATATTGCTATAGATATTTCTTCATAAATTTAATATAATATAATTTTTTGTAGTTACTGTTATTCATTTAAAAAGAAAAAATTTTTTTAGCTACGAATGTACTTTTATGCTTAATCACTGCGCACTTGCGCACTTTTTATTATGTGTTTGTTTGATTCAAATTAGATCACACATTTTAACAAAAAAATATATAAATATTGGTTAATCCTAATATTATTATGTGGAATTTAAATTCTACAAATATTTTTTATTGTTATGGTGTTTTTTCATTTTTAATATCTTTGATAAATACTTATCTATTAATGACTAAAATCATTTCTTGTTTTACAAAATCATTTCTGATAATGTTTTTTTCTTCCTTCCAGATGACAGGAGTCATGAAGATTCGAGATTGGGTATAAAGTGCATCACGAAATGAGGTGAACGATATGAAAAAACATTTTTGAATGATCCATGTGCTCGAATTGTGATTTTATATAGAAAGTAAAACGCAATACTTATGCCCTTTTTCATTCACACTAAGAGTAAGATGTGAGTAAAAATTTTGAAAACATACAAAATGTTCGTAAAAAGACGGAAAATTGGCGAAAGAGATTTTTATAAAGCGTTGTGAAATTAAATGATATTGAGGAAACGGTTAGTAGCAATAATTTTTGAAGCAATCTTTATAATATTATACATTTTAAAATTTCTAATAATGATAAATTCTGAATATGACATTGGAAAATCAATGTTGCACTGTCAACCGTAATAAGAACGAATTACAACATTAAATACCTTAAGATGACATAATGACGATAATGAATTAATAAATATTAAATATTCTTGAATAATTTAGACAGAAATATTTGGAATGTTCGCGTTGAAAGTTGGTATTGCTCAAATTCGTACGTTCTGTTTCAGAAATTATTGCCACAAATGACGATTTATATTAGAAAATAATAAATTTTATCTCCTATAGTGAATAATGAAATAAATAAGATTTTATTATGCTCGTATGCTAAAGGTGTCAAATGCACGCGTGCTAATATTATAATATACATAAAATAATATTGTATTATATATGACATTATAATGTGAAACGATTTACAAGATGTTAAACAAATTATGGAAGTTGATTTTGGAAAGCAATAGTCGGAAGTTAATACATTTGAAGAAATTATGACGCGACAGATGCATAGTTATTGTATTTAGCAAAAAAAAATATTAGTAAATACATCGACTACTTCATAATAATAGTAATAATTTCATGTCAGTACAACTCGCGATATCATTTTAAATGTAAGTATAGTCGATATTTCATTTATTATTTATTTATAGATTAGTAAACCCTGAATTAATTGGGTTCTTAGCAATCTCTTTAAATGCCCCTGAATTTAGCAAAGCGTTTTATTTTTCTAATTTTAATAATTTGGTTACCATAAATGGACTGTAACGGAATAATGATAACTGAGAATAATGATAAGCGTCCGATAATTTTGGAAATGATTTTTTATTATAAAGGTCCACATTTTGTCGCAACAAGTATCGTGCGCATGATTCTCAAGGTTGTGCTGTTGCACAGTCACAAGCAACTTAAGTTGCATGTATTATTTTGTTGCAAGTTACATTGGAAAGTTGCTCGTAATAAAGTGTTTGCAATTACAGTCAACGACCTATCAGCCTGTTACGAACTGTCCGAATTCCTTTACACATTTTGAACTTTATGTCTGTAATATTAGAGACACGTTTGATAGTCGAAATTTGACAGTTTTGAATAGCCTGTAAAGTTGTTGCCTGTATGAAAAAAATACCATATTCTCTTTTTACGTGTCGTATGTGACACACACTAGTCGGCAACATAGCTTAATTAAATTAGAGTGAAACTAGATGACGTGGAACGGGACTAAAATGTTGCAAAACAGTGTCACGTGTCATGTTAAGCAAAAAATATTATGTTCCCGGCGATGATGATATTATGATAATTAAGATGATAGATTTTTTCCCGTAAAATAGAAGTGTGTCAGGCACTTCTGTGTTTCGGGGAAAGGGCACTGAAGCTAGTGAAATTACTGGGTATAATTGAGACCTAATAACTGTCGTCTCAGTGTAGCGGGCGCAGGGCAGTGCCAGACAGTAATGCTTAGTTACTGTTTGGCACTGAACTGTCTAAGGGCAGACGTGGCCCAGTTACCATCAGGTGAACGATCTGCTCGTCTTGTTACACATTGCAATAAAAAAATACATGCGCCGTGCAATGTTGCTCTACATGACTCGCGACAAGTGTTACGCAAGTGTTGCTGACGAGGCCCAGTATTGCGTGGAATGGAATAGACGTTTAATCCTAGCCATATCGCAATAGGCGGTATCGATTCTTCCGTCCCATGCCAACTCTATTTAAAAATTCATTAATATTATTGTCCATGCTGAACCGAACCGTGTATTACCGCTAACCAAAATAGAAATCATTACCTAATCAATATGCCATGTTACAAATATATTTCGAACGACCATTCGATAACCAATGAGGCAATTTTTGTATAAGAATTTGATTCTTGTATAAGAATTTTTTGGAGCGTGTGTGAAATTTTGTGATATGTCAAAATGCTTGTGTGTGTATGCATCTTTTCTTTAATGATAGAAATGATAAAAAAAGGCTTGTGAATATCGCGTAATGCTAAATTACTGTGACCCTTGATGAGGAAAAAGTCGTCTATTTTAATTTCTTTATGTGCTTTATTCCGGGACCACTTTTTCTGTGAAAGGTTCCAACTTCTGTAAATAATGAAGTTAACTGTTTGTCGTTAATTGATTTTATGTGTTTTCGATATATTAATTATTACTGTTGAATTCTAATTCGAATGTTCAGAGTATTTATGATGGGGAAGAATAATAAAAAAATGAAATATTATTTATTAACCACTTAGACTGGAAAAGTAAGTATGTTCTAGTTAGATATCGCTAAAACCTACGCACATGTCTAGATATAATGTTTGATGAACTATGTATAAGAAAATATAAATCATCCCACTTTAATGCAAACAGATAGAATTTGAATGTATATTTTTTTGTTAAAATAAATTGGTATTTATTTAATCTAGTTTGTGTACTTTTAGACAGTTGGTAATTTTTATATTTGAGACAAATAATCAAACGTTAGGTACTTTTTATTAATGTAATTACTTGTTTTTATTTAGATGAATAAATTGTTAACGTTAGTTAAAAAGTTTATGTTTATAAAATAATAGGTACCTAAGTACCTCTTATAAAACCATAAATCTTTACATTCATTAAAAAAACATACAGAAAGAACAATAATATTATCTATAATAGTTAAGCCAGATTTTCTAAAAACCATCTTACAGTTTAGAAAGCTAGGTTTAAGCTTAGATATCTAGTTACATTTATAACTATGGAAAATTTATGAAATGAATTGCAATTTATATATTTGAATAGCCTCAAATACAAAAATTACGTACTGCACCATTCAATTAAATTACATTATCATTAATATCTACGACAGCTTTAGGTATAACTAAATGAAGAGCAATTTATAAATATATCATTGTAATTTTATGTCAAATTATTTTAGAAATAAATATAATTATTTTATTTTCCCTCAACGTCTGAATTTCGGTTGTGTAATTATAATTAGTATATTTTTATTGTAAAATATGTAATTTAAAAATGCCCAAAATGTTGCAGTTCATATATTAAGAATAGAACGCTTAAATGTGATTATATCCACTGAATATATATAATACATTCTATTTGCTTAAGTAAACACCTATTGGTAAATAACAAATATTTAAGTTAATGTTTTTGATTTAATAAATTAAATGTTACAACATTAAATTGTTAGGTTGCAGACTTAAACGTTACAAACGGGTATAGGTTACATTTAAATTTAAATTATTATAAAAAAAATATTGAAAATTAATGTTCAATTTCGATAAATAAAATAAAACCTGTTTGTTATTTACCAATATATTTATTTCGTTCATCACTTGAAATTTTCATCATAAGTGTCAGCTTTATTAAAACACAGTTTTTACGTGTGATAATCGTGATGTATAATTATTATACGTAAAATTAATTGCATTAAGTCCAAAGTGTACGTAAACTTGATATCTCCATTGCTTTAAATTCTTATAGTTTTAACTGTATTTTATTATTACAGTAAATATTCTGAAGTATCTACTTAACACAGAGATTGAAAAGACAAGCGAGAACATATTAAACGAAAAAATACTCCTACAGAAGGAAGTATATAATTACAATTTACACAAGAAAAAATCACTTTAGGATAGATATCCAACAGGGTTCTTGTCTCTATATTTTTTTTGTTTTCATCATTAAATTTGTTAAATCAAAAGGCGCTAACAATACCTACTATAGAAAACATTTAAACAACAAACATTAGTATCTTCCTTTTTATGAGGTTTTTTTATTTTTTTTTAACTATTTTTTTTTATTTAAAATTCTATTTGTGAGTTTTTACTTGTCTTTTCAAATATTTCTTTTTGGTACGATTTGTTGTACTATTATTATGTATATGAATAAAATAAATGTATACCTATCTATCTTTTACAGAAGTCGAGCCGAATGAAGCTTGAAACATATTAATATTAAATATATAAAATACTTTGTCAATATGCTAAGTTCTTATTAGACTATATTAATAAGATGGTAAATCTACAGCAAAGTTCAGTTACATTTTAAAAGATGTAATGCCAGATAAATGTCATTTTTAAAATCTTATCTTTGAAGTCAGATCAATGTTTGTAATATCCGATATTTATTGCCTTTTATTATATAGTTGTATCACCTTTAAGATTGGAACATACATCTACAAATGTTATTTAGTAACTGTTAATAAATAATATGTTCCAAGCTTCATCGTTTTTCTATAATTTTAAAAGCTTTGTCCACTTAGGGTTAATTAAAATTGCAAATAAAAAACTCCATGCATTAATTTGTTTTGAATTGCTTAGTGATATTAATTTGTAAAAGGTAGAGAGGTAAGAGCGAAAACTATTAGTATATGCGCTAAGGTCTGTTACATATGAGCGATTTTAGTGTAAAGTAAATTAGTAATGTCAAGTTAATCATAGTTAAAATTAAACGAAATACGCAGTACCTTACGTTATATTACATATTTTATCAAGAAAGTCGATTATGTGGTATAAGAGATAAAGGTTCAGACAAAGTCTTAATCTATATCTTTTAAAAGCCTTGGCATCTTAACAACTATCGTAGATTAGTGTTTTCTGGATAGTTGCCCAAAAAAATACTTTTTCATTGATATGACTCAGCTGTATTATCGTTTAATCTATGTCAAACCAATACCTACTTTGAGATTAGGACATTTAAAGTTCATAGTATTTTACTTATTCATACAGTTTTGACTCACACAATGGAAAGTAATTCTTGCCTCTAAAATAGAAACGATGAACAGAGTTCGTTAAAAATATTGATGTGCTATAAAGCTACTAGGATACTGACAAATAAAAAAATCTTTACACGAGGAGTTGGGAGAAGAAGGGAAGTTTGGACCTCCAGCACTCTCACTAACCAAAATAGCTTAGTAACTACTTACTTTCGTCGGTCTTCTCTGAAAGGGACATATTGACATATTGTGCAATAATATTATTTACCTTACCAGTCGAGTCGTTTGGCTGATAAGTCCACTGGCAAATAAGTCTAGTAATTGAATTGATACGATTTTTTTTAAAGTGACAAAATAGACAACGTTACTTTATAGATAAAATGTCAATAACTTACTGTCCGTGGAAAAACGGGCTCATAACGGCTTTGTACTTAAATTTTAATTATCAAAATTGATGTAATCAATAACGATTACATTTTTTTCATGGACAATAAAATTGCTGCAAGTACACATTTTTTTTCTTTGATTATTAAAAATACTTTTAACTATTAGTTTAATAAAATTGCTCTTATGTAACATGTTCATAGCAAAGCGTGGCGCTATTTCTCTTGCTAAAAAGCGTAATGTTTTATTAAACTTGGCGGAGCACTGCCGTGCGCGCGATCATCGTGAAGCGTTCTCAATCATTTGGAACTGTTGCCTTATGACCGTTTTGTACATAAATAAATAAATAAAAATGTTAGTAGGGAGTAAAAATTAAATACACTTATTGGCTTCGATATTGTGTTTTATTTATGCACCTTTAAGATTGAATTCATTTAATGGCATAGGTGTGAGAAATGCCTATTAATGTCTCCTTTGAAATCAAACTATCGTTACAATGATGGGAACTGGCTTATCATCACGCTTACCAATTGCGGATTGGTGATCACAAACACAAGCTGTGTTGTTAAAAACCGACACTAATTTAGCTCGACCCGGGAATTGAACCGAGGACCTCGTGATCTATGGGACTTAACCATATACCATCAAGGCGTTCAAATAAAATAATAATAAAAAATAATTTGGAAGATAGTTAAACCGTTCGTATCTCATGCAGTCTTACGAAAATAAATCAAATGCTTATTTGATTTATTTTCGTAAGTAAAAGAAAAATGACATCATCAATTTCAAGTAAAGAAGGCAAAAAAAGAAAAGTGGATTTTTCTGACAGTCTGTCGGCCTAAGCATTTTATCAGGATAAAGCTACTGCTGAAGTAAAATTAAGGTTAAAGAATTTCATTTTTAAATACGTTTTTCACTATTAAATATTTTTTTCCAAATAATATTTTTAATAACTATTATTATTAGTTACTACCTTCTAGTTACTACCTACTACCTACTTTCGTAGTTTGGTTTTTTTAGTTTGTTTAAAAAGTGAAGGATGTCCTTTGTTGATGAATTTTTTTATTTCTTACTAGCTGACCATCCCTTGGTCCGACCAAGCCGGTCCGTTCGTATCACTTCGTTTGACAGGTAAGAACAGTTTGTATGGGAAAATGAAATTGACGTATTTTTCCTCGCCATTTTTCCATATTTACTCATCTTTTAAACCTCCCCTGGACTTCCATGAATATTTCAAGGCTAAAATTAATCAAATCGGTTCAGCCGTTATCCAGTTTCAGCGAGACTAAAGAACAGCAATTAATTTTTATTTATATCTAGATAGAAGATAAGTCGTGGGTTTGAACAAAATCTTAGACAATTATCTGTGTCACGAATAGGTAGGTATGTGCCAGGGGATCTCGTGGGTTCGTCCTTTATCCTGTGATGCTATTGGTATTTTTTTTAGTAAGTATAAAACTTCTAAAATCTAATCAGGCAATTGGGACCGCGGTCCCAGTTTTGTAGTGGTCCCAGTCGCCTGAATCCTCACAAATTCATCCTCTGTATAGTTTAAAATGGGGTTACCATACCCTGATACCCACTAAACCCCCCGCGCTCCTGCATCGCCGTCGGCAGTGTCCCTGGGCTGGGCATGAGCTAACTACCAGGAACATCGCATTGCGACCTGCCCACCTCGGACAAGGCAGACCCCACTTGCTTCCCCCCGGCGGAGGTCTTAGGGAGTTACCAGACCAATCGATCGACTGCAGATCGACGATTTCGGTCAAGTTGGTGGTAGGATCTGGTTGATCGTCTGGTATGGGAAAGAATATCGATCGTCGTCGAGTTATCCATTCTATCATCGACTGATGCCGTCGATCGACGATCAATCGATTAGTCTGGTAACACCCTTGATAAGGGCCTGACCTAAGACCAAATTCTACGCGTGTAAAGTCAGAGGGAGCTACTCGTAGTTTTATGTCCTTAATATTTCAAGTGACCTTTATCACTTCTCGTTTCTATTTCTGTTCGACCTTTGGACTTAATTAATGGTTATGCTGTATTAATGGATTTGGTGTTCTTTCATGTAACTGCTTCCTTCTGGATTTTTCTTTTTAAGTAATTTTCTGTTTTATAGGTTTGTCAAGTTGAGTTGTAACGATGTCTAAATCTCCAACAACCATCTTCAATTTCCGTGTTCAATTTGTTCTTCCAATCTAGGTATTGATGTATTCTGTGACCTTGTCGATAAGTGCCAGGCTGGCCGATTCGTCATTAACAATTCAAAAATACTGCTGCCTATCAAATTGTCCGGGTCCAACACACTTGGAGACCTTAATGGGGGTGGTAGGGTTGGCGGGTTAAGAATTATAAGGGGACTTCTATACTTAAAGTAAATTATAAAGTATACTTATAAAGTTAATGTCCCACTGCAGGGCAAAGGCCTCCATCCTTGAAATCAAGTTATCGTTACAATGATGGGTTGCTTTTCACTACGCTCGCCAAATGCAAATTGGTGATCACAAACCCGAGCAGTGTCCGAAAAAACCGACACAAAGTTAGCTTGACCCAGAATTGAACCCAAGACCCCGAGATCTCAGCCCGGTACTTAAACCACTAAACCAACGAGGCGTTCTCTATTTATTGAAATTACCTACCTATGTGTGAAAATATAGAGCTAAATCGTGCATCGAATCCGCGAGTACTGATGTTATTGCTGGCTTCTATACCGTCGTTTTAAAACAACGCCCAAGATAAAAACAAATATATGAAATTGAGGGTACTTTTGATAGTAGTATATTAATTTATTAGCGTTGTTTATAAACAACACCAATTTTCCGAATTTCCACTAGGAATAGATTTTTATTTTTATTTTTCCTCAATTTTTATTTTTTTTATTTAACATATTAAAAATCTTCAAGTTCGGACACAAATTATGTGTCAGTAACATCTGGGACCATAACATCGAATTGGAATATTTTTTCAACAAACTTATTTCTTTCAACCATTCATGCATTATTTGGCGGGCCTCAGCACTAAATGGGTACTAACTGTCTTGTTGGCCACGGACCGACTAATTGAACTTGTATGTACAAGTGAAATATTTCATTTTAATGGCTACTGTCGTTGTTTTCCTTTGATAAAGTGCTGGGTAAAATTTTAAGTTAAAACGATTATTTTTGTGGATATTACTTTTTTAAACTTATCTGACATAGATTCTTAAACAATCTGATTAAATGAAAGAAAGTTGTGTTTATTGTTACAATAACTCAAGAACGGATGTACCGATTTGGCTGAAAATTGCTGGAGTGGTAGCTTAAAACCAGGAGACGGACATAGGATACCTACTTTGATGGGGGAAGGGGGAAAAGTTGAAAGAGGAAATTATGTACGCGCGGGTGAAACCCCGAGGGCGACCGCTCGTAAAGAATAAAAACCTCTAACATAACAAAATAAAGTATTTTTCACATCATCACAATAAAACCTTTTATTGTAGTTTTCTATATCCACTATAAAACGACCCGTTGACTTGACACTTTTCATTAGGTAGTATTCCACTTCGAATACGAAACATCTTTATGTCCTGTTTTAACAACTTAAAAATACCTACGTTAGGTACGTTTCCATTTTGTAAACAACATAAAATACAATTCTAGTATAATCTGATCCGAGTTTTTATCTAATAGAGGGCGCCATAAACGTCTGCAATCGATTAATTTTATAAAAATAAAAAGATTTTAATGACAAAGATAAACAAAATATATTTCGATTGCACATTGATTGAACATTAATAACAAATAAACATAATAGGTTTTGATGGTTTATAATCATTGGTCTTTGGTCACCAATCCTGCTGGGGCCTGGCCGATGACTGGAGCCAGGCCTGCTACTGCTACTGCTCGTAATGGCCTGGAAAAATTATAATCATTATCAATATTATCCCTGGACATAATTATATCTGAACACTAATCATATCAAAATAAGCATGAAAAGAAACATGCAAAATGATTAAAAAACTTTTTTTTTATTTTATTTGACGCTAAATTACCCACTTGCTTTTATAATATTAATATTGTTAGAAAAACTGTATAAGGAAAAAGTAAGAATAAATCTGTACCAAATTTTAAAGTGAATTTATATTTTATAATATTATTCTTGGGGTTTATTTACGCAATTAACGCCATCTATCATAAAATCAGTAAATTTTACAGCGTGCTTTATTACCACAGATAATGTATTTCGTAAGTGACCACTAGATGTCACGTTCAAAAGAATATAGTGCGTAAAAATGTCAATAGATGTCGTTTCAAAAAACAACACGTAGCGCCACCTATTTATTTTACTATAAACCACTACACTAATGCTTATTAGTTCATTTAGTTATTTAATAATAAAACAGATGGCGCTGTTCATTTGTTTTGTGTTACAAGCGCATTCAATCATTTTAGTTCTTGATTAATTTACTAGATGTCGCTATCCAGTAAAAATACTTACTTGAAACCCAGTTCCTCAGCTGGTACACCAAGCTTCGCAAGTTTAGCTTCGTAAGTGGCCAAGAGATCGTCGTGAGCCTTCCGTAGACGAGCTGCTTCGTACCTTAGGTCTTCGACTTGAGTGTCTTTTAGTTTTAGAAGTTCCTGTTGAGATACAATAAAAATAACAATACTATTTTCACATTTTTCACCACTGACAGATTAAGGTGGTGTTGCTCTTTTTTTTGTAAATTGAAAAAGGAGGTAGCTGTCTGCCAGTTAACTTAGATTTATCTGACAGATAAAATGATCATGAACTTATTTATCAGAGGTGAAATTGTTCTTTCATTGAGGCACAGATAATATAATGATTGAGGTAAGTTTTATGCTTGGCATGGGTTTCTACGCTTTTTTTATATATATTTTTTTATGAATAAGCGAATGTTTGTTCTCCATTATTATTTCAAATTCTGCGTTTTGTAGGGCGGGGTTCTTGGGTTTTACAGTTGGTACTTTCTAATGTTCTAATGATGTCTCAGTGATTGAACCCAGTAAAAAAAATACAGCTGCTTACATGCATCTCCCTCGGGCCCAGATCTCTTCCCTCCATATTCTTCAACTTGGCTTCAAGGAGAGCTGTCTTCAATGAGGCTTTCTGTTGCACTTCTAGGACCGCCCTAAAAACAAATAATATGGCTATGTATATTTTACTAATTTAATATCAATAAAAGCACTAATATTTTTAGAAGCGGTAGTTACTGAATTCTTCTAGGCCATGATCTCGGGGTCCTGGGTTCAATTCCCGGGTCAATATTATTTGTGTTGTGTCGCATTTGTGACGCTTGGTATATAAGTAATAAGAAATTGTGACAATGATTTTATTTTGATTTTAATGATGGAGGAGTTTGCCCAGTTTAAATCGGCTGATACTTTTATCACAGATTATTAAATAGTTACTAACGTAACTTTTACTTACTAAACAGGGTAACACATACTTGCCAAATTTGACTCTTAAAAAAATGTGAAAGCTCAATGAAAGCTCTTTTATGAATTCAAAAAGAATGAATTCAGAACTAAAGCTTAGATGTTTATGGTTTACCTTGAGAATCTAGCCTTCAGCTCATCCCTCTCTGTCAGCACTCTATCGAAGCGCACCTGCAGCACCTCGTACTCCCACTTCAGCACTTCGAACTGCTTCTCAAGAGACGCCAGTTGCTTCGTTTTAGCCTGAATGTTGAACGAGACTTTTTGTGTTAATTTGGACCGATCATTATGGAGATTCTTGGGCGTATTATGGCTGCTGATAATATTAATTTATTTTTAAAAGTTATTTTAGTATTTTGTAATAACTTTATTAATTTACTTGCGGTCGCCTTCACGGTTTCACCCCCACGTAATTTGCTTTTTCAACTATCCCCCCTTTCCCCATATTTCCGGGATTATAAGTATCCTATCTTCTGGTTCTAAGCTAACCTCTCCACCAATTTTCAGCCAAATCAGTTCATCCGTTCTTGAGTTATAAATAGTGTAACACCATTTTCTTTTATACATATATACAGATTTAATAAGGTTATTTATTAAAGCTACATAATTGTTTGGGTCGTGGAGCAAAGGTTACACATGGCCCCCCACAGTAAGGAGGTGTAGTGAAAACTGAAGCTTTACAAAAAATATATTATACTCACAGCCAAAGCAGCCTTGTCTCTATCATAGTTAGACATCTGCCTCTTCAGCTCCTTGTTATCCACGATGGCTGCCTCCAGAGGCTCCCTGAGGCTCTTTGTCTCTGCTACCGCGTCTCTTGCTATCTTCTCCGCTCGTTCTTTCACTTTCTGCATGTCTTCCATCTGTTGCTTTAGACTGCTGATGAGGCCTTGAAGAAGGAAAAGATTTATACTACAAAGAAACGAAGCGCAATAGCTAAACTATTACTAGCACAAACTATTGTATTGGTGTTCCAAAATAATATGATTAGTATATCTGCAAGCTCAAATTTGGAAGCTTTTATATTTTCCTTTCGACTGCACAAAAAACAAGAATAGCTTTATAAAAAAAAAAAATAAGAATGGTACTTCATAGTTCGTATCTTTATCCTTCAAGCTCTCGGGTATACTTATAACATTCACTTTTTTATAATTTAACAATAATGAGACTGAACACTTATGTTTTAAGCCAGATAATCCCATAATCACTCCTCACTAAGTGGCATCAAAAATCAATAGATAAACCAACTAACCAAGGTTATTCAATGTTATATCGTTGTAATAGTTCTTTAAATCCGAGAACGCCCTCTCGTGGTGAGTTATTAGATCAGCTAGCTGCTTATTCTTTCTCTCTTCCACTTCTGCAATCTCTGTTCTGTGCTTCACGGTCAGTTCCACTTTGGTCTCCTGGAGTTTCTTCTCTGCCTTGTCTTCTATTTGACGGGCTCTTTCTTCGAATACTTCTCTCGCTTTAGACAATTCTTCTGCGTGGATAAGTTTGGCACGTCTTAATTCGTCTTGTGCTGCAAGAACCTAGGAAATAATTAAATAAAGTATAACAAAGTTACCAACTACGTACTTTTTGACTATAGTGCTCTTAAACAATATGAGAATAACATTTAAAAATTACTAGCATTCAAATCATGAAGTTTATTTGATTCATGAAAAGATCACTTGTTAATTACTTATGAATTGGCAATAATGTGAAAACTTTCCGGTAAATTGTCCTAAATATAACAATATCGCCATAAGTTGTATAGAAATTAATTTTCATCGTATTATTTGAGTAAAATATTATCTGTAGTCCTACCTTCTCTCTCATTTCCTGCCTCAAAACCCTCTTATCATTCAATAGCTCCAACTCCTGAGCAGCATGCTCCTCTTTAGCTGCCTTCAAAGCCACCAAATTCTCAGCCCTCAATGCCGCAGCTGCCGCCTGTTGTTCATACTTCAAATGCTTTATCTTTTGCTTCTCTGTCTCCAACAACGCTTCGTTCTCCTCTTGGGCTTCCTCAGTCGCTCTCTCTCTGTTCCTCAATTCTGCTTTCGCCTCTTCCAACTGCTGTCTCGTTATCTCCCAGAAGGTTCGTATTTTGTCTCTTTCTAGCTGGAAGTAGTTGCGCTCTTCTCTTTCCTTGTCTAGTTCCTCTTTTACTCGAAGAGTGAACTGTTCCAGTTTTTCCCGCGTCATCTCGGAAGTGTCGACTCCATCGATGATGATGGCTGGAAAAAAAATATTTTCATACTAAGTTCACTAGGTCTTGAAACAGAATCAAAGTGTACGCCTATAATCTTCTTGCTGCAGGCCAAAAGTTTTAATTATTAAAATTTTGATGGAATATGTAATACATTTTATCTAATAACGACTTTAAAGCAAGTTACTTTGCACGGGCACATTACTCTCTATGCAGATGACACGTGTCTATTTTACTTTGGAAATTCAATCACCAATATAGTATCTCAAGCTCAAGAAGACCTTAACCAACTCAGTACTTGGTTCCAAAATAATCTTTTAACCATCAATACATCTAAAACGTCTTATATGATATTTAAATCTAAAAATAAAAACATTCCGTCTCATTTACCTCTTAGAATTAATAACGAAGAACTAAATCAAAAACAAACTGAGAAATACCTGGGATTAAATTTAGACTCCAGTCTCAGCTGGCGCTCGCACATCGAACACATCACATCAAAGCTTACATCGCTGACAGGTTGCCTTCGTACTATTGTCCACTGTTTGCCTTACCGAATTCGTCGTTTAATTTATAACTCACTTGTAAAGCCACACTTGTTGTACCTTATTGAGATTTGGGGTAGTGCCCCAAAAACTAGCCTTAAAGATTTACAGATTCGTCAGAACAAGGTCATAAAAAGTCTATTCCACTATCACTACTTGACTCCCACTGAACAAATCTACCGTGAAACGAAACTTATGAGCATTAACCAACTCTATACATACTGCACTTGTATACTAATTAAGAAAATTCTAGACAAATCCATTCACACACAGATAACCTTCACAAAAGTTCGTCACATCCACAACAAAAGTAGTCGCAGAAGAGACCATATTGTCCTACATAAAGTAAGAACCGAACATGGCAAGAGGTCAATAACTTTTGCAGGGGTGCAAATGTACAATAAACTTCCTCAAGAAATCAAGGCTGCAGAATCACTCAACATCTACAAAAGCAAATTAAAACAATACATATTGGATTTTGTACCAGTCTTAAAAATATAAATATGCATTACTGTATCCCAACTACACTGTGACAACAAATGTGCGATTAGATTGCACGTCTATTGAAAATAATACCCGAATACCCACATTTGTTGTATAATTATTTATTTTTATTCTATCACACATCAGTACGTGTTTTTTAATGCGTAAAATCATTTAAAGTTGTTTCTTGATAATATTTTATTTAAACAATTTTTTGTAAACAAATTGTAACTAGTGATTGTTTTGCTCTGTGTTATTGGTAGTATTGTTGTTATTATTTATCTTTATTTTTATTTATTTTTTTGTCGCCGGATGAATTTAAATTTAATTTTGTTTATTATAATTGTTATGTTCTCATGTAAGTGAAATTGATGTAATTTCTTTTTGAGAATAAAGTTCTTTAACCGTAAAGAACTTAATTTTATGTTATTAAGTTCAAATAGGTACTTATGATATGTATTTAATTTTTTATTATTTTATTACTATAGTGTTAGAGACTAGACTTGAAATGTTTAAATCTAGGCTATGTATTAGTTTATTTTTAAAACAATCTCTAAATAGATCTAAACAGGTACCTGGTGCCTTCTTCCCCCCGCCTTTTCCTCCTTTTGGTGGCTGAAATAAACAATTTACATCATCAGTCAGTCTGTCGCTGTTCGCTTCTCTTCCGTTCTCTACACTTGATTCAGTTCAGTATTTAATACTGTATTGTACGTACGAGTATTCGTAGTAGCAGTCGTAAATATTTGCAACTTGTCTCTAAGATTACCACATTTGCTTAATATAAAAATCATACTTAGATTGGTCACTATTTTTGTCGACATTCTTTTGCATCCTGTATGGAGCTCAGGGTCCGCTTCGACTATGATGCTAGATTTGACAAGCCTGGTAGGTACACTCTGTTCCACATAAGTTGTCCTTTAGCCGCTATATTGGCAGCATTGCCTACGCTTTGTAAATCTGTCAAAAAACAGATTGAAAGTATTGAAAAACAGTAGTACCAATATAGCGGCTAGAGGACTTCTTATGTGGAACAGAGTGTACAATGGCGCGTATGCCATCTGACCTCCGTAACCCTTACAAGGGAAACCGGAACATCTTTGTTAACATTGTGCATAGAAATATTATGTACTGATTGTGCCTTATTTTATCATCTATATAGCAAGCGTGCTTCTCGATAATATTACTATAATATTTATACTACACTTACCATTGTAGAAGATTACGATTCACTTATTTTTATAGTACTATACAATTTTTATCTTCTGATTTAGAAGCCTTTTGATATAAATTTAATACAAAAAACGTTTCGTACAACTGACTGCAATTGTCAAAATAAGCTCGTGTTACAGTTGTTGGGGTAAATAAACATTTCGTTGCCATGGAAACCCCAATCATAAAGTGTTGATTTTTTATAAATTCTTGTTTGATTTATAATAAAACTGTTTATTTGTTTACTTTATGATAAAATAACTATTTTTGAAATGTTTTATTTACTAAGTTCCTTTTTATTACGGAAAATTGAACTTTATGAAAATCAAGGAAATTCTAAGTTTTAATACGAAAGCCTGCAAAAAGCACTGAGGTCAACAACGTATTACGCGATCAGTGGCAAAAAGTCATTCGTTTAGCCGTAATCTTGTTAATCCTTTTTTCACGTATCACAATCCTTTTCTACAATGACAAAACCTCGACAAAACACATAAATAAACTGTCATACTAATTGTCATCTTTATAATGATTTCGTGAAATCAAAATCCATCGTAAAATAAAATAAAATTGAATTATTTTCCCAGTAAATTCCTGGAATCATGTAAATAGTGCATCACAGTAGTCTGAAGACCTAAACGCAGAATGTTGGCTAAGGTCTACGACACTCTGGTCTACGGAGCCATATTCCTTAGCCTGTTCTTCATAGATTACATCTTGGGGAATGGATTTGTGGACGTCACGCAAAAGGTACCTATCATCATTTTCTGACGTTATCCCACGCTAAATCTAGGCGGTGGCCGGTGTAACACGTTTTTTTCTTCCTTGCCGTCGTATAAGTAAGCCGTCAATTACTACGCAAAAGGTATGCAAAAATGAATACGAGAAAGTGTTTGTTCACGTAGAACGCGTGAGCGCGGGGGCAGGCACGGGCGCGGTGGACGTCGCGAGTTTTGTTCACAAATCTGCCGCCATAATAGCTCTGGCTGTGTTTCGGCAGTATTAATGTGGGAGCCAGTACACTTGAAATCAAACGTTCGAAGATCAGATGAGACTACAGTCTGCTCGCCAGTCCGCTTACCATCAGGTGGGCTGCGTGTCTGTCTGCCAACTGACTTAGTATTAAAAAAAAAAGTTTTTTTTTCAGGTTTTCTGCAAGGTTGCTTGCTTCATCAGGCGATCGATCAGAGAAGAGGCAAAAGCGCAGCAAGTGATTGTAGAGAATCCGATCAGTGTGCCAGTTGTGTTGGCGGAAATTTTGGCCTTGTCTTTGACTATTGCTGTGAGTCGCAGTTTTATTAACCTCTAATTTGCAAAACAGTTCATAGATTGAACACTACTCCAAAGGCTGTGAAATAGGAATAATGTTCTGTACCATCTTTTTCATCATCATTATCTGCACTGTTCTGAATATACTTTGAAGTTAGAAGTTACTGATAATATCTACCAATCTTCAGAAACATTATGGTCTATGGAAGACAATTTGTCAGTTAATTCCTACAACATGTGCAGGTTCTCAAAAAGTACAAGCACTTCCGCGGCACAGACCGCATGGATGAGCTCCTACAGGAGAGCCGGGATGCCTTACGTCAGACCAATGAGTTCCTGGAGAAATGGCGGTTGAGACGGGTGAGTGATTTCTTTATGAAGTTCATGCACGCATTTGTGAATCATCCATTAATAAAGTTACAGAATGACTCCTTCGGTTTGTTAAGTATCGAGAAGAACCGGCAAGAAACTCGATATTTACTTTTTTTGGGTTAGTAGTCGATTCGCACGAAAATAATTCGCACTAAAGTGCGAATCGACAACTTTCAAAAATAATATTATTTTTAGTAGTCGATTCGCCCGAACGAATTTTGATCGCGTGCGAGTCGACCCCTTTAAGAATTGATAGTAGGCGATTCGCACTTTTGCAGTATGTGGATAAAAAACAATCAAAGTACAGTCGTGTCAGGAAATCTTTATAATATTTATAATATTATTAACATATTCCTTGTCTATATATCTTACAGCATACAGAATCAATTAAATTTCAAATGTTATATTTTTTTCGGACAGGAAACATGGTCAATTATAAACTAATATCATTAAGCGTTAAATTATATTTGAACACTTTAATATTAAAATGAGACCAAAAATTAGAAACGTGTTTAGGACAGCGGAGACAAAATCTCAATTTATGCTTATACTAGGTTAAATTTTATTTTGTTACGTAGCATTTATTGTAAATAAGTGAAATAAATATAAATCCAATTAGTTACGCAAGAACTGTAATAGGTATTAAGCATAGAATGTGTAAGAATCATAGTTTTGTAAGAAGAACTTTTTACGTAGAGATAAGATTCTAATATGAAAAATTGTTGTAATCAATATGTAAGTTATGTTTTCTAATTAGAATTAACGCGAACTTTAGAACGATGTCAGATACATGTATATTCTAATTGGAAAAATTATATAGAAATAAGCAAATAATGTCAACTTGCATAGTGAAAATGCAAGCGAAATTGTGTAAGTTTAACGGGGCTCTCTTTAAGGTATTGCTCCGAGGTACTTAAGCGTGTAATGCTTTACGTAATACGTTTATACATATCGTTTCTAATTTTTGGTGTCATTTTAATATTAAAGTTATCAAATATAATTTAACGCTTAATGATATTAGTTTATAATTTAACATGTTCCCTGTCCGAAAAAATATAACATTTGAAATTTAATTGATTCTGTATGCTGTAAGGTATATAGACAGCGAATAGGTTAATATTATTATAAAGATTTCCTGTACACGACTGTACTTTGTTCTTTTTTTATGCACATAATATTGCAAAAGTGCGAATCGCCTACTATCAATTCTTAAAGGGGTCGACTCGCACGCGATCAAAATTCATTCGGGCGAATCGACTACTAAAAATAATGTTATTTTTGAAAGTTGTCGATTCGCACTTTCGTGCGAATTATTTTCGTGCGAATCGACTACTAACCCCTTTTTTTCATAAAGTTCGATTCGTTCATCTGGTATTGTGTATTTTGCCCATAAAGATCAACTTCAGATCAGAAGACTTAACCTTATGTTCATCAAACACTGGCAATTTTATTAAATACACACAGTCATGTAATTATTTTACTAAATATATTACAAGAAGTTGTGTTAGCCAGAAAACAGAACCGTCTAACAAATTGATTTTTGAGTCCATATTTCCAAAATGTCCGATTTCTTTTCGAGGCTCAGTCAACGAATTTAGGTATTTAATCCATCAAGCCCCGGAAAATCAGACACAATAGAAAATCTATTGTTTACGCGACACCCGGCTTTCGGTCGGGTGTTTAAGAGTTAATATCGTTGGGCTCAGTTCAAAATTCCCCATCATTGTTTTAAATGTTTCTTCTACTTATATTGATAGTCCTGTCTTAACTTTTAGATAAATTGGCAGGTGCCCAACGAGTACACGTATCTGGATGAGGAGCCGCAGGAGATCAAGCCACTCAAACTGGAGGTGCCTATTCTGCATATGGCTATCATAGATGTAAGCCTTATTAGTTTTCTGCAAAGTTCGTTTTAGGAGATAGATATTATATTTTTCTATCTCAGAATTAAGATAAGGCCTGTGTCTCAGCAGTGGGAACTTATATAGGCTGATGATGATGATGTGTTTACCCAAACATCCTGGGGAAACCTGCTCAGTCTAATGACTGTGTAGCCATGATAGCATTGATAGTTTCCCGTTAACAGATCCAGAGGTTACATGACACTTACTGCAATGTAAAAACTGGACTTGCCAAAACCAGGACTATCGGGATAAAATGCTAAAAAAAACAAAAATATATCGACGATCACTTTGAATTTGAATCGAGCCTCTTTTTCTTTTGCTGTTGCTGCTGTTGTAGCTGGCAACATCCTTTTCTTCATTAGAATTAGTACTGTTGGCCGTTTTCTATTAAGTGTTGGCTGATGGCAATTTTGTAGTTAGTTTCTAACTTTTATCAAAATGTCGTACAATAACCTAAGTAAGCATTTCAGCTTTCTAACCGGTGTCATCTTAGCTGCTACTCAAGAACAAAGTCTATTGTCTTTTGCAGACTCTAGGAACCACCAGAAGTCAGCCAGAAAGAGGCGACGCAGGCGACACGATCAACATCACAGACTCAACGCTCCTCTCAGTGACGTCACTGTTGGACGATGACCTGGAGTCGGTGTCCGAGACTGGTCGCGAGGAGAAGACGGATGACACCCGCCGCGTGGAGTTCAGGAACAGGTGCCTCTGGGACGTAATAGAAGAGGACCAAAACAACTTGGACGATTGAATCGTCACTTGTATTGAATTGAATTGTCACTTGTGTAATTGTATTGGGTGGTATAAATTTTTTGTCTTCAACTTCTTTTGTTTTCTTCATCATGCTTCACATTACGCTCAGTAGTTTCCGTAAAACTGTCAATCATACAAAATATATAATATCTTTAAAATTATGTGCATTAACTTGAATTACTTTGATTGAAAAATGGTGGCTGTTAACATTGGAAATCCTGATATATTGGCCAACCTGAAAACTTAGATCCTAAGAATATCGTAACTTAAAATATTTATTAGACTAAAAGTTATTATAGTATCTAGTTAAATAAACTGAATCAATGAATTTGACCTTATAGTTAATGCCATTGTTTAGTTTAACTCGTACCACCGTCGTCTGACCTTCATTACAAAGGTTTGAAGTAGTAAAAAAACGGCTTATTCCTCGTCGTGCCACCAACTTGTTCCACCAGTGGCACGACAAGGAATTGTCATTCCTCGTCGTACCACTGAATGATTATTGAATGATTGTTGCTCTACTTTATAATTTTTTTATCCCTTGGTAAAAAAAATGGAATGAAATTGTATTTAACAATTTAAAAACTTGTAACGAATATTAAATATATTTTCACCAACGCAAAACCCTTTTTACCAATGAATCGCATCGCTGGCAAAATTGAAACACGTCCCGAAACTCAATAACATAGTCTCCACCCTAAGTAATTGCGCTAATCCTACAAAGAGACTAATATATCCCACACTTCTGGTGTCAAACACTCACGTAATACCGCTTTTAGCTCACAGATATTAATTTTACACCACTATTACTGCAAACCTCACTTTACCACAACACATTGTAGATCTACACAAACTTGAACCTTATGTGGTAGGTAATAAGGGCAAAGATGTGATGCAAATATGTGTACAAGGGTGGCAAAAGTAACACTCTTTGATGTCATATTAACAGCAGGATATCTATAATCCACAATTAGAATAAAGAAGTAGTGGATGATTGCGTTTCGCGGTAAGTATTGCGGTTTGACGTGCAAATTGCCATATCTACAAATCATAGTACTTACGTATTTATCTTGATTTTCGAACAATGCCTTGTTGAAAAAAAAAACAATTTGAAACAAATAAAACTGCATCAAAAGCACTGACTTCCATTATATTGTTTCATTATAATGGAGGTCAGTGATTAAAAGTAAAACAAATATTACCCGCCAAACTCTTTCGTTTGAAAGTTATTTTTGTACAACCAATGTCACCGACAGTGAGGGTTAGTTCCGCTATAGTACTGTACCGGTATGGCACCCTCGCGAAATACCTACCAAAAAGTCCCGCTATGTCAAATTATATTAGGTACACTAGAAACGAAAAGTGCAACTGTTAATATGATTTTAATAAAGATATAATATGGCCTATTATTTTTCGGGCGATAAACAAATTAACTGGCGACTAACTATTTTGTCACATAAAAAAATTACTGAATAAGAAACAAAAGAAAAAAGAAGGATCGGAGGCGGAAATCGACTCGGTAGGTTAGAAAGCCAAGGCCGGGAGCCCTTTGCCTTTGTGGTTATTTTTTTTTATCTTCCATTCCCCAATTTAACGAGGTAGTTAGTTTTATAAAACACTGTAAAACGTTTATTTATTTACCATTTATTGCACTTCTAAATTTATAGGTACGTTTCTTCTGACCAGTCCCAAAAACTGAAGGGTACCGTAGCGGGACTTTTTGGTAGGTATTTTGCGAGGGTGCCATACCGGTACAGTACCATAGCGGAACTACCCGACAGTGAGGGTGACATTGGTAATTCAGGGTGGGGCACTGAGGTCCATTATAATACGCGCGGCGTATTACGCTGGAGTGGCTATAGACATTTTAATGACAGCTATTATTATGTCGATTTGAAGCGCCCCCAATAGTGCACTGGGAACTAAAATGTCTTCAAATGGACAGCCATTGACATTGACAATGACAGCATTATTGAAGTGTGTCTGCGAAAGTCAGTATTATTATTAGTTCCAAGTGCACTAACTACTGCTTTCAGCGCCAATATGGCGATTTTCAAATCGGATCAAACATTTGGT
Organism: Mecyna flavalis; assembly: GCA_949319885.1. Taxonomy (NCBI): domain Eukaryota; kingdom Metazoa; phylum Arthropoda; class Insecta; order Lepidoptera; family Crambidae; genus Mecyna; species Mecyna flavalis. The sequence goes on from OX439413.1 coordinate 13,737,913, forward strand.
ACCAATCGCCCATCCAGTTGTCTATGGAGATCAGTGGGGTGGGGGGAAAATTAGAAACATAATAGTTGTAGTAGTTTTCTTGGCCAGGAATATTCACTGAAAGTACTGCCACACAATAGACATTACAATAATGTTATTTAATTAGCTAAGGTAGGCATTCTATACATAGAAAAACTTATTCAAAAAGATTATTTATTATTAATAACAACAAACAAGGTTATTAATGCCCACTGCTCCAGAATAATCCGGTGAGCCCGCTTACCGCGTAATCCCACCGAGCGCACGCCTGTAGACGTAATCCAAGCTAGGGGAGAAAAATTAGGTGCTAGGTACTTGTCTTTTAAGTAGGAAATATAGATTGTTATTAAATCTTGTTCATTAACAAGAAAATAGAATAAATAAATCAATGCTCAATTTTATAATGCATCCAATGTCTCGTCATCGTGAACATGCCTACATATTTGGTTGGGATGATTCCTTCCTATGTATGATTGTATGAATTTACAAAAGAAAATTAAAGTACGGTTATCCATTGTTATTTTAGTTTTTTGCTTTGTGGATAATGCCTTGGTATATTTATTAGTTATTTATGACATATCTAAATAGTAAAAAAAAATACAAATATTTATTAACAACAAGAAAGTAGAATACGAATGGGTAGGAAGTATCTCATGATTCAAAATGATCTTTTGAATATTTTCTAGTTATTTTTAAAAGTTCAGGGGAATGAACTCCACAATTTGATACGTGCCTATCCAAGGCCTATACACAATTTTACTTATTTGACTTAAAACCATGTTTGATCAATAAAACTCCACTTATACGAAAAACATCGTCGACGCGAGTTAACACTATAATTTGACCATCTCAAACAATGCACACGTGGCGAGCATCGGTCTCTAAGACCCTCGGTCTAGCAGACCCTAATTGCGGTGTAATAACGGTCCGTGAGACCAGTGATGGATATGTTCCCGCCTTTCTGTTATGTTATTCGATTGATTTTAGGGTTAGTTAGGTACTGTGAAGGGTTGTATCGGTATTGAGGGTTGCAGTTGAACGTTTTTTTTTACTTCTCGCGCTAACCAAACTTGTTAAATCTATGCTGTGCTGCCACAATGTAGGCTCTATGATTTTCTATGCTTTGTTTTTAACGTACAAGCTTCCACAATTCCAATAATGCCAGATGACAGTCAAAGCTGTTATGGCGGTTGATCTCACCGGTCCCTGTGGTAGCTAGCTTGTTGGACTTGGAAATAGTTCTACCACCAACTAGACCTGAGGCGAGATTCTAACATACTAACTCAAGTTTTGATATTCCGAGCGGCTTAGCTGCTGTTCCGTAGAGGCGGTAAAATGAGGAATAATAGGGTTATCTTGAATACATAACAGTAAAATTAGGCCGATAGTTATAACGGAGTCATGTTTCGAAAAAATCAAACCAGATTAAATTTCCGCGTTACACAACTATTTCAAAACTAAGTCCAGAACATTTAACCGAATCAATCATAGCAGTCGTCGCAGTGACAGGTTAAACAATGGCTCGGCTATCGGCTTTCCACTCGGCTGGTGCATATCGACGGCGCATCGTTTGTCATTTGCACTGATACTGGAGTTGCAGCGAGTCCTGTCGTCTCATTAGTACATGTACTGCCTCCGTGGAACATTTAGATACGCTGTTCTAAAAACCTGGAAGAAAATAACTTGAGCTATTCTCCGGAAACATTAGGTACCTATTTTTCACATAGAAGTCAACTGTTCGACGTCGATTCCAGGTACGCGTGCCCCTCGACAGAATAGACTGTAGCTGCTTACCATTACGAGGGCTGTATGTCTGTCTGCCAATTGTAATAACATAAAAAAATGTATCACCAAATGAGTACTGGTAATCTAGTGCTACAGTACCGTCCGTCCCCGTACCACCAGTAGGCCTCCCGGGCAAAGCTTGTTACCAGATGGCTCTTTCTCGTGTTGTTCGCTACTTACCCCATATACGTGGACAATATAGCCCAGTCCAGCAGTATTAATGTGGGAACATGATCCTTTACAATGGAAGTTCCTGGTTTGAAAATCAATAATATCCATTGCTGTTGACGTCCACGTCATTTCTTCATTTACATCAACAGTCTGGGATTGGAGAAAACAGTTCACATTTTAGAAGCGTATTTAGAATAGCACTAGGCCAGCGTGGTGGAGTATGGTCCACACTATCTTACATTTGAGATAAGACCTGTGTCCCAGCAGTGGGAACGTATATAGGCTTAAGATTATGATTCAAAAGAAAAAAAGACTAGGTTTTATCAAGGACTTAAAAATGGCATATACCTATCTTATTTAATTACGTAATCTTGTAACAGAAGATTAGCAGAGGTTAACTCGAAGGCACCTCTCATTCCAACAAGACTAAAATTACCAAGCGCCCACGATCACCCAGTATCCATTTATCACTCTCCGGGTCTTTTTGTCCTGCTCTATTCAATACTTTTTGCGCGGAAGATTAAATTTCGCGCTTCTCGTTCGAGGTCCAAACCATTAATACTACGCCGCCAGTTTTGCAAGACCTCCGTTCTTTTGAAGGAAGTGAGAAACTAAAAGGAGGGAAGCATTTTTGAAAGGTCTACTAAAATTGGACGTGTCTGTCCCCATCTTGTCATTGAGTTTTATTTTTATTTTTTAACACGTCTGGTTGGTGTTACACTGATTATGATTTTTGCGGGAACCGAAATTACTGTGAAGGGTTGAATTGATATTTGATGACACGTCTCTGATGTTGCTTTTTGTTTTTATTGGTTGCGTTTCGTGTTTGCGAATTTTAACGGGGTCGTTCTTACCCTCGTCTGCGGCGAAAGTGTTAAGTGAAGTGGATGTGAGTGTTTACTTTTACTGGTTTTACTTTCCTAATTTTAATTATGTTTCATAGAATAATTTATAAGTTTTAACAATTTTATCCTGGTAGTTATATTAATATTGTTTTGTCAATTCAGATTGTTTTTTGAAATTAGTACAAATTAACCCTTTCCCCGCCACGCTTTTTTCCGAAAATGGTGCCCCAAACGCCACGACCAATAAAAAAAAATTCCAAAAAATTATTAAGTTATACTCAACCCATTCAGGCAAGTAAAAATACAACGTTTCTTGATCCTGTTTTTTTGTCTGATATATCAGTCATTGGCGTGGTGGGCACGAAAATGGTTTGTCTGATATATCAGACATTGGCGTTGAAAGGGTTAAAGGAATGTTACAAAAGGGGAATATATGGCATCGAATAGGTTTCGTTTTATTATTTTGAAATGAATTCTCACAGCGAAGACGGTATTATAAGTGAGAAATAAATACATATTATCAAAAACATATTGTAATAACAAAGTATAAAACATAGATAATAATGTTATGTTATAGTAATTATATTGATATTGTAGTTAAGAATGTCATAAATGATCCTAAATTTTTCTGGACATACATAAAAAGTCAACGAAACGTCAAAAGCAATATTCCGTGCAAAATGAAATTAGATGATAAGATGGCCAGCGATGGAGAAGGTATCGCCGAACTATTTGCTGAGGGATTTGCTTCAGTCTACAGACCTTCTTCTTCTAATTCAGTGATGGCTGGTCTAGGCCCTAGGTACGATTCCGTCAATAGTCTCAGTAGTATCTGTCTAACTCAAAATGACATAGAAAAATGTTTGAAAAATTTGAATACTCATAAAAGTGCAGGTAGCGATGATATTCATCCCATATTTTTAAAAGAATGTGCTGAAATTCTATCTAAGCCATTACATATACTTTTTAACCGATCCCTAAGCGAAGGAGTGTTTCCCCAAAAATGGAAGGAGGCTATTGTTGTTCCAATACCCAAGCCGGGTGATAAGACAAATGTACGTAACTATAGGCCTATTAGTATACTACCAGTCTTAGGTAAGGTTTTCGAAAGTCTTATATGTCCCTATATTGTTATTATTTCAATAAATCAGCACGGATTTTTAAAGTTTAGATCAACAAATACTAACCTGCTTACTTTCGTCAATCGAACACTAAAAGAAATCAGTGAAGGCAAAGAGGTCGATGCTATTTATAGCGACTTCTCGAAAGCCTTCGATCAAGTAGATCATACTTTATTAACACAAAAGTTAAACAAGTTGTACGGGATACACGGTCCTTTGTTAAGCTGGTTTGGAACGTATCTGATGAATCGCACCCAAAAAGTATCGGTGAACGGATTTGTTTCTAAAGAAATTATACCTTCGTCAGGAGTCCCACAGGGGTCTCATCTGGGTCCCATACTGTTTATAGCTTTTATTGACGATATCAAGTACTGTATTCGTAATGCTAATTTTGAACTATATGCAGATGATTTAAAACTATCTATAACTGCCATTACTAAGGAAGATCAGACTAGACTTCAAGACGATATCAGTAGAGTAGCTGAGTGGTGTACCCACAATTCTATGAGCTTAAATCTCGATAAATGTTATCACATAAAATTTTCACGTAAGCATAATGAGATACTTTATACCCAATACAATATTAACGGCGTTAACCTGAAACGAGTCAAGGAAGTTAAAGACCTGGGAATACTAATAGATTCCGAGATGCGATTCACAAGTCACGTCAATTTAGTGGTCAATAAATGTTTAAGAATGCTCAGTTTTATTATGCGAAATACTAAGAACTTCAAATCCATGTTAGCACTTAAAGTACTGTATTATGCACTTGTGCGTAGTCATATCGATTATTGTAATGTAATATGGTACCCCTGTTACCAAAACAACATTCAACGCATAGAAACTGTGCAAAAAAGATTTCTAAAAAGATTAGCGTATCTTACTGGAAATTATTACAAAATAAGGAGCTATCAAAAGAGACTTGAGTATTTCAAAATAATGTCTCTGGAGGATAGACGTAAGTTTCTCTCATTAGTCATGTTACACAAATTGCTCAACAATCAAGTAGATTGCCCATCCCTTTTAGAGCAGGTAGGCATCCTAGTGCCGCGTGTGCGGGCGCGCCTGTCTAACTATGTGCCATTTGCGCTCAAGTTCAGCAGTAGTAATTATGGCAAGAATGTACCAATATCTTATATGCTGGAGTTATGTAACAGAGTTTATCAGCATTATGATGTGGATATTTTCTGTAGCAGTTTGGGATCTTTAAGGCAGAGGCTTCTTTCTTTTGATTTTTCAAAAGTAAAGTAGACTTCTGTATTAGTTTTTTTTTTCTATTAAATTAATTTTTAAAATGATAAGATAGTAGACTATTGTGAACGCTGTGCATACCTTTAATTTGGGTGCATATATGTACAACTTATAATAATGATTTTTATGTATGTGGTGTATGTACTCAGTTGGTAAGCCAATTCTAATAAAATAAAAATAAAAATAATAACCATATAAATAACTAAAGGCACGTGCATAAACCAAACAATAGATGACAAATTACTCTGAAATCATAGTAAATTCCCGCCCAAAACATTTTACAACGACCAAAAATCGTAATCTGTTATTTGACGAAAACCATCCTCTTTCACACAATCAAATTGTTTGTAATCACAACATTATCCTTTACACTCACAAACACCCTTTTCACAAGGGTATAAGTCTTATTTTCCAATAAACCACAGGCAATATTAAAATATTAAACGAATTCTGTATTCAAATGTTTGAAATAATAACCGTTAATTCACCCAGTATAACAGATCCCTGATACAGATCATTATCCTTATAAATAAGAGGTCAACTTAAGCTGGAAGGTTTTCCAAGATGGCCGTCTCCATGAATGGTCACGTGGCGGTCACGTGACTAGGAAGAAACTAGACGCGTCGGGTTGGAATAACAACTTAAATGCCGTCATTAGGGATTTCATTATTTTTACTATTGTTTGCCAAAGGATTTGTAATAGATAGGGGTCTTTTTAAGTACATACATATTTCGTTGGTGTTTTGGTTCTGGCCAGTTACTTGGAGCCCTTGGAGGTGATAAAATAAAATATTTATCATGCACTTCCTCCTATCTCGTATCAAAAAAGTATCATGATGGAGCGTATCTAATGATCTACCCATCAGTAAAACTTGTCAATAAGAACAGATTTCTATGGAGCACTACTTACTATGAAATGATGTAACTATAATGTCTATTGTTTGCAGTATCACTGATTATATTTTATCAAATACTAACGGCCACCTACGCAGTTTTACCCGCGCGTATTTTTTTTCGAATATCCTACATTTCCGGGATAAAAAGTACCCTATGTCACCCGGGGATAGTGTAGCTTTCCAACAGTGAAAGAAATTTTCAAATCGGTTCAGTAGTTTCGGAGCCTATTATACAAACAAACAAACAATCAAATCTTTCCTCTCTATAATATTTGTATAGATGTATAGATTTACGAATACATCGCATATTTGTTGTTTGGTATTACGGGATTGTATTCATGAAACATTTGGCAAGCGTACTCAAAATTTTCAACCAGTGTAATAATATTTTTTAAATATTCCCATAATTCATTACCCATAATCCCATAAAAGAGTTCCCACAGGTAGATGACTAAGTAGAAACTGATTAACTTCGACACGTGTCGAAAAATTGGCCCTTTTGTCGCTTCTATAGAAAAATCATGGTGTGAACCATCAAACTATGGGGTCGCCACCTTCTATGGGGGATTGTAGGTAAATGGATTTTGAATTGCCGGTAATATGCTTTATCTTTCTGTAATAAGCTTAGCGGGATGATTTTGTGGTAAAATTAATTTTAAAATTCGATTAAGTCCCTCACGGCAATTATCAAAAAATTCTATAGGTAGAGTGTACTGAAATACGGTTCCCATAAGTATGGATAGTGAATAAGAATTTCCAATGACTTAAAAAAAAATGATTTTATTAAATTACCGGTTCGTCCTCTTCGATATCAAACAAAAATATTTTTTTAATAATTTTAGTAGCGGTAGAGCCATGCTGTCTTACAGTACGAATGGGCCAGCTCGTCAGGGGAAGTACCATCCTCTCCCTAACACCAATGTGAAATAATACTGACTACTATTTATTGTGTTTCATCTGGTTTGTGAGAGTGCCGGAGGCCCATACCTCCATAGGCCGGCAACGCATCAGCGATCCCTCTGGCGTTGCAGATATCCATGGGCTGCGGACCGGTGATTGCTTACCGTCAGCCGACTCGCTGGCTCGATTGCCGCCTCTGACATAAAAAAAATCGGGGAGTTTAGTGAGTTGTGACACTTTAGTATCGAGTCCCACACACGGCTCAAGTCTTGCTAACCTGCAGATAATGTGCTTAAACGCATTCTCGATAAAAAGGGCACTGTTTCCCACATAAAAATTATCGTTATAAATAGATGCATGTCTTTATCTTGTTGTTTCATTTATTACTTTACTTGTGTATGTAATTGTAATCTAGCATAAATATAAGGTAGCATATACATTAATTTTCAATGATTACACACATAACATAACATGTGCATGGCGTCCCCCGTCGAGACATTTGCATCGATATTGAATGTCCAGCTACTGTGCTTACAATCAAGGGATGATTTTACGTTCATAGATTAACAATATTTGTACAGAATGGGCAAGTGAAATAATCTCATACGACGAACTAAGTTGCGGCGAGGGATAAGGATTCAACTTTCCGATTTTTATACTAAAAAGTTAGTTTATTTTGTGGATCGGTACTGCGTATCTCTTGGCTACAGTTTAGTATTTATATTCAGCCCATATTAAAATTGTCAAATAATATTGTTGATTGAATAGGAAGCAGTTTGCCCTACTGAAAATAAGGAAATCAGTAGTTAATGAGTGTTAATAAATAAAGTGTTGGGTTAATCGTGTAAGTTGTTATTGTAAAAAAGGCTAATATTAAAAAAATACGGGAATTGTTATAATCGTAATATACGTCATAGAATGGTAAAATATTAATTAATAAAATCATTCATTGCGAGCTTAATAAGAACTTATGTCAAGTTTATTTATTTATTGCATATCATATTGCGATACAAAGGTCTTAGATACCTATATCATTATTAAAGATTTTATGAACAGTTTTATGTAGTTTAAAGGTACTTAATAAGCCATTGTTATAGACCTACTCATATGAACTGACTGGAATGCCAAGTGAAAAAAATTACGTTTATAAAAACTCTCGGTCTGGCACCAAATTGCAATAGAAAGAAGCTGTACAAATGCAATCGTGTAACCACTCTGTACTCTACTCTATGCCAGCACAGGAATATTATTAAGGCTTCCATTTGGGGGATGAGCGGCATGTTTAAGTGATATTAGAATCGAACGAGCGGACGCGTCATGATTGATTCCGGCTATTAGTGCTAGGTAATTCACTTACCTAGGCCTTGTCTATGCCTTTGAAATGTTGTCGTCTATTAGAAAGCGCTCAATAGCGTCTAAATAATGTTTACTATTCAAACCACAGGGCTTTAGTCAAAAGTTATAGTTAAAAAGGTCCTACCAATCCAAACAAACATACTAAATTTCTTACTGTAAGACGTGCTGTAAGATTGAAAAATCTCTATATAATATGTTGCACCTTACTTAAAATAAATGACAAATATTTTTTATTCTTTGAAGTCGTCTGGAATGATTTTCAGGAAACATAGAATGCACTAGAAATACTATTAAAAGTAGGTAGGCCTATTTATATTACAAATATTTTCTTATTTTATTTACATAGAATAAAATGCAAAACCACGTAACTCACAAGTACAAAAAAGTAAAACAATACCTTTTGTGTCACGCAGCGTGTAATACTGGTTTAATGAAGTAACACGACGCGCCGATGTATTCGCCCTTTTGGTGTGTTAATCTGCACTCAGAAAAAATACATTGATGATAGTTTGGGTATTTTCCTTTTAATGAAATAGGTGGAAGAAAAGCATGAGGTTTACTTGAAGATGCAAAATAAATACCTTGACTTTATTAATGTACAAAGACATGTACTACAGCAAGAAACCTACAAGTGTACTGCCGTCGTTTCAGGAGATACCTATCTATTTGGTAGACAGGCACGCAGCCCGCCTAAGCAGCCACTGGGACAATTGAATCAAAAAGAATTGATCTCTTTAGTACCGTTTATAGATCTTCAGTTTTAAGTATTCTAGTTTCCACATTAATCATTTTCTGTAGGACGCTAACTGGTTAAAAATATACTATGATAATACTCAGTACAATTTTTTTTATATAATTTATAATAACGTCAGTCTGTTGGAATGTTATAAATTTCCACAAGATATCCACTCAATTAAAAAGAAACAAAGTCTTACGTCTTAATCTTACTAAATTGTGAATAGCCAACTTCGTTTTAATAGTATGTCACTAACCACAATGTTTGCATACTATTCTAGTTAAAGGTTTCTATACAAAAGGTCCACATAACTGTTAAAAGAGTAACCCTCACCAACCCGTTCCCCACCGAATCAAAAACGCAATATGTAACAAATTTGTTTTTCAATTTCATACCAATTTTTGCATACGGGGTTCGTCGCGACGCGCCACCCAATAAAAAGCAGTATTGTGGTTTTTACGACGCGTAAATATTTCTTTTTTCGTTATTTTTCCCAACTTTTATTGGCATACGCAAGGTGGAAATGAAAAGAGGATTTCTTTAACAACATGCCATTGTCGTGGAAATTCGCTAATAACCCCTTTGTCACGGTTGCGTATTAAAATTTTTACTGCCTTTCTTGTAATGTAATAATATATTTTCTTTATGAAAAATGGAATTTAGGATTCACATAAATAAGTCACTATACTCGGAATAGGGACATTTTATGTGCTTTGGGTGAGAATTTTAAATTAGAAGAAGATATTTGAAGATGCTAAATGTATAAAATTATTTAGATAATGCTTAATAAAGCTTTTGAACTATTTGGATATCAGAAGATTCCGTAGTAAATAATACCCAAAACTCTAAAAATTATACAACCCTCTTTGCTACTCATAAAACTAAACAAAAATTTATTTTTTGTCCCTATTTACACCAATACCAACACATTTAATGTAAATTATTTTTTTAATATTATCATTTATCAATTTGAGTATATTATTTTTAACCAACTCTAGAAGGAAGTTATCAATTCAGAGCTTAATATGTATACGCTTTAATCATATTATGGTTTTTGAATTTAATTGTAAGAAAAATACACATACTGATTTAAAAAATGCAAATTATTCAAATTGTCCCTCTAAAAATACGTCGGCAAAAATCGATCAATCAGTGGACAGATTTCTATTATATCCTCATCAATACTTTAACTAAAAACCTGCCACCGAGATTGGCAACCATCAAAAATCCAATCCAACAATCGCACCCCAAGCGACAAAACGTCGTAACTCAACAAATCAACATTTTTGCATACGCAAAATTCAAATACGCACGCACTATTAGGTGCGCGTATCGAAAAAATAAACAAATACATTTGATATTCAAATTTTTGGCAGCCGCGAACTATGGGATTTGCATATAGACAAGGTAACAATCATCGATCACGGATGATTTTAATATTACACCGTTATTTGTGGTGTTTATTATATTTGGGGTGAGTTTTTCACACATATGTTTAAAAAGTTTAAGCTTTCTGAGTTGCATCTCGAAATCATAAAAAAAATTGAGGTATTCTTTGAGTCTATATTAGTTGAACGCGTCTGTGCCCAGAAAAGCTTAATTTATTCAAGTGAGCGTGATAAAAAAAGTCTATATCAATTTCAAAATCTCTTCGATACAAACCAACACAATTTTTTTTACAATGTTTACACCTAACAAAACTAAACACAGCTTCATAATACTCTAGCCGGTAACTTAATGTCTAATTACATCTTAATTCGTTCCAATAACTAACCGGACATTACGTATTATGCGTAATTGCGAGCGATGGATGCAGGTCCGTTGTCTATGTCGCTAATCAAGCCCCAATTACTCCATGACCACAGCAATTTGCCCCCCATTTGCTTGGTTTTGGCACGTATAATGGTATGACGGTTGTGTTTCAAATGTGCGTATGTGCGTCAAATATGCGTATATACAATGTAAGGGCTCATTTTCAGATGGAGATCCGGCTTTTTAATAGTCGTACGAAGATTTAATTATTACTTTCCGCCGTCTAGTGCTTTAATTATCACGCGATTATCTACATTAATTGAGAAGGACTTCTTTAAGTACTAAGGTTGCCTTTTTGTGGTCTTTTTTATGTTCAGTGTTAATACTTGACTGTTTTGTCAGATGATTGCTTAGTACCTAAGTATTGAAGTATTAAAACTGTTATGGCGGTAGGGTTCTACCTGTGGTGGTAGCTAGTTCGCACTTTAAGTAAGTTCTCAACCAAACCCACGAACCCCGAGTTTTATGCCCAGAGCATCTTATACACAGGTGGTCAAAAAACATCTTAATACTCATTGTTCCAACCGGCTGTGATTCTCGTTATAAAATCATGGCTTTATTATTTTAAATCCATAAATAAGACAAGTTTGCTGTTACTTACTTATAAACGCGTGATCATTTCTGGGAACGACTAATTAAACCACTACAAAAAAATATTCTCATGCTCATCAATACAGATGTTATCAAAACTTACCCAAAACGTAGATAATTATGCGCACTCACAACTAGAAGCGATTATCAAAAAAATCTGACCCCACAGTCGACAAAAAATACCCTTCTTTTCGACGCATTAGGGTGAGAAAATAATTATAAATGAAGGTATTTATTATTTTTGATCTACCTCAGTGTTGCCAATGGTAGATAGGAAAATGACACATGAAATACTTTAAAAATGACACATTTTATAATTTAAAAGAATCTACATAATTATAAATTATAAGAGTTTTGGGCAAAAGTAACATTTACCTCTTCAACAATGTGACAAAAGTAACATTTTGGCAACGACCTTTCTGTTTTGAGGAATTTGGAAAGTTCCATTTGGTTGTGTTTTAATATAATATTACTAGCTGACCCGGTGAACTTCGTATCACTTACTTTAGTATTTTCTTCGCAATTTTTCCATATTTTTTCATAGTTTAAACCTTTCAAGACATAGATAGATATAGATACATTAATGGCCCCTTAATAGAATTAACGGGATGGACTTACCATCACGTAAGTAGCTCATTGACTGCACTAAATCTTATACACATACAGGATATCGCTAGAGTTAAATTAAGTATTTGGTGAAGATGAAAATATGTATGAAGCTTTGCGTAAGATTTAATTTTTCCAAAATACTCACACAAGTCCACTTTAAAATGTTTTATATTTATCTAGCCAATAGGTGTACCAACCACATTCAAAAGCTTCCCTTGAAAACACATTTCAGCCAAGTAATAAAGCCATCTAAGTCTCTCCTAAGTGAAATAGATCAGACTAACTGACCACATTAAGTTAACAGCTACTCTTTCGGATAATGTTTTCCTAAGTTGTAAAAGACACTCTTTTCTCCGCAACTTAGATGGATGTTACTTAGTCTCCATATAAGTTTCCCAACTTCAACTTAAAACTTCAATTTTGTCGGAAACGATCTAAAGTTTTGATCGATAGATTTACTCGGGGTGTGAAATAAAACAATTTGTCATACAAAAAGTATATTTTGAAAAAAAATATTAAAAACAAAGATAATTGGCAGTTTTTCTCAAATAATCATAATATTATTATAAATCAATCAATAATTACAAAATGTATAATTAAGTCACATGGTATGACTAAAATATATAAAATTGCAGGAAACTAAAACTAATAATATTTGCTAAAACTAAATTAGCTAAAATATACAGGCCTTTTGATGTAATATACGTAACGTAGATCACACTTTTATATCATTTAACTACTTAAAATAATAAAAGAAACAATCATTGTAAGACATGAAAAATAAACTTTAAGTTTTATAATTTATCATCAAGAGTTTATATTTCATAAGAACTTTATGGTTCTTTATAATATAAGTAACTAAGAAAGACCTGGTAGTGAAAAATGCACTTATATATCTATTTTTATTACATAGTATTGCTTAAAGTTGCATTATTGATAATAGTTTATAGGCATTGATTTCTTTTAAGCAGCAAGCGTTTTATTTTTATAAAAAACACTTTTAAGTTCAAAATAAAATATCATCTTTTATACAATTTAGTTCAAATAAATAAATCGTTCTTTAAAAAGTAATCTTTGTTTTTTAGTCAATTATTAAGTGTCTTTTATACAAATAAAATTTATTTTTATTTAATTATGCGTTATCAGAAATTTAGAAATTTTCTCTACATAATCATAGTCTTACGAGCAACAAGCATACCAATTTTAATTTATGTACAAAACTCTTATGTTGCTTTATTGTATTGTATTTGCATTAAATAACTTTGCGCTAACGAATACAACTTTCAACCACAATATTAACGAGAAAAGTGTAAAATATCGTTTAAATATGTAACACTAGAATATATTTGTGAAAACTAATTTCTATAATTTTTGGGTAACCAACACTTCTGGTTCACAATAATATACTAAACTTTGACTAAAGCTTAATTATATTTGTTAGCTCAAAGTAGCAAAAACAAACCAGCAAATAAGAGTTTCCAAGAGATCATTAGGAAAACTTCTTTTTATGTTTCATTACTTTCTTAAATAAATACAATATCACATTTGAACACATTCTTCCGTATATTTTGTAACTTCTTAAAATAAATCGCTAAGTAGAACAAAACTAATTGGTACTATAAAAAAAATATTGATCCCAGAAGATTTGCTCCCGTTGTTTTTAATTGTTATCCAATTGCATTAAAAAAGTTTGCATTTATTTTTTGTTATTTCTAATCAGAGTTTTATTCAATAAGTAACAAAATATCCAATAGTTCAATATTTTTGAAATCATGTTTCAAAATGGATTAATTTCTAGTGTCAATGAAATAAATCCTTTGTGACATAACAAAAGCCTCAGACAACTTAACATTACAGCTAGCATCAAACTATTCGAGTATTACTATTTACAATACTACAGTATAAAACCTAATATCAATAGCCCTTACCATTCCTTGACGATTTTCCACATTCCAAATTATACATTTTAGAAATTACAATGGCTCGAAAACTTACGAAATTTCGTTCCACGTTTGATTAATGAATCCCGGAACTGATTGAATTGAATTAATTCGGAAAACAGAAACGACAGAGCCATTAATCATGCTTAGTCAAATTATTTACATGAATTAGTCGTAGTTACTAAAATATACCCTCTGATAAAATCTTCATTTCAAACAACTTGGCACTCTCGTCCTTTCGTCTTACGCATAAATACATTAAAATATTTCTAAAATAAACATTTTTATTACAAAAATAAAAAAATGAGATCAATCGATGATCGTTTTTAGGTTTGCTCTCTTTGGAACAATTTATGGGAAAATGGACTTCATTACTTTTTAAATAAAATCTATTTTATCGTAATCTACGCATAACGACAAAACTGGTCCATTCCTCGAAATACTCTCAATTTAGATTTTATCATAAATCTATGTTAATAATGCGGTATATGATATATTATACAACTATGGATATAGTTCAACATCAAAAGCGGAATGCAAGTTGACACACGATTATTATATTAATTTATTAAAAAAGTTTTCGAAAAGTGTGCAGTCAGTCAGTGCCTTTAAAAATGTTTTTTTTTTCTACCGATTGTAATAAAACGAACTTAAATGGAATAATTCGTACTTGTTTAATTTCCAAATTTTTTGACCAAATGTTATTTTAACAGCAATCGTGCAATTTATATGCTAAGACTACGATGACATTTTATCAATTTCTATCTAAAATAAAACATGTTTAATGCGCAAACTATTCCATTTAAAGCTGATTTGCTTAAACAACTTTATTTCCAAAACTTATGGCACTTTGACAACTACAAAAGATTGAAAATTAGTTTCAGAAACTTCTTAAAAATAGTTGCATCACCAACCAATTTTATGTTGGAGAAAAAATTTCAGTTATGCACTTAGTAAGTAGTTTAAAAATTATCGAAAAATCAGTACTTTTCTCATCGGTTCTACCGTAATTATTAGATAAAAAAGCACATTAAAAGGACTACATTTTCGAAATACTTTGCCAAGAATTGGCGAAAATATTACACTATCGACAAAATGGTTATTTTGCGAAACAACGTTCGATTATATCACTTAAACATAATATAAAAGGTTGATTCTTGTGCGTTAGACTAATTATACAAACGCACAACTTTAGTCAAAGTCGTGCTTGCCGTCTATAAAAATGTACATAATCGTGTATAGCACGGTACTTTAACTTATCACAAGCTGTCAAATTCGTCCATTAAATTCTAAACTTTATATAAATATAAAATTATAAATTACTGAAAAATTTTGACAGCTTTAGGTAGACTGTCCTATTGTAATAATTCCGCACATTTTATGATAAATGGTATTTAATTTTAAATTCAAGACATTTTATTCAAAATTTTCTGAAAAATTCAAGAGAACGTTTGGTATAAATCGACCTTGATGCGTTTCAATTATAAAAAATAATCAAAAAATGTAATTCCAAAATGAAATACCATCGATCAAATGCCAGTATTCTAAGCTAGAGGTGTGACTGAAAAATAGCCTCGAAGACTATTTAACACACCAGCATGTGTGACGTCCTTTTTATCGAAGGCTACGTTCACCGTTTGTTTGACAGTAGTTTCCACCCAAGCATGAAAATCACGGCTGTGCAGATGGACCCTGATAGCTTGTCAGGGATGATGGACGAGAAAATCGAGCTCTCTGAGGATCGGTCTGAGTCTTCGGACGTCGAGGGTTCGGATATTGCGTCAGTCTGAAACAAAAGAAAATGTGGTTAACATCATTTTTTTAATTCTTTAAATACCTATGCTTTTTTTGTCAGCTTTGGTTGTTAAACTAAAAGTCTTGTAAAGTATATTATTTATTTACAAATATTTTAGGGGAGATTTCTATAATTGCGTAGCTTTTGCGATAAGGACAATATTTGGCCACAATTTGGCCTCACTTGGTTATCAAGTACTATTAATTTCCGTTGAAATAATCGGTACACATGTGCCAATAAAATTGTTCTGCTCTCTTTGTGAAAGAAGTTTTTTTTATGCTTTTAACCAGTATTTTAGAACTATCTCAAGCTTCTGCGTCACCCAACATTACTGCATAAAACGAAATAACCTAAGCTATAAACTTTGCGACCTAAAGGGTACTCCTTAATAGCACCAATATTTGAAAACAGTACACTTTACAGCTCACATCGGCACTATCCACGCAAATAGAACAGTGTAAATGCCTGAAACTGAGCTACTAGATTACCAAACTACGTAGACCCACGTGTATTAGAAATTTGTACATGCTCAACGGTTCGTCATATTTTGGACGTATAGCTCAATAAACTTAGCACATCTATAAAGATTGTAAACGGGGATAGTCATAAGAAATGTTCCAGTCAGTACTGGGAAGCACTTTTTATAGATATTAATAAAACAATGCCCTCGTAAATTTTAGTGCGAGACTCGTATGAGGTAAGTTTTATATGGTTCGATGCGATGACGATTCTATATGAGTACAATAGAGTATTGCTATATTTTAAATATTTAGCTTTTTAGCTCAAACCTGTACATTGTATTAAAAATAACCCTAAGTTTATCTAAATTGTGAAGGATAATAAACATATTTTGAATTTGAATTTGAATTTACAGTAACTGTACTGTGTCTCCAAAGTACTGACTTTGGAGACCAAATAGAAAATATTTTAAATGTAAAGCCACGAATAACACACTTTATTCCCTTCATTCACTCCCATTTATACGAAAAAAATCCTATCCATAAAACCTATCATTTACTACATCGTTACGTGTAAACGTTCCTTGACGCAATTCAAGTGAGTGATACACTTGACTGTTTTACTGTAAGTATAATTCAAATGGAATTTTTATTATGCGAAGCGAATGCACGTTACGGCCGTATTAAACTGTTCGATTTCTAGTCAATGTTATTAAGGCTCCTCGTAAAGTTTAGTGTACAATGTAAAACGCGTGTAAAGTGCTGATTTAATTTAGATTGTCTTTATTGGGCGATGGAGTGTTATGAGGTTATTAGTGTTTTGTTGTAAATGTTATTGGCTAGAATTACGTGTAATTTTAGTCTCCATGAGGAGAAAAGTATTGGGTTTGAATCCTAGGTTTGGTTTCTGATCTCTCAGGTTTAAGTTGATGGACTACTTTTCTGCCGTCTATAAACTAAAAGGCCGCTAAATGACAAAAACTACTTTTGAGTTATTGAGCAAATAAGCGGCAAAATTTTCAAATCGATGCTACTCCTTAATAAAAGTATGTACAAATGTGTGTCATACACCAAAAGAAAGGTCTTTTTGTCAACTTTCACATGAAATTTGTTGATTTAGACAATTGGTAATATTCTTTAAACTAAACACATATTTTCCCCTCAATTTTGTAAACTTTTAAAAATAACTTAAGGTGTACAAAATTAGATGGCGGCTAAAAGGTTTTAACTGCTTTATAGTTGTGAATTTTTCGAAAACAGCCACATTTACATAACTATAAAGCAGTTATATTGATCTTATTCATAGCAATAAAGCGGCTAACTACACATAGCCGCCTTTTAGCCAAGTTTATGTGGCTTAACTGCTTTACTTTTATTTATTAATAACTTTTATTACAGTTGTGCATAGCTAAAAAGCGGTAAATTATCAAACCCTTTCATATAACTGCTATTTAGGCTAGCAAACTCATCATTATTTTTTTACAAAACCTTCAAAGTAGGCGCTACCACTACTAAGTCAAATTTATAAAGTACGAGTATTCTTCCTATGAACACCAATCTAAAGAGCAAGCGGGATTTAGAAGTGGTTTCAGCACGTTAGACCACATATTCACGCTAAGGCAGCTGGTGATACAGAAAAACAGCGAGTTTAACCGACCTCTTTACCTTGCATTCTAAGACTACAAAAAAGCGTTCGACTTGGTAGAACACTGAGTTGTCTTTGATTCACTACAGCGTTGCGGTGTTGACTAAGGTTTTTACAACAAATCCTGGGCCTAAGACCGTACTCGCGTGCGGTAACCACATCTGGTCCACTCGGTGTTGACGATTGCGCTACACCAGGCGCACACGACTCATCCTCGTTCCCGCTCTCCTTTTGGGCCAACACCCCTATAGATACATTAACCTGCTGAAAAACCTATACCAGTCAGCGACTATGTCTGTCCAAGTCCAAGGTAGTACTACAACTATCCCTATTAAAAGTGGCGTACGCCAATGTAATATCACCAAAGCTTTGCTAATGCACTCGAAGACGTCTTCAAACTTTGAACTGGAAATATAAAGGTATAAATGTGGACCGAGTTTGAGTCACCTCTGTTTTGCGGATGACATCGTGATCCTCGCACAGTCATCTGAGCAGGTTAAGAATATGCTTAGCGACCTAAGCCAAGCTTTACTACGCGTAGGGCTGAAAATGAACTCTGAAAAGACGAAGTAAATAGGCTTGAGTGGCCCGATGGCGCATTTGGTAGTGACCCTGCCTTATGCGCCAGGGGTCGTGGGTTTGAATCCCACCCAGGACAAAGACTTATGTGATGAACATTTGTGTTTGCTCTGTGTCTGGATGTTTATTTGTATTTAAGTATATATTTCTGATACCCATAACACAAGTGCTTACGCTACTTACTTTGGGGTCAGATCAATGTATGTGATGTGGTCCAATATTTAAAAAAGTTATTCTTCTTCCTTAATATTAAAGAAAATCATTACACAACATAAGATAATCAGTATACTCTTTCATTAACACCTTAAAATTTGTGGTCTTTCGAATTAATACTTGAATGTTGACTATCAGAAATTTCAAAATTAACTTGGTTTTGTTTCGTGTTACATAAACCACTTATAAGTTATTAATTTATTATTATATCAGTTACGTAAGTTAAGTAAGTAAATAATTTAAAAGAAATACACCAAATCACACCATTCAAAAGCACATTCCTTAGCTACTGCCCAATAAGGCCGTTCAATTAGGTCTGTCGTTAATAAGCTGTGAAATAATGTATTAATTCGAGCAAACATACCACCGTACTTCAACGTAAATAATGGACCTCAAAAATATCTACTCATAAATAAGTAAATAAACTTTGTTAAGGTACCTACCTAATTTATATTTAAAAATACGTCTTATCTGACTGAGGAACGAATAGTTATTTATGTGGCTGTTGCATAATGAGGGTCATTAAAATACGAATGTGGTTTTATGAAACGAACGAAGTGAGTTTCATAAAAGGATCACCTGAGTATTTTAATGCCTAATTATGTACATTCACATACATAACTTTATCTTCATTCATAATGATAATATGTCTATTTTATAGTCAGGATCGATGAGCAAACGCCCTAGTTACCAACATAATCTGTATGTAAAAGTTAGTACTGTCATAATGACTGACGTTTGTAGTTTTTAAAATCCATAAACAATCCAGACTCGAGTTGATTTCGATTCTCAAATCGATTGTTATAATTTCAGCATCGAATTAAATGTATAGGAATGGAACATAAAATTACTAATCGACTAATTCGATAATCGAAAAAACCTATTAATTCTTACTTTTTAAGAAGACATTCGAAATTTGAACGTAATTAAGGTATCGGTTACCGATACTAAAATGTAAACATTAAGATACAGCAACAGATACTCATATCTAAATATAGGGCGTTTGCTCATCGATCCTGACTATAAAATAGACATATTAGGGTATGGATGTAGATAAATAATATATTGTTCGACTGCATTCAGTTTTCAATTCATAGTGGCTAGCTCATAGAAAAATTTTACGGCTAGCTTGACTCAAGAACATAAGCCGCCTGCTTGTCGATCTCGCTCAATACTATTTTGCAGTAAACAAAAAGAAATCCAATTATAAGCTATAATTTTTTTTTAATAACTTCGTTAATTAAATAAAATACGTACCTTGGAAACCTTCCCGCCATGTCGAGTGACGATTTTAGCGGGAAACGCGACACCAGCGAACTTCCTCATCCGTGTATAGTTTATTTTTTCCTAAACAGCCGCACCCCGCCAGCCTAGCGTGCCCGTTATAAGGGGTGCGGGGGCTTGTGAGTTTGCCGCTTTTTAGCGATGTACTGCTATTTAACGGCTTTTTTGTTAAGCAAAGCTTTGTAAAAATTATGTATTTTACTTTGCGTACTGACTAACATGGATTTTTATACTAGTTTATTTATTGTAAAAGTAGAAACAATGCAAAGCTTAAAGGCCGCTAAATGATTCTAACTGCCTTTTAGTTATTTAAGAGAGCTTTGCCGCTTTTTATTCATTTAAGCAAGGTTCTTTATACTTGAACCTTACCAAGCTAGAAAGCCGCTAAAAATACTTTGCTGCCTTTTAGCTACTTGCAAAATTAGAACTGTTTTTTAGCTAAGCATTGATAGTAAAATTGTTCAGACGATCCAAACGTTAAAGTAATTTAGCTACCTTCTAATCTAGTAAAGCTGTTTTGCCACCTTTAAGCGATGTAAAATATATTATTTCTGTATTTAGCTGCTTTTTTTAAAAAAATATCTTGGAAACGGTGAAAGATAGAATAACCGTTCCTAGATAGATCGATAGAGAATTTTTTTTTAAATATAGTGGTATTAAAAAGTGAAAAATGGTCAAATGTCATTTAGCGGCCTTTTTTCTTATAGACGGCAGTTTTGACTCCATTTTACTGGCTGGTCATAATATGTTAAATCTAATCTAATCCATAACGGCTAAGGTTGTTTTGCGGAAATCATTAATGTGATAACCATATTAAGTAAAATAAAAAATAAATTCCTATTTCACAAAAACAATAAGGCATTTTAGAATTTCAAATTCTTAGTTACTTTTTACTGCAGTAACTTCAGCAAAGTGTAGATAATATAATAAACCGTTCCGTTGTTTTCAACAAGTAATAAGATTTTGGCTTCACTCGCAAATATTTCACCACGTTTATATTAGTTTGCATTACTGCAACCCAAACACGGCGGATCGGGCTTCTAAATCAGCCTAATAAACTGTCAGCGCGGTAAATAGGAGGTGTACTTCAGGGCGCTACAAAGCAAATATTAAGTAGACCGGGTCCATGAAATGTCTACATTATTTCAATCTAATTCCAAAGCCAATTCGGAGAATCTTATTGAACAGTTTTACTAATTCATGTTGCAGCTACGAAAATTATAGAAATGTAACCGGACGAAAAGAAAGAAATTATTGTTTCCATTTTTCCACTTAATGTCGCAATTACTCCGCGCTACTCGGAAGATTAGACTGATTTTACATCTTTGTGTATGGGAAATAAGATACGGCCACTTTAAATAGTATTTGCTCTGTGGTGTGCACGTCCTATACTCTATCTTAACTGTGTTATGGAAAAAACTTTACTTTATTAAGCCTGTGATGTTATATGTTCTAATCTGTTGCTTTGAAAAGACGTAAAGAAGTTTAAAGTCACTTTTAAAGTTCGATTCAGTAAAATCTACCGCCATAATATTGCCGTTTTGGCGGTCTTCCTGTAATATTGTGGGAAATAGAAATAAAAGACCCAAAGATCAGTAAAGCTTAAAGCACAGGCTTAAAGCGTGGTTGCACATTTATCAAAGTTTCCTAATTGAATGTTCCTCAGTGAAATAAACAGCAGTAGGCGCTTGCCATCTGGAGGCATGTCTGCCAGCTGAAAAAACATATAGGTAATTTATTTCCTATCCTTGTGATGTCAATATTACTTTTGTGTAATATAGCCAAATCGCGTACTGTATCGCCATAAATAAACACTACTTTAGACACCGCTAATGGTTTCGTTATTTATATTGTTTATATTATTATACATTATATACATTACGCTTTGCGGTTACGGCGTTTCTTGGAATCGGCTTGGGACGTTTACAAGTAACGATCTAGTTAAGGACGCTTTACACAATCAGTTTTTAAAACTCTGTAACTCATCAATAATTTGGCAAGCTTTTGAACTCTACCAATAGTTAATCACACACATATGAAATAATATGTAGTATGCACTATCTAACAGTGTACTCACAAAGCCTCAAGTTTCAAGTACGTGAATTTCCACTTTTCCAATTAATATACTATTATTTCCTATCACAGGTAAGGTTACTATTAAAAAAAGATCAAATTACTTAAAAATGTTCTTTACATATTATTGTAAGCAGGTACGCGGTAGTGTAACTACGCCTTTACTGTTCTGTTCTAATCTAATTTGCATCTTATTTATATTTGCATCAAGATCTAACATTGCTTGTCGCAAAATTTAAGGGATCGACGTCCTAATTTATTTTTTTATTTACTTCTAAAATGTATGCAAATGTAAGTAGCGATTGATGCTTTGTAAGATTATCAGGTGCAGTGTCTCTTTCTGGCTTGTATAATTTATATTTACTATCTCTTTCGTTTGATGGAATAATGAAAGTAATTTGTCGGTGGTCGTATTCAATTCCGCGAAGATATTAGGCAGGTATAATAAAATTATACAGATTTAACGTTACGTTATACAAAGTGAGGGGATTGGTGGCTTTTTTCCTAATTTTATTTTCGTGGGGTGTGCATTGTCTGGTTCGTAATCAGCTTAAATTGGGATGCACACACATGGTGGTTTTAAGAGATGCATCGTATTATTATTTAGAATACTGGCGAACTTTGAAGTTGAATTACGGTATAAAATGAAATTTAACGGTACTGTGTAGAATTTTGGAGTGCATCAAGTTTATTTTTATAAGATAGGACTTTAGGATTTATATGTTTATTTAATGTACAAATCCTAAACTGCTGTAGAGTGGGCTCAATTTACTTTTTTTTTACCATGAATACTGTCATATTGTTTGATTAGACATTGCACACAATCTATGTAAATGTATAAACTGAATACCTCTATTAATTTGAAAAAAATTGTTTTGAAGGAAGCATAATCTGATACATTTTTCCAAATTGTATGAAAACAATAATAAACTATCGATATAGGCAAAGCCGTTACCCATACTCAACCAAGTTTATTTATACAGTCAGCAAAAGCAAGGTAAAAAGAAGTAAACGTTATTTGTAAACTATTTGATAGATACGTTTGCTGTGCAAATATTATTGAAAACGTGAGGTGTATCAAAGGGTGAATGTTGTTTTTGCTGATGGTACTCGATATTTGCAAATATTAGTAAAAATAACATTAGTGGAGATTTCTTTGATATATTTGGGGTAATTTGTTTGGTATTTTTTTAGAGAAATGCCAGTTTAGTTTTGGTACTGTTGTGATAGAAAATTGAATGTAGAGGGCAAAATATAAGTAACAGAATCGTAATAGTATGGTGATAAGAGTAGTTTTGTTTGCCATATTGGAGTAGTAGTTTTACATTCAGAAGTGGTTTTGATTGCAGTCTTGGCTCAGATTTAGTTTAAGTGCTCGATTTGCTATAGTCGAGTCATTTTAATATGCCACATTTGACAGTTCATTTTTGCAAAGAAAAGTGCTACTTATGTACATCAGGAGTAGGGTCTAATTTTCTTAATAAATAATTGTATTTATAAAAACTGATGTTGTTTTCTTGAGTTTTATTCCTTTAGCGTAATGAACTGTCAAATGTGAACTATTAAAATGACTCGACTATACCTAGTTATTGCCATGCTATTGACTTCCCTAATATTTTTATTGAAGTTGTATTTAAAGTCATATAATATTTATTTAACTTGTATTTGTAGCGGCTATCGAAGGTGGAAATCGAACCTGCTAGCACAACAGCAACAAAATGTTCCACGCATTTGATAAAAAGTAGGTTCAAAATCTTATGTGTATCCATTCTTCATCTTTGACAGTAATAAACTAACTCCCAAAACCCACCGTCTCAGTAAATAAACAAGCTCTTCCCAAATAAGAAAACAATTTGCATCAAATCTATATCCACGCGAGCGTAATAATAAAGTGCTTACAAAAAAACCTTTTGAAGTGGAACAATGCCTTTCTACAAATCCGTTCAAAGGGGCGAATCTCTCGATACTGATCCTGCTACTTGAAAAGCACCTAAGCTTTACCATTCGAATTACAACTTTACTCTAAGAAAATAGAGTTCATTTTCTGTTGTTGATTTGTGGGTTATTTACAGTGTCGCGTCTAAGAAAGGTTTGAAAGAAGCGCGAAATGAGTTTTTATTTAATTTTACTTTTTTTCTAGCGGAGGGATGTCATTGATGTTCGGATATGAGTTTTTGATTTTGAATATTAATTTTTAATTTAAGCAGGTATTTGCGTATTGAGATGAATAGGATTTTAGAATCAATGTAAGTATGGATTTTGTGTTCTTTTTGCCCTATATGTTTGTGCTGGCTCTTCTCGATAGATAGCAACATACCGAATCCGGTGGTAAAGTCACTCTGTAACATTAATGTCTGACGATTTATAAGTGCATCTTCGAAGTCTTCGCGAATAAATAATATTTTGATTTCGATTGTGTTAGTATTTGATTGTATTTCTTTTTATATTACTTCAGTTGGCAGACAAACACGCAGCCCACCTGATGGTAAGCGGAACTGCGGCCTATAAGATGAATTTATTACTTTAGTTTAGACAAGCGGACATTATGATCACTTAATACTTAAAAGGCCAATGAAAATGCAAAACCATCACACACAGTTACCAAAAAAATCAGGATTGTAATTTTATGAGAAGTTCCTTTTTTCATAGTAATTGCAATTATTTAGCTATACCGAAACAAATTACTTACATTTTTTGATATGGCTAAATGTTTATTAATATAAAATTTTGCCAACCCTTTTGAATAAGTGGGAGAGTCCATAAAAAATATCATTATCAGAGGCGTAAGTAAGGTACTGTATCTATTAGCGCCATTTCTCGAGACTCTTTAAATATAACATTTTATATTTTAATAAAGCAACGACCGATTTCTAGAAGCTATCGGTTACATTGTCGAATTCAATTACTGGTATCGAGTGAGCGATTGGCA
This sequence comes from Mecyna flavalis, assembly GCA_949319885.1. Classification (NCBI taxonomy): domain Eukaryota; kingdom Metazoa; phylum Arthropoda; class Insecta; order Lepidoptera; family Crambidae; genus Mecyna; species Mecyna flavalis. The sequence continues at coordinate 13,762,920 of OX439413.1, forward strand.
TCTCAAGTCGAGCGTCTTTCATCAATATATTCATTGCGATAGTTCGCGAAACGACCGCATTATACGCGATATCAAACTTTTACACCGTTCACCGTTTCAATATTATTTACGTTATTCTGAACGGTTTATTTCAACTTTGACAATGTTGTTGTTTATTTCTAGAAAATATTCTTTGAAATGCAATACTTTGAACAAAAAATAGATACTTACTCAAAAGTATATTTTGCAGTTGAAATAGTTTAAAGCATAAGATATCGATACTTATTTAGGGGAGTTTAATTTGCACTGGTAGTTAGTACTACTACATTTGATTGAGATTATCTATTGACTTCAAAAAGCAAAATTGATGCTTTAGATGTAATTTCACTGGCACTGGGTTCAATTTTCAGATTTTTCTAACTTAGTCAACCAATATGCATTTGGTAAGCGTGATGACTTAAGTTTAATGTTGGTCATTAATTTAATTTAATATACACTGTATACTGGAGGTACTTATTTTCAATAGAAATAAACAAAAAGCAAACTCGTCGACCACGTACTTAATACTGGACCGTTTAATTCCCATACCGACGACATGTCATAACGCCTGTCATCTAAACACGACCCAGCAATCTTGTAAGAGCATCGTTAAAACCGCGACCAACAAATAAATAAATAAATAATTTCAAAATCCGCGTGTTCGACCCATCTGACGTTTACGACTGAGCAGATAAATTAAATCGATCGTAAAAAAATCGAACGGACCGTATCGGCGTGTGTCGCATCACTATAAAACGTCTGGTCGCATAAATGCGTCAAATAAAAAATATTTGGAGATTAATATTATTTTGAGAAGCATAGTGGTGTTTTGTGTGTGTTGTGTCTAAAAGTAATAGATCTAAGGCATATAAACACCAATTTTATTTAGAATGACTCTACCAGTAGGGATACGTCATATTGGCATATTTTTCCAACTGGTAGCCTACTATTGTAATTAAGACAGGCACCTATATCTTATTCACATAAACACACATTGTGAAAGGGGAATTAAAGTCAGGGTTAAATTTTCATCAGTCGCGGTGAAATATAATACTTTAGATCAAAATTATCAAAAACGTATAAATTAGATTAAGAAAGATAAACTAACCAAGGACAACTATTAAAATAATTTGAATATACGAAAAAATCAAAACTAATTTACAGCGAGCTTTAAATTAGAAAAATAGATATCGAATATGCATGGGGTATTTTTGACTATTGTCATTGACTATCGTCACTGTTTGGAAAATTCTATGTACAGTATCTAACCTTTAATATGTTACGCTATAACAATGTGATACGATCTTTCAGGCATAGGCAAGATACCCTACAGTCTGTTACAGTCGTCGATGTTTTTATCAACAATTAAAAAACGAGTTTAAGGCCGCTTATGAGTAAAAAGACGTTTATTGCCCGTGTTACTACCATTCAGGACTTGTCTGCCAATTGAAGTTTATAATTATATTTTATCACTCGTATTATGTGGTGATATATAAGAGAAAAAATAATAACACAATTCCAGCTAACAAGATCATTACAAAATTCGACACACTACCCCAAGTACCTTGTTACTACCAGACACTAACCGACCATAAGCCATAATAAGTGCCATAAAAAACATCAATTAGCGCTAATACGCCATAACTTTCGTTGCTTTTGTCACTCAGATCCGACGTGGTCATAAAATCTCTCGCCTGCTATTCGATGTAAAATGGACATAAATATCTGCGCACGCGTCTCTTTTAATATATCGAGTTACATTTTTGAACTTTGAACTCATAACGTTTCATTTGGAAGAAGTATTTTTTCATTGTCAAATGTGACATCTTTTGGGATGAAAAAGTAGTGTCGCAAAAATAAGTCCCTCGTAATTTATCTGCCAAATGTCAATTATCCTGACTTTTCTTTCTAATAAAGATATATATTTTAAAAAACTGTTTATATTTGGTGGTCCAGACAGACCGTTAAGAACAGACATGTTCATGCACACGAATGTTTTAACTTCGCGTATTAAATATCCTTTTTTTTCGGAGGAGAATGCTTTTAAGGACCATAACCACAGGCTAGCTAGACCTGCGGCCGTGTGTGGGACTCGAGACTAAAGCGTCCACTATCCACTACGAGTGAACTCCCCCGGTTTCCCCTTCACACCCGGTTGGAACGAGCCGGTGCCAGCCTTGTGGCTATTGACCAACCCCTTGTATTGAATAGCCTACTTCTCAACCTTGACACTAAATAAATTGTAAAACATAATGATACTAAGAAATGACAGAAAAGAAAATCTTAATATATAAAACTCAAAGGTGACTGACTGACTGACAAAGATAGATATCAACGCACAGCCCAAACCACTGGATGGATCGGGCTGAAATTTGGCATGCAGGTAGATGTTATGGCGTAGGCATCCGCTAAGAAAGGATTTTGATCAATTCCCACGGGAACGGGAACCACGCGGGTGAAACCGCGGGAGCCCGCTAGTAAGAAATAAAAATAATAATGTTAAGACGGCCCAAACGACACTACGACGACGATGACTACGAGCTACGAGTTTCTATTGCGCCTGATTTCACCTACAGCGGTAATAGCTTATAGTAGGTATTTAGACAATATTATGATTTTGTTTCTTGCTCTATAAAAAAAAATTTTTTTGTTTGTCTTCAAGTTAAAATTCTTTATTTCATTACACCTTTTATATCAGCCTTTTGTTTCCTTCCTCGTCTATAAAACAAATCATATCTAATCTCTTCATTTCTGCCATAAAAAGTTGCAACATTGAGTTATTTTATTCGTTTTTTATTTCGACTTTTTAAATTTCGAATGTTAAAACAAAATGGCCGCCATCTTTGGGCAACGATAAAAATTACGTTCGCAGTAGAGAGGGGTTCTTAAGAGTTTAATTTTTACAACAAATCTTTTATTCCTCTTCTTTATGTTTAGATAGTAAAGTTGATACGGAGAATAAAAGGGAAAACATAAAATAGGTAATGTTGGTGGAGGAATAATAATAAATACAAGGGATTTACGGAAGCACCACATCGATGACATATCATGAATGAGAATGAAAATGCAGTGTTTGATAATAATGACTAATTTTGTGGCATAATGCTGCCATCAATATTGCAGTGATGAAGTAATCCCACAGACTAAATACATTGATATAATAATTTTAATACATGTAAAATCGTTGTATCTAATTTACATTTTTACGCTCAAATCATAGTCGATTCAGAAGAAGTTTTACATGCAGATAGATACTACGAACGAAATAGGAATTTTGCTATTTTACGTATATGTATTATGATACTTATATTAAATCTGATGCCTATTATATCCAGTCGTTATTAAGTGCATTAGAGCTCGAATTAGAACCCCAGGTCTTTTAGTATGTTTACCCCCATAGTACCTTTTTGAAGAAATCGCATCGATTTGAAGTAACCGCTCACGCACTCTACACCTTTAAGGGCATTTTGTTGACTGGACTATAAGTTCCACAGGCTGTTTCCGTGTACCAGAGTTGTGAACGCACATGGAAAAATCACTACATTAAATATTTTTATTTTCTTCATAACATTATCGTTCCAATACACAGTTTTATGTTCAAGCACACGTGGCATGCATGTATCGTCTAAATCCATCGTTCGCTTTAACAACTGATATGAAATTCACATTTTCCATCTTCCGTTGTAAAAAGTAAAAGGTCTTAAGTTTAATATCGTTTTTATTGTGCAGATTACAATAATGTTGAATGGGGTGGGGGATGGATTTATTTATAGCATTTTTTTAGTATTTTGTAGGGTTTTACCTTGTTTATTTTAAATTATTACCTTCGAAGGCTGTTTAGTTTAGATTTTTTTGTCTTTTTTCTGTATTCTATTTTGAAATGGTCTTTGTTAGAAATTATTTTTCAAAACTTTGAGTAACTACTAAGTTTCAATCAGTGGTTCAATCGCAGAGATAGCTGTTTTAGTTTCTTTTTAAAGTTTGGTTAGTTTAAAGTAATTTTTAATTATTTTTACCATGTGGTTGTTTAGTGGAAGAGCTTTTTCAAAACCTAAAGCCTGACTAATATTTCAAACAATTTCTTGTCAGATTAAATTTTGAAAATGAGACGTTGTTTAAAAAACTACGTCTAGGCTTAGTAATAAGTTTTGTAGTGGAATGGCAGGTTTATGTTTTTGAAAAATCTTCTACTTTCTGACTAGTTACATAAGCAGCAGCACTATATTAAACTTACAAAAGTAATTCTATCACATATATTTCGCCAGATAATCCCCAAGAAACTACAAGATTAAGTTACAAATCTGCAAGACCCATCCACCGTAACGTGCGGTTAGAACCCCATCTATTCCTTATTCGGTCACATTATACCTGCTCACTCCCATGACAGACAACAGGTGACGACAAAGGGTTAAATTGATACGCATTAACGTTCAATATAGTGTTAATTTGACATTGGACGGGTTAAAATAATGAATGATTAATATTTGGGTTGATTGATCGTTTATTTGTGGGAAAGTGGTAATGTATAGAAATGTAGTTGTTTTAAATTTCGTATTCTATTAAGGCAGCCACCCCTAACTTGATGAAGAAACATTTAATATCCGCTCACCACAAAAGGTTAAAAAATCTGATGATATGAAACAATGTTAAGCAATCAGTATGGAAGCAAATATTCATCGCCATTTAGTATGTACAGTCAAAAGCACGTCAGACGTAACACTTTGGACTTTGTACCGCTCTTATGTCGGGGGCATAAGCGCTATTATCGAACTGCAAATGTATACCGTGATGTGCTGTTGACCGTACATAATTATGTGATTGCATATTAAACTATAGTCCCCAAAAATCGATCTAGCTCGGAAAAAGAAACATAACTTTTGAAGAAAGATTTAAATCTCCTACACTTTCAAAGTTGTAACATCATTATCAGTTTAAACTTCACAATGGCGAGTACTAGTAATGCCAAAATTAGACTGCTGATCACAAACCCTAGCTGTCCTGTCCTGACCGACCTGGAATTGGAACCAAGGACCCCTTTAACCACTGGCTATTTAATAATCTGTGCCACTGAGCCATGGAGGCGTTGATAATTTTTAATAGATAATGCCATATAGATCCCATAAACATAATCCATAACAGCGTATTTTTGAAGTGAAAACTTCTTTAGCGGCGTTGTGCACTTTTTTTGTATGGGGAAAAAATGTTAAACTCGCGTCAGGATTTATGTGTCACGTGACCTGATCGAAAATCCATATAAAATTTGAAGTCCGGACACGTGTTTTCTGCAAACTTATCTGTTCCGGTGGCCAAAATTGGAACTACGTGAAATGCAATGCAAAAACGATATTTATTGACAGTTTTAAATAGACAGTAGCGACGCCGCCACCGGAACAGATAGTTTGTCGATCTATAGACAATAATGGTTTTTTGTTCAATTTGACAGCTCATTTATGCAAAGAAAAGTGCTTCTTATGTACATCAGGAGTAGAGTAAATAATTGTATTAATAAGAACTGATGTTGTTTTCTTGAGTTTTATTCCTCTAACGTAAGGTATATTTTTCTTTGCATAAATTAACTGTCAAGTGTGACCTCTTCTACTATTATAGCCGCAGTGCGGTCGCTTCCTATATGCTTCCTATGCTACAAAGTGACCACAAAGACCTTAATTTGATATCCTGCAAAATTCAAAATTTAATTGCCGTAATAAAACATTTAAAAAGTTTGGAATATCTTTATTCGCCGGAATTATATAACAGTATTTTGTGGAAATTAACACCACTTCTCCGCAGTCTTTGGATCCGCTATGCTGCGGAGCATGCATCAGGTCGTTTGAAGTTGCAAATGCTGTCTGATTTCCTGCGACAAGAGGCTCGTTCTCACACACAGTTTGGCTTGTTACCCCAAATTCCCAGTGAACATCCTCGAAAGCGACATGTTGATTACTGTAACACCACTCGTGTTATTAACGATTCGGGAGTCTGCGGATTCTGTAAAGGGAATCATTTCTTGGCCGATTGCTCCAAATTCAAAAGTTTATCCGCAGATTCCAGTATGTATGCAATTAGTTGTAAATTCCAAACTTTGTTTTCGTTGTTTAGAAAATAAATAGTTGTCAATCAAAAAAGTATGACATTGACGGTTGTCAATCATTTTATCATCGTTTATTACATGGCGTTTCAGTGTCACAGCAAGGAGTTTCTGATAAGTCTGAAAAAGTTTCTGATTACATTTGAGAGATAAACTTTTAAATGTAATATAAATTGTCATGTTTGTGTACGATAGCGCAATAAATAAATATTGTATTTTACCACATAAATGATAGTACTTTTATACCTCTACCAATCAATTAAATCCCTAACCATTCCAAAATACATATCAAAAATGCACAACGTTAATATTCAGGTTTTCACTTCTGCCGGCACTCCCGGAGTGCAACCCGTCGTTTTTTTTTTTATTCCATACACCGTACCTACAATGTTTTGATCGTAAACGCTGGATCCAAGTCGCATATGAGATACGCGTGCGAGTTATTGTTAATAATGCTTTATGCCTCGCACATTTGTTATAGCAATATTTTACTCACTTCGCAGCTTTAAATGTTTACAAGCGAATATAGGGCGTTGTAAACTTGTGACTTAATATCAGGGTTTGATTCCAAGCAGGCAACGATAAAAATACATTTGAAAGTGAAATAGGTACTTGTCTTAAAAAATAAATAATGATTATTCAGGGTAGAGGTATTTTTTTTATACTAGGTTAGTTGGCAGACAGGCACGCATCCCACCTGATGGTAAGCGGCCACTGCACAGACGTGCTGCCAGACTGTAGACTCATCTGATCTTCGAGCCTCTGATTTCAAGTGTACTGGCTCCCATATTAATATTGCCGGAAAACAGACAGAGCTGTTGGCGGAGATTTCACCTGTAGGTAGCTAGCAACCAATCAGACCCAAGGCGGGAATCGAACCCACGACCTCCGTGTTTTTATACCCGAGCGGCTTAGCCACTGTTCCACGGAGGCGGTCATCACCACAAACACACAGGTATCGCTTTATCACCATAGGTACTTGTCAAACTGCGTATTAGTAATCTCAAAGACTTTTTGCTTAACTAGAAAATTGAACCCAATGCCTTAAAATCACGGCAAGGTACAACTTTTAAGTAAACGAGGCGTTCTATTAAAATAACTCAATTAATAATTCAATAGCACATATTTTAATTTACAGGTACAGAACATATTTTTTTTACCAAATATACTCGTATATTAACGCAATAATATATTTTACTACGAGTATTAACAGGTTTTTCAAGACGCAGTAATAAAATTAAAAAAAACGACGGGTTGCACTCCGGGAGTGCCGGCAGAAGTGAAAACCTGAATATTAACGTTGTGCATTTTTGATATGTATTTTGGAATGGTTAGGGATTTAATTGATTGGTAGAGGTATAAAAGTACTATCATTTATATGGTAAAATACAATATTTATTTATTGCGCTATCGTACACAAACATGACAATTTATATTACATTAAAAAGTTTATCTCTCAGAATTAATGAAATCAGAAACTTTTTCAGACTTATCAGAAACTCCTTGCTGTGACACTGAAACGCCATGTAATAAATGATGATAAAATGATTGACAACCGTCAATGTCATACTTTTTTGATTGACAACTATTTATTTTCTAAACAACGAAAACAAAGTTTGGAATTTACAACTAATTGCATACTGGAATCTGCGGATAAACTTTTGAATTTGGAGCAATCGGCCAAGAAATGATTCCCTTTACAGAATCCGCAGACTCCCGAATCGTTAATAACACGAGTGGTGTTACAGTAATCAACATGTCGCTTTCGAGGATGTTCACTGGGAATTTGGGGTAACAAGCCAAAATGTGTGTGAGAACGAGCCTCTTGTCGCAGGAAATCGGACAGCATTTCCAACTTCATACGACCTGATGCATGCTCCGCAGCATAGCGGATCCAAAGACTGCGGAGAAGTGGTGTTAATTTCCATAAAATACTGTTATATAATTCCGGCGAATAAAGATATTCCAAACTTTTTAAATGTTTTATTACGGCAATGAAATTTTGAATTTTGCAGGATATCAAATTAAGGTCTCTGTGGTCACTTTGTAGCATAGGAAGCATATAGGAAGCGACCGCACTGCGGCTATAATAGTAGAAGAGGTCACACTTGACAGTTCATTCATGCAAAGAAAAATATACCTTACGCTAAAGGAATAAAACTCAAGAAAACAACATCAGTTCTTATTAACCTTTTCCACGCCAATGTCTGATATATCAGACAAACCATTTTCGTGCCCACCACGCCAATGTCTGATATATCAGACAAAAAAACATGATCAAGAAACGTTGTATATTTACTTGCCTGAATGAGTTGAGTATAACCTAATAATTTTTTGGAATTTTTGAAGTGAAAACTTCTTTAGCGGCGTTGTGCACTTTTTTTGTATGGGGAAAAAATGTTAAACTCGCGTCAGGATTTATGTGTCACGTGACCTGATCGAAAATCCATATAAAATTTGAAGTCCGGACACGTGTTTTCTGCAAACTTATCTGTTCCGGTGGCCAAAATTGGAACTACGTGAAATGCAATGCAAAAACGATATTTATTGACAGTTTTAAATAGACAGTAGCGACGCCGCCACCGGAACAGATAGTTTGTCGGTCTATAGACAATAATGGTTTTTTGTTCAATTTGACAGCTCATTTATGCAAAGAAAAGTGCTTCTTATGTACATCAGGAGTAGAGTAAATAATTGTATTAATAAGAACTGATGTTGTTTTCTTGAGTTTTATTCCTCTAACGTAAGGTATATTTTTCTTTGCATAAATTAACTGTCAAGTGTGACCTCTTCTACTATTATAGCCGCAGTGCGGTCGCTTCCTATATGCTTCCTATGCTACAAAGTGACCACAAAGACCTTAATTTGATATCCTGCAAAATTCAAAATTTAATTGCCGTAATAAAACATTTAAAAAGTTTGGAATATCTTTATTCGCCGGAATTATATAACAGTATTTTGTGGAAATTAACACCACTTCTCCGCAGTCTTTGGATCCGCTATGCTGCGGAGCATGCATCAGGTCGTTTGAAGTTGCAAATGCTGTCTGATTTCCTGCGACAAGAGGCTCGTTCTCACACACAGTTTGGCTTGTTACCCCAAATTCCCAGTGAACATCCTCGAAAGCGACATGTTGATTACTGTAACACCACTCGTGTTATTAACGATTCGGGAGTCTGCGGATTCTGTAAAGGGAATCATTTCTTGGCCGATTGCTCCAAATTCAAAAGTTTATCCGCAGATTCCAGTATGTATGCAATTAGTTGTAAATTCCAAACTTTGTTTTCGTTGTTTAGAAAATAAATAGTTGTCAATCAAAAAAGTATGACATTGACGGTTGTCAATCATTTTATCATCGTTTATTACATGGCGTTTCAGTGTCACAGCAAGGAGTTTCTGATAAGTCTGAAAAAGTTTCTGATTACATTTGAGAGATAAACTTTTAAATGTAATATAAATTGTCATGTTTGTGTACGATAGCGCAATAAATAAATATTGTATTTTACCACATAAATGATAGTACTTTTATACCTCTACCAATCAATTAAATCCCTAACCATTCCAAAATACATATCAAAAATGCACAACGTTAATATTCAGGTTTTCACTTCTGCCGGCACTCCCGGAGTGCAACCCGTCGTTTTTTTTTTTAATGGTCGTGGCGTGTGGAGCACCATTTTCGGAAAAAAGCGTGGCGGGGAAAGGGTTAATACAATTATTTACTCATAAACGTAATATCAATATTATTTCCATGTATTTACTCTACTCCTGATGTACATAAGAAGCACTTTTCTTTGCATTTAATAAATGAGCTGTCAAATTGAACAAAAAACCATTATTGTCTATAGACCGACAAATTATCTGTTCCGGTGGCGGCGTCGCTACTGTCTATTTAAAACTGTCATTAAATATCGTTTTTGCATTGCATTTCACGTAGTTCCAATTTTGGCCACCGGAACAGATAAGTTTGTAGAAAACACGTGTCCGGACTTCAAATTTTATATGGATTTTCGATCAGGTCACGTGACACATAAATCCTGTCGCGAGTTTAACATTTTTTCCCCATACAAAAAGTGCACAACGCCGCTAAAGAAGTTTTCACTTCAAAAATTAAACTTTTTCCTTCAAAAGCAAATCAAAATAAATATCAAAGCAACTTCACAATAGAAGCGTACAATATCATTTCCATATCACGACGATATTGCTCAAATGAGGCATGAGCGTAATGATATTGATATAATCTGAATGAGATATTGGTGCCGACAAATAAGCACAAAGGCGCTTGTGAATAAATCAGGACGCTTTGCAAATATCGTAATGAAATCGGAGGAAACGGTTAAGGGGAAGACGAAGGAAAAGTTAGGACAAGCTTCTCTTGATCTACTTATAATAAATTTTTAATACAAGAAAGGATTTACTCATTTTTTGATATGAAAACACAGAATGAAATATTCGCTAAAATTCAAAATATTACAATAGAGATAAATAATACTTATGTTTCGGGACGAAAGAAGCATATTGTTTGGGACGAAACAGGAGTTTTTCATGTGGGACGAAACTCGGTGGGTCGAAACGGGAACAAATCCATTGTTTCTGTTACTCAACACTACTAGGTAAATTGTGAAATTTAGTTTATTAATTATATTATTATATTGTCCTCATAAAGATATCAAAAGAACGTAAAATGAAGATGATGTCTGAGCCATATTTTTAGCCATGTAAAAAAATAAAAACGAAAGTAAAAAGCACGCAACACGTCGCCTTAACAAAGCACACCTTTAAGAAAAAAAAACGACGGGTTGCACTCCGGGAGTGCCGGCAGAAGTGAAAACCTGAATATTAACGTTGTGCATTTTTGATATGATTTTGGAATGGTTAGGGATTTAATTGATTGGTAGAGGTATAAAAGTACTATCATTTATGTGGTAAAATACAATATTTATTTATTGCGCTATCGTACACAAACATGACAATTTATATTACATTAAAAAGTTTATCTCTCAAATGTAATCAGAAACTTTTTCAGACTTATCAGAAACTCCTTGCTGTGACACTGAAACGCCATGTAATAAACGATGATAAATTGATTGACAACCGTCAATGTCATACTTTTTTGATTGACAACTATTTATTTTCTAAACAACGAAAACAAAGTTTGGAACTTAGTTTGGAATTTACAACTAATTGCATACTGGAATCTGCGGATAAACTTTTGAATTTGGAGCAATCGGCCAAGAAATGATTCCCTTTACAGAATCCGCAGACTCCCGAATCGTTAATAACACGAGTGGTGTTACAGTAATCAACATGTCGCTTTCGAGGATGTTCACTGGGAATTTGGGGTAACAAGCCAAACTGTGTGTGAGAACGAGCCTCTTGTCGCAGGAAATCGGACAGCATTTCCAACTTCATACGACCTGATGCATGCTTCGCAGCATAGCGGATCCAAAGACTGCGGAGAAGTGGTGTTAATTTCCACAAAATACTGTTATATAATTCCGGCGAATAAAGATATTCCAAACTTTTTAAATGTTTTATTACGGCAATTAAATTTTGAATTTTGCAGGATATCAAATTAAGGTCTTTGTGGTCACTTTGTAGCATAGGAAGCATATAGGAAGCGACCGCACTGCGGCTATAATAGTAGAAGAGGTCACACTTGACAGTTCATTTATGCAAAGAAAAATATACCTTACGCTAAAGGAATAAAACTCAAGAAAACAACATCAGTTCTTATTAATACAATTATTTACTCTACTCCTGATATACATAAGAAGCACTTTTCTTTGCATAAATGAGCTGTCAAATTGAACAAAAAACCATTATTGTCTATAGACCGACAAACTATCAGTTCCGGTGGCGGCGTCGCTACTGTCTATTTAAAAATGTCATTAAATATCGTTCTTGCATTGCATTTCACGTAGTTCCAATTTTGGCCACCGGAACAGATAAGTTTGTAGAAAACACGTGTCCGGACTTCAAATTTTATATGGATTTTCGATCAGGTCACGTGACACATAAATCCTGACGCGAGTTTAACCATTTTTTCCCCATACAAAAAAAGTGCACAACGCCGCTAAAGAAGTTTTCACTTCAAAAACTCGTCTCCAAATATGAGTGAGTCCCGTAATTCGGCGAAAAGGAATAAAGATAAAAAGACGGCCATAGAGATTTCCCTCGCGGATTCCTGCTTTTATTACTAGGCGCCAGCTCATCTGATAAGTGAAGCGAGGGATGTATGAATTTCAATTCGGTTATGGAGTTTAATTATAAATATTTTCTTTCAAAGTCATAATAACGGTGAACAATTTTTACATTTATTTTTCTTCTATTAGAAATTTAGAATACAAAGATCTGTTGTTTTATACGACAGGCTTAAAGCTTAAGTTTGGCCAGAATTAACGGGCTTTTCCTAAGCAAGCGCGCTTCATCGTAGACCGTATAGTTGTTTAACATCAGACAACTTTTTGGTCAAGTGCTAGGTTAGTCCAAATTTAATATAAAAAAGAAAAAAAAGCAGTTCTTTTCGCCATTGGATGCTTGTAATTGTAACAACATGGACATCACACGCACGTCTCCGATCCCTGTAGCTTTAAGTGAAAACATACCACAAGTTTCACTGATAAGTAATACTTCGATATTTATTTGTGAGATATCCTTTGAAATTAACAAAAGACACAACATAAAAGTTATCTGTCAGAAAAAAATATTTCAAACTTATCTGCAAACGGTCTTCTTCTTCTTCTTAGCGAGTCGATGGCTAAATTTTACCAGACCAGTAATCCGCCACCCGAACAGCATTACTGTTAGCGCGCAGCAAGTCTTCCTGAACACATGTGTCAGGGCACGCGGGACAAGAAAGCAGATGGGCCATGCTTTGCGGGGAGGCACCACAGTCACACGTGTTTTTGGCTGGGTCTATGTATCCCCAGTTCGTCAGGTTTTCCTTGCAACGGCCGACTTGAGTCCTCACGGCAAACGTGGAAGAATCGTGGAGAAACGTGGAACGGCAATCTGCAAACGGTGAAACCGGCCTTACCAGTTGAGGTAACTCAGTGTTTTTGGCAGTAAAATGCATAATGAGGAAACCTAAACTTTACTCTAAATACTGACTTTAAACCACTAATATCTACCACCGTCATGCGGGCCTTAGGTATAAAATATGAGCTTGTATACATTTCAATGTATGTGACAGCTACATATTATCAAAAACCATATTATTCATATATCAGTAAGCTCAGTAATCGTTCATATAAACGTCTTTAGTAAAACCGCACGTCTTAAACCATAGAGATTTCCCCAAACCTCCTCGCGTCAAGTTCTCTCGAAACCTTTAAAGACCTCGACAAAAGCCTCAAGAAAGACCAAGAGAGAAATAAGATAAAAACCGGGCCTGAGTGGAGTCGATGGCGGACGCCGGATGCTGCGCCAGACGCGAGGATCGAAAATAGAGGAGAAAAACATCGAGACATCTCCCGAGTCTCAAGCGCGAACCTTTGGTTTCGGCGGCTGCTGAGCACACCGAACAGAACAGACCTTTCAGAATGTTTTATGAAATATTCGCCAGTGTCTGAGATACCTTTTTTAAATGTTTTTTTGAAGTGAAAACTTCTTTAGCGGCGTTGTGCACTTTTTTTGTATGGGGAAAAAATGTTAAACTCGCGTCAGGATTTATGTGTCACGTGACCTGATCGAAAATCCATATAAAATTTGAAGTCCGGACACGTGTTTTCTACAAACTTATCTGTTCCGGTGGCCAAAATTGTAACTACGTGAAATGCAATGCAAAAACGATATTTAATGACAGTTTTAAATAGACAGTAGCGACGCCGCCACCGGAACAGATAGTTTGTCGGTCTATAGACAATAATGGTTTTTTGTTCAATTTGACAGCTCATTTATGCAAAGAAAAGTGCTTCTTATGTACATCAGGAGTAGAGTAAATAATTGTATTAATAAGAACTGATGTTGTTTTCTTGAGTTTTATTCCTTTAGCGTAAGGTATATTTTTCTTTGCATAAATGAACTGTCAAGTGTGACCTCTTCTACTATTATAGCCGCAGTGCGGTCGCTTCCTATATGCTTCCTATGCTACAAAGTGACCACAAAGACCTTAATTTGATATCCTGCAAAATTCAAAATTTAATTGCCGTAATAAAACATTTAAAAAGTTTGGAATATCTTTATTCGCCGGAATTATATAACAGTAGGTATTTTGTGGAAATTAACACCACTTCTCCGCAGTCTTTGGATCCGCTATGCTGCGGAGCATGCATCAGGTCGTATGAAGTTGGAAATGCTGTCCGATTTCCTGCGACAAGAGGCTCGTTCTCACACACAGTTTGGCTTGTTACCCCAAATTCCCAGTGAACATCCTCGAAAGCGACATGTTGATTACTGTAACACCACTCGTGTTATTAACGATTCGGGAGTCTGCGGATTCTGTAAAGGGAATCATTTCTTGGCCGATTGCTCCAAATTCAAAAGTTTATCCGCAGATTCCAGTATGCAATTAGTTGTAAATTCCAAACTTTGTTTTCGTTGTTTAGAAAATAAATAGTTGTCAATCAAAAAAGTATGACATTGACGGTTGTCAATCATTTTATCATCGTTTATTACATGGCGTTTCAGTGTCACAGCAAGGAGTTTCTGATAAGTCTGAAAAAGTTTCTGATTACATTTGAGAGATAAACTTTTTAATGTAATATAAATTGTCATGTTTGTGTACGATAGCGCAATAAATAAATATTGTATTTTACCACATAAATGATAGTACTTTTATACCTCTACCAATCAATTAAATCCCTAACCATTCCAAAATACATATCAAAAATGCACAACGTTAATATTCAGGTTTTCACTTCTGCCGGCACTCCCGGAGTGCAACCCGTCGTTTTTTTTTTAAAGAAATAGTGGGCAGACGAGCTTGCGGCACACCTGTGGTAAGTGACTACTGCCGCCCATAGACATCTGCAACACCGGATTACACAATACAAATGCGTTGTTACCCCCTTAACCTACCTAGCCATGTAAGTACTACTTTTACTCAGAGCATTTCTTCCCGGTTGTGGCACGTTTGCAACATGATCCAGGACTTAGCAAATCCAGTTATGCTATTAGGATAATACCTTTTGGAATAGACCGAAATAAACAGAGTATTTATAGACTACGCAAATCGCTATGCAAATCTTTGCAATGTTAAATCATTTCATTTTCTTGCTGGTTGTTTTTTTATTTTAATTTTTACATTAGAACGTTCTTTAAAAATGTATTCTATAAAAGGACAAAAGATTTAAATTATTTTAAATCCTTTTAATTACTTTTATAATTACAGTTCGGTGTAAACGCGGCCCGAACCTTTGTTTCTCGCCACTCACCGTGCCGTATCATTAACTCGGAGTGGATGCGGGATTTTTTGACTTTTTCCCGTTAATCTTTTTTCTTATTTATGCTAAAACGCCAAGTGGTGTCACTGATCTTAGCGGAGTACTCGCGGAAATGTGGACGTGAGATGGTATATTAATTAATGCAAATTTTTGAGTCTCGAAAGAGGTGAACCTTTTATTTCAAATACAGAGCATTTTAAGCTGCATAAGTATTATAAATGGAGTGTTAACAAAACAGTTAAAGTGAGAGAGGCGATGTTGTTTTTTCTTGTTATAATTTTATTGCAGGTTGAGTAATTCAGAGATGAAATATATTACGTGATTAAATGGCAACGATGACTTGATTTAAATGGGCGACCATTAACAGGCTAATTAATTAATTCTTAACGTGCCTACTAATTAACTAAGATGTCAATGTATGTATTGACATCTTTCATAAATAAATTACTTACTTAAATAGGTACAACGTCATAGAACAACATAATATAATGTCAAAAAACGTAGACAGCATCCTCTTTTATTGTTATTTGTTTACAACAGTACAGTCAACATTTTACATGCTTTGAATTCTATAAAAACCATTTCCATATTTTGCATCAAAGAAAACTGCAAATACACCTGTCTTGTCTAAATAAAACCCGCATATCTATACCGGAATGGGGTCCCCAGATAAGGGATTAAAAAGAAAATGCCATCCTATTGTAAGATCACCCACTGCTCACCGCGGCTCCATTCAAATTTCACCTCTAATCTTTTGAATATAAAGACAGTTATTCCAAGGACAGTGGTATAGAGCAATCAAGCGGGAAAACGGAACGACACGCTAAGAAAAAGGTATTATGAAAAAAAAGTAAAACGTGCTTAAGAAGGGACGTCTGAGACTGTAATGGAGATTTTGTAAGTGGTCGGGAGCTTGGGAGATGCATGTATGGAATAATTGTTTCATGCTACGTTGTAGTATAGAATCTTAGATTGTATTATTTCGTTTTTGTTTATCTCACTTCTTTGCAATGGGCTTGTGTAGGTAGGTATACAGCTTAACAATGTAATAAACTAGGTTCTGCCAGCAGTTTTGCTTGCGCGCGCATTCACATAAAGCAGCCTAAGTGTAACACTGATGTCTATTTTAGACCGTTTAAAAGATACATTTAACTGTTTGAAAGTGTTTGCGTCATGTAGTAACAAACATGCGTGTAGCATCGGCAATAAGAAATACAAGCAAAATTAGTGAGTAGGTCACATGATTAAATAAGTGTAGTATAGGAATTAAAATAAATATAAAGAAAACTTTGTTAACAACTTGAATACGAAATTTCTTCCATAAATATCCAAAGCCGTATAACTTACAACAAAAGAACAAGATTTTTACAATTTTGGCGTCCAAAATCCCGTCTCCATTACACGATAATAAATATTTAATCCGCATAAACACTTACGAATATTAAATGCGCAGAAAATTACAAGGGACGTTTCAGTAATCTTTTACGTTTTGTCATCCGTTCGTCTGTCAAAATGTATTTTCCTCTCTGGAGAGTATACCTTTTTGTCAAGTTTTTTGTCAAGTGTCACTGCTTCAAAAAGGGATCTCTTTTTTTTCCATTCACGGTTTTTCCTTTTCAGTTCAGCGGTGTCTTGTTCGCTTCGGTGTCATTAATATGCATAAAAGGAGATCTGATGGACCAAGGGTTCTGCTGAATTGGAGTTTATTCCGTGGCTTGGGTGTTATGAATTGAATTGTTAGAAGCAAAATCTACATCAGTGGATTAATTGATAACATTTATAATATGTCGTGATTTACATCAGATAGAGCAATGATATTAGTTAACTGTAAATTCCAACTAATTAAAAATGTTTGTTTTTTTTTCGAAAACTTTTGATGATTTGAGAAAAACCGTAAAAAAACTTGATAGTTAGTAGTTACTTAATCACCATAGAAAATTAAGGACCATTTTTACAATGATGTTGTCGGCTTATGTCAAGTGTCACGTTCTGTCTGACGATTTTTTTTTAATATTTAGATATTATTATGCAGTAATACATTTATGAATGACGGCCACGCTCAACTGAAAAACTAACATTTAACGTGTCTAGTTGTATATTGAACGTCATTGCATTTATCACAATATTTCAATAATATCTTTTTGAGAACAAACTAATAGATACGCAATTATCGACGAAGTATAAACAACTATCTAATATAAAATCCCAACCAATGCTATTCCTGTATGATGTTTCGCAACCACTTAATTATAAGTCACCTAATTTACTACGCGCCTCGATGCACGATGCAACCATATCGCAGTGTTCTGCTCTATCATTCGTATAATGCGTTAACACGTTACGATTATTGAAAGTTCGAAATAGAACAATGTTAATTATGACATTAAATAACTTTCCAACAAAAATTCCACTTCTTTTGACTGATGATGACGACAACAGTGAAATGATTTATTTCTGCAATTGGATTTAAAAAAAATACTTTTACAAAATAATTATTTTGGTCTTGCTAAACACTTACTTAGCCTATGCAAAATTTCGTTATGCATAGTAACCATCTAAATAGTCTATTTTGTTTTTTTGCAGTATCACACATAAGAAACTTATAAGTATGCATTTATTATTCCATAGTATCTATTGATAAGTCCCTTGTCTGTATAACGCAATAGCTTCCTAAACGAGTATTCGGCTACGCCGGGAAATCTTGCGATTAGCCAATTGGGTAGGACGTATAGTGCACAAGTGAGTGCGCAAGCACAGGTGCAATCCCAATACCCTCAGTCTCATAACACGGCAGGCAGGACAGCAGTCTGTCACGACGAAAGAGACATTAGGTGCAGGACGGCTTTACGAGCTTTCCGTGGAAAGGGGGAGATTTTTCCGCCAACTTTCAGACTCTAAACTGTATCTAAGTAGTTTCTGTATAAAAAAAATCTTAATCACCTACAAGCTTATTATAAATATTTCGACTGTACTTTGATTTTTTTTAATGCACATAGTGTTAAGTGTGCGGATCGCCTACTATTAATTCTTAAAGGGGTCAATTCGCAAGCGATTAAAATTTGTTCAGGCGAATCGCCTACTAAAATAATATTATTTTTGAAAGTGGGCGATTCGCACATTCGTGCAAATTAATTTCGGGCGAATTGACTACTAACCCAAATATTTATATATATTTTTTTAGAAATACATATTATTACATTTGAGTGAAAATGGAAACCATCCACATCAAAATTAGATTTATTTATTTATTTCAACAAAGTTTCGCACAAATCGCACCGTGTAAATCCGTATCTCGGACAATTATTTAATAAGACAAGGGTTCAACTACTTATTGCGTGTCCGTTTGTTTGTATGATCTCCCGCTGTGAATCAGATAGTCGAGAATAGAACATGTCGACCGGGAATAAGGTATGTTTACTTTGGGCGGATGCCGGAGGGGGGGGGGAGGGATTGTGAGTAATTGGCTTAGATTTCTTTTGATTGGGCAGATGTTGGAGGAACTTTGGTCTTGATGATTTAAGTAAGAAGTTAGGTACTAGGGTTTTAGGGTTACTAGGGTTTAGAGTTGTCCTTGTCCACTGCACGCATTAGCAAGAGCATAGTGAAGAAGTAATGCATTACTGTTCTGCTATGTCTCCAGGAGGCGCTCGTGGCGCAGCTGTGACAGTGGTTCGTTAGAGATAACGAAAGTCAAGCTTCCCTCGCCGCGGTCGGTTAATGGATGGGTGACCATTCTGACCACATTTAGTGACATTTATTTCGAGCGTCTCCGTGCTTCGGAAGACACGTTAAGCTGTTGCTCCAGGCTGATATTTACTTGGTTTGATAACATCTGACATTAAGGTTGGTCACTTGCCTTACGCACCTCTCCACCAACCCGCACTGGGCCCGCGTGCTGGAGTATGGCCCACACTATCTCACAATAATTATTTATTGAGATAAGGCCTGTGTCCCAGCAGTGGGAACGTATATAGGCTGATGATGATGTCTCCAGAGCTTAACTCGGCAGGGAATGCTGTTGGCAGCGGGAGAAAACTTTTTTGCTGTCAACATTATGTTTTTCCCTTCAAATTACATGGTCAGTGGCTCGCAAGTAATGCTTCTGGTTGTTATAAGCGTCCATAGGTGACGATAACCGCTTTCCATCAGGCAAGCCGTAGACCTAAGTGGCACTCTCGACATTAATGATTCGACGAGCCATTTGGTGTAATGGTCGAGAAGTCGTCTATTACACCAGAGGTCGCGGGTTCGATTCCCGCACGGTACAAACATTTGTGTGCATGAACATGTCTGTTTGTATCGGTCTGGGTGTTTATATGTATAAATGTATGTATTTACAAAAAAAAAGTATTTAAGTAATGTTTATCCGTTGTCTGGCACCCATAGTACAAGCTATGCTTAGTTTGGAGCTAGATGGCGCTGTGTGAATAATGTCCTGTGATATTTAATTCTTCTTCTTCTCTTCTTCTCAGCCTTTCTCTACCATTTTCCTGGTGTAGGCCTCCTTCCTTTCATGCCAGTCTCTCCTATCTTGAGCCACCTGTATCCACACCGATCCGGCTTCCCTCTTTATATCATCACTCCATCGCATTTGGGGTCTTCCTACCGGGCGTTTCTCTCCCCATGGTCTCCACTCAACAACCGTCTTACACCAGGAGTCATGTTTGCGGGCGACGTGGCCTGCCCATTCCCACTTAAGATTCGCTACTCGCTGGACAACATCAGTAACTTTACTTCGCTCTCTTAGCCACTTATTTGACATTTATTAAAAAAAATAATAGCAAGCATTGTCTTTCAACAAGTGCAGTGAGAATCGCACTGAATAAGCAAGCTAAATGTGATGTTGATTCAGTTGCGCCTTCCTGCGTTTATTGTTGCACAAACAGCTTTCGATTCAAGGTCAGCTTTGAAATTCAGCTATAAACGGTCCCAATGGAACAGAAAATACAATGAATCACTTTAAAAGCGGTTCGCAAGGTTCATTCATGTTCATTTTGAAACGAAATTATGTCTAGGCCCTTACAAGAAACTCTTTATGGCTTGTGTCGGATACTGGCCACCAGTTAATATCAAAACAGTCCTCCCTGCGTAGAAGAAGACACTTTTAGCCCTTTCCTATTCCCTACTAATATTTTATATAAAAATTGTAACAGTTAGACAGTTGTTTATAATGAATATAGTATTAAAACAGCACCTTGACCTCCCTTATATTCCTAAACTCACTAACAAAAGGCGAAAGGATATTGTTTGCATATCAAAAACATCATTCAACATGCATTTACATCAAAATTTTACTTGTTTCTAGGTCCACTTCTCTACAATAGGCTCAATGCATTATGTAACTTATATCTCCTTTGCTACAGCAAAGTGTGTAAAACTAAACTTCAAGATGCCCTCAAATGTATGTCCTACGAGGATACAGAGAATTTGTTAACCGTATTGAAGTAGATAGACTTGTTTTTATTTTATAAAATAGATATAGTTCCATAGTATTAAGCACTTATTTATTTCACCTACCTATTTCACATAGTTACATAGTTTAGAATTTAATTTAGATTTTCACCTGAAACACAGGATCTCCTAGTTCAGGCTCATAAAGTTAATTAGATCTTAAGAAAATGTTTGTACTAGCTGATAGAATAGTTCTAAGAATTTTAATAAATTGATTTGATTTGATTTGATTTGACTTTTGTGTGTCTAATTACTTATTTTCAATTTGAAGTATACATTAATATCCCGAAATATTATTTTATTCTCATATTGAAAATTTTTCAATGGAATAGGCCGCAGTTGCTGTTTGCCATTCAGGTTAACTGGAATATTGACAAAAAAATATAAACTAGGAATGTAATGCTGTAATCTATGTGCTTGATCTCTCTTCTCTTTTGTAGTATTAATTATAGCTGTTGGATTAAACTCATTGAGTTACTATTACGTCAGTACTTTTAGATATAAATGCATTTCTCTTGTTAATTACAATTTATTATACTTTTACAATAATAGGAATTAAGTAATCGGCGTTATACATTGCAAGCGCGGTAAAATCTATCTGTCATCTCTCGGCTAGTGCGGAGCACCGTAGTCCGTACGCGGTGACCATAGTGATGTGTAATTCGATTCTACCAATTATTCGTCTAACAGTACATAATGTTTCTTTAGATAAACTAAGAGTTTAGAAAATATTATGATTAAACGTTATAACTGTAGGATAAAAAAAACAGTCTAACTTTAGTTATAATTATGTAATTGGTCATTCATAAAATTTCACAAAAATTAAACCGAACAACAAACCCACTTAATCTCTCAAAGAACCCGACAAAAGAAATCATGCCGATTCCCCCATCGTCCGTGGCGAATCATCATTTACTACTCGCACTAACCATCTTTATTACTCCGTAAAGTCAGAATGAGTCACTGGTGATTTGGGTTGTGTCAAATCCTTCCAATAATGCGTAAATCCGTCTCTAGAACCCCCCATTCAACGTTGTGGGTGATTAATTTGGCACTAAATACTGGAATAAGTTTTATTTTACGTCAAACGTAAAGCTACTGAGAGATATTACTAGTAAAAGTAGACATTTAGATGATGGAAACGGCTGCGTTGATATGGAAAGCGATTGTTTTTTTTTTGTTTTGTAAAAGAAAATCGCAAGAATGTAAAATATTTACCTTGACATAAGGCTAAAAGAGCAATACATCTTATAAATACGAGTAGTTTACTGCAATTCTTCAATAAAACATTTGTAGTGATAAATACTTAATTTTTGTGTTCTTTTAAACGAAGCTTAGGACTTTAACAAATTCCTGTGACCAATTCAATCATAAGGAGGTTTTAAGTAAGTTTTAGGTAGAGATTCAGCTTTTTTCACATGCTTTTGGGTTTTATTTTGAAAAATGCTTGCTTAAAAATAATCCAATATCTACTGGATCGAAAGTAAAAAAACAGAGCTATACATTGAGCCATTGTTCACAATATTGTTTAAAAGACATGTTAAATGTTAACCTAATGGGTTACGACATAACCCTTCATTTAGATGTGAAAAATGAATTGTCAAACTTTTCAAAATGTGCTCTAATTCCATTATTTTGTAACAAAACAATCATTAACAAAAACTGCTTCACAGCTAATTATACTCATCCTATTATTTCGTAAAAGTTTCCGTGTCAGTCCAGAAATAGTTATTGAAAAAGTAATGCGCAGTTTTCATAATTATGACAACGTATTTCATAATGTTTGTTGGCGTTTCGATGTATTTTGGCTAGTTATTTTGTTATCTTTTTGATTGGTACATGTTACACGTGTCTACTCGATTTGTTACTTTTTGTTATTTTACTGTCTCATAAAGTAGTACTAGATAGTATTATATTTTTGAGTCGGAATCAGTAATAGTAATACTTAAAGCAAAAAAAGGGGTTTTCTTGGTCATAATTTCATATATCTCATTTGCTATAATAAATGACCCTTACGAAAATTTGTTGTTGACAAATTAGTTTTTTTTTACCTATGTGTGACACATTGTGTTTGATAATTAATAATATTACATGACCCATTACGAAAGTTTGTTGTTGACATTTTTTATATTACATGACCCATTACGAAAGTTTGTTGTTGACATTTTTTTTGTATGTGTGACAGGTGTACCTGTATCTTAATAAAAAAACACTACCTCTCCAAATGCAAGATCATCATTAATCTGAAGTTCTACCTTAAAATCATGTAAAAGTATGACTGGAAAAGTGAAAATAAAATTGTCATTATACAACTTAATTACGAGTAAATTATTTTTCACTTTTGCTAAAGTGACAGGAAGCAAGCATAGTGACACAGTACCGTTAAATAGTTACCCAGAACAGCACCCTGGCAGCTCGCCAAGTTGCGTACGCGCATCGCGAATGAATCCTCCGCCTGATGAATGATAAAACGATGGATTTAGAGTACTTCCGCGTAGCGAAAATATAATTATGTAGTTAATACACTGCATAAAATTAATCACCCTGTATATAGTACAGAGACCACTATTGGAGTCAAATGGATTAACTTGTAGTTAAATAATAATACATTAAAATACTGTAAGCAGTTTGTTCAAAAAATAATTGGAATTTAATGTAGGAACTTGGTTTCCCAGGTAAATCGCCTATCCGGGAATTGAAAGTAGGAACTGGGCTTGCCAGGTAAAAATCTCACACAGGCTGATACAAACACACATGCTTAAATGCACATAAATGTTTGTACCGTGCGGGAATCAAACTCGCAACTTGTATTAAGCTTTGAGTAGGTACTAATATTTTATAAAGTCTTGAAATAAATCAGATAATATTGGTACCCTATACAGCAACCTATTACCCACTGAGTGCACGATACACCAGCTAACACATCAACTAAAGCCGATTCCATAATATTTGACGCTACAAAACACTACAACCCCTCCGTATTCATTCAAAATTTTATTTCAACATAAACTGGTATCTATTGGAAACCATTCTTGTCAGCACATTTTATTTTACTATAGTATTAACAATATAATTGTTATTTGTACCCACGGGTCATAAATTAGGCAGTTACGACTAACGCCTGGTCGTTTTAAATAGCAATTTGTTCAGAGAGTGCGTACTTTTGTTATGCCTTTTTAATTCAGAAGGGGCGTTTAAATGTGATTCGAGATTTCTTATTGTGTTCAATATGCATGAGAAAGCGGTAAAAGATTAGAAAATTGTTGTAATGATTTTTTTATCTGAATAAATCACTGTTTTCATCGAACAGTTATCTCGTGAATGTGTATGAGAGCTTTTTCCTTCCCTTTAGATTTTTGTAACATTCTATTTAAAATCCTGCTGCAAAGCAAAGCCCTCCATTATTCGAGAAATCAAGTTATTTTCACAATGATGAGTTCTGGCTTGGTGATGCCTGACTATCCAATTTACCAAGCAGTCAAATCATGTAAAAGTCACGTTTTTTTCTAACAACTAAAATTGCAATACTAGGTACTTCAATTTATACAACATTCCTAATAGGTATCCTAAATAACAAGATACTTAATCACAAAATGTTAGTAAAATAAGTCACTAACTCTTTGGTTTTATTATTGTCATATACTTACCTATATATTATACGTACCTATTTGCTAATATATTTATTATTTTTCATATAAAATATTGTTATTGCGCACTTTCAATTTACAACCGCAAACATCTGTTTCAATTAAATACTACGAGTATTCAATATTGCATTGTTTAGGTATTTATAGTATCAGTCATTGTTTAGCGTTTATTTTCTAGGAATTATAATTAGTACTGATTAAATATTTGTCATTATGAACGAATATTCTGGATGCTCTAAAATTATACAATACCTCAGATTAAAATAATATTTCAAATGCGAAAATAAGTCTGTCCGTCTTTCTGTCTATACTTTATCCGATAATTATAAAATCTGGTACATAAATCTAAAAGGTCTAGTATGACCTCAGGAATAGACAAAGAGTACCTTTTATCTCGGGGCTCCTATTTAGCCCAAGACCTCCTGTTGAGTATAATTTCCCAACTTTATACAAATTATGTACTTATAAACTGGCATAATATATAGGCGAAGCCGCAAGCAGAAGCTAGTTTACAAACCAATTGAACTCAACTCAGAGGCCAACCATGGGGTAGTACATTTTTTTGATACAATATCCCTCAATAGCCTTTCTTTTTCCTTGCGCCCGGAACCGCACTCCCTACTATCATGACATGGGCGACTCCGGCCACTCCGGGCGAAATTGACCGATTTGTTGAAAGATTGCCTTACATCTCATTAACTTCAAAAGCTACAAGGAAATAATGTTCTGACGTAATTAAACGGAAACATCACAGAACCCACTCAAGTTATTACTTTCAAATAAAAATTTAAAATAAAGTAAATCTTACCTCATCAGCATCAGCGATCCCATCAGCCACGTCTGTCCCTCCCTTGTCCCTCCAATGCTTCTCGCTGGTGACGGAGAAGGTGAAGGTCCTCTCCCTCCGAGGACTGAGCAGGACCCCGGCGGGAGTCCGTGGACTGCCGTACCTGGGGAGTGGGCTGTTGTTGAATATAGATCTGGACTTGGAGGGAAGTACTCTTCTTAATAGTAGACTAAGCGTTAGATAAACTCGAACAAGTGGCGAGCATTGAGAGAGGTCTGTGTCCCGCAGTGAACTAAGACAGGAGATAAAGAAAGGTGATGATGATGATGAAGAGCCAGTTATACTATTATCAGAGTCCGACAGTCTAGCTATCACCACAGGTAAAATCTGCCACTATTACAGCTTTGACTGGGTTCCGGCAATAATTATGTAGGAGCTAGTACACTTGATATCAAGGGCTCGCAGATCCTATGAGCCTACAGCGTGGCAACATTAAGTGATACTTCCTCGCTAAGAAGTGTTCCTCAATGAAACGGGCCGGCAACGCAACTGTGATCTTCATACCAGTAGTGGTAGAACAAGAGGGTCACTTTTTGCTCGTTTGCCTTCCTATAACATAAAAAAGGCCGCAGTGGCCGCTTACCATCAGGTGGGTTTGGGTTACGTCCCTGACTGCCAACTTATCTAGCATGAAAAAATGTTGACACTGTTATATTAGTGGTGGCTTTGAAAACAAGCAGGCACATTTTGATTAACGTCCTCCTCCTCCATTTGGCTACGGCAGCCAATCTTACGATCAGTACGACCAACGTACTCATTTCCGAAAATATAATCTAGAAGAAAATCTCACCCAAAAATCTCCAAGTTCCTCGTAGAGAACGGGTCATTGCCATTGTCAGTCCGTGGGCTGATGAACACGTCGTCCTCCAGATCGGCGTCCAGCGTGAGCGTCAGTGGGGGGGAGGAGGCGGACCGTCGACAGTGATGCGGCTGGCTTTGAGGAGGGGTCGCGTCGGATTCAGAGTACGGCCGGTCTGTAGAAGGAATTATTGATAAATATGGGATGTCATATACACTGAACAAACCAGTAAACTTCTAAGCATTTGTCGTGGAAAATATGTTAATTGAATATACACAGTAAAAGTGATGATCCTTTATACAAAGTTTGCTAAAGGTTACAGCGCTTTCACACGGCATCCAGTTTTGCAGGACCGGCTTTTTACTGTATCCTGCAAAACTGGACGGTGTGTTCACACGGCAGTTCAGTTTTGCGGGATACAGTAAAATTCGAAATTCAAAATTCAAAATTCAAAGTAAAAAGCCGGTCCTGCAAAACTGGACTGCCGTGTGAACACTGCTATATAAATATTTGTGCGACTAAACGGGATCCCGCTTTTTATTGGACGACGGATCCAGTTTCTAGTGACAAAACCGAATGCCGGATCGGGTTTTTGCAGTATCCTGCATGCGGGATGCTCGTGTGAACGCTATCATATAAACACATTCGCCATCAAACGGGATCCTGCAAAAAACGGAATCCTGCAAAAAACTGGACTGCCCGTGTGAAAGCGCTGTTAGGGTTGCAGAGGTAAAATTTAAGTCACTCTAATGTCATAATCGACTTGCTATATTCTGGATCATGGAGCAAGTTTACCCTAGATCGGGACAAAACGCTCGGAGAAAGAAGCTGTTCTTCTAGTTCAACGGTATCTACGGGAGCATCATTTATTAGACCCAGAAAACCCTTTTTTTACCCAGATAACAAATTGGCATTTTTATCAGATTCGTCTAGTTCTTTTGTCAAGCACTGTGGAAATCTGATAACAGTTGTTTCAATGCTATAACCGGTTTTCCAAGCGACGGCTATAAATGAGAGAAATAAATTAAACCCTAATTCCTTGCTAATTCCCAACTAATTCCATTATACAAATTGTAAAGGACTATTCAGCAAACAACTTTTTTGTGCTTCTGAAATTAACGAAGTCACAAAACAAATCACACAAGACACCAGACATTGATTAGACAGAGTAGATTCATGGTGTAAGATTGATTACGCTGTTCAAATGGGAGCAGCATTTCGTATGTATTGCTATACTTTTAACTTGTTATAATAAAACAAGTTTTTGTAGACACGTACTTTCAATAGGCTTATTCTCTAAAGTAGATTAAATTATAAGCTGATTAACTAGACGTAAAATGCTTACAACGATATATTTGGGCTCCAACATGATTATAACTATGCCAGCATCGTAAAGATTTGGAAAGCCTTTTAAAAGATTTTAAAAACAATAACGAGCATGTACAACAGGAGTTTTACACAGAGCAACATCATAAAAAGCGCAAAGGTCGACCTCTGGCGGTAAATCAAACGTTTATTAGCCATTTCGCCTACGCTGCGCACGCGCGTGGGTGCGGTGACAGTGCGTCTGGACTTTTTGCTTGTTTCCTAAAGAAGATGAAAAAGTTTGACTTTTGACTCTTATAAAGGAGTGCCGCAAGGTTCTATATTTGGTCCATGGTTATTTGTAATTTATATGCCGTGGTTCGGTCTGACTGATTTGATTAAGAATTCAGAAAACGTAGTCAAGGATAAAATTACCAATCCTAATAACAACTAAAAGTTTATTAATTTAACCCACTCTAGGGTTAAATTAATAATTTTTTAGTTGAATTTACAATTTGGTTGCAAAAAGTAGATGCTGTGAAATCTTTCTATATACCTACATGAAAGTGTAAAATTGATTACACTATCAAACACGAACTTGACTCTACAAGCTTTACCGATTTTTGCATGCAATTTTATTATTTCCCTTGTTATTTTATAGGTGATTTGGATTTAAATAATATTTAACAATCAGATATACCCACAAAATACAACACTAACTTTTAAGGGATGACGAAAAAGAAATTAGAGAGTACCTCAAGTAAGCCAATTAATTTGACATGATATATTGATCCCTTAATATTTCCACTCGTAGGAGGAACTACCACCATAAAATTACCGTACTGTAATGTTTCAGACAACAGCATTATACGTCATCAAAACCAAGAAGCAAACAGTTTACGCAAAGCCTTTGCATCACATGCGATCATGCTACAATTTACTAAAACAGTTAGCGGAATAATTCTAAATTGTGAATGTCCTTGCAATGTTAATACGCCAGACGTTGCACACCAATCATCTAGTTCCTAAACTAGGGCATTCACAGAGTAGGGAACTAAATTACGTCTATTAAAGATGTTTTCTAGACTGACAACATTTGAGTCAGTTTAAATCGTTTATCTTTTGTAATTTTTCCTCTTTATTTCAAAACTTTGTAGGTAATGAATTGTATACTTCCTTCATTCACTTGACTTGTAAATAAGATGGACGGAGGTATTTATTTGTTGCACTTGAAATTTATTACATGCTTGAGAATGTTCATTTTATTGTTTTGTACAACATAATACTGAAATTGAGTAAATAGCTTTGAAAATTAAAATATAGTTAATAAGATTTGATTACATTATTTTCATACATTTTTCTTCACAATTTCTACACATGAAATGCTTAAAGTCTACTTAATACATTACTTTTGAAATTATTTACCGTTTTTTTCCTCTTTGCAATGTAAATCGAATATTTATCAAAAATCACCATAAAATACCTGCTTACATATAAATATTTGATAAGAAACACAAGTTACCTGATCCCTGCACAAGTAGCTAAAGTACCCATGTTATGGTAAGTAAAGTAAACATAATGAATACATACAGAAATTGATATTAACAGTAACAGAACAAACACAAATGTCCATCACATGACTATTTGTTCGAATTGATATTTGATCCTGTGACTACAAACCAGTAGGAAAAGATTAAACGAGAGTAGCAGTACTTTACGAGGATAATGTTTTATAGGTTTGCAATAAATTTTACGAGTATAATGATGTAAGTGAATTTAGAGGAATAACGAATGATGAGGTTGGAAGTCAAGACTTTTGGAAATTTGATATAGGTATGTATTCAAAGGTAATCGTCACAAAATTTACACTTTTGCAATAGGAAAGTTTTTTATTTTTACTAGAAAAGGAGGCAAGCGACCAGACAGATTATTTCACGATAAGTGATAACCGTCGCCCATGGACATTTCCAACACTAGAGGCATCGCATAATTTGGTTTATGTCTTGTTTTCTTACAATTTTATGGAAATAAATGACCTAATGAAATTGTATAATGAAATGAAACAGGACCTCCCAAGAAAATTATTGCAAACCACCAGGAGGTTATGAGTAGGTATGACTCACTTCCACCGCTCAAAGCAACCGTACTTTTACCACAATTGAAAATATCTTCCTAAGTATTACCTCTCGGACAATGCGACTACAAAATAGTACGAGCACAATGGACCGCGTAATTCCGAACAGCACCAGCAAGAAATACGTTAAAATAAACAATAATGGAGTGGGATATTGTAAATGGGCGTAAGCCAGGGACACCTGTGTTACGCGCCGTGTGCCCGGGAAAAAAACGAGCTATGACCTATCAGTACATCGAGTGAGAATTGTGTGGATAAGACTGCTTAACTTGGTAGCTCAGTGAATACATTTTTTGTTACATACTCTTAAGTTGAGCAAATTGAGAATATTTTGGTATGGTTGTGTAAAAAATCTCCGTCTCTCCATGTCACCACTATCAGGCAAGGAGGAGCACCTGGGGCTTAGTGGGTAAACTCGTCTTTAGAGCGTGGGCGCCCAAAGGAGAATGCCGGGACGGTAATGGTTTCTTCTGGTAAAATAAATGGTTGGATGAAAGATGACCTTGTCATGCGTATAAAAATAGATTTTGTAACCTTTCAGCAGACCGAATTACGGAAGGTAAATAAACTTTAAAACTAATATAACAGCATAATATGGAATAAAATGTATGACAAGTTCTTAATTTATTTTGTAAGCATTTATACACCAGTGCAAGGATATAGGTACTCGCTATATTAAAAGTAAGACACTATAACTTGTATGTATGTTTTTTTTTTTTTTTTTTTTATGTAATAGGGGGGCAAACGAGCAAGTGGGTCACCTGATGATAAGTGATCACCGCCGCCCATAAGCACCCGAGACCCCGTTAGGGTCACAGGCGCGTTGCCCGCCTTTAAGGGTGGCATGTCGTATCGGCTTGGAAACACCGCTGCGGGAAGCTGGTTCCATAGAACAGTCGTGCGCGGCAGAAAGTGTCTGCGGAAACGTACGGTAGTTGATCGCCACTCGTCCAGGTGGTTGGGATGAAACTGCATTTTGTGGCGGGTTGTACGGTGGTGGAATTTAGCAGCAGAAATCAAGCCAAATAATTCCTCGGAACACTCCCCATGATATAGGCGGTAGAAGATGCACAGGGACGCAATGTCTCTACGCAATGCCAGAGGATCTAAGCAACCGGCAAGACTCTCGGCACCGACAATCCGGGTTGCTCGACGTTGGATACGGTCAAAAGGAAGAAGTTGGTACTGTGGTGCTCCGGCCCAGAGATGACAGCAGTACTCCATGTGAGGCCGAACTTGGGCTTTATAGAGTTGGAGGCGATGAGTCGGAGTAAAATACCACATTGCTTTACCTAGGACACCTAATTTCTTTGAGGCAAGCTTAGCTTTTTCTTCCAGATGACCGCGAAATTGAACGTCGCTCGAGATATCGACGCCGAGAATCCCAATGCTCGGTTGTTTATCAAGAGGAGTGCTCTCAAAATCGAGGGAAACGACAAATTCGGTTTTTTTTGCGGTGAACGCACAGACTTGTGTCTTTTTCGGGTTGAATTGGACCAGGTTAAGACGTCCCCAAGAGGAGACATCTTTTAAGAAGGTCACCATCTGAGACACAAGTCCGTTCCGACTTTCTACCACATGTGCGTTGGAAACATTTGCACGACCGGTGTAAGAAGTATCACCCGTACTGTCATCTGCATAGCAATGAATGTTACTGGTTTGTAACAGATCATTGATATGCAGGAGAAACAGTGTTGGGGATAGCACACAGCCTTGCGGGACACCAGCATTCACCGGTTTTAAGTCAAAGCAGAAGCCGTCAACTACAACCTTAATGCTACGCTCCGCTAGGAAGCTGGCGACCCATTTGCATAGTTTCAGTGGCAGACCATATGAGGGAAGCTTCGACAACAATGCCTTATGCCACACCCGATCAAAAGCTTTAGCTATGTCCAAACTGACCGCCAGCGCTTCACCTTTGCTTTCAATTGCTTCTGCCCATCGGTGGGTTAGGTAGACAAGGAGGTCACCAGCTGACCGTCCACGTCGGAATCCGTACTGACGGTCACTGATCAGCTGGTTTTCCTCCAGATATCCTAGGAGCTGCCGGTTTATGATGGTCTCCATAACTTTTGAAAGCAGGGAGGTGATCGCTATAGGTCTGTAATTGGCGGGATCTGAGCGGTCACCTTTTTTTGGGATCGGGTGTACTAAAGCCGTCTTCCATGCGGTCGGCACAACCCCCAGTGAATACGAAAGTCGGAATAGACGCGTTAGAACTGGTGCCAGCTCGGGATCACAGGTCTTAAGTACGATAGGTAGGAGGAATGCCATCGGGCCCACTTGACTTGTTTATGTCCAAGGAAAATAATGCTTTTCGGACATTTTTTTGTGTGAACAAAATGTCATTGAGGGAGCTATCGCACCGCGGGATAGTAGGCGGTGGGTTTCCCCCGTCATCTAAGGTGGAATTAGATGCAAAAAGAGAGCCCAGAAGATCTGCTTTCTCTCTTGCATCGTGGGCCAATTCGTCATCCTCCTTACGTAGCGGCGGGAAAGATGGCTTACTAAAGTTCCCTTCGACAGCTTTGGCGAGAGACCAGAATGCACGAGTTCCTGACGGAAGGTGAGCCAGTCTCTCCCCAATTCTGCCGATGTGTTCAGCCTTAGCCCTGGCCACAACCTTTTTTAGGGATCTGGAGGCAAAGTTATATTCCCTTTTGTATGCGCAAGCATTTGGATCCTTCCGTGCAACCGCTTCGGCCCAGGCTTGGTACTTATCCTGCTTAAGACGGTGAGCCTGTTTGCAGGGAAGGACAAACCAGGGCTGGGACTTACCGCTTATTGGCACCATTGAGCTTGGAATAAATAATTCCATGCCCTGAAGCACCACATCAGCTATAGCGTCAGCAATTGCACTCGGATCCTCATGCGAGAAGCAAATTTGCCCCCATGGATAGGATGAAAAGAAGGCCCGCATCCCATCCCAATCTGCTGACTTAAAGTGCCACACACGGCGGCAGCCCGCTGAGCGAGGCGATGGTGACATAAAAATTCTAATAAAGCTTTAACACTGTAAGTAGGCAGTCTGATAAAACAATCCAATCCAAAATGAACTTTGTGATGATTGGCAATTAGATTTTGTAAATTACTTCTAAGTTAAAAAAATTTGGCTCCTTTAATTTGTTTGGCATTAAGTAATTTAATACAAATCTGAAACTGATCTAATTTTGCACAAAGTATTACCTCAGTCTTATCCATGCTAATCCTACCGATGCACATCAGATAGA
The DNA here is from genome assembly GCA_949319885.1 of Mecyna flavalis. Classification (NCBI taxonomy): domain Eukaryota; kingdom Metazoa; phylum Arthropoda; class Insecta; order Lepidoptera; family Crambidae; genus Mecyna; species Mecyna flavalis. The sequence continues at coordinate 13,795,825 of OX439413.1, forward strand.
GACGGCTGTACTTCTATCCCGTTCGACCGGTCGCTGCACGTGTGCCGTTGAAACCAGTTTAGCCTGCGCCTCCGCCATGATTTTATTAATTTGTGTTTCTTATAGTTACAGTTCAATGGCGAGCAGTAACTTGGTTACAGAAGGCTTATTAAAGTGTTATATAGGCGATAGGCGTGTGTTTTGAAGAGGATTTCGTTTGTTTGTATTTTGATTGTTTCAGTTACGAATATTTCGTCATTAGATACTTATTACATACTCTGAAATGATGAAATGTTAATATCTATCTGAAACAGTTTTCTTGGAACCCTGGTTAACACGTTCGGGTTTAAAATTTGGAGGTTTTGAGTTCCATTTCTGTCTTAGAAATGGTGGAGTCTTAGGGTTAGATTTAAACTTCGGTTAAAAATTTTAGGAGCCTTCATTGTGATGATGACTTGATATTTTCAATGAGGCTGATACTCACATTTGCATTAGCCTATTTATTATCACACAATGCATTGATTAAATTGATTGATTTAAGATTATGTACAAAAATCTTCCTCAGCACACATCAAATATTGTACCAAATTTTTGCAAATGCTTGTCAAAAGACTTCAATTACTTAATTATGACTTTGAATGAATTTATTAATTTACTGGGACCCAGTGGACTATGTCGCGTAACCTCAGGCCCCGTGCCCAGTGGCCGGTCAATTCGACTGATAACAAATTACTTCGCTTTGTTCTGTCAGCCACTTCGCACTTTTTGTACGTATTTGTCAGGAAATAGTGTTTTGACTTTTGCTTTTGGTTTTGGTTGAAATACATTTAGGTTACGTAGGATTTAGTTGTAGATTCATTTTTCGGAAATGATAGATGCACATTGCATGGGATTGCAATGTGCATCTTGGGGCATTACCCACAAAACGGCATCTTTACATAAATATACAAGTATGCTCTTATTCCTGCACACAAATGAAAGTCATCAATACTATTGACAAGCAATAAGAAAACTATTAGATAAATTTATTAATGACATAATTTCCGATAACACTTACACTGAAGAAGGAATGAAAGTGAGCAGCTAATAAATGTATACGAAATCATTAATATTAGTTATAACGATACCGAACTGACTTGCCAACCACGCTTGTAATAGAGAGATCAGTCGTCGTAGCTAGGCTACCAATTTTGTATAAAATAAAAAGAAGATATATTATAATTATGTTACTATTTAAGCAGTTAAAATCTCACACATCAATAACTTATTATATGAGTAAAGTATAAAGTATCACCATACTTAATGTCCCACTGTAGGGCAAACGCTTCCATTATTAAAATCAAGTCATCTTTATAAGCGGTATTCTGTACACAAACCATATACTAATAAAAGTATGTCCCCCAAAGAATCCGACAAAAATATCGGATTGTCAAATTTTGCCGAAGACCCCGAGACACCATACACTTATAAATCTCATTCATCCGTGTGAAGTCGCGACAAAATAGCTCGAATACTCGTAGACAAAAATGATAATTACATTAGTCATTTGCAACAATAAGTATCCAAAGTATCCAGTACGCAATCAACTGGTTGTTATTTATTCGAACTGATTACAGACTAGTGAAAATCATAACAATGGATAATTTGTACTTAGTATTTATTGCACTGTCAATGTAGTCAGCGCCTTATCAGGGTTTAAATGTTTAATAGAGTAAAGCTAAAGATTTTCTTAGGTAAATTAGACTGTTGCAACTTGTAACTTGTTTCAATAGGATGTTGAGGCACAGAAGTGAGGAAACGGAACAGAGAAACTTTTGTGTCTTGTGTTGAATACTTAGATTAAAACAAAACCTTTTTTGTTTTAATCTAAGGTTGAATACTAGCCATCAGCGAATATTAAATCAGCTCTCCCTGCGCAGACGCAGACACTTTGTGTTCACTTACATACAGTGTTACAATAGTGTACCGTGTCAGCAAAAAAAATCTCTAGAAAAGAATGATATTTATATAACGAGGCCCTTATTGTGGAATTTAAATTAATGTGGGCTCCCACCCTCTTAGTCTCCTAGCGACTGATTTCAAGTGTTCTGGCTCCAGTACACTTGAAATTAGAGGCTCAAAGAATCATATGAGTCTACAGTCTGGCAGCACATTGAGGGATGCTTCCAGGTGAAGCGTCCTTCAATGGGATAGGCCGCAGTGACCGCTTTCCTTCAGGTGGGAAGCGTGTCTAGTATTAAAAAAAATGTAACCAACATAGCAAGTGTTAGAGCCGCCGACGTATTTCTATACATAGTTATAAGAGTTCATCTTCTAACTGTAATAAAATAAACACAAAGTATCAAAAAGTAGACCATCTACTGTACAGACCGCTACTGATAATTCCTTTACTACAGTTAATGCAATTACAAATCTAGTAACGTTGACACACGCGCAATAATGAAACGAACTCAAATTGCACGTAGGACTTGCACAAACCCAGTATTAGCCGGTTCTAAGCGGTTAGACATTATTATGAGAAATTACATATGGATTAGCAAGTTAAGGTACCGCAAGACGAGCTGTCGTGATGAAATCAGACTGCGTGTAAACAGTGGTTAGCCTTGCGGAGTTGATGTTATACTTTTGACGGTATCAGTTTTGTATACAGTGAAAGCTACTGGGATTTAGTAAAATATAGAAAAAAAATGAGAAAATATAAATGGTTTCAGTTTCAGTTATCAGATTACATAGGTGAGCTGTGGTTTAGGTGTCAGATGGCAATTTATCGCTCCAATGCGATAACTTGAAATGCCAAATCCTGGATCATAATATTAGCAAACCCTGAATAGATCAGGCCAGAGTTAAAGTCATGGTTGGCAGTGGGAAGAATCATCTTTGTTGCTGCTAACGTCAGTTTTCTTGTCAGGACCAACGGGTGGGAGAGTCATGCCTCTGGTGTAAGCGCTAGTCAAATTGTCATCACCAAAATGGGAATTGGTGTACCACGATTACAACTTATATTCTAAAACTACTGAACCTACGGAGCATAATTATTATCGGAGCTTCTTTTAACAATCACTTGGCACCTCGTATTTAAAATAATAGGTCCATAGCCCAAGGGTCTGATCTACTCGGACTTTGTCAGTCCATCGATCCTTGATTTACGCCGGCAATAAAACTGACCGTTTTATTGCGTCCGACTGTTTGATCTACACCTCTGTGTTTACTTTTAACAAAGTATGAAGGAGTTTATAGTTTTGGTTTCATTTTATCGGTCGTAATCTCGTTTTCTAGGTGAAAGCGCTTTCTTGGCTTCGAGTTTGGCGGCGATAAAATTGATATTAAGTCTTCTGTGAGTTGCTAGTTTCTTTGTGGTTGGAGCTGAAGATTTTGCGCTCGTGTTGTTAAGAAGAATTTTATCTGAACCTACTGTTAGGATGCTGCCGCTGCCGATGGTCTTGCTTTTTGAGTACTCTGCCATGATCTCGGGGTCCTAGGTTAAATTCCCGTGTCAAGCAAAATTTATGTTGCTCTTTTCGCACTCAGCTATGGTTTGTAATCATTAATTCGCATTTGGCAAGCGTCGTGATTAAGCCAGTCCCCATGATTGTAACATTGACTTTTTTGGATGCAGGAGGTCTTTTCTCTACAATTAGTAATACAATCATTTCTTTTTATATGAAGGCGAAGAGAAACCGAAATTGCAATTGGACTATTATATTCTTCAAGTTTCTACCGTTTTATCTAGATTCTTGGCTTCCTCACTTATTTTTTCTTATCTACCTCACGATCTCTATTTCTATATCTTTCATTCAATCTAATCGGTCAGGACTGTCAATTTGTTAGAATCTGGATTGATCTGTCCTTCGTCTTGCCAGATGTCTTTTAATTTGCATACCTACATTTTCAGTGGTCATTTTATAAAAAATACTCATCGGTTATATTGGAATTCTAAAGAGAGCTTACTATAAAGACTTAAATTACATCTTCCTATACGGTTTAAAACCAGAGTATAAACATTTGATTCCTTGGACAAAAAATCATGGGAAAATGATTATACCATAATATAATTTTATCTTATTTTATGCTGACATCATCTTCATCCTCTTTGATCGATTGTTTAGACATTATTATCAATAGAACAGAAATATCATTGGTCAGTTGACAAATTATCGTATACATAATTACCGTAACGAAATTCTCAAGAAAACTAGTTTGACCATTCCAAAACACTGCCCAATGTCCATTATAATCGCCTTATAGTGACAACTGCCAAACCATTAATCCAACTACACCGACCAAAATGCCAGAACCCTGGTTCTATGAACATTGTACACGTTTAACGGTCTTCAATAATTTGTTGCAAGCTATTGTTCGAAAACAGGTACAAACAATCAGACCTATGGCTTAAAAGAAAAAAGTAAGGACAAAGGGTCTAAGTATTTTGGTCACTCAATTCGATGACTTCACACAAAACGGATTCCCTCAATCGTCATTGCATGATTAATCGATTGTGGATTCGTGATCCTTAAAATTTCTCAGGAGTACAAAAAGTGACGATTTCATTCCCTTTAGAAATTTTATCTGACGTGAAATAGTCTTATGGGTCTCATGGTTTCACTGTTATTAAAGCAAGCGGGGTTATTTAGAACCAATCGGTCAAGTGTGAGCCGGATTGCTTCTTTCTTGCAAAAATTCACAGATCTCGTGCCTTTCACGACCTTCTGGTACATTGGAAATGTACTTAGATCACTTGTAACTCAATGACTTAGATAGGGCAAACTATAATGAAAACATCTCTTTGCGCAAGAGATACACAAGGGTTAGTAGCAGGTACCGTCGAGTAACGTTATTTTTTATAAGCGAACTACGCCCTTTAACAATGCTCAGTTTTTTTCGCCTTTTGCACACACGCTTTCGTCCGCCAGATGAGGAATCATCAGCATTACCCAAGCCACGCTATTCCTACGTTCGAGAAGACGAACTATGTAAAAAATGAACATAGTCTTTTACTTGAAGGAACTTTCTACTTCATGTGTCAAACAATTTATCTTGTAACAAAGGAAAAAAAACAGCCTATAGGTAAGTTTTCGCTCTCCGTATAAGACAAAAAAAAACGCTCTTCTGCAGTAACTTTAGCACTTCAATGACACCGCTCTATACGCTTAACTAAAGCTTTTACTCTCAAAGTCGTGGGCCTTTTTCGTGGTTATAAGGGTGTTAGAGGACTCGGTAACGCCTCTTTTACAGGTAATCTTAAGTATTTAATTCTCAACGAACACCTTTATACAACTCATGTGAGAGTCTTTTTAACGCTACGGTGCTAGTTGGGCCAACCGTTATCAATACTTTACGTGACTCACCAGTCCACGCGCCGGACAACTCCGATAAAAAGGGCGCTACTACCACCTAAACGGTTATAGATAGCGAGGTCCGGTTTTTTGTAAACTGTAGCCCAACTAATTACCCCGATACCTTTTTTTAATTTTGTCTCTATCGTTTTTCGTTTTTGAGAAATCGTTGATTCAAGTTGAGAAGACCGTAAAAAATCACAACATTTTTCGACATTTTTGCACTTTTAGAAAAAGTTTTTGAATTTTTCAAAAAAAAATTTCACCGTCTTATAGACCTCATCAAGACGCGTCTTTTAACACCTTGTTTACCCACGTAACCCCAAAATTGACGACACCAGAGCGATGTCGCACTTTCGCTGAAATTGGCCCCCTACCAACGCGATCGAAAAAACATTTCCAATGTTAAAACAGATTTTAATTTAAAGTCCGCATTTGGCAAGCTCGGGTTTGTGATCACAATCCCGAGCCGTGTCCGAAAACACTGACACAAAGTTAGCTCGAACCGGAAATTTTACCCAGGACCGAGATCTCGGCCCGGTACTTAAACCACTAAACATTTAAAGACCATTGAGGCTTTCTAGTGTAGTCTGATGGTAAGTGATCAAAATCAGTTCTGTAGCTTAGGCTTGAAAGCATCACGGAAGTTTCGGGCACTACCTGTACCGTGTCCCCCGTCGGGAGGAGACGCCGCAGTGTCATCACTGCGACGCTCCCGACGACACGGCCGAGCACACACTTATCGAGTGCCCGGCCTGGCGACACGAGCGCCGCGAACTAATCGCGGCGCTAGGCGGTGGACGCCTCTCGTTGGCGTCCATGGTTCGTGCCATGGTCGCCAACAGGAGTGCGTGGGAGGCGGCCGCCTCCTTCTGCGAGGAAGTAATGTCGCAGAAGGAGGCAGCGGAGCGGGAGCGCGAGGACGACCCCCTCGCTGCTCCCCTCCGGCGTAGACGGCCAGGCCGGAGAAGGCAAGCTCACTTAGCACGCCTCCTCCGGCCTGAGGGTTGACCTGCGGGCGGGGGTAGCTCCCCAACGTCCGCATTGCACAGGTCGCCCGAGCCAAGTCTGAGGGTCACCTTGTTCCTCGGGTGGCCCTCCCTAGGCGCCACCCCGACTTGAGGCCTCTCAAGTCGGGGTACCCGGGGATGGGCTGGTCAATAGCCAACGCTGGCACCGGCTTGTCCCAATCGGGTGTGAAGGGGAACCGGGGGAGTTTAGTGGGTAGTGGACGCTTTAGTCTCGAGTCCCACACACGGCCGCAGGTTTAGCTAGCCTGCGGTTACGGTGCATAAACGCATTCTCCTCCGAAAAAAAAAAAAAAAAAGTCTTGAAAGCATAACAGTCAGAAAGTTTATTTATTTCTTATTTATTTTTGAATTTTAATATAACAATAAGAATTAAACCACCATCAAAATCCCCCACGGGACCCTAACTCCTAACGGCGAGCGCACGAGAGTCTGACCAACTGGAAGATTTCAAATCACCGATCGGCTACCGGTTCCTCGACAGTTAGCCAAGAGGATTATGTGCTTAACAACAATTATAAGTATAATACATGTTGATCACTGGAAGTAATTGCTAAGTCAAGTTATTGCCCATTTTATTTTTCCAAGTATTGATATAAACGCAGTGGTATAATAATGTACGCTTTGACACATTTAAAGATGCCTTGGTCTTGTGGCTAAGTGTGATGTCTTCAAATTCAGCGTTCAATTTCCGGGTTGAATTTTTCGATCATAAACGTGAATAGAAAACAATGAACTTAGCAAAAGCAAAGAATTAAACATAATGTCTCTGACTATGTCAGAAGGACCTTTCAAAGCAAAAACATTGCAAATAAATAAATAATCTTAAATATAATTTATTTAGCGTCATCTTGCCCCAAAATAAGCATATTTTCATAAAGATAAAAAGTTAATCACTATTGAATTCCAAAAAATTTAAGTTGAAATTTCCATGTAATTAGACAACCATAAATTTAAAATAAATTATTCTTAATTATCCAAAATAAATCGCCGCATTTATTATCAACATGTCAAAATTTTTACGCCCTTCAATAAAATTGGGATAATCAAAATGTCTGACAAAAACAAAAACCAGAATAAAATACAATCCCAAGCATTATCTGTGCACGAATCAAATGTTAAATCTTTGAAGGATTGACGAAAGAAATGTTTTAATGATTGAAATAGAAGATAATAAAAGGTTGCAGTCTTGAACCCACAAGCGCTGTATTTTTAATGCTTTTTGTATTGATAGTTTTTGAGGTTTAGGTACAGAGAAATTCTCCCTCTGTATGAACCTGTAATTAATAATAATTTGATAAGAAGTTTATTTAAATTTTTTATACATGTTTAATATAATAAAGGACTTCTTTAATTCCGGTTATAAATTGTAACATGATAATTTTTAGAGGTTTGTAATTGGTAGTTCATCATTTTAATTAAACATTAGTTAGATTCTATGATCTTCATTGAGCATTTAACATAAACTCTAAGGTTATTCTTAAACGATTTGGCATACTAGACATGGTTAATTAATTAACAGCCTTTAGAATTGTACGACGTGTATCAAGAATGTAATACATTTTCAGGATGAGAAGAAGCCTATGTCACCTTCAGCTTCTTTTATTTATTTTTTTCTTTTTTTGCGTCAGGAAATGCTGTTACGCACCGGCCCGGCGTCCCTGACAAAACGGACGCCGGACCCCCCCGGCTAAAGCCAGGGGTCACTCAGGAGACGGAGGTTCGTCCCGAGTGGTGTGTCGGACTCGCACATCGGCCCTACCGACTAAAACCTGACGATGACCCTCTCAGCGCAGTGAGGGGGAACCGAGAACCCCCATACGGAGATAACGCCACGGAACCCCCTCTCGCGCGAGCCGCTGCGGCCCTCCTCGGGCACGTACTGCGCCCTGCGCCGCCGATGTGTGGCACATTACGAACCACACGGGCCATGGTGTGGCCGTCTTCCCCGAACCCGTTGCCGGGGCTGCACGCGGAACTTCCCGCGCCGCCCCCGGGTTCGAAGGCCCCCTTTCAGTCGCCTCTTACGACAGGCAGGGGATACCTCGGCGGTATTCTTAGGCCCCCAACCGAAGGGCACCGGCGCGACTCAGACAACTCTAAACAAAAAGAGCACAATAAAAACACAATTTTTGTTAAAAAGAGCTATGTCCATTCTCAAGGTATAGTCAATGTCTGTACTAAATTACATAGAAATCGGTTTAGTGGTTAAGGCTTGAAGGCGTAACAGACAGGGTCAATTTCGCATTTGTAATATTAATACGAATAAAATTAGTAGCTTTGCCCACGTTTTACGTTATGTTAATAGTCGTAATTGAATGAACGATCGAGTGAGCTTAAAAAAGTAACAAAAATGATGATGTTCAACTATTAAACTTCGCACTATTAAAGGATTAAGATCCAACTAACTTTAAATTCAGATATAATAAAATTTAAGAAATCGGAGCTAGCAGCCATCAGACTCTTCCTTAAAAAGCCGAACCATTTCCTACAGTCGGAAGTGTGGTCAGCCCAAATGATGGTACACTTGAGCCCATTAAACATAGCATCAATGCTGACCAAGCAGTAAGTGATAGTTTGATCGCACATAATAGCCTCTGTGATTTGGTATATCACTGAAGATCATAATAATAGACAACAATTAACTTTAATAATACGTAATCGTACAAAAGCGGCATCTGGTGATTTAGCTTTTACGTTTGAAAGAATTAATGTAATCAATTATATATAAATGCTCAGATGGAATGGTTCAGATATTAAAGATTTTAATAATTACGGGGTTGGATTATGTTATTGTTAGATTTGGAACTATTCGGTGCTAAAGATATTTGACCGGTGCGATTAGTCAACTGTAATGGTCTTAGGAACTATTAGCGGTTAGGTCTGTAGGTTTGAATCCTATCATAGACATTCCGCTTCCCGTTAACTTGTGTTTATTATTTTAAAGTATTCATAATTCGACTAAAACAAAAAGTTATTAAAGTATTTCACCAATTGACAGCTCGATGGTCTTAATTTCCTTAGCAAAACCTTTTGTAAAAAGAAGGGAAAAAGGAGGTAAACGAGTAAACTGAACATTAACAACATTTAGTAATCTGCGACCGGAGGAATCGTGAATAATTTGCTGGCCTGTAAGGAATACGCACTTTTCTTGCAAATCTTATGATTCATATCTTATTGAAAACACTGATGAAGGTAAATCAATCAAAAGCTTAGCCGCCTTTTTGACCGCCTCCGTGGAACAGTGGCTATGTGCGTGTAGCACATATTTGAGCGACGCTTCCTGCTGAAGCGTCCCTCAATGGAATAGGCCGCAGTGGCCGCTTACCATCAGGTGGGCTGCGTGGCTGTATCCCAAATGACATGTACTCGTATAAAAAAAAACTTAAGGATGTTTTAGCACACAAGTCTCCCTTGCAGTAGCAAGCTTATTGACAAAACCCTGTAAGCAATAAAATTATATTTAGTCAGAGTTTATTTCCAGAGGGCCAGACGTCCCATTGTATGGTAATTCGGCCGAGCCTCAAACTTATTAATTATTGCGCGCGCGCAGTGGTGAATGGAAATTACTTTTCTAGTAGGATGCGGTGTGACTTGCGGTACGTTTGCGACTGAAATGCAGACATTATAATTTCGTCATGCGTAATAGGCGCCGTAGTATATAATAAGATTATAATTGTTCATACTTTAGGGCTAATGAACGAAATGTCTATTCTTCAATTACTTCAGCTGGCAGACAAGCGCGCAATTTACCTGATGGTAAGCGAGTCCATTGCTTGTTGTCACTTCAGCCGGCAGACAAGCGCGCAATTTACCTGATGGTAAGCGGTCACTGTGGCTTATTCCATTTAGGGACACCTCACCAGGAAGCATCGCTTGAAGTGTTGCCATATTATAGGTTCTTATTTTCGAGATTTTTATTTTTATACAGCCTAGCCATTCGGAGGAGAAACTGGGATTATGTTTAACTATTCCCTAGTTCAACATAATCCCAGTTTCTCCTTTTTAGTTTTAATGCGAGGATTTGTGACTGAAACAATTTTTTTATGCAGCTGCAGTTACCTGGTCCTGTTGCAAGGTTTCTTCTTGGTAAAATATCCCTCAATAGACGCTAACAACTAGCGTAGCTGTACCGTCGGGGGCTTGTTGCAAATCCCATTATTAAATAATTTATCAAAATAAAATTGTTAGGTTATTCCTGAGCTCGGTAAATCACTACAAGGCAAGCACCGGCTCGTGTTTTTCAGGTGTGAAAGGCATACCGGAGGAGTTAAGTGAAACGAACGTCTCTAGTACGTATCAAGTCTCAGACACGTCTCAGACACGGCCGCAGGTTCCGGAAGCCTGCGGTGCGACAAGTCGTAAACAGCTGCGACTAATCGCAATCTCGCACCCGGCTTAAACCCGACGACTACCGTACTACGCACTCTTTCAAATGTTAATATCACTTGAGCATTGTCACCGTGATGTATGCGAAAGATCCTCCACTTATTGTTTTGTCGATCCTCTTCGAGGCAAAGATTAATGTCAAATTGTTAAACTGGACGGCAAATGATGTTTAGAAAAGACTTTGTTACAAATGAGTGAGGAAAGAATAAATAAATAGTTACGGTAAAGAAAATAAATGAAAAATGGGCGGCTAGTTTGTCCTCATCTGTCGATATAGCACACGCTTTTTGTTTTGGGACTAAATATGTTTAAACAAATTGCTTCATTTGTTTTAAAAAATATACTCCAGAAATTAAAGCTATGTAAATGTTATCAGCTAAAAGCAATTACTGTTTTTGCGCCACTTATGAAATAGATAGGTAAAATTAGTATAGATATTTTACTACGAGTAGGTATATGCTATTTTATGAAATTGGAAGAAAAAAGATTCAGTATCATACCTACCTGATGGACTAAAGTTAAAAAAAGAACAACATGATTTACCTTGTATAAACGGTAACCCTCGAGCGCAAAACCACTGCTTGCAATTGTTGCATTCTAAAAAGAAGCTTCTTAAATAAAATATACATTTCTATAAAACTGTTGACTTAAGTTCATGTTTTGTTCTTTCATTGCTCATGTTTGTTTAATGACTCTGTGAATCTTTTCATTCCATTAAAACAGAGCTTAACATCGATTTGTTTTTTAAATTAATCTCATTAGCATAAATTACGTATTTAATTAACCATTTCATTAAGGCAAAATTAAATTGTAAAATCTTTTTAAAACAACAGCTCGAGTTGACCAAATGAAGAAATATCAAGGCTTTGTCAAAAGATACAGTTGCTTTTAATAAAGATAGTAATTTATTAAATATTAAGGAGCCTTTTGAGGTGGTAGGGCTTTTTCAGAGCCCGACTGGCTAGCTACCATCCCCACAGATGAATTCTGCTGCCATAACAGCTCTGGCTGTGTTCCAGCAGTATTAATGTGGGAGCCAGTACACTTGAAATCAAAGGCTCGAAAATTAGATGATCCTGCAGTCTGGCAGCACATTGAGTGACGCTTATGGGTGAAGAGTCCCTCAATGAAATAGACTGCAGTGGCCTCTTACCATCAAGTGTGCTGCGCGTCTTTTGCCAACTGATAATAAAAACAAAACAAAAAATCAAGAATGTATTATGATGTAGTTTTTTTTTGCCTACGACCTATTTATAAAATATCCTATAAGAATTAACCACTCGGTTTTTACCAGTAAGGCGACGTACCGTAGAGTTAGACGTAACTCCTGCTCATTTGTCTCCCACTATTAAAAAAGACTCTGAAAGCCATAATGCAAACTAATACCCTAGATGGGAATGGAGCCCATCTCTGGGATATAAAAAAGTAGCAGCAAAACCACAGCTCCAATGAGGAAACAGTAACGTAAGAGTTATAAGCCCGCATGGTCAAAAATTACATTGCGGTCGACCGCACTGAATTCGGTAGCCGAATTTTAGCAATTTCATTGTGTTCTTGATTTTAGCCCATAACTTTCTGGTTATTCAAGTCTCTGCAGCCCGTATCGCAAATTCAATACCGGTAGCCGCGGTTTCTTACACTCAAAATGACAAGCATAAATCAGCTTTAGTGTTTGAGCGCAAACTTTATGTGAAAGCCGAAATTGAAGTACTCAAAATATTTTTTGGAAAGACGCTATTAATTTATGCAAACTTGATCCTGTTTACTGAATAACGTATTTTATTTGAGGTGTGTTGTGTGTTATCACGCCAGTGGTCGCGGGTTCGATCGCCGCACGTAACAGACATGTCATGTCTGTTCGTATCGATCTGGTTTTTTTTTTCTTTCCTAGACATGGTACTTATACCATTATGCTTACATAAGCACACCTTAACTAAACTTAATCAAAATACCCCTTCACCTTTACAGAACACCGAATATGCCTGAAAACCGTCGAAACGTAAAACATTCACCCACGTTTAGGCGCTTCCAATTACAAGCCCATATTGCAAGCCCCATCTACCCTTACAGAACACCTAAAACACCAGAAAACTGTTGACTATCATCCAACGGAAACGAAATATCATTCAACGGATTTATTTAATATTTTACAGTAGCATAATAATCAAAATCATATCCCGTGCCTCGATTTGTAACGTGTGCCCAAACGAGTAGGAGGCTACCGTGGGCAGTGTTGCGCTCTGAATACCCAATATCGATAATATCAACAAATGGCTAACTTTATTAGCATTCTGTAAGGGAATGTAGATGAATTAATTATGTCGGTAGATTAATAAGTTTGATTAAATCTTGTGTTTTGTATTTCAAAGCGGTTTTGTTTAGGTTGGCTTATTTTATATTTTGTTGTTTTTGATTGATTTGATTGCAGTAAAAAGGGTCAGTTAATTTTAAATAAAAATCACGTGCATTGAGTTGAAAATGGGAAAATTAAACACATGTTGTTTGGGTCTAAGTATATTGTTATAGTAATTTTATATAGGTCAAATAACAATCAAATTTTAAAAAAGTACACAGATAATTCAGAACCTTATCTTTACATACAATTAGAAAAGTAGACATATTAACATACATGATATAATATTTAATTAGGTTAAGCGATGTGATATGAAAGATCTAACATAAAAAACTTAGAATATTTAAAGTGGTTTTAACAATAAACTGTAATACCTAATGTTCTCTGTATGGACATTTATTAATTAGAAAAGCAAAAAAAAAATATACAACCAGCCACATCGCTCCCAATTTGAATGAACAAACCGGCCCATTCTCACAAAAACAGAACAAAACCCGAAAAGGCTAACTCCAAATCAACAAGATCTAAATTCCACCATTTGCATTCGTCAATAAACTCAGCGGACGAAAAAGGAGCAAAAAAACATATCGACAATATCGCGCGAGCACATCTCTTCAGGCCAGTGACCCAAAAAGCTTCGGAAAGAGAAAAAAAGACAGCCATATAATATTTTATTTTCGAGATACAAGTACTATCGTGGCATAAATTAAGGAGTTTGTTATTTTCTCCTTTTCTTGTACCACGTGTTGGGCTGTGAGCACTTGCACGGAGGCTTGGCGTCGAGTAGCGACAGCAAAAAATACAATTATTGCTTCAGCTACCAGAGCCTTACATATTTAATAAAAATATCAGGATTCTGTTTGAGACTATTCTTGCATATAGAATGCATAGCCTGTATATTTTTTTAAGCATTTTATTCACCATCAAAACCTCCTTCCTGTAACTTATAATTTTATAAACACAGTCTGACAGTTTTGAAACTCTCATCTAATTGATAGATTTTGAAATTTCATCTATAGGATGACATTTGACCAATATAATTGAAACTAAAGCTGTAATTTTTACTCTTGCTCGTAATTTTTGGTCTACTAGTTAGTGTAACTTTTTGCCAAAATGTCGTTGATTTATGCGCTATTTGTTTCTTCAAGCTTATGTCTTAAAAAGCTGAATACCTATAAGAACTTTTTTATGTCAGATCCAGGTATAAGTTACTTTGAAGTTTTTTATTGGCTTCTTTCAGTTAAATTGCATTTTCATAGTTGAAGCTATAGGTATTGTTATTAGTCGCAATTAAAATTAATTCATTTGAAGGTAACAAAACATTTTCGGTACCATTCCGTGAGAAAAAACAACCAGCTTTTAAACAAAAAAACTTGCAAGTCTACTAACACACTGACTCTGCCGAAAACTTTTTACCTGTCAACAAAAAAAGTAATTTGCTGTCCGTACCCAACAATACCACGATTATTACCGTTCAGTTACGTATAAACTGGTCCACTACTGGACTTACGCGCTGCATTTGTGTGCGTAACACTTGCATCTGTGTGTGTTGTAACACCTGAGTTACAAGAGTGTGAGTGGCAAAGCCTGTTTACTACCTTATGTTTTGGTCTTATCGCTATGATCTTAAGGTTCAGTTTCTCGAAAACCAAACCCGATGGATCAACTTTTTGTCTTCTTTTTTTAATCCCTAACGCTAATTCACTTTTTTGAGTACTTTTCCGTGTCGTAATGGGTCGTGCACGTGTGTATGGAGTTTATTAAAAAAATCTTTTTTGGATGAGGTTTAAGCCTTAATATTGACGAAAGTACATAAATAATGTTTGGTCTTGATGCATGATCAATGTATTCTTTTGGTTAACAACATTTAAGTTTATCGCACATCGTGCAGTGGTGTAAAAAGCAAATTAATATATTCATAGGAAATAAAGGTCTTAATGTAGCCTACAACTTATAAGATGTTTCTTTACAACAATATCAGACATTACGAATGATTTTTTCATTAATCACAAAATGCTCAGTGTATCACTCCATATTCTAATAATGATAATAATTGCATGTTAAAATAGTCCTTACAAGCTTTAATAATGCTTACAAATCTTACAACAGAATAAAGATGTGATAGTAGTAATTATGATAATTTCGATAAGTTTTTAGCAAATAGTTAACTCGAAATTTTTCTCATAAAAATTAAAAGTTCAAATTAAATTAAGTAATTATAACATTTATAACTAGACGTGGACTTAGTTCATGTGCTTATATTTAAGTCAAATATTTTTTTCGTAAACATACATCACAAGAAAAAAAGAATTAAAAAACAAAATATAGCCGTTGAACAAGTTGTTGTTAAAAACAAAACATCAACAACTAATGCTCAGATTCGAAACAATCAAAACTTACTTACAAACACGCAACTAGAAAGAACAATGAGCCCATAATGACTCTAAGACCATATCACTATCATTATAATAATTTTTGTACTTCTACACCCAATGTTGCATTACGTCAAACGCCAAACTAGTTTTTGCGTTTCAGCTAACAACTAAACACATCTTGTTTCAAAAGCAATAAAGTTCAAAATGAAGTACTCACACTCAGATTCAGTTTTATCACATGTTAGTTTTTGAAAGTAATCTCTTTTATCTGTCAAAAATCATAACCTTGGCCCCTATTTCCAACACCATAAGATTCAGAATCGTGACAACAGAATTAGTAAATTTATTTCACGTTTGTGTTTTGTTTAAAAACAAACTTACTTTTAAGGCAGCATGTCTTGAACTTGTATCATATTTCAAAGGTGTTAAGGACTATAATAGTGCAATGCTAAATAGTATTATTCATCTAGTAAGTCTTGTTTTGCTAACGGTACGTGTTATCTTGGAGAAATTATTCAGTTTGATAGATGTGGACATTTGTATGAAGCTGGTTTGTGGTTTCTTTCTTTTATAGTTATTGCATTGCAAGCCTCTGGACTAGTGATTAAAGATACATTGTATTTAAGGAAGTTAAACGAAATGTTAGTTAACAATTTGTAAGAAAATGTATTTTTTTTGTATGAATGACGAACAGCATAATTATATTTTTACTACATACATGAGCTTTTTAGTATTGTGACATTTATTCAGTTGGTAACAAGACATTTTGGTGATAGAAATTTGCACTTAATTTTCGAATACATAAGTTCTACCTATAAATTGGGAGCTAATAGGTCCCTAAGGTACTACTAAAGTCAAACGATATTTATTATGTACGGTGATTTTTAACTTGCTAATATGTGATACTTACCTACCTGTTATATAATTCTATATTTAAAAAAATATATGTTTCCACGACATATTTCATATTTTTTCGTTATTTTAAAAATATACTGCGTTGTCAAATAATTAGGACACTAGAGCAACAAAATGTTTATTTTTGCCATTGAGGAAGAAAGGATTATTTATTACGCAGAACAAAATACATAATTGTTATTAAAGAAAACAATTTGCAACAAATTCAGGTCAATCTTTTAGATCCAACCGGAAACCTTTATCAGTAATAACAATTAACTCATAAAGTTAATACGCCGTCATTAATTTTGCCGACACAATTAATTTATCATCAGGAAATTGACGTGACTGTTAATTAGGATTTTAGGCGTTCAGGCGTACATGTCATAAATTATTATAAAACAAAATATAGGACAAGATGAATGTCCTTCAGTTTGCATGTGGTGTTTACCTTTAAAAGTAGTTGCACTTAGCTAAGTTCCTTTAATTGTAAAATTTATGTTTTAGTAAAAATTACGCTGGTGAACCTAAATAAATCAATAAATAAAAATACATTGATCGGACCCCAAATAAGTAACTTGTGCTCAAGCTGTTAAGGGTGTCAAAAGCGACAGAAGAAACACAAAATATAATTATACTTAAATACAAATAAACATCCAGACATATTATGATACAAAAAATAACATGAATACCTAATTGTCCTTTTTTTGTGGAGGGGAATGCATTTACGCACCATAACCCGCCTGGGGAAGATGAGCCGTGTGTTGGACTAACAAGAATACCCACTAAACCCCCCCGCGCTCCTGTATCGCCATCGGCAGCGTCCCTGGGCCTTGCATCAGCCTACTACCAGGGACACTGCAGTGAATAATTGTCCAGAGATTCGTGCTCACGACCCCTGGCAGATAGAGCAGAGTCTCTACCAAATGCGCTATCGGTTAAGTCGAAATTATAAAATCATTCAAGATAAGTCTGGCTATTTTTGTACCAGTAACTTCAGTTGGCTGAAAATCAGGTAGACTACCCGATTGTATGGTTACACATTACATGGAAGGGTTATGCAATATGCCCCCATAGTACAGTCGACAGCACATCAGACTACCCCAATCTGTCAAATTTCTACAACCAATTTTTAGCTTTATCCACTTTACATAGAGTTCTTTTTCAATTGAGAATTTTTGACAGATTAGGATAGCTTGATCTGCTGCCGTCCGTACTACGATCCTCGGATGTCCGATCCTTTTAATTCAAGTGAATGTAGCAGCTCCAATATTATTATTCCATAACTACAGTCAAATATGGCGGCAGACTTCACCTATGATAGTGGTTATATGTACAGATGTACTAAAAAATGTTTTCCACCAAACAGACCCAACGAAAAAACCAAACTTAACCCACGGTCTTCAGGCTTAGCCACTGTTCGATCGGTCATCAAAAACGAAAAGAACAAACTATAGAATCAGGACAAGACTGCACAAGGTCAAACCAAACTTAAATCCAACAAAATACAATAGTTAAGAGCCTAAAATATAGCTGAAAGCAACAGAATAAACCGAACGGCCCCAAGCAGGCAACAAAACGACGTAAGTATAAAAAATAAATAAAAAAAAGTCACGAACATAGGCGAGGGAGAGAGCAGGAGAAAAAAAACATAAGTTCAACGTTTATTTTCGTTGCGTCTCATTTGCACTCCAACCGTTTTGTTATTACTGTCTCTTTCTAACGGACCGAACGTTGGACACCTGTGCTTCAGTTTCCACAGGGTACCAACGACCTCTTCGGGCCCTTGACGCGAAACAGCGTAAGTACAGAATTGATGTTTTTTAAAGTCATACCTTGAATTGTTGACTTAAAGTTTAATTTTATTTGGCAAAAACGTAATTATAGATGTGTTATTTTTCGACGTAAAGCAATCATTGTCGTATACGGATTTGATTCGTTCGAAAGCTTAGTTTTTTTTTTCGTTTTCTTTTTTTTTTATTAAAATGCATAAACTAATGCATTGTAGTAATAATATTGGAACACCTGTTCCTATATGGACCCCATTGTCAGAATACGTCAAGGTGGGGTAAATTGGGGTCTTATTAGAATATTGGTGCAAAATTACACTTTTTTTTGTGAAGAATTGGGGCTTTGTGTGGGTTTTTTGTTGCAATTACGATTCCGACGAAGCTTTTGCCCGTTGTTGTGGAATATCCATTTTACATTACAAAAAAATATGTACAAAAAATTTTCTTCGCGAATGTTAGGTAGGTTGTCAACAATACTAATGATCAAATGGTTGCAAACATTACAATTTCTTTTTAAATATTAAAATTTCTGCCTACGTCATGTGCAATACGTGCTTGCTGTAGCAATGCACTTTCTTCCCTTTTATATTATGTGTTTTAACCACTCAATCCCGAACCGGCACTCGGGTGCCGCGTAACAATAGATTTTCTATTGTGTCTGGTGATCCGGGGCTCGAAAGATTAATGTTTTTGATTGGCTCGATATGGTAGTGTATTGCACTATCTGCACTAAAGTTATGAATACACTACAACTTTTTTAGGTATCCGGCAAAACCTTTTACTTCTACTACACCAGTTAGCCATCTAGGTAAAGATTCAGTTAACTTAACCTTAACCTTTGTATCATTTACTTAAACGTGCACGAACGACAATATGCAATTACACTAGCTAGCCAGCTAATTACCAATTAGTCATTAGTAACATTCAACACATAACATCGGCTGTTTGTTGTTATACGCGCTGGGAATAGAACTCACTACTTTAGCAATGAGTTATCGTTTTAGTAGGTATAAGTCGACTGTTTTAATTTGATCACTGATCATTTCTAGATCAGTTAACATTTAGCAGTGAAGAAATAATTTGAAGAAGGAATTGATTATAATAGTCGTCAAAGGTTTTCAGTGTTCAGCTGGCTAGATGAATTCTGTTTCTAGCTCTGGCTATTCCGGCTATTTCTGTGTGGGGGTTTGAAGTTTTTTGAGCCAAAGGTGTAACAGCATATTGAGAAACATTTTTAAAGCAGGATAGTAAAATGGAATCAGCTACAGTTACATTAGCTTTAAGCCTGGTCTTTGAATCAGAAAAACCTACAGTTTCGTAGCAATTTGCATCAATTTTTTGGTGCAGGTTTATAAAATGGAACTCACTGCAGAAGCCACTTATCAAGTGGGTTACGTACGCTACTCTCTGCCAATTAAAGTACTACAAAAAAAAAAAACATAAAAATGCACCCAGCAAATCAACTGAATAACACGACTAAAGACAAACACTAATTGTTTTAGACGCGAAATTTTTTGCTCGGTCCATGCCCGGCCACATGCTAGTGACAGTTCTAAACTAGCAGTGTTACGGTTAATAAGCGCTACAACATAAGACTGCAGTCGAGCTTTGAGTGAAGCGGTCGGCTAATGCGTCCGTTTGACACAAGCGCTGAAACTGATTAATTGATTATCATCTTTGACTTGTGTTTCACACAATGCATCACTATTTAGAATGCCATGTCTTGAGAAATTTGGCCCAATATGATCTGGCACTTGGAACATTTTAGCCAGGAACAATGCACAGGCAAATAGCAGGCCAGAAATGATATTGCTCTACAAGGAGCGACCTCCATAGTCCTGTACCTGATCAATTAAAATAAGGCGACACAGTCAGCGCGTCGGGGCGAGATTGTCCAGTATGGTTTTTCTTTAAGGAAATTCATAGAGAGTTAATACGTTGACATTCGTCTAGAAAGATTATTGTAAATATCACCATTGAAGACAGCTAGGTCAGCTGGACTTTGCAGATAAAATCTAAATATTGATGAAAGAATTCTATGGGGCTCTAGAAAATAGGGAGTGCTTTTGTGCTAGCGCTCTGTCTTGTGTACACTGAGCAGTTTCAGTGCAATGTAGGTCAAATTATTTAACTATGCATGTTTTAAAGGTAAACCCTCACCTTAATCATCATGAGACCATCATCGGTATCACATTTCGTATCATTTTCACCTTCAAAATATTCAATGCATAATTTGACAACCCCTTTCGAGAATCTCATGTGAATATTATCAATATCAATAGCTTTTTTATTAATAGTAAAAAACCCTCAAAGTAGCAAGACGCCTCAAAAAATATAAGTTGAATATTTAATTTAAGTGAAAAAACATTATCTTATTTGAATCGGCTTCCGAATATAAAATGAAGTTTTTGCTTTCAACCACAAGAATTATTATTACTGCTCTTACTGTCGTTGTGATAGGGTTTATTTTCGTTTATATCATTTAGATGGTATTGTAAGTCCTGAATGTAATACATTGATTGGTGTGAATGATGAATGATGCTGTCTCTGGTAAATTATGGACGTTGAAGTGAGAGGTGTTAAATCTAATTGATTGTAGTTAAAAGAGATTTTCGTTTTTTTGTCAATATCATTTGGATGGTTTGGAGTTTTGAATGTGACGGTAATGGATACATCTGATGATACCTTAGAGTCTGTAGGGTAATTCTAAATGGTTTCATACTTAAACCGCCCACTAAAATTTAAATAAACTCAATAAATCGTTTAAATATCAAATTCAAAGAAGGCACGGTTATCGTATCCAATGTCAAATTGTAACTTACCCTAACCTGACAAAAAATCTCACAATAAAAAACTACTTTACACATTAAAAGGTTGCTATTTCAATTACATTTTTATTTGTTTAATTTAAAAGGTGAGTTTCAAGCTCTTAATAATGTACTATTTTAATATTGTTTCGTATTGTGTATGTTTGAGTGTTTATGTAATCAACAAACAGTAAATTATTTATCTATCTTTCTATCAAATGCAACACTTTATCAAGGATTATCAAGGATCCAACAAAACATAACAAGACAATACACACAAAGTCATACTATACAAAAAGGCGCACGCGCACGAAGGTCGATCAACTCGGCAGCGGGTGCTTTTAACCAACAACACTCATTGGAGATATTGGTTGCAAACGAAAAGCGGTATTTATGCTTGTATGTTTTTGGGGTATAACGGAAGCAATTTAAGAAATGAGGTGAGTTGGCGTTTTAATTCTGCTTTTTTTAAGAAGAAGCAGGCCAGCTAGACTTGCAGCCATATGCGAAATTTCAAAACAGCAATCCACATAACTGCATTGGTTTCCCCTTCACACTCGAAGGAGGCCAGTTGCAGCTTTGTGGCGATTGACCGGACTGTTTTAATTTTGGCTTGGAAGTTGATTCTGCAACGATAATGTTGGAACCAGTACACTACAAAATTGTAATAGATAAATCAAAAACCAGACAGACCCCATTTAGCCCAATTTAGTGCAAAACGGACTCCAAGATCGTGACCCGGATCCACTTATACCAGTAGACCACCAAGGTTTTATTTAGATAGTAACGAGCTGTTTTCAAAACGTAACTGAATTCATCCATGAAACAAAAGAAAAAAATCACGATGATCTCTCTTATTCCTTGAGCCAATGAGTAAGGCAATACCTCTTAACGGCTCTGCAAAACCGGTAGCCAGCAATTTGCAATCAATTTAGCCTCAAAGTGGTCAGTTTTAGCGCGGAGACCAGTAATTAACATTGTCTGGGGTACGGTCGTAAATTCAACTGTCGAGTGAGCGATTTTGATGAAAGTTTAAAAATAGGACGTGTAGTTAATGCTCGAGTTAAATGCCCAACACAATTGTGTATAGGTATGTCTGATCCTGAACTTTTTAAATTAGTCATTACTATTACACCAAATTTAATAACATCAAACAAGTCTTTTCAGCTTGAGCTTGAGTTAGCAAAATTAAGTAAAAAGTAATTTAAGTCAAAATCAAATTAAAATCAAAGTATTTTTTTCAAAGAACCTACAACCATCAGGGCGCCAGATTTTGCAGTAGTAAAACCACTATGTTTAGCTCACACTTTCATTATTAATTAAAAGAAGTAGG
Source organism: Mecyna flavalis (assembly GCA_949319885.1). Classification (NCBI taxonomy): domain Eukaryota; kingdom Metazoa; phylum Arthropoda; class Insecta; order Lepidoptera; family Crambidae; genus Mecyna; species Mecyna flavalis. Next base: position 13,818,106 of record OX439413.1, read on the forward strand.
TATGTACACAAATCTATTAATTAACAGATAACTGAGCAGAATAAAATCCCCCATACTGCAACTCAATCCCCGAGGTGTTCAAAATTGGTTTTATATTTGTCGAACATAACCACGTCATAAAGCGTTTACTTCTTGTAATGACCTGATTCCAATAAGTCTTTGCTTAGCAGCTAAACAATACTCACTGAAATCGAAGATGTTGTTCAAAATCGAAACAACACGCGTCAAAATCGTAATGCAACACATAGACATTTTAGACACAGCACAGACATTCTAGTCGGAACATTAAAAAAGTTCACACAAAAAACAGCTGTAAACCCACCAGATGGTCGTGACCTACGTCAACGAGCTCTCCGTAAACTAATAACAGACGAACGTAAATAGAGAAGGGAGATTGTGGAGCTAAAAATATCGATATATACGGTCTTGGTTAGTGTTGGACGTAGGCTTGCTATGATATGCTGTCGAGTGTTAAGCAATGCTTGTGTGATGATAGATTGTAGTTGGTCTAAAAGCGGGAATATACTTCAACCTTTTGGCCGCTTTCCATATAGGTATTACCACTAGTTAGTGTAGTAGTTAAGCTACTCTGATATAAAACTTAGAGGTTTGGGTTTGGTTCCTTCCATGGGACTAGTTTTATCTTTAATTATTTCTGGTGAGTTTTCCTTTGGTATAATTGGTAGTGGGACTTTTTTTTATTCCAACTGAAAAGTTTCACTTTAACATGTGAAATCTCCGCCATGATTGTATGCTTAAGAGGTGCCTACAATGTGGCACACTTCTTCTTGTATTGTAGCTGGCAATACACTCCTGTTTATAAGGATTACTGCTGCTATTTTCATGTATTTACATTTTGTGGCAACACTTTGAGCGACGCTTTCTTTGTGCGTTCCATTAGGTAAGCCGCGTCTGAAAATGGATTAAGTATAAAACACACACTACTTCACTCTGTTACATATTCAACTAATCGATAACTTAATAAATCTCGCCATCACTACCGCCGAAGCGCCACCGTAAGCGAAAGATTTCCCGCCGTGTATTTATGAAACTGGAAATAACTGGTATAGTAAACAATATCAACTATTCTCCGCTGTTCGCTTGTTTACGTAGGTCTTTCATAAGCCGCGCTTTGTGTTCGCCGCCCAACATCGCTCTCACAATATTTGCCTCATCGAGCGATAACCAACTCTTAAGATAGCTTTTAGTTGCGATTCTTGCGGGATGATTGAATTCATTAGTGTTTGCTGTCTAGGCTAAGAGCGTGTTCGATTAACTGGATCGATTTTGCATTTGGTAGCGATTCTGCGCTACACACCGAGAGTCGTTAGGATCGAATCCCAAATTCCCAACTCCTGACTTGAGGCCTCTCAAGTCGGGGTACCCGGGGATGGGCTGGTCAAGTCAGGGTACCCGGAGATGGGCTTGTCAATAGCCAAGGCTGGCACCGGCTCGCCCCAATCGAGTGTGAAGGGGAAACCAGGGGAGTTTAGTGGGTAGTGGACGCTTTAGTCTCGAGTCCCACACACAGCCGCAGGTTTAGCTAATATATGTAATTTGTTTTTTCTGTCTGGTTATTGTGATCTTCTCTACCTGTACCAATGTACTCTTTTCTTCTCTGAACTTATTTTATCTTTCACGAATTTAGATATGATGGACTTTTTTGTAAATGTTTTTGTTTCTCTCATACTCCTTGATTTAAAACCTTTTGATTCTTACAAGTAATACTGGCTTCCACATTCACAGTTTTAAATAATAAAGTTTTCATCTATAGTTTTAAGTATGATTTCTATTCAGTCGGACTGTAATAAATATGAAATCAAACGCCCATCCTCATGATCTTTAAGACTGGCGAAAACACTGGTATAAAGAGTCGTTCAATATCTATACGAATAAATAAAATAAGTACATACTCGTAAAAGAACGGCAACATCACAAAGTATACTTTAACAATCAATTTATATTTAAGCGATACGAAACAAAACGACAATTAAAAATCACTGCACATCTTTTGCATACAAACAAACATACATACAAGTTATTTCACACACGTATCGACACAATCGGTCATTCGCCCAGTCCATACAGCGGTGCGTGCCCATGCATGCGTATGCGCTGGCCTATGGGAATCTCAATGGTGGCTTTTGTTTTGATCAAAAGTTTGATGCTATTAATTAATATAATGGATCGAAAGTAGTACTATGTATTATATATTCTGTGTCGAAAGTGTGTATGGTAACTGTCAATGAACGGTCTTGGGTTTGATTCCCGCCTATAGGGTCTGGTTGGTAATAAGATCAGAGTGCGACTGGCTAGCTACCCCCAAGGGTGAAACCTGACCGCATGACTGGTGGTGACTGATTTTGACCGCCTTCGTGTAACAGTGGCTAAGCCGGTCGTGTATAAAACACGAAGGTCGGTTCGATTCCCGCCTTGGTTCTGGTTGGTGGTAGGGCTTTTTCAGAGTCCAACTGTCAAGCTACCACCCCTACAGGTGAAATCTGCTGCCATAACAGCTCTGGCTTTTTTCATGCAATATAAATATGGGAGCCAGTTAACTTAAGAACTGAAGCTCGAAGATCAGATGAGTCTACAGTCTGGAAACACATTAAGGGATGCTTCCAGATGTAGCGTCCCTCAATGTGTTAAGGTGAACTTTAAAAAAAGTGTATGGTTGCATAACCATAAACAAAATCATTATTCTTTAATCCTGTAACCTTTATAGATGCACTGAAGATCGTCTCGATTTAATCTTCAGACATGTTGATACTAACCTGGCTCCAGTTACTATATTTATCTTAGGCTGTTCTGTCCCTGTGTCCATTTCCCGTAAAATAAATAAATTCAATGGACTCAACCGGATTTTATTAGTTTTTTAATACACGAATGGACATCAAATGGACGAATTTATACGTTATTAGCTCAAAATATCCTTTCTGATATCATACAAATGAATCCGCTACCAAATATTACGATATGAAAAATCCTCAAAAACCAACACTAACTTTTATCTTCAACATTAACTCCAATGCTTAACAAAGTAATGAAATCAGGACGTCAATGTTTGGTCATATCCTGAGGTTCTAATTACCATCCAATTTCCTTCGCCAAAGTAAGCATTAATTTGATAACGTTTATGGTTACAATCAACGCAGGATTGCCTCGATAATTCAATACGATATTGCTAAAAATAAAACGTAAACAAACGCAAAGTTTGCAAACAACACAGAACCCGTTTGAGGGAACTGGTTTGTGGCTCAATTTGGAAGAACGAAGCGATTTTAACGCCTTTTCAAACTTCCGTGCCCTGTACGAGTAGATGACTATTTATTTATTAATGTCTAACTACATGGAAAATCATACTTAGATTCAGACTAATTACAGGGTGGTAAAGTACAATAGCTATCAGCATCAACAGTTTCCATAAAAGAACATTATAATAAAAAATGAAAGAGAAAAAAAAATGGAGGAAAGAAGAAAACAGAATTAATTTCTCACCTGCTTCACCCAAAATGTCACAATCTAAGTTTTCACTAATCGAAATCAAGCCATCGTTACAATGATAGATACTGGCTTCTGTTTAGAGTAGTGTTCCTCATGGTTAGGTCACAGTGGCCGCTTATCACCAGGTAAACTGCATGCCTACTAGAATAACAAAAAAAGAACTATAAATTTTAATAATTTCAGCCAACTCATTATCTGATCCGCTCACAGCTTTAACCTTAAACCAATGTTGTTGTTTGACCAGGCTGCACCAAGTACCGTTAAATTTACTGTCCCAACGCAAGTAACACATTACGATTCCACTCGCCTCGCCGAATTTGATCACTGGACACCCTACATGGCGCCAACCCAAGACCAGTCCCGAATCCCGAGGTGCGATCACACGTTTGGGTAAAAGGACAGTTCGCTGGTTTTAGAGTCACACTGATGCTCGCGCGTAGTGACATACACTGCCGGTTTTCTTTGCAGTTTAGATAGTCGCAATCTTATAAAAACAGCGATACTTGTTGATGCGCGCGCTGATAGCTTGCTTGTCAGCGTGACTCTAAAACCAGCTTTAATAGTGACTACTATTGTTTATTTGACGAGCCATTTGCTGTCTGTAATGATCGCGAAGCCGGCTATTACATCAGAGGTCGCGGGTTCGATCCCCGCACGGTACAAACATTTGTGTGCATGAACATGTCTGTTTGTATCGGTCTGGGACGTGTTTCTATTATGTATCTATTTAAAAAAAAGTATTTAAGTAATGTTTATCAAGCTAATGCTTAGTTTGGGGCTAGATGGCGCTGTGTGTTCACAATACAATAAGTAATGTCTAGATATATTTATTTATTGTGTTTCGTCTGATTTGTGAGAGTGCCGGAGGCTCACAGTCCCACACCCCTCATACCCCCATAGGCCGGCAAAGCATCAGCGATCCCTCTGGTGTTGCCAATGTCCATGGGCGGCGGTGATTGCTTACCATCAGGCGACTCACTGGCTCGTTTGCCGCCTCTGACATAAAAAAACCTAAATTAATTAAACTAGAAATTATAATATTTAAGATGAAAACCTTTGCCCTTTAGCGGGATATTTAGAGACAAATACTGACGTTAAGTATAGGTTATTTATAAACAATTTCGTTAAACAGTACAGTTATCTGTTAATTAGTTTTATTGCAAAGAACATTAAATAATACCTATTATAAATTGCAAATCTTACAATCATTACATAGCGTGTATTTTATTACTTAAATAAATAATGACTGTACTGCGCGTAGCAATACTACTATCTACAACAATATTATTAATAATATACTTTATACTGACTGGAAAAGGTCGATAATAAAAAGGCAATTCAATCTCATACACATCTATTGAAGTTTCTATAGAAATATAAACAAAACGTTGACATTCAACTTGCAAAGACCCGTAGACCTTGATTACTATAGCCCTACACATCTACTTAGGCTTTATAAAAGCACTAGGCATTTCGATTGGCAATGTAAAAGCGACCGTATCGATATGATTCTGGAGTTAATTTTCCTTTAACATCTGTATGAAATTTATGATGTTCTAGAATTACAACATCGAGTTCATACGTGTACAAACATGTTTTTACTGAAAATGGAAACTGGAAAAACGTTTAGCGCTATAAAGTTGCCCTTGGCATTACTTGACACAAGCTTTATACATACGTGGCAAGTTAAATTAACAGGTATTTATCACACATGAGTGATATATGCCCTCTTAATATTTACAAGCAGTTCTTGGTTCATGTTACGACTTCATCAAGAGAAGTGACTGCAGATTTATCTGTTTATTTTCATTTATCTATACTATATACTAATCTATACTTATATTATAAAGAGGAAACATTTGATTGTTTGTATTGAATAGGCTCCGAAACTACTGAACCGATTTGAATAATTATTTCACTGTTGGAAAGCTACACTATCCCCGGGTGACATAGAGTACTTTTGATCCCGGAAATGTGGGGGGAAGGAGGTGATATTTGAAAAAAGAAATTACGCGCGTGTGAAACCGCGGGCGGAAGGCTAGTTAATATTCATATTTTATTAGGATACTATAGTTTTACCACCACCACGAACCACATTATCAGGATACAAAAAGCGGATTTAATGCTAAAAGCCACCTATACCAGTCAAGCTTTGGAAAAAATAATTTTGGTTGTTTGCCTGTCTGTTAGCCGAAGTAAAAGAAGATAAATGGTTTTATATAGAGTGGCCAAGGACCGATCAGCGTGGCGAGCATTTGGAGAGACCATGATGTCCAGAAGTGGACTCTTCAGTCTACTTTTAAAATTGGTGCCACTACCATCTGACATTTATAACCCTTAAAAGAGGAACTAGATATAATAATATGTATTTTTAAGTGTTACAGAACACTTTGTTTTATCATCATCATCTCAGCGTATTTTAGAGTATGGAGCTCAGGGTCTGCTTCGACTATGATCCCACATTCGATAAACCTAGTTACAGAACACTTGGTTTAGTTAAAAGTATTTTTCGCAATGCCAATAACAGTCCTTACATTTCTTTGACCACGTGCAGACTGCGCGGCGGCCGCCTCGTTCCTTTGTTTGTCTCGACTTTTGTTTAACTTGTAGCCCTTTGTTGAAGGACGGCCTTTGCAAATATTGTAATGTGCGAGTGTTTGCGTTGCATCGGGATTCACTTTCAGGCCTTGTGATTGTTTTAATGTTTCTCTGCGTTTGGCAGTTGAAATTGTTTTGTTTTAATATGCCACATGTCGCAATGTGTCTTTCTGGAACTTACAATGTAATTCTTGTAAAACAAATTCTAAGATTTAACACCATGCGTAGACAACTTAATCAAAGCTACTTAGCAAATAGTATGATTTGTGAAGACAATCTTATTTCAACGATAGAAGCATTTAACTTCTTGGTGCACTAATACTGACATTGACTGATAAAACCTAGTCAAAATATTTGAATCTTTTACTTTTAAAGTCATTGTTCATAGAATTTCGCTTTAATTTAAATTAAGACATCGTTTCAAGTATCAAATTCATTTTTGTTAAATAAACTAAAATAAATTGCCAAATATGTGCGCAAAACTTTAGAAATAGGATTGATATCATTCGGACAATGTTGGCAAATGAAAAAATTTACCCGTTCGAAACCAAGGCAAATAAATTAGCTTATAATATAAAACTTTAGTAAACAAATTTTATTTAACTACAGTTATCTATGACTACTCGTATTAATGTGTGAAGGTATCAGATAAGTTTATTTATATTACTTCTTATTACATTAACTTCTGCGTTGCGTTTACATCTGTTATCATAACGCAATTAATTACGTAAATTATCATTTATCTCGGCGCATATAATTTTCATGACCATATAAATAACAGCTTGTTTTCCACTAAGCATACATGCAGCATAATTTAATGATTTTATATTCCTAGTTTCTTATGCGACAATCAGTCTACTTGGTTTGATACTTTACGTTATACATAGATTAACATTTTAGGATCCCGTAGGTGGCGATAAGACGAAACCCAGATAAATTTCGGTCTGTTTGTGTTCAGTCAATTTTTTTTTTGAAGTGAAAACTTCTTTAGCGGCGTTGTGCACTTTTTTTGTATGGGGAAAAAATGTTAAACTCGCGACAGGATTTATGTGTCACGTGACCTGATCGAAAACCCATATAAAATTTGAAGTCCGGACACGTGTTTTCTACAAACTTATCTGTTCCGGTGGCCAAAATTGGAACTACGTGAAATGCAATGCAAAAACGATATTTAATGACAGTTTTAAATAGACAGTAGCGACGCCGCCACCGGAACAGATAATTTGTCGGTCTATAGACAATAATGGTTTTTTGTTCAATTTGACAGCTCATTTATTAAATGCAAAGAAAAGTGCTTCTTATGTACATCAGGAGTAGAGTAAATAATTGTATTAATAAGAACTGATGTTGTTTTCTTGAGTTTTATTCCTTTAGCGTAAGGTATATTTTTCTTTGCATGAATGAACTGTCAAGTGTGACCTCTCCTACTATTATAGTGTGGTATTATGGTTGAGGTAGAGGCAGAGGTGATTCAGAGAAACATAGTTTACTCTTTGATGTCCATTTATTGAATGACAAAAGAATTAATTTATTATAAAAATCACTAATTACTAATATAGCTAAGTTGCACATTTGCTATTGACGTTATTTGCATCATGACCTAATTACACTTCCGTTGGTATCTGTATCTACATACTACAGCTCCCCTGAAAAAGTCCTTATCTCCCTCCCCTTTTAAAGGAAAAAAAAATTATTAAAAAATATCTAAGTCTCAAAACAATTAGTTCAGTTCATTAGGTCATGAAGCATTACAAACAAAAACTTAAATTAACAAAAATAGAAATCATTTCTTATATTAAAAAAAAGCTAACTGTAATACATTTTTGTATTATTTTTATGAATAATGTATTCCTTACCATCGCGAAAAATTTTTACATTTGGCGAGGTTTCCTCAATAACTTCAAAAGGACCATTATAAATATTTTGTAGTTTATCTCCAGTTTGATTTTTTATTAAAATAAGGTCTCCTTTTTTATAAGTTACAGGATGAGTGTTTTTATCATATAATAATTTTCTATTTAACTTGCTAGAAATTAAATTATTTTTAGCTTCATACTGAGCTTTTTGTAAGCGATATTTCATCTCTTTCGGATAGTCATTATAATTATACCATGGTTCAATTGACATACCTAAACCTGAAGGCAATTTACAAAGTTTTCCGAACACTAGTTCGAATGGTGTGTATTTAGTTTGTGTGTGCACTGTCGTATTGTATGAGAATGTCCAAAAAGGTAGCCAATCACTCCAATCAATGAAATTTCTATCACATTGAATTCGAAGATATGCTCCTAACGATTTGTGAGAATTTTCCAATGAACCTATTGTTTCATGATGGTATGCTGTGGAGTTTAACCGTTCTATTTGTAAAATTTTGCAGATATCTGACAAAATATGAGACATAAATTCTGTACCTCTATCAGTAATAATTTCCTTAGGAACCCCATACCTTAAAATAAAGTTCGACACAAACACTCGCGCTACAGATTCAGAATCTTTACTTTGCAAGGGATAGGCTTCTACAAACTTAGATAAGTCACATTGCAAAGTTAAAATGTATTTATAATTGTTTCTATCAACGAGTTATTCGTCATCTCGCCCGAATTAAACTGGCCCGATCGGGCGACTTGGCACCTTTAGAATTTATTAAAATTTCTGTCGTCAACTCGCCCGACCATAAAAATGTGAGGTAACTATGTACAGTCAGCTACAAAAATCCTTTTTAAGAAACGTTTAATATTTTAGTGTTGGACTTGAAAATAAAACAAAATGTTATTATTATCATAATTTTAGATATGTTTCACAAATCAACATCTCAAAAATATAAAAGCATATTAAACCAAATAATAATCAGCTTCAAAAAAAATCACAAAAGCACTTGTTTAATAGCTTAGTATTAAAAATACGATCAACAATATCAAAGTATCAACGACATCAAGAAATATGTGGCGTGTTATTTATTATATAGATATAAAATATGATGAACATTAAAAAATAGAATCAACAATACCTATCACAAAACATTTGGTGTGATATAACCTAAGTATAAAAATATAATAAAAAATATAATCAACAATATCAAAAAATAATTAAAAAAAATCTTGAGGCCTAGGTGAAATCTTTTGAGCTAGTTAGTTAACAGACCACCCCAACTACCCCCATAGCGCTATCCTTTTGTGAGCATAACCTGAAAAGCCCGGTAGTGTAGAAGAGCGCTATTCTCTTCGCGTCAAAATTTTCTTTGAAGTGTACAGCCGAAATATTTTATTTTTATAGATATACTTAATAATGTAATCTTTTCCATATATAAAACAACAACTGTAAGTCTGTAGCTTTATTTCAAAATTTAATACTTATTCGAAGTAGAGTCCAAATATAATGTCAAATTTTTATACCTGGCTGTACTTTGTATGAGCGTGCGAGTTGACGACAGAAATATTAGGTAAATTTGAAAGGTGCCAAGTCGCCCGATCGGGCCAGTTTTTTTCGGGCGAGATGACGAATAACTCCTATCAACTGGCAATGGACCCATTATATCTAAAGCTATCCTTTCAAATGCAGAGCTTGCAGTATTTGTAATTACCATTGGCTCTTTAATTGTATAATTAGAGAATTTATTAAATTGACATTGCTTACATTTTTTAACGTATTCAATGACGTCATTAGTAACTCCTGGCCAGTAATAATATTGTTTTAAATTATTTAACATTCTGTTTACCCCTGCATGTCCGCTAGTGGGCAATAGATGAAAATCGTTTAAGATTATTTTCTTATCTTCATGGCTACTAATTCGTATAACGTCTCTTGTAATTAATATCTTAGGTACCCTTTGATGCAACTTTTTCATATGACTTGCAAGTATTTTTATATTTGTTGCATTTTCATTATTTTTTATAATTAATATTTCATTAATATTTTCCTTTTCACAAAGTGATCCCAAGTCTCTCGCTAACTCCTGCGGGGTAGATAACGATCGAGAATCTAGGTAAATAGCACAATGTGTGGGTACATAAACACAATTTTTCTTATCAGAATAAATACAAACCGAGTTTTTAACATTTATTTCAGTACTGAAAATTAATTCTATCACAGCCTTTGGTTTTCTTAGAATCTCTACAGTATCAGGTTGATCAGGCCTGCTAATAGAAGATTCCTTACTCACGTCCGAGTGCTTTAATTCTAGCTTTTTAGTTTGTGCTCGAGTTAATACTGACACAACTTGTTCTCCGATTGATTTTAAATCTTTGCTTGTCATCGATAATGGGACCGGGAGTCGACTTAATGCGTCTGCAGCTACATTAGTTCGACCCGGGATGTATACGATTTCGAAATCATATTCCTCCAAGTAAAGCCTAAACTTAGTTAATCTACTGGAGGGATCTTTTAAACTAAATAAATATACTAATGGTTTATGATCAGTATAGATTTTAAACCTTTTGCCGTACAGATACGGTCTAAAATGTCTTACGGCCCATACTATTGCAAGGAGTTCTAAATCTATTATAGGATATCTACTTTCTGCGGGTGATAAGTTACGGCTCGCGTATGCGACTACATGACCATTTGAATTTGATAAAACGGCACCTAAACCTGTTTTACATGCATCGGTTCTAAGTTCAAAAGTATTTGTTTCTGAAAAATCGGGATACTCTAATACGGGTGGGGACATTAAAGCTGATTTCAAACCCTGAAATGATTTTTCACATTCCGATGTCCATTCAAATTGTGCATTCTTTTTACATAATTTGTTTAATGGATACGATATTTGAGCAAAGTTAGGTATGAACCTTCTATAATAATTAGCGAAGGCTAAGTATCGTTTTACGTCGTCCGCGTTCGATGGAACCGGATACTTGCGCAATGAGTCAATTTTACTGTCGTCAGGAAGAATACCTTGCGATGTTATTTTGTGACCCAAATAAACAATTTCGGTGCGTAAAAATTCACATTTTATCGGATTTAATTTTAAATTAACTTGGCGTAAACGTTCTAACACAGTGACGAGGTTTTTATTATGATTTTCTATTGACCTTCCGATTACAATGCAATCATCTAAATAAATAAATGCTTGTTTATAGTTAATTCCAGACATAGCTATTGTCATTAATCTCGAAAAAACGCTGGGAGATGTTTTGAGTCCCATTGGTGAACGTTTCATCTGATACATTTTATCAGTTGTAAAAGCTGTGTATTTTCGTGATTCTGGGTCTAATTCAAGTTGGTACATTTTATCTACACTAAATGCGGTATATTTTCTCGAATTTTCATCTAAAGATAATTGATAATAACTTTGTGAAAGATCTAATTTCGAAAAATATATACTACCAGATAGTGAGTCTAATATATCTGTTATATTAGGTAACGGAAATTTATCGTCTTTAATCCTGTTATTAAGTTGTCTATAATCGATAACCAATCTCCATTTCTTTTCATTTGACCTGTCTGCTTTTTTGGGCACTAATAAAACTGGGCTGGACCATTCTGAGATGGTTTCTTCTATTATATCGTTTGCTAGCATGTCGTCAATCTGTTTCTGAACTTCCTGCTTTAAATAATGAGGTATTCTGTATGGCTTAGTATAACAAGGTGAAACATTGTCTTTTAGGGATATAGTGTGTGTCATAACGCTTGTTGTCGATAGTTTATCACCTGGAAGATGAAAAACATCAGCGTATTTGGCACAAATATGCTCAATACTTCGTCTTTCCTCTTGATTTGTGTTAGATAAATTTAATAACTCAAATAAAGTTTTCACTCTATCAACACTATTTTGTTCTTGTGACAGACAACATAACTCAAAATAATTTAAATCATAAATTGTTATGTTTTGAAAATCATAATCAATTTCATTACATGTAGTATTTAATATTCTCAAGGGTATGCGACCGTTATTTGGTTTCGCAATTAACCCTGCAACAAAAACTCCTGGCTGAACCTCTTTTGATAAAACTACGCAATCGCTTGTCGATGTTGTAGGAATAAACCTTATTACTTCGCACCGGGGCGGTATCGAATGTCTATACCTAGCGTTATACGATATTGGAATAGAAACGTTTAAATCGTTGTTAGTTAAATGTAATATGCTATCTTTATAATCTATTATAGCTTGGTATCGTTTTAAGAAATTGTCTCCCAAAATACCATTTGATGTACACGACATATTTTTAAACACGTAAAACTTCTCTCTAAATTCTACATTATTGTAGACTAAATTTAAAAAAATATAACCTTCTGACTCTAACCTACCGCTTACTCCTTTAATTGCTATTCTATCATAACATAATTGCTGTAACAATTGAGGATATTTACTAAGCCACTCGTATTTCAATACGCAAAGGCTTGCTCCGCTATCAACTAAAAGATTAATTACTACGTTGTTTACATATAAGGACACGGTACTACTGTTGTTAAAATTAAGAATAAAATTATCAGAATTAACGAAAAAAATCACTTAATGTGTCGTTACTTGTATTTTGGCTAATATTAGTGGATTGCACCTCGTTATTTACTGGTGCTGTCTCTTGAACAGTATGACGTATTGGTGCAGCTGGCCTACGTGACCTTGAGCTGTAAAATCCACGGCCACGGCCTTGGTGATACGATCCACCGCGCGATGAACTGTACTGACCACGTGAACTATTCGACGAGGGTGTCGTATTGCGTTGGTTGAACTGATTACCAGATGACCTGACATTATTGTAATAATAACTGTTAGTTCCGCGGGAAGAATTGTTTCTATAATTACGACCACGATAATTATTATTGTTTTGACGCCTTAAATTCATGACCTCGAAAGATGAAGACATGGATTGCTCATCCATAGCTGTTCTAATGGCATTCGGCAATGATTCGAACTGCCTAGCTGCTATTATCGTGCTAAGTCTGCGGTCAGATAAACCGTCTGCGAAACGTTTCATAGCGATTCTTTCGTTTATAGGCTTTAAATATTCGTAAGCCTTAGGATTTCCATTTGATTGAGCTATTGTTAGGTTAACAAACAGATCTTCTAATTCAGAACCAAATGATTGGATTGATCGATTGCCTTGTCGACATTGATGTAATTTGGACTGCAAAGCAACTTCGGATTTTTTTTGGATCAGATGTTGTCGCATGTCAGATAAAAGGTCATTTATAGTGTCGTATGTCGGCTTTAAACGTAACTGTGCACTTTGTGAGAGTCGAGTTTTAATTACAAACTCAATTAATTGCAATTTAGATGTCTCAGAAATCATTTTACTGTACAATTCTATGCTGTTAATAAGAGAATTAGTTACAGATTCTTGTCCATTCATGACTGGTAATAAAGCAATAGCTGTTTTTAAATCAAATTCACTTTCAGTACCCATTGTCGGAATTTTAATTTTTTCCTGTTCAGTTACAATAGATAATTCTGTAATTTTACTAAAAATATTCTGTACTTCATTAATTATTTTATGAATAGAAGTAATATCACTAGTGCTTATTTCTCCTGATTCAATTTGAGTGTGCAACACAGACAAAATACTCTCTAATTTCGAGTACAAGCTTTTAGCTTCTGTTACTTTTTTAATTCCTAAATCCTGTTGCCTTCTCACAGGTCCTAATTTTACTAAATACTCTTTAATATAGCTTAACGATTTACGTAGCTCATGTAACTCTAATATTACTGACATATTCTTACTACTTTAATCATTATTTTAATATTTTATTTAATTAGTTTAGTTTATTTATATATTATTATGAAACTAAAAAAAAAATTAAATACGATTACACGCAATAATTCTAAATACCAGAAAAGTCGGTTGAGTGGGACGCACGCTGAGAGGGGCTGGCGGGCTGGCGGGTTGCGAGGGCTGCAGCGGGCACGTTGCGCTGGAGCTGAAGGCGCACGATGACATCTCAGGCTGTTGGCGACGGACGAGTGGGCCGGGAATTCCCTGGACTCCTCTTGATTATCCTTCTTAGACTGCAGTGGTGGTGAGGTCGGCGCGTGATATAGTGGCAATGTTGTTTCTGTTCAGCTCTCGTTGTATGGTGCGAACGAACTGTTTATTGCATTTCTTCAAAATGTAATAGACTGCTGCAACTGCCAATATTGCGACGGCTGCGACGATCAGTGTGACCATGAGGTCCAATTTTTCATTGTGCTGTTGCGACGTGGCTGCTGAAGCGGCTCCGTTGGCGTTCTGGGCGATCACAACTTGTTCCTTGGATGCTGATTTTCCCATGACTTTTCTTTAATTTTTGTTTTCTGTCTTGAGTTTCTTCGTTGTTCTTGATCTTCTATCTTCTTTATTAATAAGTCTTCTTTCTTGATAATGGTCTTGATTTTTCTTTTTGGTTGAGTTAGTCTTCCATAGTGGTTCGAATGGCAAGGGTCGCCATGTGGTATTATGGTTGAGGTAGAGGCAGAGGTGATTCAGAGAAACATAGTTTACTCTTTGATGTCCATTTATTGAATGACAAAAGAATTAATTTATTATAAAAATCACTAATTACTAATATAGCTAAGTTGCACATTTGCTATTGACGTTATTTGCATCATGACCTAATTACACTTCCGTTGGTATCTGTATCTACATACTACAATAGCCGCAGTGCGGTCGCTTCCTATATGCTTCCTATGCTACAAAGTGACCACAAAGACTTTAATTTGATATCCTGCAAAATTCAAAATTTCATTGCCGTAATAAAACATTTAAAAAGTTTGGAATATCTTTATTCGCCGGAATTATATAACAGTATTTTATGGAAATTAACACCACTTCTCCGCAGTCTTTGGATCCGCTATGCTGCGGAGCATGCATCAGGTCGTATGAAGTTGGAAATGCTGTCCGATTTCCTGCGACAAGAGGCTCGTTCTCACACACATTTTGGCTTGTTACCCCAAATTCCCAGTGAACATCCTCGAAAGCGACATGTTGATTACTGTAACACCACTCGTGTTATAAACGATTCGGGAGTCTGCGGATTCTGTAAAGGGAATCATTTCTTGGCCGATTGCTCCAAATTCAAAAGTTTATCCGCAGATTCCAGTATGCAATTAGTTGTAAATTCCAAACTTTGTTTTCGTTGTTTAGAAAATAAATAGTTGTCAATCAAAAAAGTATGACATTGACGGTTGTCAATCATTTTATCATCATTTATTACATGGCGTTTCAGTGTCACAGCAAGGAGTTTCTGATAAGTCTGAAAAAGTTTCTGATTTCATTAATTCTGAGAGATAAACTTTTTAATGTAATATAAATTGTCATGTTTGTGTACGATAGCGCAATAAATAAATATTGTATTTTACCATATAAATGATAGTACTTTTATACCTCTACCAATCAATTAAATCCCTAACCATTCCAAAATACATATCAAAAATGCACAACGTTAATATTCAGGTTTTCACTTCTGCCGGCACTCCCGGAGTGCAACCCGTCGTTTTTTTTTTTTAAAGTACGATAAGTATGTATTTTCAACAAAAGTTGCATAAAAATAAATGTATATCGATATAAATCTAAAATTATTAAGTACTCAATATCTTCTTAGGACGGAATGTTTACAGGTATAATCACAACGTAATTATAATGCTTACACCTAAATATATAGTTATGTAATAAGTTTATTCAGTTATTATAGCACAAAATATTTTATTGATATGCCTTTTCCTTGAGAAAAGTAGATAACGAGGGCTGCGCTACGCGCGTCTGACGCAGAATGTGCACTTTGCAAAACTCGACAAAAAATGCACATTTCGCATTTGGTGCACTTGCAATTTGTACTATTATTATTTTTATATAACGCATGTAAATTCTATGATTTTTTTATGTATGATGGAACGCGGTTACTGCGGCCTATTCCATTGACGGACACTTTACCAACGTCGCTCAATGTGCTGCCAGACTGTAGGCTCATTTTTGATCTGTGGGAGTGGTATCGAACCCAGGACCTCTGAGCTCACCCGAGCGGCTTAGCCACTGTTCCACGGAGTCAAAAATATTTCCAAAACACATCCAGAGATAAAAAAGAGAGATCTTATAACCTAACATTTTATGTTTAAAAAAAAAACTCCTTTTTACATTATTTTTGTACAGAACCCTCTACATACACGTTCAACTCGCACTTATCTAGTTTTAAATATCTACGAGCTAATTCAATGCATTCGTGACTGTGCACGATATTGTCAACACTGATCTATGTGTTATTGATGTTCGTCAATACACCTGCATTTTCTATCAACACCATCACTCGGACAAAAACCAGTAATTGCTTTTGGAGTGGATGGATTGAATGACTTTGAACGAGCAAAAAGTTCACGTGTAACGAGATGTGCCATGCGTATCTTAGAGATGACTGGGTAATGGTGAAATGATAAAATGGAGGAAGATACTAAGTAAATGGCAGGCTTTATTTATTAGTTGAAATGTATTGACCATAGAATAACAGATGATAGAACTTTTTTCTGCAAATTAGCCTTTGGCCCGTTGCCCGACTTTTTCATGACGGAATATGATATTTTTAAATGCTACTTTTTGAGCTGAAGGGGGCTTTAATATTGTATACACGGTACACCATATGAAAATTAAACAAGAGTACATAATAAGATCTAATGATAATGTAAATTATCATCTCTGTTATGCCTGATATCTCTGGTGTACATGGTGGTGTTTTTTTCTTTCTAAATATAATATTGCGTGGTAGCTTGACTTTTGTTATCGCTAACGATCCACTGTCACAGCTGCATCACGAGCGCCTCTACTATATTTAATACTATGTTCGATAAATAACTCATTTACACACTCAATAATAATATTATCATTAAATGTCCCTTGTCCCTTTACAGTTTAAACTTAATAAAAATGCAGAATTCCTATTTACAATACCTAAACAGTATCACCTCACAATGCAATATTTCTCATCTCATTCATATCAAAATCACGCGACATAATCTCTAATTACGTCATCTCGACACCTAACGTTGCACTAATTGTGATTTTTCCCATCAACCACCTCATAGGTCAAAGAATCAATTAGGAGTGGTAAGTACTACCGAATGGGCATACCAGTAATACCTTTGCGACAGATCACGACCACCAGCTGTGCTTACGCATGTGTCATTGCTGCGTATTTGTTAAATATAAGTAAGGCACTGTTCAAAACATGTACAAAGGAGACAAATACATTATATTTTGTATAAGATTTTCATTAACAACTTTTCTTTCAAGAAGCGTATCATTTTAGTTTTTTAGTTAAAGTAGTACCTACCTACAAAGTTGCTTTAAAGTTTAAAGAAAGAGAAATAATGAAAAACAAATCTGTTAGTTTAAGAAGATTTTACTAAAAAAATATTGATAGTGGCTGCATTACATTTTTTATGTGTTTCTAATGGTCAATCTAAAGCTTACACGTTTACAAAACACAGAAGGTTAAGAACATAGTGTTTTGGAATCCGATTAAGTGAAGTTTGTCTAGTGCATTCTAAACGCACTTCACGAAATCGATTAAGTGAAGAACCGTTTTTAAAAATGGCTCATACTACGTAACAAGCGAATCGTGCTAATTTTGAACATTAAAGCTTTAGTTGGCTTTGTGACTCTTATTTCCATTATTAATAATCAAAGAAAGACAGTCTCCAAAGATGTCATAATAATTTTCATAACCTTAAAGTATTGCCAACAGTTGCAATACAAACAGTAGTAACTTTTGATTTGCTATCTTTAGGACCAATTTTCTACTAAATCAGTAAACGCAACAGTCTCAGAACAGCGTACTTTGTTATTATTTACACTGCGGTGTATATTTAGATAATACGCGTCATTACAGAAATAACTGATCCGACAGAGCTAGACTGTAAGGCGGCTAAAATGGGCAGGTTACATTTGGCATGCTGTTTCATACTTGGAATGGTTTGAGTTAGAGTCCGACCGAAACTGGTTTTCCGGCCGAAACCGAAACCGAAACCGAATGTTCGGCCGTGGCTTCAGTTTCGGCCGAAACCGAAACCGAAACCGAAACTCACGTGGTCAAGTATAAAATTCCATAAAATACTGAAATTTGGTGCATTTTACCCATTATTCTGCATTAATTGGGACATGAAATGGAATCACAGTATATTGATTTTGTTGTAATCATTTATTTAATACTAGACTTCCGCCCCTGGCTTCGCTGGCGTAGGCTACACGCTTTAAACCACTATGAAATGCCCCCGGTAACTTCCAAAACCCCCTTCTTAGTGGAAACTTACACATTATAAAGTACGCTTTTAGAAAATTTAAAGTAAAAAAATTAAGACACTTTTTAACACCCCTTGAGGGGTGAAATATTAAAAAGCTTACACAAGGCTCTGTCCCCACCCTTTCCATAAAAAGACAACCACCAGAAAAGACCAGTTTTAATCCAAAAACTGACGGGTTATTAAAAAAAAAACCGTGCTTATGCCGCACGCCTAAGATGCAGAATTGCGCTGTTAGTGTCTAGCTTGAAGTAGACTTGACTGTACAATATTTTTTTAAGATTACATTTTGATTGTACACCTATATTTAGCCCAGGGGGGTTACTCTTGATCGCCTGCACATTATTTTCACAATTAACTGTGTCAAAAAAATACTTTAAAATATGAAAAAATACAACATTAAAATTCGATTTGCGTGAAATCCCCATTCCTACGGCGGATGTCATACAAAAAAATTATCAGTACAGCGAGAGGTATTGACAGAGAATAGAGATACGTTCGAAATCTGTTGGTGGGTGGGGACGTTTTTTTGCATGGTCCTTTAATTTTTTATTTTTAAACCCCTTTTTAACCCCCACGGGGGTAAGTTTTCAATAACACCTTTTTATTTGAAACTGATACCAAACTAAAAGTATACTTCTTCACCTTAAAAAGAATTTTAAGACTGTAACTTTTAAAATAACGAAGGTTCATACTAACTTCCAACCCTCTTTTTACCCCCTTGGGGGTTAATTTCGAAAAACCCCTTCTTAGTGAGAACTTACGCATTATAAAGAACCCTTGTATAAAATTTCAAGTTCCTGTCCTGGGTCTTGTACTTTGGGCTGGTTGTAATTCCTTTTTGAAATATCCCTCCCTTCACCCTCACATTTTCGGGTAAAAGTACTCTATGTCAGGCGGGGATAGTGTAGCTTACCAATAGTGAAAGATTATTCAAATCAGTTCAGTAGTTTCGGAGCCTATTCAATACAAACAAACAAACAATCAAAATATCTTTCCTCTTTTTACTATTTACAAGTATAGATAATACAAAAAAACATATTAATCATACTTTTATTATATTTTCAAATCAAGTTCTCATAGCAAAATGTTTATCAGTTAACAATAATCGAATCACTAATTGTTACTGTTTAACGCACTGACTATTGTGTTGCTAGTGTTGCTACAGAGCTATCCGAACGGCGCACGACAATAATTCCCAAACAGGTGCGCCGCCAAAGCGTTGCTGCGAGAAACGAACGAGCGAACGGCGAGCGTGCACGACAACTTCCGAAATCAGTTTCGGTTTCGGCAAAAGTTTCGGCCAATTTTGGCCGAAACCGAAACTGCAGCCGAAACTTGATTTTTGGCCGAAACTCGGCCGAAACCGAAACCGAAACCGAACCTTCGGTCGGACACTAGTTTGAGTAGAATGCAAGCGGTTAAAGGAATTTATACATTTGGTATAAATGGTTGCACATTTTTTTTATAATGAGTCAGCGATAATTATCAGTAATTGTTTTACATATACGTTTTTTACTTTTAACGTTAATTATTTCGATCAGCTCAAATTAAGATGCAAATTTACTTTGTGAATCAGTCGAAGTTTTCCAACATTTAGTTTAGTATCTAGAGCTAACAGGTATCATATTTTAGGAAGGTAATAACACCGACAATTTTCTGATATGGGTCTGTAAATTATTATAAAATAACAGAAATATGTACTGATGTAGATTTTCGGACTGCGGCCCTTGGATTAAGCAATTAGCATAAGACCTCAGGATCCACCCTTCATTATAAACCAAATACTTCTTATTGCACAAGCGGGGAAGTCAAAAATTAAACGTAAAATAAAATCACCCAAAGTGTACAGTAACATTGAAGACGTGACGTTTACATCTCCCACCAATCTCACCTAAAATTCCACTCACAAAATGTCAACTTTAAAAGCATCTGTCAAGTCTTAGCCCTGACGAATTCCTCGTGTTTCTGAAAATTCCTAAATGTCACATTTCCTACAAAAATAGGGGACTTTGTAATTAACCCGAAATTAAAACGTCGAAAATCGATGTCCTTGTCTGTCTAGGAGACGGGATATATTTCATGAGAGAGTGTTACATTTTTTGTGAAATCCTCAAAAGACTTTACGGGTGTTTCCTTCTTTCTTTAAATAGTTTGACAATTGACAGGATAATTGGCTTCTAATTTAGTTTCAGTTACGGTATTGAACGCCTTCTTGTATTTGTTGTTCTACAGGCTTGCTATAGAATTACTTCGATGTAATTTCCTTCTTTCATAATTTTCGTTTTTGCCAGTAAGTCGCAGGTCTAATATGTGTTTAATTTGTTGATGTCACCGCATAACATCTTTTATGGTCAATATTGGTAGTCATCCATTCCCTTATCATCACAATCATCTTTAACACTGTCGCTACATTTTTTGCTTGCTGTTATCTTCCCCTCCCAAACAACACAATACAACAATGATGACATGAAAAATACAACGCTGACATCTGATCTGCATGATAACATCCAAGTCAAGAACTCAACAACACGTTATTTATTAATTCCAATTAAAAGTCCTTGCTTACCTGACTTTATGATCTTTAAGCTCGTTTATAAATTAATCAATAAACGCTAATTGCAACAAGTTCTTAACTTTACGGCTACAAACATTCATGATTTTGCTATCAATTTGTCAATAACTAATTAGGTGACCCTATTAATAGTAGCACCAGGATTGTTATTATAAATTGCAAACAATAATTCAAGTGGAAAAAGAAGCGAACAAAACATTCGTATGATAAATTACTGTTATTATTTACTGACTAAAATAGGACAATAGTTGGTGACTTAATCTCGACTAAAAATCTTCTGAAGTTAAATGAATATTAATACAGTGGGGACGAAGCACCCTAATTTGGGAATGCCCAACTAAATTCAAATAAGTCAGAAGACAAAACGCTACTTAAAAGTCGACGCCTGAACTTGAGATTAATGTTTGTTTTTTAGGGTTCTATGGGTGCAAAGCAATGAAGTACCTACGAGTATAATATTCAAAAGAAGGGTACAGCGAAAGAACAATGCCCATTTTTGGCCAACCCGTAGACAGTAAAATAAATAAAATCTGAATTTTGCAATAAATTACTTTTAAATTAATTTGATTTTTGATAGTTACTAGAAGTCCGCCAGATCTTTAATTATTTTTATGATTTAAATAAATTGTGTAATTAATAAATCACTTCCGCCTTACAAAATGTTGTCAGTATCTAACATTACAATCGATTTCGTAATCGAGTCAATCCTGTATTCGATTGAACTTTTTTTTACTCTTTATAATTATAAAGCAACTCTGCAATAATCATTGTTACATTTTATTAATGTAATTACTTATTTATTACAAAAATAAACTTAAAGCTTTTTCTAAAACTGTAATAAAAATAATTCCTTTTAATTATTAACATCGCGATCTATATCGATAATCGGTATTATATTTCATTTATTCAAAATGCAACGCTGGCAATTATTTTTGTCATTGACATTATGACAGTCAATCTTCATCATGAAGTGTCATTCGAAAATTGTCAAAATACGAGGAAATAGTTTTCTCTGTCTACGGTGGTCTATGGAGGAAATCAAAAGCGAATGATGACGATTGACTGACAATATCAGTCACTCAACGAAAAGAATAGTACAGTCAAGAGCTCGTCAGACGTAACACTTTGAACTTATGTCAGGGGCATAAGTGCTATTATCGAACTGCAAGTTTTAACCGTGATGTGCTGTTGACCGTACATATACGTCATTTTGTGCTGCGGAAAAGTGCGGAAATGATAATATTCATTGCACAATTTATTTAATTCATAAAAATAATAAAAAAGCCGGTAGACTTCTAGTAAATACCAAAAATTTAATTAATTAAAAAGTTATTTATTGCAAAATTCAGTTTTTATTTATTTTACTGTCCACAGTTGGCCAAAAGTTGTAGGGCTCATGGGCATTGTTCTTTCTATTTTAAAGAAATCGTATTTACGCATGATAGAGAAAATAAAATCTTGACACAGACTTTGGTCCATTTTGCAATTTAAAGAAAAATAGTAATAGATAATTAAATTAAAGATACTAAAACATTTTCTGAAGGAGTAATTTGGTAATAATATTAAAAAGATCTGGTTTTAGAGGTTCTATTTGAAAGCAAAACCAAGAAACACAATTAACCAATGTTGCCAAAATAAGTAACCATATAATATAAAAATACCTTAAAGGAGAATTTAAGACCGAATGAATCTTTTTTCAAAGTTTCCACATGTACAGAACCCAACCCTACTCTCTATCAACGTTTTTCTCTATTTTTTACCGACTTTTTCTCATCAAAGCTGACAAAAGGTGCCCCTCTTAGGGACGACCGATAAATCTGGTATAATTATAGTTACGGATATTTTGTTGAAAGCCAATTTGAGTTAGGGAGATCCCGTTGTAAAATTTATTGGTAAAACAGTAAGTGTATTGGGCAATAAATTAGTGTTGTTGGATAATGATTTCAAAACTAATGATGGAGCTTCCAAATCACTAATTAATTTTTTAGATTTTGATAGATATGTAGGTGTATTATGTGAATCCAATTCTGGTTAATTTTGATTGTTTGGGTTATGTGGACGATTTCGGTAAGGTTTTCTAAAGTTTTACTGGCAAAAAATTACACTATCGTGACTAATTTAGTCATTTTTTGCTGTTCATTGGCAGTTAGCGTCTAGTTTCATGTTTTCTAAATTTCAAAATCTTAACAAACATTATACTGACTTTTTAAACAACATTCCTTATATCTAAACCTACTATTATAAAACATATTTTAGGTACATATGTAAAGTAAGCCATCAACTGTAAATCTATGCTCATTACCAAATCAAACTTGATTCTTCCAAACACTGACCATAACTTCATTACCAACAATCCTTAAAATGGTCCTATAAAATCCTGGCTCTCAAAAGTTCATAAAAAGTCTTAAGTCCTAGCCGATTCTAACCAGGCGAAGATCCCCAGAAGTTTCCTCATATAGCTGTCAATTTACTCCGATAGGGTCGTAACATAAAAACTAATGACTGTACTGTGGCTAGGTGCAGATGGCGATGGAACCTTTGGTTATTATGGAAGATCGCTTAATAGCTAACGATTTGGAGAGATTTAGAAGTTTGAGAAAGAAGTATTTACGAATCGGGTTAATGAGTTGGCTAATGTTTTTGATGGTTTGGACTGCTGTATGTTTTGAAAAGCAGTGTTTGACGTATTTGAAACTAATAACGCGAAATGTTTCTTGTATACAAGCAAAAATTTAACCAAAAGTAATGAGAAAAATGTAATTATTGTGACCTGGATGATGACAAAATGAGGGAAGCCTGATTGAGTCTAGGAATAAATTCCAGGATGGGGCAAAAATTTTATAATAAACATAATCATAATCATAAATGCTTCAAGAATGGTTTTTCCAATTTGTGATTTATGTATGTGTACATACCTTTTTATTTCTTTCATCTATTAAATACTAAATTGTTAGAGGTTTACTGTTGTTGGTCTATTTATTCCTTAAATTTACCTGGGTTTGCAGCGAGGTTATAAAACTTCATAGCAAAGACCGACCCGGGCCATTGCTTCTAAGTGTGGCAATATACTTTTAAGAGGATAAACAAAATTCCTTATTGCACCTAAAACCAGACAACTTTATAAAGCAAGCACTAAAATAAAGGCGAAGTAAACAGATAGCAGAGATATGAATGGTGGTAGAAGTATCATTTTTGGAGAGACGGGAACTTTAAAATTGTAAACTACTACATTTTTAGAAATTTTGACGTGTATATTTTATAAAGAACGCATGGTGTCACTCAGTCACTAAAGAAATATAGCACAGTAAATTTCCACTCGAATCTATATAGTTCTAGTTTTACAAAATATCTGACAAGATAATTGAAAGAAAGGCTTATAAGAGCAACACAAACATATTTAATTTTATACGCCATGATTTTTAAAAAAGTATCTTTAAATCGATATTATACATAGAAATAATAATAGCGATAAGATTTTAATTCACAGAGTAGACTCCCAAACTCGCAGGGTAAGGCTCAGAAAACGATGGTGTGACGATCTTTTTCGCTTTTTTGAGGACTGGCAAACTCTGGCTCAAGCCAGAGATATATGGAAAGATTTGAAGAAGACCCTTGCCCAGCAGTGGGACAGCATAGGTTAGAAAAAAAAATTAAATAAAATCTCTTACCTAACTAATTTGTGGTTTACATAAGATTTAGTCATTCATTTTGTTTTTCGAATTTTCACAAAATTCTTAGATACTAATAATTATTCTTTGTCACTGTGATCGATTGTAACAATTACCCTATTACCTATTATGGCTTATTTAGTTAAAACAACACTAATAATTATTGTCCCGAAGTAATTATTGTAATAAACGACGTCAAGTCACTAGTATGACAAGATCAGCAATTATGTTTAGGAATATGGGCGGATCGGTGATTTCGAAATTTTGTAAGAAAATGTTTTGAGTTACGAGTAATTATTTAAACCTATAGTTATAAGGAGCATACCTATTCTTAGGAACAGGCACAGCAGCCGATCTCAATATTATCAATGAATTTTTCCTTTAGGATTTGTAACCCATAATTAGCTTTTGACAATTTATTCGACTCGTATGAATAGAAAGACATTTATCTTGAAAAAAAATTGACTTACAGTTTGAAATCGTACACACATTAATATTGATTTACCTGATTCCAATTAAAACACTATTTCAGGAGTTGAAAGACCACAGGAGACTACATTAGCCAGCGCATCAAGTGATACATCCTAAAAAAATGTTCCTCAGTATAATTACATTGATTTTGGATTAACGCAACGTTCCGTCGTATTTATAAATCTCCACAAAGAAATTGACAAACCTTCCAATGATAGAAAAATCTATATTAATTCTACGCCATTCGCCATAACTAACATCCAACAACGAGTACCTATTAAAAAGATTACCACACCTAATTTAAGAACTCAAAACAGTACTAAAATAAAGATCCCCATCAGAAACAAGTTCAAACGAGAAGACGCTACAAATCCACGGAATTGACGGGTCATAGAGACAATCACCGTTCTTTACGATGACGCTTAGGAAGCTTCGGTAAATCCTTGAGAGGGTGTCTTGACTGTAATGAGTCTATGATTAGTAAGGTTTTTTATGGTTTTGTTTGCTGTATGTGAATTAGGGCCAGTGACTACTGACAGATAAGTTAATCTGTCAGATAAATAAAAATTAATGTTTTTTTTTATACAAGTTCAGTTGGCAGACAGGCACACAGCGCACCTGATTGAAAGTAGCCACTTTTTTTTTATTTTTTTTAATGCAATGTGTAACAAGACGAGGCAATCGTACACCTGATGGTAAGCGCCACTCTGCCCTTAGACAGTTCAGTGCCAAACAGTAACTAAGCAGTTACTGTCTGGCACCGCCCTGCGCCCGCTACACCGAGACGACAGTTATTAGGTCTCATGTACCCAGTAATTTCACTAGCTACAGTGCCCTTTCCCCGAAACACAGAAGTGCTTGACACACTTCTATTTCACAGGAAAATATCTGGCACTGCGGTGGTACCCACCTAGACAGTCCAGTACAGGAACCTACCACCTGGACAGGAAACACTTTGGCCTATTTCTCTTACTCCACAGTCTGGCAACACATTAAGGGACTCTTAACCAAGGAAGATCCGCTCAATGTGCCATTGATTTCAAATGTACCTACTTGACAAAAGAGACAGTATCTTAGTTGATAATTATAATTATTTTTCATTGGGAAACTAACAATACACTTAAGATATAATTAATTAAAAAAAAATCCAATAATACATGCATAATGATACATATAATATAATATTTATGTTTTCTTTTATTTCTTCTCCGTTGATATTAACATCTCACCGATAAAACTTAATTTTTAGAAAATTAATTACTCCTTCTTAGTACACTTACGAACTGTTGGTCTATTGTGGTCTATTTCGGATACCTTGGGAACAGGCACTCGAAGTTATATTAAATATCAAGTACCTACATTAGAAACGTCTTGGCTACTCGTACAAACAACAGAGCTCAAGTGTTATTATTATGAGAACGAATGTTTGTAATTATTTTGGGCGCGGTGGGAAAGTCCCTATCAACTGATTCGATCGATTTGTAGACCTTTGAAATTGTAATTAATTTTGTGTTCAAGATTTAAAATATTTATTTATGTTACTGTTACCCTTGCTATAAGAGAGGCTTAAGACCCTTTTCATTAATTTAAAATTCTATTATTATTTATTTACGGTTATTTTCACTTACGTTGGCACCTATTTTTTTTGTGGAGGTGAATGCAATTACGGAAGACGAACCGTGTGTGGGACTCACAGGAATACCCAATAAACATCCCGCGCTCCTGCATCGCCATCGGCAGCGTCCCTGGGCCTTGCATCAGCCTACTACCAGGGACACTTGCGTTTGCACCATGGTATGGACTAAATAGACTTGGCAAGTTCAGTTATTGGGTCTTACAAATCTCATCAGAGCAAACTTTAAAATAGTCCTACAACCAACAATTATTAGTCCCAAAGCAAGAACTGAACCTAAAACCTCCGTACGTAGGTAGAATTACTGTTCCACAAAGGGCATAATTACACTCAACATGAACTAAACCTATTTAATTGCAGTCTTCTGAAGCAAAAAAGAAAAAACATCTCTATTACACGTAAACCTGTCATTTCGCATGACATCTCCGTCTCATTCTAAAGTTAAAATTAACCAGGGATAGAGCGAGATGACACGCGGTAGAGCAGGCAATAATTTTCCAACACTCATCATGATAATTTGAGTCTGTTTTACTCTATGTTTATCGATGACTTTTCTATTTTATGCTCTCGTGTTGCGTGAGGAGTTTGAGCTAGGGATGCGTTTTGTCGATATCGTTAGATAATTTCATCGTGTATACAACAGAACATGAGACAACTGCAATTATTTAAAAATCTTACTTTTAAATTTAAATGTTACCTATAATTCAATATACATTTGAATCATTTTTTTGTAAAAACCTGTTAATACATATTACTTAGAGCAAGTAGTACTTACCGCGAATCCGATGCAACATATTTTACTCTGCATCGTACGGAATCAAACGTCACTTACCTGAAAAAGAAACAATTAATTTTACAGTTTTATTATAACAGGTCAGTGCTATTTCAATTTGAAATGCTAGCATTAAAGGATTTAAAATTTTAAGGAACAAGTAACTATCCAATAAAACTTCTACTGCATAACAAAACCCTTGCTAAAAACGTAAATACCACGGTTGTTAAGCTTGGTTATCCCAAGTACAACCTATATTCGGGAATTTCAGAACTTTCGTTTTGGATTCTAAAGAACTATAAAACTAACAATAGATTAGACCGACTTCGAAAAATGTTT
The DNA here is from genome assembly GCA_949319885.1 of Mecyna flavalis. Classification (NCBI taxonomy): domain Eukaryota; kingdom Metazoa; phylum Arthropoda; class Insecta; order Lepidoptera; family Crambidae; genus Mecyna; species Mecyna flavalis. The sequence continues at coordinate 13,845,862 of OX439413.1, forward strand.
GTAAAAATAATTTTATCAATATAAAAATCTTTTCACTGGCACATCACTAATCGCAACAGGCAGTCGTCATTACGATTCGACACAGTAGCCGCTCGTAGTGCTGCTATCAGACGACGACATAAATGAACCTGCGAAGTCTAGTACGATGGTACCAGTCAAATTATACTCGTATCTACCGTGCGGTTACCTGTGAAGACTGGTACCAGTAAAATTATACTTGTACCTACTATTCGATTGTGACTGTGAGTGTGATTTTGAAAATTAAGCTTGTGAGTTTTCATTACATGGTTAGATGGTTAGGTGAGTGACTCCGGGGTTGGGCTGGTCAAAAGCCACAAGGCTGGCACCAGCTCGTTATTGTTTGACGCTGGTGTTATGTGAGAAGGTGGCCCATTCGTACTGTAAAACAGCATGGCTCTACCACTACAACAAATGCTGCAGTAATGGTGCATTCTCCTTTTTACAAAAAATGGACTTCATACGTGTAATGAACAAATAACGTACTAGTAAAACAACAACTGTAGATAACGTGGTTGATTCAACTGTTATGTTTACGTAATAACAGATGATAACAAAGGGTAATTATGCTAATGCATGCATGTGCGCACTCAAGGTCGGAGTAAGCTGACGTAACGCGATGCAGTAGGTATGATTTCCATTTCAATAATATGTGTTACATTTATGTACAATTTGTTAGCTTCAAGATATTGACTGCTGCCGTGCGAACAACACTACTTTCCGATGTGTGTCTCTCTGTTCACAATCTTTTAATCACAGTCTGGAGTCTGCATATAATGTAAAATACCTTTTTTTTCGGAGGAAAATGCGTATAACCGCAGGCTAAGTACACCTGCGGCCATGTATGGGACTCGAGACTAAAGCGGCCACTATCCACTAAACTCTTCCGGTTTTCCCTTGACACCCAAATCGGGACGAGACGGTGCCAGCCTTGTGGCTATCGACCAGCCCATCCCGAGGTTATAATAGATAGACCAATAGAATAGATAGACCAATAAATAATTGGTCCTATGCCTAATCTCTCTTTGACTGCAAAAAAAAAAAAAAAAACTACGATCGAGCCGGTCCATTTTGACTGACAGATGCACACAGTTCCTTTAGGCTCTACTCTAAGGTGAGATTCGAACCATCGACCCTAAAAAGCTTGTCAAAACCACTACCTACGCTTTAGCCCTCATTGCCATAACTAAAATTATTGCCTAGCTTAAATGGCCACATGGCCGTTTTACCAAGAAAACCGCTACAGAATTATAATAGGTACCTCTGTATATAAGAAAACAATAATACACAATCTACAACAATAAAACAGCAATCAAGCGAGCAATATAAACATAATAAATACAAATAAGTGTAATAACATAAATAGTTTATTCATATATTTATATGTATGCTGTACAAGGTTATACGGGACCGAAGCGAATGTTATCTGAGCGATTAGCGGGTAAACTGGGATTTGGTTCTCAAACTTTTGTAATAGATAAAATTAAATTGCAAAAATTCATACTGCTAAAGATTCAAACAAAATCATCAAATTAGGTTAGAGTTCTTTAATTTAATCATAAAAACAAGCTTTATACTACTCCTTTAGGTGTAAGTAATACCATAATAGTTTTAAATTAATAAACAGGCTCGAGTCACTTTAATTTTATGTAATAGGAAATTATACTTATTCACAAGTTTAATTTGGATTTAAATCGTGGACAATACGATAAAAAAAAAACTAAATTACTTAAAGGAATAAATATAAATAAAGCTTTAAAAACGTTTGAATCAGTTTATGTTTCTCCTCAATAAATAATGATAAACCATGCTGACTCATTCACTTGTTTACCCAATTAGAGTTCATGAAAAAGTTGTGTAGTTAAAATATTAGAGACGACAAAAATATAAAACAACATTAATTTATTTTACAAAGGCTGTCTTAAAAAAGTTTGAGAACCGCTAGCAAAACAAACCATAAAAGGATTTGTGTCTACAGAACACTTTATAGTAATCTAAGAAACGGTCATTTTTCATTATGCACGTGCACGTGTGTGAGTGCAATGTGCAACACTGCATGTAGCACGTTCTAGTAGTAAATACTAGATTTTCTTACCCACTTGTGCGTAAGATCGCATTTAGTGCAATATCATGTAGACTGGTGTGACTGCTGCGTCAGGGGTCGGAAGTTCGAGTCCCAATCACGATAAACATGCAATGAGAAGTGTTATGTCTGTCTGTTTATATCTGTTTGAATTTATGTTTATGGAAAGTAGTTAGCTAACTCTGGATTTAATGATAAGCATTGTATTCGATTTAGTTAATTTTCCTCAAATTGAATTTGATTTGATTATATTGGTTCTGCAATTATAGCTAAATAATGTTCATAACATACATTTGAATCTCACCTGGGACCAGGGTGGGATTTAAATTAACTACACCTGGGCTGGCATAGAGTCACTACGAGTAGTACGAGTGCTCTACCAAATACTTGATAGCAAGTAAGTGTATTTATTTATATCTCTACATTTCTTAGAACTTTTTCTATTTTCTCTGATTAGAGCTTGGGCTTACTGCATACCATAAAAATCATAATTATTAGTCAAATTGTTTTCTAATTCCTTTAGCTGAAACTTCGTTTTCACATAAATTGTCAAACGATGATAAAAAAGTTATGTTTACATTTCTATCACCACATAAATGTCGAACTATTTAAAGCGCGGTACACATAGGACCAGATGCGCACAAATTCCAAAATTTTTATGACACCCGTCGTTGCAACACGTGCCTACGTGCGTACGCGCATTGTAAATAAATATGGCATTAAAATAAGTCCGGCAGTGTAAACATACCCTTAGGCATGGGGTAGACTGGGGATCGTTCTGAAAATTAGGAATCCGTAGTTCAATACAATCAAGTATCTTTTATTTTAGGTAATGTAATTAATATTAGATTTCCATGTTTCCCGAACCTACCGAGAATTCCAAAAAAAAATATGTGCGATTGTAAAAAAATATCGCCAAATATTTTCATAAATTATGATACGTTTCAATTCATATGCAGCAGTCATGGTGGAAGACTAGGAAGTAAAGGAAATTAATATAAACAAATAAAAAACATCCTTGCAACAAAAATAATGCCACAGAAAAAGAAAGAAAAGGGAAGGAAAATATTTTATAAGGAATATTTTTTATACTTTCTTTAAGCTACGCATGCAAGAACTAGAAGAAACTAATACGGAACCTTTTCAGACATTCAGTCCATATTACACTGTCAAGGTTGGTTAGCACGTGTGGGGTCTACTTTGATGTCTGATTTTTTACTTCCACCATCAAAGTTTGGGAAACATTTTTTTTTCTTAACAGATGTTCAAAAGTAACTTGAGTGTTTTATTCATTTAGTTAATTGTTTAGTGAAAACTTGCAATGAAAAGTTTTGCTCAATGATTGTAGTCGGTGTGGTAATTCGACCGATGATAATATAATTAAAAACACCACTTACTTTTATAAGCCCCCTTTGATTAAAGATGAAAATCGATTTGCAGAATTAATGATTTCAATTTGTTTCGATTCAAATGAGCAGGTGAAAAAATAAGTATTTCCCAAGGTTTGAACAATGATCTTATACATGAAAAACCTTTCGTCCTTTAAAGCTTTCTAATATGCAACATACTGAACCCTTAAATGCCACATGTATCGGTGTCATCGCTGTCCTAAAGCACAATAGTGCCAATACAACGTGATATGCCAAACCTTTCACAACACTTGCAATTTTAGCAGCAATTTCTTCAAACGCGCCTAATTGGTTACATGGGACCTTTCGATTTGATGATAAATATTTATATTGTATTAAATACGATATATGCCGAACTAAAAACTAGAATCCTTCGTATAATAATTATATTTTTGTCTTGCTTAGGCAAGTGAAGACGCGAATAACTGATAGAAGGATTTTCGAAAAATCTTTTGATACGGATTTGAGAAAAAGTATAACTTACTCAAACAAAAATTAACTAGAATAAAGACTGGATCTGAGTGACAATCGACTTACAAATAAAACAAACGCGAGTCAGGTAATTATTAAAAAAAAGTCTATTGTGTAAAGCGAGACTTGGCATGTCCAACATCTGTTTTTCAGGTGGGTGACCAGAAATTACTCATATGATATTGACCAAGTTGCGATGGAGACATAAGATTGTCTTTAAACTTCGTGAACGTTAAGCTTTTCGCTAATGAATAAAAAAAAACCGGATAGTGTACCAAAATTTAGATGTTAGGTCCAGTGACAACATTAGTTACTTTCTTAACGACAAGATACATGTTTGTGTAATAAATATTAAGTTGAAAACCATTTCAAGATGGTAAGTTGATGACGCCATAAGGTCGCAAGGCCGTCTGCCCCTCGCGCAAACTCCATAATGAATGCAAACAAAACTCAATACTTCTACCTCAAACGCAGGTGTTCAAAACGCAATTACTTCAAGTACTAAACTAGGTATTAAAGTACAAAACTCGTGCCAAACGTGTCAAGGGCCTAGAGGACAAAATGCACTGTTCTACCTATAGTTGTATTAAAGCTGTTTAGTCGCGGTTGGTGTGGGTTTGATATTTTAATATTGAACCTTTTGTAGGGTTAAATGGGTCGTTGGATTTTCTAGTCTAAGTTTGATGGTTAATTTAGTAGAGATTTTAGGAGAGACATCTTATGCAAGAAAATTACTATCAGGTGTCGCTCTTGCTAGTTTCCTTCTCTGTTGCATAAAAAATACTTAGATTCAAAGCATTTGACAACCGATTCGTGTGTTTCTTAGAGCAGCTTTAGGTACTCTAAGGTACACACCTTGAAGCATAGCTCTAAGTTACACATGAATCGGTTGTCAAATATACACATATTCGACTATTATAACCTAGGCTCAATCCCTGCATGGTACAAACATTTAAGTTGCTTAATTATGCCTGTTTGAATCTGACCGTTGAATCAATGAATCTTTACAAAATGCGATTTCTGGCACAGGTAAAAACAATGCTAAGTTAGGTGCAAGATACTTTGAATTATGATAATAATTCCATTTTGCTATTGATCTAAATCAGTGGTGCCCAAGTGGTATTGCTCCAAGGGCTATTTTGAAAATCCCGATAGGCCACGCGGGCACCACGAAGTTAAAAAAAAAACATAAGTGATATAAAGGAAACTACATTGTAACATTAGACCACTTTTATTCATTATGTTAATATGACACATTTACTACACTTAAAACAGAATAGACCGGAACAGCAAAAAGCTATTGCGATACTTGGCTATTCAAATTTTCAGAAAGCTTCTTAAAGTCTGGTTGGTAATCTTCTGTACAACCCAAAATCATACAATTTTTGACGTGTTCGTCAGTTAACATACTTCTGTATTTGGTTTTTATTACTTTTAGTTGAGAAAAAGCACGTTCACAAAGATATATTCACCCAAAAAATGCTTTAATAATGAAAGCACAGTAACGTACGTTTTTGTATTTAACAGGGTCCATGAGCTTAAAAACTTCGTCGCTTTTATTTTCTGAACTTTTAAGAATGATATCACTTTGAATAATAATTTCTAATTCAGCTTCCGCTTTGTTAACGAAGCAATGGGTTTCCATCAATGAAGCTAGTTGTGAAACATCGCTATCGATAAATTGATTTTTGGCAAAAATAAACTAAGGTACCATACAGAAAATGTTGTCAAAACGCCTTTCGAATTCCGATTTTAACTGATTAAACAGCTCCACAAGTTTAGCTGGAGGATCGCCCACGAATGAAATTCACAATTCGTACTACTATGCTCATAACATGGCCAAGGTTAAGCTTTTTGGCAATCAAATTTTCCTGGTGTATAACACAGTGATAGGAATTAAATTTAGGAAAATCTTCATCCTTTTCACACAGACCAATAAACCCAACATTTCTGCTAATCATAGCAGGCGCTCCGTCGGTAGTCATGGCTACCAGTTTCTGTATTGGAATGTTCTGTTCAGTAACCATCTTTTTAATTGCGTCACAAATGTCTTGTCCTCGTGTATAAGTTACCAACGTCAAATTGGCGAGCAAAAAAGTCAGAAAAGTCCATTCTGATGAAAACCAAAAGCTGTGGTGAGTCAGTAATATCCGTAGACTCGTCCATTTGCCATACAATAAACTCGCATTTTGCCAAGTCATTTTTCATCTGGTCAAAGACGTCATTTGCTATTTTGTCAACTCGTCGTGTTACTGTGTTCCTCGATAGTGGCACTTGTTTTATTGCCGAAATTAAAACAAAGATTCTGCCCGACCCTGCGACGACCTCTCGCTCGTATTCACGCTGTTGTTGCAAATCACGAGTGCGGTGGACGGGTACATGCATGGTGTGACCGTGTGCGTGCCCGCATACACGCCCCGCGCATACTGTACAAGTGTTCAGCGACTCATACCATACAGTGTATGGTATGGCATACACTGTATGGCATACAGCGTAATTTAGTTATTGTTTACTTAATTTATTTGACCCATATTGTTCGCGGGCGCCTAGATAACAGGTTGCGGGCTACCAGGTGCCCGCGAGCTACCGGTTGGGCACCACTGATCTAAATGTAGTGTTTTTTCACTGCTGCTACTTGAAATTACATGAAGTCTAATTGTCTTGATACCGGCTCTTTCAGTGATTCGTCCCACAATTGATACCACCACCCGCCAAGGATACCTCAAAAACCGAAACTGTTTTTATAAATTTCTTACAAAACAATCAAGTAAATTACATTAACAAACTTTTGTCTATATTCCGATGGTTTAATTAAAAGACCGATGGAAAACTAGATAAGTCACACATTATTTATACCACAAACGAATGAGGAATTCATACAAATCAAAGAAAACACCTTCTCGTCTAATGATTACTTAACCATGCATGGTCATTTGTCTATAACTAATTCATAGTGCATAATAGACAGCCTAGGCACGTCCCTAGACCGTGTTTCAGAACTAGGCGAGCGAATGGCTAATGCGAACCGTTAGTATCGTGACCAATGTGCCATGTAACACCGCTGATGGGAATATCTTTGCGATTCAATAAGGGATATTTGTAGTGCAACGCGGTCGTGACAATGGGAATATTACGTAAGGGGGAATACTATGACCTAAATATTTTATTTTGTTGACCATTTAGCTTGGCGGTGACGAAAAATATGATAAGGAAGTCTGCACAGTTCAATGGCTGTGATCATGGCTACAACCAATAGGTCCGGTTCCTCTGTTCATATTATGTGCTATACGGCCTAATTTGAATTAATTAATTTGATTTTTGATTCCTGTAAAGGGTTACAGAGGTCAGATGACAGTCATAGCTGGACTTGCCAAATCCTGGGCTCTGACAAAATTGGGACAAAACGCTAAAGAAAGAAATTATTATCTTTATTATTATTATCTTGTATGACTTAAACAAACACATGGACAAGGGATATAGTAAAAACCAGTTATTTACTCGCTACTCAATTCATTGTTATTTTCCATTAGCTCCATGTGAACAGTACCCTTACTATAAATCCGTACACATATTATTATAAATCCAAAATAAACTTTATATTATCTATTACTGTATGTATAATACAAAATATGCAAAGACCATCTGCGACAAAGCAGTGCCAAGCAAGGCACCCTGGCTGTATATCTCCAATTTTATAAAACCTTAATACTAATAAAACTATTAAGTTTTTGCCGATATAGGTACGGTCAACAGCACATCACGGTAAACACTTGCAGTTCGATAATAGCACTTATGCCCCCGACATAAGAGCGGTACAAAGTCCAAAGTGTTACGTCTGACGTGCTTTTGACTGTACCTATACTTATTTAATAAGGAATAACATACTGCACCTATAAATTACAATTCAATTATCTTGTCCGTTGTAACTATGACAGCACTCCATGATTAAACAATAATAAAAAAACATCTTATCATCAGCTCAATAAATCACAAATTGATCATTTATACCTATCAATGCATCCAACATCCAATCCGACCAATTCTATGACATTAACATCCAATCATTACACAGACGTGATTTCTATGAGTTCGTAATTCCGTCTAATCTATTGTATGTGTAATTTCAACTGCGTATTGTAATATTTGTAATTGAAGTCATTATAATAAGTTTCAGTATTAACTGGCTAGGCATGGGCTTCTGACTTCGATATCGGTATTTTGTGATACCGATATACCGATTATTACTAGTCTTTTAAAAAAGGTCTCATGATCAAGTACCGAACTGGTGATCTTGGGTTCATGAGCTTAATTCCCCGGATGGGCAAAATTCATCACGGATTTTCACACATAGCACAGGTTTCAACATTTCGCATGTTTATGGATGCAATGCAAAACAAAAAATACGATTGATGTGTGATCTCAAACCTGGGAAGATTCCAAAAAAACCGACACAAATATTGCCCGACCCGGGAATTGAACCCTGGACTCCTAAATCACGACCTAATACTTTAACCCCTAACCAATGACGTTCAATTAAAAAACTAGACTCCCAATCACGCTCAAATATTGTCCGAAGCAAAAGTCTGACCACCCGACTATTGGGCAGATTTTTTGTTTAGTTGTATACAATTGACATTTAATTAAACACTAACCACGAGATAAGGTGTTAATTTGAACAAATGTGTTAATGTCATCTGTGTCAACGCCGCTCGGACGTTTTTTGAGGATTTTTTCTTAGAGATTGGGTGTCTAGTTGTATATTGAACGTCATTGCCCCTAACCCGTCGAGGCGTACCTAACAACGAAAATAAACAAAAATATTTATTTTTCACTTTCTACACAATTGACACCTTAAATACATTCAAATAGGCACTGAGTTTATAACAATCGGTATTACATAATACCGGTACGCGCGCACCTAACCGCGGCAAATTGTTAAATAATTGTAATGCAAGTCTCGGATTTGAAAGAAGCTGAGTCGTGATAAATTACTGCCTGGATGACCGAGTTCTGCTAGACCCTACGTTTCAAGGCCTGTTATGATTTACTTTATTTTGTAGACTAAGTACGGTCGCATTAGTGTTGGCTAGCTTTGGTCTTATTCCACTAATTTGGTCAATGAATAGGTATAATTCTGATATCTCATAGATGAACCTTCTTTTTTTTAATGAGATTTCAGTTGGCAGACAGGCCGGCAGCCTCTCTTAGGTATGGTAAGCGGCCACAACGGCCTATTCTATTGAGTAACACAACCAGGATGCGTCACTGGGACCATATGAAACTGGGACCGCGATCCCGCTTAATGAGGGTGCTATACCTATCGCACTATAGGCTTCTCTGATCTTCCAGCCTTTAAATGAATTTCAAGTGTACGGTTTCCATTAATATAATTTTATTATAACAATTTAGTTTTTGTCAGATTTTTCAAACACAGTTTAAGTTTGTGTTTAAAAATCCGTACCTACTTATCTTTGTTACGATGACTTGACTTCAATGACGAAGTCCTTTCCCTGCTGTAGAACATTAGACCACATAGTCAGTTTAGAACAGTTTGATACTTTATTTTATCATCAGCAATAATAATTAAAAATATTATAAAATGTATCATAATAATAATTGTACCTACCAAATATTTTTTTACACAACTTCTGTTGGAACGGTGTAATTGTACATACGTGGTGGTAGTTCTTTAGTTTTATTAAATGTTAAATCACAAAAAAATACATGAAGAATACCAACAGTTTTTGCAATCTTGTTCATAAAGCTATGTCCCCTAAAATAACATATTATTGAGAAATCTAACAATGAGACCAAGTCTGCAAGACTAAAACTGATTGACGGCAACACTAGACTTTAGTCATTTAAAACTCATTAAGTGCATGGCCCGAGGCTCATAGGGCTTAAACTAATGCGGCTTCAATACTAAACTAAACAAAAAACAACACGACTAGCCCTTTCTAGAAAAAGGGGTCAGTCAGTAATATGACTCGTGGGTCCGATTCAAAAAGTTTATTTATATTGTTTATATGAATTAAAAATCAGTGTTTGCAGAACATTACTTTCTTCACATCTCGCTTTACTTTTGAGCTTCTCATGTAACTTTCACATGTCACACGGCCTATATTATATGTTTTTTCCTTGCACTTTTAATCAGCCATAAATTCTAAATCGACTCCCTTCATGTCCATTTGGAGCGTTGAGTTCGGTTTATTGTTTTTCCTTTTTGAGAAAATTGAGCGGTTAGTGTAAATTCTTGAAACTGTGATTTGTTAATCGGGCGTTTGGCCTCTCCATTGACGTAATAATCATTGCACAGCAGCTGCAAATAGTTTTCTATCTATGAGACGCTAAAGTGACCATGTTTGTATGAAAAAAGCCCAGTGGCCAAGTTTTATTGCCGGTGAGTTTATTTAGCCGTTAACTGACAACTGCAGTACATGACAGTTGGAATGACTATTTACGCAAAATGGCTGGCAGGAGCTGTGTATGCGAGTAGCTGAGAATCGAGCAAAGCTGTAGAAAACATTTGCTGAGGCCTATGTCCAGCAATGGACTGCAACAGGCTGATAATGATGATGATTATATTTGACTTGTAATGGGACTAACCCACTTGTTACTACCATCGTTTTAAAACAACGCCCAAGATAAAAACATATATAATATAATTGTGGGTACTTTTGATTGATAGTAGTATATTGTATTAGCGTTGTTTATAAACAACACCAATTTTCCGAATTTCCACTAAGAATAGATTTTTATTTTTATTTTTCCACAATTTTTATTTTTTTATTTAGCCACATATTAAAAAATCTACAAGTGCGGACACAAAATTTATGTCAGTAACATCTGGGCTAATGAACTTTTACTAAAGTACAAAGAATAATTGTTAATTCCTTATCAACTTATTCATTGGTGTAAAATAACAATAATTAACCATCTTAAGTCGTACAATTTGTGTTATCTGGGATCTCTACCGTCTCCGTGCTGGTGTTATGTTTCAAGGGCGCTCAAAGGGGCTCTGTTTACTAATAACACGTGGCTGGTTTAAGCGATAAGAATTGTACTCTTTATGTTTCGATGATCGATTTTTTATACTTTGTAAGAGTAAATAAATTAACATTACTTATACAGCGCTGTCTAGCCCTAAAATGCATGCTAGATAGCTGGACAATGGATAAACATAGCCTATGTCCTATTTTTTTTTAAATACGAATAAAATTAAATACCTAGGCCGTCTATGAATACAAATATTTGTACTATGCTGTTATACCCCGCGTCCCATAGAACATACCTAACAGTTGCAACGAAAGAGCCCTACGGTATGGCGCGTTCAGATTTTTGAGGGCTGATCAATAGCCACAAGGCTGGCACCGGCTCGTTCCAATCGGGTGTGAGGGTGTATAGGGGAAGCCAGGGGAGTTTAGAGGGTAGTGGGACATTGTTCCCAGTTAAAAACATGGCCGCAGGCATCGCTAACCGGCGGTTATGGCGGACAAATGCGTTCTCCTCCGAAAAATTAAAATAATATCTGGACATTTATATCTCTGGATAATAAAATAGCGCGTTCAGATTTTGTATTCTGGACCATAGGTATTCCTGCCTGCAATTATTAAGTGGGTAGTGGAATTCTTTAGCCCTATGTCTCACACATTGCACGGTCGTAGGTCTTGCTAGCCTGCGGGCATAGTAATTAAATGCATTCTTCTCTAAAAAAATTGCGTTTGATTGTGAAGAAAGTATTATTTAAAAAACACCCAACCCGCTTATCTCTGTAGTAATGGACCAAATGTCTAGAGTGCAAACGTTCAATTTGTCGGTAATTAACTAAGAAACGGCAGGTTGTGTGGCTGTAACAAGACCCGACACCAACGAAAGTGTTTCAGATACGAATTCATGATTAGAAACTATAAATAAACACAAACGAACGATGGATGAAGCTATATACCGTTATTTATTTACATTTAGAATCAGTGTTCTAAACGACGTATTACGTATTACGACGTACGACGAGTTTTCGGCTACGGCGGCCTATCTTTTACGATCAGCCCACTACGCAGGATATAATATTATAGTGCACAAGTAATTGCGCAAGCACAGGTGCACTCCCTATTCCCTCACACTCATGAGACGGTGGACAGCAGGGATACGACCGAAGAGAGATCAGGCGCAGGACCAACGGCTTAACGTGCCTTCCGAAGCACGGAATACAATACAATTACCACAGCTCTAATACTGCTAAAAAAGAAATAAACTTATTTTATGCTACGTCAGTTGGCAGACAAGAATACAGCCTCCTGATGGCAAACAGCCACTCACTTAACCAGATAGCATCACTCAAAAGGCTTTCGCACTACATACAGTATGTGGAGTCTACAGGCTCTTTTGATCTTCAAGTTGAAGCTGAGCAAGAGCTGTTGTTGGCAGATCTCACCAGTAGGTAGATATATAGCCAATCGTATTCAGAAAAAACCGAAGGTGCTTCTGCCTAAATTCGAGAGAGCCACTGTTCAAATATAGTAACACATACAACCACGTCAGCAGTATTTACAGAAATGCATCTGTCGGCTGTCCTATCCTCATATTACGTCTTGGCGTATAAAATGATCGTTATTATTGTGTGGGCCATAGTACACAGATAAGTAATCACTGTGTACAATGCAGGCAGGTATCGGTCGCCGGTCGTGCCGTCGTGAATGGCTTTTGAACCGGCCGTGGCTCCTGTGCTACTGATGGTAGGGTTGTCAAAGGATTTTGAGCTACAAATTGAAGGATTTTGAGCTACAAATTAATGACCACAAATATTGCGTACCTACCACTTCAGCTAGCACAGCAACGTCAACGCCAAATTCAGTCAAGTGCGGGTTGACTGCTTCCAGCACAGTCGCTAACCCGATCGGATTTAAGTCTCGAAGGTGGTGAATTCGAATCCCGCCTTTGATCTGGTAGTTGGTAGAACTTTTCCTAGGAATTTTTTAGGAGTCTGACTCTCGTCCCGGGAAATGAACCCAATTGAACCCGAATTACGGTCAATACTATTCGACCCAAGAGTTAAAAGTGAACTAGGACAATTTCTAAAAGTTTCCAATATGATATCATCCATCCATAATATCATCAGTTTGGTGGTCCATCATTAATATTTCTGTCAACCCTGCTTCAAGCCCGACACTTTTTGCCTCCGATATCTAATGACAAAGCCGTCATTATCTAATCATGGCTTGTCGGTTTTTTACCGTCGGCAGCGGCACAAATAAAAATAAACGCTACCTCTAACCATGGACACTGCCTGCTTTTATACCTCGATAGTCTAGTGGTGTACGTATGATCCATAACCTTGGGGTCAATGAGCCAACTTTTTCAGACACAGGGTTTTTAAGTATTTATTATAATAATGGGGGCGCTTAAGCCTACAGCCCGCTTGATGGTAAGCGGCTACCGTAGCCTATGTCGCTTGTAACAACGCATCACTCGCACGTTTTTTTTTATGTTATAGGGGAGCAAACGAGCAAGTGGGTCACCTGATGGTAAGTGATCACCGCCGCCCATAAGCACCCGAGACTCCCGTGGGGTCGCAGGCGCGTTGCCCGCCTTTAAGGAGGATTTTGGCCTCCGGCTATCTCACTCACCAGACGAAACACAAAACAAGGCTATCGCTGTAACGCCCGACTTCTGTAAGTTTTCTCGGATTCGTAGGGAAAACATCACGTGGCGGTGTCTCCTGCTGACATCACCATGCTCTCCCAACTAAGCTCTGTAGACTGCACTTACCGACAGAAACAGAGAGCAACAGTTAGTACATAATGAAGTGCTGCGTCTCTGTGGTCGTTTGGGGTACGGTTGGAGACACCTGCGCCTGATCACCCTTAAAGCTAAAATCCTGTGCAGTATTTTCACGTTTACAAGCGCCGCTCCAAAGAAGTCACGATGCGCGTGCACGGTATATTTTTCCAAAAGTGATCAGGCGCGGGTGTCCGCCACCGTACCTCCACTAACTGTCTTTACTTCAGTGAGCAGCTGATTCAAGTGGAAGCTCAACCTCTCTATCTGGTTATCATCAATCCCCAATCGGCAAGCGTAGAAATTAAGCCAGTACCAATCAGTGTAACGATAACTTTATTTCAAAACCTTTGGCCCTGAAGTGGGTCATTAATATGCTGATGTACAGTCAAAAGCACGTCAGACGTAACACTTTGGATTTTGTACCACTGTTATGTCGTGGGCATAAGTGCTATTATCGAACTGCAAGTGTTAACCGTGATGTGCTGTTGACCGTACTTTCTCTTTTATTTTTATTTTGCCTGCAGTGGGATACTATTCTAGTTAGTTCACACCTCCTACCATTTTCATAATTGCATTAACTGCATATACAGGAAGATCATATATTTCCTAGCCGAATGCACTCGCGTGAATGCACTATTGAGGTCAAGATCGATCTATGAATCATTTTCGCCTGCGCAAACGCAGTTAGGAAGCATAATGACTCCGATCATTGCAGATTGATCCTGGTGAATTAGCTTGCAAGGTCAACGGTAAGACGTAGATACATATTGTTAGGTTGAAATCGTTCGTTGGCGATACGCCAATGCTTTATTCAAGGAAGCAATGTTGACATAAAGTGCGTGAAATAATGCACACTTACTATTATTATTTTGACTGAGTTTTATTGAGTATACCTTGACCTGTCTAAATAAATTTCTTCGTTATTGAATCTTGTAGTTCATCTTCTTGTTTACTACAGTCAATAAACTTGTGTTGCCAGGGATTACTTTAAAAAAAGCAGCAAGAAGTTCAGACACTTTTGATGGCTGATTTTGTCAAATAGTGAATAACTCGGTTACGTAATGGGCAATGGAAACAAGTTGGTTTGGTCATGGAATATCTCTGTGGCAATTTCTGTATGAAAAGCTCATGCTGCAGTCAGTTGAAATGAACCGGGCTCAACCAAGGAAGTACTAACATCTCACAGAAGATCGTGTAGGCCCGAACTATATTCCTCCTCCCTCCATATTATTTTTTCAAAAGTGGGTAACGTATCTAAACTAGGCACAGCTGTTTATGAACGGCAGTGATCAACTAGGTACCTAACATCGGGTGTCGCTCTAGAAAATTTTCCTTAAGCTTACAAAATAAATCTGCCTTAGCCATTATGCGTAGCATATTAGTTACCTAGGGTACTTCTTTCATGCCCTTCACATCATCCTAATTCTGAAATAGAATATCTATCTTAAATATTGTCCTTCTAAGTCTTCTAACATTCCGTTCTACAAAAACAAACAAAGTGATCTCCATTCGCGAATTGGAATATTTCCAAAGTAAACCGCCTAAGTACGTTCTCAAATGCATTTCATAACTATTCCTAGTTAAATATAAG
This sequence comes from Mecyna flavalis, assembly GCA_949319885.1. Classification (NCBI taxonomy): domain Eukaryota; kingdom Metazoa; phylum Arthropoda; class Insecta; order Lepidoptera; family Crambidae; genus Mecyna; species Mecyna flavalis. The sequence continues at coordinate 13,861,211 of OX439413.1, forward strand.
TTATTCACCTGCAGATTTGCATACGCAAGGTGGACGTGCAAGCGTGGGTGGACCGGTCGCGAATACGATTCTCCGTCGAGGCAGGTTTTAGCACTGTCTTAAATTTTAGCCAAGATAACTATCTGTTTGCTACCTTGAGTTTTGATAAAGGGTGTTGAAGTATGAATGGGGGATTTATACCAGTACAAGTTTTAATTAAACTTAATTGCAATGTACTGTGTTGTATACGAACTTGATGCTAGGAGCTAGACGGAGTAATAGTATGGACGTTACTTGTATTTAGTGAGTTGCATTCATAATAATTATAAAACAGCTGCACTTAATAAGTTATTACATTTCTTGTTGTTTGTTATTAGATTTTCGATTGATGCATGACACATGTCATGCTATCACAAAAACAAAAAAATAGAAACATCTGTTAATTCATATGATTATATTTTCCTATTAATTTTAAGTAAACGTTAACCCAATTGTTTGATTTCAAATAGTTTGAATGACGGTGCAGGTAATATGTTTCTACAATAGTGCTGAAAATCCCCTTTTTTTTTCGGAGGAGAATGCGTTTATGCACCATAACCGCAGGTTAGCTAGACCCGCGGCCGTGTGTGGGACTCGAGACTGAAGCGTCCACTACCCACTAAACTCCCCCGGTTTCCCCTTCACAAAATACTATTGGCATAGCACAGAGAAGCTAACAGTAATGCAAATATTATATTTTATCTTATCTATTCTATTTGACAATTAGGAAATATCACGATTTTTAATTGTTCTATTGATAACACAATTTAAAGTCCCATTGCATAGGCCTGCATTATTAAAATGTAGTCATCGTTACAATTACGAGTACTGGCTTAATCACCGCGCTTGGCAAATACAGATTAGTGCTCACATACTCGAGCTGTGTTCAAAATATCATATTTAAGAAGGTCTAATTAATTAAATATAATTACGAGTATGTATCCTCTACCTTTAATTTTAAAAAACTTAGTATAATTTGTAACATTTTCATTCAGTAGACAGGCTTGCAATAAATTCTATGACAATCAGACAATCTATTTCATTGCAGAACGCTTTATTCTAAGATTTATTTCCTTAAGCATTTAGTGAACTGTTTCCCTATGACGTAGACCACAGTGGTAACTGAAATAACATAACCCTAACTTAACCTGTAATCAACGATTGCTCACGACTTCTTTGCCGTACCGTTTGCAGTTCCATTGCTGCTATTTTATGGACTGTGTTAATTAATCAGATAATTAAACTCAGACTGGCCAGTCCGTCGATCAAGTGCGACCTACTTGTGAAGCAAGTTTAAGGACCTCCAGCTGATATACAGGGCTAAAGTTTGCCTGGTAAAAGTTTCTAGTAACTTAAAGTTCAGTTTTCTAGTCTAGAAAAAGGTATGGAGTTATAGTTAATTACTTTTTTCGGTCTATTATTCTTTCCAAATTCTAGAATATCGTGCGAGCGTACCCTGATTAGATCGGGACAAAACATTTATATTTAAAAAGTTTTTACATTTAGTAGACACAAAACAAAGTAAGCGTGCAATAAATTTTGAAGGTATTTGCATTAGTAATAATATGTATATTGGAGAATTGTTCATTTAAGTATAATATGTATTAGATTTTTATTAATAAAAGGTAAAATACTTTAAAGCATTGACTAGAAATATGGTCATAATATTTGCAATAATGAATGATTATTAAAATGTAGCAACTTGAATTGTTACTAGTATCTATATAATAGTAACCTAACCCTGTATTCAAAAACCATGTTAGTGACATATAAATGGGAAGCGTAGGTGGCCTATGAAATTAATTATTGTAAAACCAGAGATATAAATTTTAACTCATTTAAGTTTAGAGAGATACGGCATGATTAATAATATTTTAGCTTATTTTACAGGTTGTTCAAGGATTTTGGCAAATTTATTTCGTATTTGGGATCATGTTTACAAAGTTTTAATATTAAAATAGTTGTGAAACATAGTTGTAATTAATTATAAGACTTCAAAGATAGTAATGTCGCAGGAACTAAGAAAATAAATGACATAGACACCAAACTGATGTTTCAAAGATAAGCCACAGGCGTTTAACGAGAAATTATTATTGCTTCTAATTAGATCCCACCATGATCCCACCAAGGCTTTTAATTAAGTTATAATGCTGATAAACATCTCAGCTACCTAAGAGCAGGTGTTAGCCATTACGTTAAATATAATTTATTGATTTTCTGCAATAATATACTTAGAGTAAAAAAAGTAAAGGATCACTACACTACAAGACAAAGGCACGCTTTATCAATGAAATCAATTATTATGCGTATGGATTTGTTGAAATCAAGTTATCAAATGTTTGTTTTATATCGCGGTGTCCGAATCGACAGTGAAAAAAATATTAAAATGAAAAAGTGTCAATTCGGACACTGTGTCCGAATAAACTGTGTCCGAATCGACAGTTAGCCGTCGGATTTTTAGAGAACAGCTTAATCGGCACTCGGCAGGCGTGAGGATTTTCTGAATACAGTCATCATTAATACATCTCCAAAAAAGTCATGTTGCCCTAGTACATCTTTAAATTATTCCCTTTATTTTATATTACTTATGTATTTGTATTCTTGATGACTGTACTATTTACAATATTTCTGATTCGGGACGAAACGGGAATTGAATAGGAATGTGGGACGAAATGGAAATGTTTTGGAATGTGTGACAAAACTTTGGGACGAAACAGGAATAAATCGTTTGGGGTTTCCATCATCAATCTGGTCTTAGCAAGCGTGGTGATAAAGGTTTTTGTCATGCAATAGAACATTAAATAGGCTGATACTTACCTTTTTTTTATTATGCTCTGCACATACAATATTAACTAAAGATAATTCCTAGTATGAATAGATTAAATCTAGCCTTAGACAACATCCTAAGTCCTTCAACGTTTTCGTCTCTGTACATCGAGAAACTAGCTCGTTTACTTGCGTAAAACGTATACCTATACACAAACTGGCCTCTACTAATAAAACCTTCAAAACTGAAGCTTATTCAGATGATGATAGAACTCAAATTGAAGATTTTGTATTTCGTGGATGCAAAGTAGCTTTATGTCATTGCAATCGCCTTAGAACTGATATTTAACGACTGGCTAATAATTTACGTATAAGAGATTAGAATTATAATGTTTTGTACACTGTGTCGAAAGCCTGGGCTTTTTCAGATGATTGGTCTTGCGGGGTATAAGTTAACTATCAATTTGATATAGTTATAACTTTGTTTTTTTTATACTAAGTCAGTTGGCAAACAGACACGCAGCCCACCTGATGGTAAGCGCCCACTCCGGCCTATTCCATTGAGGGACACTTCACCGAAGCGTCTATCAATGTGCTGCCAGACTGCAGACTCATATCTTCGAGCCTTTGATTTCAAGTGTACTGGATACAGCCAGAGCTAATATTAGGATCAAAAGTACCCTATTAGTATGTCACCCGGGTATAGTGTTCAAATCGGTTCAGTAGTTTCGGAGCCTAATCAATACAAACAAAAAAACAAACAATCAAATCTTTCCTCTTTATAATATTAGTATAGATTTCAAAACACTAAAACGTAAGTAAAATTCACAGGAAAATCACAAGGTTGTAAATGAAGAAATACACTTGGCTTTACGTCTGGCTTTCTTTTCTTCAATTGCCTTCTTAAACCCACTAGATGTGTAAAAGTAATCGAGCAATAACTTTGAAAGTACAAAAGCATTCTGTTAAACAATGCGATGGCTATTGTTAAAAGGTAAAATGAACCAGGATATATGTAGTTTTGTATATAGGTATAAAATATTCGGTCTTAGACTAAAATTTTGTTGCATTTACTAGAATAAAAAACTTCATATAGGACAGAAATGATAAAGCTAGAATTAAAAACATATTTTAGAATAGATTGAATCCTATCAGGCCAGTCCCAGGCCGGTTAAGGTGGCACTTGATCACAATGTATATATGTAATTTAATTCAGCTATGTACCTATATTAGAGGGAATTTTATGAGCCGACACATAGCGCCACCCAAGATATTTTTAGTTCGCATGACAATTAGTAGTTCAGTGGTCGCTTATTTGTGCATTATAACATGTCCTGGGGATGCTTTAGTCTGAAATTATCTATAAACTATCTATTATTATTGTTATAATTTGTTCGAGACATTGTAAAAGTCCAAAAAAAGGTGTCCGAAATCTTCCAGTAGCCCCTAACAAAGAAAATTGTTTTGACTGTGTTTTATTTTAACCAGGAAATGGAAGGTACAATATAAACGTGGTTATAGTAAGTGATTGTACGTAGTAGAGTGAAGCCGATGGTATCTATGAACAAGAAGTAATAAAGACGCTTCAGAACCTAGCTTAGAGAACAAGGGTTACCGCGGAGTAGGTCCTATATTTTTTGTAGAACTTTTTCCAATTCGATATTAAATACTTTTATCCAATTCTTTCTTTATTTGGTACAGATTTTTATGAGGTGAACTAAGAATGTGCAGCATAGATTATCCGCCCATTTGACTGACCAAATAGCGCATATGGTACTGCCATAGTCGCTATTGTGTGTGTATTCGAATCCCACCCAGGACGTTTATGTAATAAAATTTGTGTCTGGGTGTTTGCTGGTATTTTAGATGCTTGACTATTTTTATTAAATATAAAAAGCTCTTTGCCAATATCAACCTTGTTTTTCTGGCAAAATATCATTTTATTTTTAAAATAATTTCGAAGATGTTTTATCTATGTCATTCTATTCATATTAGAGCAACTACTGAACTGTTGAGTATCATATTAAGCAAATACAGTGTTCAACTCAAACCAAACCTGAATTTAACAAACTTGTTAAACAAATGAGCTGCCTGGATAAGATTTATTAAGACACGGACAATTGCTGACGTTATCTTAACGCGGCCCGCTAGGCGTTTGTGCACGGAATTGAAATTAAGATTAATATTATTAAAAAGAGGACATACTTTCTGAGTTGGACTGATGACCTAGTAAATAATGAAAATAAATCTTTTATTGCAGATAATTCAATCCATTACATTAATGTTAGTAAGAAAATTAACTTAATTTGGTGTTAGTAAGTATAAAAAATAAATTTAATAATAAGTACGGCCTCTTATGTAACTCCCTTGCTACAAGCAACTATATCTGAATGCAGGAGCATGGAGCTGCAGCCAGCGACGTATAAATAAAGAGTAAATATCACACGAATTTGTGACGTATGAAGGTCACGTATTATGACGTCAACGAAAAGGGAAGATCTTCCTCCGAGCTAGGTGTCTGTGCTCGGGGACTGCGGCCGAATGTACCGTCTTTGGTGTGTTTTATATAAGCTAGCCGAGAGAATAACTCTGCTAGCGCAAGAATATCTGATTGGCTGTCCCAGTGACGTGCGAGTGACGAGTCTCGAAGCCATGTTTACACGTGCACTTTTCGCTGACTTGCAATCTTGCGTAGTTGTCGTCAGTCTGTCGTATCATCGTATGTAGCGCATTCCGATAGCCACTACAAATCTAGTATTTAGAATTAGGAAAGCAAAGCCCATTATTAGGAAAGTAAGTCTGTCTGTTACGCCTAAACCCATTAACCGATTTTAATGAAAGATACAGACTTAGAAGTTGGACTTATGCTTAAAAAAGACAGACTGTCTGTAGGACGCTTTTTATACCAAGATAGTTTTACATTACTGCGGGCTGAAGGCTATAAAGGCGATCATAAAGTGTATGTTATGTAGATAGACTAATAATAGTCTATCTACATAACATACACTTTATGATCGCCTTTCTGAAACAGTGGCAAACCCGTTCCTTGATAGTAAGACTTTTGCAAAGTCCGATTCCGACTGTGACGTATGAAGGTCACGTATCATGACGTCAACGAAAAGGGAAGATCTTCCTCCGAGCTAGGTGTTTGTGCTCGGACCGCGGCCCTGACGTGCGAGTGACGAGTCTCGAAGCCAATGTTTACACGTGCACTTTTCGCTGACTTGCAATCTTGCGTTATTGTCGTCAGTCTGTCGTATGTAGCGCATTCCGATAGCCGCTACACGACTATATATCACTTCCAATGCACACTGCTTGTTTGCCAACTGATAACTAGACTGATAGTAATCTTGACAGAAATGATTTCTGCTCAGTTCTGGCTGTGGCATCCAAAGTAGAACTTGACACCGAAGCATCCAAACATAGCATACACTATACACCGTCGTAGTACAAAAAATAACAATCATAGGCAACCGTCCACCGCGCCTCTGTGCCCGAGTCATCGTGCAGTATTCCGCAAACCGGTCCCAGAACCGCTTCTGCTGCAAAAGTTCATACGTGTATACCTCTTGCTATAATGTACTACGTAATAGTATAGTTGGGAGTGTGGTCTAAGTGATGGGGGAAAAGCGTTAGCCGAGATACATCCATACTAATTGACATAGTAAATGAAAGACAAAACCAAGAATATTGGTTTTATTCAACTTAAAAACCAGACAATCATTGACAGGCAAAATACGTGACAGCTTAAGGTGACAATACTTATTATTTTTAATGTCGGCATACAAAAGAGGATATAACATTCACCCTCCCTTTTTTTCAAAGCTCATAGTCATTTAAATGAGTCGGCAAACGCCGTGTTCTTGACGAACGACGAAGCAAAGGGTCTTCATGTTCTACCTCATTGCCATCATCATGATTCTCCGGTACAGCGTCATCCTCATCAATTTCTAACTCCGTAGATACTGGTGCCAACTGCTTATTCGACACAGAAGTCTGTCTTCCATCAGATAATCTTACATGAGAGTAATCAGGATTACCTTGTAGGAGTTCAACTTCTTCCACAATAGGGTCGTATTTGGATGTCCGTCTCATGTTTTTCATCAATACCGGTCCTGGATTCATAAGCCAAGCAGGAAGTGTCTCACCGTTTGGAGAACGACGTAAATAATTGAATACCCGTTCATGAGGGGTGACATTAGTAGCAGTAGACAGAAGTGAACGGATTGAATGTAAAGCATATGGCAAAGCTATTTCCCACTGTGTTGTTTGAAGGTTTTTGGATCGCAGGTACAGCTGAATCGTTTTCCAAAGCGTACCATTCAGACGCTCTATCTGACCATTTCCTTGTGGATTATACGGTGTAGTTCTGCTCGTAGCAACACCATGAGATACCAGGTATTGTTTTAATTCTTCTGACATGAATGACGCACCTCTGTCAGAGTGAATATATAGTGGAAAGCCAAAAGTAAGGAATAAATCCTTAAAGCATCGTATGACCGTAGCAGCAGATAAATCTTTGCATGGATATGCAAACGGAAATCTTGAGTACTCATCAATAATTGTTAATAAATAAATATTATGCGTGTTAGAAGGCAATGGGCCTTTAAAATCCACATTGAGTCTCTCAAATGGTGCCATGGCTTTAATCAATCGTCCTTGCTGTTTAAAGAAACGGGGTTTTATTTCGGCACAGACTCTACAGGACGCAGTCATAGCTTTGATTTCTTCAACCGAATATGGGAGATTCTTTGAACGTACCCAATGCACCATTCTAGTCACTCCAGGATGACAAAGTTGATCATGCAATTGATAGAGCTTGCTGGTATTCAAGTGGGCACAGACACGCGACAAGGCATCTGCCACCGTGTTCTCCCGACCCGGTCGATAAATTATATCGTATTTAAAACACGACAACTCAAGTCGCCAGCGCTGTATCTTTTCGTTCTTGACTTTACTTGAGTGTTTCTGGTCAAACATAAATGACACGGATTGCTGATCAGTAATTAGTACGAAATTCCGTCCAATAAGAAAATGACGCCATTTACGTATTGCTTCGACGATAGCACTCGCTTCTTTTTCTATTGATGAATGGCGACGTTCAGACTCATTAAGAGCACGCGAGAAAAAAGCTACTGGTCGACCATTCTGCGACAGTGTCGCAGCAATCGCATTGTCGGAAGCGTCTGTCTCTACAGTAAATGTGGCATCATCGTCAATTGCGACAACAGCCGCTTTAGAAATCTCTGTTTTTAATGTCTCAAAGCTTTTTTTTGCGTTTTCGTTCAGTGGAAATTTTGTCACATCAATTAGTGGTCTTATTTTTTCAGAGAAATTCCTTATCCATTTTGAATAATGTGCAAGCATTCCCAAAGTTCGCTTCAAAGATTTAGAATCAGCAGGTAAAGGCAAGTTAATGAGTGGTTTCAAGCGTTCGTCATCTGGTTTTATGATATTATCAGTTATTGTATAGCCTAAAAGACTGACTTGTTTTGATCCAAAAGTACACTTTGCTTCATTGAGTGTAAGGTTATATTTCTTCACCGCATTCATAAACTTTTGTAAATTAATATCATGGGTTTCTTTATCTCTCCCACACACAGTCACGTCATCTAGAAAAGCAAATGTACCGTCTAACTTTTCGTTTTCTATTATATATTGTAGCGTTCTTTGAAATGCAGCAACTCCATTGGTGACTCCAAACGGGATCCGAGTAAATTGGTACAAGTTGCCGCACGCTTCAAATGCTGTATATTTCTTCTCTCTATTCAATATTGGGACTTGATGATAGGCGCTTTTGAGATCAATTTGACTAAAATAATTGTATTTGGCAACTTTTGAGACTATAGATTCAATGTTTGGCAAAGGAAAAGCATCAAGCTCTGTAAATTTATTTATCGTTCTTGAGTAGTCGACAACCAAACGTTTGCGGTGAGTAGTTCCTCCAGTCACCAGAACTTGAGCTCTCCAAGGAGATAAGCTGGGTTCAATGACTCCATCTTCAAGTAATTTAGAAATTTCTTTCTGAATGAATTCTTCATCTTCTTTAGTGTACCGCCTGGATGGGACGGCTACAGGCTTTATATCGGAAGTAAGGTAAGTGAAAAGAGCCGCAGGCGGCACTGACGCTTGCATTACACATACTTGTAAAGTGTCTCTTGAACCACCGAAGTTAAATTCTATAGTTTTGTGCGATTTCAGTAAGTCATGTCCTACAATGACATCAGTGCATAAATTGTTTACGATTAGCAACGGCTGGTTTTCATAAGTGTGATTCTTGAGTTTGATCGTTGCGTAACAAATGCCATCTACAAAAGAAAGGTGGTTAGAAGTTGCTAATGAGATCGCTTGTTTATATGGTTGTGCTTGTAATTTCATCTCCAGGGATAATTTCTTGTTGATTAAGCTAACGGAACTCCCAGTGTCGATAAGAGCATCTGCATGTCTGTTATTAATGGTAACTGGAACCGTAGCTTTATATAAACTAGCAGGCGACGCGGCAGTAATAGCTGATGACTCTGATGAGCCCGTTACTACAGCTAGGTGATTCGAAGATACATTGTTACTAGTAACAGGAGGATTAGTCGCTATAATTTCATCATCTTGTTCTTCAAGTGTTATAGCATTAGCAGAAAGTTTATGGCTTCGACATACAATGGCGTAATGCCCTTTCTTAAAACACAGTTGACAAATACTGTTGAATGCAGGGCATTTATTTCGTTGATGAAGTTTGTTACTCCCACAAAAAAAGCAGCGTCTAAGCTTCGTGGGAGCTGAAGCTAAATCATGACTTTCATTTGTAAGCCGGCGTCTTGAGGTTTCAGCGACAGCGTTCACTTGGCCAGGATTAAAATTGACATAAGTCAAAGAGTTCTTTTCTGCAGTTTCTAATGAAATTGCCTGATTGTGCGCTTCTTCCAAAGTCAACGTACGATTTTCTAGAAGTCTTTGACGTATTTTCTGACTTGTGATACCAGCTATGAAAGCATCTCGAATATACTCATTCTGATTTAATTCAGCTGTTACACATTTGAAGTTGCAATCGTGAGCCAATTGACGTAACACTCTCAGATAATCTGCTATGGATTCTTCAGGCAGTTGTTTACGAGTGGAAAGCACATAGCGCGCGTGAATCTCATTTTTGGGTTTAATATACACTCCATCGAGAATCTGAATGGCGACTTCGTAAGACGTGCAGTCACGAATATACGAGTATGTAGTTGGACCCAAGTGATTTACTAATATTTTATACTTCATTGAGTCTGATGATACGTTGGAAGCTTCTTCAGCTAAGAAGTTATCAAAAGTGTACCTCCAATGCGTCCATCTCGTTCCCGAATTTGAGTCACTGGGATCTACTTCGAATTTGTCTGGGCGTAAATATCTTGAGACACAAAGATTAGTATTTATCATGTTTTCAGTCTTGACTAAAGTATTTTCTTGCGACATTATTAAGTTGAATAAATTGACATAGTAAATGAAAGACAAAACCAAGAATATTGGTTTTATTCAACTTAAAAACCAGACAATCATTGACAGGCAAAATACGTGACAGCTTAAGGTGACAATACTTATTATTTTTAATGTCGGCATACAAAAGAGGATATAACACTAATATTAAATTAGTACCCTCTCTCGGCTAAACCACTGACCGAAGTTTAATGAGTTTTGGTACAGAGATAGACTTCATCTTTTTTTCGGAGGAGAAGGCATTGAAGCACTATAATCGTTGGCTTGTAAGACCTTTAGCTGTGTGTGGGCTCGGGTCTACCCACTGTTCAATCTGTGGCGTTTAAACGACCTAAACAAACTAGATCTGGAAAAAGAAAAATGGTTACTATCTAATAATATTCAGATCCCATACTACCAAATAGAAGTTTTTGTTTGTCCTTCTTTCACGTTACGAAGCAATGGATCGACGTGGTTTTTTGGTATGGGAATAATTTAGCTCAGAACCAACCCGTTTAGAGGTCCTTGGGAGAGGCCTATGTTCAGCAGTGGTCGTCTTTCAGCTTAAATGATGATGATGAATATTTTGGAAACTTAGGCAACTTTTTACTTTTTCAGCACAATTAGGTCTTTTTATACACACATTGTTTGCTTACAACTATTACTGTAAATGACTGTTTGATGCCAAATTAAAATAAATAAAAAAAAATGTTTTGGGATGAAGACCACGCAAATGACGGCGTCTTTATAATTTATTGTCTTTCTATCAGATGCACCATAGTTTTTTTTTTTTTGTTTTAGATGCTATGATTTTATATTCATTGGGGGTGCCACTTATCGCTTGTTAGTTATGCCTTAGACCACCGCGTCAGACAGTAGCTGTTACCCTCGAGCCAGCTATTTCTTAGTTTCCTGACGACTTAGTATTATGTTTATTTTCTGTTTACCTCAACTTGAGTTAGGTTTTTAGGTTAGACGCAAGATTTAAAACCACTGTCTTTCTTTTTGCCTCTTCTAAGTTAGTGTTAGTTGCTTTTAGTAGAATTAAGTTTCAACCAGGGTTAAAGGTGAGTTTAGTTTTGTGTCGGTTTCAATTGCTTGGCACTTTATTTGTTTAGATAAAATCAAATATGGAGTTGCTTTTTATAACAAACTTATTTTATTTATTCCTAAGAATCTACACGGCTATTTCATTTAAATTTTTGGAAGAGACTCAAACTTGTAAGAGAATTTCAGAAAAAAATATTACAACAGATGAAAATGTTTTTGTGTCAAGAACATGTCTGTATTGGGTGTTGTTGTTTCTTATGCATAATGTTTTATGTTTTACACTAAAAATAGGATTTGTTATCTCCTGACCGCGATTCCGCGTGCGATTTAAGTGATTACTGATAACATAGAGATAAAAAACTTCAAATCGAAAGATATAAAACCAAAAACAAAGAAGAATATAACTAAGATTTAATCTCTGTAACGCTAAGATTTTTTTGTTAACATAATATAATATTACACGTAATTTACCATTAATTAATTAATTATCAATTATATATATATAATTACAAACAGAAACAAGGCAGGAATCGAACTCACGACTTCCGAGTTTTGACCCGAGCAGCTCCATGGAGGCAATCTTGGCATTTTTTTTAATCCTTAACTTTGTGGTCGGACAAAGAATTAAGGCTAGGATCTTAATTAAATCACAGTTAAGTACTTAATCCAAACCAAATATGTCGTAACTGTTTTTCTAACAATTTTAGATTTAATTTATAATAATCAACGACTCCATAAACAAGATAAGTAGTTAATTTAAAATGTTTGAACAGCCAATATTCATACTCGAGATATCGCTATCGCAAAATGAAAAATCTCAGCCAATAATTTACTGTAAATATAGGATTCTCACCCTACTTAATTGTTTGTAATTCAACGTTGCCTGTTGATAAGGCGAATTGAAAATGTTCAAGTGGTTTATAAACATACTTGGCAGGAAATTAAAAATGTTGGACTGGGATTTATTTATCAAAGTTACTGTCAGGTTTTTCACTACAGTAAATAGGCCTCTATCATTGAAGAGGTCTGTATAATATTTTTTATTACATCCAAAACAAACATTATAGCTCGAAGCAGCATAGTTTTTAATGTTTGGTTAAAGATTTGCTGTCAAAAAAGCAAAGTTTAAAAAATGCCCCTCATTTATGAGTAAGTAGTACCTACATAGAAGTTTCGTGGATGTGATACTGAAAGTGCCGATGGTGCCATAAGCCCATTTAATGTCTCATTGCAGGGCATAAGCCTTCATAATTTTTTTCAATTTTCTCTCTCATTTCATTAAATGAAGTCAATATGGTATGGCATTACACAGGTCGCCCAAGCCAAGTCTGGGTCACCTAGCTTCTCGGGTGGCCCTCCCTAGGCGCCACCCCGACTTGAGGCTCCCTTCAAGTCGGGGTAACCGGGGATGAGCTGGTCAATGGCAACAAGGCTGGCACCGGCTCGTCCCGATCGGGTGTGAAGAGGAAACCGGGGGAGTTTAGTGGGTAGTGGAAGCTTTAGTCTCGGGTCCCACACACGGCCGCAGGTCTAGCTAGCCTGCGGTTATGGTGCATAAACGCATTTTCCTCCGAAAAAAAAAAGAAGTCCTAAGTCCTGAGATCACAGCCACTGGGCTGCAGTAACGACTAAAGCTGTTAAAAAAAAAATAAACAGTTACTTTATTGTCGCATAAAGCGTGCATAATGCATTGCCTATCAAATAAAGTAAAGTAAACTCGTCACTGGAGACGCGGTGGGTGCAATAAATATGATATTACGACGCTGGCGCGGCGCGTGCGCAGGTCGAGTCTGCCGGCGGGTTTAATGCGTCGCTAGTGCTGTTCAAACATCGACAAAATTTTCTTTATTGCACACAAAAGAAATAAAAATTACAATAAAATAACAAAAATGTGAACAATATAGGCGGTCTTATCGCTAGAAGCGATCTCTATCAGACAACCCCCAAGTAAAGGACTGCCGAAAGAATGGGTATATCAATATGCTTATGCCTATGCCTATAATTATATGCCTTCTAATATCTTAAGACAAAAATTTAATTTAATTTATTTTTTGCCACGTTTTTTGCTGATTCTCCATAGTAAACAATATATTGAAGCCGCTAGTAGAGTCACACATTTATTTAAACGAGGGTCAGCATCGCTCAATTCCCATAAATAAATGGCATACAACATATTACCTACGTTCTATCGTGAACAAAGAACTTTGTTCTTGGGTTCTTAATGTAATTTAACTATTCAGATTATTGTTTTTACAAGTCTCTATTATCACAGTTAATTTTTATTTAGATGTGTGATAGAAAATAAATACAATTATTCATAAAATGTACTAAATTTTTCTCACGATTTAAATAATTTCTTTAAACAAAAAAATTATAAAAAGTATTATGGTTATTAGTAGAAGATTGTCAAAGTGTTTGCCGTACTAATACGAAAAAAAAATTCATAATAACATTATTAATCCATATCGATAACTAGTAATATAAAGTAACATCACTACCCGCTTCCAGTTTGTCGTATCAAGCCAACGGTCTTGTGGTGTTAGAAAATACAATATTACTCGGTCTGTAAATGGAAAGATTCTGTAACCGGAGCGCTGGTTTGAAAGTTAATCTAATATTGGAATAAGATAGTCTTTTTTGTTCCATCTTTGTTTTGTATTGTTCGAACAGTAGTGGATTGGAAGTAGTTTTGTTACTTTGTGGTACTTTGATTTTACTTATTGAGATATTTTATAGGTTGGTCATTTGGTGTAGGTAGAAGGTTCGATTCCTGATTCGTTGTATTGAGAAGACTGGACACTTGCGTTTGGGAATGTATCTGTGAACTTATAGTGACACTGATGTGGTATTTTTGTGGTGATTCCGTGATTCCCTAATCAAACTCAGGTCAAGGAAACTTAATGTTTGACTTGTAGGTATTTCCATTAAAGTAAGGGTTGCAAATGTTGGGTCAATGACTTATTCAATGCACCGACAGTGCAAATAAGGATCAATAATAAATAATTCAAAACTTTACTCGATCGAAAAGCTATTTCAAATAATTTCCTACGGCCTTTAACCATCAAATACTTACTGCAGTCAATTGTATAAATGTACCCAAGTTACAAATGAACATTTTTATTATCAATTTCAAACGCATACAAACGTCATGACTTATGACACACGATGTCAGCCATACACAGCCGTATTTTACTTTGCTCTAACATATTGTAAAGAAATAAAGAATGTAATAATGACCTGCCAAATGCCACCACCCAAGAGAAAAAATGATGGGTGTGCAATATGCATATATTATTTATTACAAGCAGCGACAAGTTACGACATGACCACTAACAGGAGCAGATAATTCTACAACTGCGCACGCGCCGATAGCGACGTAGTATTGCGTTGTCGGTTAAGGCTCGTGTTACACTTATCGGGGTGATTCATTTCAGTAACCACTGAATGGCTTCTTAATTATAAATTAATTATAGTTAGTACTTGTTTGTTTTAATTAGATACATTTGTGTGCAATACATTTAATTGTCAAACGATATTATCAGTATTTGAGCAACTTGCTTTGAAAGCAGGACAAAGTGTCACGTCATTTATATTATTATTACTACTTAGTTAGAGTTTCCATATACCAACATAAAATTAAGTACATTATCCATGTTAAATAAACATCTCAAGGCAATTTTCACACAGCGCCATTAAGCTACAAACCTAGCAAAACATCTTTGTGTACGAAAATACTTCCTTTTATGCACATTGCACATACATAATTAAAAAAAAACTCAGACCAATACAAATGGACATGACAATACATGTCCACATTGTGTTATTATAATTTTTTTAATCCGCGACTTTGGTAGAGTAGTGGACTTCTCAACCATTGATACAGAATTCGTCTTCCAATTATCTATAATATAGCCTTCTGCCCGCGTTTTCACCCGCGCGTAATCTTTTTTTTCAAATTCCCCCCACATTTCCAGGATCAAAAGTACCCTATGTTCACCGGAAATAGGGTAGCATTCCAACAGTGAAATAATTATTCCAATCGGTTCAGTACTTTCAAAATTGTTATTCCCGCGGGAATGAGACGTTTCCCGTAGGAATTTTATAGCCTATGTCCTATTCCGGGTTATAAACTATACGTGTGCCAAATTTCATCTAAATCCGTTCAGCCGTTTAGGCGTGATTGAGTAACAAACATCCAAACATCTAAACATCTAAACATCTAAACATCTAAACATCTAAACATCTAAACATCTAAACATCTAAACATCTAAACATCTAAACATCTAAACATCTAAACATCTAAACATCTAAACATCTAAACATCTAAACATCTAAACATCTAAACATCCAAACATCCAAACATCCAAACATCCAGACTTTCGCATTTATAATATTAGTAGGATTAGTCGATTATGACAGAAGCTAGTAATTTAATACAACAAAGGTAGTTGCACTGCGCCTTAATAGAAAAAATGATACACAAAATATAAATTGAAACGCCTGTTATCAGAGGAAACCAAGCAAAGCGATAAATAGTATTGTAGAAAACACTTTTACAATTGGCAGCTGTGATAGGAGAGATAATAATAAAACAGAACAATATTGTTATCTTAATTGCACTTTGTTTGATTTCGTAAAATTAATTTGAAACAAGTATTTACCCATGATTTTGCTGAGGTTTTATTTACAAAATATGGTTTTATACGACAATGGTTTATTACGAAAAAGATAAATAATACAAACGAAAGAAAGATTAGTTACAGTAAAAACATTTAATTAGTTTATGTTTTTTAATTTTGGGAAAATAATTAATTAATTTAAGTAAAAATATTTCTATATATCTAAACTAGTTTTTAATGGTAATACAATTAAAAATATATACAAAAAATAACTAAACATAATTATAAATAAAAAATTTGGCCGAGGTCTCCGTCCATGAGAAAAATACCCAGGGACACTAGCAACGTTTCCGCGCTGGATGTTATGTTTTTTGAAGTTTAAGCAAAGTTGACACAAAAAAAAAGAAACAAATAAAATTGTAATTGAGAGAAACGGATTTATAATAGTATAGAATTCCACATGTGTTATAGAAAATACGACATTTACTTATTATTAAAACACTAATTTATAAATAAATACTTTATTATATTATTATACTATGTAATTGCAACTCCATTATCCAAGGCAAAATCTGCACCAGTGATACCCACAGCTTTGTCACTGGCAAGGAACAGAGCCAAATCTGCCACTTCCACGGCAGCTGACTGCCTTTTTAAAGGAACCTCGTAGGAACCACGTAGACCCTGCAATTGTTCGGTACTTAGTCCAGAATTTTCTATTATATCTGTAACAACTGGCCCAGGACTGAGTGTGTTCACTCGCACTCCTGACGCTGCAAGTTCCAAAGCCGCTCCTTTTGTAAAATGGTTTATAGCAGCCTTAGAAACGCCGTATACTGAAAATCCTTCGACTACTTTTGATGCCGCAGCACTGGAAATATTTATAATGTTTCCTTTTGTTTTCACTAAACTTGGAGCAACAAGTGATGTGAGATTAACGACTGGGCGAATGTTTGTGTTCATCACTTCATCGTATGTGCTCACCAGATTGCTGTCAAGAACTTTAACGATTCTAAGGATGCCAGCATTGTTGATAAGCACATCGATTTTGCCGAATTTGTCTAAAGTTGCATCGACGATCCTTTTAGCGTCTTCGTCTTTAGAGACATCTCCACTGACCACAAATGGAGGTTTGCCTAAAGAAGCACATTGCTCATAAACGCTTTTTAGCTTTTCTTGATTTCTGCCTGTGATGACGACTTGGGCGCCTTCTTCTGTGAACTTTTTGGCGATCGCAGCTCCAATTCCTGAACTGGATCCAGTCACTATCACTACTTTGTTATTTAAACTCATATTGAGACTGTTGCCGTCTGGTTACTAAGCCATACGGCGGACGCTCACACGGTTATATATGACACAAGTGACGATAAGATATAAACAGTATAACCTTGGAAATGTACAAAACATTACTAGACTATAATAGGTCTATTAAAGCCTACGCCAATTTTTTTATCAGGTAATTGTCGAACTAAAAGCTGATAAAAGTTATGCGATGACATAGCATATTTTATGTCTAGTGTCCCTGCGGCCTATGCTAAACAGATAAGGACATCATATCTGTTAGATACTTTGATGAGTGAGAGTGATGAGTCATTAATTAAATCTATACTAATAGTTAGTATTACTAATATATATTATAAAGAGGAAAGATTTGATTGTTTGTTTGTTTGTATTGAGTAGGCTCTGAAACTACTGACTAATTCTTTTACTGTTAGAAAGCTACACTATCACCGGGTGACATAGGGTAAGTAGGTACTTTTGATCCCGGAAATGTGGGGGAATTACGCGCGGCTGTAACCACGGGCGGAAGGCTTTAAATAATAAACTGCTAATTTTTAACACATTTATTTATGAAATAAATACTAGCTTTGTCTAAAACTATGCAAGTCCAAGTCCATTATCCAAGACGTGATCCGCACCAGTGATACCCACAGCTTTGTCACTGGCAAGGAACACAGCCAAATCTGCCACTTCCACGGCATCTGAGATTCTGTTCAAAGGAAGCTTAAGCGCACTACGTATTTCTTTCACCTGCTCGTCACTTATTCCATCATTCCCTACTCCATCTGTATTAACTGGACCAGGACTGATTGTGTTTACTCGCACTCCTGATCCTGCGAGTTCCAAAGCTGCTTCTCTTGTAAAATGGTTCATACCAGCCTTAGAAATGCCACAAGCTGTAAATCCTTTTATTACTTTTGTTCCCGAAGTACTGGAAATGTTTATGATATTTCCTTTCGTTTTTATTAAACTTGGAGCAACTAGTGATGTTAAATGGACGACTGCGCGAATGTTTATGTTCATCGTTTCATCGTATGCACTCATTAGATTGCTGTCAAGAACGCTCGTGAATATTAAGATGCCAGCATTGTTGACAAGTACATCTATTTTGCCGAATTTGTCCAAAGTTTCATCGACGATCCTTTTAGCGTCTTCGTCTTTAGAGACATCTCCTGCGACCACAAACGGGGGTGTTCCTAGAGCAGCACATTGTTCGTAAACATTTTGCAGTTTTTCTTTACTTCTGCCTGTGATGACAACTTGAGCACCTTCCTCTGTGAACTTTTTGGCAATCGCAGCTCCAATTCCTGAACTGGATCCAGTCACTATCGCTACTTTGTTACTTAAACTCATGATGAGACTGTTGTCGTCTGTTAACTAAACCATACGGCAGATGCTCACACAGTTATATAGAAGATATGACAAGATATAATTAGTTTAACCTTGAAAATTGTTATGAAACAACAAATATTTGGTCAACGTCAATTAAAGCATACACGAGAACATTGTTATCAAATAATTTTAAGGCAATTATGAGATGACATAGCAATTTGTATTTTTGTTTATATCTAGGCTGTCTGCAAACTAAGCTGAACAGATAAGGAGCCGATAAAGTGTCTGTAAGATAATTTAATGAGCCAGTTTGAATACAATAAAAAATACTGTTGTATAATTATGGTTTTTTAAAACTAACTTTTGTATTAACAAATAGTGTATGGATCGGTTCAAATAACGTTGATTTAGAACACAAAGAGATTGAGAAATCTGACTCCAGACGTCGCAGGTTCGTTCGGCAGGTCTCGTGGTTAAGGCCGAAAAAACCCACGTGTACATAAGTTGCGTAAATAATAGGTAAATTATATTATAAATGATTGTTTGTATTGTAAATTTATATAACGCCGTATTCTCTTCTTCTTCTTCTTCAGCGCATTTTCGCCCACCGTAGAGCATACGCCTCTCCAGACTTTCTCCAGATAGCCCGGTTATAGGTTTCCCTTTGCCACAAGGGGCCTCCGGCCTCCACTAAATCATCGGACCAGCGCGCTGGTGGTCTGCCGACTGGTCTTTTGGAGCGAGGTCTCCAACAGAAAACGCGTTTGCTCCATCTGTCTTCTTGCTGGCGCCACATATGTCCAGCCCACGCCCACTTCAGCTTTGCAATGCGATAGCCGACGTCTACCACTTTTGTTCGCTGGCGGATGGCTTCGTTACGGACTCTGTCGCGCAGGGACAGCCCGAGCATCGCGCGTTCCATGTTGCGCTGGGTGACTTTAAGTTTGTTGATCAAACTCGCAGTCAGGGGCCAAGTCTCGCAAGCGTACGTTAAAACCGGGAGAACACACTGATTGTACACTTTGGTCTTTAGTGACTGGGGCAGCTTTGACGTCCAGACATCTGCTTTCATCTTCCCAAAGGCTGCCCAGCCCAGCTGTATGCGTCTGTCGATCTCAGCCTTCATATTATCTCGACCCAGTCTGATGCGCTGTCCAAGGTATATGTATTCGTCAACTTGTTCTAGTGGCTTGCCATCTAGAATAATGGGTTGCGGGGACAGATCCGAGGTAGCCATTATTTTGGTTTTATCCATGTTCATTTTCAACCCAATATCTAGTGACGCGTGGTACAGCTCTGTGAGCATTCGCTGGAGTTCCTGCTTTGATTCAGCCATAAGCACTATGTCATCTGCGTATCTCAAGTGGTTTAGGGGAGCTCCGTCTACGTTTATTCCCAGTCCATCCCAGCTCAGAGTCTTGAACACGTCTTCCATTGCACTTGTGAATAGTTTGGGTGATATCACGTCTCCTTGTCGGACTCCTCGTGCCAAGGATATAGGATTCGTATGTTCCTTCAACTGAACCGTCATGGTTGCAGACTTGTATAAGTTTTTCAGGATCTGAATATAGCGGTCGTCAATGTGGCATCTTCTAAGCGATTGAAACACAGCCCAGTGCTCCACAGTGTCAAAGGCTTTTTCATCGTACGCCGTATTGTATCTCTGTTATTGTGTATACGTGTATTATACAGCTTTGAATGTGTCACTGTAGGTCAAAGACCTCCATCATTGAAATCAAGTTCATTGTTAATATTAACGTAATGTTGTGAAATATATTATATTCTGAGAAATAATTTGCTTTTTTAAAATGCATATTTTGAAATTAATTTTTTGTTGGTTATGAAATGAGATTTTTTTTATGTAATATATTTTTATAATAATGTCCATTATACTTTAATTATAGTAAAAAACGTTAAAAAACATATTTAATATAGATTATTAACTTATTTTAAATAAAGTAAATTATGTTTAGTTTCGATACTAATATTTTTATTGAAATAGACGCAACTCGAGTTATATTTTCTGACATATTAATTTAATATTTCTAAGATGAGTATTTTCGATACGATGCGGTATCCGCTCGGTTTTTGAAGCTATTTCACATGCATGAGGTAGAATGGGTCGAATCTCGGGAGCGGAATAATTATGGATTTTTCTATAAACGTATTTACCTCAAGCTCGGTGGTGTCGGAAACCCGCACAGTTTAGGTCCTATATTGAAAGTTACGGAAATCAAATGGAGGTCGCTTCAATAAAACTACTGGACTTGCCAAATCCTGAACCATGGTGAAATCGTGTCCTGACTATATATCTACATAATATATAAAACTCAAAGGTGACTGACTGACTGACTGAATGATATAGATAGATATCAACGCACAGCCCAAACCACTAGACGGATCGGGCTGAAATTTGGCATGCAGGTAGATGTCATGACGTAGGCATCCGCTAAGAAAGGATATCTCGATATTCCCACGGGAACGGGAACCACGCGGGTGAAACCGCGGGCGCCCGCTAGTAACTTAATAACATCATTAACGAACAGTTGAGTACCAAAATAATTTATATTAAGTCATGTCTATGAATAAATGTCTCCCACTTTTAAGATAACGACTAACTGTGAATCTGAACCCATTTCGCCATTACGCAATCCAACGTGTTAAAACGGTGTAGTTTTGTCCCGGGTTACGCAATGGGTTAATAAATCAAAAGTTAAACTCCTCCCGCGTTGTTGTAGATGAGATGCTTACGCTACCATTTAGAAGGTGACTGTCACACCGTTGCGTATCATGTCGTGCGATTTATCAAGCGTAAAATATACAATACTAGCCTTCCGCCCGCGGTTTCACCCGCGCGTAATCTCTTTTTTCAAATATCCCCCCTTCCCCCACATTTCCAGGATCAAAAGTACCCTATGTTCACCGGGGAGAGTGTAGCTTTCCAACAGTGAAAGAATTATTCAAATCGGTTCAGTAGTTTCAATATTGTTATTCCCGCGGGAATGAGACGTTTCCCGTAGGAATTTTATAGCCTATGTCCTATTCCAGGTTATAAACTATACGTGTGCCAAATTTCATCTAAATCCTTTCAGCCGTTTAGGCGTGATTGAGTAACAAACATCCAAACATCCAAACATCTAAACATCCAAACATCCAGACTTTCGCATTTATAATATTAGTAGGATTGGTTTTATATCAAAGTAGACTAAGCTTCTCGTGAAGATAGTATGAGAATTAACGGTGGTGTTAAAAAACCCGTATCTATATCAGCTAGTTAGAACATGGCTGTAGGAATACCAAAATATTTTGTAAACAAAATATTATGAGTGCGGCTTTGTTTTGGAGTTTTCCTCATAGGATTTCCTCGTACAAAATACTAGTAAATAAAAAGCTTACGTTCTTAATTGTTATTTTAAAACTAGACTTCCACCAGCGGCTTCGCTCACGTAGACAAATCTTTATAAATTGTAGCATATGTGTTATTCTGATGTATAAGCTATGTTATTAAAATAATCCAGAGTTTCATAAAAATCCATTTAGTAGTACGTGAAACAGTAACAAACATCCATACTTCCAGTGCAAACTTTCGCGTTTATAATATTAGTAGGATAACATAATGGCTCCATCAAACAAGATAGTGATAAATAAATACGAAAGCTAATTTACAAAGTAATAGTTACGATGCATAATTTATCCGCTGCGTATCAATCTGAAGTCGATTATAGTATAATCTTAAATGCAGTGGAGGCTGGAGACATAAATATTCACTAATGCCCCTGTAAGTCATCCTATAAGGAAACTGCTAGAACTAAAATATACGCATAAAACATGATCATGCTTGTATCAAAAATAGAATTCTTGTAACACCGTTATATTTTATCTCGATCTTTTTACTGAATGATGACCAAATTATAAACCTCGACAAGCAAAATAAAATCCTTCTCCAGATTGCATAGTATATTTCTCATCCCATTTAAAGTGTTTTTGACAGTTCATTCATGGATAAAAAGAAAAATATTTTAAAATAAAACAATCAAAATAGATTAAAATCAGTTTTAATAACCCGAAGTTTAGTAGGTAGCATTGTAATACTAATAATAATTTAAGTACCTAAGTACCAAATTTTTTCTTAACATTATTTTTATTTTCAATATTAGTATTGCTTACAGAGGTGCAAAACATTCTTACTTTTTATTATTTTCATTTTTGTTTATTTTCCTCAACTGGATACGCTATAATTAGGCACAGTTTCTCAAAACAACTCTTTCGTTTTATCATAAAACGCGACGATTTTGTATTCACTTCGGTGTGACAGTCACCTCTATTTGAGCAAAGCGTGGTTTGCTACTATTAAAGGGTTAAGCGAGTTTACATTGTGTAGAACTTGTAGAAGTACCTAATGCCTAGATGTTCCGAGTTTAGCCTTATGATTTACTCGTGATGTTTTCAACTTCTTATGCGGAGTTGTCGTGTTTCAGCTTAGCATGTTGGCTCAAGCCTTGTAACCGAAACTTAAGTTTGATCGAAACAGTCGAAACATTTAGGTGACCTCGGTGAAGGGAGAGTATTCGAATTTCTACAAAAGTGTCAAAATTGGGACTTAAAAAGACGTAAGCATTTATTATCCAAAGTGTAAGAATTATTTAATTTATTAATCGTTAAACACCCACCTAAAGTTAACTAGTCCATATATTTTGCTATTATGAAATGCTCAGTGGTTTATGGAACAAGATAATCAATTATGTCCCATTTAGGGACATAATACAAGTTAACGTTTTGACGCAGGTGTAGTGTTTAGCTTTGGCATTTAATACCTTCGTTATTACTATTGTTCAGTTTTAAGATTTATGTATTATGTTTTCTTCACTAAAATTAATTAATAATAATAAGTCTCCTGGAAGCAGAAGAAGGAAATAAATCTAAACAAACTCAATCATCGAGAAACACTCATTGACAGAAAAGAGCTTCCGAAATTCGAATTATTAAAAACAGGTGGCGACGAGCAATTAGGGATAATCAAGTGTAGATTAACAGGAATTATGAAGAGCTGAAGAGCGTGTCCCGTGGTAATGGCGCCGCGTAGATCACCGAGGCAGTGCGTGCGCGCATGTGCTCATGCTTATTAGGACGGACATACAGACGAGTGGTTCATACAGCATTATACACATTTAATTTTATGTGTGGTAGGGCCATGCTTGGAAGAGTCCAGCAGTGGACTGAAATATAAAAAAATGAGCCATGCTGCAGATAGTTCCTATCTGTCAGTCAAAATGGGCCAGCGTGACCTCAAGGACCACCCTCTTACAGAAGATCAATGGATGAGTGGCTTTGCTGTTGCCCTCCGTTTGATGTTTTTGTTTTTGTTAAGCCTTGAGAGGTTGGGAGGGGTCCCATCTTCTCTTCACTTCTTCCCTGTCCCATTTCCCATACCCAATTTACTTCCACTTCCACACTACCCTTAGACCTAGTCCCAGGTTACCATCAGGTTTCTCAATTGCGAAAAAAAATTGAACCACAGAACAAAGATAAAACCGTCCGGGGTCCGTAAACTCCAAGTTTTTGGACACACATCCCGCCTTCGGCTGTGTGGCAGCACGTAAAGTAATGCTTTCAGTGTAGTGATCCTCAATGGCATACATAGGCCATGCCAGCATAAAAATAACTCAGAAATAAATTTCAAAGATAGATTGATAAAGACTCAAGCAGTGTGTCACAAACATATACGTCCATTAACTAGATATAAAATTATTCTCATTTCAGTGCACGGTGACGATGCGCAGACGCCGCTCGTCCCACTTATGGGCCGATTTTTAAGTGTCAAACGTCACTATGGTATTAATCATCGTGCTTTTAGTATTGTGCGATAAAAGTACGGTTATGTTATAATGTGCTTGTCTATTTTTAGCGCTTTAATTTGTCATTCATAACTAATAACGGTTTCATGCATTGCAACAATTTGCAGTGCACTAAATGACATCTCGAATATTATGCAGTGCACTAAATGACATCTCGAATATTATGCACTTTGGTGGAAATCCCATCCTCATCCAGAACAATCCTTTATCTGATGAGCATTAGGATCTGAATGTTTATATCTATACTAAATTATAAAGAGGAAAGATTTGTTTGTTTGTTTCTATTGAATACGCTCCGAAACAATTAAACCGATTTGAAAAATTATTTCACTGTTGGAAAGCTACATTATCCCCGGGTGACATAAGGTACTTTTTCCAGCAGTGTAACTAATGATGATTTTGTAGTAAAAACTAACATCAAATCAAATAAAAAATAGAAAAATACTTCGTATTTGTAAACAAAATATCTCAAGTATCACACTTGAAAACCCGTCACATTATCTCTAAAACACTATATCATAAAAACGCTGTGTCAATCTGTGTGCCTGTTAATATTTGAACCAAGCCACGTGCTACACATGATCGTTTATGGTGCCTTTTAACATATGGGCAGTGATTTACAAATGGCGTTCTTTGTACCCATAATACTTGTTAAGTAGAAACAATCATTACGTGATGATTTAGTTACAATATGGCCACCGATAATGTTTATAGGTTAGTTATTTTTGTTTAATTTTTTAGTTGACTTGTTTTAATTTTTTTATACAACGTCAGTTGGTAGTCAGGCACGCAGCCTACTGATGGTAAGCGGTCACTGCGGCCTATTCCATTGAGGGACACTTGTCCAGGAAGCGTCGCTCAATGTGCTGCCAGACTGTAGACTCATCTGTTTTTCGAGCCTTATATTTCAAGTGTACAGGCTCCCATATTATTATTTCCGGAACACAGCCAAAGCTGTTATGGCGGCAGATTTCACCTGTAGGCAGCTAGCCAGGACTCTGAAAAAGCCCTACCACCCACCAGACCCAAGGCGGGAATTGAACTCCGACCTCCGGGTTTTTTATACCCGAGCGGCTTAGCCACTGTTCCATAGAGGCGGCCAAAAATCATTATAATATATATTTATGCAATACTTTTAAGCTGCAGATTAGGGTTTCTTCAAGATGTTTCGGTTACGGGTCGCACATGGAAAAATCCACAGGCGCCCTTTGAGTTTCGAACCAGTGAAACCGCGCATGTAAAACAAAACTTGAGACAAATTAGCTACCACAGCATACATTTTAAAAGATGATTAATTTATAAATGGATGCCTGTCAAGAATAAGTTGATATAAAATTTATTCAAGTTTAATTTCAGTTTCACCCTGAAATCGCGGACTAATCATTGGAATTTTACAAACACCATAAAGGCTAGACGAGACCGGAACGATTCCATAAATCATTTGCAAGCCACACCAAACAATCCCTATAGACAATATCTGATGGAAAATTCAACCAACTTAAAACTTACACCTCTCACTCCAAAAAATCGAATCATGCAACTCTTACTACTGAGCACGAAGGTGGAAAATCGCTTGTTACGGATCCGTTTGAGGATGAATTAAGTTCTGGCGATGCACCAACAAAATAAGAAGTTGAAGCGATAGCAAGAAAACGTATACAAAGGCTTATGGGCGTTGCGCTTCATTTAGCAAAAGTATATCGAATTCATTCTGTGTAACGACTGTTCATCGCGTGTTTTTATTAAAAACTGTCTATGGACCTAATGGCAGCACTCTCGTACTTTGCGCTTGATGACAGGACACTAGCTTTGATATATTGGCACTTTGTACTTCTGTGTAGTATTACGTAAATGTGTTCCGGTAATGTTGAGTTGGCTATTTCTTGTGTTAGTCTTTAAGTTTTTATTGGAAAATGATGATGATTAATAGTGTAGTTTAAAATTGCAAAATTGTTTTCCTGATAAACTTAACACGCTCGCTGCGGGACCGAAACTGGCGTTTTTTTGTATGGTGCGTTATAAGGCCGATTGGCCTGTTACTTAAACTCTCCACCACTGCGTTGTAAGGTTTATAGGCCCGGTAAGGTATTGTCGGAAATAAATGACTGTAACTATGCGAAAGCTTTAAATTTTGGATATCTACCTATCAATATCGCTAGTAGACGAGTTGATTGACTTAGTGTTGGCCTCGCCCCGGGTTCCTTCTATTTACTTAAGAGGTATATGTAAAAATAAGTGTAAGGTCTTACAACCCGATGCCGCACTGAATAACAGGTTCAATTGGAGAATTATTAGTGATGTGCAATAAGTTATCGAGACATTATATTTTGTAATATCGTTCATTGAAAAATTACGTATGGGCTTCATAGAAATCATTACTATTTTTTCGTTTTTTACAAAAACTTTTCTACACTTCGGCTTTTCTACATCAGAATGTACACTTTCCCTTTTTTGTTTTTCTTGTTGAAACGATAATTTCAGCATTTTTTGACATCCCCCTTTTGGTCGAGGCATAATTAAAGGTTTTAAACCACACAAAAATGTACACAGACACTCTAAAGTCTTAAATTATGCACTACCGTATTATGCGTCCGTTCTCGATAATTATGTAACAACACTAATCGGAAGTACACCTACAACAGTGCGGGAGGGGGTGGAATAACCTTATAACCTATGACGGGCTTTTCGACCCGGTATCCGCAAGGAATCGAAAAAAATATCAACCAGTGCGTTATCGGGCCGAAAAACCTTATGCACAAGTTTAAGCTTTATTGAGTTGCCCATAAGGTCCTAAACTCAAATGTATACTTATCTCTTTTGTACATGCAGAAATCTCATAGTACCAGCCCCCGCACCAGGGAGAAATTCACGTTTCTCACCTCCGCACAGAGTGGTAGCACATGCATCGGGTCTTTCGGCCTTATATCGCAGCGAACGTGTTAATATTGGAACTCGTATGTTTAGCGTAGCAACAAAAAAAAATCGTTTTTTCTTTTAAACTTTTTTTGTGTTGGGAAAGTTTTGAAAACCAGACTCAAAACAGTATCTAATCAAACTCTTAGTAGGCTTAAGTAGTGTGGCCAAATTAATGTTTCACGAATGGTCTTCAATTACGTCTTTATGACATAAGAACCCTATATCTCATTTGAGCCTCAAAATGAACGACTATACTTTCTATAATATTCTGACCTTAGCAAGCTTCTTAATGTCACCAATAGCATTATTGCTATCCCAAACATTCCCATGAACATCCATCGCAGATATGACTTGATGTATGTTAACATTTGTCTTCAGATATTTCGTATTTAGATCCGTACTATCCAAAAGCTTTTACAGTAATGGAAGACATTTGCCAATAGTCACGATTCTGTTGACATTCATATAATCGGCTGATATGACATTGATGCACCGCAGTATGCATTGCTACTTAACATTCTCAACTTTTGTTTTAAATTATGATCTTAGTTCTAAAAATGCGTTGATTGGTTTTAAAAAGCTTTTAAGTTGGTGATTACTTGAAGATGGTTTTTGCTTCTATTTTTAATTAATGGCTGAATAAGCTGCAAATGGCCACTTTGTTTAAAGTGTTACTGTAAGAAGATTTAATATTATAAATACATTAAACAAACACATTAATGATTCAATATGTTCAATAAATTATGACAAAAAAATATTATTTATGTATTGAAAAAACCATTAGAACATTTCCACAATTTTATTTGATTACGATTTGTTCAATTTCTTTAAATTTTTCTGTCATTTAAAAAGAATTGGTTTCGAAATGACTGGCTAGAAATTTAGTTTCAAAGGCTTAACTTTTTTATCTTTATTATTTTATAATTTTACAAAATAAACTAAAACAAACCCAAAAACGCTGATTTAATTGTGTATTGTGTAAATAATATTATTATTCTATATGAACTAGGTCCGTTTTAATATCCTCTTAGTAATGTCTTATTTTCGGTAGTAGTAAACCTAAATTGCTAATGCGAAATCAATCACTGAAGTATTTTTGAACTATTTCGCGCGAGGCAATCAAAACTATTATAAATTGTTTTGAAATTTCATGAGTAAACACATCGAGACATCATACTGATTCATATTTTTAGTTTTAGCATCCGTTTATCATGATTTAAAAGCACAACGTATTTCGTAATAATATAGCATGTCGAACGCCTAATGGCCTAATGGTTTAGGTACTGGGCCGTGATTTCGAAGACCTCTGGGTACCATTCTTGGGTAGTTTTTTTATGCCAGACGCGGCAAACGAGCCAGCGGGTCACCTGATGGTAAGCAATGATCGCCGCCCATGGACATCTGCAACACCAGAGGGATCGCTGATGCGTTGCCGGCGTTGTCTTGGGTCTATTGAACGCTATTTGTTGGAATGTCATTTTACTATACCCCTAACACAAGTGCGTAGCTACTTATTAAGAATCAGATCAATGTAAGACTCTTTAGACTAGTGTTGTCTTGTCTTCTTTAGATTTACTAACTACAAGTTTAGTTTTAACTACAAATACTTTTTCTTCATGGAGCGTGTATGTTTTTTGCTGCTAGACTTTCTTCTGATAGTTATTTTTAAAAAAAACCTACAAAAAGAAAATAAGTAAAATATTGATGCAATCATTTATAACTATCTTGTTCCATCGATAAACTCGTGTCACATTACACCTCTAAATCCAAAATGAAAGTTAATCTGACGTCTTATACACTAGCTATGATCGATTGCTTTTGCTACGACAAATATAAAACTGATGTTATAGGTTTTGTTTCTACTAATTTCAACTCTAGATTTATTAGTAACAAGGTTGAAAATGAAATGGACTCATTCGGTGATGTAGTTTTTAATATTGTTGGTAATTTTTTACTGAGGTTAAAGAATAAAGTGATTGAACTTTATGGTTGAGTGAATGTCACGGTGTGCCCAAGTCCAGTTTGAGTGTTTTAGAGTGACAATTTACCGTAAAATAATCCATACAAGGAGTTTCTTGGTAATTGGGTAAAGTTAGAATATCAGGTAACCAGTGACATAAAGCAATAATAACGATAATATCTAATAATATACGAATTTCCCGTTTTGTGCTGACCATAAATTCATTGTTACGAATGACCTTAGTTTACGTTCCTATTTGTGATAATGTAATGTTGATCGAAGGATTATATAATACATTATTGAATGTACTTCTAAAATTTATAATAATAATATAAATCAAACATAATTATACGGTTAACCACTTCATTTTGTTGGTAAAGACTGGTTCTAATTTCTCAAAATTATCAATAAAGTAAATAGTTTTCAATTGCAAATGTGGTTAGTTCCTTCATTACTTACCCGTTTCCGTCACCCGGTTATAAAATCATGCAAAATGTTTACCTGGAAAATAAAGAAATATGAAATTAGTTTATTTTTAAAAGCCTAATATACTTTGAGTAATATTGAATTTAGATAAAGATGACCTATTATTAAATTGGCAGGGTCTAAAGATTATTTCATTCTATATATAGTCCAAGTAAAAGCAGAACCAAAAGTGACAACCAAGGGGTGACTGGTAGAGAATGTTTTTAGCGTTAGGTCTCTTTTTGTACCCTAAGTTTGTATTTTATAAATAAGTAAATAAAATTTAGTTTATCAACATTTTTGTTGAATCTTCAAATAACATTCTGCGATAATTATAGTAACGTATACTTTTAAGTTAAAACACAAATAATCGACAATATAAGCTACAGAGAACAGTGGCGTCCTCTTGTCCAACATCAGTTTAACTTAGTTCATTATAATGGTATCAAATTAATTTCCTTTCTCCAAACAAAAAACCAAATGAAGAGTGTAATAAAAGGTTTAATTTATTGCCCGAAGCCTCAGGAACAGGTTATACGAGTAACGTGCTACCGATGTTAAATCACTTCTTTATACTCCTACATGACCACCATTATACTGGGTGTACTATTTCATTGGGAAAATATGGTGCTTTCTGTTACATTGGTCTGTTTTAGGGTTAGGTAAACATTTTGCAATGAAAAATGCGGTAGCGTGTACAGGCCCCGGCAAACGTCTTGACTATCGAGTGGGGATTGCGAAGAACACGAATTTCAACATGCCTGCGTTCGTTAGTATATATTCTGTGCTTGCGCGTTATTGGTCAGAAGCATACCTCTGACCAATAAATAGCGCGCGCATGCATCGGAAGATTTGCGCGCGCTATTGGTCATGCGCAAGTGCACATGCGCAAAATTTCCCCCACTCCGTTGACCGAAGGTCAAGAAGATGATGTAGTCCGTTTAGTTCTACCGCTCAGTCCTACTAGTGTAACTATATCAACTATTAGTATTTTATTGCGGACGAGAGCTTTAGAGATTTGTTTTAACCGAAAATGTGAAAAAATTAGGGTACAAAAGGCGGACTTAGTGTTAAAGCATTATCTACTATAATTAACCATCTTGATAGAACGAATTGCTTTAATGCCGCATGAAAACAGCAGAAACTACATAGTAAAATAAATCAAGTTAAGATTGACAATATAACATTTTCTGCAATAATAAATTCAAGAAAATAAAAATAAAAAATGTTAATAATAATTTTAAAATTTAATCCACACCAAGTGTAGAGGCTAATTGACAAACATAAAGTTATGTAAAAAAGTTTATTATAAATTATAAAATAACTTAAAATGGGTGTTTTTATTTGAAGTAGGTTTATTGACTTTTCATTTCATTACTACAAGATACCTATTTAGATTTTAAAATAAAATTAATTTGTGTTGTAAGTTACAAAACGTAAAAGTATGAAATTATTATTTTATTGTTTCGTCTGAAGCACATAATTATTCTTTCTTTCTTTACCTGCATTTTAAAAATAAAATAATTACTTAATTTCGACGCATGGAAATATTTCTCGCTATTTCGAGTATTTCTACATACCTCGCTTTTTCTTTACAATGTTGTCCCCAGTTAAGTATAACTGCACTTTTATGTCACAAACAGTGTAAAAATGTAATCAGTGAAGAAAACTATACTTGTATTTTATTACGTAATTGAAAATTAACAATTACAAGCATAACATTTAAAGTATGTGTAATTTTCTAAAGACGTAAATTCCGAAGAATATCCACGAAAAAATGTGGTTTTCCAAAACAGGATATTTACAGTACCGGGGAACTTAATGCCATAATTATATACTCGTACATACATAAATACTAATATTATTTTTCTGTTATCATTAGTCTCTGCGCGGAGCAACATGTAACTAAACACTAACCCATAGCCCAACAAAAAGACGGATCCAAGTCGAACGAGTCTGTGGCAAAAACTGTCTTATAAATATTAAAAAAAAAATTTAATACCTATTATTCGTACGAAAGTATTCATTTGTCTTTGTAACAGACAGATGGATTTACCAATTTGGAAGACCTAGACTAGATCTTGGAAAATAGCACCACTTTTTATACCGGGATAACGCGCAGTTTTTATCGAACAACAGAAACAAAATTTATTTTTGTCTATGCTTCTTTCACATCATCATTCATCATCATTTCAGCCAAACGACGTCCACTGCTGGACATAGGCCTCCTCCAAGGATCTCTAAACCGATCGGTCCTGCGTCGACAGCATCCAGTGGATTGTTTGACTGTACTAGTTTTGGATTTTAATAGTTTTGGTCCCAGTCGCCGGAAGAAAAATTACAAAATTTTATCAATCCGGCAACTGGGACCGCGGTCCGAGTTGATTGCGGTCCCAGTCGCCGGATGCCTCATCTTTATGAGGTCATTAGTCCACCTTGTGGGATGCCTACCACGGCTGCGTTTCCCGGTACGTGGCCACCACTCGAGGACTTTTCCGCCCCAACGGCGGTCTGTCCTCCTTGCAATGTGTCCTGCTCACTGCCACTTAAGGTTCGCGATTTTTCGGGCAATGTCGGTGACCTTGGTCCTTCCACGGATTTCTGATGCGGTCACGCAGGGACCTCCTTTCACGTGTAACTATGCAAATAGATCGATTTCGTTATGGGGATAGTTTGGGAGGTGTAAAGTGACATAGGTGCTTCATCTCAGAGTAATACCATATTCCTGCGGGATACATCTTTTTTTATACTAGGTTGGCAGACAGGCACGCAGCCTAATGGTAAGCGGTCACTGCGGCCTATTCCATTAAGGGACGCTTCACCTGAAAACGTCCCTCAATGTGCTGACAGACTGTAGACTCATCTGATCTTCGAGCCTCTGATTTTAAGTGCACTGGCTCCCACATTAATATTTCCGGAACACAGCCAGAGCTGTTATGACGGCAGATTTCACCTGTGGGGGTGGTAGCTAGCCAGGCGCACTAAAAGTTGGTCTTTAACTCACGAGGGCAAAAAAAATTAAATAAATATCCTGGACACTAATATGATCAGAACGAAGACCCTCACTGGTGTACACTCCATTGTGTTTACGTGTCATTACAGCTATATTAAAATACCTCTTACCGAGTCCGAGCCACGTGGCTGCAATTACATAAAGACAAAGGCTGACTGCACTATTGTGCGTCGCGGTATGTATGGTCAACAGCAAGTTCGATAATAGCACTTATGCCCCCGACATAAGAGTGGTACAAAGTCCAAAGTGTTACGTCTGACGTGCTTTTGACTGTACAGAGTAGTGTGGGGTTCAGGTACAGAAGAATAAAATATACTTGTAAAATTAATAAAGCTGTTCAACCAACAAGATAATATCTGGTTAAAATGGTTAAAATGTCAAAGGGCTTAAAGGACAAATCATGATTTTTCAGGAGAGCAGAAAAACGAAATAAGTAAAAAATTGGGCATAACTTTTTTGATTTGAAAGCTATCGGTTTGTTGTAAAGGACACTTTTATTTATTTTTTCAAGCCAAACCGTATGCAACCATTTTATTTATTCTAGATAGCATAGTTTTCGAGATAGGTGTCCTTTAAGAATTGAAATTCGATTATTTTGTCCTTTAAGCTTAAGTTTCTGTTGAGATAAATCATTAGCTTTGGCTTAAAGGACATGTTAATACAGGTGTTAGAATAGAATTGGTCCTTTAAGATAAAATTTCGATTATCCTATCTAACATGAATTTGCCTGATAAGCTGTATTGTGCTTTTTCAATATAGTACAAAAAGAAGCGCTGTCGGCATACAGAGTCAAAAAACATAAATCTCTCCCTCTCCTTTTTTTTCGGAGGAGAATGCGTTTATGCACCACAACCTCTGGCTAGCTAGACCTGCGACCGTGTGTGGGACTCGAGGCTAAAGCGTCCACTACCCACTAAACTCCCCCGGTTTCTCCTTCACAACCGATTGGGACGAACCATTGCCAGTCCTGTTGCTATTGACCAGCACACTCTCTCCCTCTCCTGGGTGTCGTAAAAGGCAAGGCAAACGTGGACACTTACGGCACGGCTGGTCCGCAAGTTAAAAGTGGCTCAGTGAGACGTACGAGATCGTATACGAAATGAGATGATGCGGCATAGAACCAAAGGCAGTGGGCTGGCTATATCAGCCGTAGAACCGTTCGACAAACCGTTGGGACAAACGAATTCTAGAGTGGAAAACGCGTCTCGGTAAACGTAGTGTAGGACGCTGTCAGGCCAGGTAAAGTGATGAATTGCGCAGGATGGCTGGCAGGAGCAGAATGCGAGCGGCCGAGGATTGATCAGTGTGGCGAGCATTTGGAGGTTATGTCCAGCAGTGGATTGTAATATTCAGATGATGATGATGATGATTGTAAAGATCCATAGATTCATTCATCAATTAATTAACAGAATTATAACTATTGTATTGGTCTTAAATAAATATTGGATAGGTAACATCACATACATTGATCTGACCCCAAAGTAAGTAGCGTAAGAACATGTGTTATAGGTGTTAGAAACAACAAAGGCACCACAAATGTATACTTAAATACGAATAAACATCCAGACACAAAACAAACACAAATGATCTAGAACCCACGACTCCTGGCGTAAAGGGCAGGGAAATCAATGTGATTTATTTGACACAGAACCACAGTGTCCTTTAAGCCCAAAACGCCTGAATCAAAATATGCAAGAGTAGGCTTTAAATGCCATAATACATTATCAGTGACCTTTAAGCAAATAATACAAAAATGGCCAATTTTTAACCATGAATATCTCGCTAACTATAAGGGATAGGAGAATCTTTGATATACCATTAGAAAGAGCTCAAAAAACTCAATACAAATGTAACAAAAAGTCATTTTCGCCAAAATGTCCTTTAAGCCCTTTGACATTTTAACCATCGATATATAGCGATTGATTATTTTTAATGAAATTTAATTATTAAGGATTAAAATATTCTAATACCTACTTAAATACAAATAAACATCCAGACACAGGGCAAATACAAATGATGTTAACAAAAATTTTTGTCCTGGATCCAATTCGAACAAAAATACTTAACTCGGTGCATTTTTTTAAATGTATTAGTTTTCTAATTGAATATTAAAATTTTGCATCTAAATAAATGCTGAAGAGTACATAACAAGTACCACTTTTGTAACCACGTATAAGGCAAATTAAATTATGATTTTATAACTTCATAAGGCAGGGACTCTGACAAGTCAATGTGTGATGTCCGATTTTTTTATATAATAAATAAATAAAATAAAGCATGGCGAGCGTTTCGACAAGCCTATGTCCATCAAAGGGCTATGATAGGCTGGTAATAAATAAATAAATAATAAAATTCTAAACCTCTACTCATATATTACTCTCTACAGCTACCAATCTCTATATTCACATTATTTAAATCATAATAATGTCATTATTCTTTACCTTTCTCTATTAACAATATCATAGCTATTATAAACATAATAACGTTTCAAGCCGTGGGAATTACGTGGTTCATTGCATGTGAAATGTTTAACGGTTTTATTAAGGGATTTTGTTTTAATGATATTGTTAACGTGTAACTAGTTAAAATAACAGCCTATTTAATATCCCACTGCAGTGCAAAAGCCTCTAGAATTAAGAGAGGTTTGAGCATACTGGACCGCTGGGGAGACGAGGTGGAGAAGGACCTGCGCGAGCTCCACGTCGAGAATCGGCAGGAGGCGGCGCAAAATAGACAGGAGTAGAGATCCTGATTGCTGGAGGCAAAGCTTAATTTTGAGTCGCTGCGCCGTCTTAGTAAGTATGTAAGAGCATACTGGATCTTCAGCTCGAATGAACACCTGTATGAGGAAGTACCTCTACCTTACAGAAGACCACAGAAGCATTTCATAACTGTTGTGTTATGTTTCTGGCGAAGAATAAGATCTTCGGAGCTCTTTTGGGGAGAGCATGGTAGTAGCAAATTTCACGTAGCAGGCATTGCTTGCTACTATTACTGTACATAATATTTTTATGGTTGCAGCTGTAGGGGAACGTGCATCGGTACAAGCGTCTATAGGTGATGGTAACTACTTAGGCGGGCCGCTACCTTTGTACGTTTGCAATATAAAAAATGAAAGAAACTCTTTACGGTTTTTTAAATTGTC
Organism: Mecyna flavalis; assembly: GCA_949319885.1. Lineage (NCBI taxonomy): Eukaryota > Metazoa > Arthropoda > Insecta > Lepidoptera > Crambidae > Mecyna > Mecyna flavalis. Next base: position 13,897,080 of record OX439413.1, read on the forward strand.
AAATACCACAACAGATAAACATACGATGGCACACATTCGTTATAACTAATGAGTCACAAGAACTCATAGTCTTCATAACGGCAGACCACAACAATCCTCGATTCCTAGTAACCTGATGTCAGCAGTGTTGTTATTAGCGCTTTTGTTCTTATCTTTATACATCAAAAGGCACATTTCGGGTTTAAACATCGTTTAATAATGCCTAATATTTTTCCCAGGGTTAAAACAAAGTGGAAGTCGTGACTAAAACCGGGTTTAATGTTACACAGAGGATGTAAAATTGGGTTAGGGCAGCGTTTCTAAAACTGTACATAATTAATTACATTTATGGTGATCTCTTATGGTCTTAAATATCAGTAATGTAAACAAAATAAGTAAGTTATTATACATATTTATTTACTGCTTAATTTTTTTGTATACATCATGTTATACATACATATATCTAATAAACTGCCAGTATCTTATTTCGAATTGACAATTAAAATATAATTATGTTAATTAAAATATACCTTATATAAACTGGCATATCCCGTAAGTGATGGTTAATAGCCACAAGACTGAAACCAGCTAATCCCCATTGGACATAAAGGGGACACCAGGGGAGTTTAGTGGGTAGTGGAGTATAGACCCGAGTCCCACACACGGCCGCAGGTCTAGCTAGTCTGCGGTTAAGGTGCATAGACGCATTCTTCTCCGCAAAAAAATAAATATCTACGTAAGGCTTGTAAATTATGTTAAAATCACCCGTTTTTACTAGTATTTAATATACATAATACATTTACCCCACACAAAAACAATTAGAAAATTTTACAACCCTAGAACTAATTCTTTACTACGAACCTGTATCCAAGTTTGAGAAGCTCAGGTTTAGAGCACTCATTAGTCGTAAAGATTTGGGAGCAATCAAAAACCTGTTCGGATGCGTTACATTTCGTTTTATAGGTTAGGCCATATTTTTGGACGGGAACATCCGTGTGCACGATTTTGAATTTACGTAACGTATTTTTTTTATTTTGTTAGTTGTGTATTTTTCTGTCGGTTTTTTTAGATTTAATATCGAGAGTATAATAAAAAGGCAGTATGTCAGTCATGCCAGATCTCCTTCTACGAAAAATAGCAAAATGGTTACAAATTGCTTAGTTTCAGAGAGCCAGTAGGTACATATTTGCATTTGTTATCAATTGCATTCTTTAAGATTACACTAGGTGCTTGTGGTCTATAAGAATAAAAATACACCACCTAATCATCATAATCAGTCCGCATTGGTCCACTGGTGGACATAGGCCTCCCCCAATGAGTGCCATTGCGCCCTCTCTTCGGCGTGACGCACTCAGCTTATGCCGGTGACCTTCCGCATATATAGGTAATCACTCCACACTAGCTGGATGACGTACTACGCTACGTTTGTTACCACGTAATCATCATTTCAGCCGAATGCATCGACTGCTGGACATAGACCTATATAATATTGAATGGTAATTTTTAAGTAATGCTTTAAAATATTATAAGCATTTATTTCGATAATGCAAATCAACTTCCTAAAAATCGACCACAGACACTGATTTCGACGGAAACCTTAGGACGAGCTAACAGGAAAACTCGAACCATTGTGTATTTTCTCGGAACCGGCTGTATCCTGTGTTTTTGTGATTCCTGATATTAAAGACTGTTTTGGTTCTACAGGCAATTTATATAATTTGAGTAACTATGAATAACTTAGGTTTTTTAAATAGCAATATTTTTTTATAATCAATGAAAAAATAGGAGAGAACAAGTGTATATTATATTAATACTTATGAATAGACGTGCAAAAGTATTTTTTTATAAATCCAATTGCAGAAATGAATCAAATTCAAATATTTATTTGCATAATATAGGTACCTACAAGTAAATGATGTAACATAGAAAAAAATGTGTGCTTCCATATTAAGCACGCAAAATATCATTTCATTTCATTTAATATCTTAATAGCTTTTTCATCTACTGTGTTTTCTGCACTGTAACATGTGCACATCGAGATCAAAGTCCTAATATTCTTCTCGATACTATCAAATCTAATAAAGACCCGACTTGAGCCGTCTGTACTATGCTAATGGTCGTTTAGATGTACGGATGACTAATTATTGAAATGTCAAGGAGTTATACGTTTGTTTAAGAAGCGATATGTTACTATACTCTATATTGGCTTAAGCGTCAACTCGGCATTGCCCGAGATTACTATTTTCCGAATTTGATGTCGTCTTTTCAGCCAATCATGCCGAGTTTACATCTAACGAAGATTGCAGTAGTGAATTCGGCAAATCCTTCACTTAATACATATTTTGGAAAGCCCGTCTCAGTATAAAAGGTCTGTTAAAAAAAAAGGTCAAATGAAATGTTCATATGTACTTCTGATAATGCTTAAAATCATATTTTTTTTTTGTAAGTTGTCTTCAGAGAAGCGTTTATGAATCGTCATTCTTTTGTCAATGGTAAAGAATGACTCTACCACTGGATTCGGAATGTTGATGTATCTATCGAGAAAAACTTAATAGGCAATAAGCTCGATAGTTGCTCTTTTCAATCGCCATTTGAATACGTAGATGGCGTTACCGACTTATGTTCTTTGTATTAATGAAGAACTTTTAGAATGGATAAGAGATGGATTGGTGATCACGACGAAAATGGTAATTACTGTGGGTTTATTAGCTCTATCTCACGGTCACTCGCTTCAAGGCACTGGCTCTTTTCTCTTCGGGTGTGAAGGGAAAATCCGGGGAGTTTAGTAGGTAGTAGGCCTCTTTTAGCCCTAGTTCCACACACGGCTACAGGTCTCCTCAACCTGTGGTTATGGTATTCCAAAAAAAAAAGCTCTATTTCAATATAGAGCTATTTTTTTTCTAATTTCGCAAGTTTTATTATCCTCATTTTTTACCTATATTTTTTGCGTATATAGATAGACTCTCAGTTTCTTGCTGTATTAACTGTGCTTACTTGTCACTGCAACATTATTTTATCTGTAATCGTAGTTAGCTTTGCATAAATCTTTATGACTTATCCTGTAGTTGCGAGCCGACGACAGCTATTCAATTTGTCCACGTTACATACATAGTTAATAAACTTGTTATGTATAGGTTTTAGGAATGATGCAATAGTTGAAAACATTATGTACAAAACGATTCATTTATGCTTATGGTTGCAGAGATTACAATACTTTGGTTGGTTAACTTAAATCAAAGCAAAATTTCCTGTAATCATTTAGGGTTTAGAGATGCACTTGTTTATGAATCAGTAATAAAAAATAAAATAAAATAAAGTAATTATTAATGTTACAGAGTGACTCTATCACCGGTTTTAGAATACTGCCATTTATCAAGAAGAACTCTAATAAAAAATGTTTTGGCTTAGGTATAGGTATTTCTTTTTTACGTATTTTAATATTTAATTATACCTTAATTTAAATCTATTATCATCCCAAAATAGTATGATGCCTACGACAGAATACACAAAAATACTCGAACGTCTTGAACATGCTGTCCAAAACAAAAACGATATGGTCATAATAAAACTTTTTAAAAAAAAAATTAAACCGACTTCAAAAAAAAAAAAACAAAAAAAAAACTACCTAAAAACACTGAAAAGCAAAAAATAATTTTAATAAGTCATTCATCAAATGCGCTTATTGTCTAAGCCTATTAATAACATTAAATTGTATTTACGTGCTAGGTAGGTACCTACTAATCTGAAGTCGGTGCCAAGCCAAATAGTAGGTACCCAGACTACGTACCTACGTCCGCGGATTATTTGTAACCCTGTATTATACATAAATTATTAGGTATGTATCATTTTTCATTACCTTTGGCTTGGCACCGACTTCAAACAGATTAGTAGGTACCTACCTAGCACGTAAATACAATTTAATGTTATTAATAGGCTTAGACAATAAGCGCATTTGATGAATGTCTTATTAAAATTATTTTTTGCTTTTCAGTGTTTTTAGGTAGTTTTTTTTTTGTTTTTTTTTTTGAAGTCGGTTTAATTTTTTTTTTAAAAAGTTTGTTTATTTTTCTATTTTTAGTGTGAATAATACGTAGGAGTGAGTAAAACTCTCTCATAATATTGATAACGAAAATACGAGTAAAATAGTAGAATTGTATTATTTGACAATATTAGGTATTCATTAAGTGTTCAGCACCATTCAGTAGACCAACTAAAGATGCAGCCCGCAAGAGGGACATAAGAATTAAGAAGTCGTACCCTTTAGCTTCCATCATCATAGTTGTACCTTCCATCATCAGCTTAGCTGCAAAAGTACATGAAATACAACTAACGGTCCACATATTCCTACAACACTGAAATAATTATCCCCTAACTTCTAACCGTTAAGGAGTTGTACCTTCCATCATCAGCTTAGCTGCAAAAGTACATGAAATACAAATAACGGTCCACATATTCTTACAATACTGAAAGAATTATCCCCTAACTCCTAACCGTTAAGGAGTTGTACCTTCCATCATCAGCTCATCAACATAAAGTGATGTCTATAGGACGCAAAAACTTAAATGGCTTCAGAAAAAACAAGTAACGCGTAGTGTGCGCCTATAAAATTTGAGGTTTGCCCTTGATTTTCCCGGGATCCCATCATCAGATCCTGACATGGTGACAATGGGACCACCTCGGAACTATGCACTTTCAAATAAAAAAAGAATTATTTAAATCGGTCCACAATTGACGGAGAAATCGACGGACATACATAAAAAAAAAAATACATACAGTCGAACATATAACCTCCTCCTTTTTTGAAGTCGGTTAAAAATTAACCGCAATTTCAGTTTTAGACATAACTCCTTTACGCTTATTGCAAACTTACATTCGTAGGTCAAGGGTCAAGATTTATGACTTATAAATCATCTGACCCCTAAAATTCCAAACAGACTTTATGATCCGTGAAATTGTGACCACAAAGGAGGCTTAATTTGCATTTTACTCGTAACATCTTAATGCTTGTTTGTGTTAAGAAAATTAAGGCGAGACGCGACAATGGCGGTTGAAATCACTTCCACTTGTTTGCAATTGAATAGAAGACCTGTGTTAGTTTTATTAAGTGCATGTTTTCACATGAATTTTGTTCACGTATTTTTATTTTGTTCCCTATCTTTGGCAACGTTATTATTAAAGATGTTCGGAGATGCGTGCCAGCTATTGTATTATTCTTTTACTATAAAATGATATTTCTTAATAACGCTTGGTGACTATTTTTAAATAAATTATACCTTAGGTTTAGCGCTTTTTCAAAAGAACTAAATGTTGCTTTAGTGTTTTAAGCATAAACACTACGATCTAAATATTCTCTCACTACTAAAAAAATATGCTGCAATTTAATTACTGCAAAAAATAAAATGACTAAGCACAATATTCTATCTTTAATAAACATATTTTATTTGCATCAAAATGTCAACAATCACCAAACTCACAACCAAAGTCTACGACACAGATAATACTAAAGAAAAAATAAGACAATTTGATCCTTTGCTTTAAATACCTTTATTTAAAAGGCAACTACCATATTAAGAACCGACGCACCGATAATATCTTTAATATTCTCTGCTACTGTATTCAAAGCAATACAGATCAACCATACAACCTTAATTTCGAATTCAATCACCATAATACTCAAACTTAGTTAATATTCAGTGTTCGTCGCAATAAATTATCATTCGTTCCACAACCTTCGAGACGAGAGAAAAAACAACATCAAAATATACAAAATCGGGCCTAGGAGCGAACCCTGACAAAGCCCTACTGAACTTGTATGAACCTGTCGTAGAAAAAAAGGAAAAAAGAGCACCTGTTTGGGATAACACCTGTGGAATATATTAAACCTTCGACCATATTGAGAAGGGGTAAGAAAAAAGTTTTGACAATCCATAGAATGGTGATTTCCATTTCTCTGATGCTATTGTAGATATAACGTTTATTTTGATTTGTGTTAAGTTTTACGATTTAGGTTAGTGTGATGTAAATTTTGTAAAATTTACTTCGAGTGAACGTGTAGTAAAATTAAAGGGCATCAAAAAATAAAGTTACGAATTTATAGTGACTTAAATAAAAATAATCTAATTCTAATAAGATTCTATGCTTATTGTGAGATTTGTGAGCAATGAAGGCATATTCGTTTTATGGTTAACTCCATGGCATTTACTCTTTACTCGATTTCATCATTACTAATAAGAATTAAGATGAATAAAAGAATTTTTGTTTTATCATTACTATCATAAATATTTACCTATAATAATTGCTATAAATAAACATAGTCACATTTTGCTTATAGAGAGTATTTTAGCGTAGTCTTACAAGACGTACTGAATTGATTGAAAAATACCAATCTTATTAGGCCTTAGTTATAAAACTTACTTACCAGACTTGTTAAAGCTATCAGAACCAATAACAATAAAGTAATAGATACAACCGCAGTCTGCTTTGACAAAAACATTTTGATCTTTGGACTCAACGAAGCGTCTTTTCACACTTGAATTGCTATCGAAATGTCACAGAGAGCGTGACATACTTTTTTCCCTTTTGTCCAAAACATTGATCTTTATTTGTGGTACCTAAAGTTTATGTTGTTGCAGTGTTGGCATGATTTTCAAATTGCTGTTACAGAAAAGACCACACAGAATAATGATGAACTTTGTTTTTCCATTTGATAAAAAATTGTGAAGTTCGAACTTTGAAATGAATACATATTTGGAAATGTGATTGTGCGTATGATTAATTTTATCAAGTCAACAGTTAACTTTATTGAAAATAGTTTTATTTATAGTTATGATAACGCAATTTTTACACCACATTATACGTTGTTGTATACTTACCATATTATTATTTACAATTTATACTGTATTCGTCATCTTTTGCATTCATAGAAACTTTGTAAATGTAATTAACGAGTAAAGTCTTAAAAATAAAAACTAGAGATCTTATAACATGGCTCTGAATAACTTTTATTTTAAAATATTTTCTTATTAGATTTCCTTACAATCATTATCCATTGTCATTAGTGTGCATTCTGTTTTATACATAAAAGATTAAACTAAAAAGTTATTTATCCACATGTAAGTCAATTGTGCGTTTTAAACATAACTGCATCGCAAGTAGATATTTGCTTTCTTCTTTTATAATTGTCTCATATTTATTTTAAATAGCTGCTTAGTATTAGAGTAAGATGGAAACAGGAACTGTCGTATACAGATGTAGTTTTCGATTTCTTCGCTCACGACCGTTCGATCCAGATCGCTTTTCGCTTTCAAACACTGCTCAGCTTGGGCTGCCATTGCCAATGTTAACGTGGGCTAAAGTAGAAACTTCAGCGAATCTTATCTTCTAATTCTTAAATTTTATAATTCTTTTCTTACTAATTTTACAAAAAAAAAAGTCCTTTCTATAGATTTTCCAATTAAATCTCCTGTTTAGCTTTGCAAAGATTATTTTTGCGTTTAACTTGTACTTTTTCTAGCAGTACTCCCACTTTAATATTATTTGATGTAAAATTTATCACACATTGAATAGAGACCACTTAACTAGTGAATAAATCTTTCCTTTAATTATGTCAATTAAAATATTATTGAAAAATATTGTCCATTTTACAATAATAAAGAGGTACACCAGTTATTTTATGTTACTATTGAATTGCTGTAGTAAAAAAAATATTTCAATATTAAAGTTTTACTAATTCGAATATACGTATAATCTTTTATTGATAATAATGTCTCTAAATTTTGTAAGTGTTTCGAGCTTCTTATTTGAAATTGTTGTCTTACTACAGTTACTAACTTGGACCACGGATATTCGTGACTGCGGCCAAGATCGTGCCAAGTTTAAGTCTCCAGTTTCATGTCTGAACTAGTTCATTGCTGTGTCTTTTGTCTGAAGTCTTACATTGAAGCAATCTGCGGCTTTAGCTTGGCAAAAACTGTTTTTTCTTGTCTTTTTTTCTGAACAAATCACTTCCTTTAAGCTAGAATATTCATTCTAACTACATATAAGAAACACTTGTGAGTATAGATCGTTTGTCATTATATTGACTTGAACATCTTCTTTACTAATACATATTTGTTTGTTTATTTGTATTGAATAGGCTCCGAAACTACTGAAACGATTTGGAAAATTCTTTCACAGTTGGAAAGCTACACTATCCTCGGGTGACAAAGGACACTAGATCCTGGAAAAAGAAATAACGCGAAATAACGAGAAACCGCGGAGGCAACCGCTAGTATTAAATAAAAGGGAAGTAGCATTGCTTTCTTTCTGGATTCGAAGAATTTAAAAAATGTTACAACTTTCGTCTATTTTTCACCGTACACTCTTTTTCTCAAAGAAAACTTTTAACTTACTGATTGAGTAAAATGCAATTTTTTTTGTTTGATTCAGTGGCAAAAATTATTTTTCTGTCCATTGAATCAAAATTTTGTCATCAATTATTTTCTCAGTGTTCAAATAAGTAAAATATAAATTCTGCAGCTCGTTACAAGCCAATTGTATTCCTGACACGAGCTATGTTAACTATAGAAATGTGTGGCTGACAGAGTTCATGTAAACACGAGTTATTTTCATCTTGATTGACGGAACGGCTGACACTGTTTGTAAGTTTTAGCAGCATACGGACGTAAAGACAGATCCATTGTTTTACGATATTTATTTTGTCACTGTAGAAAACTAAAGTAATTTTTATTTTGCCTAAAATATTTTTTTAAATTCAAACGGTTCTTGGAGTGGACTAGTAATTTTGATAATATTACCAAAAAGTGACAATTTTTTTTTCGATTTTTCACTTCTTAACACATGGATGGCAAAATAAAAATGATTTAAATTGTTACTTGTATCTACTAACATCATTTTAAATACAGTATCAACAGTTATTTATTTCCAGAGATATAAATAATTGATCTTTTTAATTTAGCAATAGGGGTGTGAAAATAGAAAATTCAAATTCAAAGTTTTTACAAAATAATATTTATTTCACAATTTCCCATTAAATTTTGGGGACATAAAATTAATAAACACAATCCTGTTATGTATAATTGATTACATGCTGCACTTAATTATAATATGTAGGTAGATGTATATAATAAAATTGTAAATTGTGAATGCTTACATGAAAAAATCACAAACATTTAAATGCAATATTTACATTCTGTAAACTAAAAAAGAATTATTAATCTACTCAGATTTTTTTATAACCTTTATACAGATCAGGAATATTTTTTTGCATCCATCTTTACTTCACATTTTTTCGAAACATAACATATTTAAAACAAAATCTATCATCGTAACAAAATTACCTTTACCTGGTTTATTAAAATATATTTACAGAAACCCTAATGAATAATTTTGATATACAGAAAATAAATGAACAAGACAACATGTTTGTCTTTTATCATAAATTTTAATTAATTCAAATGTTGTCTTGTTTATATTTAACTAATATTTGGTTTCTAAACGAATCAAAATGAAAATGAAACTAATTGTAATTATGACTATCGTTGATATTTGGAACTAAAATAAAATTTGAGATCCATATACGTATGATCAATTATTATAATAAATGTTTCACTAAAAACTAAAATCGCGCCATAAAATTAGTTGACATAATTGTAATAAATTAAACTATTCAAAATTATATGTATCAAAAATTGATAAACAAAATTGGAGATCAAATGGAAATGTAAACTAAACATTAAAACTTAACAACGCTAAAATAATTACGATTATTTCATACGCACTGTTACTAGGTACTTACAAATGGTTAGATAATGCTGGTATAAAAAGCAAGAGCTTATAACAAAGTCGTCCAAAAATATTTGCATGTTTTCTAAATTTTATAAATGCACTGCTATTTTTTCCAGAAACGTTTTGTCGAACTTCACTCAAATTCGAAAAAGCAAAATTCACCAAGCGAATGTTAGAGCAGCCGACCGATTGTAACGAAAACTAATTTTCATCTCAATCGGCGATGTACCACCATTTACGATTTAAGTGCAGTTGGACACAACATCTCTTGCGAAACCAATTTAAAACTTAGGACTTAGAAATATGTAACAACAGTCCAGGCCTGCTTTGCAGTATCACCGTTAACAACACTTATCTATTTAGAATCCTCATTTTATCTGATCGTGTTGAAGAGTGACGACGCGAGTGAGACTTTTATAATGGCCACGACCATCACAAGGTTCACGATGTAGGTCGAATTGCATCTTAAGTGGTAAGGTGGCGTGTTATTTTCCCGAGGGCACTCACCTCGCCGATTATCCTGGACTTCTTGGCCAGGTTGTCGTGAAACCAGGATATGGCACAATACTTCGTAGAGCTCGCCTAAGAGCCGGTTCAAACGAGAAAAGTTCTCCTCTGCTGCCTCTCTCTCGCTAGGCAAGTTGAACGCTATAGCCATCTTTGTCTCTCACAACGTCTTTTCCTACGGAAGAAGCGTGGATTTGCTGTTTCTTTTATATGCATAAATGCTAGACGTTCAGACGTCGATTGCGGTTCAGATATCTACACCGCTTGTAATAGTTTGTCTTTCTCGACACTCTTCAATTTTTGATGTAACTTTCCAAAATTGTTGTTGATTTTTTTTAGGTGAGAAATCAAAATTGACAGCAGCGAAGATGCAAAATAATCAAAAGTCAGTGGAATCAAAAGTTCAGGGGATGAAAATCACTGTCACAATGGCACGTTCCTTACAGTCCGATTTGTCGCACTTCACGTGTTAAGTTCACAAAAAGTTCCGACGCAAAAACACGGCGAGCATTGTCCGTCTCAGTCATAATTCAACGATAACCGCACGGTCGATGACACAACGCTAACTAACGCACTATGCATCGTTCTCGATGTAAACAAACTCGAACTTCGCGCGCCGCGACAAAAGAGGTCGACTGACAACTAGTGTACGTGCGGCGCTCGCGGAAGCAAATCGTGTAATGGGGGATAATACTTCGTGCACATCATTGCTTCGGTCGACACTCGCTGCAGTGTGCGCGCGGTGCATATCGTCCCCACACACGCACACACCGACAACCTATTTGATTATAAATAGTGGAACGCACGGTAGCACGTTCCCTTCGCACTCCACCGCCGCGTTTACCTCTGCACCGCTATCTTTCTCTCTGTCCCTCCCCTCTCCGATTCCATAGCTGCATCCCTTTCCAAACTGGTTACATCATGTTACACCGGTAAGCGATAGACTGGTTCTTTCTCTTTTTAGCGGATGTGATGAAGCCCTTGGTGAAAGGGAAAGAGATGACGGTCGCGCTTTTGTGTTTGGAGATTCAAAAGCGCGCCAAAGTGAAACAGCCAATCACAGGTAGTTTTCGGTATGGGGTGAGGTGACGTAAGAGAAGCTAAGTCGTGTCCTCGGGGTTGTTATACGACAGCGCTCACTCTGCGGCGGCTAGCCACGGCAGTCCAACTAAACTGCGTCGCTCGAAGTTTTACTGCCCTTTGTTCGTAACTCGATCGACTTTTAGAAGTGACAGGAGTTAGCGTGTGTATTTTATTACTAATTCGGAAATAGTACTAGTTGCCCGTTTACGGCTGCGGTTATGCCATACGCGTTGGTTTGTGAAACCGAGGTGTTTTTGGGTTTATTGGCTGAGTGGAAACCTTTGTTTAGACAAGTCTATACCGGTAATAAAATTGATAATTTGCGGTAAAGAGGTTCAATATTAAACTGAGCGGTATTGGGAAATTTGCCTGTGTTAATAGTTATGTATTCGTTTAAAATCAACTGTACAGTGCGCACCTAAATTTATTAGACATTACAGTTACGTCCGTGGATTCATAAAGATGTATTAGCTAAGAAATATTGCACAATGTCATGCAATTTTACTTATTACTAAAAAAGTTAAAATGTGAAATAAATATTTGACCTACGCAGAAAAGTCTTCTTTTAAAAAAAAAACTCAAAGAAAGGTAAAAGCACTGGCTCGCGTTGATTTTCTAAAAGTTTTGTTAAGTTATAGTTTTTAATGAAAATAATTAAGCAATACCAAGACGATATCAAACGTTAACAAAAATGTTAATTAAGTGCATTATAAAAGTTTTTAATGTTTTTCAGCTTGTAACATCATCCATCTTGTTACAACATGAGTATGAAAAAAGGTTAAGTATACTTGCACATTACACAAAATTAGTTTTACAAAAAAAAAAGTGACATTTAAACAATAGTAGATGTTAATAATACTTTAAATTCCACTTCACAATTTGGATTTTTAAAATGCAGAATTTTGAAGTAATCTTACAATTTTATCCAATAACTATTACACCAATAAAAATAGGAAACAAATCAAATATTAATGATATAAATAAACTTACATGATCGTAGAAAGTTTTTTATAAAATAGAACTACATTTTAACTCCAAAATTTTTATATCCAATCCACACAACAGACACTATCGAATACCAAAATCATACTAAGGTATACAGATTTTATAAGATAAAAAATCTGACAAGACGACCTTTTATTAGTCATAGACATCCACGCCGAATTTCTAGTTCCAAGGACTCCCCTTGACTCATACGAGTACAAATGAATAAAAGAATAAACACTAAACATACATTAGACAACGAATTATTAAGAGAAGTTTATTTTAACAAATAATTATAACAACTCAGATCACTAAAAGAATCCAAACAAGGAAATCCTGTTTCTATAAGAGAAGTTAAAAGTAACAGCCAGTGAAATATTTATATATCTCATCAAAATTAGATAAGTAGGTATTGTCGAATTTTAACGAAAATTTTGAAACTGTCCAACTTGAATTCAAGGTATTTTGTACACATATTACAAAAACTGTACAACATTTTAAGAATTGAGAGCAAAAAAAAACTTTATTAATATTTTTGAATTTATGAAAGGTTTTATGGAAATTCCAGAAGACAGATTAAGTTATTCAGAAATAAAGCAAATATGGTAAATCAGTAATGCATTTGAATGCATTGCTTAGCTGACGCTACACACACAATAATTAATCAAGTACATAGTACATTGAGTCAAGTAACTATGGGACGAAGCTTGGTGGGACGAACGGGAATGAACCTATCAAAATGCTGCCGACGAAAAAAAAGAAAAACAAAAAAGTTTTGATACCAGAAAACATGCACTATATCACGTAGGTGCAATAATTTCTTAACATGCAGAACTTTTAAACCTGACTAACAAAGAAAACCGCAAACATCCGATAATAAACTGTTATTAGTTACTCACCTTACAGGATACCTATCTAAAGAAAAATATTTTTTTTTTCTGACAGTCCTTCAAATAGAAGATGTAATAAGGGCTTTGTAATCAAATGTGGAAGTTTTTTGATTTTGATATTTACATTATTGAACTTTTGAGGAACCTATAAAACTATTTCTGTAAAAAAGAGCGTTATTGTCTATACAACATCCAAACAGCTAATAGTTGAAGAGAAACTAAGGTTTAATTTCTTTTTTTTATACCAAATTAGTTGGCAGACAGAGACGCTGCCCACCTGATCTTTGAGCCTAGAAGTCTTGAAACTGTGTAGCAAAAGACAGGGTAACTACCAAGTTCCTACTATTCCTAATAATGTATTAAAACCTTTTTGTAAAATAACTTAAAGTTAGATAAACTATTTTACTAAAGCGTTTTGAAATTATAACTGGTAATAAGTTGGATTTATTCATAGATTTTGCTTCAACAATCTACTTGTAGGAAATTATGGGAAAAGGATCGGTTACAAAGTATTTCTTTCAGAAATAAAAACAAACACAACTATATGATTTTAAAAATCCTTTCAAAGAGTGTTAACTACTGACGTATCACCCAATTAATAATTACGTTATTAGAAATTAAAATCAATAACGATTAAATCGATACACGCGTCTTTATCGTTCAATATAGTCAGATCTTCAATTGGGAAAGGGTTGTATGTATGTAGGAGGTCTCATTATTCTGGATGTGCTGTGGATAGGATGAAAGTGGGTCATCGATGACTAAGCTCAGCTCGACGGAGTGTAACGCAAGCAAAATGCGTGAGACATTGACATTGAATGCGGTTTTGTTATGTATGATGCAAGATTTTAAAGAATCACATCAAAAGTTATGTAAAACTTCGATGAATGTTTTACACTCAAGTTCTTTGCAAGCTCAACTCTCAATTTCGGGCCTTTAGAAGAAGTCTTCTTGTCGAGTAATGGTCTCATCCAGGAGATTAAAAGAATTGTAGTTTTATGCATTGTCTATGATAAAATTAGTTAGAGAGGTGGAAGTTTAGCTATTCCAAAACTTCCTAATTCTACTTTTATGAAGAATGATCTTTAATTAGATGCAGTATCTTGAACTGCTCATCATTCAAAAACAACTTTATTATAAAAAATATTTTCAATGAATTAAATAATAACAAAAATAACAAATATTTTTAATTGTAAGGTACCTAGTTTTACTTTTCGGACTGCATAAATAAATGCAACATTATTTTTATCCTCACGTAAACGGTCGTTTAAATCTAACCAATAGATGGCGCTACTGGTAGTTTGACACGGTTAAAAATTGCAACCCAGTAATATTTTTTCGAGTTAGGTGTACAAAGGAGGAGGGTAAGACTCCATAGTACCCTGGGCCCAGGTGTTAACTCAATGAAACTAGTTTTATTTGTAAGAGGATATATTAACAAGGCCTTGGTGAAAATTTGGTGAAATTTGGCTTTCCAGGAATCGGGTTATACGAATTATAGTAAAAGTGAGGTTATGTTTTAACATTGTGGTTTATTGATGTTTTATGCAGATTATTTTGAATGGCTAAAGGTAAAGAGTAGAAGATCTGGGTTATTCCCACTGGTGGGAGTTCAGTAAGACGAAAGAGAAGAAAAATATAAAAATTCCCGTTCGTCCCGTTTTTTTTTTTTGGCGGAGGACGCATTTACGCGCCTTGGCCGCAGACTAGGGACGCCTGCGACAGTGTCTGGGGCTCGGAACTAGAGACATTCATCCTACTACCCACTAAACTCCCGCGGTTTCCCCTTTCTACCCGCTTGGGACGAGCCGGTGCCAGCCTTTTTAGCATTTGACCGGGCCCAACGTTTCTCACGCCTTGGGTAGTCTCTACATTTAATATGCTGCACTTAGGAGCAGGAGATAGTAGTAATAGTTAGATACTTACTTAGCTCTTAAAAATAAAAGAACAGGAAGTAAAATTAAACACTAATATAATGTTTAAAATATTTATTACTCATCTTCAATTTACACAGCGTTCCATGTCGTCAATATCCGATCGATAAGCGTAATCAATTGTCCAAAATAGAGAGCCAGGTAATTCAAAAAGCCAGATCCGTCAAAAAGTCCTTAATATTATGCAAAGCCGATGTTGTAAGCAAAAGTAATAATAATTGGGAAATACGAGCGCACTCAGAACGAAAGAAACGAACGAGTGACGGTGTTTTTCATCTGCCTGTCAAATGTCAATCGGTAAACATTTGCACACTGAAGAAAAATTATTAAAGGAGTTCAATTCGCTTTCATACATATATTCTGACATTTAACCGATTTATTTTATATCGACTTCAGTTCGGGCATGTATTTAGTTTTTTGGACTTTTCTTGCTTTCTAGATAGAAACATGTTACTATAAATTTTGGGATTTCCTTTAGAAAAATATAACCGATTTTTTGATATACATTTCATCTAGTTAACTGCTGGGCCCAGAAATACCCGCCTCCATTGTATGTATAATGTATGAACATTCCTTTTTATTTTATCAAACTTTGAAAAAATGCCTTTATGACCTACAACATTTGGTATATTGGGCTGTCACTTATGGGAAAAGCTATATCCTTTACGCCCCTTGAATGCAGAGATATTACTTAGGACCTTACGTTTTCATAAACTAAAAGTGCATTAAAAAATCAATCACAGTCAAAACCACACATGAAAAGTCGTACCTCAACTCAAGTTTGCCATAAAAGGCTTCCGTGGAATTAGGGGCCTTCTCCGGCTTAGCCCGTAATCCACCATGACGGCTACCGGTTGATTTCACGCCATCTCTGGACTTGATTGGTCTTTGTACATCGGTTTGGATGGTGTGGGCTACGGAGGGAGACGTAGCGGTTATAATAATTACAAAGTTCTTAATTTGCTTTAAACTTTTACATTCGGAAAAATATTTTTAGCGATATCTCTCTGGATGGCTAGGATTTGTAATATTATTATGGGAGCCAGTACATTTGTAATGAAAGTATTGAAGATTAGTGGAGTCTAGAGTGGGATCACTTTAAAGATGCTTTTGCTTCAGGTAAGGAGCTCTTTAGGAGATATAGAGTCATCGATAGACGTCCAGTGCTGGACTTAAGCCTCCCCCATGGATCTTAGTTCTGCGACCCCAGCATAATTTTCATTCTCACAATCTTTACCAGCTCATCGGTCCACCTGAGGAACTGCATGGCTATGCAGCCATATCCTCCCACTCCTCTTATTTCTTCTTATTTCCCGGCCATCGGTCCTCTTATTAATGTATCCTGATTATTGCCACTTAAGGTTTGCAATTTCTTGCACTAATCAGTATAGGTACTAAGTTACAACAAAATCGACGTTACTTTAACACTTAATATCATGCCATCATCATAATATTTTGAAATGACAAAATAATTAATGTTCATTTCGCACTCCCGCCGATGCTTTCACGTAACCTTATAATAAATTCATTTAAATGCAATTCGGATGTAATGCACATGCATTTGCGAATGGGAACTCTTTAAAAGCATGCACTACACCCTGATAAGTTTTAATTCACTATTCAGATTGATATGCTGCGAAAATATTCCGAGGATAGGTGTTTCATGAAAACATGTTTTTTTTTTTTACCACGAGGGTGTTGATCTTAAGGAAGGTTGGAGGGCTTAATCTTTGTATAATCTATAGGATATGACTTTTTATTCAATGAGAGCGCCACTTTGACAACACTAATCGTCTTAAATAAAATACAGTAAGCGCCTTATATAAACAAAGTAAGTAAGTAATGTTGTCCGATACTTCCTACTATATAATATAATATATAATTATATAATATAATAATATTATAAATGCGAAAGTCTGGATGTTTGGATGTTTGTTCCTCAATCACGCCTAAACGGCTGAACGGCATTAGATGAAATTTGGCACACGTACCTATAGTTTATAACCCGAAATAGGACATAGGCTATAAAATTCCTACGGGAAACGTCACATTCCCGCGGGAATATCAATTTTGAAACTACTGAACCGATTTGAATAATTCTTTCACTGTTGGAAAGCTACACTATCCCCGGTGAACATAGGGTACTTTTGATCCTGGAAATGTGGGGGGAAGGGGGGATATTTGAAAAAAGAGAACGCGCGGGTGTAACCGCGGGCGGAGGCTAGTATTACATATTAACAATAAGTATCTTATGCTATACATAACAGCATCGGTTGACACAGGTGGCCATACGAGTGAGTTACAGCAAATGCAGCGACGCAACTAAAATTAATCGTCCAACGCAGATGCGCTGAAAGCAATCAATCGACATTTAATTAACAAGATAAGATTTATTCGTGATTATTTGACAGCCTGGATAATCTATTTTCATTTGATACTACTCGTATGCAAGTACGCATGCTAGAAGCTATTTATTGCAATTACACGATTCGTTAAGAGATAACCAGTATATTTTGACTGGCCCGGTGCGCGGTGGTGCATTTAGTATTGCCCTTAAACATTCATGTGATGAAATTATAGTCTTTTTCAAATTTTATTTACAATCAACTAATTAATCACGAAAGACATTGAGTACTAAGATTTTATTACAAAAGTATAAATAAATAAATAAATATCTCTGGACATTATTCACACAGCGCCATCTAGCCCCAAACTAAGCATTAGCTTATGCTATGAACTATATGAACTGTATGAACTTATTGTTTAACGTTCTTTCTTCATCACCTTGTTAAAGATTTTTTTTGTACTAAACACAGTTAACTTTAAACCTACGTATTACCCTATATACCCTTTTAAACATTGCACTTCAAAACTGCAGCCACTTTTATAAAGTGCACATGTGCTCCCCTGCAACATAGATGCATTTATTTACTGAATACAATGGAAACTATTTCATCATCCCCCAATATTGAGAGACCGATGATTGCTTCCCCCTTTGTGGGGGGAATACAAACAGCCTTAATCCCCGATGGCTTTTAATAGTTTTTAAGCTTGACCACCCTTGTATCAATTTAAATGTGCTGTTCGGGAAAAATATGGGGAGGTTTCCATTTTCCTGTTAGTTGGTCGGGTATTTTTTTTACGTTGAGTTGTTTTATTTCTGTTTTATTTATAGTTGTGTTGATCTTTTTCAAATGTGGGGTAATTGACCAATAGAGGTGGTAGTCGTACTTTACGATTGCAGACACAGAATATTAAAAGGATATGTTGCATTTACAAACCCTAGATGAAAGTCTGCTATTTTACTTTTATCTACTACTACTATACTACATACTTCTATTATTTTTAAAGAACTTTACTCACTCGCGCGCGCATTTTTTTTATACAGCGAGGTACTTCTACGTCCCATCTAGGTAAGCCGTTACCGTCGTCCCAACAAGATAGATAAATCTTTTACTTGCTCTTTTAAAGCATGCCCTGCCCAAACGAGCTCCGTAGACCGTACTCACCCAGAAACATAGCACAACAAAAAAGGTTGTACGTACTATTCAGTATTCGCGTTAACAAAATTCAGCAAAACCTACCGCTTACAAGCATCCCTCAGAACCGATAAAACGGTAATAAAAACCGATAGACAGTTGACAAAGCCAGCCCGGACCGGTCGGACACATGTCCGCGCGGCTAATAAATTGCAACCCGCGATGCGCGCAGATTACTGCTTGCGCCCGTGAAGAGTTCATTGCTCGCACTGCGAGGACTTGTATAGAGCTGGTGTTAATGAAGAGTATGAGTGAATAAATATTTTAAAAAAATATACGCAGCGCAATCTAGTCCGAATTTTACTAGTACCCAATCATATAACACTATGTGTACCCCAAAAAATTATGCAAAATATGTAGTAGGTACTTACCTACGAGTGCCAGACAACGGAACACCACATTTAAATGTGGTCTTACGATGTTAGTTATTATAGAGCTGAGATTGGTTAAGAGTAGCAGAGATATTGTCAAAACTGGCTGCAGAGGTGTTTATGGCATAAAGTATGTAGGTACAATAGTAAGGTGTTCAAATCACTGAACCAATTAAAAAGATTATTATTATACAATATTATTTTGTTCAATATTTCATCACACAGTCTATTTAATATTCTATTTAGACTTAAAGCGACACAGAGGCAAAAATATGACAGAAAGTCTAACTGGCAATGGTAGGTGCCTCGTTTAGGTAAAAACTCCTCTATATAAATCTCAGCTCTTAATCCAGTACGTTTAGAGTTATGACGGGAGATTGTATCGTCCAAACGGCACCTGTTATTTCACGAATCCATATCATTTGCCTCACTTTATTGCTGGGTTGGATAAAAACTAGCTGTCACAGACAAGTGAGTGAGCTAGTGAAACTATGGGAATACTGGAAAATGAAAGTTGATGATGTCAATGACGTTTTTACATAATAATTGCAGAACATAATATGCAGCTTAGGCGGGCACCAGATCGTCTGCTTCGGGTGAGAAGGGGAAACCGGAAAGAAAAATAAAGTTTGCCCAAAGTTATTGCTTAGGGCAAATTTTATTTGGGCAGATTATTCTCGATGTAAACCCGTTTCAATATATCATAAATGTTTAAATTTTAAGCATCTTAACATTTTATCTTACTAATATTTTTGAAGATAGATCAAAAGGATGGATGCATGTAGCTTTTTCCAGCAAAAACTATCAAACTGTATGTAGCTTAATCATCAGAATAACAAATAAGCAAAGTTGTTTGCTGCCCTAGAAAGTTGACGACAAATATAATTTAAAACAAAAAAAAAACACAACAAAACACAAACAACTTACTCAAAAACAGATAACACAAAGACCTTACAAGTGTCGTTTAGCATCGCATATCACAAAATTCGTATTTATCCCTTCAAAATCCCGATAACACATCCTTTATCTCCCTTCCTAATGGGACTAGTTTATCTGCTAATGGCTTTACTACCTATTTTTTTCTAAGCCGAGGCAGAAGTCCGGTTTTTTTAATCGTATCTTTTGCGTAGTAAGTTTGAGGGTTTGGGGTAAATGTGCCCATTGGGTTTATCTAGTGTGCAACTGTGCATAAAACATTATCTAATGTTTTGTACGGTTAAAAAAGTGGCTGACTGAAATGCGCGTTTTTCGTCGCTTTCTGTTGCATAATCACTTCTTTGGTCTTTTGATATTTTATTCGACCTGTCAAATAAGCCATGAAAAAGGTAAAAAAGGTATTATTTTAACGCAATATGTAATCATTTAAAAACTATTGTTATAACAAAGTTTTGAAGACTTTCAATGAAGAGTTTTATAATGTATATAATATATTTAAATTGTTTGTGAACTTTTATTGCCTATAATTCATTGTATTGTAATCTAAACCTTTCGCTATTGGATTAGATATAGAAATGACTGTAAAAGACAATTAAACTTTTTCGCTGATACTGACCTGTTAAACCATGTTCCTGTAATTAAACCATGTTCTCCAAATAAACAGAAGAGTCCATGACAGGTACGCCTACCCTACAGGTTATCTCTAGTCCACAACATGTCCAAACCTGTCTAAAAAAGATTTGTTTACATTTTTTGTGCGTCCAGCTGAGGATAGTAGTTTTTGTGGCCATACAGTAGGTAAAGGGCATCTACGATTTACAACTCGGGTGTTTATGTTACCCTAGAGTCGATTTTTTTGAGCCAAATAATGTCGAAATCACTCGACAGGTCGAGAGGGAATTGTTGACGTATGGTAGTAAAAAATAATAATATAAAGCCAAGCGTAGTCTAGATAACCAATTTCATTATACTTAATAGATATTAAAATGGTTTTTTCACCTTTAATCAGAGGCTTACCAGTTACTGCTTCTTCCTCTTGACCGATTTATGCGTTGCCGGCTTAGATTAAAAGTTTTAATCTAAAGTTGCCGGCATTTTAAAAAAGAGTAGGTATGCTCGTTTCTTGAACGTCTTTAAGTCATAACCGTCAGGAAATACTGCTGCAGTGAGATTGTTCCACAAAACTGTAATTCGACTACCTTAACTCTCAACTGTAAAGTGAAACCACAAAATGGAACTATCTCAAATTAGTTTAGAGTAAAATCAACTTTCAAACTGACAATAGGACATAACTCAGACCATTGATACTGCGCCATAAGTCGCCATCAGCAGCCGGCGATAGGCAACCTTGACTCCTTTGCAGCTGAAGTAGGTATTATTTTGTAGTTTGTGTTAAGGGTTGGCAAAGAAAATCAAATATATCCTTTGATATTTTGCACATAAGGCCATCTAGCCTCAAACTAATCAAGAAGAAGGTGAAGCTTATTTTGTACTATGTTTGACAAAGAATAGATAGATTAACAAGATAGTACATATTTCCGAGGGTGCCTATAGCTTACATGCTTCTGACCAAATATTTTCCGAACAGCGATTATCTCGCTACCTAACGCTCCCAACGATATGCAACGTATTCCTTGGGTCAAAAACCAAAGGCTAAATAAATCAGAAACAAGGAAGGTATCAAAAATATAATTTAATAAATAAATATACGAGTAATTTAAGTATTCGAATTTTACACGGTTCACCTTTTTTTTGCGGAGGAGAATACGTTGATTCACTATAACCGCAGGCTAGCTAGACCTGCACCGTTTTTGGGATTGGGACTAATTTATCCCACAAGACTCCCCCGGTTTCCCCTTTGCACTAGATAGAGACCAGATGATGCCAGCCTTGTTTAACCTAATGATACTGCTTTATCTATTCTTAAAGCAGAGGTTTATTTACTCACCATCATCGCTTACAATAATTATCTATTACAAGGTATCCAAATTACTATTATTTTACTCAATGGCCAATAACCAAGATTTATCTAATAACGGTACAAAATTATCAAACTTCACCACAAGTAACAATTAGCACTGATTAAATAATTTATCGCTGTCCTAAGTAAATACCCATAAATAAAGTGATCAAAATCACCTCTAAATTTTGTGCTACTAAACTAGGAAATCTAGGCTAATGTTCCAAATAAGAGCGTTAAACCTAAATCTGGCACATAAAATCCTTTCAAAATAAACTAAACTAGCCACAGCTGCAAATGTAAGCAAACCCTAACATAAGACCTAGATCGAGGGATAAGCCCTAACTGTCGTTCAATCAACCTAGATTCGTTTTAACTGCGTCTCACAGATTCCTTTGTTTTGCGACTGGTTCAAACTAGTTACGAAACCAGTCAGAACTGGATTGTAAAATGAAAATTTTGAATTTTGAAATATTGATCAACTCGATTTGCTGCGAGTCAAAAGGAGTTGATGACAATATCGCAACAACCTAGGAACAAATTACTAGTTACGAGAAATAAACTATTTTAATTCTCAAGTAAAAGATGTATGGTGAATTATTGGGCTCCAATCGAAATCACAAGCAACAAGAAAATAAACGTCATTTATGATTATAATAACCTGTTGAATATAAACATTTATTAAGTGAGCCAGATAATTATTCACAACAATTAAAACCACAAAACAAACAAGTCTGCAAAAATATTGAATGATGATTTTTTTCTTGATCTGAGTGATCAAGAAAAAAATCATCATAGTTTCTGAAAAGAACAATGCACCGAGCCATACAACTTTTGGCCAAAAAGTTAGCAGTCGATTCTCTTCTTCTTAGTCGTACACTCTTGATAGAGTGGTCGTGGTCATGTTTCAGTCGATTATTGAACAACAAAATATTGTCTTGATTAGTTTACTAAATTGTAAAATGAAAACAACTAACAAAAAGTCCGACGCGTTAATGGTTTCTACGATATTAACAATATAAGTTGAAAACATAGATTAAAGTTCATGTCGCGCTGACGAAATTGATTGAGCACGTATACGTGTAATTTACATGTGGAGTCTTCAAAGCCAAAAAGAGGACACCGGATAGTTTTCATTTGGGTGTGAAGAGGGAACCAGGGTAGTTTTGAAGGTAGTGTGATGCTTCACTCCCGAGTCCACCACACAGCGCAAGTCTTGCTAGCCTGCCGTGCATTGATTCTTCTCTTAAAACTGTGTATTCAGAAACTACTTGAGCTTAGCTCTAGGTCTGCAAATGACAACATCACATTTTTATCTTTGCAATTGCTTAGTTATTTTAAAATCGATTAAATGAAGTAGGAGGCGCTCGTGGCGCAGCTGTGACAGTGGTTCGTTAGCGATAACGAAAGTCAAGCTACCTACGCCGCGGTCGGTTAATGGATGGGTGACAATTCTGACCATATTTAGTGACATTAATTTCGAGCGTCTCCGTGCTTCGGAAGGCACGTTAAGCTGTTGGTCCCGGCTGATATTTACTATAATGTAAATATTAGTCGTCAAGCCTAGTCAGAGGCCATTTGGCGGCTTGATAACATCTGACATTAAGGTTGGTCACTTGCCTTACGCACCCCTCTACCAACCCGCACTAGGCCAGCGTGGTGGAGTATGGCCCACACTATCTCACAATTGAGATAAGGCCTGTGTCCCAGCAGTGGGAACGTATATAGGCTGATGATGATGATGATGATGATGAAATGAAGTAGTGAATTGGATCAGGACAATGCTCTGGAGAAAGATTGAAAAAAAAAACACCTTAGATTTTCGAAACTTTAAGACATTGAAAAATGATTGGCATACACCATACAGCATAGTGTTACACCATAAACGACCGACCATGTTTACACAGCTGAGGGTGACCCATTGTGCTGGGATTAGCAGTTTTTATGTGGCCCTTTCGTGTGGGAGTAGGCTCGAAGACGTCGACATTTGAATTTGAATCAACACTTTTGTTTTCCATCTTTGTCTTGTTTTGTTTTGACTTGCCTCTGCTCGTAGTATGGTTCTGCATTCGATAGATTCATCCTACCTCATAAAGGGAGAATTTTTATGTGTTTTTTATAAAAAAAATCTTTTTTTATTTTATTGATGTGACAAACCACATGGGTACACCACATATGTTCTCCTTTTTTTTCGTTTTTCTCTTGTATCTGCCCATTCTGTTGATTGAAACATTATTAATTTGCTTTTTATTATAATATGTATGCCTAAAATAAACGGTATAATAATTCTTTCTATATTTAGGTACTTTATTTCCCAAAAGAAATTAGGATTGGCTTTCACAGAAAGGCTCCTATTTTATGTTCCTCCTGTTATTGTGTCTCCCAAATAATTAATGGTGTATTAGTTTCTACTCCTACCATAGCATCGAACGGAAAACTTCCAAAAGCTGCAAGATAAAAACATAACTGCAACACTTGCAGTCGTCTTATTCCGATTCAACACGTGCACTGTTTAACAAAGGATTTTTTGCAAACAACCTATAGTAGGTCAGAGGCACCAAAAAAATCATCACCTCTCACATTTTTGAAGCACTTAACGCCGATGACTTAAGGATCAAATTTGAATGTGCTTGGAAGGCTGGTAATAAAGGATCTACCTGTTACGCAAAAGAAGGGTGGTAAAGATTAGGTACGGGTAGAACGTGAGGTTTTGTTACATGGGTTTGTTTTTGTAAGAGCAGGATGGATATATCAGCTAATTTTTTAAGTTACCTCGGTTTACTGTGGTTTACTGGCATTTTGAATTTAGAGTAGAACTTCGGAAAGGATATCAAGAAAAAGTTTCTTATCGATATAGATTACAATTTCATCTGATATCATTAATTCGAAATATTCTCATTATTACTGCATAAGGCATAATTAACTGGGTTACTAGGATCAACATTTGGGTTGTCATCCTAAAAAAAAATGTTTTGATTTAATCAAAAACATGACTCAAAATTACTGCATTTAAATAATGATGAGCGTGGTGATTAGGTAAGCCTATCATCATAGTAAAAAAGCTTTTAGTGTAGTAATTTCAGCTGTGGTGTTCTGGTTTCAAGTTTCGGATCGAGAAACTTGACTCCAATTTTGGCGAATACAGTTCAACATTGGATAAGCCAATTATTGAAAACAATATTTTCGTCGTTTCACATGTCGTTGCTTCACATCAAGACAATAATAGACAGATACTGTAGATTAGTTACGAAATTAGTCACCAATTCAAAATAACGGCGATCATAAAGCTGTTTCCGTGAAATCCTTTGTTTCAATCCCCGAGGGTGCAACAGACAAACACATTGTAAATCTAATGAACCTTAAAATCAATCACTGAAGGAGTGCAGACGGTCGAATGCAGTTATAAGAGTATTAATGGGAGTTAATATGGCTCTTGTGGGATGCTTTGAAATTGCATTTGCTCCTATTAAATTACCTTAGGCTACCGGAACTGATGACAAAGACGAAATTACGACATCTAAATAAAATATTAATCCATGTTAAGTTTATATTCTACCTGAAAAATAAAGCAATATAAATATTATAAGAAATGAAGTATTTAGTATATTAATGTAAAAGCTTACTACTCTTACTACTATGCTGTATGATGCCTTTGAATCCTAAACAATAGAAGGTTTTTCGAGAAGTTAATTAATATGCGAGCAGTTGGTTTGTTTTGAAATTGGATTATAATCAGAACATAACAAAAATGCATCTAGCTTAGCATTAGCTTTCGCCAAAGTTATTCCCCTTAAAGTATAAAAACATCCTTTTTAAAAACTAAATCGATAATGTTACACGTGTCTTTGATAGGAAGTAAAAAAGTAATGTCACGCCAAAAATATCTTTCGACCACATAACTTCCAAGCTAGCGTCTAAAGGCAGATCCACCCTAATGATTTTACCTATTACACTAATCTTGGAGTTGCATAATAAACCAACTTTAACTGCCAATAAAATATTTAACACCGTCACAAGACCAGATCGATGCACCTTCAGTTTTTTGGTACTTTGACATCCACTGTAACTTGACCTTTCGCTTCCCTAACATCTGTCACTCTTTCATACATTTTAACATCAGCTTCTAAACCATGGGGAGGTCAACCATTCTGGTGCAATAACATAAGATGTTTTTATGGTACTATTTTAAATATGGCATCTTAAACGACTCTGGGCATCACAATTTATGATGCCCGTAATTTTTGAGCCTCAAGACAATGGTTTTAATTATGTAGGGTGATAACTGCGTTTCCTATAAACTTTTTACTGTCAAATCTCTTGGTGTGATTAGATATTTGCTTGTTTAAAGAACCTGGTGTTTGATGGGAATTTAAGGGTGACTTATCTTTATGAGAAAAAATGTCATTTCGCTTTGGCTTTGCTTTTAATATTTGCAATTAAGAATAAGTAGTTTTTATAAAGTTACAAAATATTATACATAGGTTGGCTCACTGGTACATTTAAAGTGTAACAAAATGGTTTTCAATCTAGAGCTTGATTTATTCACCACATTAGATTATTTGAGTTTTACACAAATGTAAAGAAAGGTTTATCTATCATCTATATTTACTAACAAAAAAAAAACGTTTAGCCTTCACAATTAATAACTGACGATTAACAGTATCCACTGTTAATACTGGACATGATTTAAATTTAAAGATGATAATCCACCGTTGAGATCCACGTAATGCCTAAACTGCTGTTAAAACACATAAAATTATCTCAAAATAAAACACCGCGTATAATACGTCAAACGTAAATGTAATAAACAACTGCTAAAGAAGCACCATGTGTAAGGCTGAGATCCAGTATGGAGCTATGCGAGAGCATTTTGTATGACATGCGAAAAAACTCAATCCGAAAGTAACTAATGTAAACTTTAAAATTTAACACTGTAAGTCGAAAACTTATGGAATAAATAAAGAAGTAAAACTACATAAGGAATTTTCTTAAACTTGTATGTATTCAAGTTTGTTTAATGGTCAAAACATTAAAATTTGCTTTACTGAACGCTCCAATTTCTAATAAGTTTTACATTATTTTTCTGTTGGACAAAGCAAATAACAAAACAAAATAGTTATGCTTGGTTAATTGATCTTCCACTGGAAAAATACAGTACAGCACAGCACTACCTACTGCTGCTTGGTTTACACCAATATAATTTTTCTTACAGCTTAGAAGAATCGCAACTTTCATCAAAAGATTTGACACTAGTGCAACAAAAATTAAGTCATGCAATATAAAAATATTTGATATTATTCTTCAAATATATTAAGTTATATTTTATCTCATTATGGACTACGGTCTTTAAGGAAGCATCAAACATAAATTGTCAGTTTAAACCCCGTAATGGCGAGTAGCGTAAGTTACGATACACCCTTGTTTTATTAGTAACAATAAACTCGGATGTCGGTTGCTCTTGCTCTTTGTCTCACTTACAGGATTAGAAAGAGATGTTTGTTTTAGCTGCTATTGTTGTTTCAATGGCGAAGCTTGGCAGCGTCATCTTGTTTGCGAAAATATTGAGTTTAGATTTCAAATGGCTTTTAATTAATATCATCTACTAGCTTTACGCCCGCGGTTTCACCCGCGCGTAATCTTTTTTCAAACATCCCGCGAGAATGAGACGTTTCCCGTAGGAATTTTATAGCCTATGTCCTAATCCGGGTTATAAACTATACGTGTGCCAAATTTCATCTAAATTTTGGCGTGATTGAGTAACAAACAAACATCCAGACTTTCGCATTTATAATATTAGTAGGATTTATAAGCATAGCCGCAAGAATTTGATATTTTTAAAAGTTTAAACGTCCCCATACCAAAAATTATGTCGATCTGTCACTCCGTTACGACATAATATTATATGGAAAAACAAACACTTCGAATAAAAATTTGAATGTCTAGGAAACTAAGATTCCTTACTGTAAAAGAAAATATTAAGCTAGGTAGGTAAACTGATGACGTGGAAGTTTTGTTACAACCGAATACGGTCTACTTAATATCCTGTTCGCATGGGACAGACGATTAAGTGACATTTAATCTAATGAACCATGCTATATTCTGATCGGTTCCCATGCAGGTACCATGAGTTTTAAGTAAGGATAATGACCATTTGGTTAACCGTTCTTTTTGGGGACATATTAAAACTAATCGGTAACTTACCTTTTTTTTGTGACAGAGGGATGCAAAAAAGCAAGTGTGGCACCTGACGGTAAGTGGTCACTACCGACCATAGACACCTGTGACCATGTCTAAGGTGCTTTGCCAGCCTTTAGATGAATATGTTGAGTGTAAGGCGAAGGGCTAAGGGGAATGGAGGTTGAGAACTGTCAATTTTGGAATCCTTACTACGAATTTAGTTGTGGTAGAGCCATCCTGTTTTACAGTGCGAATGGGCCGGCTCGTCCGGAAAAGTACCACGCTCTCACATAACACCAGCGTGAAATAATAGTGACTACTATTGTGTTTCGTCTGGTTTGTGAGAGTGCCGGAGGCCCACACCCCCCCTTAAAAGGCCGGCAAGGCATCAGCGATCCCTCTGGTGTTGCTGATGTCCATGGGCGGCGGTGATTGCAAACCGCTAGCTCTTTTGCCGCCTCTGATATAAAAAAAAGAATTATGTACCTGCTACATAGTCGATTTATTTATCGATGCTACACCACAGAATATATACTAGCTACACGCTACACATTAAGCTGAGCAAGCTTTAACCATTAAGCGAGCTGGGTGCCTTCTTGGCACAAAATTAGTTCGTATTTTTTAGCTTATGTTTTTTCTTCCGTGCCAAATTAATTAAATTTCATTTCAAAATATTATTGGTTTTAGTAATAAAAAACATTACAAGTGACTCTACTGCAGAGCATGCTCCCTGGCAGACATACTTTGCAATAGCAGACAATTTTAATAAGCTATACAAATTGACCCAAAACAATCGTCTACCGGAAATATTCGTATCGCATTTATTAATATACTTTCGTATTGACTTAACGAGCGGTGTCCAGAACCATTAACTAAATAGAAGCCCATATCCTCTACTATTGTACCATTCTGACTCATACCTTTCCGTTTTATTGTTATGAAGTATTGGGCACAACTAAAATACAATGACAAATCTTTGCAAGGTGTTAGGAGATAAGACCGCTTTTGAATTCTCTTTGTGTTAAAACAATGATTGTAAAATGCGGTTCTTTTTAAAAGAATTGAAGAGCAGTTCAAACAGGTGTTGACTTGTCATAATAGGCTACAATTTGATAGAATAAAATACAAAAAAGTATTAGTAATCGGGTCCTAACTCCTAGCCCCATGCATAATGGAGCTTGGACCAGTTATTCAAAATAAAATATCTGGGCTTTTTACTAACATTTCTTAGTTTTTTGTTCGACATTGTTTTTTTTACAGTTCATTAGGAAAACCCGATGATAACATTCATGGTTCAAGATGATTATGACAAAAAAATACATATAAAATCAGAACACTTGCAATCAGACTCGAACATCAAGGAGGCTACTAAAAAACATATACAACATTATCTTCCTACAACTTTTTCAGGTTTAGGTACGGGAATAACCCTAATTAGTCAATTAAATGAATGAGGGTAAATAAAATACCACAATTTACTTGATCCTCACACGACTGTAAATCGATGTCGGTAATCGGACTAATCAGTTATTTTGGCACGTTCGTACGTCTGTGTGTGACACGCAACTGCCACATTAGTGCACGTATGCACTATGACTACTTTTTAAAGAAATATTGTAGTTTGTCTGTCATTAACATAAACTTTCTGGTGTAATCACCTGAATATTACACAATTACTTAATTTTACATCATTCCTACCAATTAAACGCTAAATTAAATATTTTTTAAATAAATAAACAAACCTTTGATCCTCTGATACCCCCAACAGGGGAAGCAGGCCAAGTTGTTCATGGCTACACAACTATTCGACTGCAGGTTCTCTCACGATGTTTTTCGTCACAGCTGAGCCAATGATAGAAAATTAGAAATAGTACATTGAAAACCCAAAGGTGCGCGTCGAGCTCTAGACTAACTGTCGATTCGGACACAGTTTATTCGGACACAGTGTCCGAATTGACACTTTTTAATTTTAATATTTTTTTCACTGTCGATTCGGACACCGCGATATAAATAGCTATTTTGTACAGTCAGATAAAAAATCTTTCTACGATTTCTCTTCGTAATAAAAATAAAGTCTCAACGTAGCCTTCTACACGAAGCTTTCGGTAATGTTTCTAAACCACCCCACTTAAATAGGTACTCATTGTGTGAACGACCAGCAGTAGATAATATCCACATACGTTTGATGGTCAAAACTTTAATCGAAAGTGATTTTTTTTGGCATCAAACGCATATCTTCGAAAAACGACGTCGTTAACTAATGTTTGCGTTACGATTCAATTTGAACGTAATTTCAGTTACTCAGTTGATTTAGTTGATAAAAGGTTTTTAGCATATTCATTGATTACTTTTGGGGTTGGCACTGATGCACTTTGAAACCCTCACTCAGACTTTGACAGCCAATCTGACACGTCCAAAGGAAAATCAAGATCAAGATCCATGGTTTTGCTTCCTTTTTTTAAATCATAAATCACGACAATGACATTCTGCGAAAATGACTTTCTGCGAAATTGACCAATTTTTTCGAGATGACATTTTGCGAAAGTGACGTTTCGCGTCAAAACCACACCAACATTTAGATTCCGGAATGTAACCTTAAATCTTTCAGACTAGACTAAACTAGACTTTGAGTTTACGGTCCCAGAGTGCGTCATTATTATTATTTCGTTAACATTAGCATGTTATTTATAATTATTCATAAGCTAGATAGCTAAAAACAATGTCTTCACAATTGTCTGCCTGTCTACCGTGGGTTTATCATCCATACTATTTTCCCATTGATCTTTCCGTTCCATCTAGAGTTATTAAAGTGCCCACTTACTTGCCACTGCACCACGAATCTTCAAATATCAAGTGATTTACCATCTTAGTCACCCCCCCACAGGCAGTTTTACTTATTCCGTTCTCTTCACTCGTAATATAGTATAGTAGCCAGCTATAATCATAATACTTGCCATACCTTTAGCTATATTTATAGTGCACGGTCTCATGTTATTTAGTGAAAGAAGTATTATTCGTTACTACAAGAACTATTGTATAGCAGAAAAGTATTAATGAAAAGTAAAATTATTTTTTACCTTATGTTTATGTTAATGTAGCGAAATGGCCAAACTGCATATTTTGACTAAGGTGTAGAGTTTGTAAAGTTAGGCCTTGTAGAGTTAGGGTGTGTTGAGTTAGAAGCTGGGTCTTGGGCGTTTCGCACCACAAGTTATTCGACCCGCGGTGCGAATTGCCCAAGAGCTCTTTTTGAATGGGGCCATTCGCACCGCAATGGTTACAGCGGTGCGAATGGCCTAAGTCATTTTTGAAATGGGTCGATTCGGACCACGGAGCGAAGCAACCCAATGCGCATTTTTTTATGTCCAGCTTGGACTCATTTTGACATTGCGAGTATTGGCAACATTTAACATGAAAATGTTTTTGGTGGGATAATGTTTTCGGCAAGAATTTGACCTTGAAAGCCTCCAGCCACCGTTTTAAGTTGCACGTTCTAACCTTTGATCCAATAAGGCAGTTTAATCTTCAAAATAGAACAGTGCCAACTTAATCATCTTAGTCACCCCCCACAGGCAGTTTTACGTATTCCGTTCTCTTCACTCGTGATCTGGCTTCTATAATTACAATCCTTGTCAAACCTTGAGTGGTGTTTACAGAGCATTGTCTTTGATCGCCTGGTTTGATTAAGATGTAATGATAGCTTGGTACTAATAAGTCTAAATATACTATACTCGTTGGTAAATCAAAGGATTATGTGTAGATAAGGTGTTTATTTAACTCAAATATAGTAGCTAATAGGAGCACGGTAGAAGCAAGTTCGTACGGGTTTCTGTCGGTCGGTGCGTATGTGCGATAGTAAACTAAGTTAAGGGAAGAAGTTTTTAATAGGTCCTAGAACAGCGGTTCCACTCCACGTATCAAAACTCTGACCATAAGTTATCAAAACTATCTTAGGTTCGATTTGATTTAACTTTCTGTTAAATGGGTTTATTTAGAAACAAACATAATAGCAATATTTTGTTTAACAATATTTTAATAAGATCTTTTGGAGAAAGTCAAAGTCAATGTATTTATTTTGTAATTTGATATACCATGAAATTCTTTTGCACGAAATCATTTCTTGTAATATCTTGCGACTAGCCCAATAGAAATAGGCCTAAGTGGCTTCGCTTATTAGAAAAGAAGACTATCGCACCACAATATTAACAATCGAAAATCGCCAGCTAAATGCATTTTCCATTTAAAATACTTGTGTTAATTGTTGATTGACTCTAGTCACGGGCGTCAGTTAACCCGTAAATGCCGTCTTTGGGTCTCCGGTCCAATAACTACTAGGGTCCGCTAATAAGTTATCTTTAACCCTTAACCGTCCGTTGTTGGTTCTAACAACACCTTAGCCAAAACAAACGGATGCGAATAAACACTAGCCCTGGAGGACAAACACACGACCGCTCCTTTGCAAACTCGGTTAATTGACAATCCAATGTTATTATAGATAGTTTGGATAATTAAACCCTGCTAAAATCTAAAATTAGAGCCACTTGGTTGGTTCAGTACAGGTACCTACAGTTGTAGTCATAATAAGTAAAATTTCGTAAGTTTATATGAAACTTTCTAAAATTATTTGATTTTTGGATCTATCTTGTACCTGATATGTAGTACCTAAAGGATTGATTTTGAACGAATTTTTTTTTACAATTAATACAGTATAGATGTATTACATGTCATTATTATATAGACATAATATCAATCAGGTCATTTAAAAGTTTTATGTCAAATTGTTGTTTTGTATAATTGCAGTGCATTTAACAATATTTGTATACAAAAACTTATGAGTAGATATTTTATTCATAATTTTTGAAACATTGTTAAATAAATTGTCAAACGTCAGGTTTTAAGAATGAAAATTGGAAAAATGCTGTGTTTTATATCTTGACATAATTCACAGTATCGTATTTCGCGACCCTTCAAACTAAACAGTATCAACAAATAATTCAATTCGTTTACATGTCGCCGCCTGTACGTCTCGGCCACTTAATCAATTGCAAAAACACTCCGAGCTCTTTAGCATACGCAAACAGCAGGCTCCTGTGTTTGACACTACCCCGCGCTCTGGTTTTGTCTCCTTTGAAACTGTTTACTTTACAATCAACAAATGGATGCGAAGGCTTAGGAAGATTTGGCACTGTTTTGCTTTCTTTGTACAGATAAAAAGGTGGTGTATATTAAGTGTAGATGATTTATTTTATCTTAATTGAGTGTCAAAAATTCACAAGAATTTTTCTGATGAATGTGGGAGTGCAGTGTTTTGGCATGTATCTCTTGAATGAATTTGTTCTTCCAATTGATTCCGATTTTAGTATATTTGTGCAGGTCATACAGAACATTCTCTGTTGTGGCTTTGTTTATGAAAATATTACTTATTTCTCTTAAAAAACTTGTTATATCTTTAGAATAAGTTGCTTGATCAGTTCTTAATTGAAATCTGCTTACAATAATTTCAATTCGAACTTTAGCTAAACCAGAACCCAAAAACTTCCTCTTAAAGTATCTTGCTCAGATAATACATGTTCTTCTCTGAATAAAGTAGCAACGAACATTTTCTTAGTCGACTGAAATGTCATCTTCAACATTACCAAAGCCAACTAAAACGTCACCTTCATAGCAAGACTTCATTATAATCTACTCAACCGCTAAAGTATATTTTAGTTCGCTCAAAACTAATTGGTTATGCAAAATTGGAGTGGTCATCCAAGTCCCTCGCAGAGGATCGCAGCAAACACTCCTCTTGTATGTCCTCTTTCCTCTGTCCTCTTTCCTCTTTGCGGGATAATTGGCCGCTGACGGTTTACGTTCGCGAGCGTACTTTTGTTTTGCTAAGAGTTTTGGCCGGAATTTAATTTTGCCTCTGTTTGCTTTAAAAGGATTGTAGTTTTCGTTTCTTGCTTTCTTTACTGTCTATTAAAGTTATCTAACAAAAAGAAGAAGAAAGAGAAGAAATTTAATCGTACTTGGTTGTTTATGTTTCCACAGTAAAAGCTATCTTTACATTATAATATAAATGATAGATACTATGGTGACGTAAGCCCTTCTCATAAAAAATGGATTAAAATGAATTCACTTTCATTTTCTTCAAACTACTTAACAAATATTTTCATTAATTATTATTATGAAAATTTGTCCTGGGTGGAATGGCACTCTATGTAGGCGCATAGATACCTATATTTCGTCTGCCTCTAAAATGTTTATAAACCGTTGAAAAATAAGAATTCCTCCTATATAACAATTGCTTTACTACCTCATATTTTCAAAATCACCATTTTAACCCTCCAATAGCATGTTGACGCCAAAAAAATGACCGCGACATTTAAATCCGAATGACGTCACGACACATCAATTCAAGCCATCAGCGGTGTCCATTTTTACTTTTCTGTTAAAAAACCCGTAGAGTTATAAAAATAAATGAGGCTTCGCGAACACTGGGGCGAGGACAATAGTTAGGTCATTATGCTCGGTCATTTGGACCGGGGGGACCGGGGGGACGAAATAAATAACCTGTGAGCTGTTGAGGGTTGATACAGATATGTTTAGATTTTAACGATTATTGTCATCTATATCTGTGACGTGATGTCTGATGGAGATATCGTTATTTTATTTCAGGAGTTATTTTTGGAGTTATAAAGTAGGGAGAATTTTTGTGTGTATGCTTCTTTTATTGTATACGCACATTAATTTTGGCATAAAGTTGATATCTCAGATCATAGTTTAAGGTTATGATAGGCATTTTTAGGGATATTCTTGAAAAAACTATTATAATATAATAACTATTATAATTATTATCCTAATTAAATCATTTGAATAAGCACTTATAAACAGTATATTATCAAAGATTTGTAGTCACTTACTGTTTAATGAACTCCATGTTTATGTGTACGCAAAACTATTAAACATTTTTGTCACCTTAAAAAATAGTGTATGTTAATCAAGATGAACCTATAAGGAAAATCAAGTTTTTAAATTAATTTCAGGACAAAACAAAAAAAGAAAAACAAATAATTATTCCAACAAAATAACAGTAAAATAAATTATAATGCTAATTCTATCACAAAATAACGCATGACAAAAAATACCCCATTGCAATATTCGGTAAAAAAATGCGTCGCTGCTGTATCGTTACATTAATTTTAATGTTAAACCACATTCCTCGCCACTCGACAGGGGATAGCTTGTTTGAATAGGCCGTTGTTAAAAAATACGAAAAATTTCCCATTTCAGCGATAAACGAGACGGCGTAATTGTTATTCTTTCGCTCGAATTGCGATGCGGCCTGTAATTTGACGTTTAGATTGTCCCCGAGAATTATGCATGCAATATGGCTTAGAAGACCCCCTTTGTTATTTTTGGGTTAAAGTGTGTGTGAGATATTACTTCCTTTGCATTCTTGATTGTTTTTCTAAATGTTCGCAGTGCGAAGAAACTTTGGAGTCACATTGGATCGTGGAATAATGTGTCTAGTAGTTAGGTAATGATCTCAGGTTTAATCCAATTCGATTTCCGCATGTAGCAAAATTTTTGCCAGTTTTTATGATCTGATTTCATTATTTAGGGTGTTAAAACTTTTTAAGATCATTACTACTCATAAAAAAGCTCATGTCTTTATTGTCTTGAAAAATTTCTTTAAAACAATGCGGATGCGTCTTGTATGCAATTTTTAATCCATTTTCAAAAGCATTAATTTACGTGGAACTTTATATCTTATGCTAAAAACAATAAGAGCTCAATTGGCAAGAATGTTGTGTTCGGTCGAAGTATAAAAATAGCTAGTAATTATTAATGCTCTGTATAGACAATGGCCGTGGGAAAATATCTAAAGTAACTGTACCGAATAGGTAGAGCTAAAAAACTGACGATTGTATGCAAAAACAAAGTCTAAAAGTAAAACTAGCATAACTTTTAAATTTAAACAAAGGACAGAAGAAACGGAACGAACAAAACTTAGGAAACCCAGCACATGAGTGATAAAGATTTTGCACATTCATCATCATCATCAACCTGTCGCGGTCCACTGCTGGACATAGGCGTCTTCCAAGGCTCGCCACTTTTACATTATAGTAGGCATGTTTATATACGGACGGCAGCAGATCAACCTACACTAATCTGTCAAAAATTCTTAATTTAAAGAGAACTCTATATGAAGTAAATAAAGCTGTAAATTAGTTGTAGAAATTTGACAGATTGGGGTAGTCTGATGTGCTGGCGACTGTACTCGTACAAAGCTACTCATCATCGGGTAGATTTACGTGCATTTAGTCCACTAATTTTTTTTTTAATGTTAGATGGCTGATATTGCCTTAATGGGACAACTGGTCTATAAACTAGGGCATGATCTCGGGGTAAGTATGGTTTAATTGGGACCCGAAGGTCGGGCAAGTGTATGATTTTCCAAACGCAGCTCGGCTTTGTGATCACCAATCATTTGGCAAGTTTTTATAGTGCTCATTATTTCGACGATGCCTTGATTACAATGACATAGGTCTTTGCCCAGGCTGGTTATTGGTCGTAGATCAAAAAGTTTTTGTTTTTAAGTTATACCCTTTTACGCATCAACCAACAGTTAACAGTCGCGTGCGCGATTTCATACTCCTTACAAACTTCCATATTGTTCATCTTCATTCGAATTCCAACTTTACCACCTCACTTTTATGGCCTTTAATTACATTGCATTATCACGACGCGTGCGAACAATAAACAGTGCATCGTATGCAATGAACTTGATAGTTTTTTTATGATTTAACAGTTGCTAGGTCAAGTTCAGACTTGTTGCGAATCCTACCGTGGAAATTGCTGGTCAATTAACAATTTTAACGGTCTGCAAAGCATTTTGTAGGAAATGGAATATTTATTAAGCCTACGGTTTAAGAAGTGCAGTCACGCAAGTTGGGACTTTGTTTTTCGATCGCCTTCTTTTGAATAAGAGTTAAGAAGTACAGTACGTTATTTGCTAACATTGACTCAATTAAATTAATTTGAATGTATAGTGTATTGGCGACATAAATCACTAAAATGTCCGAATAAAAAAGTTGAAACTAAATTTTTCAGCATGATTATTATTATATGTCTGTTTGTATCGGTCTGGGTGTTTCTATGTATAATATGTATGTATTTACAAAAAAAAAAGTATATAAGTATTGTTTATCCGTTGTCTAGCACCCATAGCACAAGCTATGCTTAGTTTGGGGCTAGATGGCGCTGTGTGAATAATGTCCAGGGATATTTATTATTTATTATTATAATAGTATTATTTTATTTACAAGTGGTAAATAGGTACATTTTATTAACCCGATAGGATAGCTGCTCTAGTTCGTGATTGCCAATTCGCACTTGGCAAGCGTTGTTAGTAAGCCAGTACCCATATGGAATTTGCACTACAGTGGGACATTAATAAGCTGATACTTTCAAACACGTTCTTATATTAATCCTTAGCTCCCGGGGAGTATCTATATATCTAGGTACATATTTTCTATCACTTCTGCCATATTAAACGGACACCTATTAACTTAGTTTTATCGAATTTTTATTTAGTTTTTGATTTAAAGAAAACCATTTTTATAATTATTATATAATAGAGTGACATTAAATAAAGAATTATTAAAAATGGTATTCTTCAAGTAATCTAAAGCTAGGAAATTTCCTAAAATCTTAACTCTCACTAAGTAAAGACATCAATCTCAGCAGTCGTTAAGCTAAACCGACTGCAGCTATGTAAATGTGAGTTGTGTTTGTTGCTCCACTGTTTAATTGAGGTCCGGGCAGGACTGTTAAAACATAGCCACCTGTGTACCGTTTATGATTTGTCCAACTGTCAGTGTTTGAGACGTGTTCATTATCTAGTACTATAATGGATTGATTGAAAGTACGAATAAAAAATAGGTCCATAGTTGTGTTAGTACGGCACAGCGATAAAAAATTATAACCAAGAAGACGGACTTGCTAAGAGTGACCAAAGAAATTCAGTGGTCATTCTCCGCACCAGAGATTTCCATAGCGGTACAGCGCAGAGGACTTTATTTGCTAATTTAGACTGGTTTATTCTAATAAATGTTATGGAGTTGGTCTGTTATTATTTATGAAGGGGGGCAAACAAGCATGTGTGACACCTGGTGGTAAATGATGTCAAAATTATTGTAAAACTTTGGCGATTCAAAAGAGTAACTAGCGAGTTTCTTGCCGGTTCTTCTCGTTAGATATCAACATTCGGAATCCGGTGGTAGAGTCACTATGTTACCTTGATAATTGATGATTCATAAGTGCATCTCTGAGGCCTACATGAATAAAGAATATTTTGATTTTGATGACTGATGAACATCTGCGACTAAGTCATGCGTTGTCTGCCTTTGAAAGAATATGGAAGTAGAGAGAAAGTGAAGGGTTTTAGATAATAGGAATTGGGTGGAGGGAGGGTAAATTTATTAATAGCAATTACATAATAGCTCATACTTCCTCGGTCAGAACACCTGTCTGCAGTATGGCTAGAGGTACTACATTTAACTATGTTATTATAAAAGCAGTGAAAACCTTTTCTTGAATGCCGTTAGGCGATCTAAATATTTTCCACCAAAAAACAATAGTTAAATTTTAATTCCATTTATCAAAATGATGTTCACAGCTAGTCAGTTTTAAAGTAGCTATATTATCCATAATTACGTTTGTCTATAATTCTGTCGATAACGTATTAAGAATCTCCAAAATGAACAAAAAGAACACACTTTTAAAAACTTATTTTAACGTCTCAAGTTTTCCTTTATACGATCGGTCATTAAAGCCATAACTTTTTAACTTGGAACCTCGTAATAGACCCCCGGGACACACACGGTATTCATCAATTATAATTTAAAACTTTAACTTTGTAACTTAATTGAAAGGTATCTGTTTAAGTTTTGTTACTTTGTGAAGTTTCTAACTTACCTGTTTTAAAAAGTGTCAAAAAATGTCTTACACATAATTACTTACTTTGTGGTTTTAATATATCCCTGAGTTTGTGCATATTAAATAAGCTATTAGGTACAAACTTGCCACTGTATATTTTTGGGGACGTAAGTACGATTTCTATGCATTCTTAATTGCATGTTACAACTCAATAAAACTAAGGGCCACAACACTGGCAGATAAGTTCATGATAAATTTCATTTGTCAAATAACAGTGATGACGACTTCCTTTAGAGACTCTTTACCGGGAAGCGTCGCTCAATGTGGGTAGTAGCAAGCCAGTTGAACTCTAAAAAAGTCCTACCTCCAACCAGGCCCAAGGAAATGCATAGATTCGTTTACTTTTTATAAGTTTAAAAAGTAAAAGAATTAATGGGCTGCGTGTCTATCTGGACACACAGCCCATCTGGAAGTAAGCGGCCACTGCGGCCTATGCCATTGAGGGATACTTCACCAGGAAGCGTTGCTCAAATGTGCTGCCAGACTGTAGGCTCATTTTATCAACTTTGAGCCCTTGATTTCATGTGTACTACAAGAGATTTGTAGCAACAAATGATGCGCAGTTGACGTGCGCATTAGAACGCCAGCGCTAAGCGTCGCGCGCGCACCGTACTATACATTGTTTGTGTCGAGATGATTTGATAGGACGACTTCATACTGGTGTAGATTAGCTTTTGTATAGGCATGATGACCGGTTTGGAGTAATGGTCGAGAAATAGGCTATTACAGTGTCGCGGGTACGATTCCGGCACGGTACAAAACTGCATAAACATGTCTGTTTTTTCGGTCTCTGAGTGTGTCTATGAATGTTATGTATGTTCATTTTCCTGACCTTATACCACGCTAAGTAGTAGGGACAAGGGTCTTCTACACATTATTATCAGCCGTCAATTCTACATTTAAATATTTTATTTCCATAGAATAATCCATCCATCTCTTTTTCGGCCTTCCTCTGCTTGCATAATATCTGTCCACATTCATTATTACACCCTTTTGGTGACGTGCGTGTCTTCTCTCCTCTTTACGTTCATACCATGCTAACCTTGCACTCTTTACCTTAGCATTCATCATCCATCTTTTTCATTGCCCAGCATTCTGATCCATACATTGCGACGGGTCTGATGACCGTTTTGTAAATTTTCCCTTCAAGCTTGAGGGGCATTCGTGGATCACTTGTTGTTTCCGAGACCTGTCGCCACTTCATCCACGCATTAATGTTATGTAATGTATTTACCAATAAAAGTATACAAGTAAAGTTCATCAGTTGACTGACAGTTATGTAGGTACGTGAATAATGGAAAATGCCCAAGGATTCATCTAGATCTAGGTCCAACAACAACACAAAATTTTAATACCGTGCGGGCATCGAATCCGCGCCGACTGCTCACCCATTACACCAAATCAATCGTCAAGAAATTTAACAATAGATTTGGTTTTCAATGCAGACGTTGACTGTTTGTAATTTATCATAGCAATTACAGTGTCCAGCTTTTCTAGAAACTATTAGTGTTTCTTACTATCGATCCATAGTCCCTAGACCCGCATTAACAATTCATGTCACCGTCAGAGCTCTATGACACACGATTGCAACATAGAAATGCACTCTGATTCATATTTTGTTGGAAACAAATTATGGTCTTGGTGTCCGTATAAGAATTAAAACTTCAGCAACCGCGACTACGGAATGACGATTGATGTAAAACGATCGGAACGCGTCGAGTCTTTATTAATGTACTGTTCATTTAATAGAGCAAAAAATAGTTGATAGTTTTAATTACATAATTTGATTACTATCTGTTCGTTTGCGAGATAGGATGACGCTTTTACCAGGAAAGGAAGCTATTGCTTAATCTTATTACAAGGATTTCTTATTTGCAGAGGTTTTTCGGTTGTTGAAGAATACATACTTTTAGGCCTCGGCCGCGTGAATTTCGCGGGCAGCGAGGCGGCAGCGGTAGCGGGAGCGATAGCGCACGCAGGCGCACTGCGGATTACCGCTTGACAGCATCGTACCGCTCTTGACGGCCCGCGTCAAGCGGTGACCGCAGTGCGCCTGTGTGCGCCGCCGCTCCCGCTGCCGCGAAATTCGAAGCCGAGGCCTTAGGCACAAAAACCGCGGGCTAGCGAGACTTGCTGACCCAATTAACTTGTTTGACAAACCTGAAAGTTAGTTCCTTTTTTATTGTAGAGAAAGCATTACATATTCGTTTGGCCGGGTAGTGGCAAATTCTTAACCGCCAGTTATCGTCATCACCAAATACGTTCGATGCTGCCAAAGGTCAAAGGATAAATTTAGCCCAAAAAAACCGACAACAAAGATATTATAAATTAGAGGAAAAACCATTCTTTGTCAACTGGTTTTCCTGGCTCTTACTTGTGACTCCGGTGTTTTGAGTCAGTTATAATATTCTCCACTTCCCCAAAAAATAACACTCCTAAAATTAATAAAATAATCTACTAAGTTTTTCTCAAAGGTTTTAACAGTGCATCAACGAAGGCTGTGTAGACGCGTCCTAACTGCGCAGGCGCAGCTGCGATGCGCACTCGCTACCGGTTCTGTGGGCTAACGACCCTCCCCTCCCGCCATCGATCCGCACCGAAACACACCATTTTATTACCTCCTTTTATTAGTAAAAAACAATCTTTGCTGTAATCAGGACTTCTGTATTATTTTTAGACTTGTTACTTTTATTGATCTTCAAAATATTTATTCTTATACTATCTGATCCGGAGAACTTCGGTTCACTTACTTAAGTATTTTCCTCGCAATTTTTCCCTGGATTTTCACTAATATTTCAAGACTAACATTAGTTAAATCGGTTTAGCAGTTCTCGAATTTTAGCAAAAGTGACGAACAGCTAATTATTTTTATTTATATAGATGTTGGGCCCAAAGTAAGTTACCCCAGAGGCATTTGGGTTTGATTCTCATCTTGACTGTGGATAGTTAAGGACTTTTTGAGAGTTTAAACTGATTAGCTGCCATTTGCCGCTACTATAAATTTGACATCGTGTATATTGCCGGAATATGTTTCGGCAATATTATGTGAACGATTAAGTTAGTAGAAATGAGAAGCCTCTGCTTTTATAGAATACTTACACTATTCCACGTCGAACAGTAAATAACACGTAAATCGAATCAAATTTTTTGTATAATCGATTTAAAAAAACATAAAAACAGACATAACACCCGAGAGCTCCTTTATGAAATCGGTTAAAAATTTAGTATAGCATCCA
Organism: Mecyna flavalis; assembly: GCA_949319885.1. NCBI lineage: Eukaryota > Metazoa > Arthropoda > Insecta > Lepidoptera > Crambidae > Mecyna > Mecyna flavalis. The sequence goes on from OX439413.1 coordinate 13,939,448, forward strand.
GAATGATACTACTTCTTTACTCCAATCTGACTTACTATAGTAAATTCTTATTTAACTACATTTGTTATTCACGTCTATTTGTAGCCTTTCGTATATTTAAAAAGCACCTCGCAAAAATAGGCTTCCATCTGAATAATGCATATCGCAGAGCTCGGTATCGACCTGTATAATAAACATAATATAATGTGCAGAGTTGATGCTAAATTTAAATATCATCGTGCGAGCGAGATGGAAAGTGTGCCTGAGCGCATAGACCAGGAGCACAATCTTTTGGATGGTATATGATTGTTCTTTTTTATTTTAATATTTATGTATTCGTACAGTCGCCAGCACATCAAACTACCCCAATCTGACAAATTTCTACAACCAATCTTCAGCTTTATTCAATTCACATATAGTTCTTCTTCAATTGAGATTTTTTGACAGATTAGGGTAGGTTGATCTGCTGCCTTCCGTACATTAAAACACATATTATTATTTAACGTTTTATAGACTGCAAAGATGCACTTATGAATTTATATAAAAATGTTACAGTGACTTCTACCACAATGAAAATTTTTTTTCAGTCGAGAAGAGTTGACGACATACCCAATTGTTACGCTTTTCAATCGCCAAAATTGTAAAGAAAGGAGTTGGCTAAATACAGTAAGGGCGACTGCCTCAGCAATGTATAAATACTTTACCTATTTGTATGCAATACTGGGAGGCTAAATGTTAGTCTATTGCGTGAAAAAAGTTTCAAGAACTTTTCATTTTGTAATAATATTGATAAATATATTTATTAAAATTCCTACGCCATTAGCTAAGCAAAACATCTACAATAGATTTTTGCTGAGAACTTTTGACAGGAGTTTGTGCACGGAGTACAAATAAGAGATAATTGGGGCCTGTTTTTCAAATGACAGCTAAACAGCTTCATAGATTTTCCTCACATGAGCGCGCCAGTCATGCCAACGAGCCGGACTAAACACAATCGTCATAGTAAGAGTTAAAAACCCTTTGTAAGACATTTGGCTAAAGAGCATAGATTAATGGCATTTTGTATTACGTCGTTATTATGCTGCTGCTGTAGGTACATATCCGAGTGTTAATATTAGATTTTTAAGAAATCAGCCCAAAGACGACTCAATAAATAAATATTTGTTTATTGATGTTTTTATATACGATCATTATTTCATCATTTAACGTTAGTTGACATTAATTAATTTGAATAGATCAAACAATGTTGCATTTCGAAGATATCGCCTTTTTTCCCGGCCAGTTCAAACGAAATCGAGTATAATCGACATAATATGACATTTGCACGCGCGCCGAACAGTCAAAGGTCACCGGATGTTATATGAATAACTTTTAAATAATAATTTATTTTGCTAAAGTTCTAGAAGAAAAATAAGCATGTGATTAATTATTAATTATTATTTTAATGTTACGAACTAGTAAGATATATTTATACATGTTATAGGTAGCCGTTTAGCCATTACCTTTTCATATAATCTCCATTTGAATACTATTATTATGTCAAACAGTTTTCTGTCTTAGGATGGAATTTAAAATCATTTTAAGAATCGTATGTGTTCCAGTCGACCTGTATTTATGGTGGAACTGATTTAAGAGTATGTCGTATTCATTAGCTATCATTTCATTTAACCGTATCGCCGGGCACTACTCACAATTTTCTTCCATTTAGCTAAAATACTGACTGGTAGAGAATGCCATGTGGCATTAAGACCGTCTTTGTACATTTTTATTTGTTAATTGGAAGATTAAATAAATAAATCTGTTGTCTGGTACTCATAGTACAAGCTATGCTTAGTTTGGGGCTGGATGGCGTTGTGTGAATAATGTCCATGATATTTATTTAATATTCGGTTATTAAATACATATTGCAATAAATGAAACGTCAATATTTTTACATACATCGTATCCACGCTGCCCACTCCTGGTCTAAACAGACTTGTCCTGCGCCCGCGCACGCCGTCCCCCTCCCCCGACCCGCCTCTTCCCCTCTACGCTACCCGCGTGCGTAAATGTGACCTCGCAGCATGAACTCTACAAGCCATTGGTTTTTTTTATCTAAGCGTAGGTGATTTTCTTGTTATTGTACAGCTTGGAGCAGTAGCGTTTGTTACTGTAATGAGTTTTTTTATATGTGGGTTAGTAGAAGTCGTTAGTGTTTTCTGATGTTATATTATTATTTAACTAATACGTTTGGAGTTCTGGGTATAGGTTTAGGAATATTAAAAAAGTGAAAAATCATACTTTTAAAAAACCTTTTTCATTGACAATGACATTCAAAAAGGTGACATGAAAACCATTTTGACATTATAAAATCAATATGGTCTGAAACTTCAAGTTTGGCGCACCCGTTTCAAAATTTCAAGTCTATTGGACATCTAAATTATGAATACAAATTAGCCGTGTGGAAAAGTACAAACCTACATAATTATGCTAAGACATTTAGTGAAAAGAAACAGTATTAAGGAACAGTGTGTGAGATAATACCAAAGGAACAAAAACGGTACCTAAAAATTTATAATTATAAAGAGGAAAGATTTGATTGTTTGTTTGTTTGTATTGAATAGGCTCCGAAACTACTGAACCGGTTTGAATAAATCTGAAAGATTTCACTGTTGGAAAGCTATATAATACTATCCTCGGTAAACATAGGGTACTTTTGATCCCGGAAATGTGGGGGGAAAAAAGAAATGGGTGAAACTGCGGGAGGAAAGCTATTATAATCATTAATATCACTTTTATTATTTATTACAAAAAAATATATATTTAAACATGTATGAACATCAAGCATTAAGACCGTAATTAGTACACTGGACCCACGATTAAAAAGGCTACAATTCGCGTCTTGATAGAGTGTCCCTCAGAATAGTGGTAGAGCGAGCACTGACCATTAAGCAGTTTCTGAGGCTGTTTGCTGCTTACGGAAATGTTAATATTCACGTTTGTAATTTGTTGATATCTTTTCATTACGGGTATAAGTGCGATATAATTAATTTTCAACTTACAAAAGATACATTAGAAGTAACTTTTTAATAATTTTAATTTTTCTATTTGTTTTTGTTCACAGTTTCAATAACAATGGAGCAAATTTTCATGATCGAAGTATTCGTCAAGAAAATAGTTCTCAAGGTCGAACCTCCTCAAAAAGATGAGTACGAACTAAGAATGGAGGAAGAGGAAAGAAAAAGGGAAGCAGAAGCCTTAGCTGCAGCTGAAGCGGCTAAAAAAGGCAAAAAAGGAGGCAAAGAAAAGAAACCAAAGAAAGGAAAAAAAGGCAAAGAGCCACCAATGCCCTCAGAAGAAGAAATGAAGTTCATGCAAACGTGCACTTTGCAAATGAACTGTTTACCTCTATTCGATTTCTATGTGGCACATGATAACTTCATAGCACCGCCTCCACCTCCCCCTCCAGGCAAAGGTGGGAAGGCAAAGAAGCCTCCGAAACCGAAAAAAGGAAAAAAAGGCAAGGCTGGTCCTATAAAAATTATCTTGCCTTCTGAGCCTCTTCCTCAGCCACCTTACTTCGGCGTCGGGAATTCAATCATGTTCCTCTCAAGACCTTCGAAGCTCGAAGAAGTGCTTAGGAAAACTCCCATATACATAACAGTATGGAATAGAGACCAAGAGATGAACTGCGTAGGTTTCTGCATAGTCGAGTGGCATGAGTCGTTCTTCGACTGCCTTCAAAGATCGGGGGATCTGAATCCAGTCAATATGGACCAAGCTGAATACAGAACTACAACAAAACCAGAAATGATTACTAACACAGTGGAGTTGACGAGACCTTTGCAATGCGAAGAAGATCTGAAAGCATCTGGTGAAATCGAATTCTTTATAAGATTGTCGTGTTTAGGAAACAGGGTCATCAGTTATTTTGTAGCTTTACCGGAGATGGAGCGATTGCCTGGTAGGAAATATCTGTCAGATGATTTAAAGTTGAAGGATGTCGAAGTGGTTAGGCATTGGGAAGGCACAACTATAGATTCGGTGCCACCAGTAGCCTATATCTTCGGTGCTCCAGACATTACTAGAGAGCCTATAAGACCAGCTGAGGAACCTGTTCTATATGAAGACTTTGTAGCTCCATTCACAAGGAGTGAGCTCGCGATTCTGGCAATGGGCTTCCCCAAAGGACCGTGTGGGGGGACGAATTGCCCAAAAAGAATGGAATATCGTGGAAGTCAGCATCAGTTCATTCCTGGAGAAACTGTCAAAGGGAAGTACCAGCACGGTCAGTTTGTTAACAAAAGAGATGTCCATGGACCCTGTGGTAGGTTGGATTGCCCGCTCGCTAAGAAAGTTCGTGCTTATCTGTGCAATGAAGGCAGTTATAAGACTTGCCGTAAGCCGTGCCCACAAGAATATTACTAGTATTATAACGACATTGTTTGGTTATAAATTTTGTTGTTTTTCAAGATATTCATAAGAATTAATAAAAATAAATAATAATAAGCCAATTAAACAGTGTCTTTCGGACAATGATTGTGTTTTATTTGAATTTACAGAAAACTACTTCTTACAACTGTTTGTTTTTTGTTAAGTGATCAGGAAACTTGATGGACCATAGAGCACTTTAAAACTAAAAGTATTTGCCCTCATAAGCTTTCCTTTTAGTATACAAGAGACACTTTAAATTAAACCATTTTTTTACAGCTGATATAAAGATCAATCATATTTTTTTTGTTTGTGTCCATGTAAATAATATGAGTCAGAGTTGCAACTTTCTCTTCTGTTCAAAGTCACACCCACGACTGTGACCCTTTTGAAACAAATAAACTTTCGATTAATCACTGTGGTGTTATTCTGGGAAATATTTTGTTACAGATACAAATAATTTAATTTTTTAGTAAATGGCTAAGTAATATGCATTTGCCATAAATGGAAAATTCCATATTTTTAAACAGGAAAATTTAAGCTGTAAAGCCGCCATAAAAATGTCTATTTAATTTAAAAAAAAGTTAAACTTTCGGAATGCGTCATCTAACCTATAAATAAGGCTACTTCCTATTTGGTAAACCTCAAACTGTACCTACTAAAAAGTTGCGTTTGGTAAACATTTTGTTACTTTTTAGTAGGTACCTACAGTTTGAGGGTTACCAAATGGGAAGTTTACCACATGGGAAGTAGCCTAAATAAGTAAATGTAAGAAATCATCACAGACATTGCTCTATCCTAGAGTAAAGCCCTTGAACTTATGGGTAAAATGGAGGATATGTATCAGAATTAATTGAGGGCTACCACCCCCCACCCAACAGTTGTAACATTGTCCTGGGTGGAAATTCATGACCCATGGTTTAGTTAGTAGTGAGCAAAATTGTACCAAGGAGCTAATATAACTATCTATTAAAGTTATCATTAATGTGAACAAGCTTACCTACACAATAATAATTCTGTAAATCATAATATTATTGAGCCTTACACGGCCTCCAACGCGGCGGAACTAAAAAGTTTGCTGTCAAAAAAGTTCATAAAGCCAAGTCATTAGACAATAAGCGCACAGTTTAACATAACGGAATAACACCTCGCACCCGTGTTAACAATAATAACACCTTCTGAGAAAAGATCATCGCGTTTGATACGCAATTAACAATTCACTCCTTGGCCCATATACTGTTGTCTTTCAACCGTGACAGCGTTAAGTACAGAAGGTACACTCTTCACTAAATGTGCTAGAAAATATCGTGCAGAAAGTAGCTTCGATAGAATGCAACCCAAAATTTAAGAATTTGGCTTGTCTCAATTTTAAAGCCAGATTTTTATTTAAATTTTAATAAATAATTAAATTATATGTAAAAAGTAAATATTGGACAACATCACATACATTGATCTGAACTCAAAGTAAGTAGCTAAAGCACTTGGGTTATGAGTATCGGAAACAACGCAGGTACCACAAACATTATTATACTTAAATACAAATATACATCCAGACACAGGACAAGCACATATTCATCACAGTCATAAGTTTTTGTCCTGAATAGGATTCAAACCCACGACCCCTACTAGCGCGTAGGGCAGGGACTACTTTTATGTAAACTTTGTTGGGCCTTTAAAACATTGATGCTACCTTCTCCTTCCAGAAGTAAGCATTTTGTGACTTAGTTTGATTGTTCTGAAATAAGATATTTTGAGAACAGATAAAATTCACCAGTCACTTTTTAATCACGTTGCTTTAAAAAAAATATCGTTGGATTTTAAGAATTTAGATATGTAAAATCAATGACTTAATACTAGAGATGGGCCGACTATTCGCCGACTAGTCGGGAAAGCCGACTATTCGGCACCATTCGCCGACTATTCGGCACTGCCGACTAGTCGGCAAAATTCGCCGACTATTCGGCAAAATTAATAGACATATAATAAATTATAATACATAGTATTCAGCACCTTCAATATTATCAAAGAATGTTCACGCGCGATACTATTGGATATTGTGAGATATTTGTGAGTATAACCATAGCAACCAAGTGTTGCTATAATCATAGCTAGTGTGGCACCTCCAGAGCAGGTTTTTTATTTTCTTGGTCAGGATACAAGTTTCCACTAAGAAGCGATTTTTTGAAGTTACCTCTCAGGGGTGTTTCATAGTGTTTTACAGGGTGTAATCTACGCAAGCGAAAGTCGAGTTGTATAATTTTTTAACCATTGAAAAGTGAAACTATCGAGTTTTTTGCCGGTTTGTCTCAACTGTCTGAATGCCGGTAGTAGAGTCATTCTGTATCATTGACGATTCATTAGTGTTATTTTTTAAGTTTACTTAAATAAACACCAAACAAATAAAAAAAATTAAACACCACGTCAGGCCATGCTCAACGGCCTCCGTCCGAAGCAGTGTTGACGAAAAGTCCCGAACACCAGTATACCGCGTGACTTTTTTGTCAATGTTTTTTCGCAGCAGAACGCTAAAGATGAATCTTTAGTAGTACTATCGATTCATGCAAGTATTTTTTAAAACTTTTTTTAGGTTTGAAGGGAAAATGGAATACAAATGTTATTAAATATGTAGCTAATCATCATCTTTTTGATAAGCGCGAAGGGCAATTATTCCGGGCCGGTGACTGTCCGCGACGCAGCTAGTACTATTGGTTCGAGTTTCGTCTATCACAATCGTAAAACTTTTGAATTGACTAAAAAATGCTTCATTAATCTATTGTACAACTAAGATAGAATCATTTTACTGCGGGAAAACAACAACTAAAACGTCACGCAGTAACGTAAAAGCTCCTATTAACGACCCATTAAAATGTGACTCTATTACCGACCTAATTTTTAAATCACTCATATTAGACATAATATAGGGTTCCAGGAGGTCATACCTTAAAAATTAGTTAGGTATTTTTGTTTGACAACAAATAGAGTAAATTTTGTGTGTTTAAATAGCCAGTGAAAGAAATAATTTGACAATGAGTGAGACGCGCCCGAAGCGGACGCAAGTTTCATAGTGTCGCGTCTCCAGACACGTAAGTACACCTAAATATTACTTAAGGAAAATAACACACTAAAAATGGGTTTGTCTTCTTGCTATTACATTACAACTTTAACGTATATATTAGTTTTCTAAACTAACTCTTAATATAATACTTTTATTGGTTTTTGTGTGATAAAATCATGTTTTAATTTAAGGCGGTAATAGAATCCAAATTTAAAAACTTGATTCTAATAACGACCCATGGCGTTGTTAGATTTTTAAGAACATTTAGCATTTTAAAATAATATCTACTATAAACTACCTCATTTGATTTAATTTTTTGTTGTTCAATTCTTAAAATTATTTTACTACGTTGAGATCTATTAACGACAAAGCTATTTCTTCAAGTTTTTGTGTAAAACTCGATTCAACGTTAGACAATATCCCTATTATTATAATGAAAATAACCTTTATTATCTGAATTAAAGACTAACTGACATTAAAAGAAATAATATAGCAATAAGATCGAATTTAACAGTATTCCATAAAACGGATATTTTATCTGTTTATTTTTAATTTTATTGGTCGCTAATAGAATACTGCAACCTTCATACTTAATTCTATTACCGACTCACAGCTGTGACGATATTATTGGTTTTTTGGTAATTACAGTACACAAAAACAAAAAGTATATTTTGGAACAAATTGGCTTATTTTTTGCATACGTGACGTTTTGAGAGATTTTGTCACATTATTAATGTAAAATAAATCCAGTTTCATTCATGGCTTCATGGCATTGGCTATAGGTAGGTATTTTATACAGGGTGGAAAGTTTCAATGGGGCAGCCAAGGGAGGTACCTTAACCGTTGCAGCTACAAGAAATTGGTCTTAGGAGACTATCCATAATTTTTCAAAAAAATTACATTCCCATTCACAGATTTTAAAAAAAATGTACGGTTAGCAAGAAAATTACCATTTTTCACAAAAAAACTTTTTGATGCTAATCGGTCCAATTTTGTACGCTGATCAAAATCTTGTATGGGACCAACTGAGGTTTCAGTACTAGAAAAGTCACAAATCAAAAAAAACTTTTCCCATACATCAGTCAATTAATTTTGTTTCAATTGGAACTTACGTAACCTCGATAGTTTTCTGAAAAAAGATTTAGTTACCTACCTAGTTCAAATTCAAATAAGATTTAAATTTCGAACTTTGTTTTCTTTTTATAATGCGTAGGTACTTCTTTTGCTGCTTATATCAAAATCTGATTGCGTGTGGTGTGCTTTTGCGAGTAGATGCTTTTAGCTATTCTTTTTTTGCAAAAATGAGCTTGATTTCTTTCTGTGGGGCTATTTAAAAAATGAAATTTATGAAAAGAAATATGACAGTGTCGAAGAATTAAAAAACTCGCTCTGTACAATTTTATATGGAATTCATCCAAATAATAGTGGCCGCCACGCGGTCAGTACAAAAACGAATGCATTTATGCATTAATCAAAATGGAGAACATTTTGAGCACCTTATATCATAAAGTAAAATTACATAAAAATAATTTTATTGTTTGATTGCATATGCATCTTCTTAATTATTTTTTTTGTAGCTACAACAAAAAGTTACCTCTTCTTATGGCCTCACAAAAAATCTAAGTACTATAAAATGTATGGGAAAAGTTTTTTTTGATTTGTGACTTTTCTAGTACTGAAACCTCAGTTGGTCCCATACAAGATTTTGATCAGCGTACAAAATTGGACCGATTAGCATCAAAAAGTTTTTTTGTGAAAAATGGTAATTTTCTTGCCAACAGTACATTTTTTTAAAAATCTGTGAATGGGAATGCAATTTTTTTGAAAAATTATGGATAGTCTCCTAAGACCAATTTCTTGTAGCTGCAACGATTAAGGTACCTCCCTTGGCTGCCCCATTGAAACTTTCCACCCTGTATATTTTCAAATCAAATAAAAATTACAGGACGGAATAGGGGCCATGTAGCTTTTTAAAGCTTCTTTCGAGGAATTAAATTCTTTATTGTGTTATTTCATAGAATCATGGAGCCGCAGAAGCGCAAGCAGTACGCCTCTCTGCTCAACTAGAAGCAGTGCTTCTAGCTATAAATGAAGGTATCAGCATAGGCATACGAAGCTTCAAAAACATGGCATACCGAGGACAACTCTGCGTGATAAGAGAAATAATAAATATACATATAAATTAAAATTGTGGAAAACAAACAGTTTTAACGAAGGAGGAAGAAATATTATAAAGGTATTTTGTGATTGTATTACAGGTAAAAATATTTTTGTTACTGATTTATAATATCTAATTAGTATGTAGGTAATTAAAAGATAAGCGTTTAATTATTTGAAGACTGTTTTCTGAGGCTGATTATATTTTTTATTAATTAAAATAACGAAAAATAAGTGCTCCAAGCGTTGCAATAAATAATTATGTTCATATTGTAATAATGTTGATCTCATAACTATTGTTATTATATAATAAAAACCTTAAAAACGGTTTTTTATTTTATTTAATAGTATAGAAAAAGTGACAACTTCGTAGCGGTCGGTAATAGAAGTCGAAAAATCGGTAATAGAATCTTGCCGCATTCTATGGGTCGGTAATAGAATCAACTACTCTTTTAGATTAAATAATTATTTAGTAAATATTGTGTTATTGAATATTGAATTTAAGTACTGAATTGCAAAGAATACTTCATTGAGATTAATTATAAATTATAACATCTTTTCTAACATAACAGCTTATATCTATTTTTTTAAAGGGAATCCTAAGACAGCTTAAACTGGCGGTAATAGGAGCTTTTACGTTATACCTAGAGTATGATCAGCACTGCCGAATAGTCGGCGGACTATTCGGCAATTTTAAAACCGAATAGTCGGCTAGTCGGTTAGTCGGCAAACACTATAGTCGGCCCATCACTACTTAATACTTTTAAGTTTTTTTTTTAGTTTTAGGACCTAGTCTCTACGCGATTTCTTGCGAATGGGATCATAGAATGTAATCAGTACTAAATGCTACATAAACAAAATTAAAATTGTACCCTTCTACAATTTTTACTCTTTGACCTATATTGTCTGTTATCCTTACAAAGTCATCTATCGTAATATCTACCTCAATTTGTTCAGCTTAAGGTCCTATTTTACATACCTAAATCATTACTTGCCAATTCTTTCGGTGCAATAATCTCAATCATTAGTGGGATTTTGACACTGGTTTTCTCGTTACGGTGCATGGATAGGATAAAAATCACGTAATTGTTGTTCGAGGATTTTTATGGTTTTATAAATGGCCATTGTCCTGTATCTCGACTGTCAGAACTTGCAAAATTGCACAAAACGCCATTTTGTAATGATCGCGAATTTATGTATGAGTTTGTTTAATTTTAAAGTGAAGACAGGATCGATTTTATTTCATTAGAATAAAAAATATTTAGTCCCCTTTCGATTGATTATCGGCCAAAGTAAAATTAAAGTCTGCGCCACAAATATTTCAAAGGGAACTAGTACTAGTTTTTATTACGTTTTTGAAAAAATTGGAATTTAAACAAATTAATACGGCATAATTATATTGACAAGTTTAAGTTTGGGAAACAATCACTAAACCTATATTCATGTTGGTCTTTATGATGTATTTTGCTTGATAAAGTCAGTCAAATTAGAATCAAAATCACCGAATGTTAAAATACGGTTCAAGATTATTAATTGTTCTAAAACACCAATTAACATTAACCATCGCACTATCAAACACTCATAAAGTGAACTTTGTTGCAAGTTATGTGAATCCTCGATGTGATTAATAAACTAAACTTACAACAATTCAAGTTGTTATGAAAAGTTCTCTAGATAAGGTAAGAAGTGCCTGATGACACGGAATAGCAATAAAGCTTGCCGTAGAAGCCTTTGCTTTGTAGTGACGGGACAACACGACAGGCTGTATAGTTCTGGTTTGCTTCTATTAAAATGAATGGTAGAGGCATTGTTTTAATACATTCCTTTTTATTAGTGTATTTTGATAGCTTTTACTAACGCTAGTCGGAATAGATGTTTTGACTACTGCATAGACTAATATATAATTATGACTGCTGACGATATTTAATTTTACTCTCATGATAGTAAACATGTACCTAACTGTGATATAGATTAATTAATAAATCGTTCAATATTTTAATTATATTGTGCCTGTGTTTCGTTTCAGAATCAGAATTTCATAAAATATTATGAATAAAAAATAGGGTTTTTATGGAATATGAAAGTCACTACTACCAGTGGACACCTGCAACTGGTCACATAAACTTTGCCTTACAGAAATGTTACGAGTTATGGGAAGAAGCGTCACAAACGAAATCAGGATGAAGCTCTTTTTTTACGATTCAAGTCAATCTTCTCAGCTCTACATAAGTTAGACGATGATGAATCATGACGTCAATAACAATTATTTATATTTTTATATAGATGTTTGCTTGAAAAATTGATGATTTCCTCCACCATAACATAGTTAACACTATGGCTTTATCAAAAGGACCTCGCGTGTCGTATCGTGTTTCAGATAAACACTCATAATGGCTCATTGTGCGAGCCAATTTGAATACATTGCGGTAATAGGTGCATTACCATGTCTGTGCTTATGTTTACACTGCGACTGTATTAATTGCAGTTTCAACTGTTGCTGCAACAGTTAAAGATAATGATAGATGAAACGCATAGCATTATGTTGTGCTACATAAATATTTTTATTCGGATTTACTAATAGGTCGGTGATGGAAAAACATCGTGGGGGAAGCTGCACAGTGCACAGTCAAGTTGCTAGGCAGCTATGATCCAATTCGATTCGTTCACCCTTCGTATTTCCTCTGTTAAAAGTAAAGTGAAATTAAAACATATTATGTGAGTGTGGTGCCTTTTAACAAACTATGTTCTTGTGTTCACGATGACTTATTGGGCGCTAAAAATCATGTTGTTTAGGTGGCAGAATACTGCGCTTAAAAGAATCCTAAGTTTACTAAATTATTTTATAGTTTTGAAATATAACTTCTTAGTGCATTTTTCATTGATTAGCAATAAAACACACATTATTTTAAATATAAACTTTGCCAAATTATTTACTTGTAGAATAATTTTAGTTTAAGATCACTTTGTTTCTCCGCGATCATTCCACTTTCCAGGGATTAGTCATGCTTGTTAACCTATCCGTTGTATTGCATCATTCTCTGAACTTGCCACTTGCGCATAACCTGTGTGACTCAAGTGACATCTACATAGTTGCTAAATCAGGTGGCTCTTACCAGTAAAGGTGTTAAATAAAGTCACACCTTTGCCTTTGCTTTGCTTTAGTAAAAAAAACCTACAGGTAGTATCAACTATTAGCCCATTTAGATGAAAACATACTCCTAATCCTACTGAGAGGTCGCGTTAATCTGAAAGAATGATAATTCAAAAGTACATCTCACTTTTGAATCTCACTTTTGAATATCAATACCAGGTGGTGGGTTCCTGTACTGGGCCGTCTAGGTGGGTACCACCGCAGTGCCAGATATTTCCCCGTGAAATAGAAGTGTGTCAAGCACTTCTGTATTTTGGGGAAAGGGCACTGATTGGGTATATGAGACCTAATAACTGTCGTCTCTTAAGGCGGGCAACGCGCCTGCGACCCCAAGGGGGTCTCGGGTGACTGCTTATGGGCGGCGGTGATCACTTATCATCAGGTGACCCACTTGCTCGTTTGCCCCCCTATAATATAAAAAAAACAATGTTTTAGAGTTACTCTAGCACTGGCTTTAGAATATTATTATCTACCGAGAAAACTCAACTTACACTCGCTTAACAACAATTACATCAATACAATTTCCATCGGTATATTGTAGCTAAGTCCTACAGTATTTTAGTATCAGAGATAGAATCGCATCATTACTACAAGTGCAGTTGTCCCAACCTGCCAAAGTTTTGTCCGATTAGGGGAGGATTCCTGGAGATTTTAAAAAAACCCCGAGATCATGTCATTACTTGACAATTTCTAATATTTTTTTTTAATAAACTCCCAATCATAATGCTTGAAGTCGACACTTTCTGCTTTGACAATATTGAATATACCTATCTACAAAGTAATTTTCATTATTGTTTGGATGTAACATAACACTCGAACCACGAGGACTTGTCAACTCTCAATTTCCGATACACTATTGTACATGATAATGAATCATCAAGTTGCCATTGACATGTGAGTGGCAAAATGATTTATGCCTAATTGGACGGAGAGATGACTCATAGAGGCATCAACTGGACTTGATTTACATAATTAACTACCGGCTTAATTAGGCTGTTTGTTTTGCGTTTCACAATATAGGTAATTAGCTAAATGATCGTCTCTTTGCTTTTATTATCGCCTATAATCCCTTTACAGGTTCTGTTTTAGAAATTACTGCAAACATTATTTCTTTTAATAAGAATCTTTACTGAAATAATTTCCACACTAATTTACCCTTGCAATTGTGTTTAAAGAAATGTGAAATTTTTCATCGTTTAATACATTTAGCAGCTTAACTAATAGGTACTGAAAATTGCCTGGTCAATAAGTTTGATTTTCGAGTCTTTTACTGTATTTTGACCGCCAAATTTTATTGGATATTGTAGAAACTTAAGCAAAGCTGTTATGTTATCAGATCAAAAATAATTATAGTGCATAGTGCATAGAAATATTATGATAGCTCAATGGCATAGTGGTAGATTTTCTCTAAGAGTGCTTCCGCGGTCAAGCAAGCTTATTTCGACTGAAAGACAGGTAATGTTTGTAGCATAGCTACGTTTATTCCGACTAGTCCGATTCGTAGTTCGATCGTCGAACTGTTCGGACATTTTTTGTCCGAATAGTCCGACTGGAGGATCGAACTATTCGGAAACGCGTTTATTCCGCCTAGTCCGATTAGTAGTTCGATCGTCGAACTGTTCGGACATTTTTTTTCCGAATAGTTCGACTGGAGGATCGAACTATTTTTATTCCAAATATGTAGTACTACTACGAATAAATGGTACAGTCAGAATTATAATGTATTTCTATATTATATTGGCACACGTATAGTTTATAACCTTTAAATAATAATAATTATTATACATTTACGCTGACTTAGTAATATTACGATCGAACACGAATAAGAATATGACATTTTAAAATAGATTACTAAGTTCTGTCTACTAAACATTTTAAATATTTACTACTTTACTCAATAAATTGTAACATTAAAAGGGGAATAATTGAGTCCAAACGTAAAAAGCAAATAAAAATTACACTCAAACATATGTCGTAAATCTTGTTTGATGAGCTTTTATGAAAGTATGAACATTCGGACAGGCCACTTTGTGTGTGTATGATATATTTGGGTTGTAACTGACACTATTGACTGAACTGTTGGAACGACCATGCTTTTCTAATGACTTCTGTACGATGTTATGGTTCTTTAAAACCGTTCTGCATAAAAAAACAGATTATGACTAATGAATGATCAGACTTGTGACTCGAAGAGACGAATTAACAACTTTTGCTATAGTGCCCATGAACCCAAGAACCTCAGTTTAAAGGTACTTTATGACATTTATTTTGATCAATTATTATTAAAATTAGAGATACAAGATATCACAAGAGAAAGATAGTGAAAAATAGGTAACTTAAATATTTCTCATGAGTAATTCTTTGTATCTTCCGCTGTACTCGTCAGTGAAACGTTTCAATGTGTGTGCAGAAGCTTGGAACATTTTTTAGAACTTAATTACGAGCTAACAGAAGTACTTAGTACAAAAAATAAACGTAATTAAATGATTTTTGAAATACAACTTTGTACCGCCACTGATTTGGTAACCATAAAATAATTACATTTTCCTGTGTCCTTTCAATTAAACTTTCCCGTATTATATTTTCCCAACATCAAAGTTCTGATTAAAACTCGACATATGACAAAGGCCACAAAATTAGTGCATTATTATGAAAATGTTTAATAATGACATGAAATTAATTATTCTCTCTTTGAAAGCAGTGACCACAAAATTTTCGGACAAAAAGGGCTGTGTTAAAGTTGCTAACGTTTGTGTCGAATACAAACAGCTAATTGCTTGAAGTATTTAATTAATTTAATATTCATTGCCCTTTTGTGTTTGAAATTACAAGTTTTCATGACTTCGGATACAATATTTCAAAAGTTACAAAAACTAATTGACGTGTACCCATTTTTTTTTGGAGTGTTTAATTAAAAAATTTGGTTATGACCCTATCGTACATCAGGCTTATAGATTCTTTTCCTATCCAGTCCGAAAATTAATTAAATAAGCATGTTTTGCTTCTATAGTTATGTGTTTAAATTAAACTGAGACTAAGTTATGCAATTGTAAAATATCTTTTCAGTATATTCTGCTTGATTTGAAATAGAATAACAAATTATATACATAAATATTATTTATCGTATCTTCAATGATTCCAAAGCTTCATAGTTTAGGAAACGACCACTATTCAATATTGTTCGATAATTTTTTATCATCTCAAAATAAGTTTGATCGTCAAAATAATGTAGCCATTAAAATCATTTTAACATTATGATTTGTTAGTCTTGCTAATATTTTATATGGCTATTCAACGTTTGCATATTTCCACCTCCCTTAGCTACTGTGGGATTTCATTAACCACAATTGTCACCAAACTTTCCTATATGGCTTTTCCAATTCTAAACTTCGCCTTCCATTCCAGTACTGTCTAACGATACTGAACGAACAAGTCCGCTCCCATTACTCCCAGGTCCGAACTCTGAATTAGATCAACTAACTTCACTTGAACTGTATCGCTGATTAGTTCTGGTTAGTTTAACTGTTATCGAAATTTTGCATCTATTGCTTTGGGAGTTAAAGTGATTACCTTAATGAGATCGTTTGAAGTTTCTGTAGAACTGTGTTGGCTGTAACCTGGTTTTTAATTATATGGCTTTATTATCTATTTTAAGTATTACAACAACGATAATTGACATTTTGCATACATTTTAGTTTGTATTTGGTTTAACTTACTTCAACTTACTCTAAAGGAGAGCTGCTGCCATGAATTGATGTTATTGAAAACAATTAATAAACTTTTGTATCTTTTTTTTGAAGAGTTAAGGAACGTCAATAGGCAATAAATCCGCTTTCTAAAGTTCCGCTAATGATACTAACTAAGCGCCCTGCTTGATTTCAATAAAAAATATGTATTACTCCCCCTCTGACGAGCCATTTGGTGTAATGGTCGAGAAGTCGGCTATTACACCGGAGGTCGCGGGTTCGATCCCCGCACGGTACAAACATTTGTGTGCATGAACATGTCTGTTTGTATCGGTCTGGGTGTTTCTATGTATAATATGTATTTATTTACAAAAAAAAAAGTATATAAGTAATGTTTATCCGTTGTCTAGCACCCATAGCACAAGCTAATGCTTAGTTTGGGGCTAGATGGCGCTGTGTGAATAATGTCCAGAGATATTTATTACTATAAATTGTTAATGAAAGAGTAACAGACACTTAATACTGTCCTGTTTTTAATTATTTTGTAAAAAGATTCATAGTCTGTATCACACAAAACAAATAATAATGTACCTACAGATATAGCTGTACAACACAATACAAGACATTCTCGTATATCTAATAACGATAGATATGATAGATTAAAGTAGTTCTGAATATTTCATTACCTTCACCTGATATTTAGCGGTGAATCATTATATTCTTGAACTTATAACTCATCGCAGACACATGCACTTACAATTAAGTACATGTATAATTATGGTGTCACATGAAAATACCTCAAATATTTGTATTACACGTACAGTCATTATACGATACATTTTATATAATTTTAAAGAACATTGTTGACCTACCGCACACTAGACCGCCACAATAAACCCGAACAGTCGTAATAAAAACTATAATTAAAGTTAATACATCTTTGTCAAATGCTTTTCGAAAGTCATCTTGAGACGACTGAACCCATTTCAATAGGGATAGTTAATAAACATTAAAGAAAAACGTAACTTCTTATGGCAATCATCCGGTACAAAGGGAGACATTTCAAGATTAATATTGGTCATTTGGATCGTATTAACTTTGTTGGGTCAACCAAGGAGCAATTCTTAGACCAAAATTGTGTAACGTACAATACAATTTGAAACCCTACCTAATTGACTTATAATAAGGTGCATTTTCTAAACATTTATAAATTTAAAAACGTAAATATGCCGTGGTCGATGTTCACAATTCAAAAGGTCCTAATTATAATTTGAATCGTTTAGGAGCTAAATATTTTCGGCGTCAAATAGATAAAAAAATGTTTGAAGACATCGTCTCGGGTTTGGTCAACAGAGCGGAAGAACAGGGAATCTGTGGATGCACTACTAATGCATATTTTGAGCTGACAATATATTTGCGTAAAATTAAAAATGGTAAATAAATTAAGTAATTTAAACGATTTTGCATCCATAGGACTTCGGTCAATATAAAAAAAATCTTACGAAAATAATGATAACGCTAATAAATAAATTATAAATTTTTTGTATTGTTCACTAATTTTTATTAAGTGTTTTTTAAAAATATAATTATGTTATATAAGTTAAGCTTAAAATGTTAAAAAACCAATTCGTGTTAAAAAATACTCTGTGATCTAAATATGACGTAGGTACATCCTATCGATTATTTTACATTGCATCAAACCAAAACACAGTTCGATTTGATTTACCCAATTAGTATCCACACTGTCTGTTCCTGGTTCAGTATTAGCTTAATCCATTTCATCAGTCGCAAAACCATTATTAAACCTGCCACGTAAAACTAATGCTAAAAATAAATCAATGAGCAACAAAAATCTTAGGTTTAAGATTCCGATGGCGCCTCCACAGCTCTTTCGCGTCGATGAGTCACCGCAGAAGTAGAACAGTGGACGAAGCGTGTGTAAAAACGCTGTGTGTACGCGCCTTATCTGTTGCATCAGATTATTTAAAGGGTGTGTCGTTTTTAATTGGTTTGCGTATCGTCTACGGCAAATGAGAATATATCACCGATCTTCTGTTATTTGTTGTTGCTATTTCTTTGCTTTAAAACTGGTAGATGAAATCAGAACGTCCCTAAGGTTGGGGGTTTATCACCTCTGAATACCTCTAGTTGGCCACAGTAGAGTCTTGGTCATTACCCCATGATCTAGGGCGACTTTGATAACCTCAGCTGCTTAAAATACGCAGTCATAGACCGTAGACTCGAAAGTTGATACAGAAAACCCCAAAGATGCACTTATTTATATTATAGAAACCTTACCAACGGCTTCTATCGAAGTACCGACACGACACGGAATAGTTATTCTTTTCGTTTATTGATGACATTTTTACAACCAATTTTAATACCCAGATTATAAAGAAAATACTAACAGTACTATCATTCTAAAACATTTATTGTTATTTCTGTAAATTCATCAACTAGTGTGAACTCTCTATTGGCAATTTAGCATGTTTTCTTTACAGATTGAAGCTTAGGTCCACGTTGATTAGACACGTCGTCTAGACTGGTCGATAGTTTGTCTGTGTCAACGCTATTGTTTGCTGGCACCTCATAAACAGTCAGCGAGGTCTAATGAATAGCTGGGAATGTTTCTCAATGGACACGTTGACGGGTATGAAAAATCGGAACAGTTTTGTTAATTTTCTACCTGAAGACACCAATGAGATGAAACAGTCAAAGGTTTTTACAAAAATGTATTTACATATTATGTCACTTTATGTCGTTTAAAAAAGGATTTTGCCAGATGCTTCTAGGTTAATTACGAAAATCGAATAGGACATTAGCTAACTAGGTATTTATTCTAAATAAGAAACCAAAGGCGTATATAAAATAAATGAATCCCTTATCAAAATCAATGAGATAACCAATCGACATTGCATCAACCTGTACGCGTGCGCCGGCGCAGATGACTCATACCCGATCGTCAAACACTCTCACGACAAAGGAATAGAGTTAAAAAATAAACATATCCGTAGGTATGACTGGCGAGCGATTTGTTTGAGCGGGAACTCGGCGGTTAGTACAATATCTTGAGTATGTATTTACATATAAATAAAATCTAATAGTGCCGCATGAAAGGGTCAAGATCGATCAGAGGTAAAGCTCGGAAAGTCTTTTGAGAATGGAAAGAGGAATTATGAGATCTACAGGAGGACTAAGGTCAACGACATTGCCCAAAAACTTGCAAACCTTAGGTGACAGTGGGGAGGACACATTGCGAGGAGTGATTGACAGTCGTTGAGGCAGAAAGGTCCTCAAGAGGTGGATACGGACCGGGAGACGCAGCCCTGGTAGGCTGCGTAAGTAGTCTTGTAAGGCGAACTAATGAAAATCATAAATCATCGCAGGAATCAACTGGATACGAGTGACGGGGGACCAAACGGATTGGACGTAGGAGGCCTATAATATTTTTAGCAGTGGAGGTCTTTCCAATGAAATAATGATGTTAATAGTAATGCAATCAATAAAATAAACGATTATCCCGAGGTATTCCTCGAAGCGCAACCATTTTTAAGCGCAACAAATTAAGCGCAACTAAACTATTCCTCAAAGCGCACCAAGGTTTTATTTTTGAATAGTGATGGGTACTGATTGAAACTATCGTTATCAGTAAATCCCATCCATGACACAAGAAAATAAATGAATAACTAAACATATCAAAAACTTCATATGACACATTACAAAAACATCAAAAATAGATCGACATAGTCAATTTTTATCTCCAACCGTTATTAACTACAATGTATTTTATTGGAACAGTTAAAACGTCCTAAAAAATATAACCTAATAGATCATACAAAATGTTATTCAAAATAACGGTTGGAGACGTGACAATTCACCTATTGTACCGTTTAGTTTTTACAACAGTTTAGATTTAACTGTCGGATTGACAAAAGTGTTACTGGTTTATTGATAGTAAATCAAAATAACTATAAATAACGTTTTATTGTAAAAACGGTTTAAAGCAACATTGTCGTTATTCAAGATTACTTTGAGTATGAGTGTTTTAGTAATAAGGAATAAAATAAGTAGCGTCATTATTATTTAGTAGAGCTTAAAAGCTTACTGCCCGCAAGATGGAAAGCAGTTACCGTCACTTATAAAAGCTTGCAACACCAGAAACGTCACTCTCTCACGCAAAAACCTTTATAATAATATTATAATATGATAATTTATTTATTTCTCTTCACAAAGTCCAATACATAGTCACTTAGTCTATTACCTACATTAATTGTATATTATGTTAACTTTGTGAAGCAATGGTGCCTAAATTAGACCTAAGCTAAATCTGTGCCACAGATCACCAAATGCCCAACAAACGACCACCTTTTTTATGTCAGAGGCGGCAAACGAGTCAGCTGGTCGCCTGGTGGTATGCAATCACCGCCGCCCATGGACATCTGCAACACCAGAGGGATCGCTGATGCGTTGCCGGCCTATGGGGTTATGGGGGGTGTGGGCCTCCGTTTCTCTCACAAACCAGACGAAACACAATAGTAGTCACTATTATTTCACGCTGGTGTTATGGGAGAGTGTGGTACTTCCTCGGACGAGCCGGCCCATTCGTGCTGTAAAACAGCATGGCTCTACCACTACTAAAACTTGTCACGCCCTTCTTGAAGAACCCCAAGCTAGAAGTTCATTCCATAGTCCAAATGACGCAGATACTACATATTTGATTGACTGAAAGACATGAAGGGTCGTCAACAGCACTGGACTAGCACGCTGAAGTGGCAGTAAACTGGCCACAAAAGCCGTAGAACCTACAGCTGTTGGGGTAATCGGGTTATGTAGTGAAGACGGCGGTCTCGGTAAACGTAGTGTTTTTTTTTTATAGGTATTATAGGGGGGCAAACGAGCAAGTGGGTCACCTGATGATAAGCGATCACCGCCGCCCATAAGCACCCGAGACCCCCTTGGGGTCGCAGGCGCGTTATTGGGTCTCATATACCCAGTAATTTCACTAGCTTCAAACGTAGTGTAGGACGCCCTCAGGCCAGGAAGAGTGATTATTGGCAGGAGCTGGATGCGTTCGAGATTTAACCAAGTAGTAAGCATTAGGGGAGGCTTATATCCAGTAGTAAACTGTGACAGGCTAATAATTATGATGATTGATATTGATGTTGATTATTTACGAATGTTTCACTAACCAGGCCTACTCGTAGCTATTTATCTAAGTCTGAAAACTTTGTTTATAAATGGTCAACCTATAACCTAGATTTCAATCCCAGTCTTCATAAATCAGAGCGCAAAGAAATCTTTACCGGGGCAAATCGCCAGTAAAATACTTTGTAAGGTCCTATGAGATGATAAATAGAGTGATGAAATGTTTTTACTGGTCGTTACCCAGTTATTATCAGTATTGGAGAATAATGTGTTAGTGTAGCTAATGTTAGATTACAATGTAGCTTCATTTTACGTTAAATTGAAAAGGTAAATCTAAATGTGTGAAACAGTAGTAATTTTAAGATGGTAATATCGGCTTTTTTAATATCCAACTGCAGGGTAAAAGTTGCCATGGTTGAAACTCGTCAGAATGATGACAGACCAATTTCGACATTAGGCCTCTCAAGTGACCCATACCGATACAAACAGGCATGTTAATTCCGTGTGAGGAAAGAACCCGCGAACTCTAGTATATTTTAATTGTCTTTGACACAAACATAGACTAGTGGAGACTATATTTTATTGATATATAATTCACACCATCATTAGCAAGTCTGGCACGCATGTTCCTACAACATTCCAACTTGTATTTCTCATCGGAGAAATGTGTTAGACGAACGGCTGATTAAAGAAAGCAATCTCCGAGCTATATCGTAAGTTCAGTTCGTGTTTTATTTGCAGCAATCGCAAAAGCCAAGTTATTGCATCGCCAACTTTAGAAATAATTCATTCAATTTTGCAACATATTTTCCAGCTAATTTGCATTGGTACAACTTTTTTTTTACAATCAATCCAACCCAAGGGGTTCTCGGGTGCTTATGGGCGACGGTGATCACTTACCATCAGGTGACCCACTTGCTCGTTTGCCTCCCCCCCCCCTCCTTTAATATTAAAAAAATCTATTTTATGTAGGGAGTAGAGAGATATGAGTAATATGAGTATGTCTGCAGTGAAAGGCCTGAATAATTGAAATTAAGTCATCGCCACAAAAATAGGTGCTGGCGTTATCTCGAAGAATGCGAAGAATGCGGGTTGGTGATCACAAATTCGAGCTGTATTAAATCATCATCATCATCATCATTTCAGCCAAATGATGTCCACTGCTGGACATAGGCCTCCCCCAACGATCTCCAAACCGATCGGTCCTGCGCCACCCGCATCCAGTGGATTCCGGCGATCTTTATGAGATCATGGGTCCACCTTGTGGGAGGCCTACCACGGCTGCGTTTCCCGGTACGTGGCCACCACTCGAGGACCTTTCCGCCCCAACGGCCGTCAGTCCTCCTTGCAATGTGTCCTGCCCACTGCCACTTAAGGCTCGCAATTCTTCGGGCAATGTCGGTGACCTTGGTCCTTCTGCGGAACTCATCATTTCTGATGCGATCACGCAGGGAGACTCCAAGCATCGCCCTCTCCATTGCCCTTTGCGCGATTTTGAGCCTTTTTATGCGGCACATTGTAAGCGGCCACGTTTCCGTTCCATAAGTCATCACTGGCAACACGTGTATCAAAGACTTTCGTCTTGAGGCACTGCGGTAGTCGGGCCGAGAAAACGCTGCGAAGCTTCCCGAACGCTGCCCAGCCGAGTTGGATTCGTCGATCGACCTCTTTCTGGAAGTTGGACCTACCAAGTTGGACTTTTTGTCCCAGGTAAATGTACTCGTCTGCTGTAATGCTGTATTAAATGCTTGACCCGAAATCATGGATCTTAAGATCATGGCTAGGTACTCACTCAAAGCACTAAATCGAAGCGTTAATGATGTATTTTACCTTAACTTCATTGTTTTGTTGTTATCTTCTGAAGAGTTTATAAAACGCCATGTTGATAGATACGCGAGAAAATCAGAACAAAAGTGGTCAACGACCGCACGTCAGTTTATTGTGTAATTTAAAAAGCACATTATGATTAAAGCGACACAAAAATCAATGCGTTATCGGCGCAGTGACGAAACAGTCCACAAATGAGCTGGATGTACCTACTGTTTGCTGAAGATAAAGCTTTGACTACGGAATAATTGATGAGATCTAGCGGATTATTGCATGAAATTTTGTACAATTTCATGTCCATTACAGTAATTTATGAAGACATCTGTTCTGAGACTAAAACTGCACCACTGATTGACAATTTCAAAAGAGGCAAGGATCTTCTACTCCTATGAGTCGCTCACCTTACAGAAGATCACAGTAAATTAATACTTTTTCGGTGAGTAAGGTCTTCAGAGCTCAATTTTGGAAGGTTTTAGGTTGACAGTCTAAAGAACCTTTTTTTTTGAAGCCAACGTTATGTTTTCTCTTCAAATTAAAGCTGCCAATGATGGTAATTGCTTAACATCAGGCGGACAGTAAGTTTAAGCGACACATTCGTAACGCAATGAGAATCGCTAAATATAGTGTAAACACAAGTAAAATTGTATTTGCAGTTGAAAATAATCTACATTAAATCGCTACCTCTTGTCGATTGTGTAACAAAAGCTCATAGATAAGTGTGTGAGCTAACAAAATTTTATTAAAAACTTCTTTGTATTACTTGAGAGGTACAAATTTTATGGCGACAGAACGATGTAATCGCGTTGTAGAAACAATTGATAAGGATGTTCTCTTTGTTCGAGTTTATTGACTTTACTGATTCACCTGTGGTTAGGTTCAATGGTTTTGAGATTTTTAAGGTGTGAACTTTTAATGGTTGAGTTAAAAATGTTATGAATGGAGTGGAATCTTTTTTATGGGTTCTAGAACAATGCTAAGGATAATTGGGCTTCATGGAAGTAATGATTTAAGTGCTTCCGTGTTTTTATGACATTTGTCTTGTATAGTGTATAATCATAGAGAGGTAATATGGGTCGGTAAAAAAATCAGGCTATTTATGGTCCCCTATGTAGGGACAAGATCTATTAAAATAAATCATCAAACAAGGCTTAGCCTTTCTCTTTCTTCCTTGTTGGTGATTATTCACCACGCTTGCCAAATGCGTATTGGTGATCTAAAGCTCGAGCTGTGTTTGATTATAAAAGGCACCAGTAATTAAACTAGTTAAATCATAAATCCTTTAATTATTTTAAGAGTGAACACTTTTCATAATTTTAATTTCCCATCCATTTCAAAAACAATACCTCATTAAAACATTGTCATTCTCTGTTAATAGCCATTTAAAGTTGACGTAATTTATGATTCATAATTGTACGTTATCCATTTCCCGGTTTTTACATACAATTAGCATATATTATTGGACCATTACCTCAATGGGTGTAAGATAATAGATAATGGACGGGTGTGGCTGGTTTACAGAAGACTGTAAATTAAAGCAATACTTGTAGCTAAACGTTAATAGTTGTTTTGAACGTTGCTATATTTAAGATCTTTGGGTTATTGTGATCGACGTTCCTAATCTTTTTTGTGTTATATTTGTTGGCAGACTGGCATGCCCCATGATTGTAAGGGGCCTCTGCAGCCTATTTTGTTGATGGACACTTCACCACTGATCAACGTACTGTCACGCTGTAGACTAAGTTTTTGCTGTGTTGCTTTGCTTGTAAGTTTATTGAGACGACTTTGTCTCCGGAAAAAAAATCATATTCCTGTGGTATAACGTTGAATCAACGCGGGTGAAGCCGCGGGCGGATAACTAGTTAAAATAATCCTTTAAGTGAATTTTACTTTAGTAGGGGGAAAAGCTAGGAAACCTGAACTGGCAAAACGTCGCGTGTAGTTCACAGGATACAGTTTTAAAATCCACCAAAACATCAAGGAAATAATCCAGACTTTTCTTATCTCCGATCATTTGTCAGTTATTTGCATACGTCACTAAAATCTAGCCACCGTGCACAGTGGTCCGAGGTCGGGGCACGTAAGCCATATAATTTTCATTTCCACATGAAGGTTGCCTTTGTTTCACGTTTCATAACGTGAGTCATAAAAGCTATGCGGGTATTGCGAAAAATGTATTAGTGGAAAATATGAGGGAAGACATTACAGGATATCACCTATGTGACGTTTGTCGTTGTTGATAAATATTTAAATTTTTATGTGCATCATACCTGTCGCATGTTGCATTTACAAAGACCTTTTTTTTCTTCACTTTACTTAATTTTCAGAACTGAAGTGGGGGGAGGTTATGATTTTGACATCGGAAAATACGGTTCTTTTTTTTTGGTTATAAATTGCACTTAGTTGGAACTACTAGACATCATGATATTTTTTTTGTGAATAATCATTTTTAATTAGTTTAAAATACATAATCTACTGAATTTAGAGAGTTTTGAGTTAGATGTGAAAAAAAGTTATAGTCATAAAAGTTATATTACTTGACACATCGTGACTGGCAATATAAGATCTAATGAAATGCAAATGACTGGGCTAATTCAAACCCGTCACCAGTAATTTGGTAGCTAAACTAACTCTATATTATAACTGTCGCTTCTTTCAACCCTTCTCAATCGACATCGATACAAATAATATATTGCATTTTCGCTCTTATTTCAAATACGGTAAGCTGTATAATATTGAATGGTTTAATCGAACTCGTAACCAATCGATCTGTGATAAATGTATGCATCGCAGGTGTCCGAATGATTCGCTTTTTTTCCGAAACCGAGCATTACTCTATACCATTGTGCGGTGACAGGCTATTGTCATCCTATTTCATTGGGCGTACGGTCAACGTAGTGTTAATATTTTCTACAAAATTTTATAAATAACTTTCACCGTTGACGGATTTTGTAAGTTTTTGCATTTTGCTATTGCATTTGCATTATGTTAACAGTTGCTGTCAATTACTTTTTGGTAGCGTCGATTTTGTATCTGAAATACGTAGGTACCTAAGTACACGGAATAATTCATCTGCTCTCGCTTATATTATAATCACAGAAGTGTGTATTAGAAATTAGTAGTATTCAGATGTACTCATAAGTGATTAATAAACATTGCTCTAAGCTTTATATTGACACGCTGGCTGTTTGAATTCTACTATCTGTCTTGAGCTAGGAACTAAATCTTCATACTTTTTAAATTATTTTCAGAATCATTTCGACAACAATATCGCAAAAGCAAAAAAGTTTCTAGTCCTTGCGCCTTTTTTATGACTCTAAAAGATGAAAGGAATGGAGATGGTATGAAATCTTATCAAAAAGACAAAGGTCTATTTTTTATGATGGACATCATGTTGGTACGTTCTTTAATACTGCAACTTCTGTTTTTATCAACATTACAAGCCAGAACAATAACAGCAGTACAGGCGAAAGGCGTGCCGTCATTTTGACGTATCAATTTAATTAAACTCCGTTGTTCAGTTTTTCCGGAGCCGCGGTACCGGCTCACGGCGATTTATCATTGGCTTCACGGGCAGAGCTGGTGAAACTTGCTGCCAACTAGGGTTGTAACTACGAAGGAAATATCTTTTCAGTTGACAGACGGGAACGCAGCTCACTTAACGGTAAGTGGACACTTCGGCCTATTCTATTGAGGGACTCTTAGCTCGCCACTAAAAATTCTGATCTTCGCGCCTCTGATTTCGGTACTGAAGGGCTAACTTACTACTACCGGTATCTCCTGGTGTACTAATAATAGAGTTGGTCTATGCAATGTAGTCTACTTTCCTCTAATTTAGTATCGACGTCGTTTTGAATAATTTCCGAAGCACAGACGTGTTTTACACCGCCAACTTCCATTCTCCATTATGTGAGTGAGTTTTATTAACAGAAAGCAAAATCACCGGACCGACCCGGAATTTCAACTTTTAAGTGCGATCTATTAAATTAGTCACTTTGCCACGAAGGCAGTTAAACCAAGTAAGTATAAGTAATATGATTTTATACTGTTACCAATGTGTCGATATTAGCATGGAATCACTTACCACTGACCTTTCTTTTCTAACAAGGTAAGTAGATCAATATGCGCATGATTCGCAGTGATCTTGACACTGTTGCGTATATCAGGATTGTCATGCGTTTGCGCCGATGCGAGAAAAACGTGACCAGTAGGAAATGGTACTTTCTTCGACGAGAAAATTACGTTATTTGATGCTAGATTACGCTTGTGAAAATGTCCTAAGTTCTTAAATCGACTATATCTGTCTATGCTTAATGAAATTGTTGAAAAAAGACCAGTTCCGGTGCAAAGAACCTAGTACCGCAGAATGTACTAACGTACCAATACTATGTACGGTGGAGAATGCGTTCAAGCATAATCATAGGCCAGTGATACCTGCAACCGTGTTAGACTCGAGACTTTAAGAGAATTCATCTCACTACCCACTAAACTCCCATTTTTTTGGAGGAGAATGCCTTAATGCCCCATAACCGCAGGCTAGGTAAACCTGCGGCCATATGTGGACTCGAGACTAAAGCGTCCACTACCCACTAAACTCCCCCGGTCCCCTTCACACCCGATTGGGACGTGCCAGTGCCAGTGTTTTGGCAATTGACCAGCCCATCCCCGACCCACTAAACTCCCCTAGTTTTCTCTTCACCGGCCCATCCGCAATCCTGTCAACAATGTACCTACATAGCCCATTTATTTTTATACCGTCACCGATGCATGCATCAATAAGTTATTAATATGGAATAACTTACCACTGACCTTTCTTTTCTAACGAAAGGTAAGTAGACCAGTATAGCGTTAGTATGCGCATGATTCACAATGGTCTTGACACTGTTGCGTACATCAAGATTGTCATGCGTTTACGCCGGTGCGAGAAAAACGTGACAAATAGGAAATGATAATGCGTTTACTATTACGAACGGTAATATAGAACCTTGAGGTATAACAGTTATTGTTTAGCTAATGAAGTAAAAATATACAGGGCAGAAGGCTCTACAAATCAAATTCTGTATTTGTCTATTGTATTAAAGTCAATCATTAAATTCGTAATCACTTTGGAAATCTGTCCGATAAACAAGAGCTATATAGATATATGCAGGGTGACTTCGATGGCAATAAATAGATAGATAGATATACTTTATTGCACCACACACAACATAGAAAACATGTAACATAATACAACTGTACAATACAGGCGGACTTATCGCTAACAGCGATCTCTTCCAGTCAAACTTAGGATAGAGGAAAGTATGACAAAATATTTAGAACAATATAAAGGGCAGTGCAAAATAAAAATATGAACTAAAAAAATTAATAAACAAAATTTGACTCCAAACTTCTTAAATCGACAATCGGCAATCGACTTTTCCACGTAATTGTATAATGCGTGGACCACAGAAATCTAAATAAATTTAGATTTCTGTGGCGTGGAAGCATCATAATCAACGACTGGCAAGACCTGCAGCCTGTGTATTGTGTTAGATCCCTTGACTAAATTAGTGAAATTACTGGGTATATGAGACCTAATAACTGCGCCTGAGACCCCAAGGGGGTCCCGGGTGCTTATGGGCGGCGGTGATCACTTATCATCAGGTGACCCACTTGCTCGTTTGCCCCCCTATAATATATAAAAAAAAAAAATGTCCCACAACCAAAACTCACAACCGAAGAGGGACTTGCCGGGCCCACGTTGTGGCCCATCTGGACCTGGGGTTTAATAATTGGTATCCAAATCTTATTTCATTAAAGGAAACATTATTAGAAAGAGTCACTCAATGTACAGTCTATGTAGGCTCCTTTGATCTGCGAAGCTATGGGAATGGTGGCTAAACAGTTGGACTAAAGTTTCATAACTAACTTGGTCGGTTTTACAATTTCAACCTTTGAAATACAGCCTCCCGGTACATCAGGTAAGTAGTTATATAAATAATGTTTATTTAATATCGAACTTGTTTTGAATGCAACTGCAACCCTATCCGAAGTTACGTTGCAGCGAAACCTTAGTACAATGGCGCACAGCGAGCATTAATAGTGACTTCGCTAATGAATATTGCGGAGGTGACTGATGCTGTTGTGATACGATTATATCAACTGACGGGACAGTCGCGAACAACTATCTTTGTACAACTCTTTTTTATATAATTATTTAGCATGCTAATGCGGTAGTCATGCCATATTTTGGTACTGAAACGTCAACGGAAAGAAAACCTTACGAATTGCACTGGTGGTACCACAATGATCTATTTTCCCTCATTGGTCTGATTCTTTTATCAAGTCCCTGTGTTCCTTAATGTGCTTAACTTCGTTTGACTTTTTACTGTTTTAAGCTTTTAAAATTATTAAATAAACTGTCAAGCTACTGTCCTTACAATTCAAGTTATTATTACTTAATTTTCATTTAAATGATTTTTCTGGACGTAGCACCCGCATAAGCCATTACAGCTCCGGATAATGTGGAAACTTACACTGTTATCATTTCCAACTATTAACATGCGTCTTGGCGACAATGATAACGTTGGAAATGATACCTTTACCAATCGTTATAAAATTATCCCCAACTGTAATGATGAGTTGATTACAGTGATACCTGGCTTCATCACCAACCTCTTCAAGCCTAGATTCGTACCGTAGGTACTAATCACAAACCAAAATTCTAAAAAAAAACTACTCCAGTTCTTTCCAACCCAGAATTTCAAGATCACAGTCATGTGATGAAACCACTTCACCAAAACGTAAATTGAAATTCCTTTTCCGCTCGACGTTACAAATAATGTGTATTGTTCCAGCGGCATTGTTGCAGTATTTGCATGTCGGAGCGCAGTCGCGAAATATGATGCCCGCTTATGAACCACTTAGAGGAAGCCTGGTATGTCTGCGATGGGATAGAGCTGGGAGGATTTAGTGTACCGTCTAAATGCAAACAGATTGGTTTGACAATATCATTTTCAACCAAAATATACATATTAAAAGACCGGAACTTACAAATGTATCTTTTTATCGTTAATATTCGACCTTGCAAATCTTGCCAGGCAATGATATTTGTTTGTATATAATATCATTGTTGCCAGGACTTTCACTGGAAGATCAATCAACGAGGGACCATTTCAGGGGTTATTGCATCATTATCAAATAAATCTTAAGACATCCACTTCCAAGAATTCATGGGGGAGTGTATGGGATTTATACTTAGTTTATTTTAATTACATAATAGATTATTATCCTCAATTTCCCAAAGACACGGCTGCTTTTAATATTAATAATATTAAGAAACATGTTTCCATTTACTGAACATTGTATTATCAAACTAGGAATAATATTTAATTCTCATAGCTACTTCTTTTTTTGTGATTTTATCAGATAATCGCTTTGGTCATAGACAAACTTGAATGGAAAAGTTTTAAACAATCAACACCCATACATAACTCTCCCTAAATATCACATATCCGAAACAAATCATATTTGCAAAATCAAATCTGAATAATTTTGAGAAACTCAATTTACAAATATTCTCACGAGGAACATTGCAATCGGCGATAATCCACCTAATTTGAATATGTCGATAGCTTCAAACATTTGCATACGAAAATTTGCACCTTGCACTTACCACCTGATCCCTTTAATACCAGAGAAAAAGTGTGATTGAAAAAATATGCTAATAACAAAAGACGGTCTCACAGTCAATTAGGTGTTTGTCGAAAAGAATACAGTATTCTAATTCCAAACATTTGTCAATGGCGAATTATTCAAATTGCGTCAAGTTGCTGGTGGGACGAATGCAAATCTCAGTGCAATCTCACTTCGGGTCCAAATGAGGATTTTATACAGGAATGCATCCGTTGAGATCTCACGTTGTCTCCAGATTTTGAAGCGCTTTGGGAATTTTGCGGCGGTCTTTGCTAAAGGGATAAATATAAATAACACGGTCTGACTTGAATTTTTGTTTTGACTGCTATATTGTGATGATATTCGGTGTGAGGGTGTTCGGGATATTTAACGATCAGCCATAAAAAATAATAAAGCATAGATAATAACCAAAAATAAAGTATCTGTGTAATTTGTAATGAATTAATACCAAAGTGTTTTTTTTTTTCATTTTGTATAATAATGGCTATTAGTCATATTTCAGCTACACTTCTTTAGGACAAGGCACCAAGTTTACATACTAATTACTTCGATCAGTAGAATAGAAACTGTCAAACTCTGAACACCAAGAGCTAAGTCAATCATAACCATCGCATTATTTTCTTGTATGTCGATTATCAGTTTGTTAAAAAAAAGATAAATGGAGAAAGGATTCATTCAAAAAAAGAGACACAAAATAAATATAATCAATAAGTTACTAAGACTCCACAATACACTTGTTAACTCGTCAATCTTCGACAGAACTTCACATGCAAATCACGAGACGTATCCTCTGCCAACATTCACACTGCACTTGAATCTATTATGTTAATAACTACATGAATAATTCTCACGGTCAATTTGACTGGTAACCACACAGAAGAATTTAATAATCAAACCAAAACTCCCAATATTGATATTATATTCAAATGAGATAAAGAAGAAAAAGTGAATTAAGAATAGGGGTCGAAGAAACTAAACATTAGAATAAACAAACAATTTAGTGATATTTATGATTTAACTATTAGATGTGAAGATATTTGGAAAGATGTTTTCGCAATATTTTAAATCTCTTTGTTGATTTGCGGTACAAAGGATTTTTTGTAAAGAAACAAAAAAAAGAATACCTGATTTAAAATATTAGGAACTTTACCTAGTCAATATTTAATAGATAGTGTGTGGAAGACTGAGCGCAGTCGCCTTCTCCATTTTTTACATACCAAATATTAGGTCAAAGCCTACGTATGCAGAGGCCTATCTTAGCCTTCCGTCCGCGGCTACAACAACCGATGATACTGTCCTTTACCGGGGTCTAGTCTATGTCTATACATACTAATCTTATAAACAGGAAAGTTTAATTGTTTGTTTGTTTGTGTTGAACAGGCTCCAAAACTACTAAACCGATTTGAATAATTCTTTCATTGTTGGAAAGCTACACCATCCCCGATTGACATAGGGTACTTTTGATCCCAGAAATGTAGGGGGGAATGGGGGGTAGTATTTGAAAAAAGAAATAACGCGCGGGTGAAACTGCGGGCAAATTCAATGGTGGAGGCGTGAAAGTGAAATAGCACATATTATTACTTATTTATTAGATAAAATCATTTCTTCTTAGATATTTCGAATTGTGGCACTATCAAAGCTCAACTCTATTTTTCTATCTATCTCTTTTAGGTCATTCGATTTAAATAATCTAAACATGAAAGTGTCTGGAAAAGAGCCTTTTATACGATTATCACTTACTGCTTTTTTAATAATCGTGATTTGTATTGACCCGCAACTTATTCTAAATTCACCGTGAACCTTCAAGTATTTATGGAAATGTTCACTTTAGTATACATACGCTATTGACTTCTTTACAAGCTATCTACATTTGCTTGACCCAATACAGACAGTGTTCTTGAAATAACAAGTTCAATTGTAAATACGTCTAGTCCAATGGAATCTCCCACATTATTTCAGCGGAATTTCCCACATTATTTTAATATCTCGCTCGCTCGCTGGACATCTTTACACAGCGCCATCTAGCCCCAAACTAAGCATTAGCTTGTGCTATATTTTTTTTTGCCAAAGAGGCACAATAAGGTTTTTTTTAAATATGTGTTTTCTTAATGATTACTGAACAATTTAAATATATTATTTATTACTTATGTACAAATAGAAAAGCATTTTAAGCATTACAATTAACAGCTTGATAATTCTGTTGTTTATTACTCTTTTCTTTAATTTTTTTTGTTTAATCCACTTGTAAATGTAATAGACAGAATTCTCCAACAAAATCAAAACATGAACCGTAATATAAAA
Organism: Mecyna flavalis; assembly: GCA_949319885.1. Classification (NCBI taxonomy): domain Eukaryota; kingdom Metazoa; phylum Arthropoda; class Insecta; order Lepidoptera; family Crambidae; genus Mecyna; species Mecyna flavalis. The sequence continues at coordinate 13,972,830 of OX439413.1, forward strand.
AAGTAAAACAGCACCGTTGGGTCATGATGGCGGTAAACACGATCTTTGCCAAAACGGAAACTGCTTGCATTCTTTTAAAGTGAGTTCAACGGGCGAACATATTGCGTAACACAAGTGGGCGGATTTATTATGATTCGAGCAGTAAATAAAAGGCTTGTCCTTTTTAGATATCAATCAGGTTATCTTGATGATATAAATAATTAAACAGAAATAGTCTATTGCCATAAGTGCACTTTACTACTGATAAATACTTACAGTCGACAACAAAGACTTTCTGTATTATGGTTAAACTAGCGGGCGCCCGCGGTTTCACCCGCGTGGTTCCCGTTCCCGTGGGAATTGATCAAATCCTTTCTTAGCGGATGCCTACGTCATAACATCTACCTGCATGCCAAATTTCAGCCCGATCTGTCCACTGGTTTGGGCTGTGCGTAGATATCTATCTATGTCAGTCAGTCAGTCACCTTTGAGTTTTATATATTAAGATATTTTTGTGTGTGCCACAATTGTCAATAAAAAAATATTGTTCAAACTAAACTTGGGAGAAATCGGTTAAAGCAAAAAAGAATTATACCTATAATTTCAATGAGAGAGGAATTCGTTAATAGATATTCACAAATAAACTCAGGACACACAAATAAACACAAACTACCTAAACTATCGATACGATGACATGAAATTAGTCTTTATAACTTTTGAAAAACACAACAAACTGATACCCTGTGCAATATTATCCGGATCATCTATTTTTGGACTCAAACTGTGATTTTCCTCATCTTTCAACCTGTTTCTGAACACGCCCATACTTATTATCTGTTGCTTTTTTGGCCAACGAACGACCAGGCTGGCTATGTTTTGGTTTTTTGCTATCCCCGACTTCGAACGGCAATAAAGGAGGATGCCCATTTTGGTCCCACCTCCAATAGCTATGTGTGATACGTCGCTGGATAGGTATTTTTGAGCTGAATAAAAGTTACTATGGCGCCAAGTTCCAAATCTTAGTCCGTTCAGAGTTATTCTTTATTTATATACTAGCCGTCCGCCCGCGGTTTCACCCGCGCGTAATTTCTTTTTTCAAATATCCCCCCCTTCCCCCCACATTTCCGGGATCAAAAGTACCCTATGTTCACCGGGGATAGTGTAGCTATCCAACAATGAAAGAATTATTCAAATCGGTTCAGTAGTTTCGGAGCCTATTCAATTCAAACAAACTATCAAATCTTTCCTCTTTATAATATTAGTATAGATTTATTCCTTAATTCTGGTCCACTCCTTCAATAGCTATGTGTGTTACGTTGCTGGATAGGTACTTTTGAGCTGAATAAAAGTTACTATGGCGCCAATTCCAAATCTTAGTCCGTTCAGAGTTATTCTTTATTTATATACTAGCCTTCCGCCCGCGGCTTCGCCCGCGTGAACTATAGGACGTTATCCCGCGGGAATATCTTGTAAATTGTAGCCTATGTGTTATTCTGATGTATAAGCTATATTATTGTAAAGTTTCATTAAAATCAATTCAGTAGTTTTTACGTGAAAGAATAACAAACGTTCATCCATCCGCTCCCCGGCCGGTACCGCCGCAACCGCTATGTCCCTGCATTTTAAATCTGTAATATCTTCGAAACTATTCATTTAAATTACATGATGTAAAGGGCAATTATGATCTATATTACATGCAAAATTTATTTATGGTACTTTATTGGATAAGGATTAATACTCTATTGCTTAAAATCACTTTTTCGTAAATAAGCCATTATTTTATCGTAATATGTAAAGGAAAATGGTTATTGTGGGTTATCCCTAAGAGATAGACATATACCATCGCGGACTTTTTTGTAAAACTTTTTAAGGTGTACAATAGAGTAGTACATTATTTTGATCTATCTCGTAGGGTTCAGCCAGCGTTTGCAATGTAAGCGCAAAAAATGTGATTATTTACGACCTTCAATTAAAAACCTCTAAAATTATCAGTGTTTCTCTACTATATTATGCATGTATTATACATATAAACCTTCCTCTTGAATCAGTCTATCTAATAAAAAAACCGCATCAAAATCCGTTGCGTAGTTTCAAAGATTTAAGCGTACAAAGGGACATAGGGACAGAAAAAGCGACTTTGTTTTATACTATGTAGTGATTTATTCGTTATGAAACTGTGGCGTCTCATCCGGTGCAAATACTTTTCATAGTTTATACTTTTTACTTTTTTACTGTTTGGATTTTGAAATGTTTCTTTTATAATGTCATTTAGTGTTCTGTTTTGTACTATAAGTTTTTCTGTACTAATATTGTTAAGAGGAAAGATTTGATTGTTTGTTGATATTTGTTTGTATTGAATACGGTCCGAAACTACTACTTTCCAAGCTACACTATCCCCGGGTGACATGGGGTACTTTTAATTCCGGAAATGTGGGGGAAGGGAGGATGATTGAAAAAAGGAATACTTACGCGCGGGTGAAACCGCGGAGACGGCTACTAGTGCAATATATTTTTAGTATGTCGTGCCAAATAAAATAAATCTGTAAATAAATAAATATCTCTGGACATTATTCACACAGCGTAACGTAATGTTTATCCGTTGTCTGGCACCCATAGCACAAACTAATGCTTAGTTTGGGGCTAGATAACGCTGCTTAACGTGCCTTCCGAAGCACGGAATCATCATTCTTTTCAGACATTCAGGTGATTCAAGCCTGCAATGTCCTAACCAAACTGGAAACAATCACACAAAGTGATGTTCCCCGTGGGATTCGAACCCACGACCTCCGGGTATTAGAGCCGAACGCTCTTACCACTGTACCACGGAGGCAGCCAAACAGTAAAAAAGTATAAACTATGAATAGTATTTGCACCGGATGAGACGCCACAGTTTCATAACGAATAAATATATAAATAAAGAATAACTCTGAACGGACTAAGATTTGGAATTGACACCATAGTAACTTTTATTCAGCTCAAAAGTACCTATCCAGCGACGTAACACACATAGCTATTGAAGGAGTGGACCAGAATTAAGGAATAAATCTATACTAATATTATAAAGAGGAAAGATTTGATGGTTTGTTTGAATTGAATAGGCTCCGAAGCTACTGAACCGATTTGAATAATTCTTTCACTGTTGGATAGCTACACTATCCCCGGTGAAGATAGGGTACTTTTGATCCCGGAAATGTGGGGGGAAGGGGGGGGATATTTGAAAAAAGAAATTACGCGCGGGTGAAACCGCGGGCGGATGGCTAGTATATAAATAAAGAATAACTCTGAACGGACTAAGATTTGGAACTTGGCGCCATAGTAACTTTTACTCAGCTCAAAAGTACCTATCCAGTGATGTAACACACATAGCTATTGGAGGTGGGACCAGATTTCATAGAAAAACGGGCATCATCCTTTGAACGCTTTTTTGGGTGAGTCATCTTGTACGTCTTGATTTATAGTTTTTTTTTATGTACTATGTTTATTATGATATTGCAATAATTATTATGATGGTTCTTAATTGATATGTGCGGTGGAGGATTTTTAGTTGCACTTGTAAAAGGTTCGTATTATTTTGAAGTTAGTGAATTTAATTGTTGTAAGTTGTTTATTTGATATTCGCAATTTCCTATTTCTATAATCATAGATATGCACTACATAATTGGTAAGACTATTCAAAAATATTTTTTTATTGTAGGTCTAAATAAAATATTACACATTGTTTTATTTCGCTTGAGTAAATGAATGAAATGAAATGAAATAAATGAAATAAATTTATTCTGCAAATAGATTTTTTTAAAAATACTTTTACACGTCAATCTTTTTTTTTCCCTACCAGCACTTCGACGTCAATGGCCTGTTGAGGAAAGAAGTGCCGCAAGAAACTCAACAGTTTTGCCTTTTTTCAAAAAAATATTACAAATTAAAAATTATAAAATTCAAAAATTTAACATCACAATAATAATTTAAGTCACAATAAATAATAATGTCAATACAAAGGATCATGTCAATACAAATAACAATACAAAGGCGCAGGCAGAGGATACAAAGGCGCAGGCAGAGTACATGTGCTAGGAAGCAACTTAATGTGTCCACAAATGTTTATCATTAAAATAATCTTCTATTTTATAATAGCCTTTCTTCATAAGGCATTCTTTAATTTTTAATTTAAATTTATGTACAGGCAAGTCAATAAAAGTTTGTGGCAACATATTAAACATTTTTATACTTAATCCTACAAATGAGTTACAAGTTTTACTGAGTCTGAGGCTTGGAACGGCAAGCTTATGTTTATTTCTTGTGTTAAAACTATGACATTCCGATTTTTTTTTTAGAAAATCATAGTTTTTGCGTACATACATGATACAGTCGAATATGTACTGTGATGCTACGGTTAGAATATTAATTTCCTTAAAGAGTTCCTTCAGTGAGTCACGTGGTTTAAGCTTATATATGGCGCGAATTGCTCGTTTCTGAAGCACAAAAATAGCTTGTATATAAAAACGATGTCATTCCAAAAAATGACATTAATTTTCTCAATTACCTCTAATTAACAGATACATTTTTTTAATAATACGAGTTATGCTCAGTTAATTTGTTAACAAAAAATTACAACGATTCAATAGACCGATATAGGTAAACCATTTTTTTATTCTACAGTTAAAAGTTAACGCTTTTTTTACATAAATGAAATTAATGTATATAAATATAAAAAAGAAATTATAAATAGAAAGCTGTAAAACCTACACAAAGAAGTTAACAAAAAAGCAAGGTAAAAATATGGACACAGTTAAGCCAGTAAATTACAGGCGATGAGTCACAAGCTCATAACAAGTGTTGCTTCAAAACACACACTTATTTTCGCTTTCCTATACAAATTTGCAGCCACGATGATGCTTAAGAAAAAACTTTACCTACCCTAATAAAAAACGACCTTATTTTTATTATAATACGGCCCAAATCCCTTTAATCTCTACGGCGCGTTTAAAACCTTGCTTTGTCTGTGTTTCCGTAAAGAGCACCCAACGCTCAATGGCGCAGGTGTCCTCAGAACAAAAGGGTTTTGGTTCGATCCCTGCCACGACTTCAGTGTATAGCGATTGATGAAAAAAAGTAAAAAAAAAACACTAACAGGGGTCTGTGGTGTTGAAGTCTTTTTTGTTTATGGTTCAGTATAATAAAAGGTGAGGACATAATAAACTGTAATGAACAAATAGGTTCATTGAAGTTAAAATAATTTCTCTATGTAGGTAATAAATTGTAATCTAATTTGTGCTGTAATTGCATTATAGTATGTCATTATGGATTAGTAGGAAGCGATAATATCTAGACAAAGTAGACAAACTAAAAGGAAAATTTAAATTAATTTGTTTACTGTGAAACATTAATGTAGCGTCAAGTAACATTTGTGTCGGATTTTCCTAACACGGCTTGTGATCAATCCGCATTTGACATGGTTGTTAAACCAGTAAAAATGTAACGATGCTTTGATTTCAATAGTAAAGTCATTAAAGTATGACCTACAGGTGAACAACGAATTTATGTATGTCCGATATTACTAATGCCCGATTTCTCAAAATCGGTCAAAACGGGCAAAAGTGTCCTTTTTTCTACGAGTAATTTAACTGAAACTTATTATTGTTTATAGGATTTCCAATATCGTTCACTGAACCCTGAAAAGGTGAAAAGGCAAAAACTTGGCTCGCGTCCACCTCGAACGCAAACTGAGGAGTCACGCTCATCAATCAATTAGCTATTATAGCTGCACTGCGCTAGACGAATAATGGACTAATGAAATTGTTTTTTACTAGAATAGATTACAAAAAGCAAAGAAGTTAAGAAAAGATTTGAAAACTAGTTAGCGACGGACAAAACAGTTGCCTTGAGAAACTAGATGACATTTTTTTAAACTGTTGCAGTTGGAAGATAAGCATTGCCCCATTGCAGAGTTCGTGTTAGTATAAATAATGTTTTACTTTTTATTTTATGACATTTTAGTTGTCAGATAAGGAAAGAGGTCCACCTGATGACAAATGGCTAATGCGGCCTATCTCATTGAAGAGACATTTCATCAATTAGGAAGCATTGCTCAATGTGCTGCTATGCTCGTCTGATCTTTGGTACTGCCTGATTTCAATAAAAGAAAAGGACACGATCCACTTCGGGTCGCTGAGCCAGCGGAGTAAGTAAATAAGTAAGTTGTAAACGAAGCTTACCTTTAAATCTGTCCTACAACCACAAAAAGCTAAAGGCTCAGATAACTTTTTACCATATTAATCGCCCTCCCAATTGCAATTTACATACAGACAGACACGGCGACCTTAATTTGAAAATAATAACGTCTGGACCGGACGATTCGTCACACCGATCGTTTTTCGATATCGAAACCTTAGGATCACTGTCCAGTTCAGCGCTGGTTATGCTACGTCTGGCAGCGACAGCTAGCTATGTTTGAAACAAAAACGCTCGAAAATCTGTGAAGCCAGAGATACTTCAGCATTATGAAAACACAATGTATGTATCTCACAAGTAATAAAATATTATATTAATTTTAAAATGTCTACCTGGTAATTTTTTACTGAATTTGACCCACTGAATTTTGGAACTGTATTTTTGTTGGTAAATATTAAATATTTTTCATTTTCATTTTTTCTATTGCGATTTCCAAGTCAATCTTTTTATTTATAAAATTAAACTACCTCAATGGAGCAATCCTGAAGGCATCATCATCATCAGCGTGTCGCAGTGCTGGACATAGCCCCTCCAAATGCTCGCAAGCATTAGCAGGATTTGCCCATATTGGCACGCGGTTGGCTATCGCAGGACGTATCTTGGTGGCGCAGCCCGTCACACCGTCCTATTGTATTTAGCTACGTCTTTGGATTTGTATGGTTATACCGCCATCGGCCAATCCAATCGGTCGCCAGATATTTGTGGCGGTAAAATATATTATTTTAGCTTAGCAACTGGATATTTAGCCTTGTCTGTGATGGATACCGAGAATTGAATGCGGGCTGCTAAATTGCCTTCGAAATACGGTTTCTGTTTGCTTTGTGGCTGGTTACAGGAATTTTATTCGAAAATCGCTTTTCCACGTAACATTCGGTGTTTTTTAAACAATTTATCGCTCAGGAATCTAATTAGTGACCTTTTCCGCTGAGTTTTCCATCCAAGCAAATTGAATTTTTTTCAAAAGAATAAACAAAATAGGATTATTTTTCAATTTACCTTTGGACAACAAACATAAAACCATTGTTTTAGATGGTACACTTATTTCTTATTGAACATGTAACCCTGTGTCATAATTTACGATCCCAATTTTCGTAAATTCATGAATTTGAAGATTTTGAAAGAACAAGCGGCTGACACGTAAATTGAATTCAGGACCTCGAGAACAAGACCCGATATTTAAACTATCAAGACCATCGAGCTGTTCGTGAACCAAGCATTAAAATAAAAAACAATTTGCTTTTCAGTTATGAAAGCAATATTCATTTGCTTATTGCAACAATTTTTTCCCCACCATTCTCTAAACAAGCTATCAAAACAATATCTGCAACAAGCGAAAACTGCACCTCCGATCCCGAGCAGAAACTTGTTTACAAACATAAACAAACAATAAACACGCAGTAAACATAAACATAAACACTAACAGCGTAGACGCAGAGCTGGCGCCACCTGTAATTGAAGTTTATTTGAGTTTCCTTGTAAAATTTACACCTTTGTTGCATCTTAGCGATGCTAGTTGTTTCATAATGGCTTCTTTGTCTAAAGGTGAAATAAATTTGATGTTGGATACAATATGAGACTGTTAAGATGGAAAATATGATGTTGTCTCCGCTTGTCAATTAAAAGTCGTTTAAGTGGAAAATCAATTATTTTATCTTCTTTTTTTTCGAATTAATTTTACCAACCTTTCTTAGGCCTCTTGCAGACGCCTAGTTGCTTCAGTAAGTGCCTAAATAAATAAATCATATTTTAATTATGATTTATATTTCCTCATGTTTGTTTTACAGTATTGTGAAATTTTCTTATAATCCACATTTTTTCTGATTTGAACTAAGACACATCGATGCAAAAAGTTTTCTTCTTTATGTACATAGTTACGACGGGATAAATATTCTTTTACGTAGCTAGTTACCAAACTCTAGTTGTAATAATAGCTGAAGGAGATTAGGCGAGCTTGTAAACCTCTTACACTAGCTAATTCAAATGTAGTAAAACCAACGATAATAATAATATTTTCAAATTGTTTTGACTTTTTGCGGTCAGCGAAGTCACTGTTGTAAGTTTCTACTAGTAAAGATGTTGCCTCCAGTGGAAGACTTTATCATTCATATTGTTTAGTTTCATATTGGAAGATCAATAATGTGGTTCCTCTACTTAAGACCACTAAACTGGAAAAGCAAATATGAATCATAAAAATAAAAACTATTATCCATTCGTTCCTAACAATATTATTATCTAACATAGAAAATTGCTAAGTATTTTTCCTCGCTCTAGAAGTCTTCGGAACTAAAATAGCAAATTAGCTTCAGACCCTGAGAGCCGTGTTATTGCAGAGAGCACCTGCTTGCGTTGAAATTTGCACTTCGCTTTGATGTAATTTCTACTGAGTGTTGGCTTAATTTTATGTCTCTAGTGAAATTGTTCTTGCAAATTTTACTTGTCGCAAGCCAAGAGATGTAAAGTAAAGTAAACTAATTTCTAAGATGCTGTGTAGAAATAATCTAAAAAGAAAAGCCTTTATTGAAATCAAATCAACGTCACAATTATGTATTAGCTTAATCACCAAGTTGGCCAAATGCGCGTTGGTTAGGACAAACACTAGATGTGTTAAAAATGTCACTTTTGTCAATGAAAAAAAAAGAAGATGGCGTTGTTGTTGTTGATGAAGAAATTAATAGAGACTGTCAGATTACAGTGTTGAAACTGGCCTATGGTCCCATAAAGTACTGAGTTTAGGGCTTTTGCAAAAAGTTTTAAGCAAACTTTGACTATCCATTTTGTGTAATGGTCGAGAAGTCGGCCCGGTCGACCCGCGACCTCTGGTGTAATAACACCAGAGGTCGTGGGTCCGATCCCCGCACTGTACAACATTTGTGTGCATGAATAAATGTCTGCTTGTATCGGTTTGGGTGTTTCTTCGTTTGTAATAATGTTTATCCATAAATTGTCTGGTACCCATATAGCACAAGCTTATGCTTAATTTGGGGCTAGGTGGCGCTGTGTGAATAATGTCCAGAGTAGTTTATAAAAAAATACTTTAGCTTGAACGAGGAAATTATTGAGGATCCACAGTTCACGGCCCGGTACTTAAACCACTAGACCAACAAGATGTTAACGTGGATTAATTAAAATTCTAGCACTAACTGCACAATGTTTTGCAATAAAACTCTAACAATCGCGTTTCCTTACGTTTAAACGTAGCACGAAGTTGTATGACTCATACAGGTCCGTTACAGACGGTCAATATTCTTTCCTAGTGTTGTCGATCGATATTGGACTATCGATAATTATTAATCGACAGCTATTAACACGTTCCGGCGCGGTACTTTTCTCCAGAATGACAGTAAAATCTTCATACATTTTTTGTGTCCTTTAAAAATCGTCACTGACTCGCACGTCCTAGTAACGTTCATACAAACCCAACGGCCACCACCGTACTGTCAATTTATATGAGAGTACGGTGGTGGCCGTAATTATGCTTAAACGCTCTACTGTACACGCATTTTTGACACTAGAAACACAAGCCTCCTTTACAGAATGACAGTAAGTCTGCTTTCTATGAAACTCTAATGTAAATTGGACGGCGGTCACCGTAGTGGTTTTTAGATTGATTTTTGTGAAAACGGCGGTACCCGTACTGTCATTTTGTGAATTCTACTTTTACGGCATATGCCGCTACCGCGCCGGAACGTGTTAATAGTATCGATGATGTCAATAAGTATTGATCGATAGCCAAGAACCAGTAAAAGAAAAAGAAAAAGTGCAATAATAATATTGTTGCTTTAATTGCATTGTTCCTCGTTCATAAAACAAATATCGATAGTATTGATACTATGTATTTACATTCATTCTTGGTAAAAAATACTAGAAATAAAATCGACTTTATCAAAATTGGCAAACTCTCGGAAATCTTAAACAATCCAGACTATTTTTATTTTATATTTTATACGGTATCACATCAGTTGACAGACAGACTATAAGAAGTATCAATAGTATTGCTCGTAATGTTCTTAGGAACATAGATGTAGAATGAATAATTTCATTATTTCCTATTTACTCGCATTTCTTCTTGATGGTATAAATCCTATATTGCATTGATACGTTTTAACCTATCGATAGTGCTTAGTTTAGCTTAATATGCTTAGCAATAATATTATTTTCCAAACGAAGAAATCGATAGAAATATTATCGATAGTTTGGCGACACTATTTTTTCCATGACACTTTATACGCTTTGTTTAGGATTACTTTTTAGCTGCAAGTTTTCAAAAGAATTGCCGCTTTATTGTGTAAGATGGGTATCAACCATTTCGGGCGGGGCTTTGCCTATCTATGTGTTAAATTTCGTTAGTCTATTGGTGTACATTAGGCCAGGTAGGCTGTGGTTTAAAGATAATTTCTTGGAATTTGCTAGGACTTGCTATTGTGGAACTTTATTATGACGGTGTTAACCTTTTTTTTATGTCAGAGGCGGCAAACGAGCCAGCGGGTCGCCTGATGGTGAGCAATCACTGCCGTCATGGACATTTGCAACACCAGAAGGATCGCTGCTGCGTTGCCGGCCTATGGGGGTATGCGGTGTGGGCCTCCGGCACTCTCACAAACCAGACGAAACACAATAGTAGTCACTATTATTTTACGCTGGTGTTTTAATATGAGAGGGTGCTACTTCCTTGGACGAGCTGGCCCATTCGTACTGTAAAACAGCATGGCTCTACCACTACAAAACCCACACACCCACTACAGGTAAGGGTATTTAATATTAATAAAACATATATTTGCGTAATAATAATGATTTTGCTTACTATTATTATACCCTATACTTTTGGTCGTAAAAATAAAAAAATGTTTTCTTTTTGACATATTTAATTATTTTTGTAGTTTTAATTAATAAAAACTTTTCAAATATTACCCTGAACATTTTAATAGCATCGAAAGTCGTAACATTCTTATTTACACCTTTTCTAATTTCCTGATAAAATTACAGATAGATTTTATGACTTTTAAATTGGACTTGAGAGATACCAAAGTGGGAATAGAACCAAAGGTATTTTGTAACTTTAAAAATATTTTTATAACTGAAAATGTACCTTATTTTAATCACAATAAAGATGATTATATTGGAAAAGCTTTGTAGAATCTACTGAAGTAATAAAAATAAAATTTCGGACACGTTTAAGGTGATTTGATATCGTTGTAAAATTAGAATTTTATTTTACGACCTCGATTGTCTAGTTATGTACTGACATGATCTAAGGGTCCAGGGTTCAGTTTCTGGGTCGGTAAAAAATGCGTTGGAGTTTTGGTGTTCAAACACAGCTCTGGTTTGTGATTACCAATCTGCATTTGGCCAAGGTGGTGATTATGCCGGTACCCGTAATTGTGACGACGACTTGACTTCTATGAAGGATGCCATTGCCCTGCAGTGGGACATACATTAACATTGTGACATAAGAAGGTCACGTATCATGACGTCAACGAAAAGGGAAGATCTTCCTCCGAGCTAGGTCGTGCTCGGGGACCGCGGCCCTGTGAATCGTTTTGGTGGGTTGTATATATCCCAGCTGAGAGAATAACCCTGCTAGCGCGACGCAGGATCGAATATCTGATTAGCTGTCTCAGTGACGTGCGAGTGACGAGCCTCGAAGCCAATGTTTACACGTTCTCTTTTCGCTGACGTGCAATCTTGTGTAAATTGTCGTCAGTCTGTCGTATGTAGCGCATTCCGATAACCGCTATAACATTATCTTATACAACTTGATCTAGAGAAAGAATATTATTTCAGTATTAGTAAATCCAACGTTTGCGACTTAGTGGTTTTCAGTAAATCTCAGTAATATTTCCTGAACATCAAGATTATATTACTAATAATCCTCCTCGCAGGCAACATTGTGAGGTACAACTTTTGCCACTTCATTAATTTCCTCACACATTAAAAGCTCCAGTTTAATAATGCACTAGTATTTATTTGGGGCCACTGGAATAGCGGGTACATCCCTTTTGGCAAATGTGAAATGTTCCAAGAATTGACACAGTGATGAAACGCTTGTTGAGTTGATGCGATTATGCGAATCCTAAAATTGGTTTTGTTTAATTATATTATTCTTACCTATTAATTTTTTTAAAATCTTTCAACGCCTGATCTAGTTAATTTATTTACGTAAAATCATAGAATAGATCCCTTACTGCTTGATTTTCCATTCCGCAGATTCATATTGATAAATGTAGTTTCAATCATTTCTTTTACTGCATATTCTTACAAAAGTGACAAAGTTACTGTATCATGTAATAGCATAACACTGATCACACCCACAACTTATTTTAAAGTTATGTTTAAATAATAATATTTACATTTTACTGTTCAATTGCGTATGAATCAACGCTGTTTTCGTGGCCACACCTCTGTGGCAGGATTGAGATAAGAGGATTCATGGCCATTTCCACCTAATATCCACATTTGAAGCAAAGCCATAATAAAACACGGTAGACTTGCTAATGAAGTAGACGTAGTAATGACAAGTCTAGCGTAAAGCCGACATTTTGTTTAGTGTGCTAACTATACATTTTAAATGCACTTTTAGTCTCTACTCATTTGCTTGCTTGATACTCGCAACATTGCAACATAGTATCTTGTTGGTCTAAGTGTTTGAGGTCAGTGATCTTAAGTTAAGACTTTTATTTCCCGCCTCTCATCAACAACTTGTGGAATGAGCTCCCCGGCGCGCGTGGTGTTCCCACGAGACTACAGTATGGGGTCCTTCAAGAAGGGCGTGAAAAGGTTTTTATCAGGTCGGCAATGCGCACGTCATACCCCTTTTTTTTCTTTCGGAGGAGAATGCGTTTATGCACCTTAACCGCAAGCTAGCGAGACCTGCGGCCGTGTGTGGTACTCGGGACCCAAGCGTCTCACTACCCACTAAACTCCCCCGGTTCCCCTTTCACCCGGAGAGGACGAGCCGGTGCCCGCTCTGTGTCGATTGGTGTTGCAGGCGTTCATAGGCTACGGTAACCGCTTAACATCAGGTGGGCCGTATGCTTGATTGCCAACTTTATGGCATAAAAAAAAAACTTGGCTTGGTTGGTGAAGGGGTGACCATGGAAATTAAGTTAACTCTCCCGGTTTCCCCTTTCAACCCGATCGGGACGAGCTGATTCCGTCCAGCTAATTAACCAGCTCATGCTCAAGTCTTACCGTGGTACTTAAAAGCATTCTATTCTGCCAAAAAGAAGTTTTAGTACCAGGATAAACGCAAAAATTATTCCAAAATATTATCTATACGTTTGGTCTACACCCAATATTTTAACTCGACACTACCATATTACAGAAAGTAGCAAAACTTTGCCCACTCTCTTACATGAAGTTAATAAGCAAATGCGATTCAACTCCTAATATGTGAGCGGAAACATTCACACGATTATGACCACAGAGTACCTTATAATAGAGCCATCAGTTAGATCGCCGTTCAGCGCCATCTCGTGAAACCGGAAGAAATTACATTTTTCAATATATATAACTATAGCTACACCATTGACTAATATATATAACTACACTATACCTACGTGCCTGTATATAGGTATACGTATTTTATGATTTAATTTTTATTGTTATATTTTAAACTAAAATAGGCATAAATAAAACAACACATCTAACTAATATAATGTTTATTTATTTAAAACAAAGAATCTAAGTTCAAAACACAAGGCAAAGGTCGATAGGCAAAGAAATCGGAGTCCGGAAAACGAGGCGATGGGTCAGAGTGTATGGGGCGCCGGAGAGATCGGAGTCCTAAATTCAATGCACTGGTCAGCGAGGGAATAGATAAATCGGCGTCCAGGTGAAAAAGCAGGGTCGTTAAATAGAAAAAAACCACAAGAAAAAGCAAATTATCACATTCGTGTCACGTAACGTAAACAAACGGTATTGACATTGACACTATTGACAGAATGACAGATAGCCATCCATGATTTTGCCGCTATGTACGTTCCGTTCCCCCCAGATTCTGCATATTTAAATAAATTTACTGAAATTTCTTATGTATTAAAGGAAACAAAAGAATTTAAAGTAGCAATTATTAATAAAATATGCGATACAATGTGTTCTGTAAATTCAGTTTATCTATTATTTTTAAGTTTTGAGAATAATAATGAAATAAGAAATTGCGTAAAACGTCTCGCAAATTGGTCGCTAACGCCATCTAGCGATATAGGAAACTACTAAAGAGAGCTAATCCTCCTCCATACAAAACTTCAAAGTATAGAAGTGAAAAGACCCTGATTATGACTGTTGCGACCCTGTTTTATGGTTTAATTTCCTGTATTCATGATGTTTGATGAAATTCAAGACGTAGTATTGGCTTTTTATGGAGCAAAACGTTTTAGAAGTCGTTTAATACGAATCTTGAGTGTGTTTTGACTAAATTATATGAGGATTTGGGAGTGTGCAAGTCAAGATTGTTGGAATTGCTGCTACTCACGAACAATAACGTCTGATATTAAGTTAAATTACACTTGACATGACGTGTTTAGTATGTTTAGGAGTAAGTTTTAAAATTAAATTTTACTTTGTTATTGTATTTTTAATAAATTTATTTACATTAAGATATTTATTATATTATGAATGAAATTTAAGAAAGAGGAAAATGCACAATAAATCAAACAATTGGTTATGACGACTTCTGTAGGAAGTTAAGTGAAACGTACGTTTCCGAGCTAGGTGGCTAGGCTTGTAAATTGTAAATATAAATATAACATTTATTACCAAAATATAACACAAATTAGTAGTCATGTCAGGGGAACTAAAGTTTGTGATTGTTTTTTTTTATAGTTAGTTGAATACACAATAAAAATCCGGAGTCTGGAGGTTGGTGCTTTTAGTCAACCTTCAACCAACTGAAGCACGTCACGCCGTAGGAATGGCGGATACCCATCATCGTCTTAATAAAAATATTTATAAAGTATAACTTCTTCAAGCCTAAAAAAGCAAATAATAATCAACTTCATCCTACAATTAAGAAGAGATTTAATGAGTTTCTTAGAAGAACCATAAAATAAAAATCTCTCAATGAAAAGATTCGCCTCGACTCCCACTCATCGGACATGGAGACGTTCTAAGAATACACGTCAGTATATCAAATACGCAGATCAATATGTATACTGAGTAATCGTTTGTCCTTGTGTGTGTTTAACTTGCTACATAATGTTTTGAGTCATAGAATACGAAGGTTATATTTAGGGAATTAGCATCTAAATATTGTCAGTGCATAAAAGTCATGTTTTAAACCAAAACTTTAACTGGGAATTTATTAGTTTAAAAATTTTCATGAGATAAAATTTGACTATCATCTGGCTGAGGAAAATCTCAAAATTTTTGTTGTATATGATCAAACACAAACCATAATAATTTGTAGGAAATAATTCAAATTATACCTTCCTCTCAAGTCAAATTCCAATACTTACGAGTATTTGTGTTTTTGTTTAATACAGCACCTTTCTTACAACATTATAACACCTTTCTTAAAGAGTACCTATAGTTCGTCAAATAACCTGCAAATCTATGTAAATATAAGTGTTGAAATAGCAAGCAAAGCCACAGTATGTGCAATGTGTATGTCCCTGATCGGACTAGTCACAAAGGACTCGTCCCGGACGATTTGCTGTCATTACTCGGATGGAGCACAAAAGAGCGTTTTGCGACGAGCTGTTACTATGGAAAGATAGTTAAGGCGGGTATGTTTACTAGCGTACTAATAGTTTTAAATAAAACACTAAAGGATGGTAAAAACCGAAAAAATGTTTTTAAAGCAATTTGCTACATATCAGTTGTGTAAGTGAATCAAGATCTCAACATTACTTTAATTTTTAATACCATTTAATCTTCTGACGATGTGAATGTCTGATACGTCTTCTCCTTTGACTTACCCCAAATCGAACTAAGCAGCTAACCTGTCAGGAAAAAATTATTTACTATCTTAAGAAAACACAAATCCATTAATTTTCTATAGAAAATATTTCCCCAAAATAGAAGTCGCAAGTAATCGACTTGATTTTCGGTAATTTGTTGACTAAAATATTATTCAAAATTTATTTATTTATCATTATAATCTATACATATTCTCAAATATGTCTATCTTTACAGGCTAGCCTAATGCGATAGAAAGGACAATCTTCAAAATTATATTAATTTACAGCTAATCTCTTAAACATACGACTATACAGATACTAAATAATAATAAATATCTAAAAATATTATTACATTAAATAACATTTTTGTGTGTATATTAAATGAGATTTTAATACGTCTTCTGCTTAACTGGTAGGCAATTATTGAATGGTACAGTCAACCACCGCAATTAGTCTTAGCAGCGTTTAATTTCAATTTTGCGTTGTTTTGTCAGGAGAGTACAGTAGTCTTTTCATGTTTTATGCAAGAAACATTTTGTATTGCGACGGTTACTTTCAAAGAGAATATGGAGGTGATTATACTTTTATATTTTTATTAGTCGGGAAAGAGGATCGCTTTAAAAAGGATTTTTATTCTTTTTAGGTTTATTTGCTACGTTAAATATGAATGTAAATTGACTTACTTAAATTTTATTTTCAGGTAGGTAGGGTCAATTTGTGATCAACTGTTTGTTTCGTTTTTTAAGATTTTTTTTTTTAAGTAAATAAATAGCCTTGAACCGTACCTATTTACACAGCGCCATATAAAGCAATAGATAAACAGTAGCTATATACCTACTTTATACAAGGATACAAACAGATAGATGTTCATTTATATATATAAATGATTTGTACCTACTAGGATCCTAATACTAGGATCGATTTCAAACCTCTGGTCGTTATTTACATCAAATCAGTAGTCAAAAATTACTAATTTTATATTAATTTTTTGTTGTTGTATCTTTATGAGAACTAATGGGCTTATAAACAAAACTAAACGGAAGACGGCGGCTTCCACTTTAATGGTGGTAGACTCAACCGCATTAACTAAAGAGTGGTTATTAATTAATTTACATGTTACAGCCGTGGTTAAAATCTCATCTCGCCTGTTGTAAGTGACCCCTCATGCTTCTTGATATACAAACTATGGAAGTGTTACTTTAGTTTAGCCAACTCAATTTAGCTCTAAAATCAGATGCGATTATTCGACAGAGTATTCGACAAAAATCGTATAGATCTGTTTCTCCTTTGCTGAGTATTTCTCTATTTCTTTTATCCCATGGAAACTGAACATAATTCTCGAATCATGTGTATCATTTACTTCCTCAAGGTTTATTTTATCATTAAAATCAGTTAAGTGGTTTAGACATGAAAGTGTATCAGACAGAGTTTTATAACATTAGTACATAGTAGGTACCTTAAGATGACTTATATTGAGTCAGGGACTTTTCTTATTTTATTTATTTAATCGATTCGTGTTTTTTCCACTGCCAGTTGGCAGAAAAACACGCCACTCACCTATTGGTTCTACGGCTTATTTCACTGAAGGATACTTTAGCATAGAACATTGCTATATGATCTCTCACATTGCCGCATCTAGCAAAAACGTTTCTCTATCTCCACAAACAAGGGCGTTTATTCCGTGTCAAAAGTCCATAAATTAGTTAAAACAAATCCGAATATTGAATAGATAAGCGTAAGCTTGGCCGCCATTACGCTGTTAAACGGCTAAATTGCTGCGGGTTACTGCCTTAAATTATACATTCATATTTTTTGGTAAATTGGTTGAACATCTTGTATAATGTGTAATGTGGAGGTTACTGTTACAATAGGAAACCACTTGTAAATTGCTTTCAAATCTTTGTAAACACGACGACTTATATGAGACTTATATTCAAGTAAACGCCTACGTGGTACAGTGGTTAGAGCGTTAGGCTCTAAAACCCGGAGGTCGTGGGTACGAATCCCACGGGGAGCATCACTTTGTGTGATTGTTTCTAATTTGGTAAGGACCTTGCAGGCTTGAATCACCTGAATGTCTAAAAAGAATGATGATTCCGTGCCGTTGGTCCCGACGTAGGTCTGGTTTCCCTTGCCTACTATTACGGAGGTCAGATGGCAATCGCTCGATTGTCCAATCTAGGATCATAGTCAAAGTGGACCCTGAGCTTAATACTGGATGCAATCGGGAACACGCTAGGATGATGATGATGATATTGTGATGTGTTAAGTAAACGCATAGTTGAGGGAGAGCTTAAAGTGCCTAGCCGTGATCTCGAGGGCTTGGGTTCAATTCCTGTACGTATTGTGTCAACGTTTGTGGATCACCTATTGGCAAAATTGGCAAACGTAAGTAGATAAAAAATATTTTAATTTTTGGACTTTGCATTTTTACGGACTTTATTAATATTAAATTAAAATAAAAACAAAGCACGGTACAAAACTGTGTAAAAATTTTGATCACCCCTCCTGACACTGACAGGCAGAAAATAGCTTAGCTTTAAAACCGCTGCGACCTTTGACATTAACCGACTACGAATGTAGTTAGTTTTAACCTTAATACAGCATGCGTCACCTGGTGCCATCAAAACCGTTTCTCACGCACAAGTCGCGTCAACCATCGTAAACGCATCGAATAATCGATCGTAAAAGAATCGCAAAATCATCTCGAACGCAGGATCGATTACAATAGAACATTACTTTTTTATTACCCCTAATGAATATATGACCCCCTTTTTAAAAAGCGAGTTTATTAAATAATAAAGTTTTAAGGCGCATAAAAATTTGTAAACGCCGTTTAGACTTTTTGTATTTTTTTGTGTATTATCTATGGTTGACGTATGGGGTGTTAAAAAAAGTTACGTCATTCTGTATTTGACTTGCCCTTTTTAGAATTTAACCAACGTCAATAGTTGTCTGTTACTTTTTAACCCTTGACGATTTGATTCGGTTAATCGTCGGTGCAACTTTGTTTGCAATTTTGTTTAAAAAGGCTTTTGTACTCTGTGTCACAAGAATAAGAATCATTGTAAAATGACTCTACATCGTAATAGTAAGATTGTTTACAGGGTTAATAGTCTGAATTAAATGGTTGCTAAAGATAAGTGGAAGGAACTTTGACTTACGTATTTACAAAGCCACAGTTCAGTGCAAGTAAAAAAAGGTTAAGTGCGTAAATGCTCTATCGATCAGTTCTCAGGGTAACTCTTTGCTTCGAATTTTATGTAAAACTTTTTTTACTTTTGGCCAGTGTAACCCCAAAGCTGCGGAAGGATTCAATTGAGTAATAAATAAGAGAGTTTTTTTTACACAAATGATTCTAACGTTACCTAATTATTAGTGACTTTGCTAACGAAATAATTCAAACAGATAAAGAATTCCTTATAATAAAAATCTTCTAACTGTTCTTAAATATTATGATAAATACGACATTTTAAAGAAGAAAAAAAAGCAATATATTAAATTGACTGTATCGATTTGTAGTAAATAAATTAAACAATAATTTCTACATGCCATGCCAACCCATTTAAACGAAAACAAATTTCCAAAATAACCTACATAAAATTAACTTCATTATTTACATACAAAACACCAATATCACTTAACATAATTCACGCACAGACCAAATGTAATTTAACCCATTCACACCACTCAAAACCTCATTTACCTGCCATCGGCAATACATCAGTAAATTCGTCAATTATAATATTCATGGCACTTGCACGGAGCTGTATGGAGTGCTAATTACGATGCAAACAACTAATGAACGCATTAGCATCCAAATAACACTAACAAAAGATGGGATTGTGCAGGATTCGGTTAACGTGTGCACGGGAGGGTTAAAATACATTCGAATGATAAGGCTGCGATACTTGGAGAGCCATGTATTAAATATGGAAACGTCATAGATTTTTTACCAATGTCACGTTAGTATTAATCCATAGAAAATCATCATCATTAGCCTTTTGCAGTCCACTACTAGTTAAAGGCCTCTCCTAATGCTCGCCACTTTGCTCGATCCACGGCTACTCGCATCTAGTTTCTGCCAGCCATTTCAGCCAGCCATGGCCTTTGAATACAAGAATGTAAAATTATAAAAAGCTATTAAGGTATAGTATATAAATCTCAAGCAAATAAATGAGCCTTAATCGAACTGTTTTGTTTTCAATTAATTTCCTAGTTACATGTTTATCGTATTTAAAAATGTAATGATATGCACTCCTATAATTTCATGAAACAATAACACACTCTAAAACGGATGTACTCGAGAGTAAAATAATAATCTGGTTTTGATAATTCCCGAACATTTGCTGGAGCGTACGTCAAACCATCGCAGCATAACTGGTAGTATAGTCCATCCCAACCCACTCTGGTCTGAAGTGGGCTGATTACTCTATTTATTCTATTAAGCGAGTAATTGTTAGCGAGTTGCGTGCCGCCTCCGCCATTAGACGTATTGTACTCCTTTGTTACTGCTACGAGAATTGCACTTAGGCGAAAGGGAAATCTAGATTTGTGATAAAATGGATATCATTGTGGTAGCTTATCTATTGTACTATCACAAAATGGGAGTAGGATAAAGGCTACGTAGCTCTAAATTTGTGATTAAAAACCTCGATGGACTAGTCACTAGATCAAGACTCTTAAAACACTAGACTCTAGTGTTTTAAGAGCCTTGATCTTTCCCAATGTCTAAGTGTGGGCTTAAAACCAAAGTGCTTAAATGTTTAAACATCAGGAGCTGGATGCGCGTGGCCAGGGATCGACCAGTGTGGCGAATGATCTGTTAAAAATTCCAAACGTTAATTAATTAAAATTGTTAAAAAATTTTTTTTCCTCTTTTGTAATTTAGTACCACAGCAGAGTTTATCAGAAAAATTTGATTTTTGACGGTTCACATTTTTGTACCAATTGGATGATATTTTTTAAATTGCGGCTTTCTTAATGTATACTTTCTTCTTCATATAATATGGATTTTTTATTTGTGACTAACGTTTTTTATTAAAAACGTCACCTGGATGATAACTGAAAGGTATCATCTCCCAGATATCGTCAGGTCCCAAGGGCAAACAGTTTAAAAGATGATTCGTTATATTTCACGCCACTTTTTTGCCCCAACCATGTGAAATTTAGCCATAAACAACCAAAATCGAAAGCGAATGTCATCATTACTTCGCAAAATAGACATAAAAATGATAAAAATGATCATTCCCACGCGGTCCCTACCAATCATTCGATCAATAAAAACATAAAATACTTTGACATTTAATGACAAACTTACCCTGACAACAAAAAACAGTATTTACGAGGTCAAACCCTTCGCAAAAAAGAGAAATGGGGGAAAAAAGAGAAAAAATGTAACCGCAAAATCGAAAATTGTTACGAATGATTTTTTATTAAAATGGTAGGTTCACATGTTGGTGAAGTTTTTTTTTTTGACAGGTTTTGAATTCTACTCTACTACTTACTTTGCAGTCAGATTAACGTATGAGATGTTGTCCAACATAGTGTATTTATTATATCCCTTATAATTTTTTTCATTCTTAATGAAGGTTAAGAGTAACACTGTCATTGCGACAATATTTGAAATCTCCGTAAAAGAAAAAAAAACATATTTTTTTAAATTTTTATTAATATTACTATTCTTAATAAGAACTTAGTGAATAATGGTAGATACGTGGGTAGGTCGCAACATTTAACCTATTTCCGTTGTTTACTTTAGTCGCATGTAAGCGGTCCCTATTGTCAATTCTTAGGGTTGGCATTAGCCCCCAAAGCCTAAACTTTATAAAAAAAACGCCCAAATTCGGTTATTTCGCTCCACCGATTGACCCTTATTCTCGTTTGCAAGCGACAGAGCGTGTCTTATTGTGACAGAATGATTGTTGGTATTTGGCCTGTTTTGATTAGTTTAATTTTACTTGGTTTTTACTAATAAAGTAATAACCAAAATGGTACCTATACTGTTTGAGCTGCTAATAAGGGGCCAATTTTAATCTATCAGATATAAAGGTCTTTTTTTATTTAAAAAAAGATAACTAAAGGCAAAGTCCTGAAAAGAATAATCTAAGCAAAGAATTAGTTACAATTACAATATTATTATTGGCCAGTTTCATCGCTTTATCTGTAAATTAATATTATAGAGAGATAACAGAGACAAACTCTCTAGTTCGTTATATTTTAGCGAACAATCAAAAGACAATCCCTTTTTTTGAAAATTTAAAAAAAAAATACAGCATCTAATTGATCTAACAGATACAATACATGACCATGAACTTATCTTTCAAGGTGAAACTGTCCCTTAAGTGGCTTTCCCTTCTCTGCTTCGGTTTTACATTTCGTTTCGGGATTTGTTCACTCATACTAATTGATGGTAGGGCTTTTTTAAAGTCCGACTGGCCAGCTACCCCCACAGGTGAAATCTGGCGCCATAATAGCTCTGGCTGTGTTCCGGCAATATTAATGTGGGAGCCAGTACACTTGAAATCAAAGGCTCGAACATCAGATAAGTTTTAGTCTGGCAGCACATTGAGCGACGCTTCCTGGTGAAGTGTCCCTCAATGGAATAGGCTGCAGTGGCCGCTTACCATCAGGTGGACTGTGTGTCTTTCTGCCAACTGACTTAGTATAAAAAAAAATACTGCCTGTCATAGCCAATCGCATCCAAAAAGTACTAATGACATAAGACAGAGACAGCAATACATCTGTTCAGCACGTTCATTCGTCAGTTGACAAATAAAGCAAGGAAGCGGGGTTAAGTGGAGCAAGTGCGCCGGAGTTAATCTGTCCGATGATAAATGGCGGCCGAGCGCGCCCGATTCTACCGATATACAGCGTGGTTGCAGTTTAAAAAGAAGATTTTTTTTATTGCAATATTGTAACAAGACGAGCAGATCGTACACCTGATGGTAAGCGCCACGTCTGCCCTTAGACAGTTCAGTGCCAATTAAGCAGTTACTCTATGGCACCGCCCTGCGCCTGCTACACCGAGACGCAGTAAACTGATCATTCAGAAGTCACGTTTAATAAAATTAAGGAAAGTTGAATTAAATCTTTGAAAACTCCTCGAAAGTCACCCTGCAGATCCTCATAAAGGGCTTTGCAGGCGCATGTAGGAGTTAGCGACTGCCTAGGGCAAAAAGGCTATCATAGAGTCCCATTATTTGTCGTTGCTATTTTATTATGCAAGCGTATATTTTTCAACGTGTTATAAAAATATTGTTGTGACACAGTCCGAGTCACGATAGAGAAAATCATAGAATTTGCTATTTATTTAATAACAACATTTGTAGGTATATCTTTTCAGTTGGCACATAGATTATATTTTAATCACAAATGTTATTCATTTTCTCTTTTAGTGTATAGTAAGTATACATGTGAACCAATTCATGAATCCTCTGGCGTGTAGAACAGTATCTGGACAATAAAATTGTTTTCACCATCGGGTGAACCGTTTTCTAATTTTCAATAAAAAAATAAATAAAATATCACATCAACCTGTACATTCACAAACCGGGCGTGACTTCGCGACCGGTCCACAGATTATGCGCGTAGCTGCATAATAGTAACAGCATCGATTATATGAACAATTATGCGTGCGGGTCAACGACCGGGAAATTAGGCCTAATGACGATTTGATGATCGAATGATGGTAAGGTTTAGAAGAAAGTGGATGGGTAATTAGCGTAGTTAATCGAATGGCCTAAGCATCTGGCCGTAATCTTACGGTTCGATTTCCGGTTAGACAAACAGTAATTAGGCATTATCGAACATCATCATAATTTTCGTGCCTTTATCTCAAACTTGATAGGGCTGTAAAACAACACTTATTATAATAAAATTATACTTGTAATTTTTTGCGAAAACGAATGGAAAACACAAGTTGAAAATAAAGCCTTTAAAACAGAGGAGATTAAAATACTACATAGAGCGACGGTTCCTCTGTTTCGCCTTTGCGTGTCCTTCAGTGGAATAGGCTGCATACATCTGATATATTGCCATATTAATAAATAATAATAAATAAAATATAGCTCACATGTTTGAATAAGTACTACCATTATATACCATATACAGTGTTTATTTTGTTAGTATACATATTATTATGTAAGCGGATTATGCGTTTTATACTAATACAATACAACCCTTCAACGCACCAACAGTCTCTAACACCCGAATCAATATGTCACCACGGTTTAGCCGAAGCATCGCAATCCCCGCACTTAGGTCATTGTTTAAGACCTCCATATTCAATAAACCGCCTAATTGACCGACTAATCTCCTTACAAGCGCAGACCTGAGGCCTGGGCAAATACCGAGTCGCTGAGCTGACGCACAAATAGCAAAGTAAGCGACCTATGGTGCCCATGGTATTGCACAGAGTTTGGTACCGTCAGCATGATTATATGGTCTACTATTTTAATTTCCATTTCGTTCTGATACACATAGGTAACGGGGGATCAAGCAAAGTAGTAGTAGTAGTAGTTAGTATATTATTAGTAAGATTATAATAATATTGTTATGCCTTTACAGGGTGCATGTGTTGCTATGTTTATTTTTAAATATTGTAACCATGTAAATACAATAAAGAATAAATAAATGAATAAATAAATGAAAGTGGCAGGCGTTTGGACAGGCCTATGTCCAGCAGTATTCCATTGAGGGACACTTCATCAGAAAGCGTCGCTCAACGTGCTGCCAGACTGTAGGCTCATCTGATCTTCGAGCCTTTAATTTCAAGTGTACTGGCTCCCACATTAATATTGCCGGAACACAGCCAGAGCTGTAATGGCGGCAGATTTTACCTTTAAGGGCTAGTCAGTCGAACTCTAATAAGTCCTAACCAACCAGAACCAAGGCGTGAATCAAACCCACGACCTCCGGGTTTTTATACCCGATCGGCTTAGCCACTGTTCCACGGAGGCGGTGTTTTTCGGGCCTTCGATAATCTCACTCCCCAAATGAATCGCAATAACTAAGCTACTATTACACTTCAGTCTTCTATAAGAGGGTTGTTCCTTCCCGGTAGTCCTGGTTCGGACGTCGTATTTTTTTAAAAACAAATCATTTGGTCGCAATTCGTGCATCTATATAAAACTCAAAGATGACTGACTGACTGACTGACATAGATAGATATCAACGCACAGCCCAAACCACTAGACGGATCGGGCTGAAATTTGGCATGCAGGTAGATGTTATGACGTAGGCATCCGCTAAGAAAGGATATCTCGATATTCCCACGGGAACCACGCGGGTGAAACCGCGGGCGGCCGCTAGTTTTGAAAATAATAATAAATATGCCTATACATACATAATACATAATAGTCGCGATTATCGTGCGTCCTATTTATTTAGCTCTTTCAGATGGTCGCTTTTCGGGCGCTTTATAAAAACAATAGCACGTAGGGCCATAGAGTTAGATAAGCTGGAACACGGCCATTTGTATAATCTTTTGTGGCTCATAGCTTGGTCAGACTGATAATCAAAAATCACAGTCGTTTCATTTATAGAACTAAAAATCAATGAACAACCATGCCATGATGTAGCCTGACACATGAACCTTGTGTTTTATATGGAAATGGATGTTTTTCCCCTGACCGTACGTAACGCATACCTACTTGTCAGCGCAAACTACGGTATGCATCGGTCCACAGATCCAGTAAGACAGCGCTACCTATTGCCTTCCGGATTACTGCAGGCGCCAAATTATTGACAGGACGCAGTCTGTGCTAGTGGTGTTTAGTTTATATGATATGATCGTTAGACGGTTGCGTTTCGAGTTGTAAAATTTAAACGGTTTATGAACGAAAATTTGTGACCCGTGTTTTCAGCAACTGCTCCTGTCATACTGGCCAACAAATGGTAAGTGGCCACTACGGTCTATTTTAAGGGATGCGTTGCTCAACAAGCTACTACACTGTAGACTCCTGAGCTCTTTAATAAATAGCTCGAAGCCTTTCATTTTAATCTCTTTATATCTTGACATTAATATAGAAGAAATAATTTTTATTGAGAGAAATTCAAGCGACAAGTTTTACCAATCGTAACCAATTACCAAATTCAACCATGGAAAAACTACCCTACCAACCACTGAATTGCAGTAAATGAATTAAAATTATAGGGTAGCCAATGTTCTCCCAAAGCGTATGCAGGATTCTATAGGTACTGTTTCGTAGTGTATTTTATGGCCGTGAAAGATTAAATGCGATGTTACAATATTCAAAGAGGTCATAATTATCTGTGTTTATAAATTAAACCCTAAATTATTAAGGTCCAAATTGATGAAATCAATGGTAAATTAAATTCTTACTCGCATGACGGTTCATAAACGCAATGTTTGCTCTAACCAGAGCGCGGGCAAGCGGATTAAGGCGCAGACTCGACCGTGTTTGTCTAACTAATGCACGCCATCTAGCCGTAGGCTTGGTAAACAAGCGTCGCCAGTATGAGACATACAATGATCTATTGTTTTTGTCTGACAGATTATGCGCTTTTGCAATTAGTGGTATGTAAGGGTAGGAGTTGCAGACAGGCTCTTTAATGTTGTTTTTGTGCAATCGGCTATCGATGAATATTGTCTTCGTAGCATAATAATTGCTGAAGTAGGCTTACTTCAGGAATTATTTAATTTAAAACTAGCCTTCCGCCCGCGGTTTCACCCACGCGTATTTTTTTTTCAAATATCCCCCACTTCCCTCCACATTTCCGGGATCAAAAGTACCCTATGTTCACCGGGGATAGTGTAGCTTTCCAATAGTTCAAGAATTATTCAAATCGGTTCAGTACTCTCGGAGCCTATTCAATACAAACAAACAAACAACCAAATCTTTCTTCTTTATAATATTAGTATAGATTAGATTATTTGGCTTAATAAGCCATGTGAGTAAACATTATTATACTAATATTATTAAATCTTACAATCGTTTAGCGCTTAGTTCAGCTACTCAGCCAAAACTTCTGAGGACTACGGTACTTCCTCGGACATGCTGATCCATTTCACAGATAGATACAAACTATTTGCAGCATGGTCCTAACACACATAATACTACAAGTATATACACATGATAGTGGCAAAAATATGTTTAGCGAAATCAAATTATGGATGATTTATACGTAGCCTCCCGAGGGGAAAGTGCACAAGTCATCCGAAATAATGCTCGGACCTTGTCGCTACGACTATTTATTGTCATGCTTTAACGTTGAATGGTGGATTGAGATACAATTGTTATCTGCTATAAATGTAGATTATTAAAATGGTTGGTTTAATCAAATGAAAGTTTTTACTAACTTAAAAAATATTATACTGCGTGTTTTTAGTCGTTGTTTTCCCGCAGCAGAACGCTTCACCTTCAGTAATACTATCGATTTTTGCAAGTGTTTTTCTTTTAAATTTTTTTTTAACTTTTTTTGAATTTTTTTTCAAAGTTTGATGGGAAAATGGAAACCAAAAGTTAGTAAATAGTAAATTTTTTTTTGATAAACGCAAAGGGCAATTACCCCGGCTGGTGACCGTCCGCGACGCAGCTAGAATTATTGGTTCGAGTTTCGTCTATCATAATAATAATAATAATGAGGGAGAATAGTAGAGAGAAAAGAAAAATAATAATAATAATAATAATCATAATCGAATTTTTTTTAATTTAACTAAAAAACAAACTTTATTAATCTATTTTACTACTAAGATAGAATCATTTATCTGCGGGAAAACAACGACTAAAATTCCACGTTGTATAAGTAGTAAATTTTTTAGTAAAATGTTTGAATATCCACCTGTCCATTTTCTTACTACTGGCTTATGACAGAAATTGCAAGACCGCTACAAAACGGGAAAAATGAATACTCGTACTTCATTTAATTTTCCAAAGCAAGGTTGTAGTTATTTATGTAAATAAAATTAAAAGTAAAATATCAAATTTTTTTTTTATAAAAACACCTTTACTTCACAGGTACATATCAAGTATTCTTGATACTTGATATGTAACACGTACACAGCATCACAAAGCGATACTTATCAGCCATTTGTTATTACAATACACAAAGGATTTTTGTCCAAAAACAAAAATCCTCATGGTCTATTACCCACTGTGCAACGCAGACCTGTCACGTCTAATTATCATGACCCAGTGGTCACAATACTCTTGAAGGGTACAAAACCGTATGCTCAAACGAAATCACACTTCACTCCAAATTACACCTAATTCCACGAAAATAAGGCACACTGTCAATTGCTAATAAAGTAACAGAACGTGAAAAAATAAACTAAAGTTGAAAGAAAAATAAATCCTATTTCAAATGCGTAAGTATCACTTTGTTTCAATGTGTTTACAAATAACAATAACACCTACAAAAACTGAGGCAAGTGCAAACGTGTTTGTATAAAGAACGTGGAGACTTATAGAAAGGAAATCCTCACACAAAACACTAGAGTGTGACGTAAAAACAATAATTCTTATTCGCGATTAGTAGGGGTTGAGTATAGCACGCACGATGTAATAGAGTGGAGTTCTTTGTATCGTTTTTTTTTCACTTGAAATAGAATTTAAGGCCATCCTTCATTATTAAGTTATCTACACTTCGGACAAATCCTGAAACCTGTTCGATTAATACTTTAATTAGATTTTTTGTATTTTATACTTGTGATTAATAATCATATTATTAAACAATACACTCGAACAACATGACATTTACGTTGTCCAAGAAAAAGTACGTGTTTCTTTTATGTACAAAGTATAAATCAATAATTTTTAGAGCAGAAAATCTATGATATTCTATGATATAAGTAAGTGAAAGATATTTTGGTAGTTGCAAAATATAACAATACAATATCCACCCCACACCTACGCATCATATTCAGTCGAACATTTCAACAAGTCAGAGCACATGTTGTGCAAGTTACTGTGAACTCACAGGTGTACAATAAAACTGGGGTGGCATCGTTTTTGTGGCCGCCAGTGTAAGCGTAAAATAAGAGGCGACTTAATAAGCGGTTATTTGTACTCATAATACGCAAAATGAGGATTAATTTGAAATATGGCGCTTAGTTGTGGCTTAAGAAGATGATGCGATTATGTAGAATCTAAATAATATTGGAAATAATACTTTGATTTTTATGTAGCAAGTGCAATGTGTTTTTTGGTTAACCTTATGAACGCCAAGCTACGAACGCAATGTCGTGTCCTGTGCGCCAGAACTGGGTTACTATTCATTATTGTCGAATGTAAGGAAAAATACCAGTATTCGTTTTAAACATATTTATTTCATATTTTTAGAGGCAGGGTTTTTGTCAGGAATAGATGACTTTGGCTTCCAAAAGGTTAAGAGAGAAGCAAATGAGCAAGCGTGACACCTGATGGTTAGTGATTACGCCCACTTATGGTGGTAACAACTAGGTCTCAGGTGCGTTGCCCCGGTTGCCCGCCTTTGAGAAAATTATTATAGAGTCAACGGGAAAAGAAAGGGCTGTGGGGGATGGGAAGAGGTAGGAAGTAGAAAAAGACCTCATAAAATGCTTTTTTTCTTTGAGCGTTTTGTCCAATAATAGTCAGATCATACTCTCAGGCTCACAGAATTCAACTGAATGGATTTCCTTATACATAACCAGTACAACTGCATCTTTCTAAAATTCTCTGGAAAACAACTACCTACCTGAGTTCCAAAAAAGTATGGCAAATTATCATAGAGATCTGTTATCTGTGCAAATTATCTTATATTGAAATGCCTCTGAAACAAAGTACAAGTTAAAAAATACAAAAACAGAGTCTATATTGTTAAAATATTGCCGTGATCCGCGTGTGTCAAAAATGTGGCATAAGGTTTTTGAATACAATTACCATACGAAATGAGATCGTGCAAATAATTAGCCGGTCTGTTTGTACCACGTGCTCGGTTAGATCTTTGATATGATAGCGTTTTATTTATGCACCTTGATTTTATGAGTACGAGGTAACAATATGTTTTTATTCATTTCATATACCTAAATAGCGTAAGGAGTTTCTTTGGAACTGAAAAAGTTTCAGAGTTCTATCGGCTACCCAAAGGAACATTCTGCCAGCATCATTTCTCTAGCTCTTGCCAGCAATATTTATGTAAGCATCACTTTATATAATATTTTATCCGATATTTGATATCATAAGTAATTTGTTATGGTATGATTTATCTGCTTATATAATGTAGCCATCTGCATTATTGAAATCAAGACATCATCATAATGATGGGTGCTGGCTTAATCACCACGCTTGCCAAATGCGGATTGGTTACCACAAACTTGAGCTGTGTTCGTAACTAGACTAGACTATCGAGGAGAAAATTGACATTAAGAAAAAAAATGCAACACCTCGCACAATGTATTATGGAGTTTTCTAACTTCATCATCAGCCTATATACGTTCCCACTGCTGGGACACAGGCCTTATCTCAATTGTGAGATAGTGTGGGCCATACTCCACCACGCTGGCCTAATGCGGGTTGGTGGAGGGATGCGTCAGGCAAGTGACCAACCTTAATATCGGATGTTATCAAGCCGCCAAATGGCCTCTGACTAGGCTTGACGACTAATATCTACATAGTAAATATCAGCCGGGACCAACAGCTTAACGTGCCTTCCGAAGCATTGAGACGCTCGAAATAAATGTCACTAAATGTGGTCAGAATGGTCACCCATCCATTAACCGACCGAGGCGTGGGTAGCTTGACTGTTGTTATCTCTAACGAACCACTGTCACAGCTGCGCCACGAGCGCCTCTTTCTAACTTACATCGTATTTCTTTAAAAGCCTTGCATAACCATCCGGTGCATCCTCTTCACAATAACACTATGAAACAATTTAGTCAATATGATAGCATTATCTACGTCCTTATTAGACGCCACCCCATCCGCTTATGTCTTCCATCACGAACGACTGAACCGTCACGAGACACACGAAAGCACTTAAAATCGTAACAATAATCATTTTCGAAACCACTGCCCTCAACCCACACGTCATTGGAAAATGCACCAAAATGCCTGATATAAAGAGACCATAATGAGGTGACATTAAAGCATTGGATGAGAATGAAAATGTGTGTTATATTGTACAGTAAAAATGATAAAAACAGTAAGGATTTTTTGTCCAGTACAAATAGGTATTAGTGGGGAGACAATACTCTAAGTAGAAAGGCATCAATACTGTGTCCCTCAATGGAATAACTCTCAGTAGTTGTTTTCTATTATACATAATAATATGTTTTCAGATAAGATTTTTACGTTATTTAGCCTTTGGTTATTTCTGTCGCTTGTAAGAAGGGTATAAAATAGCCTTCCGCCCGCGGTTTCACGCGCGCGTTATTTCTTTTTTTAAATATCCCCCCCTTCCCTTCACAATTCCGGGATAAAAAGTACCCTATGTCACCCGGGAAAGTGTAGCTTTCCAACAGTGAAAGAGTTGTTCAAATCGGTTTAGTAGTTTCAGAGCCTATTTAATACAAACAAACTAACAAACATTAAAATCATTTCTCTTTATAAATTAGTATAGACTACAGAATAGAACATTACCATGTCAAGTATAGCGGTTTCATAAACACAAATCTGATCTTTTAACTTTCAGAATACAATACATTGAAGAAGAAAAAAAGATCTTTCACAATGACTTCTATAGTTTTCAAGTAAGAAAACGCTAATTCTGAAAATATATTTATATATATAAATAATTCTGCTGTAAAATGTCTTAATTATTTACATTTAACCTATTCATTTTTTTGTAAAAGGTTGCATTCCATGTACATACTGTGTGTAGGTAACATATCTGTACACCAGGTACAAAATCAATTCATTTTCATTTCTATATTCATTTTCATTTCATTTTACGAACCTAATAAAAAAAGTTAGTTAAAAAGAAGAAACATAGACAATCCATAAGTATTAATAACATTATTTAGCTGTACTGTGCATGATATCAGAGCAGAAAAGTCGCCATATGTACGAGACAGTGCGACACACCCACAGGTCAAATTTGATTTACGCGCAAATTACGTGTCATAACCTGCAAGTACACACTTCACTGCGCTCTTGGTGCCACAGAGTAAAAATGAAAGCATGGTTATTTAATAGAGAAACATTTTTACGTTTATCGGCCAGGTTGACCACTGACAGATAAGTCTGCTAAAACTACTTTTTAGATAACTTAAATGCAATAAATTTTTCAAAAAAAGAAGACAGCATTATTGTCCCTGTTCCAGTGCACTGTTGCGACATGAAATATAGACAAAATCAACACCTTTCTTTCTGTTATCCCAAGGGATTTGAGCATTATTTCGGGAAAAAAGGAGTATTCGTAACTGACTACAATACGAATTTAATCAAAATCAATTCAGTTAAGATGTAAACATTTCTTCTTTAAGTGGGTTAGGAGGAGTGCCATCTACTACCGGAGGTCGGCTAACATTAGGGCAATTCTCACCATTTCATAGCTGCCCGGAATAGGGATCTTATGCTCAGGTTAAACTATTTTCTGCGGTTTGAAGCCAGCCTTGGATTTCTCCCTGCATTCTCAGCTGGTATTTATCGTTACGCATATAATCAATTGCCTCCTTTAAAATAACAAATATGTACGGTCAACAGCACCTCACGGTAAACACTTGCAGTTCGATAATAGCACTTATGCCCCCGACATAAGAGCGGTACAAAGTCCAAAGTGTTACGTCTGACGTGTTTTGGAAACTTTAATTTCTTAAGTTTAAGATATTGTATTTGAGCTTTAAGTACTATATAATGCTGTATGTTTACTTAATAAATAAAATCAAATGATGTGACCGTAAGCGTATCAGTCACAGACAAATTTTACTCACGTATTTTCCTACTCTGTGGCATTCCCTCAACGCACTCTGTACAAACACAGAGGTGTCGCAACCACGCCCCCTGCACTCCAGCGCACCTTTGCATCGCTAATGCATTAATTTGAATATTCGCCGTGTCAGATGTCAAACGGCTAGTAATTGTCCGATTGTCGGTCTGTCTGTGCACGGAAGTCTGTAATAAGGGATTGTTTGTGACATATGGCAGGTGATTTGTGAAGTGATGGTTAACTTGCACTTCATAATTTGGTTGGTTCTTGAAATACAAAGTCGAGGTTGAAAAGACACTGATAAAGTTTGTAAAAAGTTTTTTTATATCACTTCTGTTAGCAGAAACTATAAATCTTTTTTTTTATACTACATCAGTAGGCAAACAGACAGGCAGCCCACCTGATGGTAAGCGGCCACTGCGGCCTATTCCATTGAGGGACACATAACCAGAAAGTGTCGCTCAATGTGCTGCCAGACTGTACTACTGCTGATCTTCGAGCCTTTGATTTTAAGTGTACTGGCTCCCACATTAATATTGCCGGAACACAGCCAGAGCTGTTATGGCGGCAGATTTCACCTGTGGGGGTAGTAGCTAGCCAGTCGGACTCTGAAAAAGTCCTACCACCAACCAGACCCAAGGTGGGAATCGAACCCACGACCTCCGTATTTATAGAGCCCTACCATCCCTTGTTTCAACTATATCCCCATAGCCCTTCACCTTCCCCCTCCTTCTATATTATTCTTTCAAAGGTGTGCAATACATCTCAGACCTAGCCGCAGGTTTCCATGGGGCGTAGTGATCACTTCACTTCAAATTAGTGTAACACACTTCCCTCTCATAATAAAAAAATATATCAATAGTAATTTTCCATGAAATAAGCCAAAAGTATCGAATATAACTCAATGTCAAACATAATTTAACAGGTGAGCTTATTAGAGATTACGCACGGTAATTTGCGTTAAGCGCCATCTGTTGGCGAACGCACGTCGATTTAGATCTATCAGTGAGTCATTGTGCTTGCGCAAAATATTGAATTCGGAATTTAGGGAATTAAAACCATGACCGTATTTACTTAAGTAAGATAAATCCGTCCTGGTCTTTCTATCAGGCAAAGTAACGTAGACTTGAGTAGCAATCGATCATAAATAATATTTATTTTCTACTTGTGAGGGAAATTATTAAATAGGTACTTCTTCAAGTAGAAATGTTTTTTTTATTCCACTTCAGTAGGCAGACAGACACGCTGCCCAACTGATGGTAAGCGGCCACTGCGGCCTATCCCATTAAGGGACACTTCACCAAGAAGCGTCGCTCAATGTGCTGCCAGACTGTAGGCTCATCTGGTCTTCGAGCCTTTAGTTAAAACACAACGATACAAAAGCTAGGCAGGCAACCTTAGGGACAGGTAGAAAATACCTACTACTATTTTATTTTTATCTTTATAATTATTCTGCAATTAAAAAAATGCATTAAGTACTATTGAAAAACAAAATCAATCAAAATAATAAAAACTTTCTTTTATATTACTAAACAGCACTAATTTGTTGAACTAACCCGGTTCGCAAGCAGATTTTTGGTGTTAGAAATTAACGAAATTGCAACACAAAAATTCTGTATGCTAACCTTTCAACTGTAACAACAAAAGTCAAGTTTTAATCCGTAATCCTTGTAAAAATACAAGAATCAAACCCCACATGTGCTATTTCGCCACTGATCCCTGCTCTGAAAAGCACATCGGTTTAAAGGGGTATTTTAAATCTAAATAGTGTTTATTGTTCGTCATATTTCACCCTTCGGCGGATCGCGGTCGGTGAAACGGTAAAACTTTTAGAGGAGATTTATCGTAAGTGAGCAGATTTTGATAGGTTTGGGTGCAGTGGGAGGGTTTTATGTGCGAATCAAATAACAAGTCGTATATTTTTTACTATTTTTATGCTCGATAGTTGGCAGACACTCATGTGCCCTGTTAAAGGCTGCAGAGGTCAGATTGCATACACTTCAATTTAATTGAAAAATCCTATTCCTCTTATCCTATCCTAATTCCTAAATATAATTATGTTTTTCTTTTTGTTTAGCACGTCAAAATCGTTAATTTAATTAAAGGACAACGCAAGAAGTTGTATGGGCTCTGTCCCCACCCACCAACAGACTTGGCATTAGTTTCAATATTATTATGACATTCCATATAAAGAAAAATAACCATTTTTAATCCAAAAAATGACGGGGTATTCAAAAACAATAAAACCGTCCTTATGCCGTACGCCTAAGTTTCAGAATTGCGCTGTAAGTGTCTAGCTTCAAGTAGACTCGATTGTAAAATATTTTTTAGGATTATATTTTGATTGAACACTTTTATTTAGGCCAGAGGGGTTACTCTTGATCGCCTGCACATTATTTTCACAATTAATTGTGTCAAAAAAATACTTGAAAAATACAACATTCAAATTCGATTTGCGTGAAATCCCCATTCCTACGGCGGATGTCGTCATACAAAAAAAAGATCAGTATGGCAAGAGGTATAAATAGAGATACGTTTGAAATCTGTTGGTGGGTGGGGACGCTCCTTTGCATAGTCCTTTTCAAGTTAATGAAGGATAAGTATGAAGAAACCAATATTTTACTGAACCAAAATAAGTATTTTTAAATTACTATTCTGTCATCTTTTCGAATTTTTCTACTAGCTGTTGTTTTATCACCAACTTTTCTATTAGCTGTTGTTTTACGAGATCAACAACAATTATGTTTTCACATAACAATCAATTTAAGAAGTAGGGTTACATTTCTAAGCTTACTGTGTCCCAAGCTTTACCCATCTCTACGATCCAGCGACTTAATACCGATGGATAGATACCAAATGTTACAGTTTGACTCATCATGACTCCACCGAACTCTACCACTCTAGGGGGCTTTAGGGGCATGACGAAAGCATTTGTGCGTACATTTCGCATGCTTTCCATAAAAGAACTCTATGTTGAAATAAACTATTCCATTTTAAACCTTAGAGCACAGATTTAACGCAGGTTTTCCAGTAATGGAAATAGTAGAGTTAGGTTTTTTTTGGTAGAGTCAGATTGAATGATTTTGAGACTTTCATTTCCGGGAAAATGGAAGATGCATAGGTATTTTAGATATTCAATTTTTTATTCATGTATGAAAAATCATAATAAATATCTATCATCTGAATTTTAGTTTCGTTAATCATACTTTTTATGAATTGACTAGCCCGATGGCGCATTTGGAGGTGACCCTGCTCTATGGGCCTAGGTCCGTGGGTTCGAATCCCACCAAAGATACATGAACCATGTATAAGAATTAGTGTTAGAACTGTGTCTGAATATGTAGTTATTTATGAATATATTTACGATGTCCCTGTTGATCCTGAAGGTCAGAGGAGCCTACAGATCAACAACACATGTAGCGATGCTTCCTGTCTTAGTATCTACCTGTTTTGTCATAAGTCTGTTGTCGTAAATCATAACTGTTGAGTTTCATGCCGGTTCTTCTCAACAGATAACTGTATTCCGAATCCGGTGGTAGAGTCAAGATATTTTTTTTATTTCTGACGATTCATAAATGCATCTTATATGTCTTTATTCATTACATTTCACTCATATTTTAATTTTAATTTTTTGATTAATCCCTATTTGTTTTGACCATTTTTTTTTCTTTATTTATTTCTAAATGTGACCAACTTTAACAGTTAATTCTAAAGATATAAAAAATACTTGTGTCAGAAGTCCAAAAAGCCAAATAGGAATCGAACCTCCATTTTATGACTATGAAATTATTTCGCCCTATCACTCCCAGTCAGATAACTATAATAAATTAGGCACGGCTTATGGCCTCTAATTCTTTGCAAGTGAATTCTGGGGGCCGTAAATGCAAAGAATAAATGAACAGATGTGCCTGCCCACTAAAGTAAGCATTAAAATGCTCGAAGATTAGAAAAACCTACATACAGTGTAGCAGGTGATGCTTCTTAAGTATCTGACAGTGGGTTTGAATGCAGTGGCCACTTATCACCAATTATCAAAGGGAAACACAAAAAAAAATACTTTCTTTGTTTTCGGTTTCAGTTATAGAATGTTAGTTAAATAATATCAAATAAAAAAAACTTACTATGATAAAAATAATTAATTATGGAATAACATAATACCTAGGCCTTTAAAGAAGCCATGAAATCAAATGTATTCCTTTACCTAAAAACTTTTTTACCTAGTGTTTTATTTAGAATAATTATGTCAATTCCACTTTAAATCCTTAAATGTTTTGCGTGCACCTTCTGTACGAGAATCTTATTCTTTGCAAAAAGATTGCAAGAAAAATGGTTTGCAAAGTGACTAGGCAATATGCCTAATGCTATAACGGCATAATCGAGTATGAGAGGAAATTAAGGTTTTGGAAAATATCCTTATGACTTGATTGATTGAATGAATGACGCGAGTGATTTTCTGAGATTTGGGATTTAAGTTGAGACAACTGTTTTGTCTGTGTAAAATTAATTTGTCCTAAATCTTTATAAAAAAGTAGCAAATATATAAAATACAAGGATAATTTTATTCCTTCTTTGTTCTTAGTATTATTATATTTTACCAAAAACGATTTTTTTTTCTTTTTTTTCGGAGGAGAATGCGTTTATGCTCCATAACCGCAGGCTAGCTAGACCCGCAGCCGTGTGTGGGACTCAAGACTGAAGCATCCACTACCCACTAAACTCCCCCGGTTTCTCCTTCACACCCGATTAGGACAAGCCGGTGCTAGCCTTATGGCTCTGTGAATAGGAGAAATAATTATTACGCAATAATAATTACCGGTATTATCTTTATTATAATAAAATAGGCGGTAAAGCAAAATCTGTCAACAACGACAATTATGTAAAAAAGATTTGGTCTCGCACCATAACAAATCAATTACGTTTCGTTAAATTAACAACAGTACCTACAAAACAGTAACTTAACGTCTTAAATCTTTCAATCAGCGCTTGATACCGACATTGTCGG
Organism: Mecyna flavalis; assembly: GCA_949319885.1. Classification (NCBI taxonomy): domain Eukaryota; kingdom Metazoa; phylum Arthropoda; class Insecta; order Lepidoptera; family Crambidae; genus Mecyna; species Mecyna flavalis. The sequence goes on from OX439413.1 coordinate 14,010,786, forward strand.
CAAAATACCGACCACTCCCATAAAAATCCCTTTAAGACCAAAGAAAGTTGAATTATCTAGAAAAAATGCCACCCAAATACAATACACCAATAAATATATCAACAAAAACACTTCTATTTTGCTTAACCCTCAATTAGCCACGCTTTTTAGACCACACGGAAAGTTCTATCGGTCATTGTGACCGAGAATTCAAAATCGGTATGTGTCAAAGTGACCAATAAAGTTATAAAGTATAATGCTGTGTACAATGGTGGGTCATAAATATCAATATTGGTTGTGAGTGGACGCAATGGTACGGTGACAACTATGTTGCGAGGGCTGTACGGGAATGGTCGCAAATTACGATTGCAATTTTTTTTTTCGATAATATTTTCCGTCAAGGCTGAGGTAGTCGTAAATACACAAAATAATATATATATGTAGATGAGCGCCGACATCTTTACAGGCAGCCATTTAAAACACTTGGCTAACACAGCTCTTAATTATAGTCAACTATGTATATTCAACAAAATGGATTGATTGTATTATTTATTTAATTTTGTAATAGGTAAGTACATACACAGTATCGTCTAAAAACATACACTCGTTTAGGTGATGACTGAAAATCAGTGACCTGTACACCTTCCTGGTGGTGGCTACACCTTTTACTGCTACGGCACATAATAATATTTATATAAAATTGATCTATGTATGCTATTTTTTATTTATGTTTGTAATGATTCTGTATGTGTTGTAGCTTAAAAAACTTTTATCTATCTAAAAATAATCGTCCATGTATTGTTTTAAAGTCCATGTAGCGAAAACATTTTCGCCCACACATTGTCGACGAGAGACGTGTTCAAATTAACGCTATAAAATTAAATCCCCGCGTACTGACTAATAAATTAAACCTGACTTTATTTGCATTGGCATTTTAGTGTTAAGAAATTACATATTGCTTATTTTTGATCGAAATCAATGAGCAGACGGTACTTTATCACTCAAAGTACATTTCCTTTGGCAATAAATCAGGAATAAATCCTTTTTTAAGTCGTTATCATTTCAGTTGATAGACAGGCACGTCGCCTACCAGATTTTGTAGGCATTTGGCAATTTCATTAAATAGGCAGCCTATTTTATATAATATAATAATAAATATCCCTGGACACACAGCGCCATCTAGCCCCAAACTAATCATTACCTTGTGCTATGGGTGTGCTTGTCATTTTGACGTTGGTATCGGTCTGGGCGTTTCGGTGTTTAATATGTTTGAATCTACAAAAAAATTATTCGTTTTTTGGCACGTATTACATTAACTAATTTAGTTTTGGGGGTAGATAGCTACGCTTTATAAATTATGTCGTCCAAAATTTATATATTTTTTTAATAGGTTACCCTTTACAGTGTTATATTACCACACAAGCCTGCCTTTTATTTACAACGTCATAATGACCCTTGATTTGAAAATGGTAATGTATAGGAAAAGCAACACCTGCGCCGAGCATCGAATTAGCATAAGATCGCGTTTCGCGTTTGTCAAATCTTTCAACCATATGGTCGGTCGCACGACCATTTAGCCTTCATTTGAATAACTGCGTTTAAAGGGGACTATAATTTAGATGAAATGACAAAGCTGGTATGGTTTTGGTGGTTTCAAAGAGTACTCGGCAATTAGTACTAATTTTTAACAGACTTCAAAACCTTTTCTTAACAGTTTAATGTCGTTTTGGTTCCTAGACAAAGCATTCAAGGTATGGTTTTGTATTCTTTGCTATGCTAGCTGTAGATTCGAAGACAAAGACCCGGAAGAGAATTGGGGTCATGGTGTAGAATTTAAGACCAAAGAAGTTCGTTCCACTGCCATAATTATAAAAAAAAAAGTTATGATCGATAAAAATATCTCATCAAATAAATTTCCGAAAACTTATATTTCTATGCTCATAATTTTCTACCAAAAACAACCCTCTTTGAAGCACCCATTTAAACTGATCGATTCTAATTTTATTCACCTCAACTAAATTATGTATCTGCTTCACCGATCAAGGCACTTGTGCCAACTGTTTGTATACCAACATGCTCTTTTTATGGTCAATTTGTTTTTTATTACGACCATAAAATCAGGTGTTAAAGTTTACACCTTACTAATTAACGAAATTGAGGAGTTTTGTCGTTTTCTGTCAATTTTGAGTGCGGATAAATTTATCGAATAATGAGTGTTGGGTATAGTTTTACGGTATTTTAATCTATGATGAACATAATTTTGCACCCTGGATACTTTGACTCAATGTTAAAGCTATGTCTTGAAACCAAGCCTGAAAGAATGTGTATTTTAATAAAGTTTTTTTATTTTTTTATGTCAGATGCGGCAAACGAGCTAGTGGGTCGCCTGATGGTAAGCAATCACCGCCGCCCATGGACATCTGCAACACCAGAAGGATCGCTGATGCGTTGCCGGCCTTTGCCGCAGTGTGCCGCTAAGCAGTGTTCAAAACTTTGTGACACAAATCTGGGAGCCAAATCCAGGACATAAACTTCTAGATCACCAAGTTATCTACACACCTTAGCGGCTTACAAATATAAATATAAATAAATATAAATAAATTTCTGGACATTATTCACACAGCGCCATCTAGCCCCAAACTAAGCATTAGCTTGTGCTATGGGTGCCAGACAACGGATAAACATTACTTAAATACTTTTTTTTTTTTGTAAATACATACATATTATACATAGAAACACCCAGACCGATACAAACAGACATGTTCATGCACACAAATGTTTGTACCGTGCGGGGATCGAACCCGCGACCTCAGGTGTAATAGCCGACTTCTCGACCATTACACCAAATGGCTCGTCAAAATAGCTAATTAAAGATTTTCTGTCTTTCTGTTTGCTGCGAAAAATCTTTAAAACCACTGGACAATTTTAGACTTAACTTGCATAGTATTATAGCAGATTTTATTATGGGTATAATCAATGACCCTAAAATTGACCCTTTAGAAATAAAAAAAAAGCCTTAATACAAACAACATACAACACAAATATACAACTTAGCTTTAAGTCAACCCATAATACCACGTCGTAGAATGCAAATGACTTATTATTAAAATTCATCAAAAATTAACTCCCGAAACGCTAACAACGGATGCAAACATTAATCCTGTTGACAGACACTATTTGTTTAATGGTTGAGAAATACCTTACTATTTTTGGTGTTAGGAACCTCTGGATAATTAGTCCAGCCTTGTGAAATAAGGGTTAGAATTGATGAGGGTTATTTTGCTGTTGTTGTTGTAATTAATTTTTGGCTCTCGAAACTAATCTAGAAAGCCGTCATCAAGTTAACTCATGACACAATCATATAACATTAACGTATAAATTGTATAAGCTGTGTGTGTGATATACATTTACGTAGTTCAATCTGACACAACCACGATATTTCCGGATAAAGTAATATATCCCTAGGGTTAAAAAAATGGCCTTACCTGTGACAGCAGGTCTCTTTCAAACACCTAAGGAGTCAGCAAAATACAAAAATATTAACAATCTAAAATTATTACACTTCACTTTTGAAATTACAAACGTGCAAGTCAAAATTGGGAAACACATTAATTTCATCAAGTAAACACACAAAGATTTCCTTCTTCATTTTATCCATATCTTTATCTACACCCCAATTTACAAAAACAACGCATACTAAATAGTCACAGCACATTAATCCAAAGAAAAACGGTATTAGGAACTACCCTCTGAATAAATAACATCGTTCCTATGTCAATACTGACATGTCACCGTGTCCTCATATTACAAAGATACTTCTGCACACAGTCTATCTGAAGAGTATTTTATTTCATCGTAATAAAGTCGGTTATAATTCGAACAGGATTTGAATGACAGTAAAGACAAGATGGCGGTGACATGCCGTTCCAAAGATGGTGTCATTTGCATCAATCCACGTCGAATTAGGGAATTCCTTCCCGTTTAAATAATTGCCTGAATGAAGTATTTGGAACGTAATTGGTCTGTGACTCTGTGCTATTGTTGTAGATGTAAATATTTAAACGATATTTTTGGTTACATTGTTTGGGTGTCTTGTGGGTGTGTTATGGTGGTTACCAACATAACTGCGTTTCTATAGATGATTATTGCCAGTTTATCTTAGGCGAACCGTAATTTATTTAATCTTTATTGCAATAAAATAAATGTTTAAATATTGGTCGCTAGCAAGTCGCGTTATACCTATATACAAGAAACATGACAAAATTATAATTACAAACGGGCTCATACCTAAACCAAAACAGTACAACAGTAATTACCCGATCTAAACTAAAACACTAAATCACCACGCATCAACATGGTACAACAATAAAACATCACTTAACTTATTAAAGGAAAAATGTGATATATGACTAAAACAAGTGAACAAAGAACGTTTTACAAATCGACACAAATCAAAGGGCAATGCAAAATAAACCCAAATTGTATTCATTTTAAGAGTTTTTGTTAATCAAACATGTAAATTACCTTGCACTTCTACAGAAGATTCTAATCCAAGGAAAACTGAGTCATATGGTTTTGGAAATACGATATATTGTTAACTAAAGGGATAATAATGCATAATTGTTGATGATCCGCTTTTATTACGGGTAAATTCATGCACTGTCGAGTTTGAAGGCCAGGACAAAAGGTGACTAATCTGGGTGATTGCTTTTGCAAAAATGAAAGTTGAATTAACAGGATTTCGGCGCAAAATCGATTAGGATTTGGATGGTACACTTTCTCTTTTATTAACATATTAAGTGTTCACCTAAAATAAAATACTGGGGTCATTCTGCAAGATTTGATAATTCCAATTACCACATTAGGGTGTGATATTTAATTGGTCATAATAAAACACGGCTGCCGAGTTTTTGTAAATATAACGTCAAATAAACCTTTTATTATGAAACTAGTTAAAGGTAAATTATAAAAGAATAGTTCTAAAATAAACACAAGAAAGATGTCGGGAAAAAAAAATGTTGCTTTATCATAACATAAAAAAACAGGGACATAACAACTAATCTTAAAAAATATTGCTAATTTGTCAGGTTTTATAAATATAGGTACATAATATCTTAATGATTGCCTCTATTTAAATTAATTTGGCATAAAGAATGAAAACAGAAATACTTAAAACCAATACAAGGTCTACCTTAGAAATCCTAGGTTCGAACCCGTGTGTCCAAACCTGTATTAGAAGAAAATTAATAAAAAAAACTTTCATCAGATAATCAACTTTTTACATACCCTTTTATAATTACTTAATTTATTATTCTATTATCTATTCGGAAACGGTACTTACAATATCGAAATGATTAATATTAATAACTCTGATTGTGGCAAGTAGGGATCTTATCGGTGCCCTCTTTTAATGGTCATGAATCATCAATTTAAGGTTTTTTACCGTAAAAACGTGGGAACACATGCGATTTTGATGGGGCGAAAAACGTTTTGCGGTCACATAGCAATTTCATGACCAATTTGTGCTGTAAAAAATAGCGATAAAGTTCAAAGTTCAAGTTAATCTAATAGTGAAATTAATAACAATTAATTTAATTTCTATGTTTATGGTTAAAATGTAATATGTTTATTTGTTTTCCTTAAAAATGTAAGAAAACCGTGAGATTTGATATTGTGTTTTAATATTTAAGTGACTCAATGATATGATTCTTTTTATGTGCCTAACCACCTTCACTGTAGAATGTTTTGTGGCTATGATGTATGTAATTAGTCTGGTTTCCTTATTAAAGGTTACGGAGATCAGATAGCATCCCCTTCAATATAATAACTGAACTTGCCATATCACTTATTAAAACTTAATCAAAGCCAAAAACTTAACCTTGACTTGATCGGGACAAGCAAAAATTATCTCCTTGGGCATCTCCTATGACTAGAACCGACTTTAGACGGTTCGGACGGAACTTGACCAATCCACAAAATATCTTCCATAACAAAGACCCCAAAAGAAACATGTTCATTTTGTAATTAATTCTGTTTAATTATAAATCCACATTGAATCTTGATCACACAGATAACGAAAACAAAATAGCGTACACGTATTTTCCCAAATATTTCCCTGTCTCTTTGCCGCATTAAGCCCATAACGAAGCAACCTGCTCAACAGAAACAATGATTACATCAAATGCTACGACACGGTTTTAATTAAATTAATTGTCAGCAGTTGCGATATAAATGACGAGCAATAGCAAAGAGGAAAAATGTAGATTTTTTAAAGATAAAAGCAATAATAAAACACTTCCCCTGCTAGGTGCGGTTCTGTTACGTCGAATTCTTCAAATACTCGTAAGTAAAAATAAAATAAGTAATGTCATTTGTTGAACTGTTATTTCAAGCAAGAACATTTAAGGATATGCAATAATCACGCTCAGATATTTTATTTTATTGCAATATTAATTTCTACATAAGACTCACAAAGGTTTACTAAGATTGCCTTTGTATTTAGGTATTGTTTGTCATTTTGGAATTGCATTGACAAATCGATACCTCCAATGAACACTACGCTAACTCGAAATTTGCCATTTTTCGTTTTTTATAGAAATCGACCCACTTTTTTACTAATATTATGCCCCCAAATTTTCATGACAATATCTTTAAAAACAAAAAAGTTTTGAGATTTACATAACGCCAAGTAAAGGTACTTTCTTCAATTACGGGGTGGACAAGCCGCTGTCTTAATATAGTGGTGTGTATTCGGCTAGCGCGACTGCCGGCCCGCGGGAGATACGCCGCCAACTAGGAGTTGGCGGGGTGTTGCGCGGGAAAGTATTTGTTCATGTGACAGTTAGCGGTGTGTGTCGCCCGTTGAATGCACTTTTGAACAAATAATTATATAACGTAGTGTAAATCAGAGTTAAACATTACTAAGTTTAATAATTTTCACTATCTTGTAGTAAATTAAAATCGAAATTAGCTGCATGAAATGCTACAATTATAATACAAGAGTTTTGTTTTCTAGTTTAAAACGAACCGCTTAGCCCTTCGTCCATATTGGTAACTAAGCTTATGTAACTAGTTACAAAATTTTTTTTTTTTGCTGTGTGGTAACTACCTAGTTGTGGAAGAAGAAGAATTTTTCCATTTTTGTAACTTTTTGCTATCTATTATGAACGTTAAATGTTTGTGACTGGCCACTTCTATCGGAAAATAATTATTAGTATAATGAGTTACAGTCATTTATAATGATTGTTTATTATACTATGTGTTGGGTGTCAAGGAAACCAAATATTAATAATTGTGAATTTTATTAGTTATGGAGGAAACGATTGTTTTTCATATTTTTATTGGCTGATTAAAATGACGTTAGAATTTTGACGAAAAAGTTGTTACTTGCACTTTTGATTTTTTTACTTTACCATTCACAGCTAGATTGTTATTACCCAAAAATAGTACCATTGTTTTTTGCCATCCTCCAAAACCAAGACAAGAAAAAAAAATCCTTTACAAATAATCAAAACTAAATTTCCTCTCTGGAAACCACGTAAAATGCTTGTTGCTTTTGAAGATTTGCTTTTAATGGCATTCAGAAACCATATCCTCAAACAGATGTAAAAGATTGTTTTAACCACTTTAGTCAAAGTCTTTTTAAAAAAGCAGAACAGCTAAGTATCAAGCCAGCTCAGAGGCGGCATGTTGCAAGATGTGCAGGTTTGGCCCAATTGCTTATAAAATATATTAGCTGATCTAATAGCACAATTAAATTTTTACTTCGATCGTAACTGGCTACAAGATTCATTAAAATCTGGTGTTGTGAAGGGGAACAGTTAAACAGTATTAAGGATGGCAGCCATTTGGAAGTATGGCATGCTAGAATTAATCGTTTTGTGGAAAATAATAACCCATCCATCGCATAAGTGTTGGGCATTCTAATGAAGGAAACAAAAATTTAATAAATAAATTCAGCAGTTAAAAACGACAAAATACCAAATAATTATCATGATATTGACACAGAAATAAGTGCAACTATTCAGCAATTAAAATTTAAGATAATACAGTAGGCCACTGCCTAAAATTTTTCTAAGTATTAATAAATGATTTAAAAGTGTTTTGCATAGTACGTTTTAATTCAAATCAACTACACCGAGCCAGTTGTATATCACAACAATCCCACATCATATCGGGATTTTTTGCACAATGTCTCGGCGTACTATAATGGAAATAATTTAATCTACGAAGTGGAAAAATAATTCTTCCCTCACAACTACTTAAAACACCAACGAAAAAATAATATTTTTTGGAACTGGGTACATAAGCTTAGATACCAATATGGACGAAAGGCCGCTAAGTAATGACACAGTTAAGATACTCTACGCTATTTATTTGTTAGCGGCTTGTATAACGGCTCAACGATTTTCGGCTTATCCTACTACAAAACGCTAACTTTTCTTTTTCATAAATTACGATCTTATTATAATAAAAACATTGTTCAAAATACTCTAAATTGGTAATGAAGTCGATTTTAAATGTAATTATTAATTTTATTTTATGTAGTATACATTTAATTTATTATTTTGTAGCCTGTAATATTCCCGAATATATTCCGCTAACTTAGGATTGGCGGAGTGTATCCCGATCTTAAATTAGAGCTTTCTGCGTTACATCCCGCTAAGTGAGGCTAATTAAAAAACTCATAAGTTTTTTTAAATGTTACTATGCGGATCTTAAGCATCAGTAAATTAGTTACTCACACAAAAAATATCAAGAAAATAACTACAAAAATAAAGATTTTATCACCTTTTTTCTTTCAAGAGCTCCTCCTGTAAACCTGCACTTTTGAAGTTAGCGTAGTGTTCATTGGAGGTATCGAAATGGTTTATGCTAAGCATTGTGCAAGGTTTTTTCTTACTTTTTATCATAAAGTGCTAAAGTTTGCTTGGAAATGCCTCTAAATGTAGCATTTGTGTCTGTGCTAGAAAAAGTGGTTAGTCTACAACACACAAGTGGTTTCAACCTCAAGTCTAAACTCACATTTAGTTGAGAGACTGTTTATTCAGCTTCATTGATTCGTTCAAAGTAAATGTTCGTCGTATGCAGCCCACACTCTACCCGCATAATTCGGACAAGCGATCACGATTCCTGGCGGACATCACAAGTGTTGGGGATATTATTAATCACTGTTACTGGGGGGAGGTTTGTTTTGGGATATTAGTTGCACGGAAATAAAATAATACTTGGTAAACAATAAGTTGGTCATCGAATTTCAAAGGGAAAACTAGAATGAACAGACAATATAACAATATTGAGTATAGCTTTGTCTGTAGCTTCTAAATCAATGAAAGTAGCACCAGGACCAACGCAATCTCTAGCGTCGTAAGCTATTTGACAAAACAAATGATTATTAAGAACTTATCTACAGTTTAGTTACTGTCATGTCGTACCAGCAGCTTAAGCTCGTACTAGCGTAGTCCAGATAGAAATGGAAATTGCTCTATCGACAATTAGAGCGAAGTTTTTAAATTAATGCTTAGCTGTGTTCAAAAGTTAATTCATATTCATATTGCTATTAAAAAAAAACTAAAATCGAACTGTCAACAAGTTTTTTATATACCTTGTTTTTTTTATTTAATTAGGAGTTATCGCGAAAATATCAGAATTCCTACTCATATTTTGCGAAAATTTAATTGTCTGAAACATCCAATCGTTCAAGTTTCACTTTGTTCAACATTGTACAACAGTATCATGTTTACCGAAGCAAAACAATAAAAGCGTCGAAATCATGGCGGCCGCCCAGTGGGCAGGCATCGAGTAATTACCGGACAAAATAATAAACGAGATATCATAAAGGCGGCGTGTGAAACGGTGACACCTGTGCAGGGGATGGCACATACTGTTTGTAGACTTAGATATTCGATAGAATTGTTTTTTTTTAAATATTATTGAGAGGCAAACGAGCAAGTGGGACACCTGATGATAAGTGATCACTGCCGCCTATAAGCACCCGAGACCCCTTGGGGTCGCAGGCGCGTTGCCTGCCTTAAGAGACGACTGTTATTAGGTCTCATATACCCAGTAATTTCACTAGCTTCAGTGCCCTTCCGATTGACACACTTCTATTTCATTTCTAGTTTTTGTATATATTTAGATTATTGGCTGGTTTTTCAGATTGAAAAGAATTTTCTAAGCGTGTATACTCTTAGACTGTGTTAGCTCCCAGCTAAAGTTTTCCCGCGTGACTTAAAGCAATATGGGGTCTTTCAAGAAGAGCAAAATATAGACAAACCGAAAACTGTTTGTGATTTGATTATCCTCTGATAATGGTTTAGTCTAATGATGGCTGACACAAAAAACGCATTCTTATGATCAAATGCCATCATAGATGTCCCCAGCTTTTGAACACTTAGTGTAATAGTTTATATGATTTAATGGTTTTAAAATTAAAAAAATACTGAAATGTCCTCAAGAATCATTATAATAGGTGTAACTATTATGGTCACTAACACAGAATCAAAAAAAATAATGCTACCTTTTACTATTCTAATGGTTTATTAACACTACATAGTGCTTCATAACGATCAGTCACATAAAAAATACCGGAAGCAAGACCGAAACGTGACGAACGGAATTTCTTGGCGATTTCTCATTTCACCCCACAGTATACACCATTTGATTTGTGTAATCAAATGCGGGCTTCGAATTAATTAGTTCGTTATGCACCTGAGCGATGCCGCAGTGAAAAAAAGAATATCAGTGAAGTATAAACAATTTAAACACGCTTATTGACGGGATACTTTAGTTTTTAATTAATTTTGCTAGAACAAAGATGAAATGATTTGGAATTGCTATGATAAACTCAGCTACCTTGCATTAAGTTAGCTAGTCTACTCGTGTATAAATTAGAAAAATCTTTAAATGTACGTAATAACTTGTTACTAACATTATTGTATGGATTTAAATCTGCAATAAACAATTTATTATTAAATTATTATTCTCTCTTCTCCTGCGTTACACTCTTGGCAGAGTGGTCGTGGTCGTATTTCCAGGGTTAGTGACTTGCTTCACAATCCTCCGCCACTCGTCTCGTATCGCTGCCTTTCTGGAACATTTATGGACAGGTTCACCGAGTGCTGGGGGTGGCTTCCAGTGCAGCACCCCCTCTTATTTTTAGAGAGAGAGGGCCTGGCTTTGTGGCAGTGGATTGGTGCGGCATTGTTGCCGTGGCCACTTACTTCTCTCCCAACCGCAGGCGGGCGGAATTCCAGACGTTCCTGGCTGCGGTTGAAGGCGTAGTGCGCAGGGCGGCTCCCCGTCCGGTACTGGTTGGCGGGGACCTCAACGCGAAACACATCGCGTGGGGTTCCCCGTCCAACAATGCCTTTGGGGAGGAACTAATGCCCTGGACAGTCTGCCTGGGGCTAGAGGTGCTCAATAGGGGGAACACCGCGACTTGTGTGAGGTGGAATGGGGTGTCAATTGTTGACGTCACCCTAGCCACCTCCCAGTTGGCGTCCCGCGTGGTGGACTGGCGGGTGTTGACCGACGCGGAGACTTTATCTGACCACAGGTACGTCAGATTTAGTATCTCCGTGGGTGGTCCTGGGGCCCCAGTGCGGTTAGGTCCGGTGCCAGGATCTTCCTCGCCGTTTCCAAGGTGGTCGCTCGCCAAACTCCGCCGCGAAGTCGCAGAGGAAGCAGCGATATTCCGTTCGTGGGCGGAGCCGCCAGTTGGTCTGGAAGGCGATGCGGACGGAATGGCGGACCTTCTCGCGGATGACCTCAAAGTCGTCTGCGACGCCGCCATGCCGAGGTCCAGGGGCTACTCTAGGCGGAGAGGTGTATACTGGTGGACGCCTGAGGTCTCACAATTGCGTGCCACCACCCTCGCCGCCAGACGTGCGCTTCAGCGTTGCCGCAGGCGCACTTATCGAGCACCTGGGGAGGAAGATGAGCTCCGCCGGGTGTTTCGAGAGGCGCAGAGGGCCCTGCGAACCGAAATCAGCAGGGCCAAAGGGGCCGCGGAGGAGGAATTTCTAAGCGTCCTCGACCGCGACCCCTGGGGAAGGCCGTACAGGGTAGTGCGGGGGAAGTTCGCCGATGGAGCTACCCCCACCTCCTCGATGGATCCGGACCTCCTCAGAAGGGTCCTGGAAACATTGTTCCCGGATCCGGGACCCTTCACGCCTCCCGCAATGCCGGGCGGGGAAGTGGCCGCCGAGGTGTGGTCAGATGGGCCTCCGGTGTCGGACTTGGAGTTCGAGACCGGCAAGCGGCGGCTTCGGGCTAAAATTAAGGCTCCGGGGCCAGATGGGGTGCCATCGAAAGTGATGGGCCTCGCCATGGGCCCCCTGGAGGAGCGGTTCCGCGCAGTGCTCAACACGAGTATCGCAGCGGCCCGATTCCCCAGGAGATGGAAGGTGGGGCGGCTCGTTCTGCTCAGGAAAAGCAGCCGCCCGCCTGATTCCCCGTCCGGTTACCGGCCGGTGGTGCTCCTCGACGAATCCGGAAAGTTTTTTGAGAAAATTCTCGCTTCCCGGATCATGGAGCACCTCAGGAGTCATGGCCCGGACTTGGCTGAGTGCCAATATGGCTTTCGAACCGGCCGGTCCACGATGGACGCGGTGGCCCGCCTCAAGGGGTGGACTGAGGCGGCCACATCACGAGGAGAGGCTGTTATTGCGGTGTCGTTAGATATCGCAAACGCTTTTAACAGCCTCCCCCATGAGTGCATAGAGGCGGCACTAGTATTTCATCAGGTGCCCCTCTACCTCCGCGTCCTCGTGATGGACTATCTGCGAGACAGGACAGTCCTATACGAGGACGCGGAGGGCCGCGTCCAATCGTGGCCAATGGCGGCGGGTGTGCCTCAGGGGTCCGTACTCGGACCACTGCTATGGAACCTGGGGTACAACTGGGTCTTGCGGGGTAGGCTCTTGCCGCGGATGGATGTCGTCTGCTTTGCGGACGACACCCTAGTCGTGGCGAGGGCGAGCGATTGGGAGGATGCGGTTCACCTTGCGTCGGTCGGCACTTCCCTTGTCGTCCGACGTATCCGCTCCTTAGGGCTGAGGGTGGCCCTAGAAAAAACAAGGGCCATGCCGTTCCACGCCCCACGCCGCAGGACCCCACAGGGGCTCCAAGTCCGGGTTGAGGGGGTCCGGATCCCGGTCGAGGCGCACCTTAAGTACCTCGGCCTAACACTGGACCCCCGGTGGAGTTTCGAGGAGCACTTTAAGCTCCTCACTCCACGGCTGTGCGCCGCCGCTGCAGCCCTCGGACGGGTCCTCCCCAATGTGGGGGGTCCAGGACCCGGGTGCCGTCGACTCTACCATGGGGTGGTGAGGTCGATGGCACTTTACGGAGCCCATGTTTGGGCGGAGAACCTCTCCCCCTCGCTGAAAGCCCTCTTGCGGAGACCGCAGAGGGTCATCGCGACCCGAGCTGTGCGGGCTTACCGCACAGTCTCCCACGGGGCCGCCTGCGTCTTAGCAGGCACAATCCCGTGGGAGTTCGATGCCCTGGTTCTGGCCCAGGTGCATCGAATCCGGGTGGCGGCAAGGATGCGGGGGGAACGACCCAGCCTGGAGGAGGTGGAGCTGGGTCGTGTTCAGGCCAGGGAAGAGGCCCTGGCCAAATGAACGGAGGCTCTCCAAGCCCCAAGTGCCGGCCACTGGACGATTGAGGCCATTCGTCCGGTGTTGAGGGAGTGGGTGGAACGCCGGCACGGCTGCCTCACCTACCGGCTGTCGCAGGTTCTGTCCGCACACGGAAGTTTCGGACATTACCTGTACCGTGTCCCCCGTCGGGAGGAGACGCCGCAGTGTCATCACTGCGACGCTCCCGACGACACGGCCGAGCACACACTTATTGAGTGCCCGGCCTGGCGACACGAGCGCCGCGATCTTATCGCGGCGCTAAGCGGTGGACGCCTCTCGTTGGCGACCATGGTTCGTGCCATGGTGGCCAACAGGAGAGCGTGGGAGGCGGCCGCCTCCTTCTGCGAGCAAGTAATGTCGCAGAAGGAGGCAGCGGAGCGGGAGCGCGAGGAGGACCCCCTCGCTGCTCCCCTCCGGCGTAGACGGCCAGGCCGGAGAAGGCGAGCTCACTTAGCACGCTTTCTCCGGCCTGAGGGTTGACCTGCGGGCAGGGGTAGCCCCTCAACGCCCGCATTGCACAGGTCACTCGAGCCAAGTCTGAGGGTCACCTAGTTTCTCGGGTGGCCCTCCCTAGGCGCCACCCTGACTTGAGGCCTCTCAAGTCGGGGTACCCGGGGATGGGCTGGTCAATAGCCATAAGGCTAGCACCGGCTCGTCCTAATCGGGTGTGAAGGAGAAACCGGGGGAGTTTAGTGGGTAGTGGACGTTTCAGTCTTGAGTCCCACACACGGCCGCGGGTCTAGCTAGCCTGCGGTTATGGTGCATAAATGCATTCTCCTCCGAGAAAAAAAAAAAAAAAAGGTTCACCGAGTGCGGATTTCATCTGATCCGTCCATCTCGCAGGTGACCTGCCTCTAGGCCGTACACCCTCAACTCGCCCTTGTACCACCAGGCGCTCAATAGATGGCTCGTCGCGACGTGACACGTGCCCGAAGAAAGTGAGGATCCGAGATTGTACGATAGATGATAGACGTTGCTTGATGCCAAGTTCTTGGAGCACTGATTGGTTTGTACGAAACTCTGTCCACGATACTCCAAGCATTCTTCTCCAACACCACATCTCCAGAGCATCTATACTCTTCTTCTCACTCTCTCGCAGCGTCCACGTCTCTGCGGCGTAGAGGAAAATCGGAAAATCGGAAAATTATTATTACGTGAGCCAAAAGATCACCTAAAAAGCATAACTTATTATTTTGTCACTTTCTCATATTTACAAGTCTATTATTATATTTAACAAAAATACGCACTGTAAGTCACAATACTCGTACTAATATAAAAAGTATTATATTAAATTGTTGGAATAAAAACTTACATTTAGTTACTTACTCCGTACAAGTAAGAAGTCCGTAGGTAAGAAAAGTTACCTATTTGGAAACTTTTTTTACCTTTATCACTACCTTAAATTAAAATACAGATATGTTTGGAGTCATTTCACTTCAGTTGGTTATATTGTAGCGTTGCTTTTGTACTGTCACTGGGCATTGTAATTTTACACACGTCAATTTACATTTTGAAGCGCGTAGAGTTAAAATTGTTTTTTTCAATGGACACGTAACTTTGCTCGTAAATTTAAGTCACAGCTTTTGTTGGAAACTATATTGTATTGCGTTGAAAATAAGGCTTAAAAATTGAATTGTAAAATGCAATAAAGGAACACACTGATGATAGGTTGTCATGAAGAGGTTACCTATTTATTGACTTTTGCTAATTAAATGCTGACAATGTAGCTTGCGTTTTATTCGGAATTGAAACATGTGATTACACATTACCATGTTTGACTAATCGGTAGTTTTGGTTTGATTTTAGCTGTAAATTTGCAATTAAGTTTTGATTGCTAGCTTCATTTTATTGTTAGTAATCAATTTGAGAAATGTAATCATGCCCTTCGCTTGTTATAGGGAATAATTACCTAGCGTAGTACTTACGCCGGTTTTTAATATTGCAGTTTAATTACTTCTTTGAAGCAATGTAATTAGTAATCAAGTATAATTCTTTGAATTTTTTTTTATATCACAATTCTGGTAAACATATACCCTATGTATAATTGCAACGTCAAAGGCATAAATGGCGCGTCATTTGAAAGAAAATTTTTTTTTTGAAACGCAAACATTTACATTTTTCTATATACATAGGAAGCGCCTAGATTATCTATTTTTAAAAAGGCCTAACAGTTGAGTTTCTTTACGTCTCTTTTAACGGGCCATTCACGTCGAATCCCTATAGGGTGAAAATTATATAAGATGGAAAAAATAAATTATTATCTTAAAGTAAATAATAATATACAAAAAAATTGCACTCTACTTGAAAGGCAACAGCATCGCATATTCCGACTTTACAACTAATACACAAAACCGGTCGTTAATAGAGGAAGCAAATACAAGGGATACAACAATTCAGAAAATCTCATAACAAGACTTCTCATAAAATTACATCAGTAACTGCACATACTTCTTCATAGCGCGGTTTACGATCAAATTTTTAATCTTGACGACATAAAAGAGTTTATCTTACATCCGTTTTATTAGTCTTGTGAGATAAATGACAATGTTGAAAGGTTGGAACCATTGTTTTAATAATAAAAATGTAAGTATCAAGTCAATGTGTGATAAAAATCTTTCTTTACATTTGTTGATTGTTAAGTCCAGTTTCGAAAGAAGTGATTTTTATGCTACATGGTAAGCGGTCACTGTGGCCAATCCAGCCAGAGGGATTGTTGATGCGTTGCCGGCCTATGGGGGTATGGGGTGTGTGGGCCTCCGGCACTCGCACAAACCAGACGAAACACAATAGTAACTGTAGTCACTATTATTTCACGCTAGTGTTATGTGAGAGGGTGTTACTACCCCGGACGAGCCGGTCTATTCGTACTGTAAAAGCAGCCTTTTTCTTTGACAGGAACTGTCTGCAACATGGCTCTAACACATAAAAAATCACGTAAACTAATCACAGCGTATCAATGAAAGAACAAGCCCAATATTTCCCAATCACAATTTATAGCCCAATTCTAGCCATGTAAACAAACACTTAACAACTTTGCACGGCTGAAATCTTTACAGCCAGTCTTAATCTCGCAATCTCGACGCCTACATGAGGCTCACAGTTTACTGTTCACTGCTCGGTACATTTGCATAGCCGTAAATTTTACAACCTATGCATTTTGTACGTTAATCCTGCCGTTTTGATGCTCCCTGCGTTTGGATGACGGAGGGTGACATATTGTAGATATATCTTAGCGAACATTTTGTACTGGTCCAAAATAAAAGAAAGACGACGATTAACACACAAAATTCAAATAATTTAAGTAAAAACAATTAAAGTATAACTAACTTACAAAAAAATAATACGAGTAATACAAAATTGGCAATAAATCAACGGACACAGAAACTAGAAGTTTTGTGTGTGATGTATTTTTTATGTGTTGACTATAGGTGATTTTTACCATTAACATTCAAGTCAGTTTCCATTGAAGCGATCATCTGACTAAACAGGAGAAGCGTACCGATTGCTTAATAAATAAGATGGACTGTACATGTTCCTCACGATGTTTTTTTTTATACTAGGTCAGTTGGCAGACAGGCACGCAGCCCACCTGATGGTAAGCGGCCACTGCGGCCTATTCCATTGAAGGACGCTTCACCTGGAAGCGTCGCTCAATATGCTGCCAGACTGTAGGCTCATCCATTGATAGTGTATTTAAAAAAGAGGTAGATACGGCACTAGCGCTCGAAAAATGCTCCGCTCATATTGTGTTAATTGACACAAATCATTTTAGACGCATAATGTCAACGGTTGGTGAAGCACATAGATTTAGTATATCTCGACGGATCAAATTCTAATCGCCGTGCGTCAAAGGATGGCATATCTACCTCTTTTTTAAATACACTATCAATGGGCTCATCTGATCTTCGAGCCTCTGATTTCAAGTGTAATGGCTCCCACATTAATTTTGCCGGAACCCAGCCAGAGCTGTTATAGCTGCAGATTTCGCCTATGGGGTAGCTAGCCATTCGGACTCTGAAAAAGCCCTACCACCAACCAGACCCACGGTGAGAATCGAATCCATGACCTCTGTATTTTTATACCTGAGCGGTAAGCCACTGTTCCACGGAGGCGGTCACTGCCTAGCAAATTACATAAAAACCGTCTCAATTAATAAAAGCGTAACATACAGATTACGACTGGCAGGAGGTGACGCAGGATAGACCAAGATGGAGACACTTATTATCGGAGGCCAAGACTCACTTCGAGTCGCTGCGCCAGTATAGTAAAGTAAGTAAAGTAGTAAGTAACATACAGATAGACGGAGTTACTTTTGCATTTATAATATCCGTATAATTATCATCACTATACAAGATTAGGTAACGGCTCAACCTCATATTGTTTATTAGGGAGTCAGCATATTGGAAATTTAACTGCCTTTAGCATTTGCATGCCAGTCTGGGGCTTTACGAGTAGCCATTACTCAGATATTTGGTTTATTGGTTTTTCACTAGGAAATAATTAACATTTGGAATTAAATGGTGATTGTCAATTATTGGGTTTGGTGCCTATAATCATCTAATAGCGCTTATTTAGTAAGTAAATTTGTTAAATTAATATACAACCCGAGGGACATATTTATGGAGAGTGTTCAGAATCCGATTTAGAGTCCAATTCGCTATAAAAAATATATCCTTAATTTTTTTCATAATTATCCTAATAATTTATGTATGCATGAACTACCTAAAAATCCCGTGTGCTGAGCGGCCGTTTACGCCCGAAACTCAAATTGTACGCGATTACAATTTGAGTCGTACTTGAACGAGTGCACGAAATAGGTACTGTGAAGGAAAGAGTGCCCGCACGTTACGCGGATTTTCATGTTTCGACTAAGGTTATTGACAGATATTTACCAGAGTTTTTATTGATTTATACTTATTTTGTTAAGAAGGCATGAACTATTTGGGGTTTAAATATGTCCCTCGCATTTCCTGTCATACTCATTGAGCTATTATTAGTACGTCAGTACATAATATTTCTATGGTCATACTGTATATTTTATTTATTTTATTTTGCAGGTCTTATAAACTCGATTTTAATGTCAATCGTTTCTTTTTAAGTTAATGAGGCGGTACTTCTCTAACACCCTGTTGCACAAAGCTCCATTAAAGTTAATGCTTCATTAAATCTAATGCTGTCACTTTTCGTTGTCATGAAATAAAAAGTGACAGCAATAGCTTTAATGACACATTAACTTTAATGGACGTTTCTGCAACTGAGTGTTAGTAGCTTAAATGTTAGCTATCAATGTCGTTTACTTTTTTTTAATAAACACTTAAACTGTTTAGAAACTGCTGTTTTGAATCTATAAATAAACTAAAGGCTAATCAAATAAAGGCTTTTGGTACATAGTATTTCTAAGGTTTTGACATTCGCTATCGCAAATTGAGCGATAACGAACGTCATAAATGCCGCTTGTCCAGGGCCTGAGGCATCACTCACGCGTCGCTGATTCTGATAAAACCTTTTCACGCCCTTTTTGATGAACCTCCTGCAAAGGTATTTTGAGAAAACCTCTTTAGTACCTTATATTATTCCGCAAAAATGCAGATGCTTTTAGACAATTCAATACTTAATCAGCATTCCCTCTGCCAATTTGGAGGCTTGGAAAAAACGTCCAATTTTTACGACAGTTGGTTCACACAAAATTACAATGAAGAAATTGCGAGATTTATCAAACCGTCTCATCAGGAAGCTGCCTAGGAATGCCCTCATCTTGTTTACGATCCATCACGCTCCCAGTTTTATAGTTGCTTTAATTTTACGATACCTGATTAGTTTCGCCTGCTTTGCTTGTTTCGCGGGCGATTTGCTTTGGTGCTGTTGTTTCGTATCTGAAAATGGGTGGCGTTATAACACCCGGTAGTAAAATGGACGTCTACAATTATTTCTATTATGCTTACACTATTGACAAAATTTGCTTTGAATTTCATTTAAATAGTTGATGAATTACACAATATAGATTCATATGAAGCTCAGTTTACTAAAATAAGCATTTTCCACCGGAAAATCCAAATAAAGTAATGGAAGAATAGTTATTTTAATTTTGAAGAATTTGCCACTTATCTCCTCCTTAGCATTATTTTTACGTAATTTATTCTTTACATTAATCTACCTATTGACGCACGATTGTCATGGTCCTAAATATAAAACAATAAATAAGGTGACTTGATGTGCTGGTCGCCCTTAGGCCTGGTGGAGTGACGATTTGCGCAGGATGGCTGGCAGGAGCTGAATGCGAGTTGTCAAAAATCGTACAATGTCCAGCCTGTTTCAGTCCACAGACTGAAACAGGCCGATGATGATGACGATGATGATTATGTGCTGATGAATACCAACTTTTTGCAATGTATTAGAATGTTTTATTGCTTTTAGGTTCCCAGCTGAGAGCTCTAGCAGAGGTTGTTTATAATGATACATTTTTAAATAATGAGGACTCTGAAGATGATTTATTATTGTCAGTATTTAGCTAAAACAATATGTACCTACTGCTGATAATTGCCAGATAATGTGAATCTTAAAATAACTGTTACTTTCACTCCATCAACTTATATCTTCACCCCAACAACTTTTACCTCAAATCATTTTTGTAAGCAGTTCTTTGCTGAATCCTACTGTTACTCGCAAGTAAAACGAGGACCTGGTTGTTTATCCAGAAACTATGGTCAAACTTCGATATATGATCGCATTGACTACCTGATCCAATATATAGATACCCAAAGTCGTTGTTATTTGCAAAAAAAAACAAGCTCATGTGCCGAAAATGTCCTATATTTTCACCCTAAACTGTGAAATGTCCTATATTTATAGGAAAAACTAGTTATAAAAAGAACAAGCAATATTATATTTGAATAAATATAATAGAGTTTTTAGATAATTAAATCAATAAGGCTCGATATGTCCATGTTTTACTTGATTTTAAAATATCTACAAACAAAACTTTTTGGTAGCCGATCTTACTACCGGGTGTTATAACGCCACTCATTTTCCGGCTTTTCCAGACCATCAATATTTTTTTAAATATTTTTCCTATGATTCTTCTTTACAATTATACAACATATGTAAAAATTATGAAAATCCGACATGAAAAATAGTTTCAGTAATATCTGGGTTAATAGTTCTTCTTATTTATCCTTTCGCTCTGCATCAACTAATAATGTGCAAAATTAAGTAGATTAAAAAAAAGTTTTAAAATCTGTTTGAACGATCAAAATCGTTTGAAAATTTTGCTGGCACATAGTTTTTATTTTATTAAATAAACAAATACTGGCTTGATAGCATCACCTTATTAAATTTCATACCTACAAAAAATAAAACTAATTTTAATGAGTATTCAACATCCACGGTCCAGTTCCATAATAATGTGAAGAACTTAGAATTCAGCCCACGCATGAACCCTTTTTGTAAGCGTCAGGAATTTTTAATTCCGATTCGAATGTTTGATCGCATATTTTAAAATTCACTTTAGTGATGAAGCTGCGCTGTGGTCAAACTTTTATTAAATGCTGGCAAAAACTTTTATTTTTTTAATAGGTGAGTAAGCTAAAATATCTAAATCTCTAAAAATATGTACTAAAATAGATTTTTTTACTTGTCGCTATTTGATTGACATTGAATTCTAACCTTTAATTAGGTGCTATATATATTGCGCCACATTTAATTTGTTTTTTAAACTGCAAGCACGAAGTCAACGAATTATTTTCTGTCTTTAAAAGTTCAATGTATGTAAGTTAGTGAAATTACTGGGTATATGAGACCTTATAACTGTCGTCTCGGTGTAGCGAGCGCAGGGCAGTGGTGCCAGACAGCTGCTTAGTTACTGTTTGGCACTGAACTGTCTAAGGGCAGACGTGGCGCTTAGATACCATTTGTTACACATTGTAACAAAAAAAAATAAGTATAGCTTTTGATGCAAAAACAGAACGAATTTTCACTCTGTTTTCAATTTAAATTGGCCGATTTTCTATAAAAATTATACCACCCAAGCATTATCCTGAAAAGCATAAAAGCAATATCAGTGGAATTCTGTAATACACGCGACTAGGTCAAATCAACAGATTTTATTTATTTAGATTTAAATGCGATATTAAATACCTTTAGTTTAAACTCAACTTCAAAGTAGATACGGTATTTTCAAAAGCAACAAATACAATATTAGGGTGTGATTGACTCCCCTTCCTAATAATATTGTCGTTTCGTATTATGCAGATGTCTGATGCTTTGAAATTATAATTTCTCTAATTGTTAATTTCGCCTAAAGCTGTTTACAATATCTTCTAAACGTATTTAGGGACATTAGCGATGACAAAATGACGGACAAATTAACGTTGAGTTATTCTTTTTAGGGATTAAGCTGGAGGCTAAATTATCCTTAAAGGTTAGTGAGTATTTAGAGTATTTTTTTAAATATTAAAATAAAGATACAGCAAAGGAAAAGGGTCATGAGTGTGCTTGAAAACCAAAGTAAATGAAGTTAATTAAAAAACAGTATAAACCTGTTTTATATTGAAGGACCGCGAGAAAACGAGGCGTTTTGTTCTCAAATAACAGTAAACAATTATCAACAGACACTGATTATTTTCGTCACCACAACTCATTCACCACGTGTGTACAATCACACGGAACATTTAACGTCACGGTGGCGAAAGTGAAATCTCAACAAACGCTAAATAAAGATATTGTGAAACAAAACTACAATAAGTGATGAATGGGCAGGCGACAGGAAGCGCAGTGGGTGGGTCGAATGACTGGAGCTAATTAGTGCTACGAAATAAAAGTGTTATTCACAACTTTGACACCCAAAATAAATACATGCGTTATTAAATGTAATCTTCTTTCTTCTAGCGTTTTGTCCCCCGAGATGTAAGCGTATTCTGTCTAGCAGAGTACGTTTACATTTCCAGGGTTTGGCAAGTCCAGTTCATTATATTTACCCAGGGATGGGCTGGTCAGCCTCCTTCTGCGAACAAGTAATGTCGCAGTAGGAGTCAACGGAGCGGGAACGCGAGGAGGACCCCCTCGCTGCTCCCCTCCGGCGTAGACGGCTGGGCCGGAGAAGGCGAGCTCACTTAGCACTCTTTCTCCAGCCTGAGGGTTGACCTGCGGGTGGGGATAGCCCCAACGCCCGCATTGCACAGGTCCCTCGAGCCAAGTCTTAGGGTCACCTAGTTTCTCGGGTGGCCCTCCCTAGGCGCCACCCTGACTTGAGGCCTTTCAAGTCAGGGTACCCGGGGATGGGCTGGTCAATAGCCACAAGGCTGGCACCAGCTCGTACTTTTCGGGTGTGAAGGCAAAACCGCGAGAGTTTAGTGGGAAGTGGGACTTAGTCTCGAGCTCCACACACGGCCGCAGGTCTAGCTAGCCTGCAATTATGGCGCGTTGTAAATACGTTCTCCTCCGACAAATAAAAGGCCAGTTATTATATTAGAGCCTCTTACTAACTACCGTTACCCTTAACAGGTTAACTAGGTCAATTGAATCATGCCTAACATTTAGTTTGTTCTGTGCCAGGATGATATTTGTCTTTTTTATTAATGTACTTAATCCCGTGTGTGTGCAATACGGTGATTCCGCCAATATCAAGTATTTAATAATAATAATAAAAACTGTTTATTAGGTCAAATCAACATTAACTTACATCTAAATCACTTAAAAGTAGACACTATTGATAGAACCTATAGGTCTCCGCTCAGCATGTGTCGCGAGAGCGCTGTCCGTCGTAGCAGAATTTGGCTACGGAATATTGCGTATGCGGTCAAATCACAACCTACACAGTTAATTTCACCGACTGAATCTGAATGCTTTGAACCTATACCTGTCTGATCTACCAAGTTCATGACGAATTCCTTCTGACTAACATCCCAGATTCCTCACATATGACTATAATTGAGCTCCTCACTTAGTCTTGTCTGCTGTATCAGGGCTGTCAATTCCGCTGTGCTTCCGCAAACCGCTTTGATAAGAAATGCAAATAGGATTATGGTTGAAGGCAGCCCTGTTTCTGCAATGATTAGTACACAACTTGGTTAAGATTGAGAACTCTGTCCATATAGAAGGTAGCTTTTGTATAGTTTGCGATATTAAAATCAATATATTGTGGTTTTCTTGCTAATTAACTTTACATAATAATATATATTTTGATGTTTGTCGGATAGAATTTCAATTTCTTATAGTTCATATTCTCCCATACTATAAAGCTGCCTCTGTAGTTTGAAAGCCAAAAGGTCTTCTATATTTAACAAAAAAATTAAGTGCAAATCCATGTTGCCAAAACACAGACAAAATAATAGAAATATCATAGTCTAACTACAAAGACTTCAAAAAACCATTTGAAATTTTTCACGTGACGATGGTGTGGATGATGGATACGTGAACTTTTTCTACTACTTCCAATTAAATCAAATTGAAATACGAAGATCAGACAAGGTTATTTAATATGGCAGCACAAGTTATGCTTCCTGGTTAAGTATCCAGTTACAATCTGATCACCTAAGTAACTATGTCTGCCAATAGATGTTAATAAAGAAAAGTTCAACTTAATTCTCAAATTCTACAATCTACATTCCTCATCCTTATACTTTATACATCCATCTATAGTCTCATTCTTATACTTTATACTGTATGGCTTGGTATTCTAAAACTAATCAGTAATTGTAACAAACAAATTGTAAACAAACATGGCGATGAAAAAGAGTAACTGTCGAGTTTCTTGCCGGTTCTTCTCGGCAGATGACTGCATTCCGAAGCCGGTGGTAGAGTCACTCTGTAATTGACGATTCATAAATACTTGATACAAGTTTACATGAATAAAGAATATTTTGATTTTGATTTTGATTTCCTGTCAAAGGAGTAAAACAATACACAGTTTGCCTAACCCTTTGTCCACAGGCAGCTTACTACGGATCAATTAGGTATGATTCGGTCCAGGCAACGTGCTTTGTTTGCATATTGCTCTGCGCTTAGAATCGTTATTAGCTGTTCGGTAATGACTGGCTCGATGAAGCTACAATTCGATGGAACCTAATTTGAGGGCAGTTGCATTGATTGCACTGATCTATTTCGTCTTGTTACTGAAACTCGGTTGGGAGAAGAGCTTATTACAATGCTAGCTTCTAGCTTTGAAAGTTAGACAAAACCTTAAAAATATAGCTTATGTGTCATTCTGGTGTTTAAGATATATTTCTGTATTTACATCCAAATTTTTCAGGTCATTTTTTCATGAAAAATAAACATCAATTTCTCCTTACAATCTTCCGCTTTTATACCTTAGACTTAAGGCGCGGTGGGTAGTGAAATGTGTTTTTTTGAAAGCATAGTACCGGACTTCTAAAAAGATTTCCTTCGTTATATTTTAGTATATGTAACTTCAGTCCTTTAACTAAATATATGCAGAACAGAAACACGATTGGTAATACTTTTCTCGATAGTTTTTTATTTTGAAAAAGTGCTTTTTGCTATTTTTAAAAGCAAATATTTGCAAAACTATGCCGAAACTAAGCAATTTGAATGCTGTATTCGATACTTCTCCGTTAAACTGATTGCATGGCCGAATATTATAGCGATACGTTTATTATTTAATTTTTAATTGAATTTTAACTACAAAATAGGCCCCACGCGATTCCTCAGCGCACATCCAATCTCACGTCAGTACGCTTGTGCCCACTGGCAACGTCGGACCTGTGCACGTCGCTCCGGCGCGCTGCACTTTTGACATTTCGTAATTTATATTCCTAATGCTACGGCCACACTATCGCGATAAAGGAAATGAATAGTCCCAGTAATTCGATAATCGGACCACGAGAACTTTAGAGTTCGAATAATCGAACCAACAGGAAATAAAAAACATAGTGGTCCGATCGATCGGACAAGCCGATCGGACCACGCGGCCTAAGGGTAACTATCGCTATGTATTTAATTTACACTTGTATTTCAAAAAAGACTAATACATTTAATAAAATGTGTGAAAATTTCGGAAAACAAATGAATGTCGGGAAAACAAAATGAATGTCGGGAAAACAAATGAATAAAATAAAATAATAATACTTTTGCACGTCAATCTTTTTTTTTTCTTTTTTTTTTTTTTGAATGTCGGGAAAACAAATGAATGTAGGGAAAACATAGTTTATTGATCTAAAGTAAAAAAAACAAGTGCAAGCGATTTTCAACCTTATTGACATTCAAAATTTTGTTGCTTTTTCACAAACGCTTGTTGACTATCTTTGCTGGTTCATTAAAATCCGTTAATTTGGTGAATGTCGATAAGGTCGAAAATCGCGTTCACCTGTTTTTTTTACTTCAGATCAATAAACATTGTTTTTCCCGAAATTCATTTGTTTTCACGACATTCATTTGTTTTTCGAAATATTCACACATTTTAATATCAATGTATTGCTCTTTTTTGAAATATGTATGTTTAATGTAAATTAAATACATAATTAAGAAGAGCTACTTCAGATATTTGCATTTAATGGTAATTGGACAGCTACTCTTCAAATTGTCGCGTCGTCGCGTCTTGTCGCGCAAAAAAACTCCCGCAAAACGAGTCCGCAATCGTACGGTACTATAGGCATCTACTGGGGTAGCTACCTACCTATCTAAATAACCAGTAGGGGCAGACGGAACTAAAAAGTTTCGCCTGCCCCTACTAGGGGCAGACGGAACTAAAAAGTTTCGACTGCCCCTACTGGTGGCAGATTTGGTAGGGGCAGTCGGGAATAACCCGAATCAGGAAATAGTGACTCTTGATATTATTTCTACTAATAATAATTATCTAAAATCTGAGATTCAATTCTTTTGCGCCGGGACTGGGTTTTTTTCTATGGGATTTGGCGGAAACCCTTTTGAAATGGCGACTGAGTGCTCAGTTTGAAAATTATAAAGCTATGCTGTTGTATTAAGAACCGTGGAGTTAGTCCAGGTCGACTGGCGCGAAATTAGAAATGAGCTGTCTATAGACTATCTATAATTAAAAAAAAACATGTTAAGTGGTCAGAAACTGGTGCTGGCCAGCAAACCGGTGTCACTACCCTATATTT